>CM046659.1:173157234-174556400 GCA_025594165.1 Tamias sibiricus | reverse complement strand
GAACTTCTCTTTTCATAATAGTTATCAGAAATTTTAATTATATGTTGATTATATGTTTGTTGATGTATTTATTTACTATCTAACTCTTCTACATGACTGTAAGCTCCATGAGGGTAAGAAACATGTCTGTTTTCTTCCCCCACTCTAAATCTCACACCTGGCAAAAAGTCTCATGTTCAATAGACATTTGTTCAAAGAGTAAATAAAT
Source organism: Tamias sibiricus (assembly GCA_025594165.1). Classification (NCBI taxonomy): domain Eukaryota; kingdom Metazoa; phylum Chordata; class Mammalia; order Rodentia; family Sciuridae; genus Tamias; species Tamias sibiricus. The sequence continues at coordinate 174,556,192 of CM046659.1, read as the reverse complement.
GATTGACTCCTGGTATCACCTGGCACCAATTCTTGCCATGTTTTCTAGTTTCGTTATAAAAGAATTTGGTGGGTTATAAAGAAGATTATTATTGTGTAGCTTCAAATTAGAGAAGTTTTCTCATATGAAAACTTCCTTGAAGAAACATTCCCTTTTTGGGTAAGGTTGTTGAAGCAATATATGATAAACTAAATCGTCTTCTCCAAAAAGTTGAATAAAATCTATATCAAGTGGATTATATTCTAAATTTGCATTGAGTGACATATGTAATCCACAGAAAAATATTATATGTAATAATAAATTCAGGTCAACTCTTCCCCTCTTCCTTGAGGGTTTGCGTACTTAAGAAAATGAGACATGAATTTGAGGTCTGAAATAGGAGACATTTGGGGAAATTTTTTGTTTTTTACTTTTTTAGTCTCTTTTCTGATTTTGCCTTTTGTTTTCATATTGCCTCTTGTTGTTCTGTCTCTCTCTCCCCCTTTTCATTGTTTTATTTTTTAAGTGGTTCTAGAGATTGAACCCATACATGGTAGGCAAAAGATCTACCATAGAGCTACATCCCAGACCTTTGTTTATATTTTGTTTTGGACAGGGTCTCACTAAGTTCCCCGGCTGGCCTCAAACTTGAGGTCCTCCTGCCTCAGCCTCCAGAGTAGCTTTCTCTGCTTTTGTCTACTTATTCCTTTCCCTTAATAATCAAACACTGCCCCCCCCCCAATTCTAGCTTTTACTGAAAGCAAACATCATTTTTTTTTCTTTCCTGGTAATCAAATAAAAATAGCCCAGGCAAGTGTCTCATATTTTCTAAATATTGACAAAACTACTACTTAAACAATTCCTGTAATCTGGGGATCCCTTTCTAGAAGAAACTCAAGGGCTCATAGCCAGGGCTTATAGTAGGCAACTCAATGAATCATAACACTAGCATGTTCTGTAAGAAATATCTGCCTCCCATGCCCACCTACAGACTTAAAAGTATCTTTTGGGAATACCAAGTGCAATAAATAACAAGTGTACAGCTTCTTAAAAATACTTTTCATGAATAATCTCATTTTATTCTTTCAACAAACTTGTGAGGTAGCTATTGTTATTCTCATCTCCACTGTACATATCAGGAAAGTGAGGTTTGAAAGTTAAAATGACTTTCCCAAGATGAAATTACCAGAACTAAGACTTCAGGAAAACCAAGTCCATATTGTATGATCATTACAGTACATCAAAAATAGATCTCGGGCTGGGGTTGTGGCTCAGGGGCAGAGCGCTCACCTCGCACGTGCGCGGCCTGGGTTTGATCCTTAGCACCACGTAAACATAAATGCATTGCATTATGTACAACTAAAGTTGTTGTGTACAACTAAAGTAAATAAATAAATATTAAAAAAAAATAGATCTCCATGGGCTGGGGTTGTGGCTCAGCGGTAGAGCGCTCGCCTAGCACGTGCGCGGCCTGGGTTCAATTCCCAGCACCACATAAAAATAAAAGTATTGTGTACAACTAAAGCAAATAAATAAATATTTTTAAAAAATAGATCCCCACAAAAGAATTAGAATAGGAGCAGGACCAGCAAAAATTAAGAAACATAATCTAAACCTAGGGAGCCTTCTAAAGTCATCATGTAGTTGAAGAATCCTTCCTGGAACTCCTTCCTGCCTCATTCCACCTGCCTTTCTCCTCTTTCAAAGCAAATGTGCATAAACATCTTGTACAGCAGAATCTGTCCTGTGGGAAATGTCATCAACTGCCCATAAGCCACTTATATTTATGTGTAAGTGATTAATATTCTAAGTAGGTAGCATCTGAGAGTTGGCTCTCAGGTCCTTATCATTCCTTGCCTGGGCAATTCTAAAATTCTCAAGTAAGTGTTAGGTTTCAGGCCTCAGCCTCCCCAGTACCAGGAATTATAGGCATGTACCCCTATACCCAGATTACCTCTACTTCATTAGTAATATCTCTGACTACTTCCCACCTTTCACCACATATTCTAGGACACTAAATGTTTCTTGTCTGCCTATAATGCTCTTGGTCATCTTTCTCAATTAATCCCATAAGTCTTAGCTCCTTACTGCCCTCAAACTCAGGATGCACAAGATACCTCCCTCCGTTCCTTTGTGAAGTTCTAGGAGACAGATTGTCTTATTCATCTTTGTATCCTCAGACTCAATCTCTCTGGTATAGTAACAGGCAGATATCAATATATATCTGTTCAGCTTAACTAAGGATAGGTGGAGAAGAAGGTGGCAAGGGAAACTGTTCTATGTCTTCGTGGTCTCTCTCTCTCTCTGCAGATGAAGAGCCAGTTTCATTCTCTTTGTCCAGGCCTCAGCCTGGCAGCTCCCTTGTCTAATATCAAAGTTAAGAAAGGGCCAGTCCCTTGGAAACCAGGACACTGAGAATATGATGCATGACTTTCAGCTGTCTCCACTATGTCCTTTCTCCTCTAGCTTCCAGTTTATTCTTCTTTTTCTCTTTTTGTTTTTTCTTTTTAGTTATGCTCGACAGTAGAATCTATTTTGATATATTTATAGAAGCATGGAATATATCTTATCCTAATTAGGATCCCAGTCTTGTTGATGTACATGATGTTGAAGATTCACTGTTGTACATTTATATATACATAGGAATCCAGTTTGAGCCAGGTGTGGTGGCGCACAACTGTAATCCCAGCACTTGGGAGGCTGAGGTAGGAGGATCACGAGTTCAAAGCCAGCCTCAGCAATGGCGAGGCACTTAGCAACTCAGCGAGACCATGTCTCTGAATAAAATACAAAAAAGGGCTGGATATGTGGCCCAATGGTCGAGTGCCCCTGAGTTCAATCCCTGGTGCCAAAAAAACAAAAAAAAGAAAGGAATCCAGTTTCTTCTTCACTGGGTTCCTCAGGGTCCCAGTTCCATCCCAACATGGATGTGGTCAAGTTTCAGTCTAATTCCTGGAGGAGGCAGGGAGTCTCATTCTCTCTCCCCACTCTTTTTACCTTTGTGTGGTTCTTGTTCTCTCCTACCACAGAAGGGCTTCCTTATGCAACCAGGGTAGAAAGGCATGACAGCCTCAAACTTTCACAGTCCCATTTTAGAAACCCAAGTGTAAAAATATTCTCTTTCTTATAAGAAAACATTCTAACCTTCTTGGGTCACATGATTGCTCCTTGGACCAACTACTTTGCCAGGGGAGGGAGGAACTATTTGTCTAGGTTTGAGGCAAACCTTCATACTACCCTCCCCTCACTGCCTGCCACCACTCATATTTTTTGGCTAGTGGTGGTGGGGTGGTAAGATCTTCCTAGACTTATTAGCTACAACACATTATAGTAAATGTTGATACAGAATAGTACACAAATGTCCATAGTAGCTTTATAAAATTCAGAAACTGGAAATAATTCAGATGTCCCTCAATAGATGTCATCAAGGTATTGTAGATCTCCTAAAAATCAAAAGGAAATCAGTCAAGGAAAGGGACCAAGGGATGGGAGACAGTGGCAGAGAGGGAGGGAGTGCTGGAGAGTGATATTAGCCAAATTATATTGTTATATTGTGTGTATATGCAAATATGCAAAACAAATCCCATCAGTATGTACGACTATAATGCACCAATAAAAATAAGTTTCCTCAGTAGGTAACTAGGTAAACAAAATCTGTTAAATAAGCCTAATGAAACCTCAACAAAAACAATAAATTAACTTTTCAACAACATCAGTGAACCTCAGAAACATCAAGCTGAACCAGTCACAGTGGCACACGTCTACAAATCCAGCTACCAAGGAGGCTAAGACAGGAAGATTGCAAGTTCAAGGTTAGCCTGGCCAGCTCAATGAGACCCTGGTTCAAAATAAAAAAGAGCTGGGGATGTAGCTCAGTAGAGTGGTTATGGTTTTAATTCCCAATACTACAACAAAACAAAGCATCAAGCTGAGCAAAAGAAGCCATACACAAAATACATCGTGTTTGATTCCATTTATTGGAAACTTTAGAAAAAACAGATGTAATTTATAATGACAAAAATGTACACTGGTTGCCTGGGTGTATGTAGGGGGTACATTCATTGAGAAGCAAATGTTGAGGTAATGATAACGTCTTTCAGGTTATAGTGGTTGCACAGGTAAATAATTTGTCAAAAGTCACCAAGACATGTACTTGAAATGGGGGCATTTTATTATCTATTAATTATGCCTCAATAAAAGTTATCTTATAAGCCGGGCGCGGTGGCGCACGCCTGTAATCCCAGCACTTTGGGAGGCTGAGGCAGGAGGATCACGAGTTCAAAGCCAGCCTCAGCAATGGCGAGGCACTTAGCAACTCAGTGAGACCCTGTCTCTAATAAAATACAAAAAAGGGCTGGGGATGTGGCCCAGTGGTCGAGTGCCCCTGAGTTCAATCCCCAGTACCACAAAAAAAAAAAAAAAAAAAAAAAAAAAAAAAAAGTTATCTTATAATATATCTATGTAAAGTGAGTGCTGAGACACTGTGATGACAATCACAATATTGATCTTTCAGGATGAAGCCCCAGATCCCTCTTTAGTTGGGACTCAAACTGGCCATGCAGCCCCATCTTTAATGTGTCCTCCTCTCCTGTACCATGGCTTCCCACATTAAAGGCATTTCCTTAAAAATTCCAAGTTGTCTTCCTGGATCTGAGTCTCCACATGTGTTGTTCCCTCTGCCCACCAGAGTCCACCAGGCAAGCAGCTCTTCCTTTAGGACGCAGCCCAAACTGTCATCCTGCTGCCTTTCTAGATTCCTTCAGGCACAATGTACTAACTCCTTCTTTTCTCTGTGTCAGACCCTGAACATCCTATTGTTTTTATTTCTTTGCACATCCACTCCTCTACCAAACTATGAACTGAGGGTAGATGTGAAAGAAGTTTCTTCCCTAGACATAGGCTTAGTGGTGTTTGAAACATTCAGAAAATAGAGATTAAGCAGAATCTCCTTAATTGCTTACTACACAGCAGAAACTGTGCCAGCATTTTCCACCTCCTGGTTGGGATTAATTGTTCTCTGACTGTGACATCATTGTTTCAGAGGAAAATTATGACTTGAGAGAGTACAGTCCAGCAACATTCATTTCTCAGGCATCTCAAACATTATCCCAAAACATTTTTTTCTAATTATGAAGAGCTTTCCTGCTAATTATTAAGTCCATATGTATTTCATAAAAATTTAATCCCTGTTTGCTTCATTCACACTCAATCCATCACATTTTTACTTTCAAGAGCTATTTGATGTTCATGAAGCCATTAGAGCCCCCATAATGCCCAATTCTGGGAAAAAGGATATGGATAAAATTAAACAAAACCAAATGTTAACAAAATCCTCAAAGATTAAGCAGAATCTTAATGAGGAAAGTTATGCTACACTGTTTTGGCTTTTGAGACTCCAAGTTAATCTGCATTGACCTAAGAGGCCTTCACATCTTTGTTACACATTTTCTCCCAAGGGACTATGAGGAGATGAGAAAAGCTAGAGTTTGATGGATACAGAATTGTTTGGCAGGATTTCAGTTTAGATTTTCTGGAAACCCTCTACTAGAAAACACCTAAAATTTCTAACTAAGACGCCATAAATATTATTTCAAATGCACTTTGAGCTCTTTGTTTTGGGGGGGAGAGGGTACCAGGGACTGAACTCAGGGGCACTCGACCACTAAGCCACATCCCCAGCCCTATTTTGTACTTTATTTAGAGACAGGGTCTCACTGAGTTGCTTAGCACCCCACTTTTTGCTGAGGCTGGTTTTGAACTTGCGATCCTCCTGCCTCAGGCTCCTGAGCCACTGGGATCACAGGTGTACGCCACTATGCACGGCAACTTTGAGCTCTTAAGAGAGTAAAAATGTAGGATCTATCTCCATTTCTCTTTTTTTTCTCTTTCTCCCCTCTTAGTCTGGGAACCTAAAATACAGAAGGAGCTAAAACTGGAAGAGAATTAGGAATTGATCCTATGGTTAGGGCAGTGGAGGAGGATGCTTATTCAGTAATCAGTGGCCTTGTGTTTGGGTTGGAGATACAGCTCAGTAGTACAGTTTACCCAGCACATGCGAGATTCTGGATTAGATTCTCAGTACACACACACACACACACACACACACACACACACACACATAGAGGATCTGGTGTTTTGGTGTTTTCATTGATGCACAGGAACAAAGAAAATGAAGCAGGGAATTAGAATTCTAATCCCCAGGAAAATATTGAACCTCCAGTCATTGACTGAACTAGAGATCTTCCACTATTATAGAGATATAATAAGGATGTATCCCTGTTACCCTACATGGGAAAAAGTCCCCCTCTAGAACTTCTAACCAATGATCCATCATCAGGTGGATTTTGAGGATCATATTTACACTAACCACATATTTTTATGAGCTTTAAGCTAAAACATTAAAGTAAAATATTGGTTCTTCATTGTTATAATTTGTATTTGAAATGCATTAAAGCCTTGGTCACCAACCTGTGACACTATTGTGAGGTGGTGGAATCTTTAGGAGGTACAACCTAGTGGAAGGAAGTTAGGTCATGGGTACATGCTCTGAAACGGGATGTTGGGATACCTGGCCCCTTCCTCTCTCTCTTTACTTCCTAACCTTTGTGAGGTAAACAGATTTCCTTCACCATATGCTCTTGCCACAATGTACTGTGCTGTCCCAATCCCAAAGCAACAGAGACAAATGACCATGTGCTGAAACCTCTGAAATCATGAGCCAAAATAAACCTTTTCTCTCTTAAGCCTATTATCTCAGGCATTTTGTTATAGTAATGAAAACCTGACACATACATGGAGGAATTCCACAAAAGTAAATGCTAAACCTCTCTGGAAGGACACAAGCTCAAGCCATCATGGAGAAATAACAATCCACACAAAATCCAGGTAGATAAAGCCATACCAAAGATGAACTCTTAAACATTATAAAATATTACTTAAAAATGAAAATGAGTCAGGCTTAGTTCCACAGACCTGTAATCCCAGCTACTCAGGAGGCCAAGACAGTAGGATTACAAATTCAAGGGAAGCCTGGGAAACTGTTTTAGTCAACTTTTTCACTACTGTGACTAAAAGACATGAAAAGAACAATTAGAGGAGAAGAAGTTTATTTGGGGGCTCACAGTTTCAGAGGTTTCATTCCCTACAAAGCTGGCTCCATACCTCAGGGGTCGAGGAGAGGCAGAACATCATAGCAGAAGGGTGTGACAGAGGAAAGCAGCTAGGGACATGGCACCAGGAAGTAGAGAGATCTCTGCTGAGTAAGGACAAAATATAAACCCCAAAAGCATGCCCCCAGGGTTCCACCTCCTTTAGCCACACTCTACCTGTCCATAGTTATCACTCAGTTAATCCCTATCAAAGGATTAATTCACTGATTAGGTTAAGGCTCTCATAACCTCTAAACCTTCTTGCATTGTCTCACACATGAACTTTTGGAAGACACCTAATCTAAACCATACAGTAATTTAAACCCTGTCTCAAACTTTTTAAAAACTTTTTTTAATTTTAAAAAGGGCTAGCAGGTCTGGGGTTGTGGCTCAGTGGTAGAGCACTTGCCTAGCACGTGAAGCCCTGGGTTCGATCCTCAGCACCACATAAAAATAAATAAACAAAACAAAGGCATTGTGTCCATCTATAACTAAAAAAAGTTTTTTTTAAAAAATGGCTAGAAATGTAGCTCAGTGGTAGAACACCTGTCTAGCATGTGTGAAGCCCAATATCAAGTGCTGATGAGTACCTGGAGTAACTGAAATGCTCATACATTGTGGATGGGAGTATACAATTGTAGAACCACTTTGGACAAATAATTGGAGTTTCCAATGAAGTTAAGCATTTTCTAAAATTGATACAGGAGCTGGGAATGGTGGTGCACACCTGTAATTCCAGCGGCTCAGGAGGCTGAGGCAGGAGGATTGTGAGTTCAAAGCCAGCCTCAACAATGGCGAGATGCTAAGCAACTCAGTGAAACCCTGTCTCTAAATAAAATACAAAATAGGCCTGGGTATGTGGCTCAGTGGTAGAGTGCCCTTGAGTTTAATCTCTGGTATTAAAAAAAAGAAAAAAAAAAAAAAGAGACATCAGGTTTTGCCCAGGGTATTAGCAAAATCTGAAATGTTCAGTGATAGCCAGCAATGATGAAATTGTGAAGAAACAGTCTCATGTGCCGTAGGTGGGAATACAAACTAATTCAAATGTTAGTAAGAATAGAGGCTGCTTCAACTTTTATGGAAAGCAGTTTGGCAATAACTTATCAAATCTTAAATGTTATGCATTTTGGCCCATTTATTCTACTTTATCACAACAAAATAATTAAAATACATCCACACAACGACATACACAGTGGCCAGAGTCTGGAAACAGGCTTATTTTTAAAAAAAAGAATCCCAGGGCTGGGGTTGTGGCTCAGCGGTAGAGCACTCACCTAGCACGTGCATGGCCTGGGTTTGATCCTCAGCACCATGTAAAAATAAATGCATTGTGTACAACTAAAGCAATGGATAAATATTTAAAAAAAAAAGAAAAAAAGAATCCCAGACAGCTGCCCCCTTGATTACTTCTGGTAACCTGTTCTGGTGAAGAATAGGTTTAGTCAGTGAAATCAGAGCCACAAATCAACTGAGGCAATGCATGTGTAGGAATTGATGAAAATACAGCCCTGCAATAAATATTCTTTATACTAGGATGTTATAACATCTCTAAAATCTTTTCTAAGGTGAGACCACCCTTCTCAAAGCTAATAAACAGCCCACTGGGAGTATGCATTCCATTTGTAACCTAATCAATCTGAAGCCATACCACCTGTAATTTGACATACACTCAAAAAACAATAATCTTCTACCTTAACTGTACCAGGGCCTGATCCCAGGCAACTAGGAAACACCCTTATATCTTAGAGTCTGCAGAAACTATTCAAGCTAGCCAATTCTGAATTGTGTATATTGTCCTGTTTTTCCTTTTCTGAAGAATCCCCAATAAAGGCTCTGGCCTATTGCTTTTCCCTTGCTTCTATCTTCTGTATGCTAACCACCCAGGGGGGTTTCCATGTGACTTCTGTCTCTAAGGACCTACGAGTATAAAATTTTTGTTTTAGCTGGGGAGGTAGATCAGTGGTAGATTACTTGCCTAGCATGGACAAGATCTGTGTTCAATCTCCCGTACTGCCAAAAAACAAAAACAAAACAAAAAACTTGTTTTCCTGAACATCTGTGTCTCCTCTTGTGGCTGCACTTGACTGCCCACACCTAAAGAATATAAAACACACTTTAATGGACCATGTTCATTGAACTATGTTGCTAATGAGGGGCAACACATTGAACATATCATGTATTGTAAGTCATATCAATAAATCTTTTGTTATGTGTTATTAACCTATTCTTCCTGACTTTATAGCCTCTCTCTATTATGCAGTTTTAATAATAAGATAGATCTGTTGGTACTAACATAGAAAGACCACAATTTATTAACTGAAAAAATCATAGACAAGAATATATCTTATAACAGTTTTGTAAAAAGAGAAAAATACAATGTATGTGTATTTGTATATACATAATACAATTCTGGAGAATTTCATTTCTTATTTTTGTATATTGTTTCATTTTATGAGCCTTTATTTCCTTTACAACCAGAAAAACAATATAAACTTCTACTTAGAAAAGCCTGAATAAGCAATAGGCAAGAACTATTGGGGTTAGATGAGGGTTTGTAATTACTATAAACTGACCAGCACTTTGTCCCAAGCTGTCTCTTTGAATGCTCAAACTGAGACAGGAAAAGGGGAAACAGATACTAGTAAAAAATTCAGAAAATAAGCATGAAGGACTCAGTCTTTGATAGGGAAAGAGAGGGGCAAATCTTGTGGGGGGAAAGGAATTTTCTCTTTGTATAATTGAGTAGAATTCTAGTATAAAGAATTGAGATCTGGGGCTGGGCTGTGGCTCAGAGGCAGAGCCCTCGCCTTGCACGTGCGCGACCCAGGTTTGATCCTCAGCACCACGTAAACATAAATGCATTGCATTGTGTACAACTAAAGTAAATAAATAAATATTTTTTTTAAAAAAGACAGATTGTGTACAACTAAAGCAAATAAATAAATATTAAAAAAAAAAGAATTGAGATCTACCTGGAGAGAAGATGAAGTTACCAGTGTATCAGATTTCCTCTTTCCTCCCATTTTCCTCTGACCTCTAATTGCACATAATTCCTGTCCAGACTGAAAAAGGAGATGTTGCTGATCTGAATCCTTCATCCTACTTTTAATTTTTCAGATTCATACTCAGGACCAATCAAACATTAACTGGTACAAGGAATGAAGGAGTGGGGTATTTCTGCATCACTTATCCAGTGGTCATCTCAGCTGTGTCTATATAATCTTCAGGGCTTCAGCCTGGAATCCAGGCCTGTGAGAATTTTTTTCAACATGTCACAACAGGAATGCATGAGACTTACTACCCCAGGCTACTGTTTGTACAAGGGTTAAGGTTTTTTGTTTTTTTTTTAAAACTGTCTTTTTCACCAGATCGTATTTGTAATTTCATAGATTATGGTTTTAAAGATTATTTCCTGTCCATCTTCCTAACTTTCACGTGTATCTTCCTATTCAAATTTTCCAGTGTTTTGGTTTTCTATGGGTCATAAGTGTAATCTACATGAGATTCATTATCTAGATAAAAATATCATTTCCATGACAATATAATGAGTTGCAATATGTAATAATATATAATGCTATAGAGATATTTAAATTTTGATACATTCAATTAATACAGAAAATTTCAGTCATATTACAGATCCAATTAAGTATGTAAAAAGACCTAGTACCTTCTAGGCCCATACTAAAGGTTAGCTTCCAACTAAAGATAGTTATATTTTGTTTACTCTAGAACATTTGCTATTGGGGATTGAACTTAGGTGTGCTCTCTACTACTGAGCCATGTCTCTAGCCTTTTTTATTTATTATTTTGAGACAGGTCTTGCTAAGTTACCCAGGCTGGCCTTGAACTTGTCATCCTCCTGCTTCAGGCTCCCAAGTAACCTTTACTATCTTAATATAGACAAAGATTTCTTTTTTGTTGTTGTTGTTTTTTTGTGGTGCTGGGGATTGAACCAGGGCCTTGTGCATGCAAGCGAAGCAAGCACTCTAACAACTGAGCTATATTCCCCAGCCCGACAAAGATTTCTTTTTTTCTTTTTTTTTATTAAATATTTATTTATTTACTTTAGTTGTACACAATGCAATGTATTTATATTTACGTGGTGCTGAGGATTGAACCCGGGCCGCGCACGTGCAAGGCGGGCGCTCTGCCGCTGAGCCACAACCCCAGCCCCCGACAAAGATTTCTTAAGATACAAAAGCATTAACCATAAAAGAAAATAATTGAATAATTTAACTTCATTAAAAAAAGCCCTACTTTTCAAAAACACTTTCTTTAAGGAAGTCAAAAGGCAAGCTTGAGACAGGAGAAAATACTTGCAACACATATATATCTGACAAAAAACTTATATCTAGAATACATTTTTTAAAAAGACTTTCTTACAATGCAACAATAAGTCAACTTGGGGCTGGAGTTGTGGCCCAGTAGTAGAGCACTTGCCTAGCATGTGTGAGGCACTGGGTTCAATTCTCTGCACTGCATATGAATAAATGAATAAAATAAAGGTCCATCAACAATTCAAAAATATGTATATTTAAAAAAATAAGTCAACTCAATTAAAACATGGACAAAACATTTGAATATTTCACATCAGAAGATATATAAATGGTCAAAAGAAACACAAGGAAAGATAACTCTGTTAGTCATCAGGGAATGCAAACAAAAACCATAAGATTTAATTTCAAGCTCATTAGAATAGTTAAAAATACTGTCAATGTCACAAGGATGGCCAGAGTGATAAAAGACAATCTGGGCAATGACACTGTCAGAAAAACCTTGATGGGTAAGAAGAAAAGGTAATGGTTTAACTGAAACCTAGAGATATCACTGGAATTGCCAGATTTTTCCTTACAAATCTCAACTGTTGAATATTAAGTTGACTGGGGACTAAGGAGGAATCAAAAGCAGGGAAAGGATAGAATCTGACAACCCTAAAACTCTAGGAATGGGAAGGGGATAGAGATTAGGCAGGGGTATCAGATCCCAGATTTAAAATACTCTCTTATTTGATAATTATGAGGTTAGCTGGACAATAGGGTGGGGAAAGGGAGTAAATGTTTAAACAGAGATTGTGTGGTTTACTCCTTGCTTCATATACTTGTCTAATGAAAATGGGTACAGGATTGGGTGTACATAGTTCAGCTACTGTGATAGATATTACTACTCACCAAATATTCTAGCTTTTCTCTCATACCCACCCTACAGTAGGATTTTACATCTGCCTGTTGAACATGGGAGTGGTCATGTATATTGCTGTGTAACATATTACTACAAAAATTAGAAGTTAATGCCAGTCACAGTGGCACATGCCTGTAATCCCAGCAGCTTTGGAGGCTGAGGCAGGAGGATTGTGAGTTCAAAGCCAGCCTCAACAACGTACTGAAGCCCTAAGCAACTCAGAGAGACCCTGTCTCTAAATTATATATATATATATATATATATATATATAAAAATAATTTGTATATTTTCATGTTTATATATTTTTATATTATATATATGTATTTATGTGTGTGTGTGTGTATATATATATATATATATTTTTTTTTTTTTTTTTTTAAGGGCTGGGCATGGGGGTCAGTGGTTAAACAACCCTGGGTTCAATCCAGAAGTTAAAATCAGATAATATTTATAATGTCACAGTTTCTATTAACTAAGAACTTGGGTATAGTTTTAGCTGTGTGTTTTCTGGCTCAGGATCTTTCATGAGTCTGTAATCAAGATATTGGCTGGGACCACAGTCATCTAAGGGCTTCAGTGGAGCAGAATATCTTCCTCCACAAGGGCTCATTCACGGGTTAGGGGCAGGAGATCTCAGTTCCCAAGCGGTTGTTGATGAAGGACAAACCTTCCTTCCCCAGGGGTCCAACAGGGGCTATTTGAGTATCCTGGTGACATGGCAGCTGGTTTCTTCCAAGGGAGTGATAGAAAAGAGAGAGTAGTAACCCTGCCTTGGAAATCACACATCATCGCTTCTGCCACATTCTATATGTTAGAAGCAAGTGACTAAGTCCAACCTGATTCCAGAGGAGAGGAATTAGACTCTACCTTCTGATGACAGGAGTGTCAAAAAAAAAAAAAAAAAAAAATGTGTGGACACATATTAAAAACCACATCATGTGATTTTCTTTAACCAATAAAATTGGTGACATGTGCGATTTCTGGGCAGAAACTTTAAGAGCCAGTGTGTGGTTTGCATTCCTCTTTTCCTCTGTCACAGACAGGCAATGTTTCAGATGGAAGGCCTGAATCTTGGAGTAAAGACAATGTGAAGCAAAGGTGCAGCTGATCCATAATGGGCAGGTAGTGTGAATGAAAAAAAAAATTTTTTAAAACACTGCTGCCATAAGTGTTGGATTCCGGGCAGGGAGGCTGCACCTCACAGGTAGGCCACACCTCCCCAGGTACTTTGTGAAAAGACTACATCTCCCAGGTGCCTCAGGCTGGTCAGTGAACCTGGCCACCAGGTACCCTCGCCACTGCCTCCTGACCTCCGGCAGCCTATGGAAGCACGGACTCACACCAGGGGTGCCTCTGACTACCAGTTCGCTATTTAATCCTGCCCCGGACTGAAACCGCCCCTGTTCGCCCTGTTCTCCCTGTTCCTTGTTCTTGTTTTTCCCTTGCTCTCCACGTCTCCCTACCCTTCCGCATGGTCCCTAATAAACCCCCTTTTATTAAAATGGCATTCCCGGCCCTAGGTTAACTTTGTCTAATCTCTAACAATAAGTCACTGAGATTTGGATGCCATTTGTCACCATAAAATAACCTAACCCATCATGACTAATATAGGCTTTTTTTACTGGCCACAGTGAAGTATTCTAGGCATGGTACAAAGTACTTAACCACTAGTATCCCATTTGGTACTTACAGCAATAGTAGCTTTTATTATCTTTACTTTAGATGGAAAAGCAAAGGTTATAAGCAGTTATAACAGAATAGAGCTGTCAGAATGGCCTTTTCCTTACATTTCACTTCATTTCTCCAAATCTTCAGTCTACATAGAAACAACGATTTTGGAGCTCAAACAAAGTAACAAACAAAACAAAAAAAAAAAAAAAAAAAAAAAAATGCAGGATCAGAAAGTTTCAAGGCTAGAAGAGATCTTAAAGATCTCTTAATATAAATATCCTTTTAAGAATCCTGCATGCATTCAGGCTGGTATGGTAGTATATGCCTATAATCCCAGCAACTTCAGAGGCTGAGGCAGAGGATTGCAAGTTCAAGGCCAGCCTCAGCAATTTAGTGAAACCCTATTTCAACATAAAAAAATAAAAAGGGGCATGGATGGTGGGTTAGTGGTTAAGAACCCCTGGATTCACTCCTTGGTACAAAATGGTGGTGCACACCTGTATTCCCAGTGATCTGGGAGGCTAAGGCAGGAGGATCACATATTCAAAGCCAGCCTCAGCAATTTAGCAAGACCATGTCTCAAAATAGAAATAGAAGGGACAGGGTTATATAGCTCATTGGTAAAGTACCCCTGGGTTTAATCCCCAGTATGAAGAAAAAAAAAAAAAGAATCACATGTTCAGTATCCTTGTCAAACAAATGTATGACCTCCATCATACATCACCAACTGTGATGAAGAGCATGTTGGTTTTTTTTTTTTTTTTAGTTGTATATGGACTCAATGCCTTTATTTGTTTTTATGTGGTGCTGCTGAAGGCTGGCTTCAGCAGGGGGAGGGTATCTCGATAGGGCTAGTGAAGGAGTCGGCGGGCAGCAGCAGAAGAACAGCACACAGACACAAGAGTCAGGCTGCTAAATTCTCTACTTTTCTCAGCATGGTTTTTATATATCCCAGCAAACACAGCAATTCACATTACAGCTTTCAAAGGTTACATTAAAGGATTTCAAGGAATTTCAGGGTCATATAATCAGGGGAAAACAAAATATTTATCCTAAGTACATACTACTGATTAATCTTATCTATAGACAGAAGAAAACATTCTAAAATTCGTATTTATCTAAACCTATACCAAAGATTCCTCAAGTCTAGGCATGTTTACTCATAAGGTTTTTACAGCTAAGTTGACCTAATATCTTTTCTTTAAACTTCAACTGGGCCTAGAGCTCCTGGCTCCTTCTGTGTCCCTATAATGACTTTGTTTTGAGCTCAGGAAGAAAGAAGTATGGTTGTCTATATCCTAAATTTACTTAAAAGATAAAGAGGAGTCCTTATCAAACACAAGAAAACATTTAAAGCTTTTCTATGGAATGCATGATTACAACAAGGAGAAGGTTAAACAACGGGTATTTGCTGTGCTCAATGATTACAGCAGGGAGGGGTTAAGCAGCATTTGCAAAAGCTAATTTCTAATTAAAAAACCTGTTATACTAGTTCAACTTAAGAATTTGTTTTTGAGCTCCTGACTTAGATTCCACAGAGTAATAATCTATTGTGGTCAGTTTCATGCTGATGCATTATGCCTAGTGGTCATATAGACAAGACAGTAAGGATATACACAGACAGGGTTAACTTTCTCAGCGCTATGTTTGTGTTACATCTTTTCCTTAGAAAGAAAGAATGCCTTGCTCCTTTCTTTATGATGATGAGGATGCTTTGCTCACTCTATCATAAGGAAGATGTCACATGGTCCTAGGATTGAATCCAGTGCTTCACACTTGCAAGGCAAGTGCTCTACCACTGAGCTACAACTCCAGCCCCATGATAAAGAGCTTATTATCAATTAGAGCAGCCCATTTTATCATTGTACTATTCAGATTATGGGGAAATTATTTCTTTTTTTTAATATTTATTTATTTACTTTAGTTGTACACAATGCAATGCAATGCATTTATGTTTACGTGGTGCTGAGGATCGAACCCGGGCTATGCACGTGCGAGGCGAGCGCTCTGCCACTGAGCCACAACCCCAGCCCGGGAAATTATTTCTTATAGTCATCTGAACTCCCTGTGAGGTTTACCCAATGGTCCTGATTTTGGACTGCACAGATTAAGTCTCAATTCTTTTCTATCTGGTTGACTTTCAGATACTTTGAGCTAATTCTAACATCTACTGTCTACCACCATCATTTGATCTTCTCTTTCTCTAAGCTAATGAACTTATATTCTTCAATTTTTCCTGACATTTCTGACATGGTTCCCTTTACCCATTCTATTTTTGCTTTTCATCAAAAGCATTTTTCATCTCCTAAAATAAAAACTATATTAAGTAGTTATGTTTATTGTTTGTCTAGCTTTGAAAAAAGTTCCACAAGGGCAGCAGCCTTTTGTTATAGTGGTGGTTGTTGTTCACTGGTATATCTAAATGTAAAGACTTGCATTAGGGTTCTCTAGAGGAACAAAACCAACAGGATATGTATATGTAGGTATGATTATAAAAAGGGGATTTATTAGATTGGCTTACACAACCAGAAGCTGTAGTCCCACAATGGCCATCTGCAGGCTGGAGAACTGGAACAACTAGTAGCTGCTCGGTCCAAAAAGCTGAAGCCTCAGAACAAGAGGGATCAATGATGCAGCCACAGTCCAGGATCAAAGGCCTGGAAACTCCCTGGAGAGTCACTGGGCAGAGTCCACTCTGGAAGAGTAAAGAAGCTGGAATCTGATTTCCTCAGATTGCAGCAGCAATCAAGAACCGCTTCAAGAAGAATTGTTCAAAAAGAATCGAGCTTGCATCTGCTGCTGCTTCTTTGTTTCTTCCATCTTTTGTTCTATCCAAGCTTCCAACCTATTGGACTGTGCTGCCCACACTTAGGTTGGGTCTCCACTTCAGTTCACTGTCCCATATGCCAATCATTCTTAGAAACACCCTCACTGAGACACCTAGAACCTCTTAATCTTAAGCATCTCTTATTCCAATCAAGTTGACAATTCAAATTAACCATCACAAGTCACTACTTGGCACCTAATAGTTGCTCAGTAATATTTATGAGATGTTGATTTCTAGTCCCTTTTCTCTCCCTTGAACCTGTTCCAGTTTGTCTATAATTTTTTAAAGGTGATAATCCAAGCAAAGTCTGAGAAGCCTGCACTGTTTTTTACTAGTTCTGCCCTCAGTATTTAACCATATTTTTAAGATCTCTCTGGTTCCTCCAATAAATGCATTGATAATGACAAATGTTCTCATGCCATCCTCTGACTGTCACTGGTTCCAAGTTATAACAAATCATCAAAGATAGACTTGCCCTACCTGTCCTTCTGGAAATTTCCAGACTTTTTTGAGTCTCTATCACACTTATTCCTTCCAAATCAAAAGATATTTTTCCTACTTTAATCCTCTAGGATTGTCATTTTGTGTATTTCTTTTCAGACAAAAATTTGTGCATCTTAATAAACAACTTGATCCCAGATAATTAATCTAATTGTTAGAATTTTAGGAAACAGGACAGACTCTTGAGGAAGGTTTTACTGGGCAGCAATGCCATCTTGGAAAAAATAGTGTTTTACTGGAATTCACAATCACTCTTGGGGAACATGCCATAAAAGTTACAAAACGTATTTCTGAGCTTCACATAAAGCATTTGGATGAAATGCATTCTCCATTTATTCAATTAAACTATATAAATGCTTTTTTTTAAAATAATATAAAAGCATTAAAGGCAAAACTTTTTTTTTTCTTAGCCTGTAACACTCAAAGAGGATCTGCTCTTTCTCCAAAGACAACTGTGTTCATTTATAAACAACTGTGTTCAGTTACATTGGTCTACAAAGAAAAGAAAAGGTTAGAGAAAGCTGTGTTCTGGCCGGGTGTGGTGGCACACGTCTGTAATCCCAGCAGCTTGGGAGGCTGAGGGAGGAGGATCACAAATTCTAAAGCTAGCCTCTGCAACTTAGCAAGACCCTGTCTCAAAAAATAAAAGGCAAGAGGGAATGTGGTTCAGTGGTTGAATGCCCCTGGGTTCAATCCCTAGTACTCTAAGAGAGAAAACTGTGTTCTGTTCACTCACACCCTTAATAATTACTACAACTGGAACAATACTTATGACCTTCTTTGGAGCAATACCAAGGAACAGAACAGTGATAAAACAACATAAAATGAAGACAGTGGAGTGGCATAATAAATGACTACAAAATTGAAGAGCTAGAATCTAGTCCCTGTTTTGTTACTACCTACATGTATGACCTGAGCAGACTGTTTCGTTGTCTGCATCTCAGTTTCTTTATCTGGGGCTGGGGTTGTAGCTCAGTATTAGAGTGCTCACCTAGCATGCATGAGGCACTGGGTTCGACCCTCAGCACCACATAAAAATAAAATAAAAATATAGCATTCACCTAAAACTAAAAAACAAATACTTAATTTAAAAATTTCTTTATTTATAAAATGTTGGATTTAAGATAGATGGTGTAGAAAGTGTTTTCAGCTTTTTAATATTAGGTTTAATTTTAACAAAATGTTATACACAGTTTTCTAATATGAGTGGTATGCAGGAGATATTTGATAATCGTATAACCATTTAATAATAACTGGATCTCTTGGGAGAAAAACTGGTTTTGTTGTGTAACAAAACGGTATAAACATTTCCACTATGGTCAGTTTTCAAACTATTAATAGCCTACTGACAAAATTCCTGAAAATTTAACCATCAGCACTCAGAAACCAGTAAGAACAGGCCCCAACGTGTCACTGGATAGGGTACCATTTATTCATTTGACTGTGTATTCATTCACTGTACACTCATTGAGCATTTCCTACCCACAAGGCATGTACAATGATAGGCATAACCTGGTTCTTCTCCATAAGGGACTTAGACACTAGTGAGCAGAAAAAAAATACAGATAACTATAATGCTAAAAAGAACATGACAAATAATATAAAGAAGGCATGAATAAAATAGTATAAAAGTTCAGAGAGGAAAATGACTATTTCCTACTGAGGTTGTGGGGGTAAAGGGGACATTGGGGAAGAAAAAGGAAAATTGATAAAAAAGAATAAGGCTATTAAATGTATTTTTTGTATAGAAGGTTTATCTAATAGAAAAACAGTAACACTGTATATTTTAGGAAATTAGGAACCTGTGGGAAAAAATACTTAGAGGAAGCTAGAAATAAAGAGGCCAAGAGATGATTATACATATGGAAGAATAATAAAAGCCACAAGGTCAGATTCCAGCACCAAGAACAATCTTAAACTGGAATAAGTTTAACACGATTGAAAGGTAATTGGAAAGCTGAATAGGGTGGTGCACACCTGTAATCTCAGTGACTCAGGAGGCTGAGACAGGAATAACACAAGTTTGAGACCAGCCTCGGCAACTTAGTGAGGCCCTCAGCAACTTAGTGAGGCCCTCAGCAACTTAGTGAGACCCTGTTTCAAAAGGGCTGGGGTTATAACTCAGTGGTAAAGTGCCTCTGGATTCAATTCCCAGTACCAAAAAAAAAAAAAAAAAAAAAGTAACTGGAGAACAATTTAAAAAAGAAGGTGATATGAGAGTCCTTGGCCATTTCAAAGGAGACTTATTTTCACAGTTGTAAAATTTCATTCCAGGCTTCTTAAAAGATTTTACCAGTGAGATTGTGGGTTCACTGCTAGTAATCTGCTGAAGTCAAATAGATAAAGAGAGGGTAGAAATAAGTAAAGATGACCCAAACTTTTTACATGTAAGAAAATAGTGACTTCTGAAAACAACAACCCAGGGGCTGGAGTTGTGGCTCAGCGGTAGAGTGCTCGCCTTGCACATACGTGGCCCGGGTTTGATCCTCAGCACCACGTAAAAAAAATGCATTGTGTACAACTAAAAAAAATAAATATTTTTTTAAAAACCCAGTTAGCAACTTATATTCCATGAAATAGTTCTAAGAAGTTCTAAGATTAAATGATGGTTTGGGAACACTTATAGAAACATGAGATGGAGAAATGGGTATGAGTTAACTAAAACAAACCATACCAAATGATTTACATTTCTTTTATTGATATGGCTGGTGAATAGTTAAATGAAGTACATCCTTCTTTTTATCGGATGTATTCTGATTTCAGGTTCATATTTGACAGTCTTTCGTGGTAACAGTGGAGATATGAAGGAGAAATGGGTGCCACTTGAGAATCAAAATGAAATGAATTTGTAGTTGCCTGCAGAGTTGTTGATGGAATGATCAAGGATGTTATGGTTTACATGTGAGGTGTTCCCCAAAAGCTTACATGTGAGACAATGCAAGAGGGTTCAGACAGGAAACAATTATGTTGTGAGAGCCTTAACTAAAAAATCAGTTAACTAATCCCTGATGGGATTAACTGTGTGGTAACTGGAGGCAGGTGGGGTGTGGCTGGAGGAGGTGTGGCATTGGGGATGTGGCTTTGGGGTATATATTTGGTTTTTTTGTTGTTGTTTCTTTCTTATTTATTCATTTTAGATGTATATGACAATAGAATGTATTTGACATATTATTATTTTATACATTGAGTATAACTTTCCATTTTGTGGTTGTACATGATGTGGAGTTACACTGGTTGTGTATTCATATAAGAATAAAGGAAAGTTATGTCCAGTTCTTTTTTGTGTGTGTGGTACCAGGGATTGAACTCAGGGGCACTTGTCCACTGGGTCACATCCCCAGCCCTTTTTTTCGTATTTTATTTAGAGACAGGGTCTCACTGAGTTGCTAAGTGCCTCGCCATTGCTGAGGCTGGCTTTGAACTCACGATCCTCCTGCCTCAGCCTCCCAAAGTGCTGGGATTACAGGCGTGCGCCACCATGCCCGGCTATGTCCAGTTCTTTCTATTGTCTTTTCTATTCCCATTCCTGTTCCCTTCCCTTAATTCCCTTTTGTCTAATCCAATGAAGTTCTATTCTTCCCTCCTCTCTTATTGCATGTGAGTATCCACATATCAGAAAGAACATTCAGCCTTTGATTTTTTTGGAATTGGTTTATTTCACTTAGCATGATAGTCTCCATCTCCATCCATTTACCACAAATGCCATAATTTCATTCTTCTTTATGGCTAAGTGGTATTCCATTGTGCATATATACCACAGTTTCTTTATCCATTTCTCTGTTGAAGGGCACCTAGGTTAGTTCCATATCTTAATTATTAGTTATTAGAACTGAGGTGCTATGAACATTGATCTGGCTGTGTCACTATAGTATGCTGATTTTAAGTCCTTTGAATATATGCCAAGGAGTAGGATAACTGGGTCAAATGGCAGCACCATTCCAAGTTTTCTAAGGAGTCTCCACACTGCTTTCCAGAGTGGTTGCACCAATTTGCAGTGCCACCAGCAATGTATGAGTATACCTTTTTGCCCACATCCATTTTTTATTGAATTATTTATTTATTCTAATTTGTTATACATGCTTGCAGAATGCAATTTATTTCATATTACATATATAGAGCACAATGAGGTATATATTTGTATCTGGCTAGTGGGAGTCTCCCTCTCTGCTCTCTGATCAGTATGTTAACTGCCTCCCTCCACTGTATTCTTCTACCATGTTGTTCTGCCTCACCTCAAGCCCCAAGGAATGGAGCCTGCTGCCCATGGACTGAGGCCTCTGAAACCTTGAGTTCCCAAATAAGCTTTTCCTCCTCTACAATTGTTCTGGTCAGTTCTTTTAGTTAGTGAAAAATCTGAGTAAAACAAAGGAGAACCTGAACAAAGGTCTATATTAATGGGCCACACTTGACCTTACCACTTCAATATTTTATTCAACAAATTAGAGCTTAATCATCAATTTAACAAGGAAAACAGAAAATTTCTGGAGACAGCCATATTAGAAAAAGCCATATAATCTATGCTCATACAATTAATGTATGATAAAAAAAATAGGAGTTATAACTAATATGGTGAGTAACAGAACCAGACCAAAAAACAAATTCTTCAGAAAATGAATCAATGGTATGATACATCTAGTATGAAAAGAAAAAAAAACTTATATTTAAATAAGGTAAAATATCTAATAACTGTTCAGATCACATCAGCAGTATGATATTTAATTACTTAATCTCTTTGAGCCCATTTTCCTATTTGTGATGCAGAGTTATTTAAGGTACTCAATTCACAGGATCACTTGTGATAGGAAAATAAGATAAAGTGCTAAAGAGCTTATCAGGGTGCTCAAAAGGAAGTGCTCGATAAATATTAGCCACAATAACATGGCCTTCATTTTATAAATTTAGTACTGTAAAACCTATGAAATGATTAGACAAATAAGTTTTATGAACTCAAGACTCCCTTTACAGAGGACATTTTTATTGTAGCAAAGTGTATTTTAAATTTCCAAGGGTAATCTGCAGTTCTAACATTCTAGGTATTGTTGAACAAATTTTCTCACACTGTTTATACTTACCAAGATCACAAAATCTCTTGTTCATATCTCCCTCCAAAGGCTTCATCTTTATAGTTTTGTCTGTTTAAATGAACCACAGATTCTACTGCAAATACTCATAAGAACATGGGTAAAAGTAAGAATAGGAATTAAATTTTCCAAATCTGGGGGGTACTTTATGCCCCAGATTTATTCTATCTATATTTTGAACAAAATTTTTCCTTTCTATAAAAATATAAATCATTAAGAAACTCTTTCTTTGGGAAGAAAATAGGCTTTCATTTTTTATTGTTTAGCTCCAACTTAATCATCATTTTAACAAAGAAAACAAAATTCCTGGAGCATATAGAACTTTCGGTCATCTCTAAAAAGGGAATTACAGAAAAAAAATTTTTTTTTTTTATAAAGTCATTCTGTTTTTTTTTTAAATATTTATTTATTTGCTTTAGTTGTACACAATGGGTTTATTTGTACGTGGTGCTGAGGATCGAACCCGGGCCGCGCACGTGCTAGGCGAGCGCTCTACCGCTGAGCCACAATCCCAGCCCTACAGAAAAATTTAATGGCAAACATTCACCTCACAATACCAATCAATAAATCTCTGGAAACATTTATTTGGTGCCTATTAGAAACAGAGAGCAGGAAGAATACTATGATATGTGGGAAATTTCAGAGGCAAAGATATAGTTCTTGTAGTTTAATAGAGGAAACTAAATCATCCCTAGCATGTAGATTGGGGCATATTTGCTATTGAGAGGGATTTAGCACACAGGAGTTCTTTTTGGACACTATTTATTGCAATTTAGCTTCTGGGGTAAACAGAAGAAATGGGAGGGCCAGAGAAATGTAGCTAAGGTCACAGAGCCAGTAAGTAGTAGAAAGGGACCTAAACCTAGATTTTCTAATTTCATATATGACTGCCTCATGACCCTACCTTGAGGAAAAACATCTCACTGAAATTCCAGAATATCTATGACATTCATTTAATACACAGTGGGGAAAAAATCAGCCAGTAAGAATGATAGAACTGGGGCTGGGGTTGTGGCTCAGCGGCAGAGTGCTCGCCTTGCACGTGCACGGCCCGGGTTCGATCCTCAGCACCACATAAACATAAATGCATTGCATTGTGTATAACTAAAGTAAATAAATAAATATTTTAAAAAAATAAGAATGATAGAACTGGGTTGGGGTTGTGGCTCAGCAGTAGAGCACTGGCTTAGCACATGTGAGGGCCTGGGTTCTATCCTCAGCACCATATAAAAATAAATAAAATAAAGGTATTGTGTCCAACTACAAGTTAAAAAATAAATATTTTTAAAAGAATGATAGAACTCATAAAATAGCAATACACAATTCTACTTCATTTCTGTCATTTGGAAGGATGACAGCACCTATGAAACCTGAAATCAAATAAAATGGCCAAATTTGGGCTTTATTGTTCTCAAACATCTGGAGTTGTTTACTTTACTTCTCTGTAAAGTAAATTCATATGTCATTTTAATCATAGGTCTGGATGGACACTAAAGATTTTTCTCCCCACCCCCCACACACAATTTAAATGTTTATCAAGATAATATTTCTAAATACTTTAAAGTGCCTATGATTAAAGTGAAATTATGTCACTTAAAAGAAAATGAATAGAACTTGAGACCATTATGTTAAGTGAAATAAGCCAAAGTCAGAAGATCAAGGGTCACATGATTTCTCCCATTTGTGGAAGCTATAGAGGAAAAATAAAAAGAAAGGTGGAGGGATCTCATGAAAAGCAAAGGGAGACCAGTAGAACAGAGGAAGGGGACCAGGGGGTAGAAAGAGGGGAGGGCAGGGTGAAGCTCTAAGAATGGATATTGGCCCAAATATATTTTTATATTGTGTATATGTACAAATATGTAACACCAAATCCCACCGTTATGTACAACTATAATGTACAATAAAAAAGTAGATCACAAGATTTTAAAAACCCATGTGGTTAAAAAAATTAATGTGGAACTTCAAGACTCAACAAGAAATAGGAGGCTGAGTATGGTGACACACATCTGTAATCCCAGCTGTTAGTCAGCTTTTCATTGCTGTAGCCAAATTACCAGACAAGAACAACTTAAAGGAATAGTTTATTTTGGTTCGTGGTTTCAGGGTTTAGTTCATGGTCAGCTGAATCCATTGCTCTGGACCCAAAGTAAGGCAGACCATCATGGCAGAAGGGCATGGTGAAGAAAAGCTGCTCTACTCATGGCCACCAGGAAGCAGAAAGAAGGGGATGGTACACAGGGAAGGACCCATCCAGGGTATGCCCCCAATGACCCACCTCCCCAGCCATGCCCTACCTGCATACAGTTACCACCTCGTTAGACCATTTGAACTAAGATGGACTGATTATATCATAATCCAATCATTATGATAATATTCATCTCTGAATATTCACCTTTGAATATTCAGAGTATTCAAAGGGGATTAAAATTAATCCTCTCTGGAGAGAGAGAATATTCTGAATATTCATCATTGAATATTCACCTCTGAATATTCCTGCATTAACCCAGGGATTTTGAGGGGACACCTCATACCCAAACCATAAAGCAAGCTATTCAAGAGGCTGGGGCAGGAGATTCAGAAGTTCAACACCAGCATGGGCAATTTAGCAAGACCCTGTCTCAAAATAAAATTTTAAAAGGCCTGGGAATGTGGCTTAGTGGTAGAGTCCTTGTCTGGTCAAGCATGAGGCTCTCAGTTAAAATCCCAGTAAAATACACACACACAGTGGGAATATATTTTACCATACCCACATACACAATCAATTTCACAAAAACATGCACACACAATCTAAAAAGAGGGGAGGTGGGTGATGAAGTGGTCCCCCTAAACCCGAGATACCCTCTGAAACTCTTTTATTTGCTTCCTTACATGTTTACTAATATTATATCAAATAAAATACTTTTACTGCTATTTACTGATTTGTAACTTTTAAACATTTAGGTCTGTGACCCATCTTGCATTACTTTTTGCAAATAGAGTACCATAGCAGTCATGGTTGTCTTTTCACAGAGATAATTGGTTGTTTCAGCACCATTTGTTAGACTTTCTTTTTCCCACTGAACTTGTATGGTGCCTGGTTGATTGTCAATTGACTGTGTGTCTGAGACTATTTCTGTACTTTATCCTGTTCCATTAATCTATGTTTACCTACTTCTGTTATAAGTCTACTTTATCTGTATACTAAACCTTGAATTCAGAAGTATAAATGTTCTGATCTTTTTTCTAATATTGTTTTGTTATTTAGGTCCTTTGCATTTTCATGTAAGTTTTAGAACCACGCTGTCAATTTCTTCAAAAAGGCTCCCGAGCACTAGAGATGATTCTAGGTTTTATGTAATATTCTCTCTCTCCAAAGAGGATTAACTTTAATCCCCTTTGAGAATTTGAGAATTCAAAGCTGAACTTTAGTCCTTGTGGGAGCTGCTTCAGTTCACCCTTATTCCTAAATTAAAGCATTTCATGGTAACTGTGGAAAGCCTAGGGTGTTTACCATGGCCCTTCCTCCTTTTCAGGCTCTTTCCTACAAGTTTTGCCTCATTAATCCTGTCTGGGACATTACTGAAAGCTCTTCTCAGCTTCTTGGCTTCTCTGTGCTGGTTTGGGGTTTGGAATCAGCAATTATCTTGATGGTTAAGTGTCCCCAAACACCGGATCCTCCTTTCTTGGCTTCTCTTTTTTGCCAGGTCTTAGACTAGCAAATTCTCACTGTTTCAGTAGTTCTTCTATACCTTCAATATGGTATTTAAAAAATTAATCTGTCCAACTTTTTAAATTGTTCCCAGCAAGAGGTTTGTCTGAAACAGTCTAATTAGTCAGGCTTTGCCAAAGTGGAATTCTATGACATACATTTTTGTAAAATTTAAATTCATTAAAATTAACTTAGTTTGGGAAAATTTGTTCAGACTTTCTTAATGATTCTAGAAATAATTAGCCATACCCAAAGGGATGAAAAATGCTAGCATGGAGGTTTGGCTTCAGCATTATTAGGGAGAAAAACTACCACAGACCCTCAAATTGAAATGAGAGAAACCATAAACAAAATGTGCTGTTGGGAACTGTTCACCACGGTTACTTGGTGTGCCTTGTAAATTTACTACTCTCTCACCACCACCACCACCCCAAAAGGGGTGGTTGGAGAGAATTCACCCTTGTTTATTACCTTCATTCAACCCCACCAAGGCAAAGTGGCATCATCCATTCATCATCTTTTATTACTGAGCTATATAGCAACATGTGGGTTTTATAGCTGAGGAGCACTCCTCCTACTTGCCTTTAGAAGTCAATGATATTCTCACCCTAGCTGAATCCCAGGAATTTCTCATTATACTCTCATTTACTAGGGAAGTCAGGCTGGTAGAGGTGGCAGCAGCAAGTGAGAGGGGAATATGCCTTATTAGCAATTTTACCTCAAGCATCTAAAGTTTCTCAAACTAAATGTGAGGATAGTGAGAAGCCTAGGGTTCTTGTAGACGGAGTATATACATAGGCAGCCATAGAGACTTCCAAACACACACATTACATGTCTAAATGTATACAGACATAGACTCAAAAGCTCCTGAGGAACAGGTAGTATAAGAACAAGAAGCCAAACATTAGGCTCAACTAGACAGCGTCATGTGATCCACTGGATACTGTGTGAAAAGAGGTGACCCAAATGCCCCCTCTTGAGGAAGAACAGGATCAAGAAGTAAGAGCAAAAAATAAATAAATAAAATAAAATAAAATAAAAAGAAGTGAGAGCTAACTTTTGTTGATGCTTATTATTGGCCAAGTATGGTGCTAACATACCTTTGATATATTGACATATTCAATCCTCATAATGATCCTGCAGAATAAGTATTGTTATTCCCATTTTTAATTTAAGATTCCAAAAGGTCAGATAGCTCTTGCATTTGCAGAACCAAGGTTCAAATTCAAGTCAGCCTGGCCCCAAGTCTGTTCTCTTCAAGTATGAAAGAGAGGCAAAGTTCATATTCAAACAATTATTAGATTCTGCAGTAGAGTTTCTAAACTCTACTCTATAATTGAGTATAATCAATTAATGTGTTTATGGTTTCTCTCTCACAATGGTCTTCAGCATCAATCTCAGTGAATAGCAGTCTGTTAAGCATTTCCTAAATGCTCAGTTACCAGGTTTTGCAGGGCTGGGTTAAGGTTAAGTACAGGCAGTGAGAGCAACAGAGCACAGAAATGTTAATATGAATAAACTTTCTGAACACACAAGTACTCAGAACACAAAGTATTTTATAAAAAGTATAAAATATAGTCCTTATCCTCCAAAGCTTACAACCTGATTACTTCAGAGATTGTTTTTGTGATATCTGTACACACAAAATCTATGTTTTAGTCAGCTTTTTTGCAGCTGTGACTAAAAGACCTGACAAGAACAATTTTAGAGGAGGAAGAGTTTACTTGGGGGCTCACGGTTTCAGAGGTCTCAGTCCATAGACAGCAGGCTCCATTCCTCAGGGCTTGAGATGAGGCAGAACATCATGGCACAAGGGTGTGGTGGAGGGAAGCAGCTCACATGATGATCAGGCAGCAGAAAGAGACTTCACTCGCCAGATACAAAATATATAACCCAAGGGCACGCTCCCAACGACCACCCCTCCTCCAGCCACACCCTAACTGCCTTCAGTTACCACTCAGTTAATCCCATTAGGGGGATTAATTCACTGATTGCGTTAAGACTCTCATAACCCAATCATTTCTCCTCTAAACCTTCTTGCATTGTCTCACATGTAAGCTTTTGGGGGACACCTCACATCTAAACCATAACAGTCTACCTATTTATAAAAGGTACAGAGAATACAAAAGTAAGCCTGGATCTTTTCTCATGAAACTCGCAGTGTAAGTGTGAGTCAGACCTCATAAGTTTTCAATATAAGAGACTGAATTGAAGTTAGCACAGGATATCCCAGGACCATGGAGAGGGACACTTAACTCAACATGGAGGATCAAAGAAACTGGAAGAAATGACTCCTGAACTAGTGGGGAGGCAGGATGAATGCATTTGAAACACTCAGCAAGGAACACTGACAGCATACCTGTTCCAAATGGAATAACATAGCTTATATGGCACTATAAAAAGTCAAAGAATATTCCACGACTGAGCTGTTCTATGGATAATTTCAGAGTGGTCGCTCTCAGACTAACCATTCTCTTCCCTTTGCTTTTGTGACTCCTAAAGCCCACTCTCTGTTGTGGGCTTTTCTTTTTTCCTTCTTCCCTCCTCTCTCCCCTCCCTCCCTCCCTTCCTTCCTTCATTCCTTCCTTACTTCTTAATTTCTTTTCTTTCCTTTTGTTTGTTTGTTTGTTTGTTTGTTTGTTTGTTTTTCAATGAATGGGAAGGACCTAAGAAAGGAACTGGGAAAAGTCTTCAAGTAGAATGTGAGACTTAAAGGATCTGTGGGGCATAAAAACAGTGGACGCTGAAAGGGAACAAATGTCAACTGTTAACTCAATTAGTTCTCATTTATTTGTCCTCTACCCGCCTCCTTTACCATACTCTAGGACACTGAGATGAATCTGACCCATGAGTTGAATTCAGAAGGACATGTTTGTAGGCACAAAATGAAAAGCATATATGGACTAATGGAAAATAAAATATATTAAGCAAAATAGGATAAATTATAACAAGCCTGGAAAACAAAGAAGTTTAGACTTATTATGGTTGATACCAAAAGGCCTTTTAGTTTTCTGAGCAGAAAGTAGGTGGGAAAGAAAAAAAGGGGGAGACTATTATCATACAGACTGTAAGGCTACATGTGAGCCTAATTCTGACCATAGGGTATGGCAGAAGGAATAGAAAGAAAGGAGCAAGGGACATTTTTAAAGAAAGGATAGACTGGGCATGTATGTAGAGAGAATCTTTAGCTCCATTATATCAAGTTCATCCTCTACTCAGTTATAGTTTTTGTTATATTTTGGATCTGGAATATCCGCTGAAGCTTCACGTTTTGAAGTCTTGGTCCCCAGTGCAGCAATGTTCAGAAGTGAGGCTTTTGGAAAGCAATTGGATCACGAGAGCTCTGATCTCATTAATGGATTAATCCATTAATGTGTTCATAATTGAATGGTCTATTGGGAGGTGATCAGACCCATAGGAAGGAGAACTTAGTTGGAGGAACCAGGTCACTAAGGTTGAGCCCTCAAAGAGTTTATCTTCTTCCTCGCCCCTTTACCACTACCCCCACTTCACTTTCATGAACAGCATTCCTCTGCCACATTCTTCCACCATGATGTTCTGCCTTACCTCAAGCCCAAAGCAATGGAGCCAGCCAACCATGGACTAAAAACCAAGAGACAAATCTTTCCTTCTTTAAATTGTTTTTCTCAGGTATTTTGTCATGACAATGAAAATCTGACTAATACAGCTTATGAAACCTAAAAGAATTTAAGTTGGTAATGGTAGGTTATGGAGAGGAAGAGAATTTAAAAAAAAAAGCCTATAGACTAAGAATGAAGCCTGACTTGCTATGAGCTACAGCTGATAAGTAGGCTTTAATAACTTCCAACGAGGTTTAGAACTCAGAGCCTATGAAGCATCTTTTTAAAAACAATAAGAACCTGTAACTCAGAATCATTAATTCGAGGGTAGTATTTATCAGACTGAGCAACTCCAAAACTAGTGACAGAGTAGGGGGCATGTTAAAAAACCTAGCACGCAGAAAACTTGTGAAATATATTTTTAGGACCTAGATCCTGAGATCCTGGCTTGCAGATCTGAAGTAGAGCCAAGCAATCTTTAACAAGCTCTGAGGGTATTGATAATGCAGTATGTACTCTGGAGACTCTTAAAGAAACATTCAAGGAATGATGAGCTGCTTCCTCAGGATGACTAGGCGGATACATATGTACCTTCTCAGGACTTTACCTGGGAAGTAAAGTATACTCAGCTTCATGATTGCAGACCATTCTCTCAGATCAAAGCCATTCTGCTTTGCTGGAACACAAGGAGATACTTGTGTTCCAGGATACCAGCTCAAACAGATCTATTGACTGGCTCTTAAGGCCTTTAGACGTCAAAAGGGTTTGTGAGAATGATCATCATAATAGTAATGAACCAGAAACATGCGCACATTTTCTTAAATGACACTGTAGGGACAGAGTGAAAAAGGAAGGGGCTGCCCAGATTCAGGGGTCTAGCAGAATGGACTTCCTTGAGAAAATCAAGCAAAATAACCAAAGGGGACTCCTGGGATTGTCTCACCAGAACTTCTGGGGCAGCTCTAATGAAATGATTTAAAAGTGTGGTGGAGTAGCCTCTGTGGCTCCCACACTGGCCTAATCCCACTTGAAATTGCAAAACCAGGGTGTGCTGACAATCTTTGGGACACAAAGAGAGGTCTAACGTTCAAAGCTCAGAAAATCAGACCAAGACTTGTTTTCTCTTTTCTTTGAGTTTTTATAGTTCCTTATGTCACTTAACATTTTAATTTATGCATCTCTTTCATCTTTATACCCTCTGAAGCCCTACCACTAGGGCTTAAGGTAATAGCCATTTTTGTTACATAGGAAATTCTTAATAATATTGTTGAATGTATTTTTAGACTTTTTTTTTTGTTCTATTGACCTATTCTAACTCCAGTGCCATAAAATTAAAATTATTATAGCTATTCAATACTTTTTAACATCTGATAAGATGTGCTCCTCTTATTGCCCTTCTTTTTCAATATATCCTTGGTTAGCCTCACAGTTTTTCTCAAATCAATTTCAGAGACAGTTTCAAAACAATAAAAGTTACTTTGGTATTTAGATTTACAATGTTAAATGTAAACATTCATCTGGGAAAATTTTGTTGTAGAATAATAATTTTTACCATTGAGGAAAATAACTTAAAATCTATACTTATTCAAGGACTGGGGGTATAGCTCAGTTGGTGGAGTGCTTGCCTCACAAACACAAGGCCCTGAGTTCAATCCCCAACACCACAAAAAAAAAAAAAAAAAAAAAAAAAAAAAAAAAGACTATACTTATTCAAGGTCTTCCTGTGTCTCTCATTAGAGTTGTTAGGTTGTTTTTTTTTTTTTTTTTTTTTTTTTTTTTTTTTAATAAAGGCTCTTGTAATTGCTTAAGTATTTCTTTTTTAAAATATTTTTATAGTAGATGGACACAATACCTTTATTTCATTTTTATGTGGTACTGAGGATCGAACCCAGTTCCTCACACATGGTAGGCAAGCACTCTACCAACTGAGCTACAGCCCCAGCCCTGCTTAAATATATTTTTAATTATTTTATTTTGTTATTGTTTCTGCTATTAATAAATATATTTTTAGTTTGCCATTGTAGTTTTTAATGGGTTATTGTTGATATATACAAAAACCACTGATTTTTAAATATTTATGTCATAACTATATCTGCAACTGTTTCAGAACATGTTTCCTACATCAACTGACCATATTGGCAAAAATACTCTATCTGTGTATTATGTAATAATTGGTATTAATTAGCTAACACATTTTCTTGGGTCATTACAAATGTAAATTTGGTGTAGTAAGAGGTGCCATTGAAAAACTTCATCCGACTTTCTTGGATGGCACTGCCTTGCCATCCAAGAAAAAACTAATTTTAATTTTAAAACAAGTAATAAACCAGGCAGTTTTTATTGGTGACATCTAGCCTATAATCCCAGCTACTCAGGAGGCAGAGAAGCAGGAGGATGGGGAGCTCAAGCCCAGCCTGGGCAATATAACAAGACCCCATTGAAATTAAATAAAAGAAGAAAAAGAGACAAGTGACAGCTTTGCAATAAAACAACATCCTCATCTGACTTATAGTTTATTAAATTTGAATTATCTATACAAAAAACTGGGGCTGGCATATAGTTCAGTGGTAGAGTGCTTGCCTAGAATATAAGAGGCCCTAGGTACAATCCCCAGCACCACATATATACACACACACCAAAAAACAAACCAACAAACCTATAAAAATACTGATAGTACTATTAAGACAGGTGCCTTTAACAATAACAGCAAACATTTATTAATATTTTACTACCTACCAGCCATTGAGATAGAAACTTTATATTGGTGTCATTTCATGCTTACATTAACTTTAATAGGGTATTAATTATCATCTTCATCTTACAGACAACTGTAAGACTTCCTAAATCACTGGCCTTCAACGCCTGGTATCTTATATCTTGAAAACCATACATTTATATATTTTGCTTAGTTTTTTAGTTGCTTCAGATAGGAGAGTAAATTCAGTCTAAGCTATTGCATCTTGTTGTTGTTGTTTGCAATACTGGTGATGGACCAGGGGCCTCATGCATGCTAGACAAGTGCCCTACCACTGAGCCACATCCCAACTCCCAAGCTATTGCATCTTGGTTGGGCATATTTATTCTATTTGAAGAAAAAATTAAGGCCCTGAACAGAAGGACACTGTTATTAACCATCTGTGAGGGTCAACTGTATACTCTACTAAATTCTTATCACAAGCACAGTTTATGGATTTATAGTAGTATACTTTTCAGAAGAAATAATCAAATGTCAAAAAGCATACCCTTGGAGTCAAGGTCAGACACACTTGGGTTTAAGTTCCATCTTTACCATTAACTAGCTATGTAGCCACGACAGGAAATTCAAGAGGATAAAACATGTTCAGAAGAACATTTGTATACCTATCAACAGAGCTTTAAAAATACATGAAACCAAACTGATAGGCCTGCAAAGAGAAATAGGCAAATCCACAATTATAGCATGAGATTTCAATATTCCTACTGAAAAAGCACATAGACCCTTCCCCCAAAAAAATAAATCAATAAGTATATAGAAAACTTGACAACACTATCAATCCAAACTGATTTAACTGGCATTATTTATAGAACACTTCACTAAACAACTTCAGAATATACATTTTTTGCAAATACACAGAGTATTTACCATGATTAACAATATTCTGAGCCATAAAATAAGTCTCAGTGACCACAATGTAATTAAAATAAGAAACCAACAACAAAATGATACCTGAAAAATACCCCAAGGTTTGGAAACTAAATAACACATTTCCAAATAACCCATGAGTCAAACAAATAATGAAAAGTTAAAAAGTATTTTGAACTGAATGAAAATGTATGGGGATGTCAATAAAGCAGTACTTGGTAACTTATAGTAGTTTTTTTTTTTTTTTTTTTTTTTTTTTGTGGTACCAGGGATTGAACTCAGGGGCACTCACCCACTGGGCCACATCCCCAGCCCTTTTTTGTATTTTATTTGGAGACAGGGTCTCACTGAGTTGCTAAGTGCCTCACCATTGCTGAGGCTGGCTTTGAACTCGCGATCCTCCTGCCTCAGCCTCCCAAGTGCTGGGATTACAGGCGCTGCGCCACCGCGCCCGGCTATAGTAGTTTTAAACTATTAGAAAAGGAGAGATTTCTGAAATTGATGGCCTTAGCTTCTACCTGAAAGAACTAGAAAAAAAAAGACCAAATCAAATCCAAAATAAACAGATAAAAGGAAATAATAAAATTTGAATATATAGGAAATAAAGATTAAAACAGAAAATAACGAGGGCTGGGCTTGTGGCTCAGCAGTAGAGCACTCGCTTAGCACATGCATGGCCCTGGGTTCGATCCTCAGCACCATGTAAAAATACATAAATAGCCGGGCGCGGTGGTGTACTCCTGTAATCCCAGCACTTGGGAGGCTGAGACAGGAGGATCATGAGTTCAAAGCCAGCCTCAGCAATGGTGAGGCACTTAGCAACTCAGTGAGACCCTGTCTCTAATAAAATACAAAAAAGGGCTGGAGATGTGGCCCAGTGGTCGAGTGCCCCTGAGTTCAATCCTTGGTACCAAAAAATAAATAAATAAATAAAATAAAGGTATTGTGCCCAACTACAACTAATATATATATATACACATATATATATATACACACACACATATATATGTATATATATACACATATATATATTAAAAGAAACAGAAAATAATGAAACAGAAAAATGATAAATGAAATAATTGAAAGCAAAATCTGACTATTTGAAAGATCAATAAAAGTGATAAACTTGCACCCAGAGTAATTAAGAAAAAAGCTTGAAGACATAAATTACCAACGTCAGAATAAGAGAGGGGATTTCACTAGAGAGTCACAGATTATAGAGGGAGGTTGGAGGTGTGACTTAGTGGTAGACTGACAGCCTAGCAGGTGCAAGGCCCAGAACTGAAAGAGAAAAAACAAGGGATAAGAGAATATTCAGAACAACTTTATGAACAACAAATTAGCAACTTCGATTAAACAAATTCATTGGAAGACCCAAAGTACCAAAATTGACTCAATAAACAAAACCCCTGTATCTGTTTCATAGATTGTATTTGTGGTCAAAACCTTCCCACAAAGAAAATTCCTGGCTCAAATGGCTGCACTGTTAAATTCTACCAAATAAATAGGGAAGAAATAATACCAATTCTATACAAACTCTCCCAAGAATTGAAAAGAAGGAAATATATGTCAACCCATGTTATGAGGCCTGGATTACTCTCATCCACAAACCAAAGACATTACAAAAAAAGAAACTAAAGATCAACATTTCTCATTAGTATATAGGTAAAATTCTTCATAAATTTTTAAAAATTCGAATCAAATAATGTATTTAAAAGGATACCTTTTTCTCAATGTAATAAGGGGTATCCATAAAAGCATCTGCAGTCACTGAATGTGATGGCTCACACCTATAATCCCAGAAGCTCAGGAGGCTGAGGCAAGAGGATTGCAAGTTCAAAGCCAGCCTCAGCAACTTAGTGAAGCCCAAGGCAACTTAGAGAGATCCTGACTCTAAATAAATTATTTAAAATGGCTGGAGATACTATGCTCAGTGGTTAAGCACCCCTGGGTTTAATCAAAAAAATAATTACAGTCAATGTCATACTTAATGACTAAAGACAGAATATTTCCTGTATGGTAAGGAACAGGCAAAGATGTCTACTCTCATATCTTTTATTCAACATTCTAGTGGAGGTCCTAGCCTATGCAGTAAGGCAAGAAAAAGAAATAAAAGGCAGTGGTGCATGCCTGTAATCCCAGCAGCTCAGAAGGCTGAGGCAGGAGGATTGCAAGTTCAAAGCCAGCCTCAGCAAAAGCCGGGCACTAAGCAACTCAGTGAGACCCTGTCTCTAAATAAAATACAAAATAGGGCTGGGGATATAGCTCAGTGGTCAAGGGCCCCTGAGTTCAATCTCCAGTACCCCCTTAAAAAAAAAAAAAAAGATAAAAGGCACCCAACTTGGAAGTAAAATAGTAAAACTTTACTTATTTGCAGAAGACCATGCATGATTGCTTATGCAGAAAATCCAGTGAGATCCTTAAAAAATCTTCTAGAACTAATAAGTGAATTTAGCAAGTTTGAAGCGTACAAAACTCAATACGTAAAAATTAGTTGTATTTTTATACATTCACAAAGACAACAGAAATTGAATTGTAAAAAATACCACTTATAATAGCATCAAAAATATTACTTAGTGATAAATCTGTGCAAAATTTATATACTGAGACTATAATACATTGCCTGGAGAAATTAAAGAAAACCCAAATAAGTAGACAGATATACCATGTCCATGAATCAGAAGATACCAGCTGGGCATGGTGGCACATACCTCTATCGCCAGCCATTCAGAAGGCTCAGAAATGTGGATTATTAGTTGGAATCCAGCCTAGGCAATATAGCAAGACCCCATCTAAAAAAATAAAGGAGATTCAATATGAAGTTGCCAGTTTTTGACACATTGATTTATAAATTTAATACAACCCCAGTCAAAAATCTCAGAAAATTTTTGTAGGAGTTGACAAACTTATTCTAAAATTCTGAGGAATTACAAAGAACCTAGAATAGCCTAAACAATTTTGTAAAAGATCAGTTTGAAACTTCCTCTCCTTGATTCACAGAATAATCAATACAGTATGGACTAGTGTAAAAATAAACAAGTCAATGGTTCAGAAAGAGAGTCCAGGGATAGATTCACATGTGTATAGTTAATTGATTTCCAACAGTTACAAAGGATAGACTTTCAGCAAATGGTGCTAGAATAATTTGATAGTTCTTTGCAATAAAAATGAACTTTAATCTGCAACTTCACACCATAGAAAAAATTAATTCAAAATTGACTGTAGAAATAAATGTAAAATCTAAAATGATAAAACTTTTAAAAGAAAACACAAAGCCAGGAATAGTGATGCACACCTGTAATCCCAGCAACTCGGGAGGCTGAGACAGGAAGATGGCAAGTTCAAAGCCAGCCTCAGCAACTTAGTGAGGCCCTAAGCAACTTTGTGAGACCTATCTCAAAATAAAAAATAAAAAGGACTGGGGATGTGGCTCAGTGGTTAAACACCCCTGGGTTTAATCCCCAGTACAAAAAAAAAAGAAAGAAAGAAAGAAAAGGCTGGGCGCAGTGTCGCACGCCTATAATCCTAGCACTTGGGAGGCTGAGGCAGGAGGATCGCAAGTTCAAAGCCAGCCTCAGCAATGGCGAGGCACTTAGCAACTCAGTGAGACCCTGTCTCTAATAAAAATACAAAAAAGGGCTGGGGATGTGGCCCAGTGGTTGAATGCCCCTGAGTTTAATCCCTAGAAAGAAAGAAAGAGAGAAAAGAAAGAAAGAAAAGAAAGAAAGAAAGAAAGAAAGAAAGAAAGAAGAGAAATTTTTCGTGACTTTGAGTCAGCAATGATTTTTAAAATATGATGAGATAAGCACAATCTATGAAAGAAAAGAATTACTTAATTGGACTTTATCAAAATTAAGTACACCTACATCAACTTCAAAAGACAATGTTAAGGATAACAAAAATCCAAGCCTCTGGGACAAAACATTTACCAATAACTTATCTGACAAAGAATTTATGTCAGAATATGATAACAAATAAACAACACAATTTTTTTAAATGAACAAGATTTGAACATATACTCTACCAAAACATAGAGGGGTTGAAATAAACTCACAGAGATGGAAATAATACCACTAGGGAAATACAAACTAACTTTGCAATCAGGTATTATTACACACCTGTTAGAAATTCTAAGATTAAAAAGAATGACCCTGTGAGGGTTGGCAAGGACAAAGAACAAATAGAACTCTCAGATGTGTAGGATCTGCGATTTGCATTTTTATCTTACATACAAGCTAATAAGTTAGCCTGTTGTTGTTTCATGGATGCCAATAGGAGACATGAGACTCTTGAGTCAGACAAAGTACTTCATTAATCACCACACAGCAAAGCAGCTTGAGCATGAGTCTTTCACATCAGTTCCTCTTGCTACCCCTATCCCAAGTTCAACAGGAACAACACAGAGGGCCCAGATGGTTGCCAAACATGTGGTAGAATGTGTTGCATGAGAGGAACACTGAGTTTGGAAACCCACTGCTTTGCAGCAAGTAGTAAACAAGTCTGCTTTTTGCCCTAAGAACCTACCTCAAATTTGCTTACTGCAAAGGCAATCCTGCAAAATAGCCTAGATAAAGAGTAGCCAAATGGCATTTGCAGGTAAATGGATGGAGTTGGAGAAAATAATGCTAAATGAAGTTAGCCAATCCCAAAAAAACCAAAGGTTGAATGATTCCTTTGCTATGATGATACTGAATTATATTGGCAAGGGAGGGGGGATGAGAGGAATGAAGGAATGTTAAATAGAACAAAGGTGGGGAGGGAAGGGGAGGAGACAAGGGCATAGGAATAATGGCAGAATGAGTTAGATATCAATACATTAAGTACATGTATAAAAACACAAATGGTGTGGAAATGCTTTATGTAAAACCAGTGACTTGAAAATTTGTGCTCTTTATATTTAATGCGAAATGAATTGCACTCTGCAAGCATGTATAACAAATTAGAATAAATAAATAATTTAATTATTAAAAAAAATATTATAGATAAACCCAGCCTCT
Organism: Tamias sibiricus; assembly: GCA_025594165.1. Classification (NCBI taxonomy): domain Eukaryota; kingdom Metazoa; phylum Chordata; class Mammalia; order Rodentia; family Sciuridae; genus Tamias; species Tamias sibiricus. The sequence continues at coordinate 174,517,919 of CM046659.1, read as the reverse complement.
GGGACAGGAGTCCCCTGTGTTTCTTCTTTGCTAGCAAAGCAATAAACCTTCTTTTTCCTTTTTCTCAAAAAAAAAAAAATAAATAAATAAATAAAAAGGAATGGCCAATGCCTACATTCTTGGTATACTCTGAAATGAGGAAGAGCATAAGGATTCTTGGCAGAACACTTCACAACATCATCCACCCTCAATTCTATGTCATCTTGGCTTCTGGCAGATTTTCACATGAGTGCACCATACTATCAGTCATTTTTTTCTGCCTGTAGAGACCAGACCCAACTCCATTCAATTTACGTCATAGAGCATTGTCAACAGGCCTCCAAGCAACAGGATGAGACCAATCCCAGATTCAGGCAACTTTGAATAAGTTCCAGGAAGGATCAGTAGGCCTTATTTTAGATATCCACAATATAGTCTAACGCCAGTCTCAATTACCATACATGACATAATCAAGACCACTGAGGCATCTGGAGAGGCATAAGATTTTGTATCAGTCAGAGTGAAATACGGTTGTACAGACTGTGTATTTGTACACATATGAGTGGTGTCCCCCTTGGTGATCTGACATCAATAGCATCAGACTCAGGAGACAAAGTGTTAGGCCATATCCACATGAGTTTTTCTGTTTTCATAGCACATGGACAGGTGTGACAAACCTAGAAGCAGATGAAATTTTCAGCCTGATGGTGGTCTGTCTCAAACAAATCATATAACTGCTTTAACACTTTGTAAAGCTAGACCTAAAGGACAAAGAGAACCTTAATTGTTCTCTATTAGTTCCCTGTACTTCCTGGGGTTTAAGGTGTTCCCTATCCAGGTGCTGGGGTTGTTTCTCTCCTTCCACAGCTACAAAATCAGTGTGTCCCAACCCAGTAGCCATAAATTCAACTTTTCTCCAATTATTCTTCTCACACCAATGCTTTTCATCTTGGTCAAATGTGAGTGGGACCAAGGCACTTTTTTTTTTTTTTTTTGTGTTGGTACCAGGGATTGAACTCAGGGGCACTCGACCACTGGGTCACATCCCCAGACCTTTTTTTTTTGTATTTTTATTTAGAGACAGGGTCTCACTGAGTTGCTAAGTGCCTCACCATTGCTGAGGCTGGCTTTGAACTCGCGATCCTCCTGCCTCAGCCTCCCAAAGTGCTGGGATTACAGGCGTGTGCCACCGCGCCCGGCCCAAGGCACTTTTTTTTTAAAGAATTCAGAGACCCCGGGGGGACTGGGGTTGTGGCTCAGCAGTAGAGCGCTCGCCTAGCACCTGCGCGACCCGGGTTCAGTCCTCAGCACCACGTAGATAAACACATTGTGTACAACTAAAGCAAATAAATAAATATTTAAAAAAAAAAAAAAAAAGAATTCAGAGACACATTATTTTTCCATCTAAGTTGGGGGTGAGGGGAGGCAACTGTAGGAAGATGTAGTGAGCAGTATAGTCAACCAAGTTGTTGTTGTCCTCGTGATTTAGGACCATGACATTCTAATAAGAGAATCCACGTACCTACACCAAAATGAAATTTAAGTCTCCCAGACCTTGTTTTGACTGGGCTGCCCCCAAAGGGTACAACAACTGGACTGATCTAGAGTTGCTCCTAGGGGATAGTAGCCGGGAATGGTTAGGCAGTATCCTGAATTTTTCAAGAGGTCTGTATAATTCTTCACCCTATTCATCCTGATCATTTACACTAAGCAGCTAAGAGATGATTCAGCCATGGAAAATAATTAAGTACTGAATGCATGATACAACTTAGATAAACTTTGAAAACATTATACTCCATAAAAGAAGCCAGTCACGGGCTGGGATTGTGGCTCAGCAGTAGAGCGCTCGCCTAGCACCTGCGCGACCCGGGTTCAGTCCTCAGCACCACGTAGATAAACACATTGTGTACAACTAAAGCAAATAAATAAATATTTAAAAAAAAAAAAAAGAATTCAGAGACACATTATTTTTTCCATCTAAGTTGGGGGTGAGGGGAGGCAACTGTAGGAAGATGTAGTGAGCAGTATAGTCAACCAAGTTGTTGTTGTCCTCGTGATTTAGGACCATGACATTCTAATAAGAGAATCCACGTACCTACACCAAAATGAAATTTAAGTCTCCCAGACCTTGTTTTGACTGGGCTGCCCCCAAAGGGTACAACAACTGGACTGATCTAGAGTTGCTCCTAGGGGATAGTAGCCGGGAATGGTTAGGCAGTATCCTGAATTTTTCAAGAGGTCTGTATAATTCTTCACCCTATTCATCCTGATCATTTACCACTAAGCAGCTAAGAGATGATTCAGCCATGGAAAATAATTAAGTACTGATGCATGATACAACTTAGATAAACTTTGAAAACATTATACTCCATAAAAGAAGCCAGTCACGGGCTGGGATTGTGGCTCAGCGGCAGAGCGCTCGCCTCACACGTGCACGGCCCGGGTTCAATTCTCGGCACCACGTAAACATAAATGCATTGCATTGTGTACAACTAAAGCAAATAAATAAATGTTAAAAAAAAAAAAAAGAGGGGAAAAAAAAGACTTAAAAAAAAAAGAAGCCAGTCACAAAGACTACTTGTATGATACTTATACAACTCTCATCATTCACTTCCAAAGGGTGAATTTTATGACATCTGAATTATGTCTCAATAAAGTAATTATTTAGTAAAAGCTTATTCCATCTCTCAATGATCCCAACAGTCTGAGGATGATAGTGAGAATGAAATGTCTACTAAATTCTTTGACTTCAACCCATATTTTAAATGGGCTTTTGCATTGAAAGGTACACTGTTATCATGGTTCAGAAAGCCAAGACTATGACAGTTTCAAGGGCCACAATGGTGTGACCAGAGTTGATGATCAGACTAAAACATAAAAGCTATAACCCAAGAAATAGTCATAGGCAACAGATGTGAATGGAAGCCCTCAGATGGAGTCAAAAGTTTATGTCAGCAATTTGCCAAGAGCCAGCGGGTCAATACCAAATATAATATGACTTCTTTCACCATGAGACAAATACCCAGATTTTGGTAGAAATCAGAATTTTGAAATAAAGTGGTAGTTTCTACATCAAAAACATAGAGTCAAAAAAACAAACAAACAACAAAAAAAAAAAAACTAGGTCCTTTACTTTGCAGCAGTCCATTGTAGTAGATGTGTGTTACAATCAATGTGATGGATCTAGGTAGCAACTACCACAATCCAAATGATGCAGGCTTGATCAGAAACTTGATTCTAGTTGGCTTCAGAAAAGAATGATCCCTTACCATGTACATCAAGAGTGATCTAGACTGTTTGATTGGCAGCTACAGTTTGTTTCCAGAACCCATGACCCAAACAGGGGTGCCTTTAATCTGCCAGTGTATAGTCTTCAAGTGGCAGACCAGGCAGTGGCCATCAGATCAAGAGTCAGTAACAACATAGCCTCTAGAAGATAGCTTTCGCCCATTGTGCTAACTGGACTTACTGCAGTTGGTCTTCCAGAGTGGTCACTGGGGCCACCCATCTTGTTAATACCCTCAGCTTTCATTTTAGCAAAACCATCGGTAGCAAGGCCTGTTGGACCTTCCCTTGTTAATTGTTGAGTTCTTGTTGGCCTACCCAAGATGGGACCATCAGGCTGAAGGCTCACACAGTCTCCATAGGTCAGGAGTTCAATTTCAATAAAAGCTTAGTAGCAGATTAGTCGCCTTTTGTTTTGTTTTGTTTTTGTACTGGGGATTGAATCCAGGGGACTTAACCACTGAGCCACATCTCCAGGCTTCTTTATATTTTATTTTGAGACAGGGTCTAGCTAAGTTTCTTAAGAGTCCAACGAAGTTGCTGAGGCTGACTTTGAACTCATGATCCTCCTATCTCAGCCTCCCAAGTCACTGGAATTACAAGCATGCATCGCCACAGTTGTTTTGTTTTGTTTTGTTTTGTTTTGCTTTGCTTTGCTTTGTTTTGTTTTTAACATTGCATATGGTGACTCTGTCAGGTAGGTAGTTCTGCTATACTAGGAAAAGGCCTAACATTCAACTAACACTGCTAGGACTCTGGAATGTTTCTGCTGAACTACTTGTTCAACTAAACTTTTAATGTTTTTATTTCCCCCAAAACTCAAGGCTGTCATTGTTGACGCCATTTATTTCAGTTTTAAGTTCTCCTGGCTCATTAGTCAAAGCCACATTGCCTTTTGTCTGGGGATATCTGGCTTCACTGTCCCATTTGTCCTGACAATATCCTTTCCTCCTCCAATGCTGAGAAGAGTAACACCTCTTAAGGCACCACTTAAATGGTTAGTTTCCATCCTCCCACTCAGCCTCATTAACAGGCAGGACAGTCAAAGACATTTGCTCCCTTCCTACCTACCCACCACTTGAGCAAGAGCATTAACTAGCAGATCCCCAGGAGTCTCCTCAGAACCCCAAATACTACCCTTGAGACCCATATAATTCATCTTCCAAAAGTCATGTTTCTGTTTAGCATTCCATCCTCAAATTCTCAAGTCCAAAATTTGATTTTATTCTACTTACAAATTAATAAATTAGAATATTACTGTTTTAGGGATGCTGGCAGAAGATACAAGACTCCTGGACACAGTGGTGAACAAAAGGCATTTAAATACCTCCGTTCTTGGAGTTTACAATGTAGAAGGGAAAACAGGCATTGGACAAACCACAAAAATAATTATAATTTTGTGGACTCTAAGAAAAATACAGATTGCCATCAGAGTAACAAGGAGCCCTTACCTGTGTTAAGATGTGTTCAGAAGAAAACAACTAGGCAAGAACTACTTGAGGTTTATTCTTTCCCAACTTGCAACCATCAGAATTTAAGTAATAAGTAGTAGCTTTGAACCACAGCACCCTATGACATCTCCAATAAGCTCACAAATTTAGAATACCCATGAAACCTAATAGCAGTATTTGTTCTTATTACTCATTATGCCTTGCTAAATCTTTCAACAGTTTATGACCCAGTTTTATAAAAACAAAGGAAGTGGCTGTGATAGTGCCTCAAATACATGACCACTTATTCCAGTTGTCTGAGATGGTGTAAAACCTTCCCCTAAACTCTAAAACCTCAAATTGTACAATCCCAAGGCAGGTCCCCTAGCCCTTTCCCACTGTTTCCGACAAAAATCAGATTGTGTCTCCATGGTGCTTCTGGATTCATAGACTGGCCACAGGGAGGGAGGATAGAAATGAAAAGATGGGAGCTTAGGGCAGGTTTGGGGTACCCTAATAGGGAGAGAAGAATGACTGGGGGCTCACATATCAGCCCTGACTTGCAGTCTGATTCCAGGTCTCACTGAACCCCTCTATTCCTTCCCTTCACTAAAATATTACCTTGACTCATCTTAGAGGAAGAGAGATGAGCTCCTTAAAATCAGGAACAAAATCTTCTTTCAACTTCTGTTTTCCCAATAGGATGAGCCCAAGACTGCACACCTACAAAACATTCAACAATTGCATTTCCCTCTGTGTAGTGTTAAGGGGTATTTAGTTGGTTTTGCTTTTAGGTTCTGGAGATTGAACCTAGTTCAATGAGGATTGATCTACCACTGAGCTACATCCCAGTGTTAAGGGACATTTGAGAGGCAGTATATAGTGAAATAATTCAAATCCGATCTTTTAACTGTTCTGTTTTCTCAAGTTGAGGTGAGAATAATACCTACTTTATAAGGTCATTGTGAGAGGAGCTGTGAAGCACTTTCAGTTTTAAGGTCTCCTTGCTCATTAGTCAAAGCCACATTGCCTTTTATCTGGGGCTATCTGGCTGGTACACAGTAAGAAACAATTATTTGGTAGCTACTATTATTATTACTGCTTGGCTAGGTCATACCCAGAACATTCTAGAGCGTAAAAAAAAAAAAAAAAGGAATTAAGGAGAACAAGATGACCTGGGTCTTTGACTATTATTGTTATCTATTTACACTGTCATTATTCATTTCCTCTTCACTTTGAGCAACATAAGAAAGAAGGGATTTACAGAGTACTGAGGGACTAAGTTCCTCCTAGGAAGCACTGTTCTTGTTTGATTTATTTACTATTGTATCTCCAGTGCCGGTGATACCTGGCAAAATATAGATGTTCCACAAATATTTGAATTTGTTGAAACTGAATAGACTAATATATTGTAACTCACTGAGAATCTAAATGTTTGCTTTGTGTGATTTTAGACCTTTAGGAAAGTCAATGTCAGTCCAAAATTGTTTCATTTCATTACCTAATCCTTTGCTAAAGCTTTGTATCAAGGGCCTTTATAGACGGCTGGTGATATAGCTCAGTTGATAGAGTGCTTGCCTTGCATGTACAAGGCCCTGGGTTTGATCCCCAGCATCACAAAAGCTTTACACAAAAACTCAATCATATTGCTAAACAAAAAGGGGAAAAGAGACTTAAATAGAGCTGGGGATTCCTCTGTGATTCCACTCAATAGTCGTATGAATATGAAATGAGAAGCTGTCTCAATATTTTTATTATTTTATTTTATTGATTGATTGATTGATTGATTGAGACAAGGTCTTGGTCTGTGGCCAGGCTCTAAGATTTAAGGTATCTTCCCACGTCAGCCCCAAGTACTGGGGCTACAGACATGGGTCACTATCCAGCTAGGCTCTCAGTTTTTGCATGAGCTTCTCTTGGACTGTGAGTCTAGCAACTTAAGAATGCCTTTTATAGCCTGGTCCCTGGATGTAACTTAGCTCTGTAATCTAATGCTCAACTAAAATAACAGTAATTTTTCTAATACCAGAGGACAGTAGTGTTTATTAAGACAGTAGACTCCAAGACGCCATCTTCCTAAAAGATTTCAGTGGCAATTTGACTATATGTAATTTTCACCTTGTATACTGATTTTTGAATCTAATTTCAGGTGAGAATAGGTCTTCACTATATTAATTTAAGCTCTTGTCACCCATTAGGGTGTGTTTGTGTGTGTGTGTGTGTGTGTGTGTGTGTGTGTGTGTGTGTTTTCTATGGCTAAAGATTTAAATGAAAGCTAACTTATATTCTCAATGAAAAAAGAGCAACTAATCAATTTATGAATTATATTTATGTCTAAATGTTATTCTTATTATGAATCATTAGAATGAGATCTGCCTTAACTAGATCTGCCTTAATTACATCTGCCTTAATTTTTAGTAAATACATTTGTTTTGATATTGTATAGTATTTTGCTTTGGTTTCTCCCTTCAACAAATTGAGGACTTACGACTGGGTAATTTCCCACGTGTTATTTTCTTTAATAACAATTACCACAGGGGCTGGGGTTGTGGCTCAGCAGTAGAGTGCTCGCCTAGCACCTGCACGGCCCCGGGTTCAATCCTCAGCACTACATAAAAATAAACGCATTGTGTACAACTAAAACAAATAAATAAATATTTTTTTAAAAACCAAGTGATTTTTAAAAAATCTTTTAAAAAAATTACCACAGAGATTTCTTGTTTTTTGTTTGTGGTGCTGGAGATTGAACACAGGGCCTTGTGCATGCAAGGCAAGCACTTTACCAACTCAGCTATATCCCCAGCCCTACCACAGGGATTTTTCTGAAATTCTCCTTCCTCCATTGAGGATTAATCCAGAGCCCAGGGAAGGGTGGGCAATATAGAGTCTGAAATCTACAAACATGGAAAGGGAGACTTTATGAATATGTGCCAAAGTAAAGAGTATAAATTCCAAATGAGAATTTACTGACTCCATAACATGCCCAGCAAAAGGGTGCTTGGTAATTCAGGGATGATGTAGCAATCCTCGGGGTATTCTTACTCCAGTTAAGTGCCAAAGAGTTCTCAGCCTCAAAAGAAACAGTCTCTTTCACTGTTGTGATATTTAAGTAATCTCTGAGCTTCTGGAAGTCAAGGGTGCAATCTCCAGGACTGAGGATTCTTGTCAAAATCAAACAAGAAGAGGCAAATCTTCATGCAAAAATATTTTATTTGGGAATGTACAAAAAAATAGGATTGCAAATCCTGTACATACACACCTAAGCCTCTGATATGTCCAATGTGCAAAGACAAAGGTTGGAGTTTGGTTGAAGAAAAGAGGAAAGCTACCTAAAGTATTTTTAAAGAAAGTTCATTGGCACTTGTGGCCTTTGTGCAAGGGTGGGAAGCTCTGATTGGTGGGTGGCTGAAGTTACTAGGAAAAACTAATTCTAGAGTCATAGAAGAATTGGGTTGCCAGACAATTCCTGGAGAAGGCATTTGTGGCCTAACCCCCACATGGCTTCAGACTATTAAATTGGGCATGACAGGAACTACTCCAATTCGAATCATCAATTTTCACAATTGTTATGGATTTTAGCACTTTATTGTAGGAATTCTTAAACTTTACCATGCAAAGGAATCAACTGTGGAGTCCATAGTCTCGCCCTCTAAGATTCTGATTCTATAGATCTGGAGCAGTACCCAGGAGACTACACATTCAACAAGTACCTCCCACCACCGATGATTTTCATACAAATATAATAGGCTCAAAGTGAAGAAATGCCAATTTATTACATATTTAAAACATAAGTTCTAGTTCCGGGTTACTTATACCTTATTTTAAAGTATCTTGAATTTCACATCATGAAATTAAGTGCAGCAAACTTCAAATCCCTGAAAGCTGATAAAGCTTTGGGCAGATAAGGTTCAGAGTAGTCGAAATTCATACAGTGACTTGTCCTAGCCTAAATATAGATAGTATCTGGATTTAGTTTAGTTCTTTGGGTCCTGCTCGATTATGAACACTTTAGATACAAAAAAATATATTAGCTGGGCTCGGTGGCGCACGCCTGTAATCCCAGCACTTTGGGAGGCTGAGGCAGGAGGATCGCGAGTTCAAAGCCAGCCTTAGCAATGGCAAGGCACTTAGCAACTCAGTGAGACCCTGTCTCTAATAAAATACAAAAAAGGGCTGGGGATGTGGCCCAGTGGTCTAGTGCCGCTGAGTTCAATCCCCGGTACCAAAAAAAAAAAAAAAAAATATATATATTATTACCTGGGCTGGGATTGTGGCTCAGCGGTAGAGCGCCCTCCTAGCACGTGGGCGACCCGGGTTCAATCCTCAGCACCACATACAAATAAAACGAATTGAATAAAACGCATTGTGTACAACTAAAGCAAATAAATAAAAATATTTTTTTAAAAAAAAAATATATATATATATTACCTTCATGTCTCTATCCTCAGTACTTACAATGCCTGGCATATAGTACTATTACTGTAAATGAATTACCTCGATATTCATACTGCAATAACATTTTATAATCATACTATGGCACTTAGGTTTGCTGTATTATCACCAAAGGTGGCTTAGGGTTAGAGTTAGTGCTTTCTTAGCCTCTGGTACAGTGACTCTTAGAAGAGCAAAATCTTATGATTTCACTTCTACTCCACACAAACACAAAGCTACAAGATTGTCAAAATACTAAGCAAGGAAGGCTGGGGATGTAGCTCAGTTGGTAGAGTGCTTGCACCACCAAGGAAAAAAAAAAAAAAACCAAGAAAGAGACCTCTGTCTTCATGAAGCTCCACTTGGTGCTAGATACCAGCCAAATTACAAAGTAAACCAGGCATACCTTTGGTGTTATTCCACCATCTGTAGTACTCCCTCGTTTTTACAACCCTTCCTCTAGCCCATGTCCCCATTCTTCCCCATGCCACTCCCCTATGATTTATGCTTTCAACCTTTTCCTTATTTCATGACCACCATCATCAAAATGTGGGTCCTCTTCTTTCAAATCTATAGAATGTCTTTAAAATTCAGAATTGACTTAAACCTTAAAGACTCTGGCATTTAGCCCTTTACTAGAAGGTTGGGACCTCCTCTACTACAGCCTCTCCAAGCAATCATTCAGACTGTGCTTCAAAGGCTTCAGTAATGGAGAACACATGACTTCCTTGCATAGCTCATCCAGTCTTGTGACAGCTTCAATTATAAAATCCTTCCCTATGTTTTAAAACAAACTCTATTTCCTTGTACTTTTACTCAGTAAACAAAGATTAACCCAGATTCTACTGTGTGCCAGGCCCTGTGTTAAGCACTAGAAATATGATAAATAAGTAAAAACTTTGAAGTCCGACATGCCAACTATTGGCAAGAATGATAAGAAATAGAAGTTCTCGCTGGGGTTGTGGCTCAGTAGTAGAGCTCTTGCCTAGCATGTGTGAGGCACTGGATTCAATTCTCAGCATTGCATATAAATAAAATAAAGGTCCATTGACAAAAAAGAATATTAAAAAAAAAAAAAGAAAAGAAATAGAAGTTCTCACACATTCTCATGGAAGAAAAAATTGGTACAAACACTTTGGGAAGGCAGTTTGGCAATATCTAATGAAGTTTAAAATATATATACTTGCCTCCATTTCTGACAGTATTCCAGATTAATGAAGTAAGCATTCAAAATATGAAGTTAAGAAAAATAATAGCAAAATAAGCTCAAAGAAAGTGAAAGAAAAATAATAATAAAAATGAGAGCAGAAATTAATGAAAAAGGAAGCAAATATACAATGTTTTGAAATTATCTGTACAATTAAGTAAAAAGGAAACAAACATAAGCAAACTTATGAATGATAAAAGATGATATGGCAGATAATGAAGAGATTAAACAGGTAAGAATAACATGAAAAATTTTAGGCCAAGAAATTTGAAAACATGAAATATATTTCAATTCATTCAAGAAAAAATAGAAAACTCTAATTGTCCTTTAAACTTTAAATGACCATTAAAAATTGGGTCATAGTTTAAAATCTTAGAACTCTGATAAACTTGGACAGATAAGTTCTACCAAAATTGCAAGGAACATACTCTATTATACAAAGTTTCCAGAGAATTAAAAAGAGAGAGAGAGAGTATAGACACTGTCAGTTTATTTTATGAAGGAAACATAACTTTTACACCAAAATCAAAGACAGTAAAATAAAGGAAAATTACATGTTCATTTCACTCATGAATATAAGAAATTACTTTAGGCCAGATATGGTAGCACACACCTGTAATCCCAGCGGCTCAGGAGACTGAGACAGGAGGATCACGAGTTCAAAGCCAGCCTCAGCAAAAGTGAGGCACTAAGCAACTCAGTGAGACCCTGTCTCTAAATAAAATACAAAATAGGGCTAGGGATGTGGCTCAGTGGCCAAATGCCCCTGAGTTCAATCCTTGGTACCCCCAAAAAAGAGAGAAATTACTTTAAATAAAATATTAGCAAGCCGGGTGCGGTGGCGCACGCCTGTAATCCCAGCACTTTGGGAGGCTGAGGCAGGAGGATCACGAGTTCAAAGCCAGCCTCAGCAATGGCGAGGCACTTAGTAACTCAGTGAGACCCTGTCTCTAAATAAAATACAAAAAAGGGCTGGGGATGTGACCCAGTGGTCGAGTGCCCCTGAGTTCAATCCCCAGTACCAAAAAAAAAAAAAAAAATTAGCAAACTGAATCTAGCAATGTATAGAGTTTTACATGACCAAATTGGGTTTACACTAGGAATGAAAAGTGGGTTTAATAATGGAAAATGAATTAATGTAATTTACTACACTAACAGATTAAAGAAGGAAAACCACATGATTGGATTGTCCCAATTCATAAACAAAAATGTAACATCCATTCACGATTTAAAAAGGAAAAAAAAAAAAAAGAGCAACAGAGCCGGGCGTGGTGGTGCACATCTGTAATCCCAGCGGCTTGGGAGGCTGAGACAGGAGGATCATGAGTTCAAAGCCAACCTCAGCAATAGTGAGGTATTAAGCAACTCTGTGAGACCCTGTCTCTAAATAAAATACAAAATATGGATGGGGATGTGGCTCAGTGGTTGAGTGCCCCTGAGTGCCCAAAAAAACAAAGCAACAAAAAGGAAATTTCTTAATCTAATAAAGGACATCTATAATACCACATATAGTTGTAAAATGTTGAAAGCGTTCTCTTTATTGAGAAATCATCAAGCATGCTTTATATTATTCCACCATACTGAGGAACATAGTCAGTTCAATAAGACAAGAATAAGAAATAGAAGTTGCTGGGAAGCCAGGCATGGTGGCACATACCTATAATCCCAGCAACTCAGGTGGCTAAGGCAGAAGGATTGCAAACTCAAGGTCAGCCTCAGCAATTTAGTGAGGCCCTAAGCAACTTAGTGAGACATTGTCTCAAAGTAAAAAATAAAAATAACTTGGGATATAGCTCAGTGGCAAAGTGTCCCTGGGTTTAGTCCCCAATATAAATAAATAAACAAACAACAATTGGAATGAAAGAGGAAAAAACACAGTGGTTATTTGTGGACATATGTCCAACTATGCAGAAAATCTAAAATAATCCATAAATTACTTACTGTAATTAAGGGAACTTAGTAAGGTTTATGGGCATAAAATCAGTTTATGAAAGCCTATTGGGGGGCTGGGATTGTGGCTCAGTGGTAGAGCGCACGCCTAGCACGTGCACGCCCAAGGTTCGATTCTCAACACCACGTAAAACTAAAACTACATTGTATACAACTAAAGCAAATAAATAAATATTTTTTTAAAAGCCTATTGGATTTCCTTATGCCAGTAACAGTAGTAAATATAATTTATATAAAAATGCCATTTTTAAAAACATTTATTTATTTACTTTAGTTGTACACAATGCATTTATTTTTTACGTGGCGCTGAGGATTGAGCCCAGGCCGCATTACGTGCTAGGCAAGCACTCTACTGCTGAGCCACAATCCCAGCCCCCTAAAAATGCCATTTATAATAGCAACAAAAACCAAAAATACCTAAGACTAAATCTAACAAAAGCTATGCAAGCCTTAAGGGGGAAATTTTTAAATTGGAATTGAAAACCATTGAAGAATAGCTAAATAACACAGTGGCACACACAATTCCAGCAATTTGGGAGGCTGAGGCAGGAGGATCGTAAGTTCTAAACTAGACTTGGTGGCCTAGGGAGACCCTGTCTCAAATAAAAAAATAAAAAAGGACTGGGGATGTAGCTCAGTGACAGATCTCAGTGGTAAAGCACTGTTTCAATCTCTTTACCACACACACACAAAAAAAAATCCTAAATAAATGGAGAGAGATGTTCATATAAAAAGATATTTTAAGGCTGGGCATGAGCTCAGTGGCAGAGCATTTGCCTAGTGTTCATGAGGACCTGAGTTCAATCCCCAGCATCCCACAAAGGAGAAAAGAATGACTAAAAATATAATTTAAGAGCCGGGTGCAGTGGCACATGCCTATAATCCCAGCACTTGGGAGGCTGAGGTGGGAGGATCACGAGTTCAAAGACAGCCTCAGCAATGGCGAGGCACTTAGCAACTCAGTGAGACCCTGTCTCTAATAAAATACAAAAAAAGGGCTGGGGCTGTGGCCCAGAGGTCGAGTGCCCCTCAGTTCAATCCCTGGTACAAAAAACAAAAAAGATAATTTAAGATGACATTTCTCCTCATATTGAGTTATAGATATATTGCAATTTCAATAAAAATCCCAAGAGCCTTTGTGTGTAAGTGTATGGAAGGAAAAAGGCCAGTAATGGCAGAGACATTTCTGAAGAACAAAGTGGAAGGACTTGTCCTCCTAGATATCAGGACTTATAAAGTTATTAAGACAATGCTTAAGACAAATAAACCAATGAAACAGAATAGAAAGCTCAGAAACAAACTCAAGCCTATATGGAAACTTGATTTATGACAATGAGCACCGCAGAAAAGAATAGACTATTCAGTGTAAAGTCCTGGAACAATCATTATGGGAAAAATTATGCGGGATTCCTTCTTTACACTATACATTGCTTAATTCTAAGTTGACTGAATATTTAAATATGCATAACTCAGAATAGATATTTGGTGATATATAGAAAATCTTAATATTTTAGGGTATAAAATTAGTATTATGATTACATTTTTAAAATTGTTTTTATATTTTAGAAAAACATTCTATAATTATTTTTAAGAAAAAGAGCTTTATTATGAAGATGAAAAATGATTATGTACTAACTTGAACAGATGGGCTGCACAGGAAAGGATCTAGAGATCCACTCTCTGATATTGTCCAAGACTTGGTGAGGAAAGAACCCATCATCTTCACCCTGTTCTTCCTCAGACCTTTAACTTTAGGTTGAAGTTGGGCAGAGACATGACTTGCTTTCTCTCAAATCATTCCTGGGATCCAGACAAGGTGCCAGACTTTTGAAGCAACAAGTAGGTATTAGTAACTGCACCTGCTAATGCCGGAGTATTTTCAGCAGCATACAGAATGGAAATGAGCTACTCCACTTCCAACTCTTTTTCAGTTGTCTGGCCCTGGGAAGATCAATGACTACCATAAAATGGGAAAATACATTGCCATCAGGACAACCTGGGAAAGAGGTACACGCGGTTATTTCAAAGTACTAGCATGGAACATTTTTCTGCAAAAAATATGGAATGCTTCACGAATTTGTGTGTCATCCTTGCGCAGGGGCCATGCTAATCTTCTCTGTATTGTTCCAATTTTAGTATATGTGCTGCCAAAGCAAGCACTCTATAATATTAATGTGTAAAATATTATGTTCTTAGGGTACAGTAGGTAAAATTATAGATAAAACAAGAGTTAAACATTTTTGTTCAAACTGAGAAGGGGGAAAATAAAATTTTATTATACTATTTTCTCAACTTTTTTATATATGTTAAATTCTCTGTTATAAAAAAGTTAGAGTTTTATGTGACATGAACAACTATAAACATTATATAAGATAATGTGGGAAAAAATATCTTTATGACCATGGGGTAGGGAAAATATTTCTTAAACACACAAAAAGAAAATGCTGATAAATTCAGCTGCATTAAAGTGAGGAATTTTGATACCATGAAGAGAGTAAAAGGACAAGGTAAAAACTGAGAGAAAATATTTTGACATATATAACTAACAGAGGATTAGTATACAAGCTATTAGTGAATGAAAAAAAAAAACAGAAAAGTGGGAAAGGACATTAATTGGAATGTTACAGAAAAGAAAATTAAAATACCCATAAAAATAGTCAATCTCCTTAGTAATCAAGAAAATACAAGTTGAAACCATGATAACTACAATGAGATACTGTTTTATATCAAATAGGCAAAATGATTTTTATTTATTTCTCTCTTTCTCTATCCCCCACCCCTGCATTCCCCCTCCCCACCCCCCCGCCGCCCACTGGACAGTTAAACTGAAAAAAAATGAACTTGGGAAGCAATTTGGAAGTTAAACATACACATAATCTTAAAATCCATCAGTCTGCTCCTGGGTATATGCAGTAACCACTGCTTGGGTACCCAAGAGACTTATAGAAGAATGTTCAGAACAACATTTTTCTTAATAGTCCAAACTGGACCATCATAGTAAAATATGGATAAATAAATTAAGCGTGATGTTTTCTGTGGGGCTTTCATATATGGCTTTTATTTGGTTGTAATTTCCTTCTATTCCCAGTTTACTGAAAACGTGAAGAGTGAAAGGATTTGTCAAATGCTTTTGTGGCATCAATTGAGATGATCTAGATAAAAGATTCTTGGTTGACAGTTTTTCTTTCAGCACTTTGAATCTATCAGCCTACTGCCTTCTGGCCTTCTAAATTTCTGATGAGAAAGCTAACATTTTTGAGAATTCCTTATATGTGATGAGTCATTTCTCTCTTGGTGGTTCTTTGTTTCGGGCTTTCGAAAATTTAATTATGTGTCTTTGTGTGTGCCTCTTTGAGTCCATCTTATTTAGAGTTCCCTGAGCTTCTTGGATGTTTATATTATAGCTTTCATCAAATTTTGGAAGATTCAGTCATTATTTCTCAAGTATTCTCTGTTCCTTTCTCTCTCTCTCTCCCTCTTCTCCTTTTGGGACTTCACAGTGTATATGTTGTTCTGCTTGCTGGTGTCCTTCATGTCCTTTAGGTTCTGTTTGCTTTTTTTCAATCTTTTTTCTTTCTGTTCCTCAGACTTGGTCATTTCAATGGTTCTATCTTTAAGTTTTCTGATTCTTTCTTCTGTCTTCTCAAATTTGCTTTGAATCCCCATGTTACTGAATGGGGGTCCAAGGAAGAGACCACTGCTTGAGGCAGAGGAGACCACTGCTTGAACTTTCCAAGTCCTTGACTCCATCACAGAAAATGATTTAAGAATGATTGTAGAGCAAGAAGGGAGCGCTTTATTGGAAAGCAAAAAGTACACAAGAAAGAAAGCATGTGGGCAGAGCTCATAGAGTGAGTTGCCCTGTTTTGGTCTGGAGTTTCGATGTTTATAGAAGGACAGTAGGTAGGGAGAAGAACTAGAGGTGGAGCAAGGGTGGAGTAAAGCAATTTCACAGCAGTTTTCCTTGCACTTGAACATTGCCTTCAAATGTTCTAGTCAAGCTACTTCATTCTTCACATGTCTCATTAGCATCTTAAATCTCCACCTAGGGTTTCGAGTTTTACTATTATAATAAGGCTAGAGTCTGTTGAACCACGATGCAAAGAAAAGATCACTGACTCCAATTTTAAATCAAATTAAAGCTAGCTTATATTGTGTACACAGAGAGAGCTGGCCAGGGGCTATGTCACCCAAAGCTGGGCTAGAGAATAGTAACCCAGCTCGCCAGGAAAAAAGGTTTTATATCACAAAAAGTTACAAAGGCAGGTGTCTTGGGAACTTACAGCTAACAGGATTCTGGCAAGCATAATGCAAAGGCAGATAGCAGGTTAATGATCTACATGGCTTAACATTTAAAGGTAGAGAGTAAATAGAGATTCTAACATCAGAATTTATGAGGTGCCGCTGAGGTTTTATGGAGGGTTGTTATCTGGTCAAGGAGAGCCAGGCGTGGGTGAGCTTAGAGCATGGGAAGGGATTCCAAACAAGATTAGCCCTCAGAGTATGGTCAGGCCAATAAATATCTTAGTAAAAACAGAAATGAACTTTTCATAACTTTTTGATGAGATGGCTCCCAGTCTTAGGATAGAATTAGGTTGTATTCATCAAGTCATTTCTCAGTCACCCAAGTCTCTAATGTGCAAGCTCTCTAAATGAGAGTTTCCTTCAGATGTCCTGTGGCTATCTTACCTTTTTGTTGCTCTTTCATCAGCCAAAGAGCAAGCTGTGGGCAAAGTCATAAGCACAAGGACACAGGCTGGGTTGCACATGAGATCTATAATGTTTGTTCTGCATGCCAATGGTTTATGGGTGTTTCTCTTTTGAGAATTAGGGTTCTCTTTGTATTCCTAAATGCCAATCTTACCACTTCTGCACTTTTCTTCATTTACTGCGTGTGTGTGTGTGTGTGTGTGTGTGTGTGTGTGTGTTACTGGAGATCAAACCCAGGACCTTGCACATACTGGGCAAGCACTCTACCACTGAGCTACATCTCCAGCCCCATTTATTTTTTATACTTTCAAGCTCCAGAATTCTTTTGGTTTCTTCTTAGATTTTCTATCTCTTTATTGATATTTCCTTTTGTTCACATATTTTGTTCTTGACTCTCCCCACCCCTTCCTTCAGTTCTCTGTGCATCTTCAAGACAATTGTTTTAATGTCTGTGTCTAGAAGATCTGCCATTAGATCTTTTTCACAGACAATTCCTATTGATTATTTTCCCCCTTTGAATGTGCCCTACTTTCCTCTTTCTTTGTAGGTCTTAAAATTTTCTGTTGAAAACTGGACATTTGAATCTAATAATGTGAAAACTCTGGAAATTAGTTTCTCCCTGTTCCCCAAGGTTTGCTGCATTTTTCTCTGGGCATATATGATCACTTTCGAACTTTCCCATATGTGTAGTTGTTTTTGAATGTTCTGCTCTTTCATGTCTGGCTACTGAAGGGGAAAAATAGAGAAACATGAAGGAAGGAAAAAAGGGGGTGGGTTGTTAGCCCTTTAAGTCCCCTAAACATCATTTCAGTGGGGGGAGAACCTTGAAACAACGAGGTAAGGTACCACAACAATAACTCCCAGATTTTTTTTTTTCTGTACCTATGTGATCATAACCAGAAAACAGCAGTCAGAGCACAAATTCCCAACACTTAGAGGACAAAGTCATTTTTGCCCACTCTGGTTCCTGCAAGCTTTGGTTCCTGCAAGCTTTGTACCAGCAGCTCTGACAACATACCATGCACTGCTGCCTACCACAGGGCCAGGGTTGAGGGATGAGTAGCTGCTATGTGCTAAGAGCTTAAGCGTCAAACCCTGAAGTTAACCACACTCTGCTTTCCAAACCTTCCCCTGGAAGTTACAAGCCTTCGATGGACTCTAGAGTTCCAAAATAGTTATAAATTCTGCCAGTGCAACCTTTGTCCAGGTAAGGAATAAATTCCTGGTGCTTCCTACTTGTCTTCTTCCCAGAATCTTCTCCCGGCTAATTACTTGGCTAATTACTTTGTGTGTGTGTGTGTGTGTGTGTGTGTGTGTGTGTGTGTGGTGCTGGGGATTAGAACCCAGGGCCTTTTGCATGCAAGGCAAGCACTCTACCAGCTGAGCTATGTCCCCAGCCCCTGGCTAATTTCTTTTAAGGAAATAATTGTTGATTGTTCACTTAGGTCCCATTATTTTATATATGAGCAGGATTATATTGTAATATTATGAGCCCTAATCAGCACCCAAGCTAAGGCTTTCTCTAGGAACTTGGTGTCTTTTCTACTTTCTTTCTTTCCCTACTTTTTCTTCTTCTTTTCCATTTAGTTGAATTCCTCCCATCCCTGTATGCCATCACCTAACTAACATCCATCAGACTTAGGATGTTGCTCCTTCTCCCAACCCCATATTCAAGTGCTTTATTTATCTAATGACCTTATGAGCACTTGCCTTGCAGGTGTGAGGCCCTGGGCTCAATCCTCAGCATCACATAAAAATAAACAAATAATGATATTGTGTCCATCTACAACTAAAAAAAAAAAAATCCTCTATTCTGCCCAACACGGCGGCACACACCTGTAATCCCAGTGATTTGGGAGGCTGGGGCAGGTGGATTGCAAGTTCAAAGCCAGTCTCAGCAACTTAGTGAGGCCCTAAGCAACTTAGTGAGACCCTGTCTCAAAATGAAAAATAGAAAGTGTTGGGGATGGGGCTCAGTGGTAGAGCACCAATGGGTTCAATCCCCAGTACCCCACAACCCCAAGAAAAATAAGAAAAGAAAAAAGCCATCTGTTCCTCCTGATGGAGAGAATCAGACTGTGGGATGGGAGTCCCTTGTGTTTCTCCTTTTCTAGCAAAGCAATAAAACTTCTTTTCCCCTTTTCTCAAAACTACATAAATAATTTTTTAAATAGAACACATTCGTGTTTGTAGAAATGCTTCACAGTTTTTGAAGTATCTACATGATCTCATTTGATCCTCTTTTCAGTCCACTGTGGTAAGTAGATGAGATAGGGGGGGTTCAGTTTATGTGACAGAGAAAGTAACAAAAGCTGAATTGGAATCTAATTATCCTATCTCACTATTTCTTCCCCCAAGTGCTTTGGATCAAACCCATTGCTACCCAAGCACTCTTCTGTTGAGCTATATCCCCAGCCCATACTGACTCTTTATTCACTTTTCTTTCCAGTTGCCTGTTGTCCCCATAAACCACTAAAAACTCATTGGTCTAGGGACTGGGGTTATAGCTCAGTGGTAGAACAGCGCTTGCCTAGCATGTTTGAGGGACTGGGTTCCATCCTTAGCACCACATAAAAACAAATAAATTAAAGTATTATGTCCATTTACAACTAAAAAAATTTTTTAAACCATTGGTTCTTAGAAATAAGGATAAATCAATGTAGGGCTGTGCCACCCCCAGCCTACCCTTTCACCTCTACCCCCACAAAAAATAGACAGAATGCTTTCTGCCAGGCCCTGCTATAAAGCTTGTATCCTTCTGCAGAGTCTCCATCTTCTCATCACCCTGGGGGTCATAAATTATGACCTTATAAATTCTAGATGATTCAAAGAAAAACGGAGTAAGGAAGAAAGGCATGGTCTAATAGTTTACAGAGTCCATGGAAGAGTGCTCCTTCAATGGGTAAAAATTTTTTTACATTGAAATTAGAAAATTATGAGGCCAATAATGAAAGTCTCCAAAGAGATTTTTACTAATAACGCAGACCAGGCCTCAGCAATTTGCCTATCTAGGATTTCACTTCTCTACCAACTGCTCCCTAGCCCACCCAGAATTTCTAAAACAAGCTGAATTAAACCCTTCTTTGACAGGATTTGTTTTTTTCCAGGTTAACTTACTAGGCCTAAGTTTCATTCTGTCTCCCGGGGTTCGTTCTGAATTAAATTCTCATTAAACTTTGCCCATGGAATATCCTCAGTGTAACCACTTCTCTCTTCCATCCCCTTCTAACCTCAGTGTCAACACCAATTTCATTACCAAAGACTAAGGAGAAATATAGGGAGACCAGACCACAAAACTTGTGGCCACTGGGATGAGTCGGAACGCACAATGTTGGCTTGGCTGAAAGCAAACGGATAAGATGGGGAAGGCAGGGCTAGGAGTTCCTTGGATCTTTGAAATATCTCACAGCAACGCGACTTACCTCTGCTACCCAAGGACAGGGAAGACACTCTGCTCTGGCTTCCCTTAGTGAGGCTGATTGAGGGCAGAGTCACTTGCACTGTAAGTAGGAGGAAACAATTTTCTTCTCTTCTGCTGCAAGATTATTTCCTTCTCTGTTTAAGTTTCAAATGACCTGGGCTGCTAGGGACCCCCTTCTCCAAAGCAAAGGTTACCCTTTACTTGGACTTCTTTTTTTTTTTTTTTTTAAATCTGCTCTCCTGGTCTGCTTACTGCTACTTTTCAGCTGATGAAACCTTTCTTCTTTTCACAGTGGATCTATAAGAATCTTCCTGACTATGAGATGGAATGAAATTTGAGATAATATTTGTAGTCATGCTGGTTGTTTTCTTATTCTTTTGTTTGAAATTTCAAACAACTAAACAGCAAACCTCTGCTGCAAAATGAAAAACAAAGTTCCTTGGCCTCCACTCCTTGGTGGAAAGTATACCACGTTCAGCTGGCAATTTTAATTTGCTTCCAGAATGAGTAAAGAACTTCTTAGTCATCAGTCATTTCTTGGAAAGTTAAACAGATCTATCTGATTCACTTTTGAAGGTCAGAGTAGTTAAGGGGGGTTAGCATAAAGGAAGCAATTGATCTTCTGCTAACCAGTTGCTTCTAATTTCTCTTTACCCTGTTTTTTCCATTTCCTCACAGTAAAAAAGTAAAAATTAAAAAATAAGTTATTTTAAGAAAGAAGTATTCCTAAATAGCAATCCTGACCTAGAGTCACGCTCTAGTGTTTCTTTAGATGTCTTCAGAAAGTTGTTTGTAGAGCCAAATTTGTAATGGCTCTTACAAAGCAGAATTTAGCTTTGGGGGATCTGTCTGTATGTGTAGCATTGGTTCATTTCATATTCTTTGGAACCAAAACAGATGACCAAACTTCCATTTATTACAGACTTTCCTTTTCTGTTCTAAGTATTTGATTTGAATTCAGAGTAGATCCTCATTTTGACAAATATTAATGCCCATCAGGTAAAAGCTTGAGCTAATGTCCTTAATTGTGGATAAGTTTGCTCTGCTTCAGTGACATTAGACATTAGTTCTGCTGTTTCCTTTGGACAGGCTCTAGGAGATGAAATGGATAGCACGTTGGAGCCACTTTGGGTTTTCTTTGGTTATGTGGGAGGCTTAATAAGATAAAGAGATCTTGAGCCGCTCCAAAAAGCACTTTCACAGGTGTGTATCTTGAAGGCTTTTCTGCTTTCTCCAAACAGAACCTATTCAAAGATATCTGAAGGTTTGCTCAGCTGAATTTCCTCAGTTCTGACTTGATCCTTTCCAGCAGAAAATTTCATCTGACATCAAAGTGTCTTCCTTCCTTCTATTGTAAAGTTTTTGGAAGGCATAGCAAATCAGTGGCTTACCTTCGGCCATGCTTAGTGGATGCAGAGTGCACCTCAAGTAAAAAGAATTCAGAAAATCAAAAAACAGTATGATTACTGGGGCAAAGAAGAGGTAGATAAGTGGTTTCTAAAGAGCAAAAATAAAATCAATATAGTACCCCCAAAGGTTTTTGTGGAGTAATGATAGATAAAGCAGGCTGAAGTGAATGATGTCAAGAAGATTTAAAGCAATTGTTTTAGCAGCTCTTACCAGCATTGTATTCTTTGTGCAGTAACAGTGGGTATCTGGGAAGCCTGGACTCCTATTTCAGTGGAACAGGGAGACAGAGTTCATATTGACAAACAGAGGCCTGGATGACTCTTATCAGTGTTGTTTTGCTGCTTCTGACTGATGAGTGATAAATTGGGGTCTCTACAATCCCCTCTAGTGATTAATTTGCTAGAGCAATTCACAAAACTCAGGGAAACACTTGTGTTTACCAAGTTATTATAAATGATATTACAAAGGATAATGATGAACGCCAGATAAAGAGATACGGGTGCAAGTTTTGGGTGAGGGGGCACACAGCTTCCATGCCCTCTCCTGGTGCACCATCTTCCAAGAACTTCCATGTGATCAGCTATCCCAACATTCTCTGAACCTTGTCTTTTGGGGAGTTTATGGAGGCTTCATTACAAAGCCACAATTAATTAAATCATTGACCAACTTAACCATCAGTCATTTTCCCCCTAGAGGCTGGGGGTGAAGATGAAAGTCCTAACTCTCTAATCTTGCCTTGGTCCTTCCCCTAACCAGTCCCCATCCTGAAGCTATATTGGGGCTGCCAACCATCAGTCAACTCATTCACATACAGAAAGATATTTATCACTTTGCAGATTCCAGGACTTTCTATGCTAGAAAACAGGAAGACCAAATATATGTTTTATAATATCATACTATCCATTAGAATATTATTCAATTCAGCATCTGTTAGGCAAATCAGTCTGTGTATGTAGATGCAGACCAAGAGATCAAATAAGAAGCCAGTTGTGGTGGCACACGCCTATAATCCCAGCAGCTCAGGAGGCTGAGGCAGGCCAGCCTCAGCAAATTAGGGAGGCCCTAAGCAACTTAGCAAGATCTTGTCTCAAAATTTAAAAAGAAAAATAAATTATTTAAAAGGGCTGGGGATGTGGCTCAATAGTAAAGTGTCCCTGGGTTCAATTCCCAGTATCATCACCCCAAAAAATAAATAAATAAATAAATGGAATGATTTTGGTGTTGTTTAAGAAAAAATCATTCTGCTGCTTATTTAAATGGTAAAGAAGACCAACCTATTACAATAGTGCTACTGCAATAGAGGAGAGAAATTGAGCTGACAAAGACAACTGGGGATTTCTAGCCAAAGGGCACAGTGAGGAAGACAATGAATGAAAAAATTGCTGAGACATCAGGATAGGGGGATTCATGCTAAACCAATCTAATGGGACACTCACTGAAGTCAGGTCAAGGGCATATACATCAAAGGTGGGGATGAGGAACTTGATTGTATGTCAAGGATGGGGGTTTTCACTAAACTGACTTAGCAGAATTCTTGCTAAGTCTGGGCTAGGCAGGCCAAAGATAGGACTGGAGGTCTAGATCAAGGCCTAGTTAAGAAGAGGGCTCAGAAGAACCTAACTACAGTTTGGTCAAGGAGGTCTTTTTTGGTATCCACAGCTTTCTCCTCTTCCCCCCATTCTGTCCCATCTTGCTGCCCCTATCCTACCAACCACAAAAGAGAGGTCTATACTTCCCTCAAACAGCCTCTTTCCTTATACATCCCAGACTCCCCCCCCCTTATTGAAAAATGAGAATGCCAGACCCTCCCAAATCCAGATTCAGCATCTCATCTAGCAGATGTGTCTCTGATTCCCAGTTCACTCCCTGATGAGTCAGGGCTTCTCTGCTTTGGGAAACTTGCTCCCCAGATGTGGAAAGCCATCCCTGACAGCCCCACTGGCAGTATTTGCAGTCCCCACCCCTGGGGGGAAACTTGTCAATAAAGGAGGAAGAGCTAGTCTTTAAGCAAACACATTCCCTTCCCTTTGCTGGAACATCTTTAGTCACCTGACAGTTGACAACTTTCACTGTGTGTACAGAACTGAAGGAATTCTAAAGCCTATACCACAAAAAATCAAAGTCACCATAGCAAGTTGGACTGGGCCAGGACAGCCAACTAGAAACTTGTTTTTCTTTTCTTTTACTTCAGGAAAAGTATCAACTTTCTTGTGTGACTCTGGCGTTACGCAAACCTGGGATTGACTCCTCTGTTTGTCACTCACTAGCTCTGTGACCTTGAACAGTGGGTTTAAGTTTCCTGAGCTGTGATATGTATCTTGTTAAGAGGATTAAATGTCCATAGTGTTTCTAGAGCAGAGCCTGCCATATAGCAGTTATTCAATAAATGGAAGCTATATGATTTTTGTCACTGGTTTTCAGTAGAAAAAGCAATAGAGTGGAAAAGGTTGTAGTCTGGACTTTAAATGCTATCCCAACTTTCTCTGAACCTTACCCTTTTGGGATTTTATGGAGGCTGGATTACAAAGGCATGGTTGATTAAATCATTGACCAACTTAACTGTCAATCACTTTCCCCTGCCCTAGAGGCTGGGAGTGGGTAGAGCTGAAAGAAACTTAGGCCCCTACCTATTCTGGGTCCCAGTTTCCATATCTGTGGAACCAGAGTGGATGGACCAAACCAGTATTTCCTACACAATACCAGAAGCTATTAAAAATGTCTCCCAGATTGGGGTGCAGCTCAGGGTGAAGCACTTGCCTAGCATGCATGAGTCCCTAGGTTTTATCCCCAGTACTGAAAAAAAAAAAGTCTTCCAGGCTCCATCACTGGAGATTCAGATTCAGAAGGCTAGGGCAGACTTTGGGGGCTATGTTTTGTAAAAGCCCTCCTAAGAGAAGGGATACATGAATGTCATACATTCATAGTAGAATAATAATAAGCAGGGGTTTTTTTGGTTTTGTTTTTGGTTTTGGTACCAGGGATTGAACTCAGGTGTACTCGACCACTGAGCCACATCCCCAGCCCTATTTTGTATTTTATTCAGAGACAGGGTCTCACTGAGTTAATTAGCACCTCGCAGTTGCTGAGGCTAATTTTGAACTCATGATCCTCCTGTCTCAGCCTCCCAAGCCACTGGGATCACAGGCGTGCACCAATGGGCCAGGCTAATAAGCAGTTTTTTAAAACTATTTATGCATGCAACAAAATAGATACACTCTCAAAAACATTATGTTGGGCAAAAAAAGGTCGGACACAAAAGACCTTTTCACTATGATTCCATTTATATGAAGTACAGGAACCAGCAAAACTGAGCTTGTGAGAAGAGTCAGAATGGGGATATTCTGAAGGTGATCATGAGTATCTGCTGCAAAATGGCACAAGAAAACTTTCAGAAGTGAAACATCTAGGCAAAGCATGTAGCTCCATGGTTCAGCCCATGTTAAGCATATGTAAGGCCGTGGGTTCAATCCCCAGCACCAAAAAAGAAAGAAATGTTCAATATCATGATCCGAGTAGTAGTTACACAGGTGTATATTTCAGTTAAAATTCATCAAGCTATATACTAAAGACCTGTGCAGGGCTGGGGATATAGCTCAGTTGGTAGAGTATTTGCCTTGCATGCCCAAGGCCCTGCGTTCAATCCCTAGCACCACACACACACACCAAATAAAAAATTTAAAAAAAAAGAAAGAAAGAAAGATCTGTGCCTTTTATGTGTGTAACATATATCTCAACAAATTACTATTATCATGGAGAGAAAAAAAGCTTCCCTGGCAACTCTAAAGCATAGTCAAATGTCAGTAGCCTGGACAGGGGGATCCCTAAGGTCTCCTCCAGTTCCAAAATTTTGATTTTTGTGGCCCCTGCACAGCCCCCTTACCAGTCACATTTATCCACAAATGTGATCTTTTACCTTTTTTAAAAAATATACTTTTAGTTGTAGATGGACACGACATCTTTTTATTTACTTATTTATTTATTTATGTGGTTCTGAGGATGGAACCCAGGGCCTCACGCGTGTGAGGTGAACGCTCTACCACTGAGCTACAACCCCAGCCTGTGACCTTTTTACTTTTCTTGGCCACAGTCATGATCAAAGATATTAAGGAGGGGCTAGGGTGGTGGCTCAGTGGTAGAGTGCTTGCCCAGCATGTGTGAAGCCCTGAGTTCGATCCTCAGCACCCCATATAAATAAATAAATAAAATAAAGATCCATTGACAACTAAAAATATATGTATATTTTTTTAAAAAAGATATTAAGGAAAGCTAGACTCCTGAACCTCTCACAGCACTTAGACAAGAACACTGATGCAGGGTCTTCCACACCTCAGCAAAACAGCACAATGGCTAAGGAGAGTACATTTGCTGTCTGATTTGTAACCTGTCCCATTGGTCAAAAGGGACCAGCAAATTAGGATTGTCTGTTGTTGGTTTTCTAGTGTCTGCTTTGTGCCATGCATTGCTTGGTGTTGGCAATAGCAAAATGA
The DNA here is from genome assembly GCA_025594165.1 of Tamias sibiricus. Taxonomy (NCBI): domain Eukaryota; kingdom Metazoa; phylum Chordata; class Mammalia; order Rodentia; family Sciuridae; genus Tamias; species Tamias sibiricus. Next base: position 174,491,609 of record CM046659.1, on the reverse strand, counting down.
ATATGAGAGCAAGACACCTGCCTTTGTGGAGTTTAGACTCTACAAGGGAGAGAAAGCCAACAGGAAAATAGAGATAATTATGAACTATGGTAGGTGCTATGAAAGAAATAGGATGGATAAGATAGAGCAGGAAGGACATTGAGAGTGATCAAAGAAAGAGGTGATATTTGTGCCAAAGTTTGACAATGATCCATTCAAGTGAAAAGCTGAAGAATTCACACTCACAGCCAAGAAAGAAGATTTAGGGCCAAGGGAATGACAAGTGTAAAGGCCTCAAAGTGGGAAGATTCTACAAACAGGCAAGAGTATATAATATGTCTAGAATGTAGTGCTTTAGAAAGAGAGTCTATCAGGTGAAGCCAGAGAAGATAGCAAGAACTTATAGGAAATTTTAATTTTATTTCAAGAACAATAGGAAGTTATTAAAGGTTTTAAGCAGGAAGCAATGTGATTTGGATTCTTTTGGGAGAAACAAAAAGCAAAATGAGACTCCATGGGGAGTGGATGGAACAGGACAGATGGAGACAAGGATGTGAATTAAGAGACTCATTTGTCCAGGCAATAGGGTTTGTCGGCTGGGCCTATGGTAACTGTAAGTTTTTGCTTAGTGGCTCAGCAGGGACTTTGAACCTCTGGGACTGGGTTAACCAAAGACAGAGAGGGAGAACTAACAACCTCAGATGTTGATGAATTCCTCATGCTCAGTTGGCCTTGTCTTTCTAATGTTTCCCCACCAGTCATGGCTAAGGCTGATTAAAAGATCCTTCAGAATGTTGGGCTCAGTCCCTGAAGTGCCTTTCTCACTCACTAGGAGGCAGTCTTGAGAAGTGAGCCTAATTTATGACCAGGGTTTCTCCAGGCCCTTTTCATCAGCTCCTTCTTTCCTTTTGTGTCCTCTCCCCAGCCTCAGAATCTGCCCTTCTGACACCATGCCCCGAAGCTCTCGGGGCTATTCTTTCTTTCCTTCTTCCCTCTTTTCCTCTTCAGAACTCTACTCTTAGAAAGGAAAATAGAAAAAACAATCCAATAACCCTAATTGCTACCAAATTAACCATGTCTGGGATCATTTGCACTATTACAATAGTAGCCCATAGGACATGTTGTGGAACATGGCTTATTAAAGAGAAGATATTTTGAAACAGAATATGACTTAAATCCTATTTTGTAAGTTGTTCCTACTCTGCCTTCCCATAGAACTCAGACCATCAGAGAGAGGTTGTCTAAAGGAAAACATTAACTAGAGCTATTAATGATCTTGGACTTCTGTTACTGAATCACAAGGTAGAGGGATTTGGAACAATGTAGAATTGACTTTCCATAGGAACCTCAATAAATGAAAATCCAGGGCATTTATTCCTGTCCTTTGGAGCACCTGGGAAATGGGCTCCCTCTTGTTTGGCAATAGACAAGAGTCCAGAGGTAGGTTAAAGGGACAGTAGACCAGGAAAAGGCAAAACTTAATCAGGTTCCTAAAGGAAGGCAAGATTTGGAGAGGAAGATGGAGAATGGGCATGATATTCTCAACAAGGTAAAAAGATCCTCATTTGCAAATTGGAAGCTACAAGTCCAGGCCTTTATCTCTTACTGATTCTCCACCCACAATATCAGAGCAGCTTGCTTGGGGTCAAGCATGTCTATCAACAGTTGAATCTGACTAATGCTGATAGAATTTCGTTTTCCATCCCTCATTTTTTTCCCTCACCTGGGCAAGTTGGAGCCTACTTAGGAGTCAACACCACTGATTCACAAACCCTCATCTTGCAGGTGAGGTAAGCCATGCTTTACTCTGACTTAAAACAAAACAAAACAAAACAAAAAAAAAACATCCTGTTCAAAAAGAATCAGAACCTTCATGGTGGCTTGGCTGTAAATAATTGCCTTATTCTTGGAAAAGAGAAAGACCTCAGAGCCCTGAAACCCTAATCAACATTTGAAAGGGCCTTGATCTGCCAGAAATAAAGACCAAACCAGAGTACAATTTACCTGGGACACTCTACCACTGAACTACATCCTTGCTCTTTTTTATTTTTTTATTTTGAGACACGGTCTCACTAAACTGCCCTGAAATTGGCCTCAGCTTCCTGAGTCACTGAGATATAAGTGTGTGCCACCAGGCCCAGCCGAGAATATTTTTTTATTTGTTCTAATTAGTTATGCATGACAGTAGAATGTTTAAAGGGCCTCAAATTTGGTTTAATGCTCTCCTGTCACCACATTAAAATCCTTAATTTTTTAGCAAGGGGGTCCTGCATTTTCATTTTTTCACAGGTACCAGCAAATTAGGTAGCCTGCCCATAATTTACACCCTAGGAGACAGAAATAAGGAGGTTTCTTCCATTTCTCTTCCCTAATCCAGAGGCCAAGTTGTATGTAAATTTTCTTGTGGAGGCCAACTCGGTTTTTTTGTTGCTGTTTTTTATTTTGATTTTGGTTTGATTTTTTGGGGTACCAGGAATTGAATCCAGAGGTGCTTAACACATCCCCAGCCTTTTTTAGTTTTTAATTTGACTGGGTCTCACTAGGTTGTTTAGAGCCTCACTAAGTTTCTGAGGCTTGTTTAGAACTTGTAATCCTCCTGCCTCAGCCTCCCCAACTGCTGGGATTACAGGCGTGCACCACCATACCTGGGTGAAGCCAACTCAGTTTACATATTTACTGAGAGAATTATTTTCTTTAGATTGCCCTCATGATTTAAGCTTTCCTTTGTCTGGTTCCTAGTTAAAGGGATGCAACAAACTTGCTTTGAGATCAAATACTGGTTTCTTATTGGAAACTGGAATCTGTGCTGCCACAGTTGTCAACTTGAATGTGGTAATGACAGCAGCATAATCCCCTTGGTGAGCCTCCAGGCTAACCTAGGGTAGACAAGTTTTTAAAAGCCGTGAAGGAGGATGAGGCTGAAGAGTCTGGTAAGACCAGTCTGGGAAAAGTCTTCAGGGGCTGAAGTGTTGGAGTTGCCTCATCCCAGAGTGGGCAGCCACTGAGGCCCTTAGCAGAGTAGACCAGCTCCTTGATGTGCCCCATGGAGACCAGCTTGTATTTCAGCAGAGATGGCAGTCAATTGGCCAAGCCACTGCAGCGAACTGAGGATGCCCAGCCCAGTGAGGGACCTGGCTGTAGGTTCTGAGAAGTGGAGGAGTGAGGAGACAAGCTTCCCACTTTGAGAAATGAGTCCTTTTGAACTCAGAGAACCTCATGACAACTGAGCCCCAAACACAGAAGAGGAAAAAAACTTGGGAAATAAAAGAACTGCAGTCACTACTCCAGACTGAGAAGATTCATGAGGCTTGTTTTAAGGAAACAAAGGCCATTTCCCACATATTGAAGAGAAAAAAAAGAAACATTTTAAGGGACTGGGGCTCTAGCTCAGTGGTAGAGCACTTGCCAAGCATGTGCAAGGCCTGTGTTTGATCCCCAGCACTGAAAATAAATAAGATAAAAATAAAAACTATCAAAAAGTAAGGATTCCTATTCTTTGTCAAATTTATGTCTTACTCACTTAATGGAAAAGACTAAAATTGTGTAGCATGACATCCTTGTGCTACCTCAGTGGAACTTCTGAGCTTTATGATGCTCAAGATTTTCATGAGTAAAATTTTTTTCACTCTGAAGAAAAAAAGAGTCCAACAAATCCCTGAGCCTCATCACAAATCAAGTATGACTCCCATTCAGCTTTTTAAAATCCTTTGAGGATAATCAAGTAGTATTCGGTATTTTATTTCTATGATCCTTTGTTTTTTATCACAAAGTAGTGTCATGCTTATTTAAAAATACAAATACCAAAGTGTACAGAGTGAAAAGTGCTTATTTCTTTTTTTTTTTTTTTTTTTTTTTTTGTGGTACCAGGGATTGAACTCAGGGGCACTCAATCACTGGGTCACATCCCCAGCCCTTTTTTGTATTTTATTTAGAGACAGGGTCTCACTGAGTTGCTAAGTGCCTTGCCATTGCTGAGGCTGGCTTTGAACTCATTATCCTCCTGCCTCAGCCTCCCAAAGTGCTGGGATTACAGGCGTGCACCACCACGCCCGGCAAAATGTGCTTATTTCTACTTCACTCCCTGACCCCAATTCTGTTCCTAAGGGATAATCACTATTCAATTATTAATGGATACCCTTCCAGACATTTCATTTTACATACACAAGCATAAACGTATTTGAGAATGTTTTGATATTTGTTCACAAAATGGAATTGCAATGTTTATATATTTCAATTTGCTTCAATGTTGTATTTGTTTAATATCTTCTAAACCAGCACCAGTCTAGAATGATGTACTCCTTCCAACAAGACACTCCCCTCTGTAGAACTGAACTATTACTTGCACAGAAGAAAGCCAACAACATCCCCTGCCCTTGTGTGTCTGATCTTAGATGGATACCCCCAACTCTGTGACTTGAACTGTAGGAATGTAACATACAATTTTCTGCTCAAGAGGCTGAGGCAAGCCGGGCGCGGTGGCGCATGCCTGTAATCCCAGCACTTTGGGAGGCTGAGGCAGGAGGATCGTGAGTTCAAAGCCAGCCTCAGCAATGGCGAGGCACTTAGCAACTCAGTGAGACCCTGTCTCTAATAAAATACAAAAAAAGGGCTGGGGATGTGGCCCAGTGGTCGAGTGCCCCTGAGTTCAATCCCTGGTACCAAAAAAAAAAAAAAAAAAGAGGCTGAGGCAAGAGAAATGCAAGTTTGAGCCTAGCCTCAGCAACTTAGAGAAACCCTGTCTCAAAAAATGAAAAGGGTTGAGAGTGTAGCTCAAGTGTAAAGCACCCTGGGTTTGATCTCCAGTCCCCAGTAAGAAGAAGAAAGAAGGGAGAAGGAGGAGGAGAAGCACTTCCAGTTTAGCTCTGAGTGACTAAACACTGTTTGCTATGTCTACTACATGTGAGGAGGAAGAGACCCAAACAGCTGACTTCCACCCTCATTCCATGCTTCTTAAATTGGAGAAATAGTCCGTATAGTCCAGGATTAAAATCAAAACTATATGAGTTTAATAGAAAATATATAATGTCAAGATATGACTTCTATAAACATATTTAGGTAACTATAGTTATAAAATACATCTAACTATATTATTATATTTACACCTGGTACTTCACTGAGCCCTGATTCTGTTTTAATTACCAGAACACCCTGTATAGGAGATAGTATGATGTCACTTTTCACGGGTGAAGAAACTGAGGTTCAGAATGGTTAAGTGACATGCCCTTGAAATAAGTGAGGACATGCCATCTCAGAATAGGCAAATTGAGTTGGGCATGGTGGTCCACACCTGTAATCCCAGTGACTTGGGAGGGTAAGGCAGGAGGATCGAAAGTTCAGGGCCAGTCTCAACAACTTAGCAAGGCCCTAAGCAACTTACACAGACCCTGTCTCAAAATAAAAAAGCGCTTAGGATGTAGCTCAATTGTTAAGCACCCCTGGGGTTCAACCCCAGTACCAAAAAAAAAAAAAAAAAAAAAAAAAAAACCAGCAAATAGACAAATTGATATATTGATTATTTCAAGCTGAAATCACTTGAGGAACTGTAACTTCAGAAAGGGCTATTTGACCTGTCTTTTCTTACATGCAGCAAGCCATAAAGATTCTTTTTTTTTTTTTTTCTGCTTTAGTTGTACACAATGCGTTTTATTCAATGCGTTTTATTTGTACGTGGTGCTGAGGATCGAACCCAGGTCGCCCACATGCTAGGCGAGCACTCCACCGCTGAGCCACAATCCCAGCCCCCATAAAGATTCTTTGTGGAATGATGTCCTTCACATACCAAGGCCAGAAAATAGCCTTAATCACCAGAGACTGGAATTGGTGGGGGTGGGGGGGAGGAGGGGGGCAATGAACCTGAATAAACAAACTATGAAGTAAACCCTTATCTTCTTCTGGCTTTTTTACACCATCCCATACAGTCCTAAAATTTACCTCCCAGTCCATATAGTCATTTGTCCTGTCATTACTTCACAAATTTATTGTTCTTTGTTTAAGAAGTATAAAAGCATCATGCTTTAGGCATTTCTTTGGACTTCACTTTCTTGTGAAGATCCCCACATACATGTAAATTTAATAAAATTGTTATGCTTTTCTCTTGTTAATCAGTTTTGTATTAAATGAGTTCCTATAGCCAGCCAAAGAGCCCACATAACAACTAAGAGGGGGTCAACGGGATCTCTCTCTCCCCTATACCCTCACATAGCTTGTAAGTAGTAAAGTCACGTATATCTAACCGCAGGGCCTGTATTCTTTCAGGGGCACTGTCCTCCTGTGTCTAACTGATGAGAATAACCCACATGAACAATTAAAGAACAATAAAGTACTAAACAATACTGTATTGAGTTTAAGAACAGAGGAGATCAGAAAAGGGGAGCACTATTTGGACTGTCCTGGTGCTGAAAGAGAAAATATACAAACATACTATGCCAACTGGGCCCTGGAGGAAGGATGAGATATGACCTGGGAAGCTGAAAGAGTGGATGTTGGTGAAGCCAGAGCAAAAGCAGAGAGATGGAGTTGGTGTGAAACTTGTTCCACTGAGAGTTTGGAATGAACTGGGGTGAACAGAAAATGGAAAATGAGGAATAAGTTGAAGGGAACAAAAAGTTAAACTTGGTGAGAGGATATAAGAATCAGGAAAATATAAGTCAAAGAAGGAGACCAAGATTCTTTCCTTGGGAAGAGATGGTCACTGAACAAAGAACACATAATGGAGCCAGATCATGCATATATTTAACATCTGCAAAGTCAACTGTATGTACTTTGTGAGTGAGTGAAGCCAGGAGAGGCATAATTTAAATAATGAAGATGATTCTGCTCAACATTTCATCTGGACAGTATCTGCTCTGAGGTGAGGAGAACTGGGAGCTGGAATCTGCTATTCCCTCAACCAGTCTCAAGTCCTGTCACAGGGTGAAAGTCTTCTGTTCTGCAGATCATGATCCTGATGTTCAAAGAAAAAAAATTTTTTTCATGCAATAAAATCTCTAAAAGTAAACCAACTACTTATTCTGCTGCAAAATGAAAGGAATAGGAGGAGAAAGAGGAGAGAAGGAAAAGGCCTCTGTTGTGGGGAGAAGAGCCATCATTTGCCGTGCTAGAGAAACTTTGTACTCCGCACAATTTATTTTCTTTGGAGTCTGACGTTAGTCCACTTGCTAAGATGCAAATCCACTGCAATTTGCAAAGGAAAGTATCCTTTAGAATGCCTTGGGTTGAGAGTCAAAGAAAACTTAACTCATACTAGCCAAAAACAATAAAGATAATAATTGGCTTATCTAACTGTTGAGTCCAGATAGAAGATGATCTTCAGGCCAGTTCTGATCCAGTGGTTGAATAGTTTACCAAGGTTCTTTTTCACTATCTGCACAGTCCATCTTCCACTGCCGGCTTCATCCTAAAACTGGCTCCATTTGTAAAATGACTGCCAGCGCTAACCAGAACTGTTGGCTTTATATTGCATATCCAGGGAAAGAGAGTTTCCTCAGTCAGAAAAAAGCCTGGGCTTCCTCTGATTTGACTATTTTTAGTCAGATGCCATGCCTGAACTGGAGAGGATGGGACAGGATTATCCTACTTGTCATGGAGAAATCAAGGCTTTACCTGGAGATGGGGGTTAGGTCACTGTCACTCCAAATGTATATCTAAGACTTTCTCTTAGGGCAAAATAGCTGATGCTAAGGAGACAATATTTATGTTTTTATTTTTTTGGTACTGAAGATTGAACCCAGGGGTACTTAACCACTGAGTCACATCCCCACTCCTTTCTATATTTTATGTAGAGACAGAGTCTCTCTGAGTTGATAAATGCCTTACTAAGTTGCTGAGGCTGGCTTTGAACTCGAGATCCTCCTGTCTCAGCCCGCCAGAGCCGCTGGGATTACAGGCCTGCACCACCGCGCCTGGCTGAAAAAAATATTTTTGTGTGTTTGTAAGTAGGGAAGATGAGGAGCTTAGTTCAGTACATAAACATTTATTCAGCCAACATTTTGAGTTACTGCTCTGGGCTGGTCACTGTGTCAATTGGGGTCACAAAAATGAGTAGAACATGAACTCTTCTTTTTTTTATCAAGTAAGAGAGACGAACACATAAACAATATGATGGGGACTTTGTTAGAGGACAGAAAAACCTCAGAGAGCAAACTGCCCAGAGCTGAAAACCATAGGGCCTCAGATGATATTTTAGGCCTTAGACCCTGAGGAAATGTGTTGTCCCCACACACAACAAAGGTATGAACTGCCTGAAAACCCCTTTATTGCCTCTTTCTGTTTTACATATTGAGATTCTTCATGCCAATGTTTTGTTTTGTTGTAAGTTGATGGGTTGGTTTTTTGGTTTGTTTGTTTGATGAGAGAATCTGAAGAAATCAGAACTGAAATTGGGGCTGAGAAGGGTAAAGGATGGACTTGAAAAGGTCAGGACTGTCTCCTCCAACTTCAAAACATTTGGAATGAGGGTGCAGGTGGCTGTTTGGCTCTTTTCCTGCAAAGTAACAGACATACAGAAAACTTGACTCCAACCAAGCTGAGGGCCAGGAGAAGTAGGCTAGAAACTGGCCAGGCTGCTTTGCCCAGGGGTGGGTAGGATCATCATGAGCGAAATGTTCTGTTCTATTCTCTCTCATAGTAGCTTATGGCTAGGATGGAGGGAACCTTGGGAAAGCAGTTCCAATTGTTTTCTGGACGAGAGTGAAAATAGAGAAGTGGAGAAGGGTGCTGACAGGCTGGGGTAGGGGGTTCCCTACTAAGAGAAAACAAAGATGCTGCTGAAGCTCTTTGAAGATGATTGAGCCAAACCCAGGCACTGAGTGAAGAAATCCACCTTGAGATTTATCTGCCTCCTTCAAAATTCAGCTAGCAAATAAATAACTACAGTTATCTTATGTAGATGGGCTCATTCTCCTGATACAAACTGTACCTGCATTCATATCCTCTGGATGTGGGAATCTAATGTGAGAGACATATACACTTGTCTGAAGAAGCCATTTATCCCGGCATTGTGAACTATCTTATTCTCTGCACCTTAGTAAAACCTCTGCCACAGCGAGGCACTACTGCAGGACTTTCAACAACTCTGCCCAGGCCTAGGGACTCTTGGGACTATTGACTTTAAAAAAATAATAATAAAACAGAAACAGTACTCCGCCCTCTGGATAGCAGAGACCAACACAATGCATTCCTTTTCTCTTTGCTTCGATCTCCCTCCCTTCCTTCGTCTTTCTCTTCCTCTCCCCATCTCCCGTTCTCTCTTCTTCCTACATCAATTCCCCTTCCCTGTCCTAAGCCTTGCTAGTCCTCTGCTCTACTGGGACACTTGTGGAACAGTCAGAACGCCAGCCCAAAGGAACACAAAGAAAGCAGGAAAGCACATTCTCTTGCCACTACCCCTGACCCACCTGCTGCCAAGCACCTTCTCTGTCCCACTCAGGCTTCTTGGGATGGATATCACCCGCCTGCTTCTGGTCGCCCTACTGGTCTTCCTATGCATCCTCACTGCTTACAGTCACCTGGTGCCTGAGGAGAAGTCCAGAGATGACGGGAGCCTAAGGAGCAACTCCTCCATGAACCTACTGGATTTCCCTTCTGTCTCTATTGTGGGTAAGTAACCAGGAGTCCAGCCTCTGGTATCTAGGAGTCCAGCCTCTGGTATCTTGCCAATGAGAGGGGGCTTCAAGATGTCAAGCCTAGTCCCCAAGTTGTTACCAAAATTCACTGCATAGTCATGGGTCCTTCTTGTTCATTCTGTGAAAGAGTCCTAGAGGAACAAAGTATCCTTTGATTCCCTGGGTTTGGGAAAGCCCTGCATGCAACCAATCTAAAATGTAGCTTAGCATGTTAGAGACTCTGAGAAACCCTGAAGTCAAGATGCTTGGTCAAATTTGTTTTAACAGCATTTCTGAAAGTTAATGAATCCCAGGACTCCTATCAATGGTAACAAATTTTAGGAAATGCTGCAGAATATAACCAAGTCTGGGATAAACCAGTCCTGCCATGGCAGGGTTTAGAATTACTGCCCAGGGGAAAATATGAGGGGCATTAGAACCTGGCATTAGAGATCTGGTTTGACTTCACCTGATAATACAGGTCATGGGCTGGGGAAGTAGCTCAGTGGTAGAGTGCACACATAGCACGTGCAAGGCCCCAGGTTCAATCCTAACCAAAATAATAATTGATGCACTATGAGGTGGGGGCTGTTTTTTTATTTGTATTTCACAAGTGAGGAAATTGAGGCTAGAAAAGTTAAGTACCTAGCATAAGATCATACAGTTCTTAGCTGACAGAGCCAGAACTCAAACGCAGATGAAATGTTAAAAGCTCAAAACTAATATTCCTTTATTGCTTTTGTCTCTCACTAGGAAAAGAGGATATTCTACACATATCAGGGGAATAGAGTAGGGAAGGGAGGGAACATCAACATTGACTGATTGCCTTTGATATGGCAGACTTTGCTTTATAAACATACTTCATTTATCCCTGCAAGACAGGTAATATAGAACCCTTTTTGCAGATGAGAAAACTGAGTCTCAAGGAGGTTAATGAGGTTTCCTCACCTGTTACATGGCAGGTTATATGGCTGTTATCTGACAGAATCAGGTCTTAAATCAGGCCTGCCTGGCTCCAAGCTCTGAGAAATAGAAAGTAGGTAACACAGTTGTATCCAGGTAGAAGATAATGAGTTCATTTTCAGGGGATAACAATATCTTTCACCTGCCAGGTTAAAGACTAAAGGAGCACCTGAGGTAACTTGAGTGGTGCAGGGCTAAAAAGGTCAAAAGACCAGGCCTCTCATGGATGACAGACAGAACCCAGGGCCTCCTCAGATTTCCTGTTTGCCTTACTCAGAGTTCACTGCTCTCTGTTCCTGGCTCCAGGTCAGCAGCCAGGCTAACAAGAACCTGCTGGCTGAGTCCCACAAAGTAATTCATCCGGCCAAGGCCAACCCCTCCTCCTCCCCCCTACCCTGAGAATTTCCAGAGGCCCCTCTGCTCCTTCCATTTTACTGGAGCTCAGAGTCCCCAGAAACATCTGGCTTTGTTCCTCTGTCTCTCTTTGAAGCACTGAACAAGAAATCCAAAAAGATCAGCAGAAAAGAAGCAGAAAAGAGGACAAGATCTTCCAAGGTAGGCCTGGGAGTTTTCATTGTGAGGGTGGGATCAGACTTAAAAGGGAAGGACCCTTAAGCTGTGGTTTAAAATGACATGAAACATTTTCAAGGCCTACGTTAACCAAAGAACTGAAAGCTACTTAAAGGATTCCTGGCATAGAGTCCTCAGAACCACCCCCCCCTCACCCCACCCCCACCCCCCACCAGCCCAGGGAGATGAAGTTCACTGAGCAAAATTGCTTATCTACTGAAAAGGGGCTTCTGATGCTGGTTTAGCCCCTTGCCTGAAAATTTACCATTGCTCAGTCTTTTCCAAGGGGTTATTTCAAAATCACTTCCACAACCTTTGCCATATCTGAGTTTTACCTACTTATTTCAAATCAAAACTTTTAAAAATATAGAAAGATAATAGAAAACCAGTATCATTATTAATAGAAAAATAAGTGAAAATAAAATGTTAGTGAAGTCTTGCTGGATGGTATTGTCTACTAAATGCTTTAAATCTGAAGGGTGATCTCTGTGTTAAAAAGCAGATAGTGTTAAAGACACATAAAGGACATATTAGCAGCAAACTAAGCCTTTCAAGTTGAAAGATATTTAAAAGAATCCTTTCTCACTGTATGATTCAGAATCATTTAAGATTCATATACCACCTCAAATCATTGCACACCTTGGGAAATACTGGATGTACACATTATTCCTGTTTGAATGTGCCTCCATTTATCAGATCAACTGTAACCACAGCAGAAGCAGTGGACTAGATATTGAGAGGTAGAATCTTGCATACTGTGTGATCTTGAGGAAGTCCCTGCTTCTCTGGTCCTGTTTTGCTGGCTGTAAAGGAATAAGCAGATGAGATGATTGACAGATTCTTATATATAATGGACTAATATATTTACATGCTAGGTACTGGGAATATGCACTGAACAAAAAAGAAATATTCCTGCTTTCACAAAGGTTTCATTTTTGTGGGGAAAACAAGTGAACAGCAAGAAATAGAGAAGTAAAATAAATTCAGATGATAAAGGCTGTGAAGAAATTAAAGCCCAATGATGAAAGAAAATAAAGGCAAGACTAGTCAGAAAAGGCCTAAAGAAATCGCACTGAAATAAAAACTCAATGACCTAGAGCAGCAATGTCTAATAAACAATGTGGGCCATATATAGAAGTATAAATTCTCTAATAGCCACATTAGAAAAATAAGAAACAGCTGCAATTAATTTTAATAACAGCCCATCATATTTAAAGTATTAACATTTCAACATGCAATCAATTCAAAGTTACTGAAATATTCATTTTTTATGCTAAGTCTTTGAAATCTGGTGTATAGTATAGCTGATGCAGCACATCTCAAATTCAATGCTAAGTCTTCAACAAAGTGAAATGCAGTCCTGACAAAATAAACTTGTGTTTAATGGCTTAAAAGAATTGTTTTTACAATGCTTCCGTTTTAAAATTAATTAAAATTAAATAAAATAGCCAGGGGTGGGGACACACGCCTGTAATACCAGTGATTCAAAAGGCTGAGGCAAGAGGATCATAAATCAGAGGCCAGCTTTGGCAATTTAGCAAGATCCTCGGCAAATTTGCTAGACCCTGTTTCAAAATAAAAAATAAAAAAGGACTGAGGATGTAGCTCAGTGGTAAAGCACCCTTGGGTTCAATCCCCAGTGCCAAAAATAAAAAATAAAGGACTGGGGGTGTAACTCAGTGGTGGAATGAACCTAGGTTTCATCCCAGTATTTTTATTTATTTATTTATTTTTGTAGTGCTGGGGATTGAACCCAGGGCCTTGAGCATGTGAGGCAAACACTCTACCAACTGAGCTATATCCCCGGCAACCCCACCAAAAAAAAAAAAAAAAAAAAAAAAAAAAAAAATTTAATAGAAAATTCAGTTCCTCAGTTGCATTAGATACATTTCAATACTGAGTAGCCACATACGGCTGTGGCTACTTGTACAGGGTAGCCAGCGAAGAATGACCCAGGCTAAAAAGTAGCAAGTTCAAAGATCCCACAGCAAAAATCCATCTGCTGTGTAGTCTGAGGCCAGAGGCCAGTGGGGATGCTCCAAAAGCTGGGGGGGGGGGGGGGGGGGGGGGGGTAATGATGCTGGGCACACACCTGTAATCCCAGATACTAATGAAGAAGATGAGGCAGGAGAAAGGCAATTTGAGGAGACTCCACCTCAAAATAAAAAGCAGGGGGTGTAGCTCAGAGGCACAACGCTTGCCTTGCATAATTGAGGCACTGAGTTCATTCTAAATGCAAGGAGAAACTACGAGAAGGCTTTAAGCAGAGGTGGGATGCAAGCTTAGGTCTTCCACAAGGATCCTTTAGTGCCCTGCAGGATGGCCTGTAAGGTGCCAGAACGATGGCGGGGCGAAGATAGTGGCCTGGCCCTGGGTATCCGCGGTGGGAGTGAAGAGGAACTCCGGATCTACTGTGAAGACACAATTGTGGGTAGGGATAGGGACTGTGGATAAACTAGTTCAAAACGGTGGAGCTGAGTAGGGTCCTCTAAGGAGAGAAAAAAGGCCAGGCCAAAACCAGGTAAGTCTGGACGGGGATCCAGAGACAAAAGGGGGGACCTGATTGAGGGAACGGGCAGGGACCAGCTGCGGTGCCCAGTGAGCATGAGTGGAGCGGTCGGTGGACGCTGGGCGGGGGTGTCTGGCTCCGGGGCCTTCACAGCCCCGAATTTTCAGGCCGAGACGATGAGCAGGACAGGCATGGCCAGCTCCAGCAGCCCCCGCATTTCCCCTACAGAAAAAGGCTTCGATGAAGAAGGTGGCGCGGCCCCCGACCCCCTCCGCCTGCGCCCTGCGTGGCCACCCGCGACAGTTGCAAGTCGCCGGCGCCAGCCTGCTGCGACCCGTGCGCCTCCTGCCTGTGCCGCTTCTTCGGCAGCGCCTGCTCCTGTCGCGTGCTCAACCGTAACTGCTGAGTGCGTCCACTCCCGGCTGCAAGTGGGGAAGGGCGGGGCTTCCGGGGGCGGGGCTTGGGTGGGGCTTCCGGGTCTGGGGGGGTGCTTCTAGGGTGGGGCACTCTAATAAAGTGTATCCTTCTGGACTGGTGCGGGCAGGGTTTTCAGGAGGCGGGACTTCAAGGAGTCCTCTGGTTTACGCTAAAATCTGAATATACCATATGTAGGCTGCTCGAAGTTGTGTGGCTGTTTCTTTAAAGGACCGGAACGCCTGCTGTCCCTCGGTCGATCCTCCCACGCTGCGAAGTCCCACAGAATGCGCAAGCGCTACTCTCCCGGGGGTGGGGAAGCCCAGTTAGCTCGGCCCGCCGCTGCACCTGAGAGATTGGCTTCTCTGCCCTACCTCTAAGCTCTGGGAACACCGAGGTTGCCTCCAAACCGGGGAATGCAGACCAGTCTGGCAGAAAAGAGCTATCAAGGAACCACCTTTCAGTCTTTCAACTTTTCTAGTTCTAAGGAGCTCTCCTCAGTGCTCTCTTTCTCTACCCTCAACACGCCTAAAGAATATAAAAAGTGTTAGAACTCCATACAGACTCACTGGGCTGTTGGTTCCGCGGAATTTGCTGATAAAGGTGGTCGGCTGATTGTGACTGGATGTTTGCTGTGGGTTTCAACGCCGGAAGGCTCGGGGTGAGGACCTTAGAGGCTAGGAGGCTCCCAAACAAAGGTGCCACTGGAGCCCACTCCTCTCTCGCTCTCTCCCCACAAGGTATTGGGATCTGGGAAGAGCTTTCTTCCACCACCCAAGGCTAAATCAATACAATGAATACTGATGATGATCCCCAGGCATTTTAAACTCTGAAATCTGAGAATTTAGGGATCTCGCTGGGCGCGTTGGTGCACACCTGTAATCCCAGCTACTTGGAAGGCTGAGGCAGGAGAATCACAAATTCAAAGTCGGCCTCAGCAACTTAATGAGGCCCTAAGCAACACAGCGAGACCCTGTCTCAAAATAAAAAAAAATTAAAAGTGCTGGGGATGGGGCTCAGTGGTTAAGCACCCCTGAGTTCAATCCCTGGTACAAAAAAAAAAAAAAAAAAAAAAAAAAAAAAGGATTCCTCCTCACTCCCCACCCCAGCTGTATCAGCAGGTA
Organism: Tamias sibiricus; assembly: GCA_025594165.1. NCBI lineage: Eukaryota > Metazoa > Chordata > Mammalia > Rodentia > Sciuridae > Tamias > Tamias sibiricus. Next base: position 174,476,448 of record CM046659.1, on the reverse strand, counting down.
TGGAGGCAGTGGGCCTGAGCTTGGCGTGTATTCAGCAATCGTTGCGCTCAATTATCAGAGTGCTGTTGCCAAAAATGTTTCAAGCTGTTCCGTGACATTCCACAGATGCAAGACTGTGAGAAACTGAGGTGCAGCTGTTCAACCTCAGGACTCCACCATAGGCCCAGTGTACTGTTTTCAAATCCAAAAGAAAGAACTTGGAAGACTCATCTGAGAGGGTTTGGACATTTTATTACTCATGTGTTGGGGAGGGTGGAAAGCAGGACAGGATAAAATGGAGGGCTGCAGCAGCCTACAAAGCAAGGTGAATATATAATGTAGTTGCCTGCCCACTGCACAGATGGATTTCTTAGATGTTTTATAAGAACATTCTTTTTTTTAATATTTATTTTTTGTTGTAGTTGGCTACAATACCTTTATTTTATTTGTTTATTTTTATGTGGTGCTGAGGATGGAACTCAGGGCCTCCCAAGTGCAAGGCAAGCACTCTACCACTGAGCCGCAGCCCCAGTCCCATGAGTACATTCTTTTACTTTACAACTAAGGTCACTCTGTTTTGATCCTCACCTAAAGACTGGAGACAAGGGGAGTGCCTGCCCAGTTTCCCCTCTCCATTTCCTATTTTCACACTGTTTAAAGTCATTCATTCCTAGGCACTGATCAGTGTTTACCCAACAGCAGCACTGTATATTTGAAAGAGCCCTGAGAGGGGAAGCACCCAGATACTGCTTTGAGGAATGAGGGGTCAGAGGGAGCAGTGTCTGTAAAGAAGGGCCAGCCAGGGTGCAGTATGACATGGAAATTCCCAGATCCTTGAGAAGAAATGCTCCAGCTGACATCAGCTACTTATTCTGCTTGGTTGGAGGCACCCCTGCCAGTAGGGAGAAGAGCTGAGAAGATACCACCTGTCAGTGCCCCCTAGCAGCCAGAGCCATTCCCCAAGAAATCACTGCAATGGTGGTAACAGAAGATAACATTGAAAAGGGCCAGTGCCATAAAAGATTCTAGAGAGAGGTCATGAGACAAGAAAACATGGATCCCTTACCTCACTGCTGATTAACCACCATAGATCTCTGAGGACAGTGAGACTCAGGGTCCAACATAAGTGGGACCACCTACTCTGACCCTCTTGTCCACTTAATTTTTCCTCTTTCAAATTCTTTAAAACTCTTCTCTCACCATAGACTTTTTCCCAGCTGGAGACCCAAGTCTTGCCTGTAGTGACATAGCTAATATGAAAAAATGAGCCAAGTACCTCTCTCCAGCAGACTCTGTCTTGGAGTGGTAACCACCTGGACAGATACCAAAAGAGAAAGTGGGTATTCTCCAGGCTAGGCTGTCAAGACAACTCTGCACACTGGGCAAGTCTTCGTGTCTCTTTGAGCTTCCATTTACTTGTGTATAAAATGGAAAATAATCATTCCTGCTGTTCTCATTATAAATACAAGGTATTGCTTTTTTTTTTTGTGCCTAACACAACAACCATGCATACCCACACATAGAAGCTGCCAGTTGCTTGTTTTGTTTTTTTGTCAGTTAGGCTGTAAGCCCACAGGGCAAGAATCTTTTGTCCCTTGTACCACAGCTGTTGCTGAGTAAATGTCATCAGTAATAAGAATATTGGGAGCATATTGCAGCAACTGCTGCTGTGTTTTCCAGACACTGTTCACCAGCCAGGCCCCATTTGGCCCCCCAGGGGTGAAGTTGGGAAGGCAAAGCTAAAGATTGAGTGCGTTAGGCCGGGCGCGGTGGCGCACGCCTGTAATCCCAGCACTTGGGAGGCTGAGGCAGAAGGATCGCGAGTTCAAAGCCAGCCTCAGCAATGGCGAGGCACTTAGCAACTCAGTGAGACCCTGTCTCTAATAAAATACAAAAAAAGGGCTGGGGATGTGGCCCAGTGGTCGAGTGCCCCTGAGTTCAATCCCTGGTACCAAAAAAAAAAAAAAAAAAAAAAAAAAAAGATTGAGTGCGTTAGTAAAAAGCCATTTAGCCCTGGGTCCAGACAGTCACATATAGAACTAATCCATCCATTCATTATTCACTAACTGTATACAGAGGACCTACTGTGTACCCAGTACTATAAATACTGTGGAAAAAATCAAACATGGATGCTTTCCCTGTAGAGTTTATGGTCCAGTGGCCCATGACCATTGGCCCTTGATAGAGGCTAGAGCAATTGTTAGTATATATGATTTCTTCCTTCAGACTCTATTGCTTCTGTTGACTCAGATCCCTAGTTTAGTATTTACCCACCCAAGTTTCCCTTCTGTCTTAGATCCTGAGATTCTTCCACCTTTTCAGAATTTCTCATCAAAACTTAGGGTCCTGAGAACATGGTTCTGGACCTCTGCAAAACTCTGCCCAGTTTGATGACCAGAACTACTGAAACTCACATTTGTGGCTCAGAGTTATAGTTCCATTGTTAGAAGGATCTGGATACCCCATCTCAACCTCCAGTAACACCATTATTCATCCTCCCCCCCCCGCTCCCCCCCCCACACAATATGCTAGGGCTGGGCAAATGCTCTAGCATCGAGAACACAACTGAGCACCCAACTGCTCTTTCCCACATAGGGTGAACTCTGTCCTGAAAAGCTTTGCTTTACCTTTATGACTATTGATTCATAGTAATTTCTTCCAGCCTTGAATTTGTGCCCAGAGTTTTCACAGTGTGGACTTTAACAAGTCACTTTCAGTGCTACCATTTCCCAGTTTATAAAGCGAGGATTAAATCACTGGGGGTGGGGGGGAGGTGAGAGGTTAATCTACAGGACAGGTTTGGAGATCTCACAGAAAAGCCTAAGGGGGGGCTGGGGTTGTGGCTCAGTAGTAGAGCGCTCGCCTAGCACGTGCGTGACCCGGGTTCGATCCTCAGCACCACGTAAAAATAAAGGCACTGTGTACAACTAAAGCAAATAAATAAATATTAAAAAAGAAAAAAAAAAAAAAAAAAGAAAAAGAAAAAGAAAGAGAAAAGCCTAAGAGGTGCCAGAGAAGCCAAGTGGCAGAAACCATTCAGAATTCCTATTCCCAGCAGTCTGATTGACCTGACCTGGTGCCTAGGAAAGAAAGGGTAAAGGATGGTCCATCTTGATTGACAATAGGATGTTTCCAGTTCCAGAATTCTCTGACATACTTTGAAGCAATGATTTTCGAATTTTAAAGAAAGATGCCAGGGCTAAGCCCTGAGACTTTGCTTTTTTTTTTTCACCCCCACCCCCCCAATGCTGGGTATAGAACCTAGGTTCTCATGCATGCTGGGCAAAGGCTTTACCACTCAGCCCCCAGGTGAAGTCTTTTTTATTTATTTATATTTATTCAATGTTTTTGGTGCCAGGGATCAAACCTAGGGACGCTCAACCACTGAACCACATCCCCAGCCCTTCTTCATTTTCTTTTACTGAGGCAGGGTCTACGTTGCTTAGGGCCTCGTTAAGTTACTAAGGCTGGCTTTGAACTCACAATCTTCCTGCCTCAGCCTCCCAAACCACTGGGATTACAGGCATGTGCCACTGCACCTGGGCTCACACTAAGCATTTTAAATTAGTATGTTATGGGGCTAGAGATGACTCAGTGATAAAGTGCTTGACATGACATCCTGGGTTCAATCTCTAATACTGAAAAATAAAAACATAAATTAGAGCTGGGCACAGTGATGCATACCTGTAATCCCAGTGACTCAGGAGGTAGGAAGATTGCTTATTGAGGTGACAGCAAATTAGCAAGGCACGTGGTAAAGTTCAATCTCAAGTACAAAAAACAAACCTCTTCACATAAACACCAAGATAACCATCTGATACAGATTCTTTTTTTATATCAGGGATTGAACCCAGGTGGTGCTTAACCACTAAGCCACATCGCCAGCCCTTTTTATTTTTTACTTTGAGACAGAATCTCACTAAGTTGCTTCAGGCCTCACTAAATTGCTGAGGCTGGCTTTGAACTTGCAATCCTCCTGCCTCAGCCTCCCTAGCTGCTGGGATTACAGGCATATGCCACTGCACCTAGCCAATGTAGATATTTCTATTCCTATCCCAAATAACATGGTATATCAATAGCAGACCCAGGTATTCTCCTTCCAAATCTCAGATCCACTGCTCCATAAACCCCTAGGCTTCATCTACCCTTCTCCCTTTCCTGGAAAAAAAAATATAAGAACCAGACCAGATACTGCAGAACCCTCAGGTAATTCTTTCCAGGACCTTGCATGTGTTAGGCAAGTGCTCTGCCACTGACATCAAGAATGGGGGTGGGAGCCGGGGGCGGTGGCACACGCCTGTAATCCCAGCACTTTGGGAGGCTGAGGCAGGAGGATCGCGAGTTCAAAGCCAGCCTCAGCAATGGCGAGGCACTTAGCAACTCAGTGAGACCCTGTCTCTAATAAAATACAAAAAAGGGCTGGGGATGTGACCCAGTGGTCGAGTGCCACTGAGTTCAATCCCCGGTACCAAAAAAAAAAAAAAAAAAAAAAAAAAAGAATGGGGGTAGGGGAGCAGGAGACACATCATCTTTCATTTTGGGTACCTGGTCAATGTCAAACATGTGACAAATTAGCAGACCATTAGATCAGAGGTACATCTGAGACCAGATGTGAAAAGAGGGTTTAAAAAAAAAAAAAGAAAGAAAGAAAAGATTCTGAGAACTGGCAAGACATCTCCAAAGAGTAAAGCAAAACAATAGAATAACAGAAACCAGAACACCTGAGGGATCAGAGGTGGATTGCATGGAAAGAAACATCTGGACATCCACCTGTGTCTAGGTGGAAACAGACTCACACAGGGAAGGAGTCCTCAGGAAGGAGCTGCTCTGCCGCTGTGCAATGTAACCTCTCCAGATCAGTTGAACAGCAGCCTCCCCCTTTTTAAGTCATCATGCCAAAAGCCACCAAAGTAGAGGAACTGAGATGAGGCTTAACAGCCCTCTCTGCTGGCAGTCTTGCCTTTAGGGGCAGTTTCAGAGTTACTGATCCTAGTGTTGTGGAGTCTTAAACCAGCCAGCTCATTCTTAAGGCTCCTCTTACCCTCAGTTTCCTGTTACATAACAGAGGTATTCAAGTCTTAACAAAGTTCTCCTAAGGAATAAGATCATACCTAAAAAGTGCTTACTCAACACAAAGCCTGGCAGACAATAGGTGTGCAAGAAGTAGCAGCAGGTATGGTAACAGATCTGTTTTGACCATTGGCATCTTGATCAGCTAGTAAGTATGTCCCTGGCGATTGGTAATAGTTGAATTATCAAAGTTTACAGTTTTCAGCAGTCATATCACATATGCATGCAACTTACACAACTTCAACTATGTACACTCAGGAAAAACAGGTGAGGATCATTTAAGAGTAAGACACCCTGATGAGTATCTAAGCCCAAATGAGTTTTCAGCCCCTCATGCCTGTCTATGGGCCATGGAGTATGACAAAAGGGTTTTGCTTGACATCACATCTTTAAAATTTAAGATGAGTCCCCACTTAGTACGCTTTAAATACAACAGGCTCGCCAAGTATGGTGGCACACGCTCATAATCCCAGTTACTACTTGGGAATCTGAGGCAGGAGGATCACAAGTTCAAGGTCAGCCTTAAGAACTTAGTAAGAGGGCTGGGATTGTGGCTCAGCGGCAGAGCACTCGCCTCGCACGTGTGCGGCCCAGGTTCGATCCTCAGCACCATGTAAACATAAATACATTGCATTGTGTACAACTAAAGTAAATAAATAAATATTTAAAAAAAAAAAAAAAACTTAGTAAGACCCTATCTTAAGATGAAAAGGGCTGGGGATATAGCACAATGATAAAGCACCCAAGTTTAATTCCCAGTACTGCAAAAACAAAACAGAAGAAACAGCAAACAAGACCCTTCTTGGCACTCAGATGCATTTGCCCTCAAACAGAAGAGGTAGAGTTACAATGCCAAATACAGGCAAGGGAGTGTCAAGCATAGGGCTGTGCACTTAAAATTGGAAAGCTTGCTGGCAAAGTTAGCCTTAACCTCTGGTAACTCACGGTCCCTTGTTTATTCAGCTCAAGTCTGTAACTCTTGTCCTCCTTATATCCCTTCACTCACTTGCTTAAGCTGTTCTGCTGCTTGGAATACTCTAGACTTCAATTTCTGCTGAAATCTTCAAGTTCTTTCAAAATCTACTCAAGCATTTCTTCCCTGATGCCTTTCTCCTACTGCTGCCAGCATTGAACTCTGAAGCTGGGCAGAAAGAGGGAAATGCCAAGAGATGGCAAAGCTGTTTATGTCCATGCTTTCTCCCCAGTTTTGAGATCCCAGCCAGCCGGGTCACTCAAACATACAGCATCCCCATCAGGTCTTCCATTCAGTGGGTGACCCTTTGAACAGTCTGGTTACCCTTCCTTGCAGGAGCCCTAATAAAAGAGATAGCTAAGATTGCGGTTAGCTGTGAGCCATAAGCATTACCACGTTCCATGGTCTCGTGAGACTTGGCCCGAGACATTGCTGATCAGGTCGGCACCATTTGCATGGTCTTGTGAGACTTGGCCCGGGAAATTGTGGATCGGGTCGGAGCCATTTACATGATCTCGTGAGACTTGGCCCGGGGGATTGTGGGTCGTCGTCAGGGCCATTTTTGTGGTTGTTGGAGGAGCGTGGGCGGCATGTCAAGGTGTTGTTGGAGCCGAAGAGAAGCTGGCAGAATAAAGAGCCTGTTTGTTTCCAGTCTGCCTCTGACTTATTCCCGCGGCTTTGTTGCTCCAAGCGGCCATCACTTCAGGCGACAACACTTCCTAGGTATGTTCTTACTTCTATATGATTTCCAAGAACCAGTAAGTGCTTATTTAGGCAAAGACAACTCCCCTCCCACCTTCCTGTGATTCAAATAATGATGAGGCCTTTGGTGGGGGAGGGTTTTAGGAAAGCCACTTCTGAGTCTCCATTCTCATCTACAAAATTAGCTAAAAATATTACTAAGATTTTTGTGAAAAAAGAGTAAATAAGCTATAGAGCCCCTGGCACATTAGTGATCAATAAGTAATGGTCCCCTCATGGAACACTGGATCAATCAAAAAAAAAGTGGAAATGGGGAGGAAAAAAATACAAACAGGAACACACACATGTAAAGGAAAATACAAACAGGGATTACAATTACAAATGGGGTAAATTTACCAATTAAATGACAATATCAGATTCGATTATAGAAACAGATTATTTATAAGACATCTGAAAAGACAGAGTTTCCTGGGGCGAGGGGGAGAGGGAAGAGTTCCCTCTTTACCAATCTTTTCAAGTCGAAGAACCTGCCTGCAGCCCTTACCATCCAACACTGAGACAAACCCTGGTCTTCTCAATGCTTCACCCATACGTGACTATAACCTCTAGTTCAAGTCCTACAGTACTGGCAGTAGATTACGTATATGATAAAGTCTCAAAATTCTTTTAGGCACCAAAATTTTATTTACCCACATTCCTGCTTTCTTTTAACATTCTAAACAATATATAAACATAAACCAAAATTAATCTTTTGACCCAGGGTTGTAGTAGGAACTATCATGTTACAAAGTGGTGGCAGATTTATGCCTATTTGTGTTTTTCTGGCCTCTCTCAATCTCTGGCTGTGACTTCTCTTGTCCTTTCTTGGCTGTCTATTAACAGTCTATTCTAACCCCTGTGAAATAGGGGTTAGAAAAAAAAAATTGAGAAGGCCCAGCATGAAGTAAATGAAGCTCTCAGGAAGATTCGAACTCCACAGTTCTTCTTTGTCCTTTGATATAGCTCCTTTTTATCTGTCATAGACTGAAAAACCAGTGAACTGATAAACCAAGCACAGAGATCTTAGTCCACAAACCAGGTGAAGGCCTACATAAAGTGCATGGGCTTTGTGACCACCACTACTAACTTCCCGTCTAAGAAAGCACTGACTAATGAGCAGTACCTCGACCCGAGCTCAAGGTTCCCTGTGGATATCTCCCCTGTATCTGCATCTAGACAAGGGTCTCTCAATGCCCCTTGCCACAGCTGGAACAGTGAGGGATGAAGCCCAGCCCCAGTGAATTGATGGGGGACATTGACAAAGTAATTGCAAAGTTGGTGCCATTTGCTCCTGGAGGAGAAGTGGGGCCTGGGCAGGGATAGCAGCTGGAAGGTGACAGGCGGTCCTGGCTCAGTAGCGATAGTGATCAGGCTTGAAGGGGCCATCACGGGACATGCCCAGGTACTGGGCCTGCTTTTCAGTCAGCTTGGTCAGCTTCACATTAAGTTTGCCCAGGTGGGCTTCAGCCACTGCCTCATCCAGCTAGGGAAAAACAAAGAAAAACCTGGAATTAGTGCCATGTTCTGACACCCTGCACTTTTATCCAGCTACCAACAAAGGCAGAAACTGTTCAGTTGGGGTATCTGCCAACAGAACACATTACACCTCATTCTATTCCCACAGCCATCCTCAGTGGGTGTGTTGTTTGGCTACACATCTCCCCACCAAGTAGTCCCAGTAGGACCGTAATTATATCTCCTTCCCCATCTTCCACCAATTTAAGCAGCTAACTACAATGCTTCTCTGGAATTTATCTTCAGTCCAGGACATTTTTTTTTTTTTTTTTTTTTTTTTTGTACCAGGGATTGAACTCAGGGGCACTCGACCACTGGGCCACATCCCCAGCCCTTTTTTGTATTTTATTAGAGACAGGGTCTCACTGAGTTGCTAAGTGCCTCGCCATTGCTGAGGCTGGCTTTGAACTCGTGATCCTCCTGTCTCAGCCTCTCAAGTGCTGGGATTACAGGCATGCGCCACCGCGCCCAGCTCAGGACATATTTTCCATGACAGGTAGAGTTAGGGGATTCTGATTACACTGGATTCCTAAGTAGAGAAGGATATCAATCTCAGTTCACCAGTAGCAAGTCTACTTGACAAGTGAAATGAATATAGAGAAATCGAGAGCCAAGACAGAGAGAAACAGAACCATGGAGCTAGGGGTGTCACTCAGTGGTAGAACATATGCTCAGCATGTACAAGGCCCTGGGTTCAGTTCCCAGCAACTCCCCTACCCAAAAACAACCAGAGATAAGATGACACTGAACCTTGAATCCAGTGTGTGGATCTTAGACTTCCCCACTATACTACTAAAACAGTCTTTTTTTTCTACTTAAACTATTTACTTTTTTGATTAAGATATATCCATATGTGCAAGGCCTAGAGTTTGAACTCCAGAACCACAAAAATAAATAAGTGAATGAATAAATAAACAAACATATCCATACATTCTTTGATACTCCTTCCTTCAAGAGGAAGAACCTAGGGGCCGGGGCTATAACTCGGTGGTAAAACACTTGCCTAGTATGTGTAAGGCATTGGTTCAATCCTCAGCACCACATAAAAAAATAAATTAATAAACAGAGATATTGTGTGTCCATCTACAACAAAAAAAAATTGGGAAAAAAAAAAGAGAGAAAGAACCTAACCAGGCATGTTGATTCACACCTGTAATCCCAGCTGAGGAGGAGGACTGCAAGTCTGTGGCCATCCAGGGCAACACAATAAGACCTTATCTCAAAAAAAAAAAAAAAACAAAGAAAGAAAAGAGAGAAAAAGAGACAGAAAGTGTGTGTGATCCTAATTCTCTATCCCCTGAATGACTCAATTCAAATGAACAGAATAAAGCAGAAGTAATGAATAGTAAGGAGTATGACTCTGGAGACAAGGTCATAAAAAGCAATGTGACTTCCTCCTTGCTCTCCCTTGGATAACTCACTCAGGGAAGCCAGCTACCATCTCATGAGGACACTTAAGCAGCCCTATGAAGAGGCCTAAGAGAAGCCGGGCGCGGTGGCGCGTGCCTGTAATCCCAGCACTTTGGGAGGCTGAGGCAGGAGGATCAGGAGTTCAAAGCCAGCCTCAGCAATGGCGAGGCACTTAGCAACTCAGTGAGACCCTGTCTCTAATAAAATACAAAAAAGGGCTGGGGATGTGACCCAGTGGTCGAGTGCCCCTGAGTTCAATCCCCAGTACCAAAAAAAAAAAAGAGGCCTAAGAGAGAGAAACTGAGATCTCCCATCAATAGTGATGTGAAGGCAGATCTTTCAACCCAGTCAAGCCTTCAGATGATTGCAGCCCTGGCAGAAATCTTGACTGCAACTTCTTGAAAATGATCTTCATTCAAAACCAGAGAGCTAAGCTGATCTCAAATTCCTACCCACAGAAACAGAAATAAATGTTTATTGTTTTGTGAGACACGGATGGTCTAACTACATTGCCCAGGTTGTCCTCAAACATTTATGTTCAAGCAATCCTGCCTCAGCTTCCCAAGTAACTGGGACTAGAGGTGCATGCCATGCACCCAGCTAAATGTTTATTGTTTTAAGCCAGTAAGTTTTGAGGTCAAATGCTTATGTAGCAATAGATAACTAACACCCTGATTTGAACAAAGTTCTATTACTGGCTACCAAAAGGATCCTAACTAACTAATAAAACTCCATCCTAACCAGGCATGGTGATGTACACCTGTAATCCCAGTGACTTGGGAGGCTGAGGAAGGAGAATCACAAGTTTGAGACCAACCTCAGCAAATTAGCAAGGCCCTAAGCAACTTAGTGAGACCCTGTATCAAAATAAAAAATAAAAAGAGCTGGAGATATAGCTCAGTGGTAGAGCACCCCTGGGCTCAATTCCCAGTACCAAAAACAAAACTATAAAAAAAAAAAAAAAAAAAAAAAAAAACACAACCCTGCCATCGCCTTTTACAAATGAGAAAGTCAAGGTTCTGAAAGATGGAATGTCTTGCCCAAAGTCACACAGCTAGTGAATGACAAAGCTAGGATTTGAACTAAGGTCCATCTAGCTCCCAAAATGTAAATTAAGCATCTGAGCTGTCATGGGCCAGCCATGGGCTGTGTGTGTGAGCTGTGAGCATTTTGAGCACATGAGCGGACTGGACTGACGCTGCTCTGTCTGGGCTGCACACATAGTGACACATAGTGTTCTTTTTTTTTTTTTTTTTTTTTTGTGGTACCGGGGATTGAACTCAGGGGCACTCGACCACTGGGTCACATCCCCAGCCCTTTTTTGTATTTTATTTAGAGACAGGGTCTCACTGAGTTGCTAAGTGCCTCGCCATTGCTGAGGCTGGCTTTGAACTCGCGATCCTCCTGCCTCAGCCTCCCAAAGTGCTGGGATTACAGGCGTGCGCCACCGCGCCCGGCTTCCACATAGTGTTCTTTTCTCTCGCTCTGCCTTTTGATCCTACACAGTACCTGAGATGGGTGTGACTTGCCAAGATGTCAATCAACCTACTTACCACAAGACATCACGAAGCTAGACTCAACCCCCTGAAACCTGACCCTTTGCCTTATTTGAACCTCCCTATATAAGAATAAAGAATTCAGGTGGCTCTCTCTTTTTCCAATGGACTCCTAAGGTCAAGAGCCATCACTGGACCCTAAGAAAAAGGTACTTTCTGTCTCTGTGTGATTATTTCATGCCAACCTAAATTCACCTGGGGTGACCCTGAATGATTTAGTCACATGTTGCGGCATGAGTCTCCAGGGCAGTTTTGAAGAGATGGAGCAGAAATCAAAGGGAATGAAGGCTGGAGTTATGTAAGGGAAACCTCTAACTCTGACCAGTGCCAAAATGCATGAAAGGAGCCTGAAAAGAAGGTCAAGAAGCTGCAGTTAGAGAAGGGTCAATTCTGAGTGTGGCTGTCACTTTTTTCAGCTTCTAGCTCTGGGTGGGGCCTCTCCCTTCCCAGAGGGCCCCAAGACCCATCCCAAGATGGCATCAGCTTTTATACTCCCAAGTAGTTTCACATCTACTATTTCACTTGAGTCTCACAAACATCCCTAAGAAGCAGGAAGGGCAGGGTTTATACTGGTATTTAAGAGAAGAAACTTGAGCCTAAAGAAAGTACTTTAGTACCAACTAAATCATCCCTTTGCTTGTCCCAGCCTAGCTCAGGATGCCTTTCATTTTCCCAGCAACCACATCAGAAGGCAAGTGTGCCACAATGTTAAACGGACCCTACAACAAGCTTGAGGACCTGGCAGGCTGCACAGAACAGGGTAACTTTAAGGTCCTTCTGGGTAAAAACATTTGGTCTAGCAGGACAGTGGCTCATGGACATAAAGGGGAAGGAGCTGGCTAGCCCAGAGGGTACATGCTCCAGGCCGAGTAGATATTCTTCCTCAGTTGGCAGAACCAGCCTTTCAAGAGGTAGAAGGGTGGTGTGAAGATCCCATCACAGCCTCTCCAGCAGCCAAAGGCTGGAAGAGCAAGAGCTACTCTTACCCAATAGGGAAACTAAGGATCAGACAGGGTAAGCCACTGTGGATGTGCTGTAAGGAGTCACTCCCCACGGGTTCCTCTGGGCCTCAGTAGGCTTGTTTCCTCTTTTGTCACATGGGAAGAATAATTTTAGCACCGTATAGAATCCTGTGGGGACCTCTAAGAGGTTAGGCAGACACTTCCTTATAAACTCTAGCAAGCCCTGTGTGGGAAGCCCAGGATCAAACACATGACCCTTGGCTGCAGATGGAAGCAAGAACTCACCTTCTTGGGCAGGAAGTGAACCCCAACAGGGTACTTGTCTGAGTGGGTCCACAACTCAATCTGTGCCAGCACCTGGTTGGTGAAGGAGTTGCTCATCACAAAGCTAGGGTGGCCCATGGCACAACCCAGGTTGACCAGCCGGCCCTCAGCAAGGAGGATGATGCGGCGCCCATTCTTCAGCAAGTAGCGGTCCACCTGCAGGTAACCAGGGCAACAGTGAGGGCTGGTGGGGCACTGCCCAGTCTACCCCTGCCTCCCACCCCATCCAGTAGGGGCCTGGAATGCACCAGAACAACTTCCACAGGGCTGGCACACACAGTGAATAACTAATATCCAATAACCTTACAGGTCTACTAAGAGAATGTAGTAAGCTGCTACATATATAGCACTTGGCGTTACATATGAGGCACTGAGTAAATGCAGCTAATATTATTGTTATCATTGCCAGATACCCTGTACTAAGTCCTTTACATGTAACTACGACATGTACTTCTGAAACAACCCTATGATTTAAGAACTACTATCATTTCCCTTTCACATATAAAGAAACTGAAGTTTACAAGGTTAAGTCACTTGCCACTTGTCAGCCTTGACAGCCTGATGACATATCCATTGCTCTCAATCACCCTTAGAAAGTTGAATGTAACTTAGCAAAGCTTAGTAAAGCTGAGTGCAGTGGCACTCAACTTGAGCTGCATGTCGGAATCACCTTGGAACCTTAAAAATGGGGATGGCGGGCTCCACCCCCAGAGATTCCTATTCAAATGGCCACAAGATGTGTGTGGCTGCAGAGGTCGAGAACTCCTAGTTTAGTGAGTGAACATGAAGTAGAAATTCCTAGTCTCGGTGCCCTGCCCTCAATCTTCTACTTCTTCCAGATATCTGAACACACAAAAATCTGCTTTCTCCCTCCTCATGGTACAACAGTGGAAGTAAATCCAGTGACTCTAACTGCAATATGATGGGTGCTACACAAGGGGGCTGTCCAGAGCACATGGGCACTGCTCACCACCCAAGGAGCTAGCTAAGAAGTGGGTCCCTTGAGCTGGAGCTTAGAGAATGGCAAGGAAAAGGGCACTCCTCTGTTCCAAACTAAAGGAGCTGTCTAAAAAGGTAACCAGAAACAGGAGTGTGGTGCAATATTCAGGGAGAAGGGTCCAAGATGGCCTGAGGGTACAGGTTCTTAAGAGATGAAGTTGGGAAGAAGACTGACAAACTGTAGGAATTCTGAGGGTGAGGACAGAGCCCAGCTTAGGACGACAAGTTGGAGGAGAGATGTCCATCGCCCTGAAGTAAGCCTGTGATGCCTTTGTAGAACATCTTTCTGGCTGCCAGGGAAGCAAGCCCCGCTTACCCCGTGCTGTGCCACTAGGCACTCTAAGCAGAAAGATGGAAGCTCCCTCCACCTAGCCAGGAAGTGACACCCCCAGGCTAGCACAGCACCTACCCAGGGAGAACTCCCACAGGCAGAGGGCCCAGGAGGAGGGTGGAGCATGTGTGTGCGGTATGTCCATAGAGGCTTGCTTGCCCCTCAGGGGCTCTGGGCTCCTGGCCAGTTCCATGGTGTGGCTCTGACTGGGCAGTATCAGGGCTTTGGTCAACTCTGCGTCTACACCTTCTGTACAACATCTCAAAAACAAGGCACTAGGGCTGGAGTTGCGGCTCAGCGGTAGAGCACTCGCCTAGCACATGCGCAGCCCAGGTTCGATCCTCAGCACCACGTAAGAATAAAGGGATTGTGTACAACTAAAACAAATAAATAAATAAAGGCACTAATTCAAAGAACCCCACAATAAGCAGATTTTCTCCCTTAAAAAAAAAAAAAAAAAAAATGTGATCTCCGGGTGTGGTGGGGCAGGCCTATAATCCCAGCAACTTGGGAGGCTGAGACAGGAGGATCACAAATTCCAGGCCATGCTCAGCAATTTTGCGAGGCCCTGTATCAAAATAAAAAACAAATAAGGCTAGGGATGTAGCTTAGTGGTAAAGAGTTCCTGGGGTCAATCCCTGATACCAAAAACAAACAAAAATGTGATCAACAATTTGTACTTACTCGAGGATCAATTAATATGAGAGATTGCTCAGAGTTTACTTAAGGGCTGGGGCTATGGCTCAGTGGCAGAGTATATGCTTATCACACACACCCCTACACACACATAAAATGAGCTTGCTTAAATTGAAAGCTCTTGATACACAAAGCCAAAATATCTTCCAGAAACACATTACTTTGTAATCAGAGAAGAAAATAAATAAAGCCACAATAAATATAACCCAAATAATATTTCACATACCCCAAAGGAACTCATCTCTCGATGCTCCATTGCAAACCTGTCCTTTGATCAGATCAGTAAGCAGCCTACTCTTTACACAGCTGCTCCAGCCAGAAACCCAGCATCTTTTTCAAATTCTTCCCCTAGTCTGACCCCAGTCCGTCATCCAACACTCTCCAAGAGTGCTAGCTGCCAAAGCCTCTGCAGGGTTTTGAGAGCACCCTCTCAAAGCCTCCCTGTCCCCATGCCACTGTTTCCATGCTCCACACAGCAGTACACGAGTACAACAACGTCATGATGTACACAGTTCACCTACCTAACATCTTTAGGGATTCCAGATGCCCTCAGGATCAAATATGACATCTTTTTTTTTTTAATATTTATTTATTTGCTTTAGTTGTACACAATGTAATGCATTTATGTTTACGTGGTGCTGAGGATCGAACCCAGGCCGCGCACGCACTAGGCAAGCGCTCTAACTCTGAGCCACAACCCCAGCCCCTGACATCTTAATTCTAGCTCTGAAATCAGGCTCTTTCCCACACCCGCTGTCCTAATCTGCTCTCCTTGGTGGGCATCCCACAAGCAGGCTCCTCCTCAGCCCTCCACTGCATGCCAGCAGGGCTAGGGCCTCTCACCTGGGGTTTGATGTTCACTTTCTCCACAGCATTCTCATTGAGCCACTTCACGTCAATCTCCACATCAAAGTGCCCAATGTTACACACGATGGCATCATCCTTCATCTGCTCAAAGTGCCTGTCAGGGAGCCCAAGCCCACAGGAGACCATCAGAGACAAAGAGCAGTCACAAGCCTGCACCCCTCCTTTGCTCCCCATAGGATGCCCACCAGCACCTACCGGCCCAGGATGATGTCCACACAGCCTGTGGTAGTGACAAAGATGTTGCCCTCCTTGCAGGCCTCATCCATGGTGGTCACCTCATACCCTGTGTAGATAGTAGCCATGGGTTATCCAGGAGGCCTTGTCTATCCCCTGGCCCAGAGTCAACCCCCACCCATCATACCTTCCATGGCAGCCTGTAGTGCATTGATAGGATCAATCTCAGTAATGATAACACGAGCCCCAAAGCCCCTCAGGGCCTGGGCACAGCCCTTGCCCACGTCGCCATAGCCAGCTACTACTGCCACCTTGCCTGCAATCATCACATCTGTGGCCCGTTTGATGCCATCTATGAGGGACTCCCTGCAGCCATAGAGGTTGTCAAATTTGCTCTGGAAAGAGAGAGGACAAGGGATAATGGGGACAAACAAGGTCTTAGGGCTAGGCTTCAGAAATGTTCCGCAGGGCCCAAAGCCTCAGGACCACTCAGCATCTTGGCCTGGCTGAACCCCTTCTGGGACTCCTTCCCACCATTCAATGCCCCAATGCCCCTCACCCCAATCAGCTCCAAGACCTTCTCCCCAGTCTTTCCTGCTGGTCCAGAAGCCTTCCTAAGCATCAATCACTAGGACAAACTGCTGGGTCAAAGAATTGGCTTAACTTTAAAGCTCTTGACAGCCAAAGATAAGATGCAGTTCTTTCCTTCTTTTTTTTTTTTAAATATTTATTTATTTGCTTTAGTTGTACACAATGCAACACATTTTATGTTTACGTGGTGCAGAGGATCGAACCTGGGCCGCGCACGTGCTAGGCGAGCGCTCTACCGCTGAGCCACAATCCCAGGCCCTCTTTCCTTCTTTAATGTACTCGTTACCCTTGGCCTATAACCCCCTTCCCCCTCAGACGAGGGCTTCATGTCCCTGGTCTGCAGCCTTCCTGGGTATGCTTCTTCAGGATGATGATAACATGGGTCTGAAAATCCCTCGGGCCTGGGCACGGCCCTTGCCCATGTCATTACAGCCTGCTACCACTGCACCTCGCCCACCTGCAAGGTGGGCACATCTGCAGCTTACTTGATGCCATCTGTGAAGAACTCTCTAAGCTGGAGCTGTCACTGCCCCAAGGGCTCACCTTGGTGACAGAGTCATTGACATTGATGGCCGGAACCTTCAGTATCCCATTGGCCATCATCTTATATAGATTATGGACCCCAGTTGTGGTCTCCTCAGAGATGCCTCGGATGCCTGAACAAAAGGGAAAGAACATCAGAGACCAGCTCTGACTCACCTAAATTCCTCATCTTTATCACATAATGCCATTCGTCTTTCAGGGTTCCCAGCTTCATTACTGACAGTACAGTCCACCCAATCACCCAGGCCAACACCAAGGAGGAGCCACCAGGAGCCACCTCCTACAGGAATCCATCACCAGGCCTGATGATTCCACTTCCCAACATCTCCCAACCTCTCCATTCTCACTGCCATTATCACTTTTTCTTCTTCTGGTTTGGATTTTTGGATTTTTTTTTTTTTTTTTTTTTTTTGAGACAGGGTCTTCCGAAGTTGCTTAGGGTCTCGCTAATTTGCTGAGGCTGGCTTTGAACTTGACAATCCTCCTGCCTCAGTCTTCCAGGTTGCTGGGATTACAGGCATGTGCCACCACACCCAGCTTGCTTGCTGCTGCCATCATTTCTCACCTATTCTTCTTGCCACAATTCATCCTCCATATAGCAATGGTAGCCATTTTTTTCCATGTATATTTTTAGAGAACTCTCAAAACCCTCCAATTATTTCCTTTTCTCTCAAAATCAAGCTAAACTCTTATAGCATTTTTAGGTCACATCTGGCCTTCACTAAAGCTCCACATTGTCTTAATATTCCCTAAGGAAGGCTCCCTCCATTCATTGCAGCCATGCTGGCTTCCTATTTACTGAATAGTCCCCCTTTTTCCGCCTCAGAGTCTTTGCACTCTTCATATACCACTCCCCAGATGCTCTCCTCCCAACCCTGCTTTTAACAAAGCTGGCTCCTTCCCAGCTATTCCCAGCCTTGGCATTATGTCAGCCCTGGGGCTATCAACTCAGCCAGTTCCTCCAGCCACCCAGCCCCACGTCAGCAGAAATCCAGAGGCCATGCCCCAGCCTGCCTGCAAGAGCTTCATGTCCTCCTGTTTTCCACAAAATCTGGGAATTCTGCCAGGCCTCAGGCACCCAGCCCACCCGCTGGCCCTGCTTACCTGACAGAAGCTGTGGGTACTTCGTGTGAATGAGGTTAGTAAGGTCTCCACCATCATCCAGAATCATATTGAGGGGTCCATCCTTGAAGTACAGTGTCTGCTCAATGCACCACAGGTACTCTTCGTCTGTTTCACCCTTCCAGGCATACACTGCAGTGTGAGTGGCACATCAGGGCCTGGCCTTCCCCATCAGCGCCTATGCTCCCGGAAACTGCCCAGGCAGAGTCAATGCTACCTCCTTCCTAATTTCCATCCCCAGCCACGTCCAGCCCTGAGAACCCAGCAGGGGTACAAACACAACTTGGAACCAGAGAGATCTGAGCTCAAATCCTGGCTCTGCCGCTTACCACCTATATAACCTTGGGCTGATCACCTCACTTCTCTGAGCCTCAGTCTCCTCCTCTGTATACGGGGCTCACAACAATACAGATTAAATGAGACAGAGGCCAAGTATAGCCCCACAAGTACAAGTAACCGGAAATTGTTCCTTTCTTATCCCCTTCTGCCTAAGCCCCAAGGAATGGGGCATCAACCCACACAGATCAGAGCTCCCACCCACAGTGAGACCTCCTACTCAGTGAGAACCGCATGGCTGGATCCAGGGATTGTTCTGTTCTGAAAGGTCTTAAGGGCACAGCAGCCTCTGTGGTGGGTAGTCTCAGGCAATGTCTGGCCAAAAAATACTAATAGTAGCTACTACAAGTGGAGCACTTTCTCTGTGCCAGACATTATTCTATCGCTTTATACTCCATCCACTTTTCCTTTTAGAAGCCCTGTGGGGCAGGCCTTACCATTGTTACCACTTACAGACACCCAGAGAGGGGCTAAGCTGTGCCTGTATCAGGCAGCATGGTATACCAGAGAGGCACAGAACCCAGAACTACTGACGGCCAGCTGTGCTCCTCCCATCACATGGAGTGACAGGGACACAGGTGTGGAGTTCCCAGGAACTTCCTGTGAGCAAAGGACATAGACCAAGCAGAGCCAGCTGCCCTTCCCCACAACTGGAGAAGACAATGGTCTTGAAAATAAGGCCTTTCCTGGAAAAGGGTCATGGAACCCAGCCAAGGCTGAGGCATCGGGGACATGCCCATTTAACCCCAGTCTATAAAAAAGCCCTCTTCATCTCCCCGACTCCACCTGTGCTGATCAGAAGGAATCTTGAATGTCCTACTTAATCACCATCAGATCTAACTACTCCCCCTGCTAACCCCAGATAGACATGTGCCCTTCTCCAGTTCATGAGAAAGTCCTTCTTTAGTCCTGGTCCTTCATAGCCCCTTATGCTATAATATCTCAGCAGTGGACTTCTGGGCTCTTTTTCTGCCCCCCTACCTCCCCAGTTCTTTGGAAACAAATCCACATCCTTCCTTTAAGGAACTTCCCTTCCTCTATATCATGTGGCTCCCAATCATAAGATCCTGCCCACCCTAGTCACAGGCTTGAGATGGCTCAATAAGCACCTTCCACAGGATTTTAGATGATGGTGAAACAAAGCAGCTCTTTCCTATGGGTCACCAGGCTAGGATCCTCTTCCCTGCAGTAAGAAGCCTATTGCTCTAGGGGTCAGAGAAGCAAACAGGGAGAAGAAGAGTCCCTTCATGCATTCCCACATGCCCCAGTAGCAAGCAGGCCTCACCTGGAATGCCAGCCTTGGCAATGGCAGCTGCTGCATGGTCCTGAGTAGAGAAGATGTTACAGCTAGACCACCGCACCTAGAAGGGTCAGCAAAACGAGGCAGTTGGTCACTGATGGTCTTCCGACCCCACCAGGTTCATGGGCAGGGAGAAGGGAAAACCCTGGAGTTAGGTGTGAGAAGCTGGGGACCAAGGTCCAGCCAGTGCCACAACCACACACTGGGTGAGTGGATGGGAGCCATAGCAGTGACAAGATCCGGCTCAGGTAGAAGGGAAAGGGCTGAAGCAAACAGACAAGTGAAGAAGCTACTGAAGAAAAGACCACGTAGGAAATACAGTGGGAACCCTGGAGGTGATGAGCTGTCAACATCTCCAGATTTCTTGAACTGAGAGAATCTGGAAGGCCGGAGTTTCCATTCACTGACATGGGGAAGACTTTTGGAAGAGCAGCAGGCTAAAAATCAAGTCTGTTCAAAAATGTTTAGTTTGAGATGTGTACCTGATCTCCAAGTGGAAAAGACACATCAGAACCAGAAGGTATGAGACTGGAATTCCAGAAGTTTAGCCTAATACAGGTATTTGAGTGTCATCAGCATACAGATAGTATTTAAAGTCATAAAACCAGACCTTCAAGACTGAATGTGGCCCAGGCATGGTGATGCACACCGTAATCCCAGCAGCTCAGGAGGCTCAGGCAGGAGGATTGCGAGTTCAAAGTCTGCCTCTGCAACTCAGTGAGGCCCTAAGCAACTGAGACCCTGTCTCTAAATAAATTATAAAAAGAGCCGGGGGTGTGGCTCAGTGGTTGAGTACACCTGGTTCAAAAAAAAAAAAAAAAAAAAAAAATAGAGAGAGAGAGAGAGAGACTGATTGTGAAGAACAAAGAAGAGGCCTAAGGACTGAGCCCTGGAGTACTCTGTTGGTTTGGCTCTTTGGGAACCACCTTGCTTTGTGACTCACTGAGATCTTGAATAAACTGTCTATCATTGGTACACATGACCCAGACTGAATCAGAGCATTCCACCCTTCTGGAAACCATGATTGGTCCAGGCAGGCACATGACCATAGGAGGGACAATGAAAGGCAGTCCTTAGATGACTAAATGGGACTTTGAGGTTGAATTTTTCCTACTAGAGCTCTCAGTCAGGAAGGTGTGTTGAGCTCAGTCAGAAGCTATTTTTCTGAGCTGGGCACCGTGATGCATGCCTGTAATCCCAGAACTTGGTAGGCTGAGGCAGGAGGATGGCAAGTTCAAAGCCAGCCTCAGCAATGGATAGGCACTTAGCAACTCAGTGAGACCCTGTCTCTAAATAAAATATGAAAAAGAGCTGGGGATGTGGCCCAGTGGTCGAGGGCCCCCAAGTTCAATCCCCAGTACCAAAATAAATAAATAAATAAGAAAGAAAGAAGCTATCTTTCTGGTCAGAGAGAAAAATCTGTAGAACATTCACCACAAAGGGTGGCAGCACTGGAAAAGGGAAAACTCAAGTGACAGGGAGGAGAGCCCCTGCTGACCCAAAGTTGGCCCCACACCTGGACTTCTCCCCACTCCTGCAGAGTCTTCTTCCCTGGCTGAACCCAGAGAGGGGAAGGGACTCACCCAGGGTCACACAGCAGCAGGTCTTACCTCAGCACCCAGGGCAA
Organism: Tamias sibiricus; assembly: GCA_025594165.1. Classification (NCBI taxonomy): domain Eukaryota; kingdom Metazoa; phylum Chordata; class Mammalia; order Rodentia; family Sciuridae; genus Tamias; species Tamias sibiricus. Next base: position 174,455,332 of record CM046659.1, on the reverse strand, counting down.
CGAGAGTCTCAATGAGGACGGCAGTCTCTACTGTCATGTGCAGGCACCCCGCGATGCGGGCACCCTTCAGTGGCTTGGAGGCTGAGTACATCTCCCGCATGCGCATCAGGCCAGGCATCTCATTCTCTGCGATGTCCAGGGCCTTTCGTCCCCAGGCAGCCAGGCCAATGTCCGCTGCAGGGGAAAGACGAGTGGAATCCCATAAGCCACCTTCTCCCACCAACCATGAACATGAGCACAGTATAAAGACCTGATCCACATATGGGCCCATGGGCTTGGCAATGTGTCACTGCATTCTCTCTCATTTAAATCACCCAGGTACATGAAAGTTACAACACAGAAGTACCCCTTTGAAAAAGAGCTATCACCATCTACCTCCCACTACCCTTCCCTTCTACTATCACCTACCAAGGTCCAGGTCACTCATTCCCTAAAAATTTTAGCTCCATCTTCCTCTCAAAGTCATGACTTTTGGTGATTCAACACTCAAATATTATCCAACACCTTGGACTTGACACAGTTCCTTGATCTCCTTGGCAATAAGAAAATGCTACTTCCAGCCGGGTGCAGTGGCGCACGCCTGTAATCCCAGCACCTGGGAGGCTGAGGCAGGAGGATCACGAGTTCAAAGCCAGCCTCAGCAATGGCGAGGCACTTAGCAACTCAGTGAGACCCTGTCTCTAATAAATTACAAAAAAGGGCTGGGGGTGTGGCCCTGGCCCAGTGGTCCAGTGCCCCTGAGTTCAATCCCTGGTACCAAAAAAAAAAAAAAGAAAAAAAAAAAGAAAATGCTACTTCCCTGCTCCTAATGTTTCCACATGGAGGGAATTCATCAGTATAAATAACATTCTCTGTCCCAGGGGAGGTGGATTGGCTTGTCTGATTAATAAATGTGAAAGGCGGTTGGGATCATGGCTCAGTGGTAGAGTGCTTGCCTCACATGGGTGAGGCACTGGGTTCAATTCTCAGCACTTCATATAAATAGATGAATAAAATAAAGATCTATCAACATAAAAAAAAAACTAAAAATAAATGTGAAAGGAATAAACTGGGCATGCTCAGTTTTACTCTCCCTTCTTTTGCAAGCAAGTACCTACCTGCCCACCTGTAGGAATCAGGTGTTCTCAGCTGCCTTGACTGTAACTGGTGGGTAAGCAGTGTTCAGTTAGCAGGATCATTTGGCTTTTACACTAAGCTACACCTGTCTTTGATGTTATTACTAATAAAAAGTTTATTTTGGTCTTTAGCTGACACCTCAAATGTCTCAAATTCATCCAATCCTCAAGCAGAAAAGGATACTATTGTAAATTCTGTCGCTGTCTCACTTAGGGCCTCACCAAGATGCTAAGGCTGGCCTAGAACTTGCAATCCTCCTGTCACAGCCTCCCAAGTTGCTAAGATTACAGGTGTATATGATGCCCAGTCCTTTTTAAATTTTATTTTGAGACAGAGTCTCACTAAATTGCCCACCCAGGTTGGCCTTGAACTTGCAATCCTCCTGCCTCAGCCTCCTGAGTAGCTGGGATTACAGACCTGCACCACTGTGCCCAGCTGACTCTAGAGTGCTCCAAAGTAAATAACAAAAGTGAATCAGTCTGCTTCCTATTGAACCTTTAAACAAGAGTAGTTGTGGGTGTAATTCAGTGGTAGGGCACATGCAAGGCCCTGGGTTCAATCCCCAGCACCAAAACAGTTTCAGAGGTGAAATACTCCACCCCAATGGAAGTGACCACTCCTGCTGCACCCTGATGGGATCCCACTTCCTACCACTCCCCTTGCCCACCCACCCTGGGAGAACACTGAGAATGATAGCTCTCCCTTGGAAATCTGGATTTTAAGCAACCAACTCTGGCCATGTCCCAGCTTTCCAATTCTTTCCCTCTTGCCCCAACCTCAATAAAATGGCAGCCAGTCAAGTAAGACCTTCTTCCTTCCCCAGCTTAGGATTTCACTCTCCATCCCTCTGCCCTCTTTCCCTCTGAGAACTCACTTGGCAAAACTCCTACCCTGGTTAAACCCAACCCTCTGCTACACCTGAGCCATTGACTCAGAAGGAGAATCACAACAACACCAAGAGGTCTTATTCACTAAGACCATAAATCACAAGGGAAAAAACACATTCCAGCAAATTTACTTTACTCTTCAACTTTTCCCAAACCTCTAACACCTCTCCCCACTAACTGATAACATCATTTCACAATTCATTAAGAATTCAGGATCATGCCACTTTTCCTCCATGGAATCTACTGTCCTCCTCATCCAGACTTACAAACTGGGCAAGCTTTTCTGTTACAATAGACAAGCTGCCCCTGATCCCCTATCTTCTCTCCTTCTTCAGAAACTTAATATGCCACTGAAACTGCCCTTCTCAATGTGTCTAGTAGCTGGGCACATATCCCAGCAACTCAGGAGGCTGAGGCAGGATGATCCCAAGTTTGGGACCAGCCTTGGCAACTTGGTGGGCCCCCGTCTCGAAATTTAAAATAAAAAGGGGGGGGGGGGGACAGGGTTGTGGCTTGGTGGTAGAGCACTTGCCTAGCATGTGTGAGGCACTAGGTTCACTCTCCAGCACCACATAAAAATAAACAAATAAAATAAAGGTATTGTGTCCATCTACAACTAATATATATATATATATATATACATATGTATATATATATATATACACACATACAGATATATATATATATTTTTTTTTTTTAAGATACGCACTGGCGATGAACCCCATTGGGGTTCAATCCCCAATATAAAAAGAAAAAGTGTCCAAAGACCAGCCTGATCTGCATTCTACATATTTTCTCCCAGCAGCACCAACCCTACCAATTATTCCCACCTTCCTGAAACCCTTCCTTCCTTCTTCTTTTTTTTTTTTTTTTTTTTGGTACTGAGGATTGAACCCAGGGGTGCTCAACCACTGAGCCACATCCCCAGCCCTTTATATTTTATTTAGAAACAGAGTCTCACTGAGTTGCTAAGTGCCTCGCTATGTTGCTGAGGCTAGCGTTGAACTTGCAATCCTCCTGTCTCAGCCTTCTTAGGCTTGCACCACTGTATTGGCTCTGAAACCCCTTTTTTATTTGGCTTCTGGTTCTCCTCCTCCTCCTTCCTCCCTGGCTCCTCTTCAGCTAACAAGACTCAAATATTTGGAGGCCCTCAGGGCTCCAAACATCTCCCTCTTTCTAATTCTTGCCAGGTGAACTCTTGAAGCCTTAGGGTTTTGAATTCCTTCTGTAGGGTAAAGACTCCCACATACTTATCTCCAGTCCAAACTTCTCCCCTGAGACTCATATAATCCAGCTGCCTACTCAGTATCTCCACTTGAATATCCAACTGGATCTATTATGTATCAAGAGTGAGCTCCTTGGCCACACACTCTCTATCTTCCCGTTTTTGGAAATGAAACCGCCATCCAGTCAGCCACTCTGACCAAAATTTGCAAGATTTCTTGATTTCTCATTTCCATTTTTACCTACATCAGCATGTTTTTGGCTCAACATCCCAAATACATAAGCAATCCAACCACAGCCCATGACCCTTGTTTAAACTGTCACTTCTCAGCTGGACACTGGTCACCATGCTCCCATATACCATGCTCCCCACAGCAGCCAAGAGGGAAACTTTCAAAAACTTAAGTTATATGACCTCCAATAGTAAAGAATGCTTTACTATTCCACCAAACTAATGAATAACACAAACAAAAACCATGACTTCCCCTAACCTATGAATAAAATCCTAACTCCTCGCCTGGCCTTCAGGGCCCTACCTGACCCTCTCCCCCTCCCCACCTTCTCTCTTTCACTAGTGGCTCAGCCAGACAGACCTTCAGACTGTCTTCAGACAAGCTAAACTCATTCCCACCTCAGGGCAGTTGTTAGCCTAGTAAGTTACTCCCCAAGTACTGATGCACTGACCTGGCAACTCAGGTGCTCAAAAAAAACATAGAATTAGGAAAGAACATGGTAAATTCCTGCTAGAGAACAGAAAGTGGGTCTGGGTGACTCAAACAAAGATGGAAAACCTATAAAGTTTAAAGGGCCATATCATTCAAAACCACATTTTCCTTTTGAAAAGACCCCATTCAATGGCTGCTTCATGGATTTGTGGCACAAGAAACCCAGAGAGACCTGTGAGGTGGGAGACCAGATATAAAACGGTGGCAATATTACATTATCTGTAAGCATGTCCTTGGGTCACCTTTCCATCTCCAGCACCCAGCAAACCATGGCAAAGAGAAGGGGTCAGCAGATGTTCGCCTATTGTTAGAATTGAATGGGAAGCACACACCTGTAATCCCAACTGCTTGGGAGGCTGAGGCAGGAGGATGGCAGGTTCAAAGCCAGTCTCAGCAACTTAACAAGGCTGTAAACAACCTAGTGAGATCCCCTCTCAGAATAAAAAATAAAAAGAGCTGGGGATGTGGCTCAGTGGTTAACAACCCTTGGGTTCAATCCTTGGTACCAAAAACAAAACAAAACAAAAAAATTGAACAAGGGAAGATTCAGGGGCTGAGGTTGTGGCTCAGTGACAGAATGCGCTTGCTTAGTACATGTGAGGCACTGGGCTCAATCCTCAGCACCATATAAGAAAATAAATAAATAAATAAAATAAGACGTTATTGTGTCCATCTACAACTAAAAAAAAGGAGGGGGGCTGGGGTTGTGGCTCAGCAGTAGAGCGTTCGCCTAGCACGTGCGCAACCCGGGTTCCATCCTCAGCACCACGGGTTTGATCCTCAGCACCACGTAAAAATAAAGGCATTGTGTACAACTAACAAATAAATAAATACTAAAAAAGAAAGAAAGAAAGAAAACATTCAGGAAAGGGGGCTGGCACTGGACAGGGGTGGCAAAAAAAAAAAAAAAAAAAAAAATCTGAACCTAGTCCAACTCCTAGCATTTACCAATGAGGAAAAAGCCCAGACAGGAGTTTGCCCCAGGTTCCATAGCCAGTCAATAACAGAGGTGGATCTGGTGGCTGGACAGAGACAGACCCTTCAAAAAACCCCCACATTAGGTGACAATGAGTTCTGTGCTATTCTGCTAAGCTCCACTCCCTTTACTACCAACTGTCCCTCCAGCTAAACATAATTCCTTCTATGCCCTCATGGCAGCTGTGCTAGCCATAGAGTTATCCAGGGAACTCTCAACTTCAAGGGTGCAGAAGGAGCTGGAGCTCCAAGTTCTGGGGCTTTGGATGCCCTGGGAAGCTGAGGACCTGCAGAAGTTGCAGGAACACAAGAGGAACAGTAAGACCCTTGCTAAACATCCATTTCTTCATCTATAGTGATGATAACCATCCCTAACCTTGCCGTGTCCCCTGAGAATTACAGAAAATGCCAAATGGGCAAAATCTGGCACACAGCATTTTGACAGAGGCTTCTTTCCTCCATCCTTACATAACCAAGATCCCCCATTCCAAATCCACCCTTATGTTCACCCACACAACTCAATGCCCTCTACCTTGACCCACCAACCTCATCACAGTATGACAAAGTCCCCATTCCAGCCCTTCCACTAATGTGAACTTGACTTAGCCTTTCTAGGCTACAGCTTCATCATCCACACAATGGGGGCAATAGTCTACTCTGATGAGCGATTTCAACAGAATCTTTACAAACCTATTCTTCAGTTTCTTCCTCTGTACAATGGGATAATGTCCACTTCTAAAAAGATTCTGTAATCACACAAATCACCAGATGCAAATATTGGTAACTTTCTCCACTTTAATGGTGTCTTTGGGGTGGGGTTGGGGACAGAATAATGGGGATTTAACCCAGGGGCAATTTTACCACTGAGCTACACACTCAGCCCTTTTTATTCTTTATTTTTGAGATAGGATCTAAGGCACTTGGGGCCTGGCTAAATTGCTGGCGCTGGCCTTAAACATGCAATCCTCCTGTCCTAGCCTCCAGAGCTGCTGAGATTACCAAAGTGCACCACCTCATCTAGCTAATGGTGTCTTTTATAATTTATTCTTTTAAGTACAATAAAATGCACACATTATTTGGGCTAAGACTGTGGCTCAGTGCTTGCCTGGCATGTGTGAGGCACCGGGTTTGATTGTCAGCACCACATACAGATAAATAAAATAAAGGTCTATCAACAACTAAATGCCTTTTTTTTTTTTTTTTTTTTTTTTTTTGGTACCAGGGATTTAACTCAGGGGCACTCGACCACTGGGCCACATCCCCAGCCCTTTTTTGAATTTTATTAGAGACAGGGTCTCACTGAGTTGCTAAGTGCCTCGCCATTGCTGAGGCTGGCTTTGAACTCGCCATCCTCCTGCATCAGCCTCCCAAGTGCTGGGATTACAGGTGTGCGTCACCGAGCCCCGGCTAAACGCACACATTTGAAGTATGCACATATTTGATCAGTTTTGACATGTAACAAATATAATCGATATAAAAAGCATTTCCATTACTTTGTTTTTTATGGTGCAAATTAATGGTGTCTTAAAGTTACTTTAAAAGCTGCTAACCAACCTGAACAGATTCTTGCCGAAAACTTATTAAGGTTGTTCCAAGTGTGTTCACTGGTACACAGTAGTGAAAAGGGTGGGCTCAGAGGTCTAGATAACCCTGGTTCAAATCCTGTTCCATCACTTTCCAGCTTTAAAATTGTGGGCAAGTGGCCCTTGTCTTAGGATTTTCATCGTAAAGCAAAAATAATCCCTCAACTATTCTTGAGAGCTGTAAGAATAAGATAAGCTAATCTAGAATAAAGCTAGAAGGTAGTGTACAAGCCACAGTTAAACGCTCAATGAATGTTTGGTCAGCCTTCTATCCGTGGGGCAGCAGGGGGAATTTTTCCAAACTCTCCAATTTTATTTGTGATTCTCTGCACGATGGTCCCTGTTGGGCAGGTGGCTGATCCCACAGGTTGAGTAACTAGCCCAAAGTTCCCGGTGCGCGGATCAGTGCGGCCTCGGGCTCGCTTTCCAGGCCTCTCCTCACACGCGGGTGCCCTCGCCTTCCCTGTAGGAGGCCCAGAAAAGGTGAGCGCTTGCTTGGGACCACCCAGTTGGCCAGAAGGCAGGATCTAGATCCCTAGGCAGGTTCCAGCGGGGGCTAGTGAGTCGTTCCAGGCCGCGGCCAGGTGCACTTTCCGCACCCATCCAGCCGCTGGATGTAGAACACGCCGCCAGAGCCGCGCTCCAGCCCGCGCGGCGTCGCGGGGCATGCCGGAACTTGTAGTCGGCGGCTGCCTCCCAGGACCGGCTCGCCGCGAAGCGAGAACTCCAGCCCCCAGTCGGCCCCGCGCCTCAGGAGCGCGCGGAACCTGTGATTCAAGGGGCTTCGGGGAAGCCAGGGGCGGCCCCGCGGCCACTGCCCCAACAAGCTCCGGGTCAGCCCGGCGGCCGCCATCCCGCACAAACCCTCGGCGCATGCAGAGTAGCCGCACAGGCTTCACGTCCTGGAACTCACCGACTTTGTAGGGCAGTTTGTCAGACATGCTGGCGGCGCTTCCGCACGCAGCGATGGACACGGGCAAAGGGGGCTGGGCCTTGAACTGAGGACCGGTACCCGGCGGGAAACGCGCGTTAGGGATCTGCGCGTGGCGCCGTCGTCTTTAAATATCTTCCTCTTACTTGCATATTCATGAGTCCCGCGGGCTGAGTCGTCCGGGGCGGGGCCCTGCGCACGGGGGCGGGGCCGAGACGGACTTCGATCCCTGCGGAGAAAAGCACACATTTTATCCGGCGCGGCCCTTGGACCTCTGGCACCAAGGAGAGCGGCCAGAGACAGCCAAGGCCGTTCTTTGTCTCATTCGTTCAGCCAGCATATCCCTTGTCAAAACCAAACAAACCTTCGAAATACTTACCTTCTGACGCCCATGAGTGGGTTTCTCTGGGGCATAAGTACCTAGGAATGGAATATGCATGGATCTTGAGCTTTTCTAGGTATTGCCCATTCCTTTCCAAGATGGTTTTCTCATTTACCCTTCCACTCGTAGTGTTTGGGAGGAGGGCTATATCCCTGTTACCACTTGTCATCGTCTGACATAAATTTTTGTTGAAACTGATGGGAATGAAAATGAACCTCTTTAAAGGTTTTAATTAGCCACCTGAAGATCCTGTAACAACCATCAAGAAGTTCTCCCGCCTGGTGAGATGAGGCATGCCTTTAATCCCAGCGATTTGAGGCTGAGGCAGGAGGATCACAAATTCAAAGCCAGCCTCAGCAACCTCCCTAGGACTTGAGCAATTAAGCGAGACCCTTTTTGAGACCTGTCTCAAAAAGGCAGGAGTGCGGGTCTGTGATGTCGCTCTTTTTTACCACTCCCAGTGGTAAAGTGCTCCTGGATTCAATCCCCAATACCAAAAGTAGAAAAGAAAGAAAAATTTTCCCACTCCACTCAGGCACCCCTCTCCCATCTCCATTTCTCCTACTTCCACCCCTCCCACCTCTTTCTTAACCTTCTCAAACTTTTTCAGAGTTTGTCCCTACTCTAGGTTGGCACCTTTTCATCGCGAATTCAGTGTTAAACTGTGTGGTCTCCAATCCCAGATCTGTTTGGATGAAACTGCTTCAGCCAAGGTCATCAGGGAATCTGGCCGAATCCAACTGATGTTGCCTCAGCCTGCATCCCAGCCACCCCTTGACTTCTATTTACTTACTCTACTCCTCCTGTCCTTTCTCTTTATCTGGCCTTAGCAGCAACTTCCACTTCCTTCTCCTCTAACATCTTCCAGAGTTAATGGGTTTTGGTTTTATTTTTTTATGTCTATTTTTTTAAATGCAGTTTTTTAAACCCAGGACCTCACTAGTGCTAGGCAAGTGCTGTACCCCTGATCTACAACCCTAGCCTTATGTCAGTTTCCTGAGTAACTGTGACTACAAATGCACACCACTGCACCCAACATAATGTTCCTTTTGCCCTTTCCTGGGCCATCTCACCCACACTTAGGGCAGTTGTGACCAAGTCGGTCTAGTTGATCAGTGTATCCATGGAATAAAACATTTCCTTATCCCAGAAGTCATCTGTTTCCTTTCTCAATCACATCCCCTTCCTCTATCTCTCTGGAGATACTGCTACAATGAGTTTTGTCTTAATCATTTATTTTCTTTCTTTCTTTCTTGGTATGGGGGATTGAATCCAGGGATACTTAACCAGTGAGCCACATCCCCAGCCTTGTTTGTATTTTTTTTTTTTTTTTTTTTTAGAGACAGGGTCTTGCTTAATTGCTTAGGGCCTCACTAAATAGCCTCAGCACTGGAATTATAGGCATGTGCCACCCCACCCGGTTTATTTTATTTTCTTAATGAGTTTTACTAGGTATATGACTAAACATTACAACCCTAAACAATACATTGTTTCATATTAACTGCTTTTTGCCTTTGGAAAAATGAAGTCATACTGTATATATTTTTCTAAGCTGTGTTTTCTCTCTCAACATTGTTTTTGAGATTCATTATATAGATGCTATAGCTGTGGCTCATTTATTTCCATCTCTATATAGCCAATTGAATAAATATATCACAATATATTTATTCAATTATTGATGGACATTGGACTGTTCCAATTTTTTATTACCACAAACAATATTATGCTAACATTCTTGTGTCTGTATACTTCTAGGAATTGAATTGTTCAGGTCCAACTTTCCTAGGTAACATGAAACTCTTTTCCTGAAGTGGTTGTACCAATCTACACTCCCACCATCAGTGGATAAAAGTTTTTTTTTTTTTTTGTTTTTGTTTTTGTACCGGGGATTGAACTCAGGGGCACTCGACCACTGGGCCACATCCCCAGCCCTTTTTTGTATTTTATTAGAGACAGGGTCTCACTGAGTTGCTAAGTGCCTCACCATTGCTGAGGCTGGCTTTGAACTCACGATCCTCCTGCCTCAGCCTCCCAAGTGCTGGGATTACAGGCGTGTGCCACCACGCCCGGCTTCAAATTTTCATTTTATGCCCATCTGGTGGGTGGGAAATTGTATCTCAATGTGGTTTTAATTTGCATTTCTTTAATTACTCATGAGGTTGATCATCTATTCATTTTATAACCCATCTGGGTTTCTCTTTCTGTAAAAGTTTCATCCAAGTCTTTACCCATTTAAAATAAGTGAATTTTTTTTCTTTTCATTTATTAGGAATTCTTTAAATATTCTGCAGACTAGTCTTTTGCTAATTATATGTGTTGCAGAAATCTTCTACAGGCTTGTGATTGATCTTCTCACCCTCCCTATCCTGTTTTGTTTTGGTTTTTGAAGTACGGAGGATTGAACCAAGGGGTGCTCTACCACTGAGCTACATTCCAAACCTTTTTTATTTTTTTTATTTTGAGTCATTTCATTGCCAAGGATGGCTTTGAACTTACAATTCTCCTGCCTCAGTCTCCTGAACTGCTGGGATTGCAGGCATTCACCACCATACCTGGCCCCATGTTGTTTTTTGATGAATAGAAAGTCTTATTTTTAATGTACCAATCTTTTCCTTTAAAAGTTAGTGGGGGGGGGGCTGGGATTGTGGCTCAGCGGTAGAGCGCTTGCCTAGCACGTGGGCGACCCAGGTTCGATCCTCAGCACCACGTACAAATAAAACACATTGTGTACAACTAAAAGCAAATAAATAAAAATATTTTTAAAAAAAGTTAGTGGGGGGTGGGGGCTGGGGTTGTAGTTCAGTGGTAGAGCACTTCCCTAGAATGTGTGAGGCACTGGGTTCGATCCTCAGCACCACATAAAAAAATAAATAAATAAACAAAATAAAGGTATTGTGTCCAACTATAACCTAAAAAAAAGTTAGTGGGGGGTAGGGGTGTAGCTCAGTTGGTAGAGTGCTTGCCTTGCAAGCACAAGGCCCTGGGTTCAATCCCCAGCACCACAAAAAAATAAATTAGCAGGAATTTTTAAACTTATTTTAGAAAGCTGAATTATCAGCCAGGCATGGTGACACACACCTATAATCCCACCTACTCAGAAGACTGAGACAGGAGAACAGCAAGTTTGAGGTTAGACTCAGAAACTGAGACCCATTTCAAAATTAAAAAAATAATAATAATAAGGAGGAGGGGGAGTTGGGGATGTAGCTCAGTGGTAGGGTACCCCTGGGTTCAATCCCCAGTCCTCAGAAAAAGAAAGAAAAGAAAAACCTTTATATCCCAAAGTCATAAAGAATCTCCCCAGTGATTTCTCACATTTTATAATTTGACAATGTATGTAGAATGAGTTTGAAATTCTTTTTCATTTTTTTTCTCATATGAATAAGCAATTGTTTCAGCACCACTCCATGAAGAGTGCACCCTTCCCCACTGACCTGCAGGACCATCTCTGACATAGATTGTCCACCATATTTGAGTGTATTTCTGCTCGCTCTCTCTTCTGATGCATTAGTCTACACCAAGCCTACACTGTCAGAATTACTAGAGCTTTATTATAAATCACAACATTATAAATCACAACATCTGCCGGGTGCGGTGGCACACACTTGTAATCCCAGCACTTGGGAGGCTGAGGCAGGAGGATCACAAGTTCAAAGCCAGCCTCAGCAATGGCGAGGCACTAAGCAACTCAGTGAGACCCTGTCTCTAATAAAATACAAAAAAGGGCTGGGATGTGGCCCAGTGGTCGAGTGCCCCTGAGTTCAATCCCTGGTACCAAAAAAAAAATAATAATAATTAATAAATAAATCACAACATCTGATAGGGGAAATCCCCCAACTTTGTTCTTCTTAAAGAGTGTCCTGGGGGCTGGGGTTGTAGCTCAAAGGTAGAGTGCTCACCTAGCACACGGTGAGGCACTGGGTTCAAGCCTCAGCACCACATAAAAATGAAATAAAGATATTGTGTCCACCTACAACTAAAAAATGAATATTAAAAAAAAAAAGAGTGTCTTAGCCGGGCGCAATGGCGCACACCTGTAAATCCCAGCACTTTGGGAGACTGAGGCAGGAGGATCGCGAGTTCAAAGCCAGCCTCAGCAATGGCGAGGCACTTAGCAACTCAGTGAGACCCTGTCTCTAATAAAAAAAAAAACATAAAAAAGGGCTGGGGATGTGGCTCAGTGGTTGAGTGCCCCTGAGTTCAATCCCCAGTACCACAAAAAAAAAAAAAAAAAAGAGTGTCTTGGCTGTCCTAAACACACACATCCATATAATTTTGGAGCTACTTCAGGTTCTAGAGAATAAAAACTTTGGGGTATTTTTTCTGAAATTGTATTACTCTTGTATTACATGTTTTTAGGAAAACAAAGTATTTTGAGTGATATCTTTATGTCACTGAGTAATCTATTAACATGGTATATATATGGTATGTGTTTCCTCCTTTATTTAGATCTTCTTTTTTTAAACATATTTTTTAGTTGTTGACCTTTACTTATTTTATTTATTTATATGTGGTGCTGAGAATTGAACCCAGTGCCTCACACATGCCAAGCAAGTGCTTTACCACGGAGCCACAGCCCCAGCCCTATTTAGATCTTCTTTAATTATCTCTTAATAAAATTCTACATTTTGGGCTTGGTTTTTTACCTCAGTGGTAGAGCACTTCCCTAGCATGAGTGAGGCTCTGGGTTTGATCCCCAGAAGTGCAAACTAAAAAAAAAAAAAAAACAAAAAAAACAAAAAACAAACAAACAAAAAAAAAAACTCTGAGGATTGCAGATTTGAAGCTAGCCTCAGCAACTTATTTCAATAGATTTATTCCTTGGTGATTTTTGTTATTTTAATTTTTTTTCAGTGCTGGAGTTTTTTGTTTGTTTGTTTATTTTTGGTGGTACTGGGGATAGAACCCAGGGCCTTGAGTACATGCTCTACCACTGAGCTACACCCCCAGTTGCCTGTGTTATTTTAAACTTATCTTTTAAAACTTTTCACTTTTTAAGTGTGACAAACTGCTTTTAGTAGATTAATCTATTTGGAAGCCCTGATGATTTTTTACTTATCTATAAATTCTTTTGTATTGAATATGTATAAAATCATACCATTTGAGCCGGGCGCGGTGGCGCACGCCTGTAATCCCAGCACTTGGGAGGCTGAGGCAGGAGGATCGCGGGTTCAAAGCCAGCCTCAGCAATGGTGAGGTACTTAGCAACTCAGTGAGACCCTGTCTCTAATAAAATACAAAAAAGGGCTGGGGATGTGGCCCAGTGGTCCAGAGCCTCTGAGTTCAATACCCGGTACCAAAAAAAAAAAAAAAAATCATACCATTTGTGCATAATGAATTTTGTTTATTTTCCAGTTTGGATATCTTCATTTTCTTTTGCTTTACTGCATTGGCTAGACCTCTGATAAAATGGTAAATGGAAGAGATGGACATAAGCACCCTTATTCTATTCCACTAGTGCTTGTATGTTTCATTTAATTAACCAGCTAACACTTCCCTCTGCCCAGTAACTGCCCATTTAACCATCAAAAGAGCTCTCAAATCCAACCTGTGGCCAATGACCTGATTCCATCCTTTCCCATCCAGTACACCAGACTCCTGACTAGTCTCTGGGCATGCAGCCTAACTGTACCCCATCCCTATAGCCAGAGTGATCTTTTAAAAACAGAAATCTGGTCATATCTTCCCCTTGCTTAGAACTACACATTCCATGATTTTTTTTTTTTCAGTGCTTAACACAGTCTTCTATAAAGTAGGGTACACATTTGCCAGCATGATCACAAAATGATCCATTAGTGTACAGTAGGAAAATACTAGACCTCTTATTTCTATTCATTTTTATCCTAAAATGGTGACATCTTGCAAAATGATAGCTATCACAACCAGAATATTGGCAGTGATACAGTTAAGATACAAAATATTTCATCACTACAAGATCCCTCATGTTGCCCTTTTTTAGACACAGTTATAAATCCCAGTCCTTCCTTAACCCCTGCTTCATTCCTATAATTTTGTTGTTTCAAGAATGTTATATGGGAGCCAGGCACGGTGGCGCACACCTGTAATCCCAGCACTTTGGGAGGCTGAGGCAGGAGGATCGCGAGTTCAAAGCCAGCCTCAGCAATGGCGAGGCACTTAGCAACTCAGTGAGACCCTGTCTCTAATAAAATACAAAAAAGGGCTGGGGATGTGGCCCAGTGGTCAAAAGCCCCTGAGTTCAATCTCCGGTACCACAAAAAAAAAAAAAAAAAGAATGTTATATGGTGGGGGCTGGGGATATAGCTTAGTTGGTAGAGTGCTCGCCTAGCATGCACAAGACCCTGGGTTCAATCCCTACCACCACCAAAAAAAGAATGTTATATGGTGGGGGCTGGGGATATAGCTTAGTTGGTAGAGTGCTCGCCTAGCATGCACAAGACCCTGGGTTCAATCCCTACCACCACCAAAAAAAGAATGTTATATGAGGCCAGATATGGTGGTGCATGCCTGTAATCCCAGTGGCTCAGGTAAGAGGATTACATGTTTGAAGCCAGCCTCAGCAACTTATTGAGGCTGTAAGCAACCTCAAAATAAAAAATAAAGGGTCTGAGATTGTAGCTCAGTGGTAGAGTGCTTGCCTAGCATGTGTGAGGCACTGGGTTCAATTTTCAGCACTGCATATAAATAAGTACAATAAAGGTCCATCAACAAGTAAAAAATGATAATAAATAAATAAACAAATAAATAAAAAGGGTTAGGGTTGTGGTTCAGTGGTTATGCAACCTTGGGTCCTGGTGCCAAAAAACAAGAAAAGAGTGTTATATGAGCTAGGAATGTAGCTCAGAATTAGAGCACTTGCCTAGCATGCTTGAAGCCATGGGTTCCATCCACAGCACCATGGGGGGGAGGGCGGTGTTCTTTTTGAACATTTGTATGTTCAAATATATATCATGTTACATAAATGGAAGCATACACTATATATACTATTGGGATTGGCTTTTATCATTTAGCATACTTCTCTGGAGAATCCCTAGGTTGCCACGTTTATCAAAAGTTATTCCTTTTCCTCGATAAATAGTATTCCATGCTGTAAATGTACCAATTGCTTAACCATTCACCCAGTAAAAGACATCAGTGCCTGGCACACTCCTGTAGTCCCAGCTGCTTGGGAGTCTGAGACAGAAGGATCACAAGTTTGAGGCCAGCCTCAGCAAATCAGCAAGGCCCTACACAACTTAGTGAGACCCCTGTCTTAAAGTAAAAAATAAAAAGGGCCAGGGATGTTGCTCAGTGATAGAATATACCTCTGGGTTCAATCCCCAGTACTACCAAAGAGATAGATAGAGAGGAGGGGGGGTATCAGATAAAGCTATTGTAGATAGTTGTGTATAGATTTTTTTTTCAGTGCTGCAGATGGAACCCAGGGCCTCACACATGCCAGGTAAATATTCTACCACATGCCCACATCCCCAGCCCTTGTGTGTAGATTTTTAAAAAATATTTATGTATTTGTTTTAGTTGTATACAATGCCTTTATTTTTATATGGTGCTGAGAATCGAACCCAGGCCGTGCACATGCTAGGGGAGCGCTCTACCGCTGAGCCACAACCCCAGCCCTTCTGTGCAGATTTTTATGTGAACAGAAGTTTTCATTTTTCAGGGATAAAATGCTCAGGAGTGCTATTAGAGATTTATGATAATTGCATACTTAGTTTTTTGTTGTTGTTGTTGTTGTTGGTACCGGGGATTGAACTCAGGGGCACTTGACCACTGGGCCACATCCCCAGCCCTTTTTTGTATTTTATTAGAGACAGGGTCTCACTGAGTTGCTAAGTGCCTCGCCATTGCTGAGGCTGGCTTTGAACTCGTGATCCTCCTGCCTTAGCCTCCCAAGTGCTGGGATTATAGGCGTGTGCCACTGCGCCCGGCTCAATTAATTGCATACTTAGTTTTTTGTTTTTTTTTTTTTTGTTTTTTTTTTTTTGTGGTACTGAGGATTGAACTCAGGGGCACTTGACCACTGGGCCACATCCCCAGCCCTTTTTTGTATTTGATTAGAGACAGGGTCTCACCGAGTTGCTAAGTGCCTCGCCATTGCTGAGGCTGGCTTTGAACTCGAGATCCTCCTGCCTCAGCCTCCCAAGTGCTGGGATTACAGGCATGCGCCACCACGCCCGGCTAATTAATTGCATACTTAGTTTTATAAGAATAAATTGTCAGCCAGGTGCAGTGGCGCACACCTGTAATCCCAGCGGCTCAGAAGGCCGAGGCAGGAGGATCATGAGTTCAAAGCCAGCCTCAGCAAAAGCCAGGCGCTAAACAATTCAGTGAGACCCTGTCTCTAAATAAATACAAAATAAGGCTGTGGATGTGGTTCAGTGGTTGAGCGCCCCTGAGTTCAATTCCCAGTACCAAAAAACAAGAAGAAGAAATTGTCAAATCTTAGGGGCTGGGGTTATAGCTCAGTGGTAGAGCACTTACCTTGCATGTGTGAGGCACTGGGTTTGATACTCAGCACCACGTAAAAAATAAATAAAAATAAAGGTATTGTGTTCAACTAAAACTAAAAAAAAAAAGTTGTCAAACTGTTTTCCAGAGGACCTGCATGTGCCATTTTATATGCCCATCAGCAATGTGTGAGTTATATGATTGCTCAACATCCTTGCCAGCATTTGGTTTTGTTACTACTTTTTAAAATTGTAGCTGTTCAAATAGGTGTGTGATTTACATTTCCTTGATGGCTAGATGTTTAATATTATTTTCATACATTTATTTGCCATTTGTATATCCTTTTATTTCTTTCTTCCATTTTTTAAAAATCTTATGGTGCTGGGGAATGAAACTGGGGCACTCTACCACTGAGCTATGTCCCAGCCTTTTTTCTCTTTCTTAATCTTTTTTTTCCCTCTCTGTGTGTGTGTGTGTGTGTGTGTGTGTGTGAGATTGAACCCAGGGCCTTATGCATGCATGCAAGGCAAGCACTCTATCAACTGAGCTATAGCCCCAGCCTTTTTTTTTTTTTTTTTTTTTTTTTCCCCTTTTTGAGACTGGGTTTTGCTAAATTGCCCCAGCTGGGCTTGAACTTGAAATTCTCCTGCTTCAGCCTCCCAAACTGCTGGGATTATAGGCATGTACATCATGCCCAGCCCTTTCCATTTTTAAAAAATATTTATTTATTTGCTTTAATCGTACACAATGAGTTTATTTGTACATGGTGCTGAGAATCGAACCCGGGCTGTGCATGCGCTAAGTGAGCGCTCTACTGCTGAGCCACAGCCCCAGCCCAGCCCTTTCCATTTTTAAACACAGTATGTTTCTCCATTTATGAGGTCTTCTTTGATGACCATCATTAGAGTTCTGAAACCTGTGCATAGTTTGTTCTATTTACACCTGTGTCTTGCCCTCCCCTCCCCATCTTTCTTTCCTTCTCTGGCCTCCTTCTTCTTCTGCCTCTTCTTGTGATTATGAATAGCACTATATCTTTGAATTGGTGCTACTACATTGAAATACAACTGGGTTTTCTGTCTTTTCTACCCTCAGGATAGATTATTTTGCCTCAACTCACTTTTTATACAAAATTGTTTTTGCTTTTGTAGACACCGGAGTTTTCTGTGTAGCCAGCTATGTCATTTGCAAATAGGAATAGTTTTATTTTATCCATTCTTATATGTGTGCATGCCTTCTATTTCCTTGCTTTGCTGACTAGAACTTTAAACATTATGTTGAATAAGAATGGTGAGAGCAAGCCAGGTGCTGTATGTGGTCTCAGCTACTTAGGAAGCTGAGGCAGGAGAATTGCTTGGATATAGGAGTTCAAGACCAGTCTAGGAAACATAGTGAAACCCCATCTCAAAAAAAGGGGGGAGCGGACCAGAGAGAAAGACATCCTTGGCTTTTTTCTGATCTTAGAGGGAAAATATTCAATCTTTTACCACTAAAGAATATGTTAGCCGTAGATTTTTTTTTTAAATATTATTTATTTGCTTTAGTTGTATACAATGCGTTTATTTGTATGTGATGCTGAGGATCGAATCCGGGCCACGCACGTGCTAAGCGAGCGCTCTGCCGCTGAGCCACAACCCCAGCCCCAGCCGTAGATTTTTTAAAAAACAGATACCCCCCCCAAAAAAATGGGGATTGAATTCACAGGCACATGACCACTGAGTTATATCCCCAGCCCTTTTTTAAAAATTTCAGACAAGGTCTCCATAAATAGCTGAGGCCAGCCTCAAGCTTGCAGTCCTCCTAGCTTAGCCTCCCCAGTAGTTGAGATTACAAGCATATGCCACCACTCACAACTGGTTAGTGTTTTGTTTTTTTTTCCTTTTAATCACGAACAAGTATTGAACTGTCATATGCTTGTTTTATTATCTCAATTAATATCACGTGCCTTTTCTTCTTTAGTCTGTTAATATGATGAACTATATTGATTGGTTTTAACACATTAAACCAATTTAGGACATTGACACACGTTGTAATTCCAATGACTCGGGGGGCTGACACAGGAGGATTGCTAGAAGAGATTGTACAGAACTTGTGTTAATTCTTCTTTAAATCTTTTTTTTTTTTTTTTTTTTTTTTTTTTTTTTTTGTACCTGAGATTGAACTCAGGGGCACTGGACCACTGGGCCACATCCCCAGCCCTTTTTTGTATTTTATTAGAGACAGGGTCTCACTGAGTTGCTAAGTGCCTCACCATTGCGGAGGCTGGCTTTGAACTTGTGATCCTCCTGCCTCAGCTTCCCAAGTACTGAGATTACAGGCATGCACCACCGCGTCCAGGTAATTATTCTTTAAATCTTTGATAGAATTCTCTAGTGAAACTATCTGGGCCTGGACATTTCTTTTTTGAAGAGTTTTAAATTATGAAGTTTGTTTCCTTAATAGTTACAGGACTACTCAAATCATCTATCTCACCTTAGGTGGATAGTAGTCTGGGTTTTTTAAGGAGTTCATTTGTTGTTGTTGTTCTGAAAATTTAACCCAGAGTGCTTTCCCACAGAGCTACATGCCCAGCCCTTTTTGCTTTTTATTTGGGGACAGGGCCTAAGTTACTTAGGGCCACATTTGAGTTGCTACAGCAGGCCTTGAACTTGTGATACTCCTGCCTCAGGCTCTGGAGACCCCAGGGTTACTAGTATGGACCACTGTGCTCAGCTCTTTATTATTCTTTTGATATCTGCATGTCTACTGGTGATATCTCTGTTTTGTTCCTGATACTGGTTATTTGTGTCTTTTTCTCTTTTTAGTGTGTCAATCTTTCTTGTGGTTTGTCAATTGTATTGATCTGTTCAAAGAACTGCTTCTTTGTTTCATTGAATTTCTCTATTGTTTTTGTTTTCAACTTCATAGATTTCTGTTCTTTATTATTTCCTTCATTCTGCTTGCTTTGGGTTTATTCTGCTCTGCTTTTCCTTTTTACTTGTTTTTAAATTTGTTCTTTTTAGTTACACATGACAGTAGAGTCTATTTTGACATTTATACAAACGTGGAGTATATCTAATTAGGATCCCAGTCTTGTGGATGTACACGAAGTTGAGATTCACTGCAGTATATTCATATATGTACATAAGAAAGTTATGTCAGATTCATTCCACTGACTTTCCTATCCCTATCCCCTCTCCCTTCACTTCATTCCCCTTGTGGAATCTACACCTAGGTATTAGACCAGATCCTCTTTTCTTTGTTTCTTTTCTTCCTTCCTTGGTGCTGGTGATTGAATACAGGACCTTGCACTTGATAGGCAGCCCCTCTGGCATTGTGCTAAAGCCCCACTCAAACTTTTCTTCATTTCTAATATATACATTTAGTATTACAAATTCCTCTCTCAGCACTGCTTTAGCACAAATTTTAATATTTTTTGGTTCTATATTCATTCAGTTCAATGAATTTTTAAATTTTCCTTGAGTCTTTCTGTTTGACCTATAGACTTTAGAAACATGTTTAGCCAGGCACAGTGGTACACATCCCTGTAATCCCAGCAAAATAGGAGGATGTAAATCCGAGGCCAACCTCAGCAACTTAGTGAGGCCCTAAGCAACTTAGAAAGACCCTGTCTTGAAATAAAAATTAAAAAGGGCTGGGGATGTAGCTCACTGGTGAAGTGCCCCTGGGTTCAATCCCCAGTACCAAAAACAATAAACAAAAGACCAGAAATGTGTTGTTTAGTTTCCAAGGGTTTGGAGATTTTCCCATTATCTTTCTGTTATTAATTTCTAGTTTGATTCTGTTGTGGTCAGAGAACACATTCTGTATGATTTCAGTTCTTCTCAATTTGTTGGAATTTGTTTTATGATCCAGGATGTGGTCAATCGTGGTATACGTTTTTCAAGCACTTTTGAAACAGATGTGTTTCTGTTGTTGGGTAGAGGCAATTAGATACTGTTGGTCAATGGTATTATTGAGTTCTTCTATACACTTGTTGATTTTCTTTCTAGTTGGTCTGTCATTGATAAATGGGGTGTTGACACCTCCTACTGTGATTGTGGGTTTGTTTCTTCTTTTCAATGGATTGGCTTTTGCTTCATATATTTTGTAACTCTGTTGTTTTGTGCATACACATTAAGGATTCTATTACTTCTTGTTTGTTTGACCCTTTTATCATTATATAATGGAAAGGAAACAATGACAGAAACATGAGGCTGGAAGTCCAGGTTCCCCTGGTGGTTTAGGAAAGGGAATAATCTATTTTCTTTATAAATTTACTATTAGGTGGATAAAGATTAAAAAGTGTGATTGTACACTCTGTTGATGAGGCTATGGGGAAAAGAGGCCCCCCACATACATTGCATCTGGAAAACTCATAAACAATACTCTGTCAATACTCTATCAAGCTAACAAGATTATAAACTCACATACCCTTTGATCAAGCAGTTCCACTTTCAGGAATTTATCCCAGAGATATACATACAATTGAGTGAAATGACATTAAAAGCCGAAGATTGGAAACAGGCCTGACCGTACTGCCAGCCTGTAATCCCAGAAGTTTGGGAGGCCTAAGCAGGAGGATCACAAGTTCCAGGCCAGCCTCATCAATTTAGTAAGGCCCTTAAGCCACTGAATGAGAACCTTGTGTATCTGGCATGTGTGTGTGTGTGTGTGTGTGTGTGTCTCAAAATAAAATATAGAAAGGGCTGGGGATGTAACTCAGTGGTTCAGCACCCCTAGGTTCAATCCCCAGTGCCAAGAAAAAAGGAAACTCTCGAAATGTCTTCATTAGAAGTCTTCTGTAGAAGACTTGTTAAATAATGGTACAATCTATACCCTGGAATATTGAGGCAGCCTTTTAAAAAAAAATTTTTTTTTAGTTGTTGTAGATGGACAGATGCCTTTATTTTATTTGTTTATTTATTTATTTTTTAATGTGGTGCTGAGGATCAAACCCAGTGCCTCTCACATGCTAGGCAAGCGCTCTGTCACTGAGCCCCAGCCCCAGTATGCCCAGTATGCTATTATTTGTGTAAAACACACACACATAGGTATTTGTGTGTGTGTGTGTGTGTGTGTGTGTATGTCGGACACAAGGAACCGCTAACAATGCTTCCTGTGGGAGAAAGGCGACAATCGCACTCAGCTGAAGGCACAGTGAACAAATAACCGTCAGACGACTCTTCTAACAGTCCGGCCTCCAGTGACGCCTCAGGGCCGGGCAGAGAGCCCTGGAAACCGTAAGCAGAGATAGGTCAGGGGCCCGGGTCTCGCCCTTTGCACCTGCCCTTTCAATGTTTGCTTTTGCACACACCCGCGCCGAGGGGTGGAGAAGGCCGGAGCCCGCCCATTGGCCGCGGGGACCTGTGGGCGGCCTCTGCTGCAGCACCAGTCTCAACCTACCGCGGTCCAGCCTTCCACTGCGGACTGTCGGGTGGCTACCAGGTGGAAGCCTGAGGTCCAGGTGCAGAGGACATGGGCTGCTGGGGATGCGGCGGGACGGCGAAGCTCTGGTTGGACTCCCTACGGCCCCACCCCTATCCGGGTGTCTCCTCCCCCTCCGCCCACGCCCCTCCCTCCAGGCCCGCTCGGATGTGTAAAGGCCCCCTGGGTGCTCCTGGTTGTCACCAGTAGGCGGAAAACTTCGTAGAGCTCTTGGAACAAGACTCCCCTTCCCCCAGCCCCTCCGATCCTGGACTGCCGTGTTGTGGGCGAAGAGCCGGCAGTCACCGACACGCCTCTCCGGTTGGAGGAGTTCTCCAGACTCATCCAATAGGAGACTGTTCCTCACTAGCCGCGTGTTCTCTCTGAGCTTCAATCTTTCCACCTGCAAAATGGGTGTGTGTAGGTGTAAGGGCAAGTGCTGGAATATGCACATGAGATGTATGACATATAATTTCATTATATCGAAATTATCTGGTTATGTCTGTCCCACTACTTCCAGGAGGTTCAGGAATATGTCTGGTTTGTGTATCTGGTACACAGAAAGCACACAGTATTTGTGGATTGAATGAATGTTCCTGGATGTCTGCCCAGGACACTTGGCGTCAGCCCACAGTCCTGGATGTCCTTGAGATAGTAGATTCCCTGAATTCGAGTCTCTAATGTCCCGACCAAGTGCCTCTGGGGTCACTTCCCACTCGAGCTTGCTGGGCTTTCACATTCTTTTATACCTTTATTTTATTTGTTTTTATTTTTAATGTGGTGCCGGGGATGGAACCCAGTGCCTCCTGCATGCTAGGCAAGCACTCTACCACTGAGCTACAACCCGGGCCCCCACATTTCTTTTCTTTTCTTTTCCCTGCTGGCATTTTTTTTTTTTTATTTTAACTTTTTATACTTTTTTTTTTTTTTTTTTTTTTTTTTTGGTACCAGGGATTGAACTCAGGGGCACTCGACCACTGGGTCACATCCCCAGCCCTATTTTTGTATTTTATTTAGAGACAGGGTCTCACTGAGTTGCTAAGTACCTCGCCATTGCTGAGGCTGGCTTTGAACTCGCGATTCTCCTGTCTCAGCCTCCCAAGTGCTGGGATTACAGGCGTGCGCCACCACGCCCGGCTCCAACTTTTTATACATGTTTACAGAGTACATTTCATTTCATATTACATATAAAGAGCACAATTTCTCAAGTTGCTGGTTTTATATAAAGTATTTTTACAACAATTGTGTCTTCATATATGTATTTAGGGTAGTCATGAATAACTCAGTCTGCCATTATTCCTATCCCCCACATTTCTTTTATTCTAACATTTGCTAGAACCTGGTGCAGGGACCCTAGGAAGGAAATGGCCGAGGATGCTGCCACTCCCCCTCATTTCTCAGATGATAACCCCACAGAGGAATGCAGAACGCACACAAATGCTCTGACAGCTTGTAACAGGAGACCTGGGCCAGTCAGAAGAGGTTGTGGTCATGTCGGGAGTGTGAAGGAAGAGCCTAGCAGACAAAAAGGGAAGAAGGGGCGCCAAGCGGGGGAGCTGCAAGAGGCTCCTCCCCAGCCTTTTGCCCCGCTGCCTCTCTGCCTGTCTCTCTTTGTCTGATAGCACCCCGTCGTGACAGCACCCCATCTTCTTAGCACCCTAGACTTTCCAGGTCAGCCTGTCAGGCTAGAGTCGCTTTTACCCCACTCTGCCAGGCGAGGGCACCATACTCCTAACTTTAGCTTCAGCCCTTGGCAGACCAAATCCCTCCTAAGGGGTGGCATTGGATGACTGATCTACAAACCTCCGAGCTGCCCTGGGAGACAAGTGAAATGCAGTTTACAGCTTCCTCCCACTGGAGATCAAGCAAAAGCTCAAGGAAATTTGGTGGACCTTGCTGATAAGTGGTCTTTGACCAGGGAACCATCTGTTCTGGATGCTGGTAGCCACATAAGATATAATGATAGCATAATGATACTAATTACCAATTACTGAGTACTTCCTATGCCCACCACAATTCTAAACTCTTTAATCTCCCTAAAAAGTAGATGCTAACTGGGCCCGGTGGCGCAAGCCTGTAATCCCAGTACTTGGGAGGCTGAGGCAAGAGGATCGTGAGTTCAAAGCCAGCCTCAGCAATGGCAAGGCACTTAGCAACTCAGTAAGACCCTGTCTCTAATAAAATACAAAAAAGGGCTGGGGATGTGGCCCAGTGGTCAAGTGCCCTTGAGTTCAATCCCCAGTACCAAAAAAAAAAAAAAAAAAAAAAAAAAAAAAAAAATAGTAGATGCTGACCCAGGCACCGTGGGCCACGCCTGTAATCCAGCAGCTCGGAGGCAGGAGGATTGCAAGTTCAAGGACAGCTTCAGCTACTTAGAAAGGCCCTGTCTCCAAATAAAAAATATAAAGAGCTGGAGATATAGCTCAGGGGTAGAGCAATTGACGAGCATTCATGGGGCCCTCGGTTCAATCTCCAATATTGGGGGGAAAAATGGGTCTGAGGGTTTAGCTCAGTGGTCCAGCTCTTGCCTGGCATATGTGAGATCCTGGGTTTGATCCCCAGCAAAAACCACAGACACACAAATAATAATAATAATGGAAGAACAGTCTGAAGACTTGAACAGACTCTTCATGAAATGGAATACTTACATGACAGAATTATTTTTTGTTCCTTACAATGAAAATGATCCTGATTGATACATTCTTCCTTTTTACATCAATAAGACAGCTCTTTTGAGTTCATGCTATTCAATCACATTCTGCTTCACTGTTTCTGTCAGCCTCCTCTTCATTCACTGAAGACTTTGGTTCCTGCCCCACGCTCCTCCTCTCCCTTCTTGGGCGATTTGTCATTCCATGAGGTCCACCTATCCTCCACCTCCACCTCCATATTCCCTGTGCTCCTGATTATGGATGCCCTTCACCTGAACTTCATTTCAGCTCCCCCACTCCACTGGCCACGTTCTGGACCTTATCATCTGCTGCCACTGGTCAGAAATTTAGCTACAAATAACTTCAAACTGTTAGAAATGCCTGGGTGCCGCAAGGAATCAAACACAGGCTTAGAAGTAGCTGGCAAGGCAAAAACATTACTACACTTTTCTCTGACCCAAACTTCCTTGGTCTCTGAGAAGATAAGGAAGAAAACCATGATTAGGAGTCAGCCAAGTTTAGATTTGAATTCTTCCTGTGACCAAGTCAATTGAACTCTGCGAAAGGGTGTGTAACCCAAAAAAGTCTGGCAAACAAGCACACTTGGGTGGGAGTCCACCTGTTTTTATCCCTAAGGCAGCACTTCCCCTTGCTCTGATTGGAGAAGCTCAGGGTTACAATTTATGCAATTGGCGAATTTTAAAATTGGGGTGGGCAAGCCAGGCGCAGTGGCGCACGCCTGTAATCCCAGCACTTGGGAGGCTGAAGCAGGAGTGAAACCGCTTTTTACCAGTGACAGTTCTTGCTCCCCAAACGCTGAAGAAGAATAACAATGAAGCACTCTGAGGCAAGTGTAGAGTGGAAAATGGAAAGCTTTATTTAAAGGATAGCGAAAGACTTCCCCTAGAGGGAGAAGGGGACCTGGAAACCAGGAATCCAAAGGGAGGAGAGGCTTTCTCCCTTTTATATCTGAAATCTTTCTTTTGTTCTTTTTATGTTCTCTATCTCTGTCTCTGTCAAAAGATGTGACATAGGAGGGCCCATGGTGGGTGTGTGGGACTTACAGGAAGGGCTTAGGGCTAGTTGATTAGCATCTCCATTTGCTGGAGCTGTTTCATTAACATTCCATAAGATGGGCCCTAAACTTGGGAACATTAACCATCTTATCTCCCTTAGAGTTGTTCTGTCTTTCCAGGACTCAGACTGACTCCATTTTCCTTATGGACTCCATGTTCTTTATGAGACTCTATGTTAGACCCGATTTGCCTGACTACACTCACTACATAGCTTTAAACCTGGCTTCAGGAGGATCATGAGTTCAAATCCAGCCTCAGCAATGGTGAGGCACTTAGCAACTTAGTGAGACCCTGTCTCTAAATAAAATACAAAAAAGGGCTGGGGATGTGGCCCAGTGGTCAAGTGCCCCTGAGTTCAATCTCAGGTACCAAAAAAAAAAAAAAAAAAAAAAAAAAAAAAAAAAAAAAAAATGGGGTGGGCAAAGGGAATGGCTAGTTAAAATGGCTACAGTTGAATCTTACATCCCAATTAAGACTGAATACTATATTCTGAAAATAGACCATGGAACTTTCTATTAACAAGTGAAAGATGCTATCTCATGTTTTGAAGAACCTGGAGGTAGGTGGGCTCCAGAGTGCAGTAATTCATCAATGACCCAGGTTCTGCCTTTCTCTGCATTCTGCTGCCCTCAGGTATTGGCTCTGTCAACAAACTGGCTCCCTGCGTGTTCACAAAATGGCTACCCCAGGTTCAAATGTCACAGCTTTACTTCAATGTCCAGAGGCAGAAGAAAGGGGACTTCTCTTCTTCTCTTACTTCCTAACATGACAAGAAAACTTTCCCAGATGGGTTTTTTCCCTCCCACTCCCATTGCTTAGCAGGAGCTTTCTCATGACCTGCATTGCATCACCTACCCAGGCCTAAGTGCAGTGCGGTTCAGGGCTGGGGTTGTGGCTCAGCGGCAGAGCGCTCGCCTCACACGTGCGCAGCCCGGTTCGATCCTCAGCACCACATAAACATAAATGATTGCATTGTGTACAACTAAAGTAAATAAACAAATATTAAAAAAAAAAAAAAAGATTAGGTTCAGCTACATAGAAGAGAGGGGAAAAAAATAAAGTGGACTTATAGAGAAATGTTTCTCATGTACAAAGCATTTGGAGGTAGGCTGTCTAGGACTGATATAGCAGCTTCACGGTATCATCTGAAATGCACAAATTTATCTTTCTACTCCACTATTCTCAGTGTGGCTTCCATCAAGGTCACCTCATAATACAAGCTGGCTACTCTAATTCCTGCTATAACATCCTCTTTCCAGGCAGAAGGAAAAAAGGGAAGAAAAAAATGTGTGACCCTTCTCCTCCCGTGATATCACAGAAATCTACAACTTCTCACAGCTTATGACCAGACTTCGTCATATGTCCACATTTGGTTGCACCTGGAAAAATGTAATGTTTTCTTTCATGAAATTAGATGATTGGCTAAAAACATTGCTACACTTTTCTCTGGCCCAAATTTCCTTAGTCTCTGAGAAGCTAAGGAAGAAAACCATGATTAAGAGTTAGCCAAGTTTAGATTTGAATTCTTCCTGTGACCAAGTCAATTGAACTCTTTTTTTTTTTTTTTTTTTTTTTTTTTTTTTTTTTTTTTTGGTACCAGGGGCACTTAACCACTGAGCCACATCCCCAGAACACCCCCCCCCTTTTTTTTTTTTTTTTGTATTTTATTTAGAGACAGGGTCTCACTGAGTTGCTAAGTGCCTCTCCAT
This sequence comes from Tamias sibiricus, assembly GCA_025594165.1. Classification (NCBI taxonomy): domain Eukaryota; kingdom Metazoa; phylum Chordata; class Mammalia; order Rodentia; family Sciuridae; genus Tamias; species Tamias sibiricus. The sequence continues at coordinate 174,428,243 of CM046659.1, read as the reverse complement.
TGCTGAGGCTGGCTTTGAACTTGTGATCCTCCTGCCTCAGCCTCCCAAGTGCTGGGATTACAGGCGTGCTGCACAGCTCCCGGCTTCAATTGAACTCTTAAGCATTTGTTTTCTCAAGTATAAAGTGAGAAGAGTCAAATATTGCCTGAGAATGAACTTGGTTGCAAGTGGTAAAAAACCTGACCAAACACTAGGCTAAGGGGTTTCTTTGTCTCACAGGAAGTCTCAACACAGGGAGCAGCTCCTGTTGCTTCACTTATTTGGTGATGTCATGGCCTGTGTCATTGTGATGTGGAACATATGTTCCATAGCCATCATAGAGTTGTCCTCTCAGGGGCAATGTTCCAGGAGTGTTCATCTTTAATGTTTCATAATAAAATCAGAACTATTTATTGGACATCATTTATTGAGCACTGTTTATTAAGCACTATCTGAATACTAGGCACATGAGTGACATTCTAACATTCTCTCTCATCTTCACAAGTCTCTATGAGTTTGGGATTATTAGCCTTTATTATTTTTCTTCCTGGATCTGGGGAACACAAGCTCCACACCTCCAACCCTATTATCTTTTTATTATTATAGTTATTAACAAAGGAGGAAATCAAGTTTCCAAGAAGGAAAAGTCACTTGTCCAAAGTCACATTGAACAGGTGTAGTGGAGCAGAAATGTAATCCTGATGATTTAGGAGACTGAGGCAAGAGAATCTAAAGTTCGAGTCTAGCCTCAGCAACTTAGTGAGACCCTGTCTCAAAATAAAAAAGAAAAAGAACTAGGAATGTGGCTCAGTGGTGAAGCTCCCCTAGGTTCAATCCCCAGTACCCAAAACAAAAGCAAAAGCATGTTGAAATGATAGGACACAAATGTAGGTATTTCCAAATCCTGTGCTTTTTTCCCCAGGATCTCTAGTTGGTAGACAGGTAAATTAAAAAGGACTTTTTGGACAGAGGTTAAGCAATATAGCTATGAAAAAAAATGTAATGGCAAAAAAGTAATGACCTCAGAAGTGAACTCAGAAACTCACCATCACAACCCACCCTAGGAAATGTATCCATGTAGACATAAATTTGCATGTACAAGATGTCTACTTCAGTATCATTTGCAACTGGGAAAAACTGGAAACATCCTAAAGATCCCTGGGTAGGAGGGATCTTTTTTTTTTTTTTTTTTAATATTTATTCATTTACTTTAGTTGTACACAATGCAATTGCATTTTTGTTTACGTGGTGCTGAGGATCGAACCCGGGCCGCGCACGTGCGAGGCGAGTGCTCTGCCGCTGAGCCACAATCCCAGCCCATAGGAGGGATCTTAAACAAACTCTTCTGTTAAGAAAGACACTTAGAAGGCAGTGGTCAAAATGTGGACTCTCAGTTCAAATACTGCTTCACTCACTCATTCTGCTTCACTCACTCATTTAACATGCAGTCATACATCCCACAATGACAGGGATACATCCTGAGAAATGCATCACTAGGCAGTTTTGTCATTGTGCAAACATTGTAGGGTACTTACGCAAACCTAGGTGGCATAGGTCAATCGCTTGATATGGCCTTTTGATGCAATCAAGACATCGGTAGCTAGGTGGGGTGGCACACACCTGTAATCCTTACAACATGGGAAGATCTGAGTTTGACAAAGCCAACCTGGGTTACATATGAAATACCCATTTCAAAAAGAAAAAAGAACTGGGTTGTAAGAGCCTTAATGAGGAGGTAGCTAAGATGGCGGCTGGCTGAGAGCAAAAGAGGAGACGTTTAATTGTTTTCTCCTGACCTTAATGTAATCTACTAAGAATCTTTCTGTGCCCGTGAACACTATGTGACGCACCTGTAAGTTGAGCTTGTGACACGTGTATACTTGTTAAGGTGAAGAGTATTTAACCAGGTAGGGTTGGAGTTGGAGAGAGAATACAGAAGAGAAAGCAGAGAAGAAGCAAGAATAAAGAACCTACTCATTCCCAGTCTGCCTCCGATTTCTTTCCCGCGGTATCGTAGCTGCAGGCGGCAACACTGGGTGTGGTGGTACATGCCTCTAATCCCAGTGGCTCAGGAGGCTGAGGTAGGAGGACCACAAGTTCAAGGAAAACCTCAGAAACTTAGCAAGACTCTATGCAACTCAGTGAGACCCTGTTAAAAATAAAAAAGGATACGGGATGTGGCTCAGTGGTAAAGCACCCCTGGGTTCAATTCCCAATACCAAAAAAAAAAAAAAATGTATAGTAAGTAATATGCAAACCAGTGACACAGTCATTTATTGTCATTATCAAGTATTATGTACTGTACAGCATTACATGGGATATACTTTTACTTGACTGGCAGAATAAGAGGTTTATTCAGACCAGAATCACCACAACACAATAATATGTTGTACTACAGCAATTACAAGGGCTACAACATCAATAAGTGGCAGGAATTTTTCGGCTCCAGTATAATCTTATGGGACCACCGCCATTTATATCATTGACCTAAACATTGTTATTTGACACTTGACTGGATTTAACCTGTCCAAGTCTCAGTTTCTTCATCTTTATTTTATTTTTGGTACAGAGGGTTGAACCCAAAGGTGCTTAACTGCTGGGCCACATCCCCAACCCTTTTTATTTTTTATTTAGAGACAGAGTCTTGCTGAGTTGCTTAAAGCCTCACTAAGCTGCTGAGTCTGGCTTTGAATTCTCAATCCTCCTGCCTCAGCCTCCTGAGCCTCAGGGATTACAGGCATGAGCCACCATGCCCCACTACCTTTTCTCATCTTTAAAATGGAAAAATTACTAGTGACCTCAGACTTCTTGAAATGAGACATGTATGAGAAGCATATAAAACAGGGCCTGGAACCACCTCATGGGCACTTGGGTGTATTTTCACAATGTACACCCGATGGAATACTGGCTGGCAGTTTAAAAGAGCTGGTTTTGGTCTGGGGCTCTAGCTCAGTAGCAGAGCACTTGCCTAGCATGTGTGAGGCACTGGGTTTGATCCTCAACACCACATAAAAATAAATAAATAAAGGTACTCTGTCCACCTCCAACTACAAAATAAAAAAAAAAAAGCTGGTTTTTCTAAATATACTTATATAGAAAAGAAATGCCTAAGTCATGGGAGTAAGTAGGAAAAGCTAGTTACAGAACAACATGACCCCCCTTGAAAAGCAAAAATGATATTTTCTACATGTTTATACCAAAAGTGCACAAAAACAAGGTCTTGCTGGCAGGATAAGCACACTTATGATCATGTTTTCTCTGGCGCAAGGATTGGCTGAAGGGGCAAAAGAAAATTTTGCTTGGTTATATTGCCTTCTGAAATGGTCCCCATTTGTAAAATGGGAGATTTATTGGAAGCAACCTGATAAATCATTGTTAAGGATTGAGTTAACACACATCAAACATATACAATAGTCCCTGCTATACACAGTTGCAATTAAATTTCTCTTTATTCTCCTATGCCTTTTCATGATATCAAATAATCTCTATATCTTGGTCATGAGTGTGAGGTGGGGAGAGCTTGACCCTCAGAGTTGCTGCGGGATCTTATGCTGAGGGGAAGCTCTAAAACGTTGGAGACAAACTGGGCATGATGGCGCAAGTCTGTAATCCCAGCGGCTTGAGAGGCTGAGGAAGGAGGATCGCAAATTCAAAGCCAGCCTCAGCAACTTAGTAAGGCCCTAAGCAACTTAGTGAGACCCTATCTCAAAATAAAAAATAAAAAGGGCTGTGGCTGTGGCTCAGTGGCTTCAGTGGTTTAGTGCCCCTGGGTTCAATCCCTGGTACCAAAAAAAAAAAAAAAAAAAAAAAAAAAGTTGGAGACAAAGTTAAGACAATGACTCCAGGATAAGGACAAATGGGTGGGTGGTGGAAAGGAGTTTGTGTAGGGGATGGGGGGAGCTGGATATCTAGTAGGTCCAAGCTCTAAGGAGATCATCTAAGTACCATATTTCATCAAATTTAAGATCCAACATTGTGACATACACCCTTATGTTATATGACACAACATCATTTTTTAAATACTGAAATTAATTTAATGACTTGTCAGTTATTACATGTATTTCATTTTCAAAAGTATCCAAAGGCAAACAATGTACACCAGAGAAACATAAGACATGGGTCCCTCAGTACTAAAATCGGAAACAGTGCCCTCACCCTAATTTTAAAAGTGCGGGTGAGCTATAGAATTAGCATTTTCCCCATGATGACTATTTTGATGTTTTATGGGAGGGGGGGGGATGGTAAATGTCAAATTCTTTCCCTAAACCATCTCTTATCTTCTTTGTTCCCCTGCATGGGCTGAGTCAGCCTGTTGGGTGACCCAGGCCTGCCCTGGGGGAGGAGGGAGGCTACACAACTGAGTCCTTTGAGCCTTTCCTCTGACCCAAGGGCAGCAACAGCTGGAAAGGGGCCCGGCTTTATGGGGGAACAATGGTGCCAGCCAGCTGCGGGTGAAGCAGGGCTGCACAGCCTGGTCTGGTCTGGCATGGGTCCAGAAGAGTGCCCCTTGCACCTGAGGGGTCCACTCCACTTAGGAAAAGTTCCAAAAGAGCCATGAAAGTAAAGAGGGGAACTCCCACCCCCAGCATCCCCAGTGAACAACCCTATCCAGAGAATCCCTGAAGACCTCAGAGTCTATGGAACTGAACCATCCCAGTGCACAGATGGGAAAACAAAGGCTCCCACAGGGACTGGAACTTCAAAGTCCCACAGTAAGTCCATAGCTAAGCTGGACCCAGGATCCAGTTTCCCTTTGACACAGCAAGTCCACCATCACGTGACACCTTGCTCAAACTTTTATGAATGTGTCGACTATGTTGTTCTGATAAAGTGCCCGTCTAACACATCAGATAGTATCTCACCACCAGATTGTTGGAATAAGAAGTGAGATCTCAAGTATGAATGCCTGCAGGACAGGGGAGACCTGGGAGCACCTGCCTGTCCCCGCTCCTTCCAGCCAACATTGACTGTGATGTAGGAACTACCGAGTTCAAAGCTCACCTCTAACACTTCCTGTGTATGCCCTTGGGTAAATTACTTTGTCTCTGTGGCAATCACTTCCAAGATAGCCCTGAATGGTTCTCACCTCTTGGTATTTATTCTCTTGTGTAGTCTGTCCCTTCCCACAACAAAGAGGGTGGACCTAAGTAACCACTAGGAAATTGCAGAAATGAAAGTCTGACTTCTGGACTACGTCAGAGAAGACATTGCTGCTTCTACCTCGCTATCTTGGAGCACTTACTCGAAGGGAAAAGGGCCAGATGGTAAGGACACTTGAGCAGCCCTGTGGAGAGGTTCACATAGCAAATGTGTTAGTCTGTTTTCTGCTGCTACAATAATACCCCAGACTGGGTAAATTATAAACAGTAGAAGTTTATTTGGTTCTGCAGGCTGAAAAGTCCAGAATCCAGGGACCACATCTAGTGAGAGCTCTGTGCTGCAACCCAACGTGGCAGGAGGCATCAGGTGGCAAAAGAACATGCAAGAGAATGATCAAGAGGGGACTGAGGGGCTGGGGTTGTGGCTCAGAGGTAGAGCGCATGCCAAGCATGTGCACAGCCCAGGTTCGATCCTCAGAACCACCTAAAAATAAAGGCATTGTGTACAACTAAAACAAATAAATAAAATATTAAAAAAAAAAGAGGGGACTGAATTTGCTTTTGTGTGTGTGTGTGTGTGTGTGTGTGTGTGTGTGTGTGGTACTGGGGATTGAACTCAGGGGCACTCAACCACTGGGCCACATCCCCAGCCCTTTTTTGTGTTTTTTAATTAGAGACAGGGTCTCACTGAGTTGCTAAGTGCCTCGCCATTGCTGAGGATGGCTTTGAACTCGTGATCCTCCTGCCTCAGCCTCCCAAAGTGCTGGGATTCCAGGCGTGCGCCACTGCGCCCGGCTGAATTTGCTTTTATGACAAACCCAGGCTCATGATAACTGACCCACTCCGGGATCATGACATTAGCCCTTATGAATGATGTAATTGCCCCTTAAAAATCCTACCTCTCAACACTGTTACCTTAGCAATTAAATATGCACGTGAGTGCCGGGCACGGTGGTGCACGCCTATAATCCCAGCACTTGGAGGCTGAGACAGGAGGATCGCAAATTCAAAGCCAGCCTCAGCAATGGCAAGGCACTTAGCAACTCAGTGAGACCCTGTCTCTAAATAAAATACAAAAAAAAGGCTGGGGATATAGCCCAGTGGTCAAGTGCCCCTGAGTTCAATCCCCGGTACCACCAAAAAATAAATAAATAAATAAATAAATAAATATAAATATTCACGTGAGTTTGAGAGAGGACATTTAAATCATAGCAGCAAGTAATGAGATCCTTGCCAGCAGTGAACTGATTTGCCAGCCATATGCATGAGTCACCTGGAATCAGATGCCTCAGCCCCTGTCAAGCTTTAAGGTGACTGCATCCCAAGCTGACATCTGGACCAGAACCTCACGAGATGTTCCAGGTGAGAATCACCCAGTTAACCTGCTAACAAATTCTGAACCCATAGAAAATAGATAAGATAAAAAATGTTTACTGTTTTAAGCTATTACATTTTGGGGTAATTTCTTATACAGCAATAGATTATTTTTTAATATTTATTTATTTGTTTTAATTATACACATCTTTTTTTTTTTTTAATTGTACATGGTGCTGAGGGTCAAACCCAGGCTGCTCACGTGCTAGGTGAGCGCTGTACCGCTGAGCCACAACCCCAGCCCACAATAGATTATTAATACAATAAATTTTTGCCTTCTTTTTCTTATCTTTAAATGAAAGTGATAATACCTGCTTCGTATAATGAGGATTCAATAAGATTATGTACGGGGCCCAGCACCTGTAATTCCAATACTGGTGGGTAGGTAGCCTGGGCAACTTAGCGAGACTCTCAGAATTTTAAAAAACACTTTTAATTTAAAAATAAATTTAAAAGCCAGGTGTGGCAACACATGCTAGTAATCTTAGTGACTCAGGAGGCTGAGGCATGACAATTCCAAGTTCAAGGCCAGCCTTGACAATTGAGCAAGACCCTATCTTTTTTTTTTTTTTTTTTTTTTTTAGTTTTTTTTAAAAAAATTATTTGGGCTGGGGTTGTGGCTCAGCGGTGGAGCGCTCGCCTAGCACATGCACAGCCCGGGTTCGATCCTCAGCACCATGTAGAAATGAACACATTGTGTACGACTAAAAGCAAATAAAATAAATTTTAAGAAATTATTTATTTATTCTAATTTGTTATATATGAAAGCAGAATTCATTTCATAGTACAAATTCATAGTACACATAATACACACATAGCACAATTTTTCATGTCTCTGGTTGTACACAAACTAGAGTCACACCATTTGAGTATTTATACATGTACTTAGGGTAATGATGTCCATCTCATTCCACTGTGTTTCCTAGCCCCTGACTTCTCCCTTCCCCTTCCTCCCCTTTGCCCTATCTAAAGTTCCTCCATTCCTCCCATGCTCCCCCCCACCCCCATTATGGATCAGCAGCCTCATATCAGAGAAAATATTCAGCATTTTTGGGGGTTGGCTTACTTCACTTAGCATAATATTCTCCAGCTCCATCCATTTACCTGCAAATGCCATGATTTTATTCTCTTTTAATGCTGAGTAATATTCCATTTACCTGCAAATGCCATGATTTTATTCTCTTTTAATGCTGAGTAATATTCCATTTACCTGCAAATGCCATGATTTTATTCTCTTTTAATGCTGAGTAATATTCCATTGTGTATATATACATACATATATATATATATATATATATATATATCACAGGTTCTGTATCCATTTATCTACTGAAGGGCATCTAGCTTGGTTCTACAACTTAGCTATTGTGAATTGTGCTGCTATAAACGAATATCATGCTAAGCAAAGTAAGCTAATCCCAATAAACCAAAGGCTGAATGTTCTCTCTGATAAGTGGATGCTGATCCATAATAAGGAGGGGGAAGGCATGGGAAAAATGAAGGAACTTTGACTGGGCAAAGGAGAGGAGGGAGGGTAGGGAGGCTGCAAGGGGACAGGAAAGATGGTGGAAAGAGATGGACATCATTACCCTAGTTACATGTATGACTGCACATATGGTGTGACACTACATAGTGTACAACCATAAAAATGTAAAGTTGTACTGAAATTGTGTACAATGAATCAAAATGCACCTAATTAAAATAAATATATAAATTTTAGAGGTATCTATATCACAGAAAAAAATAAATTTGAACAGTCACTAAAAAAAAAGGCTAGGGTTGTGGCTCACTGGTAGAGTGCTTGCCTCACATGTGTGAGGCATCAGGTTCAATTCTCAGCATTGCATGTAAATAAATGAATAAAATAAAGGTCCATCAACAACTAAAAGTAAAATATTTTTAAAAGGACTGGGGTATAACTCTGTGGTAGAGTGCTACTCTAGCATGTGAGAGGCCCTGAGTTTACTGTCCTGCCGTACAAATAAATAAATAAGTATATAAAGGTGATACATGAACAGGGTCTGGCTCAGAGCAAACACTAAGCCCATGGATGCCAACATTGCTGTTATTGAGAGCAGAGGTTGAGGAATGACCAGGAGGAGAAGAGGAAGTAGCAACCCTCATTCTCTTTAACCTGGCAATTCAGCTCTTAAATACCTGCTCCCAAGACAGAAAGAAAGTTCTGTAGGAAACCTTAATCTCCTCTCCTCAGAAGGCAAGGTAGAGACCATTTGTCGTTTCCCTTGGAACTCTAGGTCTCTACCACCTCAAACTCCACCTTCAGAATTTATGAAGGGAATTTCTTGCTCATCTGTTAGGAGCCCTGATCAACAGAAATATGCTCCATCTCAGCACTTTCCAGGGATGTTCCCTGAACCCTGGAAACTACCCAGCAAAGGACCGTTCTGCTCTTTAATCTGTCTCTGAGAACCAGGTTTAAATTTTAACTCTGCTGCGTACTTGCCCTTTGAAAAGTCACTCAACCTTGTAAGCCCCATTTCCTCATCTGCCAAACCAAAATAGTGAATTTTTTCCTTTTCTTTTTTTATTTGGGGGGTGGTGGTCGTGGTGGAGATGCATGCTAAGCAAGCACTCTATCACTGAGCTATACCCCTGTCCTTTACATTTTTTTTTCTGTACTTGAAAATAGAACCAAGGGCCACTTTACCTTTAAGATACATCCCAGTCTGTTTTCTCTTTCTTTTTAAGTTTTAAGACAGGATCTTGCTAAATTTAGGCTGGCCTAAAACTTGCAATCATTCTGCCTCAGATTCCTGAGTCGCTGGGATTACAGGCATGAGACATGCCACCCAAAAGAAATAGTGAATTTTGCTTTCATGTTGGTGGGGGAAGAAAATTTTGTTGAGCAGAAACAATAAACTGGAAATGGTCCCTACCACACTGTCAGGTGCTCCCTCTCCCCGTCCTGCGCCAATGCTTCTCCCTCCAGCTGGGGCCACTTAACTCTCACACGCAGGTTCTGCCCTGCTCTGGGCTTGAGACAAACTTTGTTTTTAATCAGGGGAACTTTAAAGAGATTTCATCTCTTTAATCAGGTAACTTGCAAATGTATTCTGGTGTTTCTTCCTATGGCCAATCCTGGTTTAAAAGAAATTATTTTAAAATCACCAAATTAATAAAATTATATTATAAAATCCTGGTCCTTTAATTTGGATGCACATTGGAATCAACCTGAGGGGTTAACACTGATACCTGTGTCCCAAAGATTTGGATTTTTTTTGGCAGTGTTGGAAGTCAAACCCAGGGCCTTGGACATGCTAGGCAAGTACTCTACCACTGAGCTACACTCCCAGCTCTCAAAGATCTGGATTTAACTGGGTGCAATGGCACACGCCTGTAATCCCAGCAGCTTTGGAGGCTGAGGCAGGCAGATAGAGATTTAAAGCCAGCCTCAGCAATTTAGGGAGGCCCTAAGCAACTTAGTGAGATCCTATCTCTAAATAAAATATAAAAAGGGCTGAGGATGTGGCTCAGTGGTTAAGTGCCCCTGAGTTTAATCACTAGTGCAAATAAATAAATAAATAAAGCCGGGAGTGGTGGCGCATGCCTGTAATCCCAGCACTTAGGAGGCTGAGGCAGAAGGATCACGAGTTCAAAGCCAGCCTCAGCAATGGTGAGGCACTTAGCAACTCAGTGAGACCCTGTCTCTAATAAAATACAAAAAAGGGCTGGGGATGTGGCCCAGTGGTCGAGTGCCCCTGAGTTCAATCCCCAGTACCAAAAATAAATAAATAAATAAATAAATAAATAAATAAATCTGGATTTAATTGTCTAGGATGTGGCCTAGACATTGAAGTTTGTTAAACCTCCCTGCCCCACTCCCCTTTTGAAGTCACTGGATATACCTTCCATCTGAAAACAAAATAAAGCAAACATGGGGGGGCAAAAATGAAGCTATTCTGGGCTGGGGTTGTGGCTCAGCGGCAGAGCGCTCGCCTCGCACGTGCGCGGCCCGAGTTCGATCCTCAGCACCACGTAAATGCATTGCATTGTGTACAACTAAAGTAAATAAATAAATATTTTTTTTTTAAATGAAGCTATTCTTTTCAAGAGAGGGGACATGAAACAACGAAGGATAGTGATCCCTGAGAGACTAGAAACAAATTAAGTGAGACCATGATTTCCCAAAACTACTGTCTAGACAGTTTTCAGACATGGGGCAGGGAGGGGTAACCCAACTAGAGTCAAGCAGACTGAGTTGGAGACATGGAGCTGAGAATCTGGGGAGACCAAGTAGGCTAGAGTTTGCAGGAGAGAGCCTTGGAAGAGAGGGCTGCATGGGGAAGTCTGCAGTTCCACTCAAGTATCAGCTTCAGTGCTCATTAGCAAATGCATGTGAAGGAACTATCCAAAGATGGGAAAAGAACCACCCAAAAGGACTAGAGAACAGTGTTCACTACTCACACAGGGCAGGAATACTGCCTATTCCCACCAGGAAGACTGGAAAGCCACAGGATTCATAAGTCATTTGGTTGAATACAAAGAAGGGAAAGCCTTAGTATTTGGAGAAAAGTTAGCCCTGGACCTAATGGTGCTAATATGAAAAACAAGACCCTAAAAGATCAAACTATTCCCAAATAATTTTACTGCATCCCAGAATAAAGCTCAAGAATACTATAGGACAAACTGAGCACCGTGGTGCAGGCCTATAATGCCAGTGACTTGGGAGGCTAAGGCAGAAGTATCTCAAGTTCCAGGCCAGCCTCAGCAACTTAGACTCTGCCTCAAAATAAGAAAATAGCCGGGCACGGTGGTGCACGCCTGTAATCCCAGCACTTTGGGAGGCTGAGGCAGGAGGATCACAAGTTCAAAGCCAGCCTCAGCAATGGCGAGGCACTTAGCAACTCAGTGAGACCCTGTCTCTAAATAAAATACAAAAAAGGGCTGGGGATGTGGCCCAATGGTCGAGTGCCCCTGAGTTCAATCCCCAGTACCAAAAAAAAAAAAAAAAGAAAAGAAAAAGGGCTGGGATGTAGCTCAGTGGTAAAGTGCCCCTGGGTTCAATCTCCAGTACAAAAAATAAATACATTAATTAATTTAAATTAAATTGGGCAGGGCACAGTGGTGAACACCTGTAATCCCAGTGGCTCAAGAGCCTGAGGCAGGAGGATCACAAGTTCAAAGCCAGTCTCAGAAAACTTAGGCCCTAAGCAATTTAGTGAAACCCCATCTCAAAATAAAAAATAAAAAGGCCTGGGGATATGGCTCAGGGGTTATGCACTCTTTTTTTTTTTTTTTTTTTTTTGTGGTACCAGGGATTGAACTCAGGGGCACTCGGCCACTGGGCCACATCCCCAGCCCTTTTTTGTATTTTATTAGAGACAGGGTCTCACTGAGTTGCTAAGTGCCTCACCATTGCTGAGGCTGGCTTTGAACTCGTGATCCTCCCGCCTCAGCCTCCCAAGTGCTAGGATTACAGGTGTGCGCCACCACACCCGGCTCAATTATGCACTCCTTTTAATACCAGGTTCTATACTTGGTACTGGAAAAAAATTAAATTGGGATGATATAAAATTTAAAAATAAAACTAGGGCTGGAGTTGTGGCTCAGCGGTAGAGCGTTCACCTAGCACGTGCGCGGCCCGGGTTCGATCCTCAGCACCACATAAAAATAAATGCATTGTGTACAACTAGAAACAAATAAATAAATGTTTTTTAAAAATAAAAAGGGCTGGGGATGTAGCTCAGTGGTAGAGCACTTGCCTAGCAAGTGTGCCTCCCCTGGGTTCAATTCCCAGGATCACAAAGATAAAAAGGAAATCAACAAAAAATAAATAAAAGAAGCCAGTTATGGTTTGGAGATGGTTGTTCCTGAGGCAAAGATTCATGGGCTGGAAGCCTGGTCCTAGGTGTGATCCCCAGTGTTGAGGTTATGGAACCTTTAAGAGGCAGCTCCTAGTAGAAGGTAATTAGTCATGGGATTAATACTGGTCTCCCAGAGTAGGTTGAGTCTCAGAGAACTGGATTGGTTCCCATGAGAGTGAGCTGTTAGAAAAAGAGAAGCTTGACCCCTTCCTAGTCTCTTACTTCCTTGCTTATATGTTGCCCCTCTACATGTGGATGGTTCCCTTTCCACTTCTTCCCCATGTTGTGATGAGGGGGACCCTTTCCAGGACACTGGTACAATGCTGTTTTGAACTTCTAGCAAACAGAATCACCAGCTAAATAAACCTCTTTAGTTTATAAGTTTCCCAGTCTCAGGTATTTTATAATAGCAACATGAAAGAGTTGTGCTGGGAATTTCATTTTGTATCACCTAAGTAGTAACACTGAAGTGATGCCAATGTTGATCAACTGGTTAAAAGATGATGATAGATATATTATTGTAAAGAATCTATTTCTTCTTTACAATTAGCAAGTCATATGTGAGGTAAAGCTCTGTCACTGTGGGAATATCCTGTTGTCTAACAGCCTTTTACCTCACGATTTTAGCAGCCATTCTAATCTTTCATCAATTATTTTACAGGGGGGGTTGCAAAATGAGGATTTAATGATTTTTAATTCTATCACTCCTTCTACCTTTATTGGTTTCATTCTTCTGTAAAGAAGAGTTTCCCTCTATCTAGAGGATGAATTATAATTCTTCCTAAAAAGATGGGGTAACTGCTCAACTTTTAATAATTAATCATTAAATTTAAGAACTAATATAATAGTCATCTTTAAAGGTGACAAATGAGTGTATCTCTTTGTAACTCCATAAATGCATACATTTTTATTTATTCAATGTTTTACAATTAATAACATTCATTCTGATATTGTTAATACTCAAATTGTCCCAAATTCAGGCAGTGAAGTCCTTTCAAGCTGGCTTTGTTTTATTGGCACACCTTTATTAATCTTGAGCACATCCGTATTTTTTTGGCACAAAAAGATGTTCCAGGTTCTCCTTATTCTTTCCCTGCCCAAGCTTAAACTCAGCCATTTTTCCAAACAGCCCTTCAAAGGGGTGAAGATATTTCTTTAAATATTTATTTATTTGTTTTTTAGTTGTACACATGCCTTTATTTTTACATGGTGCTGAGGATCGAACCGGCTGCGCACTTGCTAGGTGAGCGCTCTACCGCTGAGCCACAATCCCAGCCCAGGGGTGAAGATATTTAAAGGCAAAGATTTGGGGCTCTAGTTGTGCTCATTACTAGTGGATTGTTATTACTTCTAGGCCCTCCCTTTCACTGGGTAAAAATAGGGAGAAATAAAAATATCATATATATTCGTGTATTGTAGATGACGTATGATTGTATGCAAAAATTTAAATATATGCTATATACATATATAATCACATATATTGTATTAATGAATATATATATGAATATATATGATATATAATATACCCATATATATGCATATGCATACACATACACCATAAGGTTATATGACTATTTCTTTTTTTTTTTTTTTTTTTTTTTTGGTACCAGGGATTGAACTCAGGGGCACTCGACCACTGGGTCACATCCCCGGGCCTTTTTTTTTTTTTTATGTATTTTTATTAGAGACAGGGTTTCACTGAGTTGCTAAGTGCCTCACCATTGCTGAGGCTGGCTTTGAACTCGCGATCCTCCTACCTCAGCCTCCCAAGTGCTGGGATTACAGGCGTGCACCACTGTGCCCGTCTTATCTGACTATTTCTAATTCGTAAATCATAAGTGTTTTTCTGAACTACTTCTTCTTTTTTTTTATTTTTATTTTTTTTTGTCTTTTATTGGTTCTGGAGTGGACCCAGCACCTTGAACTTGCTAGGAAGGTGCTCTACCACTAAACAATGTTCCTAGCCCTTTATTTTACTTTTTTTTTTTTTTTTTTGGTACCAGGGATTGAACTCAGGGGCACTCGGCCACTGGGCCACATCCCCAGCCCTTTTTTGTATTTTATTAGAGATAGGGTCTCACTGAGTTGCTAAGTGCCTCGCCATTGCTGAGGCTGGCTTTGAACTCTCGATCCTCCTGCCTCAGCCTCCCAAGTGCTGGGATTACAGGCGTGTGCCACCGCACCTGGGTATTTATTTTACTTTTTAAATTCTAATATTTTTGCAGTACTGGGGGTTGAATCCAGAGCTGCTTTACCACTGAGCATTGATTGACTGAACCAATCCCCAGTCCCCAGTTCAATCAGGAATTGAACCCAGGAGTTCTTAGCCACTGAGCCACATCCCTAGACCCCCATTTTTAGTATTTAAAAAATATTTTTAGTTGTAGATGGACACAATACCTTTATTTATTTATTTATTTTTGTGTGGAACTGAGGATCGAACCCAATACCTCACATAGGCAAGGCAAGCGCTCTACCACTGAGCTACAACCCAAGCCCCCCAGCCCTTCTTTATATTTTATTTAGAGACAGGGTCTCCCTAAGTTGCTTAGGGCTTCACTAAATTGCTGAGGCTGACTTTGAATTTGCCATCCCTCCTGCCTCAGCCTCCTGAGCCCCTGGGATTACAGGTGTGCATCATATAACCAGCTTGAACTTTTTCTTATATTACTTATTTTTATTTTGGATACCAGGGCTTGAACCCAGGGGCACTTAATTACTGAGCCAATGTTCCCAGGCTTTTTTATTTTTTTTATTTTGAGACAGAATCTCACTAAATTGCTTAGGTTCTCACTAAACTTTTGAGGCTGGCTTTGAATTTAGAATCTTTCGGCCAGTTTCCTGAGGTGCTGGGATTACAGGCGTGCACCACCACACCTGGCCAGTTTGAACTTCTCTGACTTTATATTATATTAAGATCTCTTTTTATCTTTTTTAAAAAACATTTATTTATGGGTTGGGATTATGGCTCAGCGGTAGAGCGCTCACCTAGCACGTGGGCAACCCGGGTTCGATCCTCAGCACCACGTACAAATAAAGTGCATTGAATAAAACGCATTGTGTACAACTAAAGCAAATAAATTTTAAGAAAAAAAAAACATTTATTTATTTGCTTTAGTTGTACACAATGCATTTATATTTTTACGTGGTGCTGAGGATCGAACCCGGGCCGCGCACGTGCTAGGCGAGCGCTCTACCACTGAGCCACAATCCCAGCCCTCTTTTTATCTTAAATGGAAAAATTTTATTCCTAATATTGTCTTGTTTACTTATATATGTATGTATACTAAATATGTATACATTAACTACAAATTTACCATGCCAACATTAATAATAACAATAGAAATGCCAAATAAAGTTTTGGTCCTCAGAATGTATCCCTTTAAGTATGCACACTCAAGAGCTGTGTTCAAAGATCATGTTATGCTTCCTTACTCATCTGAAGCCAGGGCAATGAATATGACAGCAGGAGAAGAGAGCAAGTTCCTGAGGAGAGCAGTGTTTGGATGTCAGATAGAATAACTGGCAGGAGGGAAAACAGCAATTTGAGATATCGTGGTCTCAGAGAGTAAAGTTTTCATTACCAGTGGAGGGTCCACAATTGTATTGGTAGCTGCTGAGAGTTCAAACACGGACAGTGCTACTGTTTGACTGTCCCCTTCAGAATGCAAGTTTAATTGCCATTGTGAATGTATTGAGAAGTGGAACTTTCAGCTGGGCACAGTGGTGCATGCCTATAACTTCAACACCTTGGGAGGCTCAGACAGGAGGATTGCAAGTTCAAAGCCAGCCTCAGCAACTTAGCGAGATCCTGTCTCAAAATTAAAAATTAAAATAACTGAGGATATGCCGGGTGCGGTGGCACACGCCTGTAATCCCAGCACTTGGGAGGCTAAGGCAGGAGGATCGCGAGTTCAAAGCCAGCCTCAGCAATGGCGAGGCACTTAGCAACTCAGTGAGACCCTGTCTCTAATAAAATACAAAAAAAAGGGCTGGGGATGTGGCTCAGTGGTGGAGTGTCCCCGAGTTCAATCCCCAGTACCAAAAAAAAAAAAAAAAAAAAAAAAAAAAAAAAAAAAAACTGAGGATATGGCTTAATGGTTAAGTGCTCCTGGGTTCAATCCAGTACCAAAAAAAAAAAAAAAAAAAAAAAAGTGGAATTTTTAAGAGGTGATTAGGGCTCTATCCTTATGAGTGAACTAATGCCATTATACAGGTGGGTTAGTTATTGAGGGAGTGGCCTCCTGAGGAAAGAATGGATTTGGCCTGATTTCCTCTGCTTTTTATGCACTTGCTGGCCCTTCTGCTTTATGACACAGCACAAAGGCTTTGGCCAGATGCTGGTGCAGTGTCCTCAGACAGCCCAGCCTCAAGAACTATGAGCCAAATAAATTCATACTATTTAAAAATTACCAAATCTGCAGTTTTCTGTTACAGCAGCAGAAAACTGATTCAGACGGACTGAAGATACTAGAAATAACCCCCCAAAAGCTATATGTATTGAATACTGTGTACCTAGGCACTGTGTTTAGTGCTTTACACACAATTACACATACAATCTTTGTATAAGTCTGTGGGGTAGGCACTATTATTGTGTTCATTCTCCACTTGCCATTGCCTTTCAAAGAGATGGAACAACCTGCTCAAGGCTACATAGCAAGTAAGTGAGGGAACCTCATTTCTCACCCAGTATGTTCTTAATCATGGATGTTCACTGGATTTGGAAACATCACGATTGTTGGTGACCCAGATGAGAGCATTATCAGTGGAAAGGAAGAGACAGAAGTTAAATTAGAATATGATTATAAAGTAAATTTGAGATGAGAAAGTGGAGACACTGAATTCAGTCAGTACCTTGAGGAAGTTGGCCTGTGGTACTGGGCACAGTGGTGCATGCCTGTGGAAGGAAACCGGATGGAAACGCCAAGGAGAACGTGGAGTCAAAGGAGAGTTGTAGTTGAGAAGGTGAGAGCGATGGGACCTTGAGACTCAGAGCGTCCATGGAAGGGATGGTTTTAGTGACTGAACCCAGCGCCTCACACATGCTAAGCATGCACTGTACCATGGAGCTATGCCTCCCAAAGGGATGGCTTTAGTTAGAGTGAAAAATATTTCTTTAATGCTGATGAGAAAATGAGAGAGTTCGTGTTCGTTTATCTCATATATATGTATATATATAGATGGACACACTACCTTTATTTTATTTATTGTGGTGCTGAGGATTGAACCCAGTGCCTTACACGTGCTACGCAAGCCCTCTACCACTGAACCACAGCTCCAGCATTGAGATAGTTCTTTTGAATTCTACTTCCTCAAAAAGCTTGAGACAACACCTCTAGGCGTGGTGGTACATGCCTGTAATCCCAGCGGTTCAGGAGGCTGAGACATGAGGATCACCAGTTCAAAACCAACCTCAGCAACAGTGAGGCACTAAGTAACTCAGTGAGACCCTGTCTCTAAATAAAATTCAAAATAGTGCTGGGGATGTGGCTCAGTGGTCAAGTGCCCCTGAGTTCAATCCTTGGTACAAAAAAAAAAAAACCTTGAGAGAACATTGCCAACTATAAGTGCCCAGATGTTGCCACCTGAAGCGATGGCTGCTTGGAGCAATGAAGTCACGGGAAGAAGTTCAGAGGCAAACTGGAAACAAACAGGTTTTTATTTTGATAACTTCTCTCTCTGGCTCTAACAACAACTTTAACACGTACCACACACCACCAAAAACCCACATACCAAATGGTGCCAACCCGATCAGCAATCTCAGCCCAAGTCTCTGGAGATCCGGGGCCAAGTCTCGTGAGACTACGGAAGGCTGCGATGCCCAAACATCTCCATGGCCCGTAGTCAACTGCAATCTTAGCCATCTCCCCAAACAGGGCTCCTGCGTTTCCCCCCTTTTGTTTTAAAAGAGGGGATGCTCTAGGACGTCTATGTGCAACCAACATTCTTACCTGTCATCGGATAATCAAGGCTGTGCCCTTGACTCCTGTCTTAGGTTGATATGTCGGCCACATGAGACTGTCCCGTGCAACTGTGCCTGTCTTAGGTTGTCCCCCTCTGGGGATCTTACCCGTCATTGGCTAACCAGCCATCCACTGGAGCCCTTTAGGATCGACTGTGTATGATGACTAACAGCCGTCCAATTGTGAGGAGATGTTGCGGCTTTAAGGCGACAAGCCTTTTGGTGACGAGCCAAATTGCATAGCATATCAAATTGTTTAAATAAATCAGCTGCCCTAAGTTCCATCAAGTAACACACTGAATTCTCTAGACAAATACCCATAAAGCATTGTTCTGTAAAGTTTCAAACAATGGAGGATCAAAATGTCCACTTGTTATAACACGTTGATCTAGGAGGCCCCATGCATGCAGAGCAGAGGCCACACTGCTGGTGAGGTTGTTTGATGTTTGAGCAGCAGGAATGGTTGAAGCTGTAGCAGCAGCTGTCTTTTTATGTCTAGACAATGCCACCGGCAAATCTTCAGGGCCCGCTACCTAGAAACTCAAGCATCAATTATTAAAGGAAAGGCAGTGCTATTGCAGCACTGAATCAAAAGGTGAGTTGTCAAACTAAAAAATAGAATAATTAGATTAGAAAATTAAAGTTGATTTTTGTTCACACACATTGCTGGTTCAGCTTCCACAAACATAAGTTGGCAAAATATCATATTTAGAACAAAACAAAGAAAGACTGAGGGTATTTACTGCATTAAAGATAGATTAAAGAAAAGGTAAAGGCACTTTGGAGAAATAATTTGTTAGCTGGAACCCTTGAGTCTCTGTATACACAGCAATCTTTTACCTGTTGAGATAATTGAAATTAATCAGCTATTAAACAAATGAAGTTAATAACAAATAAACAATCTTATGTCAAAAAACACCAAAATATCAGGTTATATAGCACTAGTCATATTGTTTGCTAAAGAGAAGTCCCAGGGATACCTATAAATCAAAATTGAAAGTACCTTCATTTATAAAATTATTTACCTGCCGGGCGTGGTGGCGCACGCCTGTAATCCCAGCACTTTGGGAGGCTGAGGCAGGAGGATCACGAGTTCAAAGCCAGCCTCAGCAATGGCGAGGCACTTAGTAACTCAGTGAGACTCTGTCTCTAATAAAATACAAAAAAGGGCTGGGGATGTGGCCTAGTGGTCAAGTGCCCCTGAGTTCAATCCCCGGTACCAAAAAAAAAAAAAAAAAAAAAAAAAAAAAAAAAAATATTTACCTAAATTGAATACTCTTAACCTAAAATAATTAAAGTTATTTGGATCCATATATATATATTTTTTTCATAAGCGCTTTGTTATTTGTGACGTCACACTGGACAGACGCACAAACATACAAACATATATTTGTGACGTCACATTAACATGAAATGTAGACAAATGTACAGACATAAAGACATGTATAAAAGGAGAAAAAAAAATACAATTGTGTGCACACTAAAGAGAGATCTCCTCGTCCCAGCCGGGAGGAATGACACTTAAGTTGTGAAATATTTTGAAGGACTTTTTTGAGGGAATCATTCCATATCTTCATCTTGGTCCTCTTGATTTTGTACTTTTTTTTATTAATCTTGATTCTTTAACAACTTCATCTTGATCCTTTTGATGTGGTACCTGTTTTATTAATCTAGATGGTATCCATATTGGAGAGGATTTGTGCTTTGGAAAAACACAAACAGATCCTCTCCCCCAAATTAATACTGGATCTGGACCCTTCCATGTACCTGAAAGAACATCCTTCCAGTAAACCAAAGGTTTATGTTGTTGGTGTGGGTTCCAATGTCTGTCTCCAGCAGAATAACTATTAGAGTCTAAAGATTAAAAATTTAAGGTGGCGGATCCAAGATGGCGGATTAGAGGAAGCCGCACTTCAGGACAGCTCCATGGAAAGAATCCAACAAAGCAGATAAATTGCCTTTCATCATATATATATGGACTGAAAATATCGATCTCCTGGATGGTTTGATTACCACTACCAGAGAGAGAAAGAGACAAGCTGTCTGCATGGTGCACAGGCCGTGCGAAACAAAGTCAGTGTGGGGAGACCGCGCTACTACTGCAACCCCAGCCAAACTCACGGCACACCAACGTGAAACTGGCGATAAAGACCAGCGATAACAGCCGGGGGGATTGGTGCTGGGGAACCACGGGAGACCGCGGGGCCACACACCAGTTCGGAGCCACACTCCGCCGGACGCGACCCTCAGTAGTGGGGCCCCCGGACAGAGCGGCGCAGAGATCTGCGATTAGCAAACGGGCAGAGTGGAGCGGGCCAGTCTGAAGCAGCACTGTCTGCACCACAGTCACAGGTGTGGCTTCCCGGTGCGATCGGCAAGCATATGGGAGTCTGCCGAGCTGCTGTTGACTGGAAGGAGAGCACCGCCATCTTTGAAAGCTTCAGGGGCTGGTCCTGACAAAGGGAAGGAGACGGAGAGCAACTGCTGCATCCATCCAGGGACTCTCCAGCTCTCTGAAGACAACGCACAATTGGGTGAGACTTGGGTGGTCAGCAGGGGAAGGCGTTTCTGAGGCTGGCACAGCGGCCACAGGGGACTGCAACTGTGGGTGGGCTTGGGGAGGGGGTGCCTTCTGGAAGATCCCCCTTCCCAGCGCCATTCATCTGCTGACACACACAGTCCCCCTGGGCCACTCCTTCACTGAACCGTGCAGCCGCTGGCCTAGGATGCAGCCTTGATTTCACTGACAGGATCACAGACTGTGATCCAATAGCAATTGGTTTGAACTGGAAAGGAAAAAAAAGAGGGGGGCTTCCCAGGGCCCGTTTTGTCTGAGACTTGGGGTTTGACTTTTTTTTTTTTTTTTTTTTTCCTTTTCTTTTTATTGGTCTGCTTGATTTTTTGGATTGCAGGAAGGGGGTTTTTTTGTTTGTTTGTTTGTATGTTTGTTTGTTTGTTTCATTTTCTTTTTCTTTTTTTGGCTTTGTTTTGTTCTGCTTTTTTTTTTTTTTTTTTCCTTCCGCATTGATTGTTAGTGTGTTTATTTGCTTCCGCTCCTTTTTTCTTTCATTCTTTTCCTCCTTCTCACTCTTGTATCTTTTCTTCCTCCTTCATCTTTCATGTTTACATCCTGCCAGTGCATACTAAACAGAGGCAAAAACAAGTTATACGCAAAACTTGGGATTTCTAGAACCGGCGCAATTGAACTGGGTACCAAAGTGGTGTTATATATAGTTTACTCTCTATTTCCTTGATTCTCTCTCTCCTCTCTCTTACACCAATTCCTACTCTTTTATCATTTTTTTTTCTTTTCCCAACTTACTATATATATAAATTGATCTTTTTACCTAATTGTCAACCCCATTCTCTTTCTTCCATCATCTACTGATACTAAACCACTTCCACTAAACCATTTCAATAGATATCTCTTTTCATACTTTCCAAGAAAGAACAATTCAAGACACTTCCTTCTTCCTAAACATAACACCTCTGTATCCAATACTTGAAGCTATAAAACCCTATCAGAAACGTACAGAGTAAATTGGAAATAATATCTGGGTTAACAAAATCTGTACATTGTGACCAAACTTGGATTTTCTGAATAGAAAGTGTTAGGTTTTGAAAGTATAAAGGAATTATAAGGTGATCTGATAGCATTGTACTACAGGAACAACATAAGGCTTTAAGGTAAAATCGAAACAGTCAAGGTCCCACAGTGCAGGAAGAATAGACACACAAGCAACATGAAAAAACAAGGAAAGAAAATGACACAAACAAATCAAGATACCTCATCGGTAGATGTCATGGCAAGCACAGTTGGTCAAATGCCAGAGATGGAATTTAGAAATTACATATGCCAAATGTTTATGGAACTTAAGAATGAACTCAAAAATGAGATGAGGGAGCAGGTACAGGAGGCAAAAGATCATTTTGACAAAGAACTCCAAAAACAAATACAGGAAGTAAAAGATTACTTCAATAGGGAAATAGAGGCTCTAAAGAGAATCCAAACAGAAATTCCAGAAATGAAAGAAGCAATAAACCAAAATAAAAGCTCAATTGAAAACATCTCCAACAGAATAGACCACCTGGAAGATAGAACCTCAGACAATGAAGACAAAATATATGTCCTAGAGAAGAATTTAAACCATACAGCAAAACTTGTTAGTAATCATGAACATAACATCCAAGAATTATGGGACAGCATAAAAAGACCAAACTTAAGAGTGATCGGCGTAGAGGAAGGGGCAGAGTTTCAAGCCAAAGGAATGAGTAATCTATTTAATGAAATAATTACAGAAAATTTTCCAAGCGCCGGGTGTGGTGGCGCACGCCTGTAATCCCAGCACTTTGGGAGGCTGAGGCAGGAGGATCGCGAGTTCAAAGCCAGCCTCAGCAATGGCGAGGCACTTAGCAGCTCAGTGAGACCCTGTCTCTAAATAAAATACAAAAAAGGGCTGGGGATGTGGCCCAGTGGTCGAGTGCCCCTGAGTTCAATCCCTGGTACCACAAAAAAAAAAAAAAAAAAAAAAAAAAATTTCCAAGCTTGAGGAATGAAATGGAAAACCAAGATCAAGAGGCATACCGAACACCAAACAAACAAAATCTCAACAGATCCACACCTAGACACATTATAATGAAAATGCCTAATACACTGAGCAAGGAGAGAATACTAAAAGCCACAAGAGAAAGGAAGCAAATTACATATAGGGGGAAACCAATCAGACTATGTTCAGATTTTTCAACCCAGACCTTAAAAGCAAGAAGATCCTGGAATAGCATATTTCAAGCTCTGAAAGAAAAGGGATGTCAACCAAGAATCTTATATCCAGCAAAATTAAGCTTTAGATTCGAAGATGAAATAAAAACCTTCCATGACAAGCAAAAGTTGAAAGATTTCACAACTAGAAAGCCAGCACTTCTGAGCATCCTGGGCAACATTTTTCATGAAGAAGAAGAGAAAGATGATAACGAAAATCAACAAAGGGAGATATTAAACTAAAGGAAATACCAACCAGAAGAGAAACCAAATCAAGCTAAAGACCATAATTCAAATAAAAATGGATGGGAATAAAAATCACATCTCAATAATAACCCTGAATGTTAATGGCCTAAACTCGCCAATCAAAAGACACAGATTATCAGAATGGATTAAAAGAAATGACCCAACAATTTGCTGTCTCCAAGAAACACACCTCATAGAAAAAGATATCAACAGACTGAAAGTGAAAGGCTGGGAAAAGTCTTATCACTCACATGGCCAGCGGAAGCAAGCAGGGGTTTCCATTCTCATATCAAATAAGGTAGACTTCAAACCAAAATTAATCAAGAGGGACAAAGATGGATATTTCTTATTACTTAAGGGAACCATCCATCAACAGGATATAACAATCATAAATCTGTATGCCCCAAATAATGGAGCACCTACATTCATCAAACAAACGCTTCTTAAGTTCAAGAGTAAAATAGACCACAACACAGTTATTCTAGGGGACTTCAACACACCTCTCTCACCAATGGATAGATCATCCAAACAAAAGCTAAACAAAGAAACTTTAAGCCTCCTCAAAACAATTAACAATTTAGACCTAACGGACATATATAGAATATTTCATCCCTCAGTAAACGAATACACATTTTTCTCAGCAGCACATGGCTCCTTCTCCAAAATAGACCATATATTATGTCACAAGGCAACTCTCAGCAAATATAAAAAAACAGAGATACTACCCTGCATGCTATCGGACCATAAAGGGATGAAATTGGAAATCAACGACAAAACAAGGAATAAGAAAAACTACTCCATCAACTGGAAGCTAAACAACATGCTACTGAATGAACAAGGGGTTGAAGAAGACATCAAAGAGGAGATCAAAAAATTCCTAGAGGTAAATGAGAACACAGATACATCATATAGAAATCTCTGGGACACTATGAAGGCAGTAGTAAGAGGAAAATTCATTGCACTGAGTTCATTCCTTAAGAGGAAAAAAACCCAACAAATAAATGACTTAACATCACACCTCAAAGCATTAGAAAAAGAAGAACGGACAAACACCAAGAGCAATAGAAGACAGGAAATAATTAAAATCAGAGCAGAAATTAATGAAATTGAGACTAAGGAAACCATTCAAAGAATTGACAAAACTAAAAGTTGGTTCTTTGAAAAAATAAACAAAATTGACAGACCCTTAGCGATGCTAACGAAAAGAAGAAGAGAAAAAACTCAAATTACTAACATTCATGATGAAAAAGGGAATATCACAACAAACACCTCAGATATACAGAATATAATTAGAAATTACTTTGAAAACTTGTACTCTAATAAAATAGAAAATACTGAATGCATTGACAGATTTCTAGAGTCATATGATTTGCCTAAACTGGATGTTGAGGCTATACATAATTTAAATAGATCAATTACAAGCGAAGAAATAGAAGATGTCATCAAAAAGCTACCAACAAGGAAAAGTCCAGGACCTGATGGGTTTACAGCCGAGTTCTATAAGACTTTCAAAGAAGAACTAATACCAATGCTCTTCAAACTATTTCAAGAAATAGAAAAAGAGGGAGCTCTTCCAGACTCTTTCTATGAGGCCAATATTACATTAATTCCAAAGCCAGGCAAAGACACATCCAAAACAGAAAACTTCAGGCCCATATCTTTAATGAACATAGATGCAAAAATCCTCAACAAAATCCTGGCAAATCGGATACAAAAACATATCAAAAAGATAGTGCACCACGATCAAGTGGGGTTTATCCCAGGGATGCAAGGCTGGTTCAATATTCGGAAATCAATAAACATAATACATCACATCAATAGACTTAAAGACAAAAATCATATGATCATCTCAATTGACGCAGAAAAAGCATTTGACAAAATACAACACCCCTTTATGTTCAAAACACTAGAAAAACTAGGAATATCAGGAACATATCTTAACATAATAAAAGCTATTTATGCAAGGCCCCGAGCTAACATTATCTTAAATGGAGAAAAATTGAAAGCATTCCCTCTAAAAACTGGAACAAGACAGGGATGTCCCCTTTCACCACTGCTATTTAACATAGTACTGGAAACTCTGGCCAGAGCAATTAGACAGACGAAAGAAATTAAAGGGATCAAGATAGGAAAAGAAGAGCTCAAATTAGCACTATTTGCTGATGACATGATAATTTACCTAGAAGACCCAAAAAACTCTACCAGAAAACTTTTACAACTAGTAAACGAATTTGGCAAAGTTGCAGGATACAAAATCAATACACATAAGTCAAAGGCATTTGTGTACATCAGCAACAAAGACTCTGAAAGGGAAATGATGAAAAATACCCCATTTGCAATAGCATCAAAAAAAAAAATACCTGGGAATCAACCTAACGAAAGAGGTGAAAGACCTCTATAACGAAAATTATAGAACACTAAAGAAAGAAATTATAGATGAACTCAGAAGATGGAAAGACCTACCTTGCTCTTGGATAGGTAGAATTAATATTGTCAAAATGTCCATACTACCAAAAGCATTATACAGATTTAATGCAATTCCAATCAAAATCCCAATGTCATTCTTCAAAGAAATAGAAATAGCAGTCATGAAATTCATCTGGAAAAATAAGAGACCCAGAATAGCCAAAGCAATCCTGAGCAAGAAAAGTGAAGCAGGGGGCATCACCATACCAGACTTTAAATTATACTATAGAGCAATAGTAACAAAAACAGCATGGTATTGGCACCAAAACAGACTGGTGGACCAATGGTACAGAATTGAGGATACAGAGACTAATACATTTAATTACAGCTATCTTATATTAGACAAAGGTGCCAAAAATGTACAGTGGAGAAAGGATAGCCTCTTCAACAAATGGTGCTGGGAAAACTGGAAATCCATATGCAACAAAATGAAATTAAACCTATATCTCTCACCATGCACAAAACTCAATTCAAAGTGGATCAAAGACCTAGGAATTAGACCAGAGACAATACACCTAATAGAAGAAAAAGTAAGCTCCAATTTCCAACATGTTGGATTAGGCCCCAAGTTCCTTAATAAGAATCCTGTAGCGCAAGAATTACTACCAAGAATTAATGAATGGGATAGATTTAAACTAAAAAGCTTCTTTTCAGCAAAAGAAACAATCAGTGAGGTGAATAGAGAGCCAACTAATTGGGAACAAATATTTAATACATGCACATCAGATAGAGCACTAATCTCTAGAATATATAAAGAACTCAAAAAACTTTACACTAAAAAAACAAATAACCCAATCAATAAATGGGCTAAGGAATTGAGAAGACACCTCTCAGAAGAAGATACATGATTAATCAACAAATACATGAAAAAATGTTCAACATCGCTGGCAATTAGAGAAATGCAAATCAAAACTACTCTAAGATTTCACTTCACTCCAGTTAGAATGGCAGCCATCAAGAACACAAGCAACAATAAATGTTGGAGAGGATGTGGAGAAAAAGGCACACTCATACATTGCTGGTGGGACTGCAAAATGGTGCAACCGTTATGGAAAGCAGTATGGAGATTTCTTGGAAAACTGGGAATGGAACCATCCTATGACCCAGCCATCCCACTCTTGGGTCTATTCCCAAAGGACTTAAAAACAGCATATTACAGTGACACAGCTATCTCAATGTTTGTAGCTGCACAATTCACAATAGCTAGGTTGTGGAACCAACCTAGATGTCCCTCAGTAAATGAGTGGATTAAGAAAATGTGGTATATACGCACAATGGAATTTTACTCAGCAATAAAAGAAAACAAATTAATGGCATTTGCAGGTAAATGGATGAAGTTGGAAGACATAATGCTAAGTGAAGTTAGTCAGTCTCAAAAATCCAAGTACCAAATGTTCTCTCTTATATAAGGAGGCTTTTTCAAAATATTGTTGGATGGGGGTACATAGGAGGATTAGAGGAACACTAGAATGGTCAAGGGAAGGGAGGGTAAGGGAGGGAGCAACTGGGGAGGGAGGGGGGAAAAAAAAAAAGGTGGTTGAATGAGACGGATATCATTTTCCTTAATGCATGATTGAAGACCTGAATTGTACGAATATACTTTGTATACAAACAGTTGTATGTAAAAAGATACTAAATATATGCACTATGAATTGTACATATTAAAAATTATAAAAATAAAAAAAAATTAAAAAAAATAATAATAAAGTAATGCATTATTAGTTAAAAAAAAAATTTAAGGTAAACAGGGCAACTTCCAATCTGTCCCTAGGACTTTTCCAATTTCCTTCTTTTTGTTTTAATAACATAATTTTCAGTGTGCAGTTTGCTATTTCAGTAATGCCCTGACCCTGAGGATGGTATGGGATGCCTGTTTTATGGGATATATTGAATTTTGCACAAAACTGTTTGAAAGATGAGGACGTATATGCAGGGCCATTAGCTGTTTTAAGCATTGTGGGGATGCCCAATGCAGCAAAAGCTTGCAAACAATGAGATGTAACATCTTTAACCTTTTCTCCAGAATGTAAGGAAGCAAAAATCATGCCTGAGCATGTATCTATGGTCACATGAATAAATCGCAATTTTCCAAAACTTGGCTCATGAGTAACATCCATCTGCCACAAATGATTGGGTATTAATCCTCTAGGGTTAACACCATAATGAGGATTGGGCAAACGTGTCATACAAGATTTACAATCTTTTACAATTATTCTGGCTTGCTCCTCTGTGATTTTAAACTTACGCTGCAAGGTGGTGCTATTGACGTGAAACTGGGAGTGAAATAAAGTAGCTTGCTGGAGCGCTGAAAGTATAAAGATTGTTTGGGTAAGGGCATCAGCCTTTTGATACCTTCATGGAGGGGACCAGGCAAGTTGGTATGTGCTCTAATATGCCCTACGAATAGAGGTTCTTTTCTTGCCCACAAAAGTTTTTGTATTTGATAAAACAATTTAAAGGCTGGAGTATGACGTGCTATTGGTTCTGCTAGCTCTAATTTTGGGACGGCATGTACAATATAGTGGCTATCTGAAAAAATGTTCATGGGCTGTTCTCTAAAATTTTCCAGAGCTCTTACTGTTGCTGCCTGAAGCTGAAGCCGCTTGGAGCAACGAACACTGCAGGAAAATTCGGAGGCAGGATGAAAATGAAAAAAGATCTTTTCTTCTTCTTCTCTCTCCGGCTCCAGCAATCACTCCAAACGCTCTAACTCCAACCACCACCTTCTTCTTCTTCCCTCACACTCTAACCAACCTCACCCAGTTATATACATATAGCTTTAACAAGGACAAGTGCTTACAGCTCGAGCTTACAGGTGCGTCACAGAGTGTTCACGGGCATACAAAGATTTTTTGGATAATGCATTAATATCAGGTGGAAACTAGAACATCTTTTATGGCTCTCAGCTAACATCAATCTTTAGCTATCTCCTTGATTATAGGCTCCTATATCTTACCACAGCTTCCAGTTCCACTAATTGAGCTGATTTGTGTGTAGTTATGTAAATCATATTTTGTTTTTTAGTGACTACTGCAGCAGTACCATTTGAGGACCCATCTGTAAACACATTTAATGCCTTAGGAATAGGTTGATTTTTTATTACCTGTGGAAATATAATAGGATGATTAATACAAAAAGATAATATAGGAGACTTAGGAAGATGATTATCAAAATTTGCAGAAGTAGAGCATTTAGCTATAGCCCAATCATTATCATTGAAGCATAAATATTCAATCTGTGATGATGAATAGGGAGTAATAATAGTAGCAGGGTGAATGCCAAATATTTTAGTAGAAGTCTTAACTCCTTGAAGAATAAGTTTAGCCACCATGGAGGTATAAGACTCAATTATACTTTTAGGAGAGACGGGCAAATGTATCCATAATAAAGGCCCTTGTTGCCAAAATACTCCTGTGGGTGTATATTGTGAAGAAATAATAATCAACATCAGCGGTTGAGTTAAATCAAATCTATCACAATGAGCTCCTTCGATGGCTTTTTCTACTAACTTTAAAGTTTTCCTAGCATCAGGAGTCAATGTTTGCGGTGAAGATGGATCAGGGTCCCCGCGAAGGATGTCAAATAAAGGTTTTAGTTGGCCAGTAGTGAGGTTTAGTGTAGGGCGAAGCCAATTAATGTCTCCCAGTAGTTTTTGGAAATCATTGAGGGTGGTCAAATGTTCTTTATTTATTAAAATTTTGGGGGGTCTAACAAAGGTATCCATGATTTTAAATTCTAAATATAATATGGGTGATCTGGTTTGAACTTTTTCTTCTGCTATATATAATCCATATTTTTTTAAAATTTCTGCCACATCACTGAATATATTAAATAAGATTTTTTGAGCCGGGCGCGGTGGCGCACGCCTGTAATCCCAGCACTTTGGGAGGCTGAGACAGGAGGATCGCGAGTTCAAAGCCAGCCTCAGCAATGGCGAGGCACTTAGCAACTCAGTGAGACCCTGTCTCTAAATAAAATACAAAAAAAAGGGCTGGGGATATGGCCCAGTGGTCGAGTGCCCCTGAGTTCAATCCCCGGTACCACACAAAAAAAAAAAAAAATAAGATTTTTTGATTAGGGTGGGCCAGTAAAAACATCATCCATGTAATGTAAAGACATGAGGTTTGGATATTTATTTTTAATGGGTTGGATTGCTTTGTCCACATATATTTGGCATATGGTGGGGCTATTAGCCATTCCCTGTGGTAGCACTTTCCATTGATATCTTTTATCAGGGCCATTATTATTGATAGAAGGAACTGAAAAAGCAAACCTGGGGGCATCCAGAGGATGTAGGGGAATGGAAAAGAAACAATCCTTTATATCAAGAGTAATAAGATGGAAATTTTTTGGAATAGCTACAGGATTAGGAAGTCCAGGTTGAGTAGGGCCCATGATTTGCATGGTTTTATTAATTTCTCTAAGATCATGTAACAATCGCCATTTTCCTGATTTTTTCTTGATCACAAATATGGGGGAATTCCAGGGAGAGGTGGAAGGTTCTATATGTCCTGCTTCTAGTTGTTCCTGAACTAGTAGGTGGGCCGCTTGTAATTTCTCTTTAGATAGGGGCCACTGAGGGACCCACACTGGCTTATCAGAAAGCCACGGTATTTTCAAAATTATTTTCTCGTGGCCCCCCCAAAAAATATCTTTTTCCTTTATGATAATGATTACTTTTAGGGTTAAGATTACTCTGTACTTTTTGATAATGATTTCTTTTAGGGTTAAGATTACCCTGTAGATTTTCACATTTAACACCTGCAGGCTTGGTTGCAAGGTGTACTCCCATTTGTTGCAAAATATCTCTTCCCCATAAAGTAACCGGTAGGTTAGGTAAAACATAAGGCTGAAATGTTCCTTTATGCCCTTCATCATCCTCCCATTTTAAAATTACCACACTTTTCTCTGGGAGGTTATTATATCCCAAGCCTCTTAAAACTGGTTGAAGCTTTTTGCAGAGGCCAGTGCTTGGGCCATTGCTGTAGATTAATGATGGAAGAGTCAGCTCCAGTATCTATCAGTCCTTCTATCTCTATTCCTTGGATTTTTATTTTACACATAGGCCTCCCTGAACAATCCCGAACCCAGCAAGCCATAGGTTCTGAGTCAATGGAACAAAATCCTCTATTGTTCCCTTTTTGAAGCATACTCATTTTAAATGAATTATGTAAATTGGGAAGGAGAAGCAACTGAGCAATTCTATCTCCTTGATTAACAGAAGTTATACTTTGGGGTGAGCTAAGCATTATTTTTATTTCCCCTTTGTAGTCTGAGTTTATTACACCTGGGGTCACTTGCAAACCTAATAAGCTTTTAGGACTTCTCCCAAGAATAAGTCCTACAGTCCCTGAGGGAAGAGGTCCCCTGACTCCTGTGGGAATCAGTTGAACCCCCATTTCAGGTGTTAACACTATTTGGACGGTGGAACAGAGGTCTAATCCTGCATTTCCTCCTTTTCCTCTGGCGAGGGAGTGGATGGGTAGTAGGGATTGTGTCGGGGAAGCATCTGAGTGGATGCTTGAGGATACTCCTCCTCCAATGCCCCGTACATTTGTGGGCCCCAGGGCAATGGGCCCCGTGCCCCGTTTTTTGAATTCCTGAACAAAGGATTTCCATGGATGTCAAATTTTGAATGCCATTTATTGGCCCAATGATTTCCCTTTTTACACCTGGGGCAGCGGCCTGGGGCACGGTATGAGCTTGGTCTTATTTCTCTTTTGGGATTTTGCCTAGAATAGCCTGATTGATTATGATAATTTTGCCTGGAATATCCTGATTGATTATAATGTCTAGGTTTAGCCTTTGTGAAATTTTGAGGGGAAGCACCTCTCATTGAGGCTGCAATCACATTTCCTGTGACAAAGGCATCATTTATATCTTTACATAGTTGTATATATATGGAAAGATCCTTTTTAGTTCTCCATGGCCTGATGGCTTCCTGGCAGTATTTATTAGCATTTTTGTATGCTAATTGAACAACTAATGGCATAGCTTGATCAACATCTGCAAACATCCTACCTGCAGTTCTCAAAAGTCAATCAGCAATCTCAGCCCAAGTCTCTTGAGATCCCGGGCCAAGTCTCGTGAGACTACGGAAGGCGGCAATGCCCAAACATCTCCATGGCCCATAGTCAACCGCAATCTTAGCCATCTCCCTAAACAGGGCTCCTGCACCCAGAGATCTGTGAGAGACATTTAAAGAGGAAAACATACATCAGTTGTTTGAGTGAGCCGAAGGGAAACATGGTAAGATATCCCTGTAAGATTGAGACCCCGTTGGAGCTTATGAGCTTGTAGCTAAAGTCAAACAATGCTAAGATGTATATGGTTTTCTCCAACTATGTTTAGCATGGCTACCAGAGAATCCCTATCCTGAGTTGTGGATTGCCTAGCAGAGGGTGGGGCAAGAGGTTGATCCCAATGTTGGAGCTGGGAATCCAAGTGATACATGGAAGAGGAGGAGACAGGCAGCAGTATGTCAGGGCCTGTGGATTTATGGTCTCAGTGAGAGAGATGGAAGAGGAGGAGGCAGGAACATATTCATATTTTGTGTGCACATATGACCCTGAGAGATCAAGGTCATCAGAGACAAAGAGACTAAGGAAAGCTCTGATGTTGAACCAATCATCTCAGAAGGATGAAAGGAAGAGGTGAGAAGTTAGACAATAAATCCTTCCATAGTACATGAAACAGAGGTCAGAGAAAATAAGGAACTTTTCCTAAGTCACATAGTGACCTTGTGGTAGGGTTGTGAAATTAGCTCTGCCCAACCCCAGAGCCTGGATGAAGTTACTGCTCTCCTGTTGAGTTTGTGATTTTAGCCTCTGGGACTGGTCTGCTATCAGGCCACCTCATGTGATCTGACAAAATGGATTGTCTTCATTCTCTCTGAATTGGCATTCTGACCACTACTACGGACTTTTCCTCACCTTTAGCTGGCTCTGCCTCCAGAACTTGTCCCATACTGGCCACTGAGTTTATAGCTCCATATTCTGCTATTTATGGTACAACCTGTCCCATGACTGGGCTTCTTGCATGGACTAGAAGAGCAATGATAACAATAATGAGAGTTAACACCTGCTTCTATTACCTTTATCAGGCACCTGATCTATGCCAGCCATGGCACCATTTCTCATTTGAGCCAAAATGACATCTCATTATCACCCCCATTTGCAAGAGAGAACACCAAGGCTCAGAAAGATGAAATCCCGGCCACGTGAAGTGGTACAGCCCTGTAATCCTGGCTACTCAGAAGGCTGAGGCAGGAGGACTCCAAGTTTAAGACCAGCCTTGGAAATTTAGTGAGACCCTATCTCAAAATAAATTACAAGTAAAAGAGGCTGGGGATGTAGCTCAATGGCAAAGCACCCCTGGGTTCCATCCCCAGTACCACACACACACACACACACACACACAAGGAAAAAGAAAAGAAAGAAAGAAATCACTTATTCAGGACTACCCAGCTGGGAAGTTGCAGAGGTGGATTCAATCCTGAATATTTCTGGCTCTACCAGTTCTTGCCTTTTTGCAATTTATTAAAATTAAGATAAGGACTTGTTAACATGTGCACCAATATAACATATTCTCATTAAAATAATTTTTAAAAAACCAATTCTATGATACTGGGTCCCAATCTGCCAATGCAGCTGGCATTCCCTGTCAAGACTCCTTCAAGAATGGCTTAGAAACTTGAGTATGTCTTACCTGCATTTCAGAACAAGTCCTACAAGCTGCCACATGACCTTGCCAATGCTAACCCTTCTAACCCTAATTGGTAGAAGATACCAGGAATTGTGCCTGGCATCTGATCAAGCACTTTACCCACATGATGTAATATACGTGTCCAAATATCCTTAAAGTATATGCATAATGTTTGTAGCTAATAAATAAGGAAACTGAGGCACAGAGAAATTAGGGTGGTTTGTTATTGGTCACATCTAGAACTCAGGACTGGCAGATAAGCTACAGTGTCTCTTGTCCTGCAGTAGTGACTCTGGTGTCTCCCCTGTTGTTGTTGTTGTTTTGGTGCATTTACTTTATTTTTCTTTTGAGGTGATTAGAATTGAGTGCAGATAGCAGCTTTTTTTTTTAATATTCATTTATTTGCTTTAGTTGTACACAATGCGTTTATTTTTATGTGGTGCTGAGGATCGAACCCGGGCAGCACGCACACTAGGCGAGTGCTCTACCGCTGAGCCACAACCCCAGCCCAGATAGCAGCTTTTTTTTTTTTTTAAATATTTATTTATTTACTTTAGTTGTACACAATGCAATGCATTTATGTTTACGTGGTGCTGAGGATCGAACCCGGGCCGCGCACGTGCGAGGCGAGCGCTCTGCCGCTGAGCCACAACCCCAGCCCCCAGATAGCAGCTTTTTTAAAGGTAAAATTTTCCTGAACAAGTGGGATCTAGCCTGGCCAATTTGATATTGACTGGTTAATTGATTTTATTTGTTGTTTTTACATATATGTGACAATTGAGTGTATTTTGACATATAATACTTACATGGAATACAACCCATTCCAATTAGGATCCCATTCTTGGGATTGTACATGATGTGGAGTCACATTGGTCATGTGGCTCCCCTGGTTTGACTCCTCAGGGTGATTTTGGGAATTGTTCCTACCAGGGCACAGCCCCCAACACTGGTCCTTTGGCTCTCATGGAGACTTCATGAACCACCTAACATTCCTGCTCAAATAAAAACAGGATTGGTTGGTTTCTTTCATTTGTAGCTAAGAATATTTTTTAAATAGCTTTTTTTGAGCTGGATGCAGTGGCACAAGCCTATAATCCCAGTGATTTAGGAGGCTGAGGCAGGAGTATCACAAATTCAAGGCCTGTCTCAACAATTTAGCAAGACTTTGTCTCAAAATAAAATAAAAAGGGTTGGGGACATAACTCAGTGTTAGAGCACTCCTGGGTACAATTCTCAGTACCCCCCAACAAAATAAAGTTTTCATGATAAATATAATTCACATAAACAATTTACCCATTTAAAGCCTATAATCTGGATGGGCATGGTGGCTCACGCCTATAATACCAGCCGCTCAGGAGGCTGAGGCAGGAGGATCTGCAGTTCAAAGCCATTTAGCACTGCTGTAAGCAAACTAATGAGATCCCCTCTCAAAATAACGAATAAAAATGGCTGGGATGTGGCTCAGTGATTAAGTGTCCTTGAATTCAATTCCTGGAACCAAAAATAAAAATAAAATAAAGGCTACAATCCCCTGGTTTTTATTATGTTCAGAGTTGTGCAACCATCACCAAATAACTTTATCTATCTATCTATCTATTTGTTTATCTATTTATTCAAACATACCAAGGATTGAATTCAGGTACACTTAACCACTGAGCCACATCCCCAACCCTTTTTTTAAAATTTTTAATTTTGAGACAGGTTCTCCCTAAGTTTCTGAGGCTGGCTTTGAACTAACAATCCCCCTGCCTCAGCCTCCCAAGCTGCTGGGATTCCAGGATTGCACCACCATGCCTGGCTACCAAATTATTTTAGAATTTTTTCTTCACCCAAGAAAGAGATTCCAGCCAGGCGTGGTGGCGCACGCCTGTAATCCCAGCACTTTGGGAGGCTGAGGCAGGAGGATCTTGAGTTCAAAGCCAGCCTCAGCAATGGCGAGGCACTTAGCAACTCAGTGAGACCCTGTCTCTAATAAAATACAAAAAAAAAAAAGGGCTGGGGATGTGACCCAGTGGTCGAGTGCCCCTGAGTTCAATCCCCGGTACCACAAAAAAAAAAAAAAAAAAAAAAAAAAAAAAGAAAAAGAAAAAGAAAGAGATTCCATAACCATTAATAGTCATTTCCTATTTCTCCCCACCCTTGTCCCTGAACAAACTATCTGTTCCTCTCCACCCACTTTTGTGTTTCTATACACATTTGAGGATTTTTTTTTAATTGTTGTTTTTTCTGTGAAGACTGTCAACTGGCATTCTTGTAGGGATTGCATTGAATCTATAGATCAATTTGGGTAGTATTGACATTTCAGCAATACTAATCCTTTGAATCTATGAATACAGGACATCTTTCCATTTATTTGTATCTTCCTCAGTTTCTTTTATCAATGTTTTATTGTTTTCAGTATAGAGATATTTCACCTTCTTGGTTAAATTTATTTCTAAGTATTTTTAAAAATATTTATTTATTTGCTTTTAGTTGTACACAATGCATTTGTTTATATGTGGTGCTGAGGATCGAACCCGGGCTGCGCACGTGATAGGCAAGAGCTCTACTGCTGAGCCACAACCCCAACCCCTATTTCTAAGTATTTTATATATTTCTTGTAGGTATTGTAAATGTGATTTTTAAAAAATTTTTCTTTTTCAGATAGTTTGCTGTTAGTGTAACAGTATTGATTTTTGCAGGTATATATAGGATTTTGTATCCTATATATACTGAATTTATTTGTTAGATCTGTTTTTTGGTGGCCTTTGGCTTTTCTATATACAGGATCATGTTGTCTGTAAAGGGGCCAACTGAATTCCTCCCTTTCCAACTTGAATGCCTTATTTCTCTCTCTTGCCTAATTGTTCTGGTAAGAACTATGTTGAATAAAAGTGGTGAAAGTGGGCATTCTTATTTATTCCAGATCCTAAACAGACACTTTCCGATTTTCCCAAGTGTGATGTTGACTAGGACTTACCATATGTGGACTTCATTGTTTTGAGGTACATTTCCTTCTATACCTAGTTTGTTATCATGAAGACATACTGATTTGTTTCAAGTGCTTTTTCTGCATCATTCAAAATGATCATATAGTTTTTGTCCTTCATTCTGTTAATGTCATGTATTATGTTTATTGATTTGCATATCAATTGAACCATACTTGCATCCCTGAGATGAATCCCACTTATTCATGATTAAAACTTTTTTTGATGAGCTGTTATATTCAGTTTGCTAGTATTTTCTTTTTTTGTACTGGGGATTGAACTCAGGGGCACTCAACCACTGAGCGGCATCCTAGCCCTATTTTGTATTTTATTTAGAGACAGGGTCTCACTTGAGTTGCTTAGTGCCTCACCATTGCTAAGGCTGGCTTTGAGCTCATGATCCTCCTGTCTCAGGCTCCCAATCCTCTGGGATTACAGGCGTGTGCCACCTGCTAGTATTCTTTGAGGGTTTTTTTTTTTTTGTTTGTTTTTTTTTTTTAACCAGGGATTGAACCCAGGGGTGCTTTACCACTTAGCAGTAGTCTTGAGGATTTTTGCAACTGTATTCTCAGGGGTAATGGCCCATGGGTTTCTTTTCTTGTTGTGTCCAGCAACTAAAATTTTTGACTGGTGGTATGCTGCATAACAATTTCATTAGGTTTGTGTACCATGTGTATTATTCTGAACTATTTAATTAGGATTTGTTTTGTTTGTTTTTGTGGTACTTGTGTCTGAATCTGGAAGCGCTCTGCCACTGAGCTATACCCCAAGCCCTCATCTATATGTATTTCTTTTGTTTGTTTGTTTGTTTTGGTTTTTTTGTTTGTTTGTTTGTTTTTTTTTTTTTTGGTACTGGGGATTGAACTCAGGGGCACTTGACCACTGGGCCACATCCCCAGCCCTTTTCTGTATTTTATTAGAGACAGGGTCTCACTGAGTTGCGAAGTGCCTCGCCATTGCTGAGGCTGGCTTTGAACTCGTGATCCTCCTGCCTCAGCCTCCCAAGTGCTGGGATTACAGGAGTGCGCCACCACGTCTGGCTATATGTATTTCTTTTTTTTTTTTTTAAATATTTATTTATTTACTTTAGTTGTACACAATGCAATGCATTTATATTTACGTGGTGCTGAGGATCAAACCCAGGCTGCGCACTTGTGAGGCGAGCGCTCTGCCGCTAAGCCACAAGCCCAGCCCTCTATATGTATTTCTAAAGCATATAATGTCCATGTTTATAGTTGAGAAAAGTAAAGCTTAGAGAAGGTGGGCAACTTGCCTAAGGTCACACAGCAAATAGACAGCAGAACCAAGATTGAGACTCTACATCCTGATCTCTGCAATTTAACTGCAGAGGGGTGGGAGAAAAGTTCTTCTTCTTTCCTCTTCCACAGACTGAGGAACCATCCTGCTTGTTCCAAAGTAGTCTGTCACTGGTGGCAGTAGGATTGTGACTTTGCCGGGTGGCTGGAAACTCTGTGCCTGTAACATGAACCCGTTCTGACTCTCCTAAGCAGTGGTCACAAGAACCTGGCAGCTTCCTTCATGACCACTGCACTGGGCAATGTCTGGTAGGCTCAAAGTTCAGGGGCCCAGCCTCTGACCCAGACTGGGCAGAGAGGGTGTGGAGCCACCAGGAAGGCAAACCTGGGCTGGTTAGTCCCTTTCTCCCTGGCCTGGCTCCCAACTCCACTTGTCCACATCCTTCCTTAGTAGTTTGTCCTCTGCACATACTCTGTGATGTGACTTAGTCATAGTTTTCTTTAAGTCAACTCACCCTTTTTAAACTTAAAAGATTTATTTATTTTTTTTTTTTAAAAAAATGCTGGGCACAGTACCACATGTCTGTAATCCCAGTGGCTCCAGAGGCTAAGGCAGGAGGATCACAAATTCAAGGCCAGCCTCGGCAATTTAGTGAGGCTCTAAGCAACTTAGTAAGAACCTGTCTCAAAATAAAAAATAAAAAGTGATGGGGATCTAGCTCACAGTGGTAAAGCTCTCCTCGGTTCACTCCCTGGTACTAAAAAAAGAAAAACCTGTGGAGCTAAGTGGTACAGTACTGAGTACATATACAAGGCCCTCAATTCAATCCTCAGGCTGGCTAAAAAAAAAGAAAAAAAAAACTTTTTCAAATAGATGATATAAGCATCTGATACATTATTTGAACAGTAGAAAAAGCTATAGAAGGAAAAGTTTTTTTCCTTTACCCTTGTCCCCTAGCTACCTACTTCCTTTAAAAGACATTTTATAGGTGGGGCGCAGGCCTGTAATTCCAGCTTGGGAGGCTGAGACAGGAGGATCTTGAATTAAAAATCAGTCTCAGCAGTTTAGCGAGGCGCTAAGCAACTCAGTGAGACCCTGTCTCTAATAAAATACAAAAATTGGGCTAGGGATGTGGCTCAGTGGTGGTGTGCCCCAGAGTTCAATTCTGGATATCCCCCAACCCCCCCCCCACCCTCCACCACCACCAAAAAAAAAAAAAGAGAGAGACATTTTATCAAAGCAGAGCAAAGTGATGCATGCCTGTAATCCCAGTGGCTGGGGAGGCTGAGTCAGGAGGATCATGAATTCAAAGCCAGTCTCAGTAATTTAGCAAGGCAATTTAGCAAGATTCTGTCTCTAAATAAAATATATAAAAGGGCTGGGGAGGGCTGGGGATATAGCTTAGTTGGTAGAGTGCTTGCCTTGCATGGGTTCAATCCCCAGCACCAACAAAAAAAAAAAAAAAAAAAAAAAAAAAAGGGCTGGGGATGTGGCTCAGTGGTTAAGTACCTCTGGGTTCAATCCCGGTATCAAAGGGGTGAGGGGAGACGTCCTACCTTATTAATTTCCTTGTGTCCTTCAGAGATTTTGCCTATGCATATACAAGCAAATGGACTTTTTTAAAAAAATATTTATTTATTTGCTTTAGCTGTACACAATGCATTTATTTGTACGTGGTGCTGAGGATCGAACCCGGGCCGCGTGCGTGCTAGGCGAGCGCTCTACCGCTGAGCCACAATCCCAGCCCCAGCAAATGGACTTTTAAAAAATCAACTGTTAGGCTTTATTTTCTAAATGAAATAGTTTGGAGACTTTCATGTCAGTACACAGAGATCTGCCTTATTCTTATTTGTATAAATAGTTTTCTAGTACCATAATTTATCTAGTTCTTTACTAATGCATACTGAACTTATTTCCAATCTTTTCCTGTCACGACTTATGAAAATGTGTTCATCTGTTATTTTGATAATTGTATATTTATCTAAAAGATGAATTCCTAGAAGTGGAACCACTGGGAACAACTGGCACATGTATTTTCTTTCTTTTTTATTTCTGAGGATTGATCCTAGGAGCACTTTACCACTGAACTATATCCCCAGTCCATATTTTTTTAAATATTTTTTTTTAGTTGCCAATGGATTTTTTATTTTATTTGTTTGTCTATATGTGTTGCTGAAGATTGCATCCAGGGCCTCACACATGCCAGGCAAGCGCTCTACCACTGAGCCACAATCCTAGTCCCAACCCAGTCCTTTTAATTTTTTTATTTTGAAACAGTGTCTCGCCAGGTTCCTGAAGGTAGCCTGGAGCTCCTTAGCCTCCCAAGATGCTGGGATTACATGGGTATGCCACTGTTCCCAGCTAGCCTATGTATTTTCTTCTCTTTTAAATGTTTTTATTAGTTCATTATAGTTATATGCAATAGTGGGGTTCATTTTGGCATAATCATAAATGCACATAATATAATTTTCTCATTTTTTATCCCTAGTACTTTTCCTTTCTCTCCCATCCCCTCCCCTCTTTAATAATTTTAATGTGGAAAGACACAGTATCTTTATTTATTTATTTATTTTTATGTGGTGCTGAGGATGCGTGCTAGGCAAGTGCACTACCACTGAGCCACAACTCCAGCCCCTCTCTTCTTCTCTCTGACCCTGATCCCCTCCCCCTTCTCTACTGATCTTTGTAACAATTATTGTTCTATAATTGGTGCACTATAGTTATATACAAAAGTGGAATTTATTGCAGTGTATTCATATGTGCACATAGCATAACTTGGTCAATTTCATTCAGCAATCTCTTTTCCTGTCCTTCTACTCTTCCCCTTCATCCCATCCCTCTACTCCAATGTTCTCCTTTTTATTTTCATAAGACTCCTCCCCCCCCACATTTTAAAAAATATATATATTTATTTGTTTTAGTTGTACACAATGCCTTTATTCTTACGTGGTGCTGAGAATCAAACCTGGGCTGTGCACGTGCTAGACGAGCGCTCGGCCGCTAAGCCACAACCCCAGCCCCCATTGTGCATATGAGTGGAAACATTTGACCTTTGACTTTATGATTCTGGCTTATTTCATTTAGTGTGATTTTCTCCAGTTCCATATGTTTATTAGAATATGAAACAATTGCATTCTTTTTTATGACCAAGTAAAACTCCATTGTATAAATATACCACATTTTCTTTATCCATGACAGACAACTAGGCTGGTTCCATACCTTGGCTATTGTGACTTGTGCTGCTATAAACATTTGTGTGTAAATACACACACACACATATATATCTCACTATAGTATGATGATTTTAGTTCTTTTGGATAAATAACAAGGAGTGGGATAGCTGGGTCATATGATGGTTCCATTCCTAGGTGTGTTTTTTTTTTTTGTTTGTTTGTTTTGTTTTTTGTTTGGTTGCTGGGGATTGAACTCAGGGGCACACAACTACTGAGCCACATCCCCAGCCCTATTTTGTATTTTATTTAGAGACAGAGTCTCACTGAGTTGCTGAGCACCTGGCTTTTCCTGAGGGTGGCTTTGAACTCGCGATTCTCCTGTCTCAGCCTCCCAAGTTGCTGGGATTACAGGGGTGTGCCACCTGCGCCTGGCCATTCCTAGTTTTTTAAGGAATCTCCACACTGCTTTCCAAAGTGGTTTTACTAATTTGCAGTCCCACCAACCATGTGTACCCCACCCCTGCATTCTGGCCAGCAATTATTGTTATTTGTGTTCTTTTTTTAAAAAAATATGTTTAGATGGGCGCCACAGTGCATGCCTGTAATCCCAGTGGCTTGGGAGGCTGAGGCAGGAGGATGCAAGTTCAAAGACAGCCTCAGCAATTTAATGAGGCTTTAAGCAACTTAGCAAGACCTATATCTAAATAAAATGTAAAAAGGGCTGGGGATGTGGCTCAGTGGTTAAGTGCCCCTAGGTTCAATCCCCAGTACCAAAAAAAAAAAAATTTAGTTGTAGATGAACACAATACCTTTATTTTACTTTTTTTTTGTACCTGGGAATTGAAATCAGGGGCACTCAATCACTGAGCCACATCCCCAGCCCTATTTTGTATTTTATTTAGAGACAGAGTCTCACTGAGTTGCTGAGCACCTGGCTTTTCCTGAGGGTGGCTTTGAACTCGCGATTCTCCTGTCTCAGCCTCCCAAGTTGCTGGGATTACAGGGGTGTGCCACCTGCGCCTGGCCATTCCTAGTTTTTTAAGGAATCTCCACACTGCTTTCCAAAGTGGTTTTACTAATTTGCAGTCCCACCAACCATGTGTACCCCACCCCTGCATTCTGGCCAGCAATTATTGTTATTTGTGTTCTTTTTTTTAAAAAAATATGTTTAGATGGGCGCCACAGTGCATGCCTGTAATCCCAGTGGCTTGGGAGGCTGAGGCAGGAGGATGCAAGTTCAAAGACAGCCTCAGCAATTTAATGAGGCTTTAAGCAACTTAGCAAGACCTATATCTAAATAAAATGTAAAAAGGGCTGGGGATGTGGCTCAGTGGTTAAGTGCCCCTAGGTTCAATCCCCAGTACCAAAAAAAAAAAAAATTTAGTTGTAGATGAACACAATACCTTTATTTTACTTTTTTTTTGTACCGGGAATTGAAATCAGGGGCACTCGATCACTGGGCCACATCCCTAGCCCTGTTTTTTTTTTTGTATTTTATTAGAGACAGGGTCTTACTGAGTTGCTAAGTGCCTTACCATTGCTGAGGCTGGTTTTGAACTTGTGATCCTCCTGCCTCAGCCTCCCAAGTGCTGGGATTACAGGAGTGTGCCACCGCGCCTGGCTTTACTTATTTTTTATGTGGTGCTGAGGATTGAACCCAATGCCTCATACGTGTGAGGCAAGCACTCCACCACTGAGCTACAATCCTAGCCCTGTTAGTTGTGTTCTTGATGGTTGCCATTCTGAGTGAGATGAAATTGTGTCATTTTGATTTGCATTTCCCTTATTGCTAAAGATGTTAAACACTTTAGCATATTTGTCTTCTAAGATAACTTTGTAGAGGTATAATTGTCATACCATAAAATTCACCCATTTAAAATATACTGTTCAATGGTTTATAGTAAGTTTCTTTCTTTCTTTTCCTTTTTCTTTTTTTCCCTAAATTCTGGGGATTAAACCCAGAAGCACTCTACCACTGAGCTATATCCCCTGTCCTTTTCTTTTTTTGGTACCAGGGATTGAACTCAGGGGCACTCAATCACTGAGTCATATCCCCGTCCCTTTTTGTATTTTATTTAGAGACAGAGTCTCACTGAGTTGCTTAGGGCCTTGCTAAATTCCTGAGGCTGGCTTTGAACTCTTTTTTTTTAAATATTTTTATTTATTTGCTTTTAGTTGTACACAATGCGTTTTATTCAATGCGTTTTATTTGTACGTGGTGCTGAGGATCGAACCCGGGTCGCCCACGTGCTAGACGAGCGCTCTACCGCTGAGCCACAATCCCAGCCCTCTTTTTTTTTTTAATATTTATTTATTTGCTTTAGTTGTACACAATGCATTTATTTGTACGTGGTGCTGAGGATCAAACCCAGGACGTGCACGTGCTAGGCGAGCGCTCTACCACTGAGCCACAACCCGAGCCGGCTTTGAACTCTTGATTCTCCTGCCTCAGCCTCCCACACCCCTGTATTACAGGAGTGTGCCACCACGTCCAGCTCCCCTGTCCTTTAAAAAATTTTATTTTAAAATTTTGAGACAAAGGCTGGCCTCAAACTTGTGATTCCCCTACCTCAGCCTCCCAAGTATCTGATTAGAGGCATGCACCACCAGCCCAATTTATAGAAAATTTCCTGAGCTGTGCAACCATTAGAAGATTTTCATCACCATGGTAAGATCTCTCATGGTTGTTTACAATGAAATCCCAATTCCTACCCTCAATCCCATTCTTCCTCCCTGCCCCAGGTAACCACTCATCTACTTTCTATCATTGAAGATTTGCCTTTTCTGGGAATATTTTTTCATTTTCCTTGGATAGCTATGTAGAAGTAGAATTACTGGGTTGTATGATAAATTTATGTTTAACTTAAAAGAAAAAACTGCCAAACTGTTTTTCAAAATGGTTGTATCTTTTTTGTATTCCTATCAGCAATATTTGAGACATCTAGTTTCTCCACATTCCTGTTAATATTGTTATTGTCTCATTATTATAACTATTCTAGTGGGTGTAAAATGGCATCCTGTTGTGGTTTTAATTTACATTTAACTTATGACTAACAAAGTTGGGCATCTTGTCATGTGCTTTTTAGCCATTCTGCATTTTCTTTTCTTTTCCTTCTTTCTTTGTTTCTTTTTGCAGAGGTGCTTACCATTGAACCCTATCCCCAGCCCTTTTTATTTTTTATTTTGAGATAGGGTCTCTCTAAGTTGCCCAGATTGGCCTTGAATTTACAATCCTCTTGCCTCAGCCTCCCAAGTAGCTGGGATTACAGGTGTATGCCACTGCACTTGGCTTATTTTTCTCTTATTTTAAATATCTTTAAATTTTTTCATCA
Organism: Tamias sibiricus; assembly: GCA_025594165.1. NCBI lineage: Eukaryota > Metazoa > Chordata > Mammalia > Rodentia > Sciuridae > Tamias > Tamias sibiricus. Next base: position 174,384,101 of record CM046659.1, on the reverse strand, counting down.
TAAAGTTTTTTTTTTTTTTTTTTTTTTTTTTTTAAATATTGGGGATTGAACTCAGGGGCGCTCAACCACTGAGCTACATCCCCAGCCCTATTTTGTATTTTATTTAGAGACAGGGTCTCCCTGAGTTGCTTAGCACCTCGCTTTTGCTGAGTCTGGCTTGGGATTACAGGTGTGCACCATCTCACCTGGCTTGTTTTGTTTTGTTTTGAATGATCATTTATGACACTACTAAAATCATCTTGTATACCTCCATCAATGCACAGCAACTTGAAAGACTTTGGCTTAACTGTGAAGGGTGAGGGCCCTAGAGTTAGACTGCCAAATTTGAGTTCTATTGCTACCAGTTACTAGCTGATCTCAAATTAGTCACCTGATGGCTTTTAGACACAATTGCCGCATCTGAAAACCCAAACTCTAACTTTTACTGCACACTTGAGCCTGTACTGTGTCAGTGCTTTCTTAGTTTGTCCTCGCCACAAACCTAAGAGGTAAGGCACTACCACTGCTCCTTCTTGAAGAGGAGGAAACAGCCTGAACCCAGGTGACTGGACCTGTTGTCCTTGTGGAACTGCCCCTCCTCCATCCAAATCTAGAAGGCCCTCAAGCACTGGTCACAAAGTCTCACACATTTGCATATTTCTAATTGCACCTTATGCCATATCGGGAGAAGTTTGCATGAATCAAGTTTGAGTTCTGAGATTCCTGGGAGTGTTTCCCTCTGACACCTTCCCAGCTTGCATAAGGTGTCCTGGATGCTGGTTGCTTGATTCTATCTTTGCTTGAGGGATCTATAGGTGTGGCTTTAGTCTTTTTTTTCTGTTTTCTTTTTTTGGAGGGGGAGTACTAGGGATCTAACCCAGGGGTGCTTTATACCATTCAAGTCACATCCCCAGTCCCCCCCCCACCCCTTTTTGAGACAGGATCTCACTAAGTTGTTTAGAGCCTCCCTAAGTTACTGAGGCTAGTATTGAATTTTGATTCTCCGGCCTCAGCCTCCTGGGCTGCTGGGATTACAGGTGTGTACCACCACGCTGACTTTCTTTTCTTTTTCTTTCGGTGCCAGGGATTGAACTCAGGGGCACTTGACCACTGAGCCACATCCCCAGCCCTATTTTATATTTTATTTAAGCAACTGAGTTGCTTAGCACCTCGCTTTTGCTGAGGCTGGCTTTGAACTCGTGATCCTCAGTCTCCCTAGCTGCTGGGATTACAGGTTCTTTTTTTTTTTTAATGCAGATTCTGGTTGAGGTCAGACATCTTCAGTGAGTACTCAAGAGAAAAAATATGATTGTGTAGACATGGGCTGATGGTACTTTCCTGGAAGAAAGCCCACTTAGATTTAAAAAAAAAATTTTTTTTGTAGTTGTAGATGAACAGAATGCCTTTATTTTATTTGTTTATTCTTATGTGGTGCTGAGGATAAAGCCCAGTGCCTCACGCATGCTAGGCAAGCACTCTGCCGCTGAGCTACAGTCCCAGCCCACCACTTAGATTGAAAGCAAGAAAAGGGGGAACTGATTCTGCCACTTGCCAGCTATGTTATCATAGATTGGTTACTTTGCCTCTCTGAGACTCGGTTTCCCCATCTGCATAATGGGACAAATTATAACTATTGCCTATTGAGTGTTTGCCTGGCCCTGTTCTAAGTGTTTTACATGCACTAGATAATTTAATCCTTACAACAATCCTCAAGAAACCGGGCGTGGTGGCGCACGCCTGTAATCCCAGCACTTTGGGAGGCTGAGGCAGGAGGATCGCGAGTTCAAAGCCAGCCTCAGCAATATCGAGGCACTTAGCAACTCAGTGAGACCCTGTCTCTAATAAAATACAAAAAAAGGGCTGGGGATGTGACCCAGTGGTCGAGTGCCCCTGAGTTCAATCCCCGGTACCACACACACACACACACACAAAAAAAATCCTCAAGATAGGGCACATTACTATTCTCATTTTCATTATTATTTTAATTAGTGCATTATAAATATATATATGATTCATTGTGGTATATGTGTATATGGACATAGCATAATTTGGTAGATTTTGTCCCCAGTAGTTTCCCATGTCCTCCACTTCTTTTTCCCTCTCAATCTTCTTCCTCTACTCTATTGGTTTCTCTATTTTTGTGAGATTCCTTTTTTTTTTAACTCCTTTCTCTCTCTCTCTCTCTCTCTCTCTCTCTCTCTCTCTTTCTCTCTCTCTCTCTGTAGCTTCAATATGAGAGAAAAACGTTTGACCCTTGACTGTCTGAGTCTGGCTTATTTCACTTCGCCTGATGTTCTCCAGCTCTATCCATTTGCCAGCAAATGACATAATTCCATTATTTTTTAATGGCTATGTAAAACTCCATTGTGTATATATACCATGTTTTCTTTTTCCATTCGTCAAACACCTATGCTGTTTCCACAACTTGGCTTTTGTGAATTGTGCTGCTATAAACATTGGTATGCATGTGTCACTGTTGTATGCTGATTTTAGCTCTTTTAAAATAGGGAATGTGCATCCATAAGTGGTAGGAGGATTGCAAGTTCAAGGTCAGCCTGAACAATCTAACAAGACCCTTTCTCAAAATATAAAAAGGGTTGGGATATAGCTCAGTGGTAAAGCACCTCTGGGTTCAATCCCTAGTATCAAGGAGGAAAAAAAAGAGGATGGCTTCATGAATTTGCATGTCATCCTTATGCAGGGGCAATGCTAATTTTCTCTGTATTATTCTGATTTTAGCATATCTGTTAATAAAGTGAGTACACTATTCCCATTTTATAGATGAGGAAACTGAGTACCCCACTTTGGTTGGTGTGAGTATTTGATAAGGTAGTGCATATGAAACACTTAGGACACCATTTAGTAATTACAGTATAAAAAATAAACATTAGATGTTATTTTTTATTTTACTTGGTTGCTCTTTGGAGGAATTTATATTTACTATCTTCATTACTACTTGGAAACAGCAGTGCCCAAGAACATATAGGATGTTTTTTAGAGAGTGAAAAAATTTTTTACCACAAGTAAGTAACGTGATATTTGACCATGTTTACAGTAAAAAAAAGTATCCATTGCTAATTCAAAATTCAAATTTAACTGGGCAATCTTTATTTTTACTTTCTAAATCTGGCAACCCTATCTGGGACAGAACTTGCAAATCTCATTTTGCAGATGAGGAAACAGCCTCAAAGAGAGAAAATAACGGAGCTATAGCCAGGTCTTAAATGGTCTCTTTGGATCCGGATCTCAGGCTCTCTGAAGGTCCAGTGTCTTCTCTCCATTAACACACAGCTTTTCAAGTCTTTCATTGCCTCTGGCAATTGAAAGCAGAGCGGCTCCAGGGAAGAAGGGGACAGCCACATGACTAAGTGTTCTGCAGGGAAGGCTGGTAAGTGACAGGCGGCATGTGGGCCACTGGGGTTTCTCTCCCAACTCCTTCCAGCTCTGCAACCAGCTTCTTTCCCTCCTCCTCTTTCAAGAGGCCTGGGAACCTCCTTCCTTTGCTGGCCTTAGGCTCCTCTAGGCTCCCAGTCCTGGCTCAGCACCCAGGTTATCAGATGACCCAGGTGTTCTGAGCAGAGGGAGGGTGAAGGTGGCACAAGGCATTATCAGCCACTGTTATTATATATATATATATATATATATATATATATATATATATACCAGATCAAGACTGGGCTGAGTTTTGGATCAAGGAACCTGGGAGAAAAGCCATACAGCATGAAAAAATGAAGAAGGCAGGGCTGGATTGACTGACTTCAACTTAGCTTCTCCTTGGAGAACCACCAAGTACCTATCCTGAATCTCCTTGAATCTTCACAGCACCCTAGTAGGTAGTATTTATTATTTTCATAGAGATTTGCATACTGAGGTCCAGGTGACTTTGTCTAAGACCCCCAAAGCAGTGTAACAGTTGTGGCTGCTCCTTTGAGAGTCTTTCTTGGCAGTTTCTTTTCTTCCCCTCCCTTTGCCTGGCAATTCTAAGGGAAAGCTGCACCTAAACAATTAAGACATTAGTTGCTAAATAATCTTTCTTTAGATTTACAGAATCCAGAACATCTGACCTTCAGATAACATCAGGATTTGTAAGTTGCCCCCTTCTTTAATTCTGTGCATCTCCTAATACAAAGCATTTACATTGCTGTGATATTGAACTTGCAGAAAAGGAATATGTTTGTAACTAGCCCTTGGAGGTCAAATTTGTTGGGGGGGGGGCAGATAAAAGCCCTGGATTTGGAAGACAGCCCTACCCTCAACCCCCAGGTAGCCTTCCTGCCTATTGCTCCACTGTTCCTCCTTTCCTTCCCCATAAAAGCCCCGTGTGCCTCTGAGTTCCCTAAAATGGGGCTCTGAGGCAATAGCCTCCCCCCACACACACATCTTCTCAGGATGCTGGTTGTGGTGAGTAAAACTGATTTTCTTCCCACCAACTCTAGTCCCCCTAATATTGACTTTCCAGAGGCAAGCAAGCTGTGGAGAGAAGGACTGGATCTTTGATCCATATACCTTGGAAGCCTAAATTATTAACTCCTGCTAGGGTACTGTCTCCCAGATCATAGCTAACTCACCCTGTCAGGATTAACAGATTAGGATAGCACAGTCCAGTAGTTCTCAAAGTGTGATCCCTGAGCATCAACATTGCCTGGGAACTTGTTAGGAATGCTCAGTTATGGGTCTGATCCTAGAACTTCCTGACTTCTTGAATTCTGGGTGTTGGGACTGAGGGTGTTGGTACAGTATGTGCCTGTGTCTAGCATGCCTGAGTGCCTGGATTCAATCTCTAGTACCAAAAGGAAAAGAAAGAAAGAAAGAAAATGAAAAAGAGCCAACACAGTGGTGGTCACGCATGACTATAATCCCAGAGACTTTTTTTTTTTTTTTTTTGGTACTGGGGATTGAACTCAGGGGCACTTGACCACTGGGCCACATCCCCAGCCATTTTTTTGTATTTTATTAGAGACAGGGTCCCACTGAGTTGCTAAGTGCCTCGCCATTGCTGAGGCTAGCTTTGAACTCGTGATCCTCCTGCCTCAGCCTCCCAAGTGCTGGGATTACAGGCACGCGCCACTGCGCCTGGCTTCAAAATAAAATTTTAAAAATTTAAGAAAGGGCAGGGGATATAGCTCAGTGGTAAAGTGTCCTTGGGTGAAAGAGTGAGAGAAAGAGAGAGAGGAAGGAAAGAAATGAATTAATTCTGGGGAAGGCTGGAAATATAGCTAAGTGGTAGAAACCATGCTTAGAAAGCTTGAGACCCTAGATTTATCCCCAGTAGTTGGGGTGGAGCAGTAATTCTAGGGCTGATGCCTGGCAATCTGAGTTTTAACAAGTCTTCCAAGTGATTCTGATACATTCTAAAGTTTGAGGATCTTTGACATGTAGTAGAAGGATATAAGCAAAAGTAACCGAAAATGGGAGCAGACCTCGGATCAGCAAGCTGTCTTTTTAAGCAGCGGTGGAATGGCATATGGCACATTTTCAGGAGAGAAAATGGTGACTGGTTACAAGAGGGGTCTGTGTTTTGTAGTTTACAATGAAGGTGACTTAATCAATCATTGGAGACTTTAGCAGAATGTGTCATTTTGGGCAGTCGGGAAACAGGCTGTAAAAGTCTGAAACCCATTTTTTTTCTGGGAAAGGATGAAAAGTCTAGATGCCCAGTGCTCATTGCTTATCTTCTTCCTCCCCATTCATTGTCACCCTGAAAAGATTAATATTTGTCTTCTTCCTATGGATTGTCATTTTCTACATCTTTCAAAGGAGATGCATTTTTTGGAACAAAATTAACATATTTAAAGCATATATTTGTCTTAGGTATAACTTTTATTGATGTATAATGTAAATAGAGAAAAAGTCCACAAATAAGTATACATCTTGATGAATTTTCACAAAATGAGTATGCCTAGTCACCTGAATCAGGGAAGAGAACAAGCTCTTTTCTGTCTCCTTCCTGGTACTACCTCCCTTCAAAGGATAATCACTGTCCTGACTTCTTTTTTTAAAAAAATATTTATATTTTAGTTGTAGTTGGACACAATACCTTTATTTTATTTATTTATTTTTATGTGGCGCTGAGGATCGAACCCAGGAAGCGCATATGCTAGGCAAGTGCTCTACCACTGAGCCACAACCCCAGCCCTGCCCTGACTTAATTTTTCCTAATGTTATACAGTAAAATATGTAGAAAATGAAAAACCCCAAAATAGTGTGGCCTGGGAAGAGGGAACGAGGAAGAAGGCAACACATTGATAACATTGATCTTTACCAATACATTCTTTTCCTGTGACAGGACAATTCCTGGGAAGGAGATATCCATCAAGCTTAAAATGGTAGTTTCTGGGAGGAAGCCAAAGCATTGATCCTTCCCCAAATAAATTCTTTCCCGGTGATATGGGACCCTGAAGGGAAAGAGATAAGCACTGAACGCTGATCCCAGACCCTCCATTCTTCCCCCAAGTAAAAACATTGCTTAGTAAAAACAAATTTCAAATTCTCACAAACTGTTTCCTGAGTTCCCAAACTGCCATGCTCTGTTAATAATTAAGTCACCCGTAAGTGTAACATATAGTAAGCACATATTCCTCCTTTGGCCAGTGGCTTATTTTCCATCAGGAAAGTGGGTCCACAGACACATCACTCCACTGCTGAATAAAGGCTGTGCTGACCTGTGAAGTTTGCACCCGACTTGGTCATTTTGTGCTAACATACAGTTTTTTTTAATTATAGACAACATGGAGCTAGTTGGATGTCTGGTTCCTGGTTCTTCGACTGGTTCCATGACCAGTCCATTTCATTTAGACAGTTTTCTTCTCTATATAATGGTCATACAGATATTTCATACCTGAAAGGATTGCTATGCTTCTCAAAATTGCCTGGTGACAAGAATCACCTAAGAAAATCCAGATTCCCTTCAGCATAATTTTTTTCTTTTTTCTTTTGGTACCGGGGATTGAACTCAGGGGCATTTGACCACTGGGCCACATCCCCAGCCCTTTTTTTGTATTTTTATTAGAGACAGGGTCTCACTGAGTTGCTAAGTGCCTTGTCATTGCTGAAGCTGTCTTTGAACTCATGATCTTCCTGCCTCAGCCTCCCAAGTGTTGGGATTACAGGTGTGCGCCACTATGCCTGGCTTACAGCATAATTTTTTAGAATATTTTTTTCAGCTGTAGTTGGACACAATACCTTTATTTTATTTATCTATTTTTATGTGATGCTGAGGATCAAACCCACCTTTTGCACATGCAACGCGAGTGCTCTACCGCTGAGCCACAACCCCAGCCCCTACAGCATAATTTTTAAAAAATATTTATTTATTTATATAGTTGTACACAATGCCTTTATTTTTACGTGGTGCTGAGGATCAAACCCAGGCTGCGCACATTCTAGGCGAGCGCTCGACCGCTGAGCCACAACCCCAGCCCTACAACAAATTTTTAAAAAAATATTTTTAGTTGTAGATGGACACAATATCTTTATTTTATTTATTTATTTTTATGTGGCGCTGAGGATTGAACCCAGTGCTTCCCACGTGCTAGGCAAGTGTTCTATCACTGAGCCACAACCCCAGCCCAACAGCATAATTTTTTTAGTAGTTCTGGGGATTAAACCCAAGGTCTCATGCATGCTAGCCCAGTGCTCTACCACTGAGTCACATCCCCAACCCATAGAGCATAATCTTCTTTTTAGTTGTTGATAGACAGTTATTTTATTTATTTATTTTTGTGTGGTGCTGAGGATCGAACCCAGTGCCTCACACATGCTAGGCAAGCGCTCTACCACTGAGCCACAACCCCAGCCCTAGAGCATAATCTTTAAAAAAAAATATGTGTGTGTGGGGGGGGGAGTGTATTGGGGCTTGAACCTAGGGATTCTTTGCTACTGAGCTATATTTCCAGCCCTTTTTATTATATTTTATTTTATTATTTTGAGACAGGGTCTCACTAAATTGCTCAGGCTGGTCTAGAACTTTCAGTCCTCACGTCTCAGCTTTCTGAGGAGTTGCTGAGATTCCAGGCATGTGCCACTGGTCTAGTTCCCATACAGCATAATTCTTTTTAAAATTTATTTATTGATACATGGTGCTGAGAATTGAACCCAGTGCCTCACACATGCTAGGCAAGCGCTCTACCACTGAGCCACAACCCCAGCTCCTACTGCATAATTCTTAACAGGACAAATATTGGTTGTGGATATATAAGAATATTTATTTTACTCTTTAATGTCTAAAGCACATAAATAGACATGTACTATGCTATAAGATTAAAATTTCAGGGAGAGGATTATTAGGAGGAAAACATGTCTAAAAATGCTCCTGGGGGGGGGGGGGGATGAGAAATATGAGGTAGTGCAGTGATTCTGCTAGTGTGGACCTTGGTTAAAAAATGCAAGTTCTAGCCGGGCGCGGTGGCGCACGCCTGTAATCCCAGCACTTTGGGAGGCTGAGGCAGGAGGATCGCGAGTTCAAAGCCAGCCTCAGCAATGGCGAGGCACTTAGTAACTCAGTGAGACCCTGTCTCTAATAAAAAAATACAAAAAAAAGGGCTGGGGATGTGATCCAGTGGTCGAGTGCCCCTGAGTTCAATCCCCAGTACCAAAAAAAAAAAAAAAAAAAAAAAAAAAATGCAAGTTCTTGGGTTGGGGTAATAACTCAGTTCAATGTTCAATAAGAACAGCAGGAGAAAAAAAAAGAAAGAAAAAAAAAAAAAAAAAAAAAAAGCAGGTTCTCAGGGTCTACTCAGACCAGTGTCAGAAACTCTGGTGATAGGGACCAGCAATCTTTAAAAATCTTTCTGGGTAAGCCGGGCGCGGTGGCGCACGCCTGTAATCCCAGCATTTGGGAGGCTGAGGCAGGAGGATCTCAAGTTCATAAGCCAGCCTCAGCAATGGCGAGGCACTTAGCAATTCAGTGAGACCCTGTCTCTAATAAAAACAAAACAAAACAAAACAAAAAACCAACAACTTCCTAGGTGATTCTAATGAGCAGTAAAGTTTGAAAACTACTGCCCTACAGAATCTGAATGGGGTAAGGGATCAGGAATCTGTAATTTTAATGAGTTCTCCTAAAACATAATGTGGGAAAGAAACATTGACAAGACAGTTTCAAAAGTACTTGAAAAGTGTAAATGACATCACAGATGGTAAAATATTACTTCCTTAGGAGGAAACAGACTAAACAATAATAGCAAAGGTCACTAATTTCTGAACACTTAGTCGTGCCTCTGAGTCGTACTTGTACAATCGTATTCTCACAATTCACGAAGGAGGTTAAGAAGATCAACTCTGGAAGCCACTGCCTGTGTTCTTATCCAGGATGCGATTTGGTTTATGGACCTGTAAAATGGGGGTAATAACGGTGTACTTCTCTCACAGGTTTGTTGCGAGGATTAAGGGAGGTTGCTCGCTGTTCTGTTTTTCAGATACCTGCCATGTTGGCACCAATAAATTGTCACGATCCCTAAGAACACCCTGTTAAAAGGGCGGAGAAAGGAGGATTTAAACCAATAATATGTGTCTCCGAAGTGTACATTGCTAAGGACTATAGTCCAATGATTCTCAAATTGTGATCCCAGCTGTCAGTAGCATTATCAGAGAACTCGTTACAAATGCAAATTATGAAATCCCATTCCAAATCAGAAACTGGGGGTGGGGCCCAGCAGTCGAACTTTTAAAATGCCCTTCGGGTGATTCTGATGCACACTGGAGTTTGGGTATCACAGTCTTTAAAGGTTCTGGTAAGGCAGGATGTTTAAAAAAAAAAAAAAAAAAAAATCCTGAAGCTGCCGTGAACAACTCAAGGTCCATTTCACCTGGAGATGGGAAAACTTAGTGGTCTGGCGCGCAAGGCCTGCTGGGGCTTGTAGTCCGGACCGATTCCGAACCGAGGCGCCTGCGCACTGGCCGCTAACTCGGTCTAGTCGCTGTGGTCGGGGCTCGGGACTGGCTGCCATCTTAGTCGAAGGGACTGAAGATTCGCCGCCGCCCCAAGTCCCGGTAAACACCCGCGGGCGGACTGGGCGCCGTTCTGGGAACTGGAGGGAGCCTGGATGAGCATGCCTGGGGGAAGGAAGGGTAGATGAATGCGGCGCTCAAGCCGGGGCTACAAAGCGGTGGCAGCTCCTTCCTCTCTCAGAGCCGGTGCCCGTGGGGGGCGCGGGGAGCTTGGGCTGGTGGCCTGGGCTGGGCAGGGTTGGGGGGACCAGTCCGATGCCCCGAGAGGCCAGTGCCTGTCCGAGGAGCTCGGAGCTCCTTGCTTGGCCGGCTGCAAGTTGTGAGAGGGCCGGGCCGTGTCGGACGTGGGCAGGGTCCAGCCCCGCGCCCCTCAGCCGCGCCGGGGGGCCACTCTCCAGCGGTCTGGCCTACGCGCGGGGCCCGGCGGCAGCGGCCCGCTCGGGCGACGTGGCCCTGTGAGGGGCGGCGGCCGGGCCCACCTGCCACCTGGCTGGCTTTCCCGAGACTTTTCCAAGCCCCCTGTCGCGAGGAGAGCCCGACACGGCGGCTGCCTCCCTTTCTCTCTTCCACTCCCCTCTTCTCTCCATTGTCCCCTTGCGCGGTGGTCCCGGCCCGGGCGCCCTCCCTGGCGCCCGCCGCCGCGGCGCCGACTTTTGCGGACGTGGAGCTGTCACTGTCCTTCTTCCTGAGTGTGTCCTTTTCTTTGGCAGAGAAAAGAAAAAAGTAGCCGTGAACCATTCGGAGGGTCGAAACAAGATGAGGATATGACTTTTAAGTAGAGAATTGAAGTTTTCAGACTTAATTTCAGGCCGCGACTTAAGTCGGTCTGTGCACCCTAGATAGAGCGTGGGCCTAAAGTTAGAGACATACCAGGTGAACTTGCGAAGTACCGGAGATTTACTATTGCCCTATAAGTCAGCTTGTTTTCTTGGCTACATTTGTATCCTGTTCTTGTTACATTTTCTGCCATTCTTCAGCCGCTGCAGTAAACTTATTTTGAAATGGGAGGGTGGGGAAAGAAAAGGGCTTTTTCTTTGAAAAGTAAAGAACACAAGCCAGCCACCTATCATGGCACTTAAGTGGGATTTCCTGCATCTATTCCTAATATAATTAGATCCTAAGTATGTAAAGGCAGTGTGTTTTTGCTCTCAAAATTGGCAAAGAACTTGGTTCTCTTTGGAAATAAAGTTCTTATGGGAAATCTGGCGAGAGCCTATGCTGTGTAGTCACAGGTTTACTCCAGGTGCAGTTATTTCATTTTTCAGATTTAGAAATGAAGGTGGAAATTCTCTTTTGAATATTAAATGTATGTTCAAAAGGAATTCATTCATTCATCTTCAGCATACAAATTACAAGGATGAAATAGGAAATAAGAAACAAGTGCAGGGTACTTCTTCATTTTATTTTGTTAGAAAAATTTTCTATATTCTTTTGAGAAAGCACATATCTTTGTACTTACTGGGAGAGAGATAAGCTTGTGATCCCCAGATTTGACCTCTAGAATAATTGGAGCCTTTTAAAATTAGAAGTCCTAGGATCTCATTTCTGAAATGATTGGTAGGTTTGGGTTGGCACCTCCCAATTTATTTTAAAAACATGCCTCAGGTAATTTTGATGGTCTTGGAAACTACCAAGGCAGACAATACTGTGGACATACCAAGGACAGCTCAAAATCTTTGAGACAGAAAAGATAAGTGGCTAGTTCTATCTGGGGGTTGACCAGAGGAGGAGGAAAGGCTTGCCTGTGGAGTGAAGTTCCATCTTAGATGATAAATAGGAGTATGAAAGAGGTGGGGAAAAAGGACAGAGCAGGCAGAATAAACACCTTAATGCCTTAATGTTGTGTGCATATTCAGGGGATTGTGGGAGAAAAAGGGTTCAGGAAACAGGGATTGGAATGGGGAAAGAGAGCATTTTGGGATATGAGGCCAGGAAAAAAAAAAAAAAAAAGGCAACTATATGAACAGTTCTAAGTATAATGCTAAATTTGAATTTTATGTTTTTAGAAATAACAGATTTTTAGACAGGAAAGTGATGTGAATACATGTATGTTTTAGAAAGATGGCTCTGGTGACAAGAGAAAGGATAGAAGAATGACTGTTGTAGAAGTCTAGGTCTTGAGGAGTGGTAAAGCCTGACCTTGGGGGTGGGAATGATCAAGAAGTTAGATTTATTTTTCTACCAGTGCAATTGTGTTGCCAAATTTTTGGATGAGAATATATGTATTCCATATATATATATATATATATATATATATATTATATATTCTGAGTAAAGGGCTCCTTTTCTTTCAAAAGAACCCATTAGCAAGTCTGAATAATATTGACAGGTTATATATGTTAATAATATCAGAGTGAATTGTTTATAAGCATCTTTCAGAAATTAGAACCAAATCAGATGTAATTTGGATCAGAATTTGGAGTTTGGACTGAAATTTGTGACTGTCAACACTACTGATTTAGACTTCTTAGAAGTGTTTTTCTTCTAGCTCACAGAAACTTTGTATTTGAGTTTTACAGTTGGAAGAGGTTATTTACTCCATAGTAGCAAATATATTTTGGTTTATAGGCTAACTGGAAATAGCTTCCAGTAGCACTGTGTTAGGGATTCTGGTTGTGTGAGTTCTCTGGGAAAGTGTTGATTGATTAGTGATGCCACCAGTAGGCAATTACCTAATAGGTGGTTTATAAGTGTCAGGTATATTCTATTCTTAGACTGGTGGCACCCTCCTAATTATCTGTTTATTTTTAAGAAATTACACATTTTGGGGCTGGGGTTGTGGGCTCAGCGGTAGAGCGCTCGCCTAGCATGTGTGTGGCCCGGGTTCGATCCTCAGCTCCAAGTAAAAATAAATAAAGGCATTGTGTACAACTAAAACAGATAAATAAATATTAAAAAAAAAAAAGAAGAAGAATTTTGCCTAAGAATAGTTAGGAGTCAGAACTAGAACTAGAATCAGGTTTTGCAACTCTTGGTCTGGTATTCTTCAGTTTATCAAGATGAATGTGTGCTATTAAAGAACTTCTGGTATTATGCCAAGAAAAAAAAAGATATTTCTAGTTTATGCTTCTTAATTGTTTAGGCAAGAATTTAATGAGGAACTTTGGCCCAGATGTGAGTTTTGTTATATTCATTCTGGCTTAAGAAATTTGTGTTAGTCCTGATAGGAAATATCTACCTCCCTTCTCCACGTCCTTTCTTGTTCCCCTTTCCTCTCAGTTTTGGGTTTTGGGGGTTGGTTTCCTTTAAATAAATTAAGGAAAAGTATACAAAGTTATTATTATTTTTTCCCCTGTATTTGTAGTGTTTAGCCAAACTCTGGGCTCATAAATAAGCATTCATAAAAGGCATGTTGATTTTTGTGGCTGTAAGTGATACTGGCTTTGAAGTCAATACAAATCAGCAAGGGGATTCACAGAATTGAATTCTAGCTTTCTCTGGTTGGGAAGTTGGCCCTCAGCTAAAAATGTTCAGTTGGAAGCTATCCTCAAAACTAGAAGCAGTTAACCAGAAGCTGTTCCCGTCCCTTTCCTCCTTCATTCTAGCAGTGCACTGTCCTTGGAAAACTGCTGCCAGCTCAGCTGTTTTGCTTCTTTTCAGAACTGATTATACCCGGATCCTTGGAGTGCTTTTTATCTTCCTGGCCCTAGGAGCCTCCAAATTGCAAAAAATGTCCTTATAGGCAATGACCCTTATAGGCAGAATGTGTTGTTTATATGGCCATCCTCATTTTGCTGCACATGTCCATCATATACTCAGATGGGTATCACCCCATACTGTGTGAGAGTCATTTTTCCCTAACTTACCCATATATATATATGCACACACACACACATATATATTTTTTTTCCTTGTTCTGTAAGATTCACAAGGTCATCACAAATCTGATGTATTTATGGGAGTACTGTGTTAATGGACCCTCCTTCCCCTCTCAGGTAACATGCATTTCACAGTGGCCTTCTGGAGACAACGCCTTAACCCAAAGAAGTGACTCGAACAGTGAGAAATTCAGGTATGGTGACATTCCTGTGAGTGAGATTTGGGGACAGGATGGTACAGAGGGCAAGTCCTGGTCATATAACTGCTGTTGGGAGATGTGGGAAGCCAGCACTGTTGATGCTGGCTGTATCAGTTGGTTGAAGAAACAAATAGGCAGTTTCCACTTGGATCTGTAACCCAAATCTTTTTCAAGGATTAGTCTGTGAACCACATTGTCTCTTAATTTGGGTCCTCTGACTTTTATGTTTTTATAACTCCCTTATATACATACACACACTTTTCCCACTAGTGCTGTTATATAAATATTTATCTCTGTAAACTTGTCCAGACATGGGCATATGTGTGGTTAAGAAGTGGAGGAATTAAAAAGAAGTCAGCATGATATAGTAGAAACAGTTGAAAGAAAAGATCTGCATTCTCATTTGATTTTGTCACTGACAAGCTGTGTGACTTTTGGCAACTTATTTAGTCTTGTTCAGCCTCAATTTATTATCTTTAACATAGATGTATTGCTTCTTACCTTCCATCTTGGCATGGTTGTGAGGATCAAATAAAGCATATTAAATCTTTAGAAAAGACTGTGAATCCACAATTTAAGACATTATTGCTGGGTGCAGTGACACATGCCTATAATCCCAGAAACTTGAGAGGCTGAGACGGGAGGATTGCAAGTTTTAGGTTAATGGTAGAGTGTCTCAGGGTTCAATTCCTAGTACTGCCAAAAAAAAAAAAAAGATGTTATTTAGATATTATCTAGATCCATGAAGTGGGAGAAGTTGGCAATATTATTGTAAGGAAAGCATAAGGACAAGATAGATATCACTTTAAAATGTGAAGGAGAGAGAAGAGGAAGACTACTGAGTAAGTGGGGGGAAAAAAAGTAGAGCATAAAGCCAAACAGCGAAAGAACAGGAGTGAATAAAATAGAGTAGGTAGGTATATTGTTAGGTAAAAAAGCTTGATAGAGAAAGTTAAAATACCGTATAATCCAGTCATTTCCAAAGGAAATAAAATCACTACCTAAGAGAATACTTGAGTTTCTAGGTTTGTTGCAGCATTATTCACAATAGCCAAGATAATGGCTATTGTGTCTGTTGACAATGAAGGGATACAGAAATTGTGGTATGTATATGATGGAATATTACCTAGCCCTAAAAAAGAAAGAAATCTGGCTATTTGGGACAACATGGATAAACCTAAGAGATTATGCTAAGTAAAATAAGCCACAGAAAAGCAAATATATGATCTCACTTATGTATGGAATCTGTGGCTCAGTGGTAGAGCGCTCGCCTAGCGCCTGCATGGCCCTGGGTTGGATCCTCAGCACCACATAAAAATAAATGAAATAAAGATATTGTGTCCAACCACAACTAAAATATAAGTATTAAAAAAAAAAAAGTCGGGCTGGGGTTGTGGCTCAGCGGTAGAGCACTCACCTAGCATGTGTGGGGCCCGGGTTCGATCCTCAGAACCACGTAAACATAAATGCATTGCATTGTGTACAACTAAAGCAAATAAATAAATATTTAAAAAAAAAAGTCGGGCTTCGGTTGTGGCTCAGCTGTAGAACGTTCGCCTAGCACGTGCACGGCCTGGGTTTGATCTTCAGCACCACATAAAAACAAAAGGCATTGTGTACAACTAAAACAAATAAATAAATATTAAAAAAAAAGTCAAACTCATAATAGTAGAAAAGTGGTTAGCAGTAGTTAGCAGGTGGGGGAAAGGGGAAAATGGGGAGATGTTGGGTTAAAAGGTACAGACTCCTAATTATAAATTGAATAAATTTGGGAGACCTAATGTACAGTATGGTAACTAGATTGGATAATAATGTGTAATTTCAAATACACATTATGATATATAAAAGAGTAGATTTCCTTTTTTTTTTTTTTTTTTTTGTACCAGGGATTGAACTCAGGGGTACTTGACCACTGGGCCACATCCCCAGCCCTTTTTTGTATTTTATTAGAGACAGGGTCTCACTGAGTTGCTAAGTGCCTCTCCATTGCTGAGGCTGGCTTTGAACTCGTGATCCTCCTGCCTCAGCCTCCCAAGTGCTGGGATTACAGGCGTGTGCCACCGCGCCCTGCAAGAGTAGATTTCTTAAAATGCTTAAGAGTGCTTACATTTCTTAAGAATTTCTTAAGAATGCTACATTCTTACCACACACACACAAAAGATAACTGTAGGGATGGGTATAGTAATTAACTTGATTGTATCACTTTACATGTTTTATAGAGATATCAAAACAAGGTAAGCCGGGCGCGGTGGCGCACGCCTGTAATCCCAGCACTTGGGAGGCTGAGGCAGGAGGATCGCGAGTTCAAAGCCAGCCTCAGCAATGGCGAGGCACTTAGCAACTCAGTGAGACCCTGTCTCTAATAAAATACAAAAAAGGGCTGGGGGTGTGGCCTAGTGGTCAAGTGCCCCTGAGTTCAATCCCCGATACCCCCCCCAAAAAAAAACAAGGTATACATATTCACCTTGAATATATATATAGTTTTTTTTTTTTTTTTTTTTTTTTGTGGTACCAGGGATTGAACTCAGGGGCACTCGACCACTGGGTCACATCCCCAGCCCTTTTTTGTATTTTTATTTAGAGACAGGGTCTCACTGAGTTGCTAAGTGCCTCGCCATTGCTGAGGCTGGCTTTGAACTCGCGATCCTCCTGCCTCAGCCTCCCAAAGTGCTGGGATTACAGGCGTGCGCCACCGCGCCTGGCAAATATATATAGTTTTTATTTGTCAGTTATGCCTCCAATAAGCTGGGGGGGAAAGAAACTTAAAAATATAAAACTTTCTGGGGCTGGGATTGTAGCTCAGCGGTTGAGCGCTTGCCTAGCATATGCGTGGCCTGGGTTTGATCCTCAGCATCACATAAAAATAAATAAAAAAAATAAAGGAATTGTGTACAACTAAAAATAAATAAATATTTAAAAAATATATAAAACTTTCTAATGTCCAATGGTTTATACATGAGAAGCCATGTTATATTAATTTCTGCTTCAAACATTGGCATTTGCTGAACCCTAACCTTGAGACTTTTAGTTGTCATTGTCTTCATCACTTCGCATGATGTACCCATTCATACCTATGTTCTAGTCTCCACTATAAGCACTAATGTTTATTATTAATTCATGGGTGTGACCCTTTGTGTTTACATTTTTGTTAACTAATTACCCTATAAATGCTTGAGACAGACTAGGGCTGTCATTTGCTTATCATGGTGTCCCATTTGCTATTATTAAATGTATGCTTAATCTGTTTCTTTTGATAATTATGAAGAGAAAGGAAGGAGATGGTGGGGTGATTTGTGAGTGATATTAGAAAGGAAGTGGGTAAGAAGGAAAGCAGTTAAATGAGATGGTAAGAGGAAGAAGTCTTAGAAGATGCAGAATGAGTTAGACATCAGTACACTAAGTACATATATAAAAACAAATGGTTTGAAAATACTTTATGTAAAACCAGTGACTTGAAAAACTGTGCTCTTTATATGTAATATGAAATGAATTTCACTCAAGCATGTATAAACAAATTAGAATAAATAAATAATTTTTAAAAAAAGAAAGGAAGTGGGTAAGAAGGAAAGCATTTAAATGAGATTGTAAGAGGAAAAAGTCTTAGAAGATGACAGGTGAAAAGACATGAAAATGAAAATATGGAAAAAAAGAGGACAAGGAATGGGGTTCTCTACAGTAAAGAAACAATATAGCTTTCATAACTTTCATTTCTTTTTGGTACTGGGGATTGAACTCAGAGGCATTTTACCACTGAATTACATCCCCAGCACTTGGTATTTTTTATTTTGAAACAGAGTGTCAGTAAGTTGTTTAGGGCCTTGCTAAATTGCTGAGGCTGGTCTTGAATTTATGATCCTCCTGTTTCTGCTTCCTGAGCCACTGGGATTATTGGCCTGTGACACCATGCCTGGCTAACTTTCATTTCTTTCTTTCTTTCTTTCTTTCTTTTTTTTTTTTTTTTTTTTTTTTGTGGTACTGGGATTGAACTCAGGGGCACTCGACCACTGGGTCACATCCCCAGCCCTTTTTTGTATTTTTATTTAGAGACAGGGTCTCACTGAGTTGCTAAGTGCCTCGCCATTGCTGAGGCTGGCTTTGAACTCGCGATCCTCCTGCCTCAGCCTCCCAAAGTGCTGGGATTACAGGCATGCGCCACCGCGCCTGGCAAATATATATAGTTTTTATTTGTCAGTTATGCCTCCAATAAGCTGGGGGGGAAAGAAACTTAAAAATATAAAACTTTCTGGGGCTGGGATTGTAGCTCAGCGGTTGAGCGCTTGCCTAGCATATGCGTGGCCTGGGTTTGATCCTCAGCATCACATAAAAATAAATAAAAATAAAGGAATTGTGTACAACTAAAAATAAATAAATATTTAAAAAATATATAAAACTTTCTAATGTCCAATGGTTTATACATGAGAAGCCATGTTATATTAATTTCTGCTTCAAACATTGGCATTTGCTGAACCCTAACCTTGAGACTTTTAGTTGTCATTGTCTTCATCACTTCGCATGATGTACCCATTCATACCTATGTTCTAGTCTCCACTATAAGCACTAATGTTTATTATTAATTCATGGGTGTGACCCTTTGTGTTTACATTTTTGTTAACTAATTACCCTATAAATGCTTGAGACAGACTAGGGCTGTCATTTGCTTATCATGGTGTCCCATTTGCTATTATTAAATGTATGCTTAATCTGTTTCTTTTGATAATTATGAAGAGAAAGGAAGGAGATGGTGGGGTGATTTGTGAGTGATATTAGAAAGGAAGTGGGTAAGAAGGAAAGCAGTTAAATGAGATGGTAAGAGGAAGAAGTCTTAGAAGATGCAGAATGAGTTAGACATCAGTACACTAAGTACATATATAAAAACAAATGGTTTGAAAATACTTTATGTAAAACCAGTGACTTGAAAAACTGTGCTCTTTATATGTAATATGAAATGAATTTCACTCAAGCATGTATAACAAATTAGAATAAATAAATAATTTTTAAAAAAAGAAAGGAAGTGGGTAAGAAGGAAAGCATTTAAATGAGATTGTAAGAGGAAAAAGTCTTAGAAGATGACAGGTGAAAAGACATGAAAATGAAAATATGGAAAAAAAAAGAGGACAAGGAATGGGGTTCTCTACAGTAAAGAAACAATATAGCTTTCATAACTTTCATTTCTTTTTGGTACTGGGGATTGAACTCAGAGGCATTTTACCACTGAATTACATCCCCAGCACTTGGTATTTTTTATTTTGAAACAGAGTGTCAGTAAGTTGTTTAGGGCCTTGCTAAATTGCTGAGGCTGGTCTTGAATTTATGATCCTCCTGTTTCTGCTTCCTGAGCCACTGGGATTATTGGCCTGTGACACCATGCCTGGCTAACTTTCATTTCTTTCTTTCTTTCTTTCTTTCTTTTTTTTTTTTTTTTTTTTTTTTTTTTTGGTACTGGGGATTGAACTCAGGGGCACTCGACCACTGGGCCACATCCCCAGCCCTTTTTTGTATTTTATTAGAGACAGGGTCTCACTGAGTTGCTAAGTGCCTCTCCATTGCTGAGGCTGGCTTTGAACTCTCGATCCTCCTGCTTCAGCCTCCCAAGTGCTGGGATTACAGGCATGCGCCACCGCACCCAGCTCTAACTTTCATTTCTTTAATGATCTGGTACCTTACAAAAAGTAATGTGCTGGGAAAGATCATTTTCTTTCTTTTTTTTTTTTTTTAAATTTATTTATTTACTTTAGTTGTACACAATGCAATGCATTTATGTTTACATGGTGCCGAGGATTGAACCTGGGCCGCGCACGTGCGAGGCAAGCGCTCTGCCGCTGAGCCACAACCCCAGCCCTCATTTTCTACATCAAATATCTTTAAAATATTTCTTAAAGTATTGATTTTATCCCAAGTTCAGAAAGCAGTTCTTTTTGGAAAGAACCCTGGGTTCTAGTTATGGTACTTTTCATTTCTTAAATTCTGTAATCATGAGCAATTCACTTAAGTCTCTCTGGGATTCATTTCCTCACTTGTCTGTTGAATTTTTTGAATATAATCTCTCAGGTTCTTTCTGGCTCACTCAGATTATACTCAGTGCTTCGTATGCAGATTCACTTTTTTTTCTGGGCTTTGTTGACAACACAATATAGGACTAGTTTCAGAAATATTATAAGATTTTCTAATATCCAGAGCTTCATAAATGATGTTAGGACACTCAACTGTTGAGCCACATCTCCAGCCCTATTTTGTATTTTATGTAGAGACAAAGTCTCACTGAGTTGCTTAGCACCTCACTTTTGCTGAGGCTAGCTTTGAATTTACGATCCTCCTATCTCAGCCTTCTGAGCCCCTGGGATTACAGGTGTGCGCCACTGCACCTGGCCCTTTTCATTTTTTATTTTGAGACAGGGTTTTGCTAAATTGCCCAGGCTGGTCTTGAACTTGTGATCTTCTTGCCTTAACCCCATGAGTAACCCCAGGCAAGTGCCATCATGCCTAGCTTACTTAGTCTTTTGATTATGTTTTTGTATGCATGAGGTACTTGGAATTGCACCCAGGACTGCTCTATTACTGAGCTGCATCACCCCTACCCTTTTTAAAATTTTAAAAATTTTAGGCAGAGGCTCCCTAAGTTGCTGGTCTTGAACTTGTGATTTTCCTTCCTCACTCTCCTGAAATGCTGGGATTACAAGTGTGTGCTACAACACCTGGTTAGTTTTTTTATTTTTTGATCACAGACGAAAGGATGCTAAAGAATCAATGTGGAGGTTAACACTGTATATTAGAATTAGATTTTTTGGGGGGAAGTGGTATTGGGGAGTGAATCCAGGGGTGCCCAACCACTGAGCCACATCCCTAGCCCTTTTTTATATTTTATTTAAAGATAGAGTCTCACTGAGTTGCTAATGGCCCTGCTAAGTTGCTAAGGCTGGCTTTGAACTTGAGATCCTTCTATCTCAGCCTCCGGAGTCACCGGGATTACAGGCATACACTACCATGCTTGGCAGAATTAGATAGGTTTTGAATTTTGATTCTACCATGAATTGGCAGTGTGGCATTGCCCAAACTGCTTGTTAGTGCCTTAGTTTTCTCATCTGTAAATTGGGAATAGTTATAGCATATATATCCATAGGGATAGTGGGTTCTTCTTGAATAAGACTTGCCTCACAGAAAGCATGAAATGCAAGTTGTTAATTGTTGTTGTCATTATTACCACCAACCTTCTTTTTTTAAATTATCATTTAAAATGAATGTATTCATTCAGTAAGCTTATTTAGGGTGAGTATTATAGGTTCAAATGTTGACAAGAGCTGGATGAACAATTAAGTCAGTGATGACAAATCAGATTGGTACTTTAAGCTAGAAAATTCATGTTCTTTCAAGGGTTAGCTGTTAAAGCAAATTTGACACACTTTTTTTTTTTTTTTTTTAATACTTACTTATTTGCTTTAGTTGTACACAATGTGTTTATTTTTATGTGGTGCTGAGGATCAAACCCAGGCCGCGCATGTGCTAGGCGAGTGCTCTACCACTGAGCCACAATCCCAGCCCCTTGACACACTTTTTTTTTTTTTTTTTTTTTTTTTGGTACTGGGGATTGAACTCATGGGCACTTGACCACTGGGCCACATCCCCAGCCCTTTTTTGTATTTTATTAGAAGCAGGGTCTCACTGAGTTACTAAGTGCCTGGCCATTGCTGAGGCTGGCTTTGAACTCACGATCCTCCTGCCTCAGCCTCCCAAAGTGCTGGGATTACAGGCGTGCGCCACCGCGCCCGGCTGACACACTTTTTTTTAAAAGAATATTTTTTAGTTGCACATGGACACAATAACTTATTTTATTTATTTAATTTTATGTGGTACTGAGGATTGAACCCAGTGCCTCACATGTGCTAGGCAAGTACTTTACCACTGAGCCACAACCCCAGCCCTGGCACACTGTTTTTAAAAATTATTTAATTAATTTTATAGTACTAGGGATCGAATGCAGGGATGCACTAACACTGAGTTAAACCCTCAACTCTTATCTGTTTTTTATTTTAAGACAGGACCTTGCTAAGTTGTCCAGGCTGACTTCAAGTTTACAATTATCCTGCCTCAGCTTCCTGAGTAGCTGGAAATGTATGTGCCCAGTTGGCTTACTATTTTTTTTTTTTTTTCAATTGAGGCAAAATTTATTCTTACCACAAAATATATGAGGTTATACATGTTTATACAATGTTTACTACAATGTTCGAATTTCAAAACATGTTGTACATGACATTCTTTTATCAATTTTTTTTAATTAAAAATTACTTAAGGTTTTAGGTATATATCTATACTATATTTGTCATAAAAATTAGAAAGTTTTTAAAAGGTTAAAGAAGTAAATTGATACAAAATTAACAAAATTCCCTGTTTTTTAATTGGGGAGGGCAGTTACAGGAGATTGAACTCAAGGGCACTCAACCACTGAGCTACATCCCTATCCCTGTTTTTGTATTTTTATTTAGAGACAGGGCTCACTGAGTTGCTTAGCACCTCACCATTGCTTAGGCTGGCTTTGAACTGGTGATCCTCCTGTCTCAGCCTCCTGAGCCGCTGGGATTATAGGCATGTGCCAGCCACTGTATGTGCCCTGCAAACTTCCCTGTTTTAAAGTGCATAGTTCACTTGACTCACTCTTGGCCTGGCGGGATGTGTGGAATAAATGTAGCCTGAACCTCTTAACTTACCATTTTTTTACTTTTATTTGGTTTTCAATTTTCCAGCATGGGCTTCTAATATCTTATATATACATCTTAACTTTTTCATAAAGAAAATCTGGATATCCTGATTTTGTAAGAAATATTCATTTTTAAATGTTGGCAACTTATGAATTCATAGTATAAACACTGTGGGCCAAACAAATCACTACTGTGGGCAGAATTTGTCTTGTGGGTTGCTACTTTTTAACCTCTGATCTGGGACTTGACTTTCTGGAGCATAACCCATGTTCTCTGCCCTCTGGAAAGAAAGTCCTTACCCACATAAAGATTTAAAATAGTTCAAGCAATACCTCAAAGCAGTCTAGTGCTGAATGAGGCATATACAGCATAATTGTTGAGGCATAGAGAAAGAAACTTATTTATGATTTGGATTTAGAATGTGCAGTTGTGCAGAGGCAAGAATGGACTTGAGGTAGGAGATTAAGAGGATTTATGTGGTCCTGGTAAAAAGAGAAAGCTTGGAAAAGCTAAGATTTTTTTTTTTTTTTTTTTTTCTGGTGGTACCAGGGAATGAACTTAAGGCCTCACACATGCTAGGCAAGCATTCTACCACTGAGCCAAATCCCCAGCCCTTGAAGCCAGGCTTATTTGGGGGTAAACTTGAGACCTATTGACTGATGGATAAAATGTTATTTTATAAAGATTTATTTGGCAAGATTGAGGTCTGTAGTATTTACTAGGGTTGGGAAGGTCTAGAGACTGGGAGAACTGGCTGCAGAGGTAGCAGCAGGAATGAAAAGAAAGGTATGAAAGCTTGTATAAGAGGCCAATACTTGCCTTTGATCAAGAGGGCCAGTTTTGAAGGTTTTCCCCCTACTCACTCCTATAAAAACTAGGATGTGTAAAGATAATACTTTGTAAGGGCTATCCCTCTTTTCATGTATTGAAATTTTTTTTCTTTCCCCTCAGTGCTAGGGATCGAACCCCAGAGCCTTACACATGCTAGTGAAAACTCATCACTCTGCCACTGAGCCATATGCCCAGAGCCATATTTTGGATCCTGCTTCAATCCCTGTTAGCTCCAGCACCCTTCTTAATGATGGATCTCGTACATATTATGATTTCCCATCTTACACAAGTAGAAGAGAAAGAAAAGGAAAAACTAAAGTAGTTCAACTTCGACTGGTTATCACCTTCTTTCCTCCTTCCCTTCCCTCCCTCCCTTTCCCTTCCCTCCTTCCCTCTCTCCCTCCTTTCCTCCCTCCCTCCCTCCCTCCCTTCCTTCCTTCCTTCCTTCCTTCCTTCCTTCCTTCCTTCTTTCCTTTCTTCCTTCTTTCCTTCTTTCCTTCCCAGGACTGGGGATTGCACTCAGTGTGCCAGCACCATTGTGCTAAATCCCCAGCTCTTTTTATTTTGAATGGGGACTCACTAAGTTACTTGCCCGGGCGGACCACGAATTTGTGATCCTCCTGCTTCAGCCTTCAAGTAGCTGGGATTACAGGTGTGTGCCACCATGCCTGACTACTTGTCACATTTCTAGCTTCGGGGTTTTGGTGATCTCAGTTATTTCTGGCAAATTTCATTAGGCTTTAGTTTGTACATGGAATTTTTGTATTTACTGATTTGGAAACAAATAGTTTGCTATTGGGAATGATGTAGAAATTTGATACAATAATTCATGATTCAGAATGTTTAAAGTAACTGATAAATGTTGTAGAAAGATGAAATATGTTTATTCTGTATAACCTGAGAGTGATTTTTAGGATTTTATTTTCACCAGTTCTTTTGTTCTGTTTATACTTTCTCATGAAATTTTTCTTGATATACACAGGGAAATTATTATTTATTCTTGATTAAAATGCAAAATGTTACCTGGATGTGATGGCACATACCTATAATCCCAGCTATCTGGGAGGCTGAGGCAGGAGGATTGTAAATTTGAGGCCAGGCTTGGCTATTTACTGAAAACCTGTCTCAAAATAAGAAAAGGCTGGAGATGTATGTAGCTCAGTGGTAAAGTGACCCTGGATTCAATTCCCAGTAGTGGAAAAACAGACAAACAAAACAACGGAGTTTCTAAAAAGTAAACAAAGTTGCTGCTGTCATAGGGATGCAACAGTAGGGTCAAATGAACTACATCTTAGTCTCATTTAATGAAGAAAAGAGTGTATGTGTAAGTATGGCCTAACCTAGTTTTTGGAGTTCATTTGTTCTGAAAATGAAAAGGATTTTTAGGTGGTTCATTTAATTATAGCTCTGCTTTGGAAATGGGAAGGAAAGAAACTTGGGAGAAAGATTAGCTGTGTTTCATTGTGTGGAGAATCAGTAGTCAAAGGGGAATATCAGATTATTTTTATTCTGTTCTTGAGTTTTTTAGAAGAAAAAAGCTATATTGTTGCTGTCCCCGCGGCCCCCCCCCCCCCCCCCCCCCCCCAGTGCTGAGCATTGAAGCTAGGGCTTCATGCATGCTAGACAAGCACTCAATCCACCACTGATCCACATCCCCAGTGCTAGCCTGTGTATATTGAATTGTGCTGAACCTTGCTCTGCTACTTTTAATGGTCCACAATATTGCTGACATTTATCAAATGTCTCCGTTTTCTATTTTTTATTCCTTTATTTCATTTTGCTGAAATTTAGGGAGGGAACAGATGTGGAGTGAATATGTTCTGCTCAGTTGGTTGGTTTTACTATATAACTTGATATTTTTATTTCTGAGGGACAGAAAATTATGCAGATATCTGGCCTAATTCATATTGTTTTTCATGGTTAAAATATATTTAACAGCCCAATATGATGGCACATGCCTGATATTCTAGTTACTAGGGAGGCTGAGGTAGGAGGATGGAAATTTCAATACCAGCCTGAGCAACTTGGTGAGATCTTGTCTCAAAATTACAAAAAGGGGAGTTGGGGATACAGCTCAGTAGTAGAGCACTGGGTTCAATTCCCAGTATTGAAACACACACACATACCTGCAAGATGTAAAATTTACCATTTTAACCTTTTATTCCCCTCATGCTGCTGGGAATTAGAGCCAGAGCCTCGTGCATGCTAAGCATATGCTGTACCATCTACCACTGAGCTACAGCCCCAGCCCTAACCATTTTCACTTTTAAATATATATATTTATATTTAAATATATATTTCACTTTCACTTCTCCTGCCTCAGCCTCCCAAGTTACTGGAATTGTGAGCATGAGCCATTGCACCCTGCTGTTCTTTAAATTTTAAGGTAGATAGGGTCTTGCTTTATTCCCAAGGCTGCCCTTGAGTTTGTAATTCTCCTGCCTCAGCCTCCTGAGTAAGTGGGAATACAGACATGTGACACGATGCCTGCACCAGTTTTAAGCCTTTTAGTTCAGTGATGGTAAGTATATTTGCCCTGTGCTAACTTTACCACCAGCCTTCTGCAGAACTTTTTCATCATCTGACTGAAACTCTGTACCCATTGAACAATTCCCCATTTTCCTCCACGCCCCTGGTAACCACTGTTCTATTTTCTCTGTTAATCAACTCTTCTAGGTACCCCAAGTATAAATGGAATCATACAATATTTGTCCTTTTGTGTTGGGACTTATTTTGCTTTATCTATCTAGCAGTTGATGGACATTTGGTTTATTTCTACCCTTTACTATTTTGAATAATGCTGCTGTGACTATTGGTATATAGACAACTCTTTTAGTTGTCCTCTTTTTTTTTTTTTTTTTCTTCCAGTGCTAGGGATCAAACCCAGGACTTTATGCTTGGCAGGCAAGTGCGCTGCCACTGAGCTACATCTCCACCCCTTTTTATTTTATTTTACAAAAGAGTCTCATTAAATTGCCTAGGCTGGTCTGGAACTCTGTCTCAGACCTCTGTCTCGGTCTCCAGAGTAGCTCAGATTCCAGGTGAGTGCCATTGCACCTGGCTTACTTCTTTTGTATATATGTCCCAAAGTGCTGGATCATACAGTAATTTTTAAATTTTTGAGGAATCACTATGCTGTTTTCCCCAAGGATGGTACCATTTTACATTTCTTCCAGCAGCACACAAGGGTTCCACTTTGCTACATTCATGCCAGTATTTGTTATTTTCATTTTTGCCCCCTTGATAATAGCTATCCTAGTGGATATGAAATGGCATCTTGTGGTTTTGATTTGCATTTCTCTAATGGTGGTAGTGTTGAACATCTTTTCATGTACTCATTGGCCTTTTATTGTTTTTGTAGTACTGGGGATTAAACTTGGTGCCTCAAGTATGCTAGGCAAATACTCTACCACTGAGTTGTGTCCCCAGCCATTTTTATCTTATTTTGAGACAGGGTTTTATTAAATTTCCCAGGCTGGCCCCTACATCTTTATGCCTAGTCCTCCTAGTTAGATGGGATTATAGCTGCATGCTGCTTTTGCACGTTTAAAATTTTGGGTTATTTTTGGTCTGCTAGTTGTTGTGTAGCCTACTGTCCATCTCTTTTCTGCTATTGATTCCATTGTTGCTCCTCCTTATCCTTTCCCATTGTTGACAAAGCAGCTAGAACTACTTTCTAGTATATAGCCCCTCAGTAAATATTTGAGGATAAAAAGTTAAAAGTAGGCTTTCTGAAAAGGTGAAGGCTGGTCTGGAGCAGAACCTTCATTATGTTTCTCTCTGGTTTGGAATTTCTCTATTTTTCCCCTTTAACCATTTACCTAATGGGGTAAACATTTAAACAAGGATTCAGCTGGTAGGCAAATAAGTTCCTGTGTCATTTAAAATTAATTTTAGGGAAGGAAAATACAGAATCTTATTAAAATAAATTTGATTCTTAGAGGACTTGCTATTATTGTTTGCTGAAGAAATTTTAAGTTGGCCTGAGATATTCAAAGAAAAGTTTCGCCTTTTGTAATTTCTAATGGGAAGAAAATCTGTTTTAATCATTTTAGTGATTTACTACTTTCAAACTTTTTCTTTTGTGATAGTAGGGAATAAATCCAGATATTTGCACATGCTAGGCAAGTACTGTGCCTTCAGTGATTTACTTCTTATCTTGCTTTTATTGATGACTTGGAATTTCTTATTTTGAGACTGCTATTTACCATGGCTTATCTTTTTTTTTTTTTTTTTTTGGTCAAGTGAAGGAGTAGGAATGAGCCTAGTTTCAATATATTAGTAATTTTGTTTGTTTGTTTGTTTGTTTGTTTTTTTGGTACCGGGGATTGAACTCAGGGGCACTCGACCACTGGGCCACATCCCCAGCCCTTTTTTTGTATTTTATTAGAGACAGGGTCTCACTGAGTTACTAAGTGCCTCGCCATTGCCGAGGCTGGCTTTGAACTCGCGATCCTCCTGCCTCAGCCTCCCAAAGTGCTGGGATTACAGGCGTGCGCCACCGCGCCCGCAGTAATTTTTTTTTAACACAAGATAATTTTTTATTTATTTGTTCTTTCTATATTTTAATAATTTTGAAAAAGGCCAAACTGAATAAGTTCAAGTATAGCAGTTACATACTTTTTTTTCCTTTTTAAAATTACTTAAATTTATTCATTATTTTTTTGAGGCACTAGGGATCAAACACGGGGTCTTGAGTCTGCTAAGCAAATACTCTACCTCTAGGCTGCATCCCCAGCTGACATAAATATTTTTTGTTAGTTTCTTTCCTCGTTATCTTTTTGGTTTCTTTATGAAACCATGGTTTTCTTTTCTCTCTGTTTGGCACTGGGGATTGAATCCAGGGGTGCTTAACCACTGAGCAACATCCTCAGCCCTTTGTTATATTTCAGAGTTGCTTAGGGCCTTGCTAAATTGCTGAGGCTGACTTCAAACTCAAAATCCTTCTGCCTCAGCCTCCTGATTGCTGAGAATACAGCATGCACCACCACATGGGCTAAAACCATGGTTTTAAATAATAAAATTAACATTGAGCAAGGCTAGAGTTCTCAGTTTTGGGCCACATCTTCTTGTGCTGATCTTGGGTAATCTCTTTCAATGGAGTTATCTTATTGAGTTGTCAGAATTCTTTGCAAATTCTGCAGATAAGCCCTTATCAGATATGTTTTGTAAATGTTATCTTCCAGTCTTTTGCTATCTTTTCATTCTATTAGTGATGTCTTTTTTTTTTTTTTTTTTTTTTTCCTGTGCTAGGGATTGAACCCAAGGTCCTCAGGTTTGCTGGATAAGTGCTCTGCCACTGAGCAACTTCCCCAGCCCTTTTTCAAAATTTTTGAGACAGTGTCTTGCTAGGTTATTTAGACTGACCTTGAACCTGCAATCCTCCTCTCACCCTCCTGAGTAGATGGAATTACAGGTGTGCCTAGCTCCATCTGGCTGTTCTATTTATGGTACTTTTGGTGTCATACTTAAGAAAGTTATGCCATCCATTGGGCAATCCATAATTTTCTTGAATTTCCATTTGTTTGCCTGTGAGCACAAATAAGATATGTATGGCATTTTGCCTTCTTTGAAATAATATATATACAAATACACACACATACACACATTTTTCCCCCTTTTCCTTGGGGAGGGGTACCCACCCAGTTCTTTTTATTTTTTAGGTTTTTTTTTTTTTATTAGGTTTCTAATTTTGGGGGGGAAGTACTGGGGACTGAACCCAGGGGTGCTCTACCACCAACCTGTATATCCTCACTCCTTTATTTTTTATTTTGAGACAGGGTCTCACTAAATTGCCCAGGATGTCCTTGAATTTTGATTCTCTTATCTCAGACTCCAGAGTAGCTGGGATTATAGGTATGTACCATTTTGCCCAGCCTTCTTTGGAATATTATTTGTATTCTGTTCCTTTTGGGATTTAAAGTAGTTGAGATACTCATGGTTTGGAACACTAAAGTGAAGAATGTTCCCCCCCTCCCCACCAGGAATTGAACCCAGGGGTGCTTACTCATTGACCCACATCCCCAGCCCTTTTTATGTTTTATTTTGAGACAAGTTCTCACTAAATTGCTTAGGGCATCACTAAATTGCTAAGGCTGGTTTTGAACCTACAATCCTCCTGCCTCAGCCTTCAGAGCTGCTGGGGTTACAGGTGGGAGTGTCTTCTGGATTTTTATTTATTTATTTATTTTTGGTACCGGGGATTGAACTCAGGGGCACTCGACCACTGGGCCTGGTCAGAGCTGGGCATCCCCAGCCCTTTTTTGTTTTTTATTAGAGGTAGGGTCTCACTGAGTTGCTAAGTGCCTATAATCCCAGCACTTGGGAGGCTAAGGCAGGAGGATCACGAGTTCAAAGCCAGCCTCAGCAATGGCGAGGCACTTAGCAACTCAGTGAGACCCTGTCTCTAATAAAATACAAAAAAGGGCTGGGGATGTGGCCCAGTGGTCCAGTGCCCCTGAGTTCAATCCCCGGTACCAAAAAAAAAAAAAAAAAAAAAAAAAAAGGCTGGGGATGTGGCTCGGTGGTTAAGAAACAATAATTTCTTGAGAGCCAGGAAATTCAACTTTATATATAATTAGGTTGTATAATTGCACACAAGCATTATTTGAAGAGAACAATTTTTTTTAAAAAATATTTATTTATTTGCTTTAGTTGTACACAATGCAATGCATTTATGTTTACATAGTGCTGAGGATCAAACCCGGGCCGTGCGCTGAGCCACAACCCCAGCCCCTGAAGAGAACAATTTTTATAGTAGCACAATAGTTACATTTTTTTGAGAAACTCCAGTTGTAAGTAGTCAAAGCTAGAAACAACTTATAATAGTAGTTAATATTAAAACATTTGCCGGGCATTGGGGATTTAGCTCAGTGGCAGAGCGCTTGCCAAGCATGCACAAGGCCCTGAGTTTGGTCCTTGGCCTTGGTGGGTAAGGGGATTTGCTGGAAAGCTGTTGGGGTGAATAGAGAAGAAACAAGGTACAGAGTTCAAACCAGCAAATGAATGTTAAAAGTTAGATCCTGGTGCCTGGTGCCAATTTTCTTAATCTCTGTTTTCATACCATTGAACCTTGAAAGTTGTAGCTTCCTGTTTTTCTCTTTGAATAAGATAATTGTCAGGGGCTGGGGTTGTGGCTCATCGGTAGAGCGCTCCCCTAGAACTTGCTGGGACCGGGTTTGATCCTCAGCACCACGTAAAAATAAATAAAGGCATTGTGTACAAATAAATAAATAATATTTAAAAAAAGATAAAAGATAATTGTCTTTTTAGCATATGCTTTAAAATCCATGCTGATACATTTGGATGGAAGATGTTGAAGGAGTTTTCAGTGATAGGAGATCCTTGTGTGATGTTCATAGCCAAGATGTCACTCTTGTGGGAGACACTGTTGTGTTAAGACAACTTTCTCCAGTAAATAGAAAAGCAGCCTTTTCTCCATCATGAATGAGTTTGAGTTTATTCCTACTTTTTTTTTTTTTTTACTGGGAGAAAGTTATGGAAATGTGTATTTACCTTCTACACAAACCTGAAAAACTCTGATTCTGTTTGCCTATACCTTCAGTAGCTTCTTCGCTATTATTAGTGGGGAATGGAACCTAAAAATTATTCTTCCTAGCTAATCTTTCCTGCTATATGGCTCTAGAGAACAGATGTATTTTCAATCAAGAACCAGTAACAACTCCATGATTCTACTTCCAACTGAATTGTAGCTGTTAATCCATTCTTACGGTACTGGCTATTGAATGAAGAGAAATTTCTTTATATATATGTACATATACATATATAAAATATAATAATTTTTCTTTATATATATTTTATTTGTAAGTGGACACGATACCTTTATTTTATTTATGTGGTGCTGAATATCAAACCTATGGCCTCACACATGCAAGATGAGCCATAGCCCCAACCCCTAATGAAGAGAAATTTCTTAAAACAGAATCTTTTTTTTTCTTAAGTATTTATTTATTTGCTTTAGTTGTGCACAATGTGTTTATTTGTACGTGGTGCTGAGGATCGAACCCGGGCCACGCACATGCTAGGCAAACACTCTACCGCTGAGCCACAACCCCAGCCCAAAACAGAATCTTTTTGATAGATAACTCTTTCACTTGGATAGTGATGTGGGAATATGACAGAGTAGGCCTGTCTGAGGGGACTACTCAGTATTTCCTTATTATTTGTGGTTCTATATTTTAGTAAGGTTGTTTAAGAGTTTGACTTTATTGGGTTTTAGTTCTCTGAGTACCACTGTCTGTTAACTTTTTGAAATTTGTACTTTCTGATTCAACAAGAAATTTTTCTTATCATACACACACACACACACACACACACACACACACACACACATACACATTTAAGTGCTTTACCTCTGAGCCACACCATGTTTTCTGGAATGTGTTTTTGATGGCTTATTTTAAGAACACTTAGACCTATATGAAA
This sequence comes from Tamias sibiricus, assembly GCA_025594165.1. Classification (NCBI taxonomy): domain Eukaryota; kingdom Metazoa; phylum Chordata; class Mammalia; order Rodentia; family Sciuridae; genus Tamias; species Tamias sibiricus. The sequence goes on along the minus strand of CM046659.1, from coordinate 174,352,190 downwards.
TTATTTAAGTTTTTTAAAGTCCAAATAGATATGACCTATAAAATTATATTGTACTTCTTTTCTGAAAACAAACCAAGGAAATTTTGTAATATCTTGTTTGTCTGTAAATAGATACATATTATAAAATAAGGCTATATAAATGTTTGTTGCTTATGTGGTGTTACTGAGATAATTTGTGAAGTGTGTCTATACCGTTCCACATTTTTCTTTCTTCTGCCTTTCAGGAAGATATTAAGGTTAGTGTTTATTTCTGGCAGTGTTTTAGCACCTTCTTTCTACATTAGGCGTTCTGTCACATTTTTTTCTAGTGTGTTAATAAATAGTACTCAAAATAAACATTATAAAAGTGTTAAGAATTGACCCTATTTTAAGATTCTTGATAACTGACAGATTGCAGATAGTCGATTATTTTAATATTGTGTTTTATTTAGATTCAAACTGACATTTGTATTGGTTGCAGTCACAGTGGTTTACCTTTTTTTGGGGGGTACTAGGGATTGGATCCACGGTTGCTTTTTTATTTTGAGACAGGGTCTCACTGAGTTGTTTAGGGCCTTGCTAAATTGCTGAGGCTGGCTTTGAACTTGTGATCTTCCTGCCTCAGCTTCCTGAGTGCTGGGATTACAGGCATGCACCACTGCACCTGGCCATATGTAACCTTTTGAGACTGGGTTGTTCGCTGGGCATGAGGGCTTTGAGATTCATGTTTTTGCAGGTATCAGTAATTTGTTTCTTTTTATTACTGAGTATAATTCCAATGTATGGAGATATCACAGTGTATTCACCAATTGAAGGACATTTGATTATTTAGCATTTTTGTTAATTATTAATAGGACTTCTATAAACACTCCTGTATAGATTTTATTTGGATATATGTTTTTATTTCTCTATTCAAGGTTTCTCAATTTTGGCACTGTTTGCTTTTTTAGATCAGGTAATTTTTGTTGTGGGGGATTGTCTTTGCATTGTAGAATGTTTGACAGCATTCTTGGCTTCTAGATGCTAGTGGTACCTTCCCACTCCCAATTGCAACCAAAAAAAAAAAAAAAGTCTCCAGATATAGCCAGTCTCCTAGATGGCAAAATAGCCTCTGATCGAGAATTTCTACTTATCTAGGAACATGATTGCTGGGTAAATGTGTTGACTTTCATAAAAAATAGTCAAAATGTTTTCCAGAATGACTTTACCATTTTGCATTGCAGTTCAGCCCTTGGTATTGCCAGTATTTTCTTTCTTTCTTTTTTTTTTAATTGGTGCCTAGATTCAAGTTTTTTTTTTTAAATATTTTATTTATTTGTTTTAGTTGTACACAATGCCTGCCTTTATTTTTACGTGGTGCAGAGGATCGAACCCGGGCTGCGCACGTGCAAGGCGAGCACTCTACCACTGAGCCACAACCCCAGCCCCTGCCAGTATTTTCTTATTTTAACCATTCTAATAAGAGTGTTACAATATCTCAGAGTCATCAGTATTCTTTTTTTTTTTGTACCAGAGATTGAACCCAAAGGGGCTTAATCACTGAGCACATCCCAGCCTTTTTCTTTTTTTTTTTTTTTCAAATTTTGAGACAGGGTGTTGCTAAGTTGCTTAGGGCCTCACTAAGTTGCTGAGGTTGGCTTTGAACTTTGATCCTCCTGCCTGGCTCACCCTGGGAAGTTGCTGGGATCATAGGTTTTTGTCCCTGCGCCCCCTGGTGTTAACTTTTTTGAGGAGTTCTGCCAGTTGGCAGAGTGTTTTGTATTGTGAATGTAATTATTACTTCAGTATTAGATTCAAGTTAAATATTTCTGTGGGGAGCAAGGATATTATGTGGTTTAGGATTTGGGAGCAGCTTGGCTCACTATTTCTACCTTAGGGTCTCTCTTACATTTGTGGCCTTACATTGATTTGTAGTTTTGATTGGAACTGGAGTATCTCCTTCCATGTTGGCTCACTCATTCCTTGCAAATTGGTGCTGGCTCTTGGTGGAAGGCTTTGGTTCCTCTTCACTTAGGAGTGCTTTAGTGTCTTCATTGTTTGGTGACTGGCTTCTCCCAGAGCAAGCAATTCGGATATCAAGGCAAAAAATTGTAATGCTAAGCATAGCCCATGTCTGTGATTTCAGCTACTTGGGAGCCTGAAGCAGGAGGATATGACTTCAAGGCCAAGCTGAAAAATAGAGAGAGATGTTGTCTGAAAACAAAAACGTAATGCCTTGAGATGGGCTTGTGGCTCAGTGGTGGAGCACTTGTCTCGTACGCATGAGGCCTCTGGGTTCGATCCTCAGCACCACACAAATACATCTACAACTAAAACAAACAAACAAACCACATAATGCCTTTTAAAAAAATATTTATTTTTATGTTGTAGTTAAACACAATACCTTTATTTTATTTATTTATTTTTATGTGGTGCTGAGGATTGAACCCAGGGCCTTGTATATGCTAGGCGAGCAGTCTCCTGCTAGCCACAACTCCAGCCCCCATAATGCCTTTTGTGACTTAGTTTTAGTAGTACGCTGTGACTTCTACCATATTCTGGTGGTCATAGAGGGCAGTCTTATTTCACTGTGAGAGGGGATTTACACAACTGTTTGAATGGCATAAGGTGAAGATTATTAGAACTATTTTGGAAGCTAGCTACCATACCTTCTAAACTTCTACTGGCCAAGAGTTCATCTTCTCTCTGTGTTTTTTTTTTTCCTCCCTGTGGTTTTAGGGATTGAATTCAGGGAACTCTACCACTAGGCCACATCCCCATTCCTTTTTTTTTTTTTTTTTTTTTTAATATTTGTTTATTTGCTTTAGTTGTATGTACACAGTGCCTTTATTTTTACCTGGTGCTGAGGATCGAACCTGGGCCGCACACCTGCTAGGTGAGCGCTCTACCACTGAGCCACAACCCCAGCCCCCCCACTCCTTTTATCTTGAGACAGGATCTTGATAAGTTGTTGAGGGTGACCTTGAATTTGCCTTCTTCCAGCCTCAGCCTCCCAAGTCATTGGGATTACAGGCATGGACCACCACATCTGGCCCTTTTTATTTTTTATTTTGAGACAGGGTCTTACTAAGTTGATAAGGGTAGGCTTAAATTTGTGATTTTCCTGCCTCAGCCTCCTGAATAGCTGGGATTACAGGTGTATTCTGCCACACAGATTCTTGAAAAGTTTTCTACTTTTCATTTTTTCCTGATATTGGTCAGTTTTCTACATTATTATTGGTTATATAGATAAAGTCTCTTGGTTTTCTAATAAGACATTCATCTTGCCTGTGAATTACATGTTTTGTTTTTAATATTTGTAACTAATGACAGAGCTGGAGTTTAGTGCTCAGTTCATTGAATTTGTGATTAATATGTTTTGTATTACATTATTTTTTGTTTCCTGTCTGCTCACAAAACTTGAGCAAATCTTCTATTCTCTTCCTATTATATTTCTCACTTTCAAGTTCTCTTTCACCACAAGGTCAAAATTGGTTATTATGGCCTGTACTCCCCCCCCCCTCTTTTCTTTTTTGTATCAAGGATTGAACAAAGGGGTACTCAACCACTGAGTCACATCAAGCCCATTTTATATATATATATGTGTGTGTGTGTGTGTGTGTGTGTGTGTGTATATATGTATATGTATAATTTTTGAGACAGAGTATTGCTAAATTGCATAGGGCCTCTCTAAATTGTTGAGTGACTTTAAACTTGGAATCCTTCTACCTTAGTCTCCCAAACCACTGGGATTACAGGCATACACCACCTCATCTGGCTGTTTCTTTATAGTATGTTACTTGTACATTCAGAGGGCACAGTGCCAATTATAATTATTTGTATTATAGTTCTCATATTCTGAGAGGCCAAAAGCCTTATCTTTGTAAATCTATATTATTTACTACTGTGATGGGGACAAGTGTGAAACTTTATGCAGTGCATATTCATTGGTTGCTTTTATATTGTCACTATAGACAAAAAGAATTGTGATGTCATGCCAGGTGTGGTGGTGCATGCCTGTAGTCTCAGCGATTTAGGAGGCTGAGCCAGTCTCAGCAACCATGTCTCAAAGTAAAAAATAAGAAGGACTAGGGATATAGCTCAGCAGTAAAATGCTCCTAGGTTCAACCCCCAGTACCAATAATAATATAATAAATAAATTGTAACTGAATTTATTCATAAATAGAAACTCTTGTATAGGTTATTAGTGCTCCCATTTATGTGGTGAATTTTGAGTAGCTTGGATTGTAATGGGTAGTTTAAAACCTTTTAATGTTTCAATAAGAAAGATATTCTAACTTCAAAAGTTCTTTTTAGGTATTAGAGAAAAATTTACTTTGAGTAACTTCCTCCTCCTCCTTTTTCCTCTTCCCCCTCTTTTCCTCTTCTTTGTTGGAGATTGAATCCAGGGCCTTATACGTGCTAGGCAAGCACTCTACCACTGAACCCACGTAATCTTTTCATGTTCATTTATTTACTGATTTAATTATTTGAGGGCTTACTATTATGTACTTCAGGCATTATGTTAGGTTCTAGCAGTGTAAAGATGAATGGTTCCTGACCTCAAGAAGAGAGTTTGAAAGGGGAAACAGTTTTGCATACAGATAATAGGAGACATCTATTTAACACTTACTAGGCTTAAGAGTGTCTTTTGTATTTTACAGTATTATTCCAATCTGTAAAATGACAAAACTACAATTAATATGCCCATTTTTTAATTTGTTCTTTTTAGTTATACATGACAGTAGAATGTACATGTTATACATACATGGAGTATAACTTCCCATTCTTGTGGTTGTATATGATATGGAGTTAGACTGGTCATGTATTCATATATGAACATAGGAAAGTTATGTCTGATTCATTCTGTTGTCTTTCCCATTCCCATTCCCTCTCCCATACCCCCATACTCACCTGTTCCCATCCAGCGAATCTCCACTCCTCCAGCCTCTCCACCCACCTATTGTGAGTCAGCATCCTCATATCAGAGAGAACATTTGGCCTTTGTTTCTTGGGATTGGCTTATTTCACTTAGCATCATAGCATCCAGTTCCATCCATTGACCAGCAAATGCCATACTTTCATTCTTCTTTATGGCTTAGTAATATTCCATTGTGTGTATGTGCCACATTTTCTTTATCCATTCATCTGTTGAAGGGTACCTAGGTTGGTTCCATTGCTTAGCTATTGTGAATTGAGCTGCTATGAACATTGATATTAAATATGCCCATTTTATTGATGAAGAAAATGTGGCTCACAGAAGTTTTAGTAATTTGCTGAAGTTCACAGAGCAACAGTACCGGAATGTGGATGTAGATCTGTCTGAATCTAAAGCCTGTGTACTTACTTATCATGTAATAATGTACCTGTAGCATATGAAGAAGAAATTTTGATAACAAGAAAAAATTGATTATTTTTGCTTTCGAGTTTAGGGAAGGATAACTAGATAAGATGCTTAAGCAGAGTGAAGGATAAAAGAAGGCCAGATGAATGGGAACCTGGGGAAGAAGCCAACTTTTGAACAGAAGGATAATAAGATAAGCAAATCATAGAAGCATTAAACAGATGGCATGTTGGTGTATTATGAGTAATTCTTTGTACTCAAAATACAGGGCATGTGTAGGAGAATGGCAGGTGAAATTAGAGAAGTGGGTAAACCAAGATCATGGAGGGTCTTCAGAAGTCTTAAAAATCCTTTTGGCAAGCTGGGCGTGGTGGTGCAAGCCTGTAATCCCAGCACTTTGGGAGGCTGAGGCAGGAGGATCACTAGTTCAAAGCCAGCCTCAGCAATGGTGAGGCACTTAGCAAAATTTAGTGAGACCCTGTCTCTAAATAAAATACAAAAAAGGGCTGGAGATGTGGCCCGTGGTCGAGTGCCCCTGAGTTCAATCCCCGGTACCACACACACACACACACACACATAAAAATCCTTTTGGCAGCCAGGCACAGTGATGCACACCTATATTCCCAGCGATTTGGGAGACTTGAGACAGCATGGCTGTGCTTGAAGCCAGCCTCAACAACTTAGCAAGATCCTATCTCAAATTACAAAAAAGGACTGGGTATGTAGCTCAGTGAATAGAGCACCTATAATGACTTTCCCCTGTACCCCACCAAAAGTATCCTTTGGTAGTACTGTAGTTGACATGTTGGCATGAGGCAAGGAGGAATGTTGAACTTACTATGATAGTCCAAGGAGAGCCAAATGAAGGAAGCAGTAATGGGGGTAAAGATGAAAAAAAGAAAATTTAATTACAAGATTTTTCCACCTACACCCATCTGTTTTTATTCTGATGTCTCAAGGAATTTTGCCTCTTCATAGTTTGCAGTTTTCAGCAGTGAAAGTGATGTAGGGTGTTCTCAAATAGTCCCTGTTTTTTTTTTTTTTTCTTCACTGTAATGCCTGAAAGCAGGGGTTACCAAACTGTGGTCTATTAGCCAAATCTGGCTTTTTGCTTTTATTTATTTCTTTTTTTGTTAAGTAAAGTTTTATGGGAGCATAATCCCTTTTATTTGTATTATCTATTGCTGCTTTCATATTACAGGGGCAAGATTGAGTGGTTGTGACATGGAATTAGAGCCCTCAAAGCCTAAAATTCTTACTTGCTGACCTTTTACAGAAAATCTCTGCAGACCCCTATTTCAGAGCCTCAGACTGAAGATGTTATGTGATCTAGTAACTACAGTGAATATGGTGGTACTTACTTAATATTGTTAATTGTTAATGAGGTGACATTGACTATATGAGTCTTTCAGAATCTACCCGTAATGTATTTGGAAGTTATATGCATTAGACTATCCTATGTTGCAGTTTCTTAGGTAATGGAAGTTTAAATATGAAATACGAAAATAAGGAATAGGAAACTCAACTGTGCATTTAGATGTCAGGAAAAGCAACATGTTACCCTTTCACAGAACTAAAATGTAGTTTAAAGTTGAATTATTTTAAATTACATCATGCTGGGTGTGGTGGGGTACTCCTGTAATCCCAGTGGCTCAGGAGGCTGAGGCAGGAGGATTGCAAGTTCAAAGCTAGCCTCAGCAACTGTGAGGCACTAAGCAACTCAGTGAGACCCTGTCTCTAAATAAAATACAAAATAGGTCTGGGGATGCGGCTTAGTGGTTGAGTGCCCCTGAGTTCAATTCCTGGTACCAAAAACAAAACAAAACATTACATCATGGCTCTGGCAGCCAAATTTCTTTGTCAGGTTGGCAGTAGCTGGTATCAATTGATCCCTATTCCAGTGTTTGTACAAACAAATATATATATACAGAACTAGCAATTTCAGGTTTCTTTTTCTTTCTTTCTTTCTTTTTTTTTTTTTTTTTTTGTGGTACCGGGGATTGAACTCAGGGGCACTCGACCACTGGGTCACATCCCCAGCCCTTTTTTGTATTTTATTTAGAGACAGGGTCTCACTGAGTTGCTAAGTGCCTCGCCATTGCTGAGGCTGTCTTTGAACTCGGGATCCTCCTGCCTCAGCCTCCCAAAGTGCTGGGATTACAGGCGTGCGCAACCGCGCCTGGCTTTTCTTTTCTTTTTTAATCAACTTAATTTTAGAACAGTTTAAGGTTTACAGAAAATTGGTTGGAAAATATAGACTTCCCCCAATAATGCACAATTTCTTCTGCTGTTAACGTCTGGCATCAGGGCGGCATGTTTATCACAGTCTATACTCTCAGCATAGAACATTGTAGGTTTGCATAGATGTACAGTGACTTGTGCCTATCATCATGGTATCATGTGGAGTGTCTCCTTATCTACTTCTGTTTTTTCTGACTTTTACTATTATTTTTTAAATCCCTTCACTAGAGTTTAGAAAGGGGATTCAGATGCACATGTTTAACCTATCTTTTTGCAAATGTCCTTATCTTATAAAGTTTAATTCTTCTCTCTTTCTGGCCTACTTTTTCCATTTCTTTGGATTGATATGTTATGTGTTTGTGTGCACATGTATATGGGTGGTACAAGGAATTGAACCCAAGGGTATTCTACCACTAAGCTCCATCCCTATCCCTTTTATAATTCTGTATTTTGAGACAGTCTTGCTAGGTTGCCCAGACTGGCCTTGAACTTGCCATCTTACTGCCTCAGCTTCCTTTAGGGATTGATTTTTTTTTTTTCTCCTTCTTCTCCCCATACTTGTTTGGAATTTGTATACCTTTTATTTCCTTATTGCTTACCCTTGAAATTTTAACTTGCAGATTAACTTTACAGAAGTTAATCATTGTCTAACTTCAATCATTCCTATTCCTATTCTTGTTAAATAAAAATTATGGGATGCTGTTATTTTGGACTAAGCTCCTGCACTAAGCCCCAACAGACCAGTGCAGATCAAAATGGAGTCACTCATCCTAAGTTCCATGTTGTCACCAAAGTAAGTTATCTTTGGCTAAGTTGTTATCTGACATGAGAAATCAAGAGAGTTAATACCTGCATTTTTCTGTGTAAGTGTAACAAATACCTGAAATACATGGATTTGTAAAGTTTTATTTTGGTTCACAGGTTTGGAGGTTTTAGTTCATGATCAGGCATATTCATTGCTTTTAGGCCTCTGGTTGGGAGGATAGTGCATCATGATGAGGAGTATATTATGTAGCAAAACCCTTTACCTAGCATCTCATGGCTTGGACACAAAAGAGAAAAAGAGAAAGAGACTGAGGTCCCATAATCCACCTAGTAGAGGGCATGCCCCCAGGGACCTAAAACCTCCCACTAGGTCCTACCTATTAAAAGTTTTTACCACCTCTCAATTTGGTCAACCTGGGGACAAAGTCTTTAACACACGGGCTTTTGAGGGATGTTTAAAATCCAAACTATAACATTTCCCAAATAGGCCAGAATATTTAATCCTTCCAAAAACGTAACCTGATGTTAACTAATCAGTTATTTTTCTGTTATTTTGTCTCTTTGTCCCTTTCTTAACAAGGAATAAAGTAACTTTGGAATGACCATTCTGATTTTTGTTCTTTGGTTTTGTTTTCTTCAGCTCTTTTCTACATTTAAAAAACAACCTCTTGGGCTGGGGTTGTGGCTTGGTGGTAGAGCACTTGCCTAGCAAATGTGAGGCACTGGGTTTGATCCTTAGCGCCACATAAAAATAAATAAATAAAATAAAGGCATTGTGTTCATCTACAATGAAAAATATTAAAAAACAAATAAAAAACAACCCTCCTCTGCTCAGCCCATCCGGACACTTATTCTGTCCTATGGAATGAAGTGTTGCCCAATGCAGATAAGGCCAATTGAGACCTTTAAAACTAAATTTTTTGTTATTTCTTCTTTGACATTTAATAGTGTTTATCAGTATTTTAGCTTTTTACATTGTTTTTTTTAATCCTCAAATTATATATCAGTATGTGTATTTTGAATTTACCTTTACCTAATGCTTACTTTTTTTTTTAGTCATCTTGAAGTACAGAACTTCTTTGAAGGTCAGTCTACTTTTTTTTTTTTTTTTAGCAGTACTGATAAGGGCTCTACCACTGAGCTACATCCTCAGCCTGCCTTACTATTAAAGTATATTATTTAGAAATTCTTCTAGTGAGAGTCCATTGGTGATAAATTATTTTCATTTAGAAAATACTTTTTTCACTAATTATTCTGTTCTAAGTAGCATTGTTGAGATACAGTTCACATGCCATAGCATATACCCATTAAAAAAATACAATTTAATGATTTTTAGTACTTTCAGTATATTCAGTTTTGCATTCATCACAATTTTGAAACATCATCTCCTCCACCACCACAAAAAAATCCTGTGTCCCTTAGGAATTGTACACAATCCCTCATCTCCTTAATTCAAGCTAGTCAATAATCTTATTATTACTTTTATAGATTTGCTTATTTTGGGCATCTCATATAAATGGAATTTTACAATATGTGGTCCTTTTGACTATATTTTTTATTTAGCATAGTATTTTCAAGATGTAGCATTTATTAGTGCTTCATTTCCTTTGCTTGATAATATTCCATCTTGTGAGTATCCCATATCTCATTTATCTGTTCATTAGTTAATGGGCATTTGGGTTTTTTCCACTTTTTGGTGGTTATGAATAAGACAGTATTTGTTGTTGTCCTTTTTTGTTTGTTTGTTTTGTGGTGCTGGGGATTGAACCCAGGGCCTTGTGCATGTGAGGCAAGCACTCTACCAACTGAGCTATATCCCCAGCCCCAGGCAGTGAGTATTTGTGTACAACTTTTTGTGAGGATGTATGTTTTCAGGCCCTAGGTTATATATCTAGGAGTTTAATTGCTGAATCATTGGGTAATTCTGTTTTAATTTCTGAGGAACTGACAAACTGTTTTCCGTAGGGGGTGCATCATTTTTTGTTCCCAAAAGTTCCTCCATATCTTTGCCAACACTTGTTATATCTCATTTTTATTATAGACTTCCTAGTGGATATGCTATGATATTTCATTGTGGTCTGATTTGCAAGTCCCTAGGCCTAATGATATTGAACATCCTTTTGTGTGCTTATCAGCTATTTGTGGTCTTTTATTTTTTAATTGAGCCATTTGTCTTTTTGTGTTGGAAGTCTAACAATTTACTTTTATATTGTAGATCCTGTTATCAGATATGATTTACAAAAATTTTCTCCCATTTTTTTGGGTTGTCTTCACTTTCTTTTTTTGGTACCAGGGATTGAAATCAGGGGCACTGGACCACTGGGCCACATCCCCAGCCCTATTTTGTATTTTTATTAGGGACAGGGTCTCACTGAGTTGCTAAGTGCCTCGCCATTGCTAAGGCAGGCTTTGAACTCGTGATCCTCCCGCCTCAGCCTCCCAAGTGCTGGGATTATAGGCATGCACCACTGTTCCCGGCTTGTCTTCACTTTCTTACTGGTGTTTTTGAAGCACAAAAGTTAAATTTTGAGTATGTCCAGTTTATCTGTATTTTTCTTTTGTTGCTTATGCTTGAGGTATTAAATCAAAGATAACAGTGCCTAATGCATGATCACATAAAATTGTACCTATTTTCTTCTAAGAATTTCATAGTGATAACTCCTACATTCCAGTCTGCAATCTAAGGTAACTGCAGCTGTGAGGCAAATTCATTCTTCTACATGTGAATATCCAGCTGTCCCAACACCATTTGTAGAACATTTAAATCATTTTGGCACCTTTGTAAAAAAATCAGTGCATGTATTTATTTCTAGATTCAGTTCTATTATACTGATCTGTGTTTATGCTTATGTCCCTACCACTCTGTCTTTTGTTTTGTTTTTTAAAAAATGGGGTTTTTTTTGTAGTTGTAGATGGACAGCCTGTCATTATTTTATTTGCTTATTTTTGTATGTGGTGCTAAGGATCAAAGCCAGTGCCTCACACGTACTAGGCAAGCACTCTGCCACTGAGTCCTAGCTCTAGCCCCACACTGTCTTGATTATAATAGCTTTTAGTTTTTTTTTTTTTTTAAGTTGTAGATGGACACACTACCTTTATTTTATTTATTTTTATGTGATGCTGAGGAAGCACTCTACCACTGAGCTGTAACGTCAGCCCTTCTGTTTTAGTATGTTTTGAAGCTGTGTGAGTCCTTCAGCTTTTTCATTTTTAATATTGTTTTTGTTATTTCTGATCCTTTGCAGCATTTCCATCAACTTGTGAATTTTTGTGAAAAATGAAGGTAGCAAAATCCCTCCTCCCCCCATGCTGGGTATCTAACGCAGCTCCTAATGCATATGCATGCTAGGCAAGTGCTGCACCACGGAGCTAATTTCTAACCCAACTGGGATTTTTTATAGTGATTGCATGTAATGTATAGATAAATTGGAGACTATTTCCATTTTAATGATATTCAACCATCCAGTTTGTGAACATGGAATGTCTTTTGATTCATTTAGAACAAATAATGTTACTATTACCCAGGAAACTACAAGGGATGTAGGAGCTCTGTACCAGATGCTCCTGTCACACAGAAGTTTTTGTACTTATTTTTAAAAATTTCTTAAGTATTTTATTCATTTTGATGCAATTGTAAGTGAAATTATTCCCTTAATTTAATTTCATATTTTGCATTGCTACTATGTAGGAAGAGTTAGTTGTCTTTGTATGTTAATTTTGTATTTCTCAACCTTGATAAATTTAATGGTTTTTAAGTGAATTATTTAGGATTCTCTATATATTAGATCTTGCCATCTGCAAATAAAGCTAATTTTACTTCTTTCTCTTAAGTCTGTATACCTTTTATTTTTATTTTCTTGCCTTATTGCCCTGGCTAGAATCTCTAGCATAATGCCAAATAAAAAGTGATTATAACCAGGCACACTGGCACATTCCTGTAATCCCAGCATCTTGGGAGGCTGAGGCAGAAGGATCACGGGTTCAAAGCCAGCCTCAGCAATGGTGAGGCACTAAGCAACTCAGTGAGACCCTGTCTCTAATAAAAATACAAAATAGGGCTGGGAATGTGGCTCAGTTGTTGAATGCCCCTGAGTTCAATCCCCACTGGGCTGGGGTTGTGGCTCAGTGGTAGAGCGCTCGCCTAGCACGTGCGCGGCCCGGGTTCGAACCTCAGCACCACGTAAAAATGCATTGTGTACAACTAAAAGCAAATAAATAAATATTAAAAAAAAAATCCCCAGTAACCTCCCGCCACCCCCCCCCCAAAAAAAAAAAAAAAAAAGAAGAGTGGTTATAGCACTTATCTTTGTTTTCTTCTTGATCTTTAGGGGAAAGCATTTAGTCTTTCACTGTAAGTCAGCTGTTGGCTTTTCACAGATATCCTTTATTAGGTGGAGGAAAGTTATTTTCTCCTTGCTGTTTGTGTGTTTTTTTTGTTGTTGTTTTTTGGTATTGGGGGTTGAACCTGGGGTATGGGGGCACTTAATCACTGAGCCACATCCCCAGCCCTTTTTTTATATTTTATTTAGAGACAGGGTCTTTTTTTTTTTTTTTAATTCTAAGTTGTTATATATAACAGCAGAATGCATTACATTTCATATTACCCTTGTAGAGCACATTTTTACATATCTCTGGGTGTATACAAAGTATATTCACACCATTTGTGTCTTCATACATGCACATAGGGTAATGATATCCATCTCATTCTACCATCTTTTTTTTTGTTTAACCCTTTTGCCCCCTCCTTTCCCCTCCCTCCCCATAGAGACAGGGTCTTGCTGAGTTGCTTAGGGCCTCACTAAGTTGCTGAAGCTGGCTTTGAACTCACAATCCTCCTGCCTCAGCCTCCCGAGCTGCTTCTGTAGGTTGAGTGTTTTTAATCATAAAAGGTATTAAATTTTGTTAAATACTTTTTTGTGTCTATTGAAATAATCATATATTTTGCCCTTTGTTGATACAGTATGTTAAAATTTGGATTTTAATCAGGTGTGATTTCTTGGTATAAATCTCAATTGGTCATAGGATATAACCCTGTTAATATGTTGATAAATTTAATTTGTTAGTTTTTTTTTTTAAGGATGTTGCCTCTGTATTTATAAATCTCACTTTGGCATCAGGGTCAGACTAACCTCCTAGAATGTGTTAGAAAATATTTTCTTGTGTTTTTGGAAAGAGTTTGTGAAGAATTGATACTAATTCTCTATAAATGTTCACCTATGAAGTCATCTGTCCCTAGATGTTTTGTTTTGGGGAATGTTTTTCATAATTTAATTAAACTCTTCTTATAGGCCTATTTAGAATCTCCCTTCCTTCTTTTAATGTAAAATTTGCCATTTTTACCATTTCTAACTGTAAATTCAGTGACAATAATTGCGTTCAGTTGTTACGCAACTAGCACTACTATTTCAAAAACTTTTAAAATCACCACAAATGGAACCACTATACCCAGTAAGCAATAATTCCCATTCCTCTTTTCCTCCAGCTCAGTTGCCTCTCATCTACATATGGTTTCTGTGAATTTGCTTATTTTAGCTATTTTATAAAAGTGGAATGATATGTTCTTTTGTGTTTGGCTTGTTTTACTTAGGAGATCCAACCAGGGCTTCATGCATCCTCTACCCCTGAGCTGCATCCCCAAGCCCTTCCCTTTTAAATTAAATAATCCACTGTACTAATATTCCAAATTTTGTTCATCCATTTGCATGGTGATGGACACTTGAGTTGCTTCTACTTTTGGCTGTATTAAATAATCCTGGTAGAAATATTGATATACAGCTATCTTTTGAGTCATCTTTTTTTTTTTCCTTTACTTTTTTTTTTTTTTTTGTACCAGGGATTGAACTCAGGGCCACTCAACCATTGAGCCACATCCCCAGCCTTATTTTGTATTTTATTTAGAGATAGGGTCTCACTAGTTTTTTAGCAACTTGCTTTTACTGAGGCTGGCTTTGAATTTGTGATCTTCCTGCCTCAGCCTCCTAAACTGCTGGGATTAGTTAAGTCATGTCTTTTGGGTATATAGTAAATCCAGTGTCTGAGCATCATCAGGGACAATTTATTATTTTCATTTTGGGCTATACTTTCTTGTTTCTTGACCTGCCATTTATTTATTTAGTAAGTAAGTAAGTAGAATGAACCTAGGGGCACCCTACCACTGATGTATATCCCCAGCCCTTTATTTTGAGATGGGGTATTGCAAAGTTGGTGAGGCTGGCCTCCAACTTGTGATTCTCCTGCCTTAGCCTCCTGAGTTGCTGGGATTGCAGGCATATGCCACCATGCTTGGCTTACCTCATTTTTTTGTTTGTTAAGTTGAACATTTGAAACTTTTTGGAGCTGGGTGTGAGGGCACACATTTGTAATCCCAGCTACTTGGGGGGCTGAGGCAGGAGGATTCCAAGTTCAGGGCAGCCTGAACAATTTAATGAGACCTTGTCTCAAGATAAAATGAAAAGGACTGGGGTTGTAGTTTAATGGTAAAATATTTGCCTATCATATGGGAGAGCCTGGGTTCAATCCCTAGTACCACAAACAAAACCAGATAATATAAGAACTATTATCTTGACAAAATTTTAAGTTTATAATTAACTATGAGTGTTATGTTGTACAGCAGATCTCTAGAACTTATCCATCTTGTAGAACTGAACTTTTATATCTGCTAAATAGCAACTCCCCATTTCACCCTTATGATAGTGTGATTTATAGTAAGAAATATGTATTTTGGTCTTTGTCCTCCATTCCTGGTACAGAGCTCCTAAGAGCTAGCTGTGTAATATCCTGAGTGATAGGAATATCTGGTACATAGTTCCTAAATCCCTCAGAATTTCCTGGTTGATGGTACCTTCATTTTTTCTGGTGTGGTAATTTCTGGTGTGCTACTGGGTGGAGGCTGGTCACCAGAAAAAACAAGTTATAATTAGAATCTTGGGCTTTTTTTTCTTTTCTTTCTTTCTTTCTTTTTTTTTTTTTCCTTTGGTTTTTTTTTTTTTTTTTTTTTTTTTTTTTGGTGGTACTAGGGAGTAAACTCAGGGGCACTCTTCCATTGAACCACATCCCCTGCCCCCTGCCCATTTATTTATTTATTTAGAGACAGGGTCTCCCTAAATTGCCAAGGCTGGCAATATCAAACTTGAGATAGTCCTGTTTCAGCCTCCCAAGTAGCAGGGAATACAGGCATGCACTGCTGTGCCTGGATTACCACACCATTTTAAATACTGTTGCTTTGTAATGTGTTTTGAAATAAAGTGTAATGCCTTATCCTTGTTCTTTCTAAAGATTATTTTGGCTACTTGGGGTCCTTTTTGGTTCTGTATGGATTTTAGGATTTTTTTTTTCCTATTCTGTAAATAAGGTTATTTAGATTTTGATAGAGGTTGCATGGAATCTGTATATTGCTTTGGGTAGGATTGATATTTTAACAATATTAAGTCTTCTAGTCAATGAATGGGGATATCATTCCATTTATTTGTATATTCTTTTTTTTTTTTTTTTGGTACGGGGGATTGAACTCAGGGGCACTTGACCACTGGGCCACATCCCCAGCCCTTTTTTGTATTTTATTAGAAGCAGGGTCTCACTGAGTTACTAAGTGCCTCGCCATTGCTGAGGCTGGCTTTGAACTCGCGATCCTCCTGCCTCAGCCTCCCAAAGTGCTGGGATTACAGGCGTGTGCGCCACCGCGCCTGGCTGTATATTCTTTCATCAGTGTTTTGTAGCATTCGCCGTTTGAGTCTTTTACCTCCTTGGGATTTTATTCATAAGTATTTTATTCATTTTGATGCTATTGTAAAAGAAATTGTTAGTTAACTTCTTTTTTGAATAGTTTGTTGTTAGTGCTTGGAAATGCTACTATTTTTGTATTTTGATATTGTTTCCTGTAACTTTACTAAATTCGTTAATGGCTTCTAACTTTCTTTCTTTCTTTCTTTCTTTCTTTCTTTCTTTCTTTCTTTTTTTTTTTTTTTTTTTGTAGAATCTTAAGTCTTTTGTCATCTGTAAAAGATAATTTTGCTACTTCTTTTCCAGTTTGGATGGCTTTATTTTTTTCTTGTCTAATTGCTCTAGCTAGAATTTCCTGGACAATCTTGAATAGAAATGGAAATACTAAGCATCTTTGTCTTAGTCTTGATCTTAGAGGAAAGCTTTCAGTTTTTCAACTTTGAGTAGGATGTTAACTGTGGACATTTTATATATGACCTTTATCATGTTCTGGTAATTCCCTTGTGATCTTATTTTGTTGGGAGTTTTTTTTTTTTTTTTTTTTTTTTTTTTTTTTTCTTTTTCTTTTTTGTAGTGCAGGGGATCTAACTCCAGGCCTGGTACATACTAGGCAAGTGCTTGTACCACTGAGTTACATCCCCAGTCCTGTTGAGAGGTTTTTTTTTTTTTTTTTTTTTTTTTTTGGTTTGTTTTTTAATATCATTGAAAGGTATGAATTTTTTCAGATGCCTTTTCTGTACTCGTTGAGATGATAACATGATTTTTATCCTTCATTCTGTTAATGTGGCATATTGCATTGAATGATTCATGTGTTGAACCATTTTTTCATCCCAGGGATGAATCCCACTTGATCATGGTATTTGATCTTTTGAATCATTGAATCATGTTTAGTTCAGTGTATGAACATTTTGAATGTTATAATATGGGACCTATTGAAACCAGGTTCTTCCTCCTCCTTGTGGTTTGCTTGTTGCTGCTGCTTATGGTTATTGCTGTTTGCTTGTTTAGTTACTTTTCTGAATTAATTTTATGAAGTCTGTATTCTTGTCACATGTGGCCACTAAAATTTCTTTAATTTTAGGTTAGTGGTTAGCTAGTGATTTGACTGATTTCCTTAAACTACTGAATCCCACCCCTTACCCCAAAACAAACCAACCAACCAACCTACCTCCTATTTGCAGTTTTGGTTCTCTTGGGCACTCCAATGCTTAGGCAGACAGTTTAAACCTGCCTTAGCTTTCATTCCCTGCTTTCTTAGAGCCTATTAGCCAGAGTTAAGAGCTTAGAGTCTTTTGAGTATTCATTCAACCATGGGCACATGCATGAATTTCTAGATTTCCTGCAGTACCCCAGAGCTTTTCAAAGCCCTGTTCTCAAGTGTTTCCTTTTGTAGCCTCTTTCCAATCTATTCACTTTCTTTGTTCCAATTGTTACCCCTTGCCTCAGGTTGCAGTGGTTAATAAGTTTGCATTTACACTGAAAGGCAGTTGGGGTAGCATTGAAAAGTACTGAATCAGTCTTTCGGAGAGCTACTAGACAGTTGAAAACAGGCAATCACAATTCTTTGAGAACAATATTGATCCATCTTTGATCCTTTTTTTGGGGTACTGGGGATTGAACCACCCAGGGACATTTCACTACTGAGCTATATCCCTAGCCATTTTTGTCTTTTTATTTCCAGACAAGGTCTTGCTTAGTTGCTGAGGCTGGCCTCATATTTGCTATTCCTTTGCCTCAGCTTCATGAATTGCTAGGATTACAGGCATGTACCACCATGCCCAGCCACTTTGGCCCATTTTTAATTATTTTTTACATATGATATGAGGTAGGGGTTCAATTTTATTCTTTAACATATAGATAGATATTCATTTGGCACAGCACCATTTGTGTAGAGATGGTGATGAATTTTTAGATAAGCATAGTCTGTGAAAAAAATTGACAACTTGGACTTTACAAAAAAATTAAGCTTTCTAGTTTATGAAAGAAAGGCACTGTTAAGTGAGTAAGAAGAGAAATCACAAACTGTGAGAAAATATTTGCAAAACATCTTGATAAAGGTCTTGTAACCAAAATATATTTTAAAAACTCTGAAACCAGGTGCAAGGCACATGCCTATAATCACAGCAACTATGGAGGCTGAGGCAGGAGGATTGCAGTTTGAAACCAGCCCAACAACTTAACCAGACACTGTTTTAAAATAAAAAATAAAAAGGGATGGGAATGTATCTCATGGTTAAGCGCCCCTGGGTTCAGTCCCTAGTGTCAAAAACAAAACCTCTTATAACACAACAATAATAAAAATAAAATAACCCAGTTAAAAAATGAGTGAAGGGGGCTGGGGCTATGATTCAAAGAGCACTTGTCTCACATGTGTGAGGCCCTGAGTTCCATCCTCAGCACCACATAAATAAAATAAAGTTACTGTGTCCACCTACAACTAGTAAAATATTTTTAAAAAACGAGTGAAGGGGCTGGGGTTGTGGCTTAGCGGTAGAGTGTTTACCTAGCATGTGCGCAGCCCGGGTTCGATCCTCAACACCACATAAAAATGAAGGCATTGTGTACAACTAAAACAAATAAATATTTTTGTAAAAAATGAGTGGAAAGTTAGGTGTGGTGGTGTGCATCTGTAATCTCAGTGACTCAAGGCTGAAGCAGAAGAATTACACACACACACACAACCACACACAACAGATATTAACAAAAATATAACCAAACAATGTATGTAAATGGCAAATAAGTGTATGAAAAGATGTTCAACATTGGGAGGCTGAGGCAGGAGGATCGCGAGTTCAAAGGCAGCCTCAGCAATTGCGAGGCACTTAGCAACTCAGTGAGACCCTGTCTCCAAATAAAATACAAAAAAGGGCTGGGGATATGGCCCAGTGGTCTAGTGCCGCTGAGTTCAATCCCTGGTACCACACACAAAAAAAAAGATGTTCAACATTATATGTCAAAAGAGAATTACAAATTAAAACAGTAATGAAATACTGTACCCTTGCTAGAATGACTGAAGAACAAAAAACTTGCAATACTAAATGCTGGCGATATATATAGAGAGTGACAAGAATTCTCCTTTAATCCTGATGGGAATGTGAAATGGTATGGCTACTTTTGAGGACCATTTGGCAATTTCTTTCAAAGCTAAAACAAAGTATTATCTTTACTGAATTAGTAATTGCATTGCTATTTATCAAATTGAGTTGAAATTTTATGTTCACATATTAACTTGCAAATGAATTTTTTTTTTTTTTTTTTTTTTTTTTTTTGTGGTACCGGGATTGAACTCAGGGGCACTCAACCACTGGGCCACATCCCCAGCCCTTTTTTGTATTTTAAATAGAGACAGGGTCTCACTGAGTTGCTAAGTGCCTTGCCATTGGTGAGGCTGGCTTTGAACTCGTGATCCTCCTGTCTCAGCCTCCCAAAGTGCTGGGATTACAGGCTTGCGCCACCGCGCCTGGCTGCAAATGAATATTTTTAATATTCATAATTGCCCCAAACTGGAAACAACCAAGGTGAATGGATCAGCTGTGGTATAACTACATAATGGAATATTATTCTGCCAAAAAAAGTGTTTTTAAATTACTAACCCATGAAAAATCATGGAAGAACCTTAAATCATGTTGTTGGTTAAAAGAAACCAGGCTGAAAAGACTATTTTATGTTTCAAACTGTTTGACACCCTGAACAAGGCAAAACTATAGAAACAGTAAAATAATCAGTGGTTGCCAGGATTCAGGGTAAAGGGAGTGTTTAGTATAGGTTAAGTACATGGGAGTTTTACAGTGTTGAAATTATTCTGTATGATACTATAATGTAGGAATCATGGCATTATACATTTGTCAAAACCCATAGAACTATACAAGACCAAAAATGAAACAATGTGGGGCTGGGGTTGGGGCTCAGTGGTAGAGTGCTTGCCTAGCACATGTGAGGCCCTGGGTTTGATCCTCAGCACCACATAAAAATAAATAAAATAAAGGTATTGTGTCCAACTATAACTAAAAAATAATTTTTAAAAAAGAATGTAAATTGTGGACTTTAGTTAATTAAAGAAACAAAACAAATTAGAATACTCCAGACACTGGGTCACAAGGTAGAAAAGATGCCTGCTCCGGTGGACTTGTAGTCAAATAAATCAGAAGATTTTTAGTAGTGTGATACAAAGTAACAAGAGTTTAGTTTGGGCAATCAAGGCATATCTCTCTGAGGTGATGGTATTTGATTTAAGAAGGTGTTAGGTATTTAAAGATGGAGGGAAAGTATTTCTACCTGAGGGAATAGTTAGGATAAAGTTCCTTAAGACTGGAATAACCTGAGTGTATTTGGTAAATAGAAAACCAGAGTTGCAATGGGTGAAGGGGAGAATAATATAAGGTGGGATCAGAAAAACAGTCATGATCAGAATGGAGTGGTACTTCTATAAGCTTACAGTAAGGAGTTTGGATTGTGTTTTAAGTGAGATAGGAAGTTTATGGATGTTTTAAGCAGAGTAGAGCATGATATAACTCATTTAAAAGAGAGTATTCAGGGCTGGGATTGTGGCTCAGCGGTGGAGCGCTCGCCTAGCATGTGGGTGACCCGGGTTCGATCCTCAGCACCATGTACAAATAAAACGCATTGAATAAAACGCATTGTGTACAACTAAAAGCAAATAAATAAAAAAAAATTAAAAAAAAAAAGAGAGTATTCAGGTTATTGTGTGAAGAATAAATGGTGGGAGGGAGAGGGAGCAAGTGCAGAGGCAGGAAGACCAATTTAATGTTTTTAGAGTAATTTGGCAGGGAAGGTATGTCTGTAGCTTGGATAATGATGGTTAGAAAGATGAAGAAAAATAGGTGTATGTTCAAGTTATTTGGTATATTTTGCAGGTAGAATTATTAGAACTTGGTGAGAGAAGAATAAATGAAAATGCTTGTATTATTGGCTTGAGCTACTGAATGGATAATGGTGCTATTAAGGCTGGAGTAGGTATACTTAGGTATGGAAATTTTTGGAATCTCTTTAACTATGTATGCAGTTGTAAGTAATAGACCTAAGAGTCTGGAACTCAGGGGAGAAGAATGGAGTTGAAGTATAGATTCTTTACTCTTTCAACTGTTTTGTCTTTTTTTTTTTTTTTTTTTTTATAAGTAATCAATATGTTTTGTTTTTGGTACTGGGGTGCTTTACCACTGAACCATATTCCTAGCCTTTTTATATTTTGAGACAGGGTCTTCCCAGGTTGCTTAGGGCCTTGCTAAGTGGCTTTGAACTTGAAATCCTCCTGCCTCAGCCTCCTGAGCTGCTGAAATTATAGGCGTGCACCACCACTCCAGCTCAGCATGTTGTTGTTTTTTAAATTTAAAAGTATACATAGTTTCCCATAATCACTTTCTTTAGTTCACAGACCCCCTTCTCAACAAAGGATTACCAGTTTGGGAATGTTCTTAAATAGCTGGGGATATAGCTCAGTGGTTGAGCACTTGGCTGTCATGCACAAAGCTCTGGGTTCCATGCCCAGTGCCACAAAACAGACAAACAAAAGTTCTTGAAATCATTCCATTTCATTCATTAGTAGGATACTTGTTTTAGTGGTTGCATTTTAATCTGTTCTGTTATGAAAACGTGATTTCTTAAACTGGTTGGCCATTGATATTTAGGTTGTTTTTCTCTCTGCTATTGTACAAATGCTGAGTTTTATTCTTTCAAGAATTTAATTAATTTTAATTACGTAAACTAGTATGTAGAGTGCCTAAATTATTGAAATTACCCACATGTTTTTGGCAGAGCACCTCATAATTATATCACAGTGGTTCTCTGAAATTATCTAGAGAGAATCCCTGTTCCTAAAAATGTTTGCAATCTGTACTTTCATTAATCTTTTTTTGCATAAAGTTAATTTGAGTTTTTTAAATATTTTATTTTTGTAGAGACTTTAAATTTATTTTTTGAAACTTTGTAATATTAATAGGTTATGAACACTGTACATATAGGTCAGCAGTTAAAATAGTACTTAAATCATGTAGAAAATCAGCACCCTTATACTGGACTTTTCTCACTGCCTCTTAATTTACTTCTCTTGATAGCATAGTGCTGTGGCATACAGGATTTTGAGGAAGAAATAATAATTGTACAGAATGTGGTAATGATGTCTTTGAGGTCCTCTGTATAATAGCGTTGAAAAAAATTTTTTTGTAGTTGTAAATGGACAGAATGCCATTATTGTATTTGTTGATTTTTATGTGGTGCTAAGGATCAAGCACAGTGCCTTACATGTGCTAGGCAAGTGCTGTGCCACAGAGCTACAGCCCCAGGCCCTGTATAATAGCATTTTGAATCACGTATTTTGTGCATCACAGTGTTAAGGCTTTATATTATATTATATGTCATTTCCCTTCTGGGTGATTACTGATGACTTTAGGCTATGTACTTTCTCTATTTAAAATAAAAGGACTCTTTCAGTAGATTGTAGGTTATAAGCATTTGAATTTGTGCTATTTAAATAAAGGAGTCAAAGAAAAAAATTTTACATCACACTAGTCAATATAGTTTAGCCCAAATTTTAGCTTTGAGCATTTTTTATGTGTAAGTGGAAGAATGAAAAATGCTGAATTTTACAGCTAAACCACAGAGGAAGGGATGCTCAACCAATAGATTTTGCTGATGATTAGGTAGGATAAATACTAGAATTGAAAATGTTAGCAATGTGAAGGCCATTGCTTATTAATGGAGTTTTCAATAGGAAATGACCAGGTTAGAACTATTTACATATTTTTAAATGTATGTTTAATAATGTTTACAGTGTTTTCTTTGCTGTGTTCAGGTTTGCTGTCCTATTGGTGGTATGTCTGACAGTGGTAGCTTGATAATGAAGTCACAACTTCAGATCACTGGTAAGTCTTAAAAAGATCCACAACTTTACTCCCTTCCACGTTCACCCCAAGATCTTAATTTTTTTTTTTTTTTTTTTTTTTGGTATCGGGGATTGAACTCAGGGGCACTCAACCACTGGGCTACATCCCCAGCCCTTTTTTGTTTTTTATTAGAGACAGGGTCTCACTGAGTTGCTAAGTACCTTGCCATTGCTGAGGCTGGCTTTGAACTCGTGATCCTCCTGCTTCAGCCTCCCAAGTGCTGGGATTGGGAGGCGTGCGCCACCATGCCTTGCCAAGATCTTAATCTTAAAAGAAGAAAATCTTTAGTGGCTGTTACATCTCAGATGCTGAATTAGTGTTTGCTAAATTAATAAAATGTTTAGATATATAAAAATTATATTTTTATTTCAGGATATTCTTGGATATTTTTCAGGTTTGTTTGTTTTTTTTTTCCCTTTCTCATTAAACATAGGTGCCAGGGCAGTGGCTATTTGTTTTTTGTTTTGAACTAATAGCTTTATTGAGCTATGATTCATATCCCATACAGTTTTTTGGGGGTGGGATGGGGTGCAGGTAGGGGGGGGTACTGGGAATTGAACTCAGGGGCACCTGGCCACTGAGCCACATCCCCAGACCTATTTTGTATTTTATTTAGAGACAGGGTCTCACTGAGTTGCTTAGCACCTCGCTTTTGCTGAAGCTGGCATTGAATTTGCAGTCCTCCTGCCTCAGCCTCCTCAACTACTGGGATTACAGGTGTGCGCCACCTGCTGGCCCTTTCAGTGCTTTTTTTTTTTTTTTTTTTTTTGGTCTGTGGTATAGAATTTCTTTAACCTTAGGGCTGGGTATGTTGCTTAGTAGTTGAATGCTTGCCTATTGTGCAAAAAAACCAAAACAATGAACTTCCTTAGCCTCAGCTAAGACTTTCATAGCCTGGCTCCATATGGTATCTTTTTAGGTCTTTTATAAGGGAACCATATATACTAACTAGGATGATTCACTAGATTTTCTTCAGACAAAGCCTAATCTCTCTTCCTTTAACAGCATATATTGATTATAGAACAGTTATCAACTTCTGAATGTTGTTTCAGTTTCTACTATACCCGGCTTATATCCTCTTCTGGATTGTGAATCATGTTTAGTCACAGACCATAGAATTATTATCCTCCTCAAAACCTGAAGGTGATTGACTTATATGAAATTAATACTGTCTTAAGGTAACTACCCTAGAATTTTCTCTTGGGATTTCCTTCACTGGCTTCAGTGTATTTTCTTAGAATGTTTGATCGTTACTGGCAGATATTAATATTTCTTTACTAAAGCTAGATTCTAATTGTTTTCCCCTCCCGCTTCCAGTCTTCTTATATCTTTGGGTCGACTAAGGAAAGAGCTTAATATTGAAACCTTTGATTGTAACTGTCTTTTAAAACAGTCTTTATGTTTCAGATTACATAGTAATTGATTTCAGTCAGCTTTTGTGTTGTTGTGACCAAACTACCTGACAAGAAATACTTCGTGGAGAGAAAGTGTTTTGGGGGCTCACAGTTTCAGAGGTCTCACAGTCCATATCCAGCTGACTCTTGCTCTGGGGCCAAGATAAGGCAGCACATTATGGGGGAAGGGCCCAGTGAAGGAAAGCTGTTCAACTCATGGGGGGATCAGGAAGCAGAGAGAGAGGGAATGGGGAAGAGGCCTCAGGAAAGATGCACCCTTCCTGGGCATGCTCCTAGTGATCCACCTCCCTACAGTTAACCACAGTGCAGTCATTTCACCTCCAAATATCCCTGCATTAATACAAAAACTTTTGCAAAACACCTCATATTCCAAACCATGATATGATGTATATGCTTTTTATTTTTAAAAATCAGTAAAATAATAAAATGATGAATTATAATCTCTCAGAGCAAACCATTGCTAATATAGTAGTTTGTCTTCTCCTTTTGCATAAACTGCTGTCTTATTTGCTATCATCATTATTATCATAGCAGAAAATAATTTAATAAATGTTTCTACCACAGAAAGTTCTGATCCCTAGCCAATTTGATGTTGGGCTTAAAAATTCTGAAAATGTGCAAGTATGGGGGGAAAACAATAAAAACAAACCATGAATAATGGATAAAATTTATATGTTTAGCAAATATATCATTAAATATTGTGTTAGCTTTTCATTACTGTAACAAGTACCTGAGGTAATTAACTTATTAAATCAGAGTTAAGTGTTATATTTATTGATAATTTTAGAGATTCCAGTCCATGATTAAGTGGACCCATTGCTTTTAGGCTGTGGTGGGGGGCAGCATATCACGGTGGAAGCATGGGTAGTAACAAAGCTGCTTACCTAATAGTTGAGTTCCAAAAGAGAGAAGGCGTGAGGTCCCACACTGTCCCCTTTAAGGGCATGCCCCTGATAACTAGAAGACCTTCCACTGGGCCCCACCTCCTAAAGTTTCCACCACCACTTGGGCTTTTGGAGGACACTTAAGACCCAAAGTACAACAGATATGAAACAAATGAAGATGATATGACAAAACACAGTAAAGTGACCAGTTGAATTGACTCAAGTGCCCTTCATAATTCCTTGAGTTTATGTTTTAGTTTTGATGAAGACCCCTCAAAACTAAGTGTTTTGCACAGATCCCCTTAACGACTTTGTATATTTTTTTCTGTATTAATGGGTCAGTTATAGTATTTGTTCTTTTTTTTTTTTTTTTAATGTTTATTCACCTGCCTTTAGTTGTACACAATGCGTCCATCTGTATGTGGTGCTGAAGATCGAACCCGGGTCGCGCACGCGCTAGACGAGTGCTCTACCGCTGAGCCACAATCCCAGCCCCAGTATTTGTTCTTAAAATCTGATTCAGTACCTTTCTAGAACTAAGGAAAGCATAAAACATGTAAAATAATAAATATTTACATAAAAAGTATAAAAACTAAGTGCCAAAATGTATGAGCATGGCAAGAAAAGGTAACAACTGTGGTTAGGAGATCATTTAATTAGGGTTGTTGGGAAAGGAGTGGTGCTTGAAGGTTGCTACTGTTTAGATGCAGAGAAAAAGATCCTTTCAGGAAGGAACATGTGCATGAAACATGAAGGAAGGAAATACACAGTATTTCCCCTAATGCCCCTAAAAGCCACTGCCGAAGTGGAAGGAGTCATGGGAACTAATGGGAGTGGGTCATCTCCCTCTCATGTCAGAGCTGAAAAAAAATTAATTGCTAACAGAGATGGAATGGTCAGGGCTTTTAACAAAGATCTGTCTGGTTTGTGGTTTTTTTTTTTTTTTTTTTTTTTTTTTTTTTTGGTGGTACCGGGGATTGAACTCAGGGGCACTTGACCACTGGGCCACATTTTTTGTGTTTTTTATTAGAGACAGGGTCTCACTGAGTTGCTAAGTGCCTCGCCATTGCTGAGGCTGGCTTTGAACTCACGATCCTCCTGCCTCAGCCTCCCAAGTGCTGGGATTACAGGTGTGTGCCACCACACCCGGCTTGGTTTGTGTTTTAGGAAGTAGGATTTGCTACTGCATCCCTCACTCCCACTGCCCATAATGGGAATGAAACCCAAGGGCACGTTACCACTGAGCTACATCCCTAATCTTTTAAATTTTTATTTAGTTTTGGTATTAGGGATTGAACCCAGGAGTGCTTAACCACAGAACCACATCTCCATTCTTTTTTGTTTTTTATTTTGAGATTGAGTTTCAATAAGTTGCTTAGGGCCTCTGTAAATTGTTGAGACTGGCTTCGATCTTTGATCCTCCTGCCTCAGCCTCCTGAGCTCCTGGGATTACAGGCATGTGCCATCTTCGCTCAGCCCTATCTTAATTTTTGACCATAGAGTTAACTTATCCAATGAGTTGTATCTCATTCTCTTATTCCTTATCCAGCTGATTTATCTGGTCTTAGCATTCTTATTTTTACCTTATTCACAGTAGCCTCCTGGTTTCGGGAATAGGTTGGCTAAGGAAAGAGTCTTCTCCCTCTCCCTCTCCTTCTTCCTTTCCTTCTGTACTCTCATTTAGTTGCAGAGGCTGACCTTGAACTTTTGATCCTCCTTTCTCAGGCTTCTAAGTAAAAATCAAAATTGGATCAAAGCATTAATCTTTAGAGCAGAAGAATCAAAGTTGACTATATTTGATAGGGAATGTCTGGGCCAGAGGTGGAGAAGGGAGGTAGAGAGGGAGAGAAGCAGAAAAAGCGAAAGGGAGAAGGAAACTATAAAGCAGGGAAATTTTTTCTACCTTGACTGATAATCATTTGGTCACACAACTGTGTTAAACACCTCTGAAGGGTAAATCACAAAGTGCTTACAAAAGTTATAAAGACTGGCTATATGCTTGCCATGAAGGGGATTATAGGTTGAGTTAAACAAGTAAAAACTAGTAAGAATGAAAGCTGTAGGAGCCATACATAAATATGAGAATACTGTGGAAGCATGGAGGCAGGAACAGTTTAATTTCTTAGGGTGAAAGCATTTGATCAAAGAAGAATGGCAGGGACATTTGTCTTTTTAAGAAGTAAGATTTTGCCGGGCGCAGTGGCACACACCTGTAATCCCAGCACTTTGGGAGGCTGAGGCAGGAGGATCGAGAGTTCAAAGCCAGCCTCAGCAATGGCGAGGCACTTAGTAACTCAGTGAGACCCTGCTTCTAATAAAAAAAATACAAAAAAGGGCTGGGGATGTGGCCCAGTGGTCAAGTGCCCCTGAGTTCAATCCTCGGTGCCAAACAATTAAAAAAAAAAAAAGAAGTAAGATTTTGAGCCGGGCGCGGTGGCGCACGCCTATAATCCCAGTACTTGGGAGGTTGAGGCAGGAGTTCAATCCCTGTTACCACAAAAAAGAAAGAAAGAAAAGTAGGATTTCGTTGGGTAGAAAAGGAACAAAGATATTCTGAGTAGAGGTGGCAGCAAGGATGGAAGCATGGAAGTTCATGGCCCCAATATTCTAACTAAGGGTGGCTGGAATATGGGGATAGATGAGAGTTGGTTTAGGAAAAGGCTGGAAAGATATGTTTATGGTTACATGATAAACAATGTAAACTATCCCATAAGAGTTTAAACTTCATTTCGCAAGCAGTGGAGAATCTTTGAAGTAATAACATGATTATATCTGTTTTAGAAAGATGATTTTGGTAGCTGCAAGGGATTTGATTACAAAAGTGAAAAGCCAGTTTTTTAGAGACCTCTTATAATAACTTGACATTTTTCTGTTCCCCTTTCTTCCAGCTTATAATTTACAGGCTTTTTTTTTTTTTTTTTTAAATATACTATAGGACTATAATTTTCAGGAAGTATATTGGTTTGGTTTTTAGTATTTATTATTATTATTATTATTATTATTATTATTATATATTTTTTGGTACCAGGGATTGAACTCAGGGGCACTCGACCACTGGGCCACATCCCCAGCCCTTTTTTGTATTTTATTAGAGACAGGGTCTCACTGAGTTGCTAAGTGCCTCACCATTGCTGAGGCTGGCTTTGAACTCGCAGTCCTCCTGCCTCAGTCTCCCAAGTGCTGGGATTACAGGCATGTGCCACCATGCCCAGCTAGTATTTATTATTTAGGACTATAAAAAAGGTTTAGTGAATCTAGACTTTGAGATTTAAACACTGAAATAATTTCTCTTGTCTAGGCTTTGGGTAAATTTTAAATTCCACTGAGCTGGGCTGGGGTTGTAGCTCAGTGGTAGAGTGCTCGCCTAGGATGCATGAGACACTGGGTTTGATCCTCAGCACCACATAAAAATAAAGATATTGTGTCCATCTAAAACTAAAAAATAAATAGTTTTTAAAAAATTCCACTGAGCTTATCTTTTTGTGTATAAATGTTAAGACAGTAATACCTATCTCACAGAGTATTGGTGAGTATTGAAATGACAGTATTTAAATGCCAAACATGCAATAAATTAACAATTGGTGCTAATTTTCCTTATCCTATTTTCTCCATTTAAAATTTGTTAAACTGTTGGGCACACTAGCATATGCCTGTAATCCCAGTGACTCCAGAAACTGAGGCACGAGTATTACAATTTTAAGGCCAGCCTCAGCAACTTAGGGAGGCCCTTACCAACTTAGTGAGACCCTGTCTCAAAATAAAAAAATAAAAGACTGGAGATATAGCTCAGTGGTAGTATAGTGGGAAATGAGGGTCAGAACATTGAGATCTGGAAGCAGCACTATTAGTAGCACCATGGCCCAGAGGTATAATTCCTAAAGTCTGAGCTCCAAACATAGCAGGACGGTTTTTGTATACATAAGCAAGTTTGGGGTACATCAAGGCATGGGAATTGTTGTAATTCTATTTGGAGGGTGCATTCTATATTCTTTATATGGGTATAAACTTGTCAACAACCTAGGGACTCTTTCTTAGCTCACACAGCTTAGGGACTTGTACTGCCCTAAGCCTAAAGGGGGATTGTTCTGTCCCTGCTATATTGTTTCCTGCTACTGCTGTTGTCTGCTATAGGTACCTGTTAGCCTCCGCAGGCTTCTATGGTTAAATGTCAGTAAGCAGAGCTTCTGTGTATCAGCATGCAAAACCACAGCCTGTGAACTCTTAAACTGCTAAAGTTTCTATTCTGTTCTGCCACAAGAGTGTTTCTGGGTTCAGTTCCCAGTACTGCCAAAAAAAAAAAAAAAAAACGAAAAATTTGTTAAACTGACTTTAGTGGGGTTATGTGGGATTATGTGGCAAAATCGGTTTCAGAAATTTGAATCATGGTGGCTAACAACTTAATTATATATTTTTATATAGCTAGTAGAGAGGATTTTGGATGTTTCTAACAAAATAAATAAATGCTTGAGGTGATAAATATACCAATAACCCTGATCTGATCATTATGCATTGTGTATATAAGTATTGTACCTTATAAATATGTGTAAATATGTGTTTATTTAAAAATATGTCGGGCTGGGGCTGTGGCTCAGCGGTAGAGCGCTCACCTAGCACGTGCGCGGCCCGGGTTCGATCCTCAGCACCACGTAAACTTAAATAAGGGCATTGTGTACAACTAAAATAAATAAATACAAAAAAAAAATGTAAAAGAATTTTTTTTTTAATCCTAAGAAGCTACTTGTGTGTAGATTATTTCCTTCCCATCAGATTCATATTGCTCTTTGTTCTAAATTTAATCAGTTTCAGAGGGCTACAGAATTCCCTGAAATATAATGAACTTATGCATAATTGTTTGGGTTGTTTTACTTTTTTAGAAATATATTAAAAGGGCTGGGGATGTGGCTCAGCGGTAGAGCGCTTGCCTAGCGCGTGCGCGGCCCGGGTTCGATCCTCAGCACCACGTAAAGATAATGCATTGTGTACAACTAAAAGCAAATAAATAAATATTAAAAAAAAAGAAATATATTAAAAATAGGGATTTTATTTTTCTGTGGCATTCCTGTTATTAAATTTGGCTCTATATTAAGTATTAGAGCTTTTTACCTGTAGTACACTTTAAACTGAGATAGACTGGTTCCTAGAAATACTTTCTGTTCTAGAAAAGATTTTCTACTTCATGTTTCCTCTTCGATGTCTTATACTTGAATCTCAAGTGTTACACATTCATCTTAAAATTTGTAATTTCTGGTGTCCACGCCACCCTTTTGTTCTTTTCCATCTTATTAGGTGATGCTATCTTCCATCTAGTTATTCATGCCAGAAGCCTGAGGGTTATCCTTTCCTCTTCATTTCCCCCAACTTCCTTATGTAATCTATTCATGTTGTTTCCCCATAGAAAGTATTTATTCCATTCCATATTGTCCACCCCAGTCTAAACCACTGTCATCTCTCTTTTTTTTTTTTAACTTTTTTTTTTTTAATTTTTTTTAGTTGTCAGTGTTCCTTTATTTATTTATATGCAGTGCTGAGAATTGAACCTAGTGCCTCACCCATGCTGTGCTGGGCAAGCACTCTATCATTGAGCCATAATCCCAGCCCCTACTATCATCTCTTGACCAGATGACTTCAGTAGCCATTTAACTGTACTTTTTGTCTCCCTTTCAGTTTATTTCCCCCACAGCAACAGTGATCTGTAGTGGTCTTTAAGTGTTAATTTGGTAATTGCTTTATCCTTTTTTTTTTTTTTGTACCAGGGATTGAACTCAGGGGCACTCAGCCACTGGGCCACATCCCCATCCCTTTTTTGTATTTTATTAGACAGGGTCTCACTGAGTTGCTAAGTGCCTCGCCATTGCTGTGCCTGGCTTTGAACTCTCAATCCTTCTGCCTCAGTCTCCCAAGTGCTGGGATTACAGGCTTGCGCCACTGTGCTGGCTGCTTTATCCTTAGTATCCAAATAATACCTGATACACGTTGTAGGTACCTCTTACTTAAAACAGTGATTCCTTACTGACTACTTCTTTAACGTTATCTCTTACAACTCTTTTTTTCCTTTGGCATGTTTTAAAAATAAACACATTGATTTCAAATCTTATTCAACTTTTTAATACCAAATACTTCAAAAATAATGATGAAGCTCTAATTTAAAGAATGTATACACACGGTAAGAATAGTCACCCTGCAGTTGGCTTGATTTTCACCAAAGAGGCACATAAGCATAAAAGGACAGAAATAGTTAACATGTGTGAAATCAGAGATTCAGGGCCACCACCTAGAGCTGTGCCTTCTTTTTTGTTTTGTTTTGTTCTTTTTGGTTTTTTAGTTGTAGGTGGACATAATACCCTTATTTTATTTATGTGGTGCTGAGGATTGAACCCAGGGCTTCACACATGCGAGACGAGCGCTCTACCACTGAGCCATAACCCCAGCCCCTGGAACTGTGCCTTCTTGATTCCCAGACTTTGCATTATATATTGCACTTTTTTTCCCCCACATAAAAATTTATTTTTCAAAGCTGAGTAATAAAGGCCATCTCTCTATAGAGAAAAGAGAGAGAGGCCCGGAGATGTTCGGGTGTTCAGCTTTTTACATTGCACTTGAGTAGCTGCTATATAAACTCATCTAGCAACTCCAGGGGCTTCTTAGACTTAATATGCACTGGCATTCTCTGAACTTTGGTGCTGGAGTAGTTATCTAGGTGGTAGGATATTTCCTTGGCTGTGATTTTCTTATATGGGGAGTTACTACCCATGGGAAGGAGGGGATATTCTTCTAGATTCTAACCTATTTACAATCCCCTCCAGGGATCTTAGATAACACTATTTTGTGACAAAGTTGACTAACTCTTAGTTGAAGGCTGAGTCTGTATCTCAAGATATGCAACATAGGAAGC
Organism: Tamias sibiricus; assembly: GCA_025594165.1. Classification (NCBI taxonomy): domain Eukaryota; kingdom Metazoa; phylum Chordata; class Mammalia; order Rodentia; family Sciuridae; genus Tamias; species Tamias sibiricus. The sequence goes on along the minus strand of CM046659.1, from coordinate 174,320,073 downwards.
TCTTGCTTATGTAATAATGAGACATTATAAGATATATTTTTTTTAAAAAATCTTAAGTTCGTAATTCTTTTCTTCTTGAATTAAACCCAAATTCCTTATCTTAGCTTTCAAAGCTCATTTACTTACACAGCTATCTCATTTCATTTACCCTTCTTCCTTGTGTTTTGCTGTACTTTCCTCAGATATGCTAAACTCTTTGCCTCTTTGTGGAAGTCACTCTTTTCCCCATCTCTGATCTTTATGTGGTTGGCTCCTTGTCGTTTAGTGGTTGCTTAAAAGTACTTTCTTATAGGTCTTACTTACAACAAGTCATTATAACAGAATATAATCTTCTTGAGCCATGGCCATTTATATACCATTAACTGCTCTGTGCAGAGTTTAGAACAGTGTCTTGTCAGATGGTAGGCGTGTGTGTGTGTGTGTGTGTGTGTGTGTGTGTGTGTGTGTGTGTGTTTTGAGCAAGTTTGTACATGTACTTTTTAATATACCTGAATTCTGAAACTATTGATACTGATAGTTGAAGTGTTTTAATGGGAATTTGGGCGTCCTATGTATTTATCTACTAGATGGAAGGTCATAAGTGAATAAAATTACAAAGGTTGTACGTGGATACAATTAGTAAGTACTTTAGAGCAAAGCTCTTTCTCTGAGGAAAACTGATAATCTGTTTAATCTTTATGAAATTAAATTGAGTATTGAAATAACATCTCAAATATTAAAATATTCTTTTACATAGTCATCTCAGCAAAACTTAAAGAAAATAAAAAGAATTGGTTTGGACCAAGTCCTTATGTGGAAGTCACAGTGGATGGACAGTCAAAAAAGACAGAAAAATGCAACAATACCAACAGCCCCAAATGGAAGCAACCCCTTACAGTGTAAGTTTGAAAATATTTTCTGTAGCATAATATTTTATTTAGAGGTGAGCAGAAGTGGAGCACATTAATGTACTTACTTCTTTGCTCTTCTGTTTTTCCTCTTTCGCCTATTTTTTCCTCTCTTTTCCTTAGAGTCTTTCCTCTAATCTCTCTTTTGTTTTTCATTTTTCTTAGGTGGTGCTGGGGATTGAACCCAGGGCCTTGTGCATGTGAGGCAAGCACTCTACCAACTGAGCTATATCCCTATCCCTCTTCTTTAGCTATTTCCCTCTCTATTCTTTACGTTCTCCAGTTTAGAAGGTTAAGATATCACTATGATCACTGAACAACTGGGAGGGCCCATGGTCATGAACCTAGAAAGATTTATAGCAGCTCTTTTCTTATCTTGGGATTGAATTAGGGGTTTATAAGCAGTTCACTTTATTTTTTATTTTTATTTGGGGGAGTACTAGGAATTGAACTCAGGGACACTTATCTACTGAGCCATATCTCCAGCCCTTTTTATTTTGAGACAAGGTCTTGCTAAGTTGCTTAGGGCCTTGCAAAGTTGCTGAGGCTGGTTTTGAATTTGTGATCCTCCTGCCTCAGCCTTCCAAGCCACTGGGATTACAGGCATGTGTTACTCCACCCAGCTAGCTCCCATTATTTTTAACTTTGTTTTTAAAAATAGTTTTTTTTTTTTAATTTAAATTCTTGTGCCTCTACAATCAACACAAGAGTTTTTTTCTATTTTAAAAATGTTACACTGTACATTTTATTCTACAACTTTATTTTTCTACTTTATACTTTTATCATGTTTCTCTTTCTAGCTGAGTACATAAAGGTCTAATATCACTGAAATAACTACATGTTTCTTTTTTTCATAATTATTTCCTAATGTAGGTGGACTATAATTTATCCTAATTTATTTAGTTTCCTATTGATAGTTTGGTTTCTAATATTTTATAATATTATGCTATTAGACTAGTGTGCATGTATCTTTTTTTTTTTTAATATTTATTTGTTTTTTTAGTTGTACACAATGCCTTTATTTTTAGGTGGTGCTGAGGCTCATACCCAGGCTGTGCACGTGCTAGGCGAATACTCTACTGCTGAGCCACAACCCCAGCCCCTGTGTATATATCTTTAATGTTGGTGTTTTCATCTGTAGTAGAAATTCATAGAAGTAAAATAAAGCTCAGTTTTAACACTTACTGACAAAATCCCAAATATTGACATCATAAACTAGGATATTGAGTACTCACCAAAGGGAATTATGGATAATTTTTCATTTTTAAAAATAAGATAAGGGCAGCAGCAGAGCACTTGCCTAGCATGTGCAAAGCCCTGGGTTCGATCCTCAGCACCACATAAAAATAAATTTAAAAAATAAAGGTGTTGTGTCCAACTACCAACTAAAAAATAAATATTTAAAAAAATGAGATAAGGGGCTGGGGATACAGCTCAGTTGGTAGAATGCTTGCCTCACATGCACAAGGCTCTGAGTTCAACCCCCAGCACTAAAAAAGAAAAAGAAAAAAAAGATAAAAAAAGCATAGTTTATCAACAAAGATTTTAAAATAGTGTAGCACATTTGATTAGGGGAGCAAATGTATTAAAGTGTAGATCAAAATATTTCTAATTATTTCCACATAAAATATTAGAAAGACAGGTTACTTTCATTACATTATACTTGGAATTCATTTTTTTCCTCTTAGGAAAATAAACTAGTGACAAAAAAAAGGTCTTTATTACTACATAGTGCAATAAGACATTAGAAACTATAAATTCTTCTCATCTCATAATACATGCTTATGTGGATTGTATTCCTGTAAATGACAAAATAATTTGAAATACCTGCATCTTTAACGTGGGTATTAAACTTCTAGGGGCATCTTGATGTGCTTATGATGATTTTTAGCATATGAATGAAAATTAAGAATTTTCTTGAATTTTGATGTCTTTTGCATAATTATTGAATTTTGTTTTTTTTTTGTTTGTTTGTTTTTGATGCTGAGAGTTGAACTCAGGACCTCATACATACTAGGCAAGCACTTTACCATTGAGCTATAGCCCTATCCCTGATTTACAGAATTATCATTCTGATGCTCTTCAGCTACATTTATTTCAGCACTAATGGTTTTTTAGGCCGTTTTTAATTAGTGGTCCATTATAGATTAAGTCTAATTTAAGCAATATAGGAACTTAAAAATGTAAAAAAACAAGTGATATTTGTAAAAGGTCACAGCATCTACAAGGACATTTAGCTTAATAATAGAGTGACTACTCATCTAACTTCCAACTGTTATTAGTGCTCCCTAATTGCACTTTGAGGCACTTAGACTGGCTCTTAGGCTATTAATGCCATGAACTGCTTAGTTCAGAAGTTAGGAAGAAATAAACTCGTAGCCCTATATGCTAGTACCCTTGCTAAGCCTAGATGTTTGGGGAAACTCACAGCTCAAGTTTTTCTCCTATATTTTTAAGTTGTAGCATATTGGCCAGCAATTTTAACACAGTTTCCACTGCTGTATACCAGGCTTTTTAAGCAGCTCTCTAGAATTAAAATTGAAATTTAGATAAACTATCTGATTGTAACCTTTTCCATAGGAGGGGAAAAAAGTGAAGTTAAAACTTAGTTGCCTTTTTATTTCTTCCCCATTATGGTTTCCTGTTGGCTTATAAAGAAATGTGTTCTTGGACTGGGGTTGTGGCTTAGCGGTGAAACACTCGCCTAGCAGGAGTGTGGCCCGGGTTCAATCCTCAGCACATGTAAAAATAAATAAAGGCATTGTGTACAACTAAATAAATATTATTAAAAATAAAAAAGAAATGTGTTCTTGTTCTTGTTCATATATATATGTGTGTGTGTGTGTGTGTGTGTGTGTATACATATATGTGCACACATATATATGTATATTATATATTTATTTATTAGTTGTAGTTGGACACAATACCTTTATTTTATTTATTTATTTTTATGTGGTGCTGAGGATCGAACCCAGGGCCACACATGTGTTAGGCGAGCGCTGTACCACTGAGCTACAATCCCAGCCCTGTTCTTGTTCTTTTTCTTATTTTTTTCAGTACTTAGGTTTGAACCCAAAGGTGTTCTACTACTGAGCTACATTCCCCGCCCTATCTATTTATTTATTTTTGAGGCAATGTTTTACCTAGTTGCCATAGCTGGCATTGAACTTGTGATCCTCCTGCCTCAGCCTCCTGAGTCATTGAGATTACAGGCATGTGCTATTGTGCACAGCTAGAGAAATGTATTCTTAAAAATAATATATTTTATGTGCTCTCCTGAAACTCATGTGAGAATGTTGAAAAAAGAAAGTGGAAAAATTTTTAGTTTGTTTTAGTTACTGCTTATTACTGGTAAAATGATGGTGGAAATATGATGATGGTAGTAATAGGCATAGGTGGACTTCTTAAGTGTTTCTTTGCCCCCCAAATTTGATCACATTTTAGAATGAAGTACAAATAAATTCAAATATTTCTGGAATTTGTGTTTATAGAATTGAACCATTAAACTATGACATGCTCCTGCTTTTCTAGTTTTTTTTTTTTTTAAATATTTATTTATTTGCTTTAGTTGTACACAATGCAATGCATCTATGTTTACGTGGTGCTGAGGGTCGAACCCAGGCCGTGCACGTGCTAGGCGAGTGCTCTACCGCTGAGCCACAACCCCAGCCCTGCTTTTCCAGTTTTTGACTCTAAAATAATTTTTTATGTTTATCCCAAATTTGATACCCCATTTTCTTTGGAAAATACCAATATAGAGTACATTCTCTATTGGTTACTTATTAGCAAGATATGAGTAAATCTATATTTGATAGTTGTCCTAGACGCTTTGTCTCTCTCAATGTGAAACTTGGTATCTCTAATGTAATCTTCAAATCATTATATAGTTGCTTGAGGAATGTTTTAGTATAAATGTTAATACTTGACTTTTTTTTTTTTTTTTTTTTTTCCTTTTTTGGTGGTACTGGGGATTGAACTCAGGGACACTCGTCCACTGGGTCACATCCCCAGCCCTTTTTTTTGTATTTTATTTAGAGACAGGGTCTCACTGAGTTGCTAAGTGCCTCGCCATTGCTGAGGCTGGCTTTGAACTCGCGATCCTCCTGCCTCAGCCTCCCAAAGTGCTGGGATTACAGGCGTGCGCCACCGCGCCCGGCTTTGACTTTTGTTTAAATGTAGTTCTACCACTTACTGTCTGTGTAACCTTGAGCAATTTGCTTAACCTCTAAATATCAGTTTCAGTATCTAAAGATGGGAACTACAATTCCTACCTCATAACGTTACTATGAAGATTAAATGAAAGAACCTTAAGCTCAGCAAACTGTGACAAAATAAGGACTTAATTTGTAAATTCACACTTTTAAAATAATTTATCAATTTTCAAATAGACACATAAAGAATTGTACATATTTATGGGCTACCATGTGATGTTTCAGTAAATTCACTCTTTTAATGGTTTGTTGCAGTATAAAACAGTTTTGCTTTTGTTGACAATATGTGTATGAAGTTCCTCTTGTAGTTCAACCACAGGTGAAAATAACTGTGCAACCATGTAACATTCAAACACAGTTTTCATAAGATTATAGAACATAATAGGTTAATATTGGTTGTACATAGGCATTAAAGGAGGATCGCGAGTTCAAGGGCAATGGCAAGGCACTGCAGTGAGAAGATGTGGCCTTAGGTGCATTAAAACATTGTAATTTCTTTAGGATCCCATTGTGATCTTTAATGAAAATAATATTTTCTCTCTTTTTTTCATTTTTAGTATTGTTACCCCTGTGAGTAAATTACATTTTCGAGTGTGGAGTCACCAGACACTGAAGTCTGATGTTTTATTGGGAACTGCTGCATTAGATATTTATGAAACATTAAAGTCAAACAATATGAAACGTATGTATGTAAAAGTAACAGAAATTTGTAATAAAAATTGTGCTTAGCTGTTTGTTTTTCTGGAAGAAATTTATGTGTCAAATATGTGAGTGACTTATGTTGGTTATTGGGTTAATACAGGGAGATGAATCTTGAACTATTCAAAGCATTTTAAATAACCTTCATTTGGCTATTCATTTTACATCTACTAATTTTAGTAAATATTTACTTAGTAAATAGATATTATTAAAGTAATATATAGTCAATTATGGTAACTAAAAATTTTAGAGCAGAGATGAAGGAAAAATAATCTCACTTCAGAGTATGGTTAATATTTTGACATTTTAGAGGTAATAGGTATAGGTAGACTTCTCAATGCTTATTTAAAATGCTTATTTCATTTTAGGTGATGGTGGTTTTATTTATATTACAAAACTCATAGCTTAGCCAGGCGCGGTGGCGCACGCCTGTAATCCCAGCACTTTGGGAGGCTGAGGCAGGAGGATCGCGAGTTCAAAGTCAGCCTCAGCAATGGTGAGGCACATAGCAACTCAGTGAGACCCTGTCTCTAAATAAAATACAAAAAAAAGGGCTGGGGATGTGACCCAGTGGACGAGTGCCCCTGAGTTCAATCCCTGGTACCACCAAAAAAAAAAAAAAAAAAAAAAAAAAAAAAACTCATAGCTTATTTTAATTAGTATCATAAGCTTAAAACATAGTTTTTCTATTTCTTGACTGCTTAAATATACTTGCAAGAATTTTCTTTCTCATATAGGGCTTATGAGATATAATCCATTCTCAAATTATGTTTTCATTTAATATAATCCAGGCATATATTGCTACATAATCTTGTTTTTCATTTTAAAAGGGTGAAATGAATATAAGTAAAATTCGTGAGATTTTAAATATTTTACATTAAGGATATTAAACATTAGCAAATTTTGTCTCTTTTTAAAATACAATTTTTAAAAAATATTTATTTATTTGCTTTAGTTGTACACAATGCAATGCATTTATGTTTACATGGTGCTGAGGATCGAACCCGGGCCGCGCACGTGCGAGGCGAGCGCTCAACCGCTGAGCCACAACCCCGGCCCCTAAAATACAATGTTTTGATGTCAAAAGGCCTCAAACTTTGGGTGAAGCATAGCAAAACAATTTAAATACACATGTACTTTTTTCTGATATTAGATTTTTTAACAGTTAAGATGGTTTAAAAGAAAAAATAATAATTTTTCTATGATTTTATTCTCTTTCAGTTGAAGAAGTGATTGTGACTTTGCAGCTTGCAGGTGACAAAGAGCCAACAGAGACAATGGGAGACTTGTCAATTTGTCTTGATGGGCTACAGTTAGAAGCTGAATTTGTTACTAATGGTGAAACTACATGTTCAGAAAGTAAGTGATTTTTTTTTTTTTTTTGGTACCAGTGATTAAACTCAGGGGCACTCAACCACTGGGCCACATCCCCAGCCCTTTTTTGTATTTTATTAGCGACACGGTCTCACTGAGTTGCTAAGTGCCTCGCCATTGCTGAGGCTGGCTTTGAACTCAAGATCCTCCTGCCTCAGCCTCCCAAGTGCTGGGATTATAGGTGGGTGCCACCGTGCGCGGCTCAAGTGATCACTTTTTGTTCAAGATCTTTCATGAGTCTTCCAACATAAAATAGCCAGTGTAGTATGCTGCATGTAATCATTGCTATTCTTTTTCAGAAGAAAGAAATGATTTGATTTCCTTTTTAAAATAGGATCGTGATCACTTTAAACATTTTAAAAGTTGTTTTTAGTTGTAGATAGACACAATTACCTTTATTTTATTTATTTATTTTTATGTGGTGCTGAGGATTAAACCCGGGGCCTCATATATGCTAGGCAAGAACTCCACCACTGAGCTACAACCTCAGTCCTAAACATTTGTTTTTCAATGATTTTTTTTTTCTTGATGGTGCTAGAGATTTAAACCAGGGCTGCACTATCACTGAGCTGCATCCCAGTCTTTTTTATTTTTTATTTTGAAATAGGGTCTCATTAAGTTGCCCAGGCTATCTTGGAACTTGGGGTCCTCCTGTTTCAGCCTCCCAAGATGTTGGGATTATAGGCATCTGTTGGCATGCCCAGTTTTAGTGCATTGTTTCTTCCTCCATTCCTCTCTTCCTCCCTTCTTCCCTTCCTTCCTTCCTTTCTTTCTGATTGAGCCCAGGGGTGCTTAACCACAGAGCCACATTCCGAGCCCTTTTTATGTTTTATTTTGAGGCAGGGTCTCACTAAGTTGCTAAGGCTGGCTTTAAACTCACTGTCCTCCTGTCTCAACTTCCCAAGTCTCTGGGATTATAGGCATGCACCACCGTGCCCAGCTAGTGCATTGTTTCTCTAAGTAAAAAGCATTTATGTTTTTCTGTAAGTTGAAAGCTAGCTGAATAAAAGTTGAATCACTGTTGGCCCTGTGAGTAGTGAATTGACTATTAAGTATTCTGTATGCCAGTGAGGGTAGTTAATATGGTATGGTGATGCCATATTCCCTCCATTCCCTGTAGTAAATAGTTTATTTTCTGTAGCACTGTCAGGTTGAGTTTAAATATGACTCCAGGTTTTTCTTAGTGTTCTTTCAGTCAGCCAGTACAAGCTGAAATCCATTTGCTATTCCTTTTCCACTTATGTTAAGTTGCATGTTACTATAATCATGAAACTGATTTTTAATATGTATGTTGGTATACCTTATAATTTATGATTTCCTGGTATGTGTTAAAGGGGAATAAATATAAGCAATGTAAGAAGTTTCTTGTGGCACCTGAGAATTTTGGTAGCAAATGCTAGTAGGTTCCTAACAGATACTTCTAGCACTTAGTAATATGCCAAGTTTATTTCACTTAAAATATAAATTTGAGAGGCTCTAAGACTAAGAGCAGATTAATGGTTTTCTTGATTAATCTGACAAAGATAACTTTGTTCATGTAGAACTAGATTGTAAAACATTTTTTGGTTATCAGATGCTTTTAATCTTCTGTTGTGGTGAAGGACTTCCTATGTCCTCTCTCATAAGTTTTTTCCATAGCAGGACCTTCAAGAGAGTCCTGAGGTATCTTCCAGACTGGTTTTTTAAGGTTAATGAGGATGGAGGAAAATTTCTAATGGTTATGCTTCAGTATTGTCACTTTAATTGACTAGTGTTCACAGGAAATCTATAATAGTCACATTTTTCTTTATATAAGTTAAAAGTCTGGAAGATAAAATAAAAAGTTAAATTCCATAGTTAAAGTGCCCTAAGCCTCGGTATTTATAGTTTCCTGATAAGTTTTTCCCCCTAGTAGTTGAAACTATTATTAATGCAAAAGTAAAGCTTGTCAGTATTCATATTTTTTTTTTTAAATATTTATTTATTTGCTTTTAGTTGTACACAATGTGTTTTTACGTGGTGCTGAGGTTCGAACTCGGGCCGCGCACGTGCTAGGCAAGTGCTCTACCACTGAGCCACAACCCCAGCCCCAGTATTCATATTTTTATGAAGTATAGTAAGCAAGCAAAAGTAAAGCTTGTTGGTCTTAATATTTCACAGTAGAATCTTAACTGCATATATATTTTGCAGTTTTGCCATTTTTTTCTATATAAGTAGACATTTCTGTATTATCATTTTCCCCTCTCAAATAGGAAAGCAACTGACAGAATTTAACTTGTTCTTGGAGGTAAAGAGAGATTTTAACTGGGAAATCACAGTGGATTTTAGAAACTGGAGATGCCAGAAATCATAGCTGCCATTTGTTGAGTACTTACCATGGCTAGGGACTCTGTGCTGACATATATTCTTGTTAACCATCACAACTTTGTAAAGCATTGTCTACATTTTACAGATAAGGAAGTGAGCCTCTGAGAATTTAAATAGTATTTCTACTCCCATACAAACTAATATGATACAGAGTCAAGATTGAAACACACTTATTGATACTGCTTTGTCTTCCTTCCTCCTTTCCTCCCTCCCTCTTTCCTTTCTACTGAGGATTAAACCTAGGGGCACTTTACCACTGAGCTATATCCCCAGTCCTCTTCTGTTTTTAATTTTGAGACAAGGTCTCATTAGATTACTGAGGGTCTTGCTACGTTGTCCAGTCTGGCCTTGAAATTGTGATGTTCCTACCTCAGCCTCCCAAGTTTCTAGGATTGCAGGTATGTGTCACTGTATCCAGCTACTGCCTTTTAAAATACACTATTGCTTTCTTACTTAAAACCCTAGGAACTTTATTTTGTGGTATTTGGGATTGAACCCAGGACTTCACACAAGCTAGCCAGAACTCTTACCATCAAGCTGCATTCCTAGACTTTTTTACAATTTTATTTTGAAACAGGGTCTTACTAAGTTGTTTCAGCTGGCCTTGAATTTGTGGTCTTTCTCCTTCAATCTCATGAATAGTTGGAATTACAGATGTGAACCACTGTACCCGGTACCCTAGGGACTTTAAATCCAGTTGTTAAAATCAAACTGTGAGTTGTTATAAGAAAAAACACCCACAAGCATATATGGTGAGAACTGTCCATATCCTTTGATTAGCTCTATTTCTGTAACTTTTAACTACAGGCCAAAGTGAAAATTAGAGTCTAGTGCTAAAATTAAATTTTGGAGGCGCTGGGGTATTGGTTCAGTGGTAGAGCACTCACTTAGCACGTGTGAGGCACTGGGTTCTATCCTTCACACCACATAAATATAAATAAATAAATAAAGGTATTGTGTTCATTTACAACTAAAAAATATTTTTTAAAAAATTTAATTTTTAGCCGGGCGTGGTGGCGCACGCCTGTAATCCCAGCACTTGGGAGGCTGAGGCAAGAGGATCATGAGTTCAAAGCCAGCCTCAGCAATGGGGAGGCACTTAGCAACTCAGTGAGACCCTGTCTCTAAATAAAATACAAAAAAGGGCTGGGGATGTGACCCTGTGGTCGAGTGTCCCTAAGTTCAATCCCCGGTACCACAAAAAAAAAAAAAAAAAATTTAATTTTTGGCATGTGGCCGTTGTTTGGTTTTATAAAAACTGAGGTGAGGTGAATTACTTTTGTTTTATTCTGATTTTTTAAAATATTTATTTATTTGTTTTAGTTGTACACAATGCCTTTATTTTTACGTGTTGCTGAGGATCGAACCCAGGGCTGCATATTTGCCAGGCGAGCACTCTACTGCTGAGCCACAACCCCAGCCCCTTCTGATATTTTTCTTTTTCTTTCTTTTCTTTTTCTTTTTTCTTTTTTTTTTTTTTTTTTTTTGGTATTGGGGATTGAACTCAGGGGCGCTTGACCACTGGGCCATATCTCCAGCCCTTTTTTGTATTTTTATTAGAGACAGGGTCTCACTGAGTTGCCAAGTGCCTCACCATTGCTGAGGCTGGCTTTGAACTCGCCATCCTCCTGCCTCAGCCTCCCAAGTGCTGGGATTACAGGCGTGCACCACTGCAGCCAGCTGATATTTTTCTAATGTTATAGATTTTCTTCTTGAACATGCTCATTCACAACTGTTTTAAGAAAGAACACATAGGGTGGTTCTTATAAGAACTGTTCTTAGTCCGGCTCAGTGGCACATGAGAGGTTGGAGGCTGAAGTGGGAGGATTATAAATTTGAGGCCAGCTTGGACAACTTAGTAAAACCCTGTCTCAAAATAAAAAAGTCTGGGGTGTAGCTCAATGGTAGAGTGCCCTTGGGTTAAATCCTCAGTATGGAAGGAAGGGAGGGAAGATCTGTTCTGGCAGACTTTAATATCCCCCCCCTTTTTTTTTTTGTACCAGGGATTGAACTCAGGGGCACTTGACCAGCAGAAGCTGGCTTTGAACTCCTGATCCTCCTGCCTCAGTCTCCCAAGTGTTGGGATTACAGGCGTGAGCCACAGTGCCCGGCTTCCTTCCCCATTTTTTACTTACTTATTATTATTATATTTTATTGCTGGGAATCAAATCCTGGGCCTTGAATATGCCAGACAAATATTATACACTAACCTACATCCCCAGCCCTTATTTTTAAATATTTATGAAAGCAAATCATTGCCTGAATTTTGGTATTAAAAGCCACCACCAAATAATAACTTGCTGTATATTCAGTTATAATGTGAAGACTGGATTGAATCTTTCTTTCTCTCTGCCTGCTTCCCTCCCTTTGTATCTCTCCCTCTCTCTTTCCTTTCTTCCTCCCACCCTCCCCTCTCTTTCTCTCTACCCTCTTCCCCTCTCTCAACCCATCTCTGACTTGAACCCAGGACCTTGCACATGCTAGCCAAGAGCTCTACCACTGATTTTTTTTTTTGGGGGGGGGGTGTTAGGGGAAGAGATGGGGTCTTGCTAAATTACCAAGGCTGGCCTCAAATGACCTCAAACTTGTAATCTTCCTGCCTCAGTGTCCTGAGTAGCTGGGATTATAGTCATGAACAGGCACTGCTTGGATTTTTTTCAATGTGATGATATTCTCTCTTTTGGTACTTAAAAGCAAATTTTTAGTTCTTTCTTTTTGGTGGATAAATTTTCTTAAATTGGCAGTTTTATAAGTAAACCTTTTTCAAGTAAAGCAAAATTTACTCAGCATTTTTTCCTTTTTCTTCCTACTTTAAGGTGTCTTTAAAAATTAGAGAGCTTTATGTGTTCCCCTGTCTCACAACCCTGAAAAATGTTTAATATCCCACTAAGAATCTCTATTATCTTTCCATTGATATTTTTTATTGTTTCTCTATTTTGGAAAGTACCCACATAATTTATCCTAGTGTTTTCCTCCACTTAAGTTAAGAGTTAATCTGTTTTTATGAGTCTATAGGAAGAGGTCTTTGTTGATTTGCTTATTTTTGTAGCCCTGAGATCTAAATTAACAATTTGTAGGCAATTGTTTGTATCTGTAAGAACTCACACATGAACTTATTATTTATCTTTTTTTTTTTTTTCCGAAAGCGAGAGAAAAATCCATTTTATTTTAAAATTCATGATTATAGAATAGGAACTTTTTTTTTTTTTTTTTTTTTGGTACTGGGGATTGAACTCAGGGGCACTCAACCACTGGGCCACATCCCTAGTCCTTTTTTGTATTTTATTTAGAGACAGGGTCTCGCTGAGTTGCTTAGTGCCTCACTTTTGCTGAGACTAGTTTTAAACTCAAGATCCTCCTGCCTCAGCCTGCTGAGCCACTGGGATTACAGGCATGCACCATGGCACCTGGCCTGTTTGCTGTTCTTTGATTGCAAGTTTATATTTTCCTTAGTCTCTTGAAATCTTAAGATCCTAAATTGGGAATTGTTTGCACCATAGAAAATTTTTTGGTTTCTGCTAGATGCCAGGATGTATCACAGATTTGGAAACACTTAAGTTCCTTTTCAGAGTCTCCAGCCTATTGTGACAATCTTAAAAAATATACTTTTTTTAAAGTCACAACGTTAGTACATGATGAACCTCGAATACAAATTCACACAATTTGGCATCAGATCCATGTAGTTAACGATTCTTCACTGTAATAAATGAGAAAGTTTTGAAGTAGCAGTTATTGGTGGATTTAAATAGGTTATTTTAGGTGATTTTCTTGATTTTTGAGAGGAGCAAAATACTAGTTGACTGATTTTAATAACGGGATATTTAATCGCCAAATCTTTTGGTGTGGTTTTCTCACTGATGTCCCATTTATCATCCATTTTCAGGAATATTGGGGATAATATAAAAATAATTCTTTAAAAAATTTTTTTAGTTGTAGATGGATACAATACCTTTATTTATTCATTCATTTATTCATTTTTATGCGGTACTGAGGATGGAACCCAGTGGTGCCTATATGTGCTAGGCAAGCTCTCTACCATTGATGTACACCCTCAGCCCTAAAATTTATATTTCTAGGCTGAATTAGACACTTGTCAACCTTACCTTGCTCAGAATAGTATAATGTGGTTGTGACTCAGTATCTTTTTAATTGATTAATCCATTAATATACTCTAGTGTGATGTAGTAATATTACTTGACGACATCTAGGGAGTGTTGTTCTTTACCAATTGAACCTGATTTCTCATTTCTACATTTTATAGTTTTTTCCTCCTTCTTCACTGTCTGCAGTCTACTATCGTGGAGCCTACCACTAGCAGATTTTCTCTAACACTTGAAGTACATGAGCCCTGACAGAATTCTAGATATATTTTCCATACATAAAATGGGAACAAAACGTGAATATCATGGCATTTATTTTGGCCACTTGGAAACTTAACCTGTGCCTTTCCTATTCTTGAAGCTCTTCTCCAGGGCCCTGCATGAGAGAGAAGTGGTACTGGTTTTCTATTTTTGAAATCTTGTTTTATGAATCATCCTTCTGGTGATCTGTGCTTTTCTTGAGGTATTTGGTATATAAGAGATGGCTAAATGCTAGGTTTGAATTGGAGTCAAATGTGTATTTCAAAAAAGGCAGACATACTTCATGAGAAATATACCTTCACTATTAACATATGTTACACATAATGATAAATATTTGTATAAAATTTTGGTAAACTTCTTTCAATTATATGAACACCTATTATATTTTCCTTTAAAACTGGTGTTGGGGCTGGGGATATAGCTCAGTAGTACAGTGCTTGCCTAGTGTGCACAAGGCACTGGGTTCAATCCCAGTATGGCAAAAACAAAAGCAAAAAACTCATGGAGTTAGTTCTGTACTAAAAAAATATTTAATAAAAGGCTTTGCTCACATAGCATATTTAGAAAAAAAAAATCAAAATCTATTGTCTCAAAACTCATTTTCTATTTAAATTTTATTGATGTTAAAGGTGCTTCACAGAATGACGATGGCTCCAGATCCAAGGATGAAACAAGGTAAGAGTTCACTGATTGCTTACCACACAACGCAGAAAGATATGGGGAAAATTAATGTAGATTCATTAAAAATTCAGGTTCACATGATATAAGAATGAATGATTGTCAAAAAGAGTTCAAGATTCGAGGTAAGAAAGGAAATATTTGTGAAATATTGAAAACTCACAGTTTATCTGATTGCAGCTATCTAGGGGAGGCCAGAGATAAACAAATTGTTGATGTTTCTTTTAGTTTAAAGAAAGCGACCAATAGATTGATACCTTCAAAAGGCAAGAGTTCTGAATCCCAGTGTTATCTGTCAGCCACTAGGCTTCTTTTTCAGAAAAGCTGGAGTAGGAATTCTACAAATGTATGAAAGTCACCACTAGCTGTGTGGTATCTTGTGGGCCAATAAATATATCTGTAGATCATAAGAAAACTTTTTTTCATTAGAAGGGGCAGAGACTTGTCCCATCTGTTTGCTATTAGCCTGGGTTTAGTACTTTTTTGTTTCTGCCTGTCTGTAGGTTTGGGCCTATGATGTGTTGAAAACCTTGGATCATGTTAATTGATTTAATAAACTTTGTTCATTAGTTATTCTGGAAAATGATAATGGAAGATAAAATTAGGAAAGGAGTAACCCTACTCTTAAAGCTGTAAGTGACATGTCTTAAATACAGTGTGCAGTGATTATAAAATCTCTTTGGAATCTGTTTTTCCCAAATTGGCTAAGCAGTGGGAGAAAAAATGATGAAACAGAGAGGAGTAGTCAGAATGGGAGAACAGATCATAAGGGAAAATTATCTAGAACAAGGTGATGCTATTGTGTCACATGCTGCAAGGGAAGATAGGTGAAACAAATAGAGCAAAATGTTGAAGCTGGATTGATGGGTACATGGAAGTTTATTGTACTAGTCTACTTTTGTGATATATGGAAGCTTTCATAATGAAACATTTTTTAGAAAGACAATTTACCAAAGTCTTTAGGAAAACCAAAGTTTATTAAGTAGTCACTAAATAGAAATCTACCTTCATAGAGCCATTCCTGACAAAGAATCATGTCCTATACTAATCTCAGTCATAGTGGATTTAAAAATTTATTTTTTCTTGTTTTGCTGTGCTGAGGATAAAACCTTAGAGCCTTGCATTCTACCACTGAGCCACATCCCCAGCCAAGGGATAGAATATTCAGGAATAGTAACTTCTTGCCAGAAAATAACAATGGAACCAGGCGCACACCTGTAATCCCAGCACTTGGGACACTGAGGCAGGAGGATCGCAAGTTCAAAGCCAGCCTCAGCAATGGCAAGGCACTTAGCAACTCAGTGAGACCCTGTCTCTAATAAAATACAAAATAGGGCACTGGTCAAGTGCCCCTGAGTTCAATCCCTGGTACCAAAAAGAAAAAAAAAAAAGAAAAAAAAAAACCACAATCTAAAAAGTTTTTAAAAGTACATAAATAGCCAGGCATGGTGTAATTCCAGCTGCTTAGGAGGCTGAAGCAGAAGAGTTGCAAGCTCAAAGCCAGTCCCTGCAACTCAGTGAGGCCCTAAGCAACTCAGAGAGACCCTATCTCAAAATAAAACACAAAAAGGGCTGGGGATATGACTCAGTGGTTGAGCACCTCTGGGTTCAATCCCTGTTGCCAAAATTAAAAAACTAAAATAGGGGCTGGGGTTGTGGCTCAGCGGTGGGGTGCTCGCCTGGCACGCGCGCGGGCCCGGGTTCGATCCTCAGCACCACGTAAAAACAAACGCATTGTGTAAATGCATTGTGTACAACTAAGGCAAATAAATAAATATTTTTAAAAAAACTAAAATAAAATTACATAAATATATCTATAGATCATAAGAAAACTTTTTTTCCCCAATACTGAGAATTGAAACCAGGACCTTACACAGGGCCTACCATTGAGCTATATCCCTATCCCCTTTTAAATTTTATTTTGAGACAGGGTCTTGCTAGGTTTCCTAGGCGGCCCTTGAATTTGAGATCCTCCTGCTCCAGCCTCCCAAAGTACCTTTGTCAAGAGTCATAGGAAGAAGAAAACTAAAATTGCCTGGGAGGATAGCAGACAGTTCTCTTCCTGGGAAGATGAGAAGCCTTTGGATTGGGGGGTTATTCTAGATCTGTGTTTAGTTGATAATTTGATACCAGAATGGGAGTGAGAAAAAAATCTAGAAATTCTGATTTGGGAATCATTCTCAGAGATAATTGTGGAAATCATGTAATTTGAGATCCTAGGGGAAAATCTGGAAAAGAAAAAGGAGGGCAAGAACAGAACCATAGCAATGTACATTTAGTGAGTGGGAGGAAGAAGGGATGGTTAGAAGTGGAAATAGAAAATTACAAACAACAGAAGTTAAAGGAAAAAAAATTTTTTTAAAAGATGGGGTATTAACACTCAAAAGCTGCTGAAGAGAATGTGGTTTTAGATTAAGTAGCTAGGGAAACAGGCTGTTTGAAAAAAGTCAGGTTAGTGCCTTAGATTATTGGAAGACCAAGTAGATGCCAAACTGATTTTTAAATTGCTTTCAAGAAATAAAACTATAAAACCTGTAGAAGAAAATTCAGCAACATTAACTCATTGCTAAATAAATTTAATTACATAGAAATATAAAATTCTTATATATTTAAAAAAGTAGAATAAAAAGAACTATTTAACCAATATGATAGATGAGTATTCTCAGAGCACTTACAAAATAAGGAAAATTATTCTCTATAGAAAAATGTACAAAAATATAAATACAATTCATAGAAGAAGAAATTTGAATGGCCCGTAATTGTATGAAATTTTGTTCGACTTCATTAAAGAAGATAATACTAACATTTTATTTACCAAATTGGCAAAGATTTTAAAACTTTATGATAAAATGAGTATTTTTATATCCAGCTGATGGAAAAACAGTTCAATTATCACCTTCAGAAATACTTTTTAAACCATTTAGCAATCAGTATTTCAACCTTCCAAATGTTTGTATACTTGGACCCACCTATTTTATTCTGATAATCCATCTGAAGAAAACAAAAAAGATCAATGAAAATGGTTGAATTGGGCTGGGGATGTAGCTCAGTTGGTAGAGTGCTTGCCTTGCATGCACAAGGCCCTGGGTTCATTCCCCAGCACCACTAAACAAACAAATAAATAAATAGGAATCAAAGTTATTTTTTTTTAAAAATGGTTGAATTATGATATATTCTGTAGCATTCAAAATATTTTTAAAATAATTTTGAGGTAAAAGCCTTCTATGAGTAATAGTACTTTGAGTAACAAAACCCACTCAGAATATGAAACTTGTTCATTTTTTATTTTACTCATATCTAATAAAAAAAGAACTGGGAAGAGATAACTCCTTTACCTTTGTGGTTATTGTCTTCAGGATGTGGGATTACAGGTAATTCTTATTTTTATTTTATAATTAGTAGTTTACTTTATAATTAGTACTTTTTTATTTTAAAACTAAAATGCAGAACACACACCTGTAACCCTAGCAACTTGGGTGTCTAAGGGAGGATCAAAAGTTGGAGGGCAGCCTCAGCAACTTAGCAAGACCCTGTCTTAAAAAAAAACAAAAGGGACGGGGAATGTAGCTAGTGGTACAGCACCCTTGGTTTCAATCCCTAGTTGGGGTTAGTGGGGGTGTGGATGAAAAACTAAAATGTAGGGCTAGGGATATAGTATATAGCACAGTGATACAGCACTTAACAAGCATGCTTGAGGCCCTGCACTTATCCTCAACACTGCAAGGGGCAAGTTAGACTCTGTTTCAAAATTTTAAAAATTTACAAAAGGACTGGGGATATAGCTCAGTGGTAGAGCGTTTTGCCTAGCAAGTGCAAGGCCCTGGGTTCAGTACAGCAAAACAAACAAAAAATAATATTTATAACTTAACTATATATACTTTTTTTCTTAAATAAAAGCATTGTGATACTTGCATGGGGGGGAAGTTGTGGGTTTTTTTTTTTTTTTTGTTGTTGTTGTTGTTGTTGTTGTTGTTTTTGTACTGTGGATTAAACTCAGGATCACTCAACCACTGAGCCACATCCCTAGCCCTAATTTTGTATTTTATTTAGAGACAGGGTCTCACCGAGTTGCTTAGCACCTCACTTTTGCTGAGGCTGACTTTGAACTTGTGATCCTCCTGCCTCGCTCAGCCTTCTCAGCTGCTGGGATTACAGGCCTTCATCACTGCGCCTGGTGGAAAAAGAGTTTAATACATGTGCTGTCTCGCTCTTGAATCAATTAGATTTTGTTTTATCAAGTTTTTTCTGAAGATCCAGGAGTAAAGGTTTATACCATCTAGTGGTTTTTAGGTAGTAGAATCAGAAGTTAAGCAGAGGCATTTCCTAACTGACTACTCATGTCTTGTTTCTAATCCATGACAGTAGCAATAACTTTCAATCTAACATTTCCTGTTATTGTCTTTACTTTCTTCCTTTCTTTCCATCTAGTTGATATCATTGCTTTGAAGGAATAATGACTCTTTTATTAAAAGATCTGTGGGCACCTGGAGGCAATGCCCAGTACCAGGGAATTTCACCTGACATAGGACAGTCTTTCCTCAGACTTGGATTAATATTGATAGCCAATAGAAACCAAGAAAAACAATGGTGAAGTTTTCTCTTCTTGCAGTGAAGTGGTGTCTTTGCTAAGACATTGGGATTTTGAGAACTTGATTTTGTTCCTGCTTATACAGGGCTTTCTGAAGACTTTTTTGAAATGTGAACCAGACTACTTGATAGTTTTGAATGGTCTCAAGTGTTCCTATGCCTTTGGATAGCCTCTTGCTCTATGTCTGGATTAGCTCTGGGCATTATATAAAACTTTACCCAAGGGATCTTTATGTATTTGATAAGGCTAACCTGAAATTAGGAAACCCTTCTCCAGCTTCTAAACTTTAAATTTTGTTCTTTTGTTATTTTTTTCTTAAATTCAAGGAGCATTTGTTCTTTTTACCTTCTCCTCCTTTCCTTCTTTACCCTCCTCACCAGAGTGAACACAAGTGGATCAGATGACCCTGAGGATGGAGGGTCTGGTGAAAATAGAAGGGTCAATGGGAACAATTCTCCATCACTCTCAAATGGTGGTTTTAAACCTTCTAGACCTCCAAGACCTTCACGACCACCTCCACCCACGCCACGTAGACCAGGTGTGTATTCTAGCTCTAAATACTTTTTTGTAAATTATGTTCTTTTTTTTTTTTTTTTTTGGTACCAGGGATTGAACTCAGGGGCACTCAACCACTGGGCCACATCCCCAGGCCTTTTTTGTATTTTATTAGAGACAGGGTCTCACTGAGTTGCTAAGTGCCTTGCCATTGCTGAGGCTGGCTTTGAACTCGCGATCCTCCTGCCTCAGCCTCCCAAAGTGCTGGGATTACAGGCGTGCGCCACCGCGCCCGGCTCTTTTTTTTTTTTTTAATATTTATTTATTTATTTTAGTTGTACACAATGCCTTTTATATTTACGTGGTGCTGAGAGTTGAACCCGGGCCGCGCACGTGCTAGGCGAGCGCTCTACCGCTGAGCCACAACCTAGCCCCTGTAAATTATGTTCTAATTGGGAGTTGATCCTCAGATAAATTTAGAAAATCCTTTAGGTCAGTTACCTGGCTACATTTTTACATTTATGATTTTGGCCAAGTATGATATTTTTAAATGTAACCAAGAAGTACCTTTCTCTTAAGTTTTTCTTCCAGGAGTGATGTTACTAAGTGCTGTATAAAGAATAAAAATCATATGTGCAGCTGGGCATGGTGGCACACGCCTGTAATCCCAGCACTTGGGAGGCTGAGGCAGGAGGATCTCGAGTTCAAAGCCAGCCTCAGCAATGGCGAGGCACTTAGCAACTCAGTGAGACCCTGTCTCTAATAAAATACAAAAAAGGGCTGGGGATGTAGCCCAGTGGTCCAGTGCCCCTGAGTTCAATCCCTGGTACCAAAAAAAAAAAAAAAAAAAAAAAAAAAAAAAAATATACATGCACGGTATAAAGTATGGACAGTACAGATAAGGTTGAACTTTTGTAACTCTAAATTTTTTTTTTTTTTAATCCCCTGGTATTTGGGCTTGAATCGAGCACTTAATCACTGGGCTATATCCCCAGCCCTTTTAAATTTTTATTTTGGGAGAGAGTCTTGGTAAGTTGCCCAGACTGGCCTCACACTTGCAATTCTCCTGCCTGAACCTCTTCTGTGTAGATGGGATTATAGGTTTGTGCCAACATGTCTGTCTATAAGCATGTTTCACAGTCAAGAATCTGGTTGTGGGACTGGAGTTGTGGCTCAGCAGTAGGGTGCTCGCCCAGCACATGCGAGGCGCTGGGTTCAATCCTCAGCACCACATAAAAATAAATAAATAAATAAAATAAAGGTATCGTGTCCAACTACAACTAAAAAAATACTTAAAAAATAAAAAAAAAAAAAAAAAAAGAATCTGGTTGCTTATACCCTTATATTCTTTAATAGGATAGTTCAACAAAGGTAAATGATAATCAGATTCTAAAGTGAAAATATATATATATATATATATATACATATACTAACAATATAAATATCTATAGATATACTATCCATTTTTCTGATTAATCAGAACAAATCTTTAATTAATCAGAATAATTGCAGGAGCCCTGTTTGGGGAGATAGCTAAGATTGCGGTTGACTATGGGCCATAGACATTTTTGGGCATTGTCGCCTTCCGTAGTCTCATGGGACTTGGCCCAGGATCTCGAGAGATTTGAGCAATGACTCAGCAGATTGACATTTTTGGGCATTGTCGCCTTCCGTAGTCTCACGGGACTTGGCCCAGGATCTCGAGAGATTTGAGGAGTGACTCAGCAGATCGAGCAAGCACCATTCCTGCTCGGGCGCATGGGATGAGACCAGAGAGAGAAAGGACAGGGTTATCGCTATTGTATAGATACATTGTAGTTTCTTGTAAGAGTACGTGGCTTGGTTTCTTGTGAGAGTGTGTATGTAGTGTTAGAAATTACAAGAGACAGAGACAGAAAGATTAAAGAATTTTTTCGTCTCCATCCTGTCTCCGGACTCCTTCCCGCGGCGCTGCCGTTCCAGGCTGCAATCCCTTTCCGGCGGCTAACAAATAATCTTTAATTATTTCTCTCTGCTACAATGTGGGTCGGGAATGCAAAGTAATAAGCTAAATATTGTTAGAGAAGTAAATTAGTTGTCCCCAAATCATTTCATTACATGAGTTTGTGTTCAATTATATGTCATCCCCTTTTTCATAGATAGTTGTGTTAACAATATAATTCAGGTCTTTAAAATGATATGCCTTTTTTCATAATAGTGATAATTTTCTCCAGAAATTGCTTTGTCAACAAACATTTCTTTGTCAACAAATATTTTAAAAAAAATTTTTTTTAGTTGTTAATGGACCATTTATTTTATTTTATTTTTATGCAGTGTTGAGAATTGAACCCAGTGCTTCACACATGCTAGGCAAGCGCTCTACCACTGAGCCACAACCCCAGCCCAACAAATATTTCTTGAAGATGTAGTAAGTGCTCAAAAATATTTGTAAACCAGGTACAGTGGCACATGCCTGTAATCCCAGCCACTTGTGAGGCTCAGGCAGGAGGATTGTGAGTTAAAAAGCCTCAAAAACTGGGGCTGGGGTTGTGGCTCAGCGGTAGAGCGCTCGCCTAGCACGTGCGCAGCCCGGGTCCGACCCTCAGCACCAAGTAAAAATAAACGCATTGTGTACAACTGAAACAAGTAAATAAATATTAAAAAAAAAAAAAAAAAAAGCCTCAGCAACTTAGCAAGACCCTAAGCAAATTAGTGAGACCCTGTCCCAAAAGAAAAAATACAAAGTGCTAGGGATGTAACTCAGTGGTACAGCACCCCTGGGTTCAGTCCCTAGTACCCCCCACTCCCCAAAAAAATTTTTATAAGAATATTATTGTTTATCAGTCAGATCATTCATATTACAGCTAACATAAAAAATTAGTCTCTCATCTGTAATGGTATTATAGAAAAGATAGTTTTAAGGATCTAGAAAATTACTAAATGAACTTATAATACCAAAGAATATTAATGCTTTTCTAGATGATTCTATTGAATTGGTAGAGCACTTGCCTATTATGTGCATTGGTGACATACTTGTAATTCCAGCTACTCAGAAGCCTGAGGCAGGAGGTTCATAAGTTCAAGTCCAGTCTGGGCAATTTAGCAAGACCCTGTCTCAAAATACAAATAACAAGAGAAGGCTGGGGATGTAGTTCAGTGCTAGAGCATTCCTGGGTTCAATCGTCAGTATTGCCAAGTAAATAAGTAGATAAAAGTGTTTATTTCTTTTAATTTCATGAAGTCAGAATCAATATGTCTTGTAATTAATAATGAGACAGGGTTGATGGGAGTTATAAACAAACCTTTTAAGGGACAACATTGTCTAGTTCTCATTATTTTCTTCAAGTAATTTTCACCTCTGTACCTGCATCTTAATATTTTGTCAAATACCTTTTTAAACTAAAATTTTATCCTGATTTTAAATTCAGAGAGTATTCTTTTCCTGTTTTCCCTGAATCTTCTATAGCATCTGTCAATGGTTCACCATCTGCCACTTCTGAAAGTGATGGATCTAGTACAGGTTCTCTGCCACCAACAAATACAAATACATCTGAAGGAGCAACATCTGGATTAATAATTCCTCTTACTATATCCGGAGGCTCAGGCCCTAGGCCATTGAATCCTGTAACTCAAGCTCCCCTACCACCTGGGTAAGTAACTTTTTTTGGTTAACATTTATTTTCTTTAGGCTTTTCATGCACTCATTAATAAGGAAAATAATGCTACATTTTTTCAGTAACTGTCTTTAAGCGATTGTTATGGATTTTGGTGGAAATTTGGAATTAAAGAAAGCTCACCACGTTAGAAATTTGCCACCTGTATCCAAGGCAAAGTAGATGATTTGTTTTTTCTTTAATTGAAGGACCCTGAAAGGTTTCATAACATTAATCATAGCATTCTTTTCCACTCAGGTCCTGAGTATAACCTGATCAGATTGAGAGTGACTTTGGTCTCTAAATAATCTGACCTCCAGCTTCTTGAGAAAGACAAGTCCAGCCAGGCGCGGTGGCGCACGCCTGAAATCCCAGTGGCTTGGGAGGCTGAGGCAGGAGGAGGCAGGAGGATTGCGAGTTCAAAGTCAGTCTCAGCAAAAGTGAGGCACTAAGCAACTCAGTGAGACCCCATCTCTAAAGAAAATACAAAATTGGGCTGGGGATGTGGCTCAGTGGTTGAGTGCCTCTGAGTTCAATCCCCAATGCCACCCCCCTACCCCCACCCCCCCAAAAAAAAGAGAAAGACAGGTCTTTGCCTAGAGCAGACACGTATGTAGAATAAATCTCATCAATTGTGTGCCACTCTCAGAAAACGACATTTCTTGACCTTATTTTATTTCTACCATATTTCTTTATCAACTAACATTCTTATTTTCCTCATTTCTATAAAATGGTTATTTAAGGGCAAAAGGCTGTGACAGCATTGAAAAGCCAAACTACTCACCTACCAGTCTTTTTAATTTTGTGTTTAAGTTGGGAGCAAAGAGTGAACCAGCATGGGCGAGTTTATTATGTAGATCATGTTGAAAAAAGAACAACGTGGGATAGACCTGAGCCTCTACCTCCTGGGTAAGTGTGTTTATTTAGAAGTATGGTTTATACCTGTACTCCATCTTCCCTTCATTCCTAAATTTCCTCTTCCTGTCAGTTCTTTTTCTGTCCTCTTTGCTTTGTGGTAGGTGCTAACTAGAAAGAAGAAAACTAGAGAATTGATTCAGAGAATTATTTTCACTCATTTTCCACCTAAAGATTTCATAGTTCTTGTCTTTTGAATTTTCCTGTCTGAACTATTTACCTGGCTCAGAGCCTCAAAGCTTTAGGATTTGTTTCTTCAAGACTAATTATTTATGTTGAATAAAATTGTAGCTCTTATATATTAAGATACAGTCTTTATTATATAAAAAATTTAACAGATAGTAATTAGATAATTTTGAAATAGTTGAAATGTTAAGGATATAGTAACACACAATGTTAAACACTACACATTTATATTAAAAATAACTGGAAGAAAGTATTTTTTAATCCAGAGAAAAGTCTGTACCAAACATGAAAAATATTTAACCTTGCTAGCAGTTTTAAAGTATTGCACACCTCAAAGGTACTGTTTTGCTTATTAAATTAGCAGATAATGTCAAGTGTTAGAATTTTACCTCCTAACATTGCTGGTAAGTGTAAATTTCTTATAGGAAGCTCTCCATAATAATATAACCTTAGTAATTTTTCTAGGAAATTTAGCATAGAGAAATAATTCAAAAGAAGAAAAAATTTTGCTGCATCAAGGGTATTTATTCTTATTATTTATAATATTAGAATATTGAAAAACAACCCTAAACAACCATGGAGGTAGAAATCAAGTTATTCTATCAGATAATGTTTATTTAATTAAATATGAGTAAATAAAAATGTGGTTGTATTCAAGGCTGGGGTTGTGGCTCAGCGGTAGAGCACTCGCCTAGCACGTGCGCGGCCTAGGTTCGATCCTCAGCACCACATAAGAATAAAGGCATTGTGTACAACTAAAACAAATAAATATATATACATTTATATATATATGTATATATATATATATATATATATATATATATATATTTTTTTTTTTTTTTTTTACCAGGGATTGAACTCAGGGGCACTTGACCACTGGGCCACATCCCCAGCCCTTTTTTGTATTTTATTTATAGACAGGGTCTCACTGAGTTGCTAAGTGCCTCACCATTGCTGAGGCTGGCTTTGAACTCACGATCCTCCTGCCTCAGCCTCCCAAAGTGCTGGGATTACAGGCGTGCGCCACCGCGCCCGGCGATAAATAAATATATATTTTTTAAAAAGTGGTTGTATTCTGTATGTAAGTGCTTTTTGATATCTTTGAAAAGATAATTATGTCCCTTTTGTGATTACAATGGTAAAATTTCCCTGGCAAAAAACTGAACTTTTTTTTAATGACTCTTTGAGACTTACTCACTGAATATGCCTTGCATTTTAAAGACTTTACTAATGCAGTGGCTAGAGTTGTAGCTCAGTGGCAGAGTGCTTGCCCAGCATGTGTGAGCTACTGGTTTCCATCCTTAGCACTACATAAAAATAAATGAATAAATTAAAGAAAGGTAGTGTGTCTACCTACAACTAAAAATAAGTAAATAAAACACTAATACATTTCAAGAACTTTTAAGAAATAAACCTTTAGAAGCATTCCTTTTAAGTTCATTTATACACTACTTTAAAATATATAAAAGAATTCAGGAAAATCAGTATTTTCTCAAGGTAAAATCTTGTATCTGTTTTACAAGTATTTGCTGAAATTTGTTTGTTTGTTTGTTTGTTTTTTCTGATTTAGCTGGGAACGGCGGGTTGACAATATGGGACGAATTTATTATGTTGACCATTTCACAAGAACAACAACATGGCAGAGGCCAACATTGGAATCTGTCCGGAACTATGAACAGTGGCAACTACAACGTAGTCAACTTCAAGGAGCAATGCAGCAGTTTAACCAGAGATTCATTTATGGAGTAAGAAGCCTATTGATTTGTTGATTATTATGACTGATAAAAGTATTCAGTTTTTAAACCTTTCCTGCTTATCATTTAAAGCACTTATAAAAGAAGGTCCAAAAAGGAGGGCAAACCAGTTGTTGCTCTTTTTTTTAAATATTCATTTATTTGCTTTAGTTGTACACAATGCATTTATTATTTTTATGTGGTGCCCGGGCCACACATGTGCTAGGCGAGTGCTCTACCACCGAGCCACAACCCCAGCCCCCAGATGTTGCTCTTAATAGGTATTATTTTAAAACCTTCTCTGGAGTATTCTATTTATGTGATCTATTCTTTCCTTTTTTAACATTTAGAGGTAAAGTTTACCTAGTAAATTAATTGGTGCTCTGGGAAACTGAATAAATTTGATTTCTTATGGATTACACTAACTATATTTTTCTGACTTCACAACTACATTAGTTTTAGTATAGAGACATTTCCTTTATGAAAACAAATGGTTTAACTTTTATATATTTCCCTTTAGAGTTAATGGTACAACAGTAGTGATAAGTACACCAAAATATGTTAGCATTTTCTTTGCTGTACGATCTTTGCTGCTTATTTTATAATCTCTCAAGTAATAAAATATCATGGATCTTTTCTCTGAGGAAAGGAAAACAGTCCATTGAGAAATTTATTCTCAGCCACCTACGATGGTGCATGCCTATTATCCCAGCTATTTGGGAGGCTGAGGCAAAAGAATCACAAGTTTGAGGCTAGCCTGGGTAACTTAGTGAGATCCTATCTCAAAATAAAACAGAAAGGGTTGGGATGTAGCTTAGTGGTAGAATGTTTGCCTAGCATGTCCTAAACCCAACTCTGTAAGACTGCAAGACAGGATGACTCAGTTGCCAT
Organism: Tamias sibiricus; assembly: GCA_025594165.1. Classification (NCBI taxonomy): domain Eukaryota; kingdom Metazoa; phylum Chordata; class Mammalia; order Rodentia; family Sciuridae; genus Tamias; species Tamias sibiricus. The sequence goes on along the minus strand of CM046659.1, from coordinate 174,293,077 downwards.
CACTCCACTGCCATTGATATCATCTCTGTTAGATCTATCAGAGTAAAACAACACTTTACATATTCCTCACTAGGCTTTAACTTTTTTCCACATTCCTGCCTATTTCTTGGATCTTATCATCGTAGACAAATTTGCCTTTATCAGAAGCCTTCCCTTCACACCCCAGTTAAGACTAAAACATCTTTCTTGTGAATAACAGTTTTATCTGTCACTTCCAATACATAGATGTCACAATATTCCCCTTACTAGTGGTTTTAGAGGTGAAATTAATTTTTGTCTCTTGTCTATCTTACTCTTCATTTTTTCCTATGCTATTTTACATCTTTTTTCTTTCTAAGTTATAATCACCTTTGGTATACCTGGCCACATTTCTTCTAGGTTTGAATGCCTAGCTTGCCTACCTTCTTTAAAACTAGTTTCCACATGGGTATCTGGTGGAAAGAGCGTGGGCTTTGCAGTCACACACATTTGGGTTTGAATCCTGATTCCACAGTTACTCTCTCTGTATGACTTTGAGTAAGTTACTTAACCTCATCAAGACTCATTTACTTTATACATAAAATAGATACATATTTAATTGCCCCAAAGATTTTTTTTGTTTTGGTTTAGTTTTTTTTTTTTTTTTTTTAAAGGATCCCTAAAATAAAGTTCCTAATGTGTTTGGCACATATTAGACGCCTAGAAATTTTATTTCTCATCTCTTCTCTTCCATGTATCCACAACTTTAATGTGCCCTTAACTTCATTTTGGCAGTACATAATCTTTCCAAACATTGTGGGTTTTTTGTTGTTGTTATTGTTTTATTATTTTAAATTTTGAAACAGGGCCTCTCTAAATTGCTGAGGTTAGCCTTGAACTTGCAATCCTCCTACCTCAGCCTCCCAGGTCACTGGAATTACAGGCATGTTAAAACAATCTTATAAAAAAATTTTTTTAATATGTATTTTTTAGTTGTAGGTGGACACAATACCTTCATTTTATTTTTATGTGGTGTTGAGGATCAAACCCAGTGCCTCACACGTGCCAGGTGAGCACTCTACCGCTGAGCCCCAGCCCCAGCCTTCAAAACAATCTTTTTAAAGACAAATTTTTAAAATTCTGGAGCACTTACTGTGTATACTGACTTACTGTAAACTTGATCAATTTAGCATTCATAATCTTTGGAACTTTTTTTTCTTTTGGTACTGGGAATTGAATCCAGGGTCACTTTACCACTTAGCTACATCCCAGTCCTGTTAATTTTTTTATATTTGAGACAGGGTCTTAAAGTTGCTGAGGGCCTCTCTTAGTTACTGATGCTGGCTCCAAACTTGTGATCCTTCTACATCAGCCTCCCAAGTCACTGGGATTACAGGCATTTGCCACTGTGCCTGCCTTGAAACTTTTTTTGAATTATAACTTATACCTCATCACTTCTGTTCTTCTCCCTCCTGTCAATCCAAAACAACTGACCAATTTTCTGAAATTCTTACTTGTTATTATAGTGTTTCTAAATCATATGGAATGTAAACAGCTTATTTTACCCTTAAAATAAGCAAAGTTGTGAATTGAATGAATTTAACATTTTTAATCACCTACTTAAAATTGGTGAGTAGGCAGCTGTTGCTGAGAAATAATTTGTTTATTGGGTAAATTAAGTTGTCTTTGCTCACCACTATTCTGATCCTAGTTAAAAGACAGTAGAGGCCCGCGGCGAGGTTCTGGGCGGCTGCAGTCTCGGTCTGAAGGCGGCCGGAGCAGCTGTCTGGACTAAGATAAGGCTTCTGCTACTTCTCCTGGTGGCCCCGGGGTGAGGCTTCGGCCAACCTGGGCAGCATGCCCAGCAAGAGGTTAAAGATGTAGTACACCTCGGGGCCGCTGCTCAAGTTCCAGATTTGTGTTTCCTGAGGTTACCAGTGGGTGTTTTGAGGAGTACATGTGGGTTATTAGTCAGCGATACCCAGACATCCAAATCGAAGGAGAGAATTACCTCCCTCAACCAGTTTATAGACACATAGCAGCTTTCCTGTCAATCTTCAAACTATTATTAATAGGCTTAATAATTGTTGGCAAGGATCCTTTTGCTTTCTTTGGCATGCAAGCTGCTAGCATCTGGCAGTGGGGCCAAGAGAATAAGGCCTATGCATGTATGATGGTTTTCTTCTTAAGTAACATGATCTAGAACCAGTGTATGTCAACAGGGGCATTTGAGATTAGTTTAAATGACGTACCTGTATGGTCTAAGCTGGAAGCAACAATTTGTTCAAATTCTTTTTTTTTTTTTTTTTTTTGTGGTACCGGGGATTGAACTCAGGGGCACTCGACCACTGGGTCACATCCCCAGCCCTTTTTTGTATTTTATTTAGAGACAGGGTCTCACTGAGTTGCTAAGTGCCTCGCCATTGCTGAGGCTGGCTTTGAACTCATGATCCTCCTGCCTCAGCCTCCCAAAGTGCTGGGATTACAGGCGTGCGCCACCGCGCCCGGCTGTTCAAATTCTTGACAATAAAATGAAGCTCAATGTGCATATGGATTCAATTCTACATCATCGATCATAGCCCCACCTATCAGCACTGAAAACTCTTTTACATTAAATGACCTTTACAAGAGCACCGTGACTATGAAGGCCTGTACTGAAGACAGCCAGCTGTTAGTACAGACCAGATGCTTTTTTGGCAGGCTTGTTGTACCTATTGGAAAACCTCAATGCAAAATAGTTTTTCAGTGCTGGCATGTTTGGAATTCTGCACATTCGTGGAATGCAATAATACTGTATAGCTTTCCCCCAACCCAGATTACCCAGTTAATAGTTTGTCTTTTTTTTTTTTTAATGTAGACATTACGACTTGTAACTTTTACCTTAGTCATATTTAAAAAGTGGAAAATTGAGTTACAATTTGATTTTTTTCAAGGTGTCTGTTTAATCTTGTGTTTTTATGTGAGTCTTTTTTTTTTTTTTTTTTTTTTTAATAGTTTAAAGTCAAATCTTTTGGGGAATACAGCTGAAGTTCCCAAATATTTGTGAGTTTGTCAGTCACCTCTAATTTGGTCATGTCCGATTTATATCGTTTTCAAAAAACTGCAGATTGTAAACAAACAGAGCAAGATTATGAGGGGAATCTAATATCCAGAGTACTTTACCAATTTGTGTGTATGTGTGTGTGATTACCAGAGAACTATTATAAAACCAACTGCTCTTTAAATTCTGTTGTGTATTTCAAGTGTCGTGCCTTGACCAATCTAATGAGTTGATTAACTGAGCCTTTATACTTAACTTAATAAAAAACTAAGCAGATGTCAGTTAAATGAAAAAAAAAAAAAAAACAGTAGATTATCATACACCCAGCATTTTAAAGCTCAGAATTGATGTGACTGACGATGAACCATTGTGTAATGAATTTTCCTGGCTCATGTATTCACCGTGCATGTTTCTAGTTGATCTGTCCAAGGAGAGCCAGTGGGATAAACTTGCGTTTTGAAGAATTATCTGAACAGTTTGTCATATGCCAAACTTTTCAGACTGGTCTATAACATGGCCTTCCTACTCTAAATCCTTTTCATAACTGCATTTATAGAGAGTAACAAGGTTTGTTCTTGATATCTCTGTCTGTCAAGAGCTGTTAATTCAGAAATGCAATATCTTTCATATTCTTTAAACTTAGTTAATTAACCTAGTTTCTGAAATAGGTCAGTGACCTGGCGAATAAATTTAAAAAATAAAGACAGTGGTCTCCAAAGATTGAGATGTAAGAGACCCAACCCAACTGAATGTAGTGTTAGAACTTTGAATGGATCCGAGTTTTAACACATAAGCAACCAGGCATTTACTTGTGTATTAAGTATTAGATAATTAAAAATGAACATTCATACTTTGCTAGGTGTAAAAATGATCTTAAGATTACATAAGAAAGGGGCTGGTATTGTGGCTCAGCGGTAGAGCACTCGCCTAGCGCGTGGGGCGACCCGGGTTCGATCCTCAGCACCACGTACAAATAAAATGCATTGAATAAAACGCATTGTGTACAACTAAAGCAAATAAATAAAAATATTTTTAAAAAAAAGATTACATAAGAAAGTATCTACAAATTTTAGAGATGCATACTAAAATATGTATGTTGAAATGATGTTTGATTTTTGCTTCAACAAGTATAAGAAAAAAAGATAAATAAAGAAATGTGGCAAAGTCTTGCTAACTCTTGAATCTTGGTGCTGGGTATAAGGAGTTCATTGTCATATCTTACCCTTCCCCCCCAATAGTAAAATTATTTTAAAAACAGAGCTTCCACAAAGCCCTAGGTTCAATCCCCAGCCACCCCCTCCCCCCCACACACACAGCAGTCAGAATCTATTATTTGTTTACTTGTCTTATCCTACTAAAGAAGAAAGGACTTAACCAAGTCTTAGTGAATCACCACAAAATTATTGCCTATTGTACATTAAATTTAAAACACAAGCCGGGCGCGGTGGCGCACACCTGTAATCCCAGCACTTGGGAGGCTGAGGCAGGAGGATCGCGAGTTCAAAGCCAACCTCAGCAATGGCGAGACACTTAGCAACTCCGTGAGACCCTGTCTCTAATAAAATACAAAAAAGGGCTGGGGGTGTGGCCCAGTGGTCGAGTGCCCCTGAGTTCAATCCCCGGTACAAAAAAAAAAAAAAAAAAAAAACCACAATCATTAGCTTATAATTATGTGAGTTTTACTTCTCTTTTTTCCAAAGGTTGACTCCTTCAAAGGTTATTTTATCTAGTCAAACTGTGCTCTTCACCAGTGTGATAATCACAAACAAAATTTTAAGAAGTCTTCCATACATTTAGTTGTAGGCTCATTAGCACCTTCACCTTCCAGTTGGAATTCTTTCTTTCACTTATCTGACAGTCTAGTCTTTCTGCTTCCTCAACTCTTTTCAAAATTCTTTGTATGTCCCTGTTCTTTAGTGATCTTCTGCTTTTGAGTACATATACAATATTTTTTTCAACCATCTGATGACTCTGGGTTCTGGTATTACACTGACTTTTGGGGATTTATATACATTTCTAAATCTTATATTACTGATATAGTAAAACTTTTAGCAAAAAGATAAAACTTGGTCATACTGGGGGGGATGAGAATTATTTATTTGTGTAGTATTTCAATTACAAATAATTTTAAATGTTATATAATGTTTGCAAAGTTTTGTGTTTTGTTTTGCATCACCAGAATAAAGTACGTTGGTATTTATTATTTATTTATATCACACTTCTCTATGATGTGAACTCTAAGAATGTTATGTGGCACATTACCAAGGAATACATGTTAGAACTCAATGACAAGAACTCAAATTTGCTCTGAAATTATCTGTTAATTTGTTAATTATTTCATCATTTTTTTGTTTCTTTGTAGAATCAAGATTTGTTTTGCTACATCACAAAATAAAGAATTTGATCCCCTTGGTCCTTTGCCACCTGGATGGGGTAAGTCCCATGTTTTCATTAAATTCTATCATTTCAAAAATTCGGGTATTTTTAAATGCTATTCTGTTCTTATTTGAGTAAATACCTGGGAGGCTTTCGGGGTATATATCTGTTTAATTGACAGTGCCAAATAGGCATAAAATTTTATTCAGGTTGTAAGTTGACTTTTTCATTGTAAGAAAATTGTATTGGAATTTAGAATTATTTTGCTCTTCTAATGTTTAAAAATATTGATTACTCAGTAATGAAAAGGAAATGGAATATTGATAACAGCAATTTGGGTGGACCGCACAGGCATCATGCTTAGCAAAGAAAGTCAATATTCATAAGATTATATGCTTTTATTACTGTTTTTTGTTGTTGTTGTTGTTGTTGTTGTTATTATAATCAAGTATGTGAGGGTAGATACTTTATAAGGAAGAAAGTTTTGTTTAGCTCATAGTTCTGGAAGTTCAAGGGCATGGCATAGTCTTCTGCTTTGGGTCTGGTGAAGACTTCAAGTCAGATAGCATAGTAATGAATGGTGGGAGGTTATGTGAGAAAGGGTAATTATGTGGCAAGACAGGAAGTTAGAGTGAGACTTAAAATCCCTTCCAAAGGCACACTCCCAGTGACATTACCATTTCCCGCTAGTCTCTGCCTCTTAAAGGTTCACCCACTCCCAATATTGCCATACTGAGAACCAAGCTTCCAACACAAGAACCCTTGGAGGACACATTCAAACCATACATAAACTTTAACGATGCTGTATGTTTCAATTTATACAACATTTTCAAAATCACAAGACTAAGCCGGGTGCGGTGGCATGTGCCTGTAATCCCAGTGGCTCTGGAGGCTGAAGCAGGAGGACGCGAGTTCAATGCCAGCCTCAGCAAAAGTGAGGCACTAAGCAACTTAGTGAGACCGTGCCTCTAAATAAAATACAAAATAGGGCTGGGGATGTGGCTCAGTAGTTGAATGCCCCTGAGTTTACTCCCTGGCACCAAAAAAAAAAAAAAAAAAAAAAAAAAAAAAAAAAAAAAAAAAAATTGGAGCTGGACAACAGATTAATAGTTGTCAGGAATAGGATAGATGGAAGTTGGGTACAAATACAAGAGATAGCACTAAGGGGATTCTTACATGATGATGGAAAAGTTCTGTATTTTGATTATGTTGATGAATACATGAATCTATACATGGGATAAAAATGTAGAAACTTGTGTATTCATCTGCATGCATTCAGCTTTAATAAGTGGTAAACATTGAAAATTCCATAGTTAGGTATGATGTATCAATGTCTTAGTTTTAATATTGTACTATACCTACATAAGATACCTACCACCATTGGGAGAAACTGGTTAAAGGGTATGTTGAGATTCTGTACAATTTTTGTAACAGAGTAATAATTTCAAAGTAAAAAACTTAAAAACACATTGGTCTTTTTTTTTTTTTTTATTTTTAGTTAGTAGTTATAGATGGACAGAATGCCTTTATTTTATTTGTTTATTTTTATGTGGTGCTGAGGATTGAACCCAGTGCCTCACACATGCTAGGCAAATGCTTTGCCACTGAGCTACAGCCCCAGCCCCAACACGTTGGTTTTTGATCACATCAGAAGGTCTTTCTCCTTCTCCTTGTCCCTCCTCCTCCTCCTCCTTTTATTTCAGTACTGGGGTGTGGGGAAAAAACACCTCAAGAGTACTACTGAACTACATTTCCAGCCCTTTTTATGTTTTATTTTGAGACAGGTTCTTGCTAAGTTGCCTAGGCTGACCTTGAACTGGTGATTCTCCTGTCTGAGCTTCCTGATTCACTGAGATCACAGTCATGCTCAACCATGGTCACATTATTTTTTTTTTTTTGGGGGGGGCGGGGAGAACAGGTAACCAAGGATTGAAATCAGGGGCACTCAACCACTGAGCCACATCCCCAGCCCAATTTTGTATTTTATTTAGAGATAGGGTCTTTCACTGAGTTGCTTAGCACCTGGCTTTTGCTGAGGCTGGTTTTGAACTCTCAATCCTCCTGCTTCATCCTCCTGAGCCACTGGGATTACAGGTATGCGCCACCTGGCCCAGCCACATTGGTTTTTCTAAAGTGCATTTCAGAATTTGGTGGGGTTGATATTACCTTATAAAACAATGGAAGGGGAAAACATAAGGGTGGCAACTTTGTGCCCTACACCATGGAGCACATGAGTATGCCCTGTTATTGAGTATACTTAATACCTTAGTTATTAAAGCTTATTTAATAGACTTTAAGATGTGTCTACCCTACCAGATTCTGTTTTATAGTGTTAAATAAAAGGTAGAGTCTTCTGGCTCTATTGGATCCTCAGAGTGGTCAATGTGTGGTTGATATGATGAACTTTAAGTAAGGGATGTTGCCCTTAGGCATGTTGAACTTGACCTGTCAGATTGCATTCCCAGACATGGATTGTTTGCCCAGATTTATTTAAAGAGTTGTATGTCCATGTTACAGAAAGAGAAATTGAAGAAATAAAAGGAAAAGTGATATCTGAAGGTTATATGTTTATCTCACTAAATTTTTAAAAAATATTTATTTATTTACTTTAGTTGTACACAATGCAATGCATTTATGTTTACGTGGTGCTGAGGATCGAACCCAGGCTGCGCACGTGCGAGGCGAGCGCTCTGCCGCTGAGCCACAACCCCAGCCCTATCTCACTAATTTTATTGCAGAAAAACTAAGACCTGCCTCATGATGATGGTCAAAAACAGACTGTTTTTCTCTGGAGCACTTTTTGCCCATAGAAGCCTGAAATGTGGGCTATGTTGCCTTTAGTAGGATAGCATTCCTGCAAATGGGTTCTTGCCTTCTGTATTGATCATTAACCCAATCATCTAGATCCTTTTCCTTTTTCCTTTAGCCAACAACACTTTCTTCTTAAAATACTGCCTCTAAAGACCCAGCTTATTGCCAGGTACAGTGATGCATACTTGTAATCCAAGAGGCTCTAGAGGCTGAGGCAGAAAGATGACAAGTTCAATGCCAGCCTCAGCAACTTAACAAGACTCTATCTCAAGATAAAAAATATTGATGGAAAAAATGGGGATGTGCTCCTGGTCTCAATCCCTGGTACAAAAAAAGACCCCATAAACCAGTTTATTGAGGATATCCAGCTTCTTTCCCTGCTAATATTTTGCTCTTTCACCATCTGCATATAGTTGGGTTTTATAAGTCAAAGTGCTGCGCCCCCTCCCTAAATGAGTTTATGATTATCCTACAACTCAATCTGAGCACTACTTTGTGATTGTCTGCTTTTGGGGCCCATGCTTTAGTTTTGGAACTGGTCATGTATCAGATGAGGAGATCCAACTGATATACCTTCAATATTGTCCCAGGAAATAGAATCCCATCTTATGAGCTGTGTTTCCTTTCTGAGATTGACAGCATTATTTTTGTGAACAGAATATATATTTAAATCCAACTTTTTATGTGACAGGATGAGATATTACCATCTGATAAGCTGGCAGCAAAGAAGTTTTAACACATGCACATACCATAGGGCCTAGAGAACAAAGAATGCCTTTGATTCAACAATGCAGTCTAATACTGGGCTCTGTACAATCAAGTATAAAGACACTTTCTCATTTTCATAGTTATGAAACTATGAAATACTGTATAGAGTAGCAAGAAGCTTCTACTTTTTACTGTTTTATTCATCAAATCAGGAAGTGCTCTGATCTGCATTCAAGTAATCTGCATTCAGTAATTTCAGTATTATTTATCATGTGGGTTTTTTCAACAAAGTTAAGAAATTATGAGAAATGAGCTCCACAGCCCCAGTACTTCCTCTCATTAAGTAGATGAGCCTTCAGTTTGCAAGTGAGAAGTTTTGTACCTTTGAAATTGTTTTTCACAGCCTTTTCCAAAAAATGCTGATACCAGTAGTAAATACTTAGAACATATATAGGAAACAAGTTAACTTATCTTGTCTTATGTTAGTTTTTGAAGGGAAAATCTCTGGTGCTGGAATCCGAATTTACATGGCAAATAAAAGATGAATATATGCTCAACTGTGTACTTAGGTAATCATTTTGTGGGGTTAGAGATGTAGTTCAGTGGTAGAGTACATGCTCAGCGTGTAGGAGGCCATGGGTTCAATCTGCATGTTGTGTGTGTGTGTATTACACATTTAGATACATATTTTTTGAACAAGAAAGATAATTCTAGATTCTGCAAGTAAATCTTTTTGAGATTTAAATTCATGACTACCAAGGCATGAACTTACCTTGCTATTATGTAACATTGGTGCACTATGGGTGCTTATTTTTGCCTTAGTGACAGCCTTAGAGTTGGTAACATGTTTCCACACTTAAGATGCCTTGACCAGTGAAACCTGTGTTAATAATATTCAGAGTGGGTCGCCAGTCACAGAATCTAATTTTTTGTATACTGTGCATACCTGCAGTTCTATTTCTGTTTCAGACTTAGCTGATATAGAAAGTAGCTGAAATGTCAGAAGTAGATTCATAATACTCACTAGTATATCCATTGTAATCCATAATATCACTGCTACTTGATATTATAGAATCAGTGCTCCAAATATGATTGTTACCAAATACTAACTTAATAAGGTATAATCTGGCCTAAGACTCATTCTGTAATATGTTGCTTAAAGAAAGATTCAAAGGGTCTAAATGTGTTATTTGAAAAATGGATATCAATTTCTCAAACCACAGGACATAAAAATTAGCTTTGCCGACATGAAATTAATTTTAAAATTTTGTTTGAAAAGTTCAGATCCATTCTATAATCTTTACTATATCAGTATTCATTTTGAGGCATGTTGGCAAAGTAAAGAAACTCAGATACAGGAATAATCCCATCTTTTGAAGAATTAGTTGGTACTAGAACAGAGAAATTATAGTTTAAAGATAGCTTATAAAATTGAATATTAAAAGGGAAAGCTCAAGCAAGGACAATTTTGAGGAGTGGGAATAAGAAAACAAGGAGAATATTAAAGCAAGAGGCAGGTAGGGAATAAGCAGCAAGGTTTTTTTTTTTTTTTTTTTTGGTACCGGAGATTGAACTCAGCGGCACTAGACCACTGGGCCACATCCCCAGCCCATTTTTGTATTTTATATGAGACAGGGTCTCACTGAGTTGCTAAGTGCCTCGCCATTGCTGAGGCTGGCTTTGAACTCGCGATCCTCCTGCCTCAGCCTCCCAAAGTGCTGGGATTACAGGCGTGCGCCACTGCGCCCGGCAGCAGCAAGGTTTTTTGTTTGTTTTGTTTTTCTTTCCTTTTTGGTGGTATTGGGTACTGAAACTATGGGTGCTCTACTACATGTCCAGCCCTTCTTATTTTGAGACAGGGTCTAGCTAAGTTGCTCAGGTTATCATCAAACTTGGGATCTTCCTATCTTAGCCTCCTGAGTAGCTGGGATTATAGGTATGAGACCCTGTGCCCATTGAACAGCAGCTTTAGATGCAGTAATTAAATAATTGAACACTACTGCCCAGCCTGTATATAGAAAGTTATAATAAATATTCAGGATTTTGGAACTGCTTATATTAAGGGACAAAATTATTAAAAAGAATCAGTGTAAGCTAAGTGTGTAGCTGTGTGGTAGAATGCTTGCCTGGCATGCACAAGGCCCTGGATTCGATTTCCAGCACAGCAAAATAATTAAGTAAATAGGTAGGTATGTAGAAAGAAAGAAATAATGTCTATCTTAATTGAATAATGCCAAACATATACTAACAAAACAATTGTTATGACTCCAACCCCCAACTCCCACTTATATTTAAGAAATCAGATGATATAGTGATTTAGTGTGGGGAAATAATTCTCTGTAGAACTGAGTTTCCATCTTATCTCTACTACTTAATTATGGGGTTTGGGGGTAGGTCACTTAACCTCTCTGAGTTTTCTTTATCTTTAGGATAAAAATAAAACCATCTGCCAGGTGCGGTGGTGCACGCCTGTAATACCAAGGACTTGGGAGGGTGAGACAGAAGGATTGCAAGTTCAGAGTCAGCCTCAGTAAAAGCGAGGTGCTAATAAGCAACTCAGTGAGACCTGTCTCTAAATAAAATACAAAATAGGGCTGGGGATGTGGCTCAGTGGTCAAGTGCCCCTGAGTTCAATCCCTGGTTCCCAAATGAATGAATAAATAAAACCATCTGCTTCATGGAGCTATTAATAATAGGATGAGCTGGGCGTGGTGGCGCACGCCTGTAATCCCAGCACTTGGGAGGCTGAGGCAGGAGGATGACGAGTTCAAAGCCAGCCTCAGCAATGGCGAGGCACTTAGCAAGTGAGACCCTATCTCTAATAAAATACAAAAAAGGGCTGGGGATGTGACCCAGTGGTCAAGTGCCCCTGAGTTCGATCCCCGGGACACCCCCCACCCCCCAAAAAAAAAGAATAGGATGAGATTGAACTAAGGGTATGGCTCAGTGGTAGAGTGCTTGCCTAGTGTGTGTGAGGCCCTGAGTCAATTCCCAGCACCACAAAAAATAATAAAATGCAGTCACATGTAAGAAGCTAAAAAACTTACTTTGCTGCTATTGGTTTGACTGAGCTGAAAGGGTCCTGTGGGTAGGACATTGATTTAAGTCTGGCTTCTGGAATAATACTATTTCTATAACTTTGGTTAAGTATTTGTATTTAATAGTCAAAGAATAAATTAACCTTTTAAAAGATGTGATATAGAAACTACAAAATCAACAATGCAATGAGATGGGCAAATTCAGTTCATTTTGTCTTAGTTTCAGGAAAGACTATACCAACATTAATGCTTTGTTTTTTGTTTCTTTGTATAATAAAGAGAAGAGAACTGATAGCAATGGCAGAGTATATTTTGTCAACCACAACACTCGAATTACACAATGGGAAGACCCCAGAAGTCAAGGGTAAGAACTTTTAGTTACTAGTGAATTTATAACTTTTTTAAAAATTGCTTACCGATTTATGACTCAGTTGCATATTCTTTCCTCAAATGCCTTAAACATTGCCTTTCTACTCAACGGAGAAAATATTTTACTTTCATGTAGAGAAAAGCTTAAGAGTTTCTTGAGAGTTGGAAAAAAACCCATTGATACATGAAAATAGTCTTATGTTCAAATATTCACTTCTATATATTTATTAGTAGTAAAATCAGATGAGTAATTATAAAGCAGGGTTTCTTTTTTTTTTTTTTTTTTTTTTTTTTTCTTTTGGTACTGGGGATTGAACTCAGGGGCAGTTGACCACTGGGCCACATCCCCAGCCCTTTTTTGTATTTTATTAGAGACAGGGTCTCACTGAGTTACTAAGTGCCTCGCTATTGCTGAGGCTGGCTTTGAACTCGCGATCCTCCTGCCTCAATCTCCCAAAGTGCTGGAATTACAGGCGTGCGCCACCGCGCCCGGCTAAGCAGGGTTTCTTAATCTGTGATTACTGGATAAAATTTGGGGTATATGGGCTGGGATTGTGGCTCAGTGGTAGAGCACTCGCCTAGCGCGTGGGCGACCCGGGTTCGATCCTCAGCACCACGTACAAATAAAACGCATTGTGTACAACTAAAGCAAATAAATAAAAAATATTAAAAAAAAAAAATTGGGGGTATATGGGCTGGGGTCGTGGCTCAGCGGTAGAGCGCTCGTCTAGCTCATGCGCAGCCTGGGTTCGATCCTCAGCACCATGTAAAAATAAAGGCATTGTGTACAACTAAAGCAAATAAATAAATAAATATTCTTTTTAAAAAAATTTGGGGTATATGTCTTACAGGGGAAAAAAATATGTCCTCAGTTTTACTAACCTTTACCTAAAATTTAGTATTTCCTTCCATTATGAGTATGAGTATGAGGCTATAACCTAGTAGAATTAGCAATGCCTAGGACTTTGTCACCAGAAGAAATCACAAGGTTTGAAAAAGGATTCTGTAGTTGTTGTATTTATCTCAAAATATTATTTGAACACATCATTGTTATAAGAATTATAAGCTGAGTATGTTGGCGCATACCTGTAATCCCAGTGGCTCCAGAGGTTGAGGCAAGAGGATCGTGAATTCAGAGCCAGCCTCAGCAAAAGCAAAATGCTGAGCAACTCAGTAAGACCCTGTCTCTAAATAAAATACAAAATAGGGCTTGGGGATGTGGCTCAGTGGTCAAGTTCCCCTGAGTTCATTCCCTGGTACAAAAAAAAAAAAAAAAATTTACAGGCTGGGGATGTAGTTCAGTGGCCTAGTATTTGTGAGGCCCTTCATTCAATCCCCAGTACCAAAAGAAAAAAGAAAAGAAAAGAAAAAGAACTTGCTAGTTAGTGTATTAATAAACCAACACACTATCACAAATTTGTCTTTTTAATTTTTTGATAACTACATCAAAGAGGTACATTGCTTATCTTAGTAACATTACTTAATAGTCTGTGTATTAGTTTACTAGGGCCATTATAACAAAGTATACCACAAATGGAGTAGCTTCAACAACAAATTTATTGTCTTATAGTTTTGGAGGCTAGAACCCAAGAGATCAAGGTGTTAGCAGGATCATGCTTCCCTGCAGTTACTAGGGAAAGATCTGTTTGAGACCTCGTTTCTAGTTTTTTACAATTCTTGGCTTGTTGGCATTATTTCAGTGTTCACATGGCTTCCTGTGTGTACATTTCTGTACACAAATTTCTTCTTTTTATACAAACATTAGTTCTTTTCTTTTTTTTTTTTTTTTTTTTTTTTTTTTTGTGGTGCTGGGAACTGAACCCAGGGCCTTAGTGCATGTGAGGCAAGCACTCAATCAACTGAGCTATATCCCAGCCCTACAAACACTAGTTCTTTAGAGCCAGTGACTGCCCGCCCCCCACACCATGTACCAGTATGACATCATCTTAACTGATACATCTGCAGTAACCCTTCTTCCAAATAAGGTCATATATAAGCATTTGGAGAGGGGACACATTCAACTCATAACAGTCTATAAAACTATCCATTTATCCGACTGCCAAATGATTCCATTCTGCAAGGAATTTGGCAAATTGTACAATCAGTTTAGAGAGTAACCACAACTTTGCAGGTCCCCAAGAAAATTCCCCCTTCAGACCAAGCTGCCTACAAATTCTGCCACAACCATTCACTAGAAATACTCAGAATTCATTCATATCTACACTAAACCTTATACTCAACAACCACGTTTGTCATAAAGAAAGAATATAAAATAGAACCAGCAGAAGGAAGATATTCACAGAGCAGAGTCTGGGAGGGTTCTAGAGATCCATCAATGTGGAACAATATATATTGATGTTCAATATTTTGAACCAGGAAGTCTCTGGTATCCAGAATTTTTATTTGGGTTTGACCAAATTCTGCTCTCTTGGCTGACATTTTTGTTTTCATTCTTACCTGGAGGTTTGGGATAAGACCTAGTTTCTAGTTCCTCCTAAAGTCAAAACTGATATAGTATGTCTCAGGTCTCTTATCATCAGTCACAGGCATACTTCCATTAGCAGATCACCTCCCAGTAGTTGAGGACAAAGACCAGACTTCTCTTGGGCATGATTAATTCCTTATGACACATGTTTCAATAATCTATGTTCTAAAGGCATTCGTTTTTGTGTGTGTGTGTGTGGTACTGGGGATTGAACTCAGGGGCACTCGACCACTGGGTCACATCCCCAGCCCTTTTTTTGTATTTTATTTAGAGACAGGGTCTCACTGAGTTGCTAAGTGCCTCACCATCGCTGAGGCTGGCTTTGAACTCGCAATCCTCCTGCCTCAGCCTCCCAAGTGCTGGGATTACAGGTGTGCGCCACCGTGCCCGGCTCTAAAGGCATTCTTTAAATGTAAAATATCTACTCTGAATACCAACAAATGACAATGTTTTTTATGGAATTATAATATTTAACTTGAATATATTCAATTTTATGAAAAATAATTAAGATTTTCAAAGATGAGATGTTTTTAATTCCTCTCAAAAATTCTGTCTTTGATCTGGGGAGGTAGCTCAGTTGAGGAGTACTTGCCTAGCATGTACAAGGCCCTGTGTTTCATCCCCAGCATCACCCCCCAAAAAAAAAAAATTATATCTAAGGATAGAATTGAATAAGTCAAGCCAGGCATAGTAGTGATTACTATTACTCAAGAGACTTTGACAGAAGATGTCAGGTTTAAGGCCAGCTTGAGCATTTAAGTGAGACCCTGTCTTATATTAGAAATAAAAAGGGCTAGGGAGGGCTGGGGTTGTGGCTCAACGATAGAGCACTCGCCTAGCACATGCACAGCACGGGTTTGATCCTCAGCACCACGTAAAAATAAAGGCATCATGTACAACTAAAACATATAATAAAATTTAAAAATGAAAAGCCGGGTGTGGCTAGGGACATATAGCTCAGTGATAGAACACCCTGATTAAGATTTTAGTACTGGGAAAATTGAGCAAGTCATCTTTCTGTAATTTTTCACCATTTTTGGTTCCCCGTTGAACTTTTAAAGTTTTAGAGCTAAATAGTAGAATAATATTTTAACAAATAGCACAACTGACCTACTTCTAATTGATTTTGTTTTCAAGACAACTTGTTTAGTTGCAGTATGTCTGCAACTAAAATTTCAACAAAACCTTTTTTGTTTGTTTGTTTTTTGGTTTTGTTTTTGGTACCAGGGATTGAACCCAGGGCCACTCGACCACTGGGCCACATCCCCAGCTCTTTTTGGTATTTTATTAGAGACAGGGTCTTACTGAGTTGCTAAGTGCCTTGCCATTGCTGAGGCTGGCTTTGAACTTGCGATCCTCCTGCCTCAGCCTCCCAAGTGCTGGACTTACAGGCATGCACCACCGCGCCTGGCTCTTTTTTTTTGTATTTTTGATAGTCTGTTTTATTTGATATTTGTATTCAATTATATGAATACAGCTAAATATTCTTATCCTTTTGATGTAGTTAACAAAAATATGGTTCAAGACAGTGGTTTTCTGAAGTACAGCCCTTTGTTTTGCAGAAGTACGCTTGAGGAAAGTGACACTATTAACAGCAATAGTGGCTAAATGCCTAAATGCTTCCAGATCCTTCCTTTCTTCCTTTCTGATGTGAACTTGAACATTTCCATTGTTCTTTTTCATGCCAAACCCACCAGATGAGAAAATCCAATCTATAGAATAGAAAAAAAAGAACTGGCACATATGGATAAATATTGCAACATTTATTACACTTAACCAGCTAAAAAGACTGGTTCCCATTGTGCCAGAATACACAAATAAAGACAGCAAAAGAGGTATTCCAGAGTTCCCTACTCATTCTAGTATAATATTTTGAAATGTAAAAATAAAATTTTTAGTTTTATTTATTCTAATGCCTCACTTATTTTAGTGTATAACAGATTAAAATTAAGTCATTTATATAAGTGATTATTACTTTAAAATCTAATTCCTATTCTAAAACTTATGTAATATTTGCAAGATGGAGAAGTTGTTGCCAAACACAAATACTGCAACATGTGATAAATACTGTGCTAGTTGTATAAATGGGAAGTACTTTGAGATGCCAGAAGAGAGTCATCAATCTCTTACAGTAGGAAGAATAATAATAATTACAATATGAGGGATTACTCTGTGCTAAACTTTTTACTTACCTCATTCCTCATATAATCTTATTACATAAACATTGTTATTTTCATTTTATGAATAAAGAAAATGAAGTTTATTTTATTTTATTTTTGGAACTGGGGATTGAACTCAGGGGCACTGCGACCACTGGGTCTCATCCCCAGCCCTTTTTTTTGTAATTTTATTTAGAGACAGGGTCTCACTGAGTTGCTAAGTGCCTCACCATCGCTGAGGCTGGCTTTGAACTCGCAATCCTCCTGCCTCAGCCTCCCAAAGTGCTGGGATTACAGGTGTGCGCCACCGTGCCCGGCTCTAAAGGCATTCTTTAAATGTAAAATATCTACTCTGAATACCAACAAATGACAATGTTTTTTATGGAATTATAATATTTAACTTGAATATATTCAATTTTATGAAAAATAATTAAGATTTTCAAAGATGAGATGTTTTTAATTCCTCTCAAAAATTCTGTCTTTGATCTGGGGAGGTAGCTCAGTTGAGGAGTACTTGCCTAGCATGTACAAGGCCCTGTGTTTCATCCCCAGCATCACCCCCCAAAAAAAAAAATTATATCTAAGGATAGAATTGAATAAGTCAAGCCAGGCATAGTAGTGATTACTATTACTCAAGAGACTTTGACAGAAGATGTCAGGTTTAAGGCCAGCTTGAGCATTTAAGTGAGACCCTGTCTTATATTAGAAATAAAAAGGGCTAGGGAGGGCTGGGGTTGTGGCTCAACGATAGAGCACTCGCCTAGCACATGCACAGCACGGGTTTGATCCTCAGCACCACGTAAAAATAAAGGCATCATGTACAACTAAAACATATAATAAAATTTAAAAATGAAAAGCCGGGTGTGGCTAGGGACATATAGCTCAGTGATAGAACACCCTGATTAAGATTTTAGTACTGGGAAAATTGAGCAAGTCATCTTTCTGTAATTTTTCACCATTTTTGGTTCCCCGTTGAACTTTTAAAGTTTTAGAGCTAAATAGTAGAATAATATTTTAACAAATAGCACAACTGACCTACTTCTAATTGATTTTGTTTTCAAGACAACTTGTTTAGTTGCAGTATGTCTGCAACTAAAATTTCAACAAACCTTTTTTGTTTGTTTGTTTTTTGGTTTTGTTTTTGGTACCAGGGGATTGAACCCAGGGCCACTCGACCACTGGGCCACATCCCCAGCTCTTTTTGGTATTTTATTAGAGACAGGGTCTTACTGAGTTGCTAAGTGCCTTGCCATTGCTGAGGCTGGCTTTGAACTTGCGATCCTCCTGCCTCAGCCTCCCAAGTGCTGGACTTACAGGCATGCACCACCGCGCCTGGCTCTTTTTTTTTGTATTTTTGATAGTCTGTTTTATTTGATATTTGTATTCAATTATATGAATACAGCTAAATATTCTTATCCTTTTGATGTAGTTTAACAAAAATATGGTTCAAGACAGTGGTTTTCTGAAGTACAGCCCTTTGTTTTGCAGAAGTACGCTTGAGGAAAGTGACACTATTAACAGCAATAGTGGCTAAATGCCTAAATGCTTCCAGATCCTTCCTTTCTTCCTTTCTGATGTGAACTTGAACATTTCCATTGTTCTTTTTCATGCCAAACCCACCAGATGAGAAAATCCAATCTATAGAATAGAAAAAAAAGAACTGGCACATATGGATAAATATTGCAACATTTATTACACTTAACCAGCTAAAAAGACTGGTTCCCATTGTGCCAGAATACACAAATAAAGACAGCAAAAGAGGTATTCCAGAGTTCCCTACTCATTCTAGTATAATATTTTGAAATGTAAAAATAAAATTTTTAGTTTTATTTATTCTAATGCCTCACTTATTTTAGTGTATAACAGATTAAAATTAAGTCATTTATATAAGTGATTATTACTTTAAAATCTAATTCCTATTCTAAAACTTATGTAATATTTGCAAGATGGAGAAGTTGTTGCCAAACACAAATACTGCAACATGTGATAAATACTGTGCTAGTTGTATAAATGGGAAGTACTTTGAGATGCCAGAAGAGAGTCATCAATCTCTTACAGTAGGAAGAATAATAATAATTACAATATGAGGGATTACTCTGTGCTAAACTTTTTACTTACCTCATTCCTCATATAATCTTATTACATAAACATTGTTATTTTCATTTTATGAATAAAGAAAATGAAGTTTATTTTATTTTATTTTTGGAACTGGGGATTGAACATAGTGATGCTTTACCACTGAGCCTCATCCCCAGCCTTTTGTAATTTCTATTGAGATAGGGTCTTGCTAATTGCTTTGGGCCTTGCTAAATTGCTGAGGCAGATCTTGAATTTGTCATATCCTGCCTCAGCCTCTCAAGTCCCTGGGATCACAGATGTGCCACTGCACCCAGCAAAAGAAAATGAAGTTCAGAGAGACTTAGTAGTTTGCCTAGGATCACAGATTTTCAAGATATAAAGATAGGTGTTAAAGAAGTAGATAGGAATACTTCATAGAAAAAAAACAACAACCAAAAAAAAAAAAAAAAAAAAACAACTTTTGAGTTGTCTTAACAAAAGAACAATAGAGATTTGAGTCAAAGGCTTCACTTGGAGATGAGAGAGATCATGTCTTGATTGGGAAAATGATGACTAGCCCATATGCCATGAAATCACAGGATTTATGTAAGGAAGTTAGAAGTTTGGGTGCAGAGAAAATGTAAAAGGGAATATTCAAGTCCAAGATACAGAAGCTGAATGAATGCCAAGTGGAAGAATAGAGAACTTAACATCAGAAGTGGTGTAATAGTGCTAGCACTTTAAAGGGAAAACTAATTTGATGCAATTTGAGAAAGATACTGTCAGCCATATCAATATAAGAGTCAAACCAGAATGAGACTAGAGGGAGGAAAACCCATTTAGGTAACTGTTGAGAATGTTTAAACAAAAGACAGTTAAAGCCCCAGAGTAAGGATGGTCTGGAAGTGGAAAATAGGGATGAAGATGAAGACTTTTAAGACAGAACAGGCAGAACTTATTTAATCATGAGATGTCCAAGGTGAGTTATGAAGTAGATAGGAGAGCATAGGCTAAGAATATGGTGGAAAACTGAGTGGTGGTTGGTTTTTAATGTTGAGTTCTAATGATGTGTTTAATGTATTCATAGGATGTCCAAATAGAGATGTCTAGAGCACAACTGGAAATCTTGGACCAAAGTGTTTTCTAAAAGATTTTGTACTACATTGATATACACTTATGGATATTTTTAGTTTCTGTACTTGGCAAGTAAACAACTCTTCAGAAATCTTTGTGTGTTTATATTTTTTTCCCTATATTTTATAGTCAGTTAAATGAAAAGCCCTTACCTGAAGGCTGGGAAATGAGATTCACAGTGGATGGAATTCCATATTTTGTAGACCACAATAAAAGAACAACTACTTATATAGATCCACGTACAGGAAAATCTGCCCTGTAAGTATTGTAAACATTGTAGATTGAAAGTAAAGTAAAAATAAATTTCTCTGTTTTTGAGTGGGGGGCAGTTAGTGGTAATTGAATCCAGAGGTACTTTACCACTGAACTACATCCCCAGCCCTTTTTATTTTTTATTTTGGGACAGGGTCTTGCTAAGTTGCTAAGTTTCAAACTTGCCATCTTCCTGCCTTGCCTCTTGAGTCACTGGGCTTTCAGGCATGCACCAATTGTACCTGGTAATTAATTTCTCAAATTTTGACAAAGATCTGAATCAGCAAGGAATGGAAGTCTTACTATTTCTTTTTTTCTTTTCTTTCTTTTTTTTACTCTGTGTGTGTGTGTGTGTGTGTGTGTGTGTGTGTGTATTACTAAGAATTAAATCTCCCACTGAGTTACAACCCCAGCCCTTTTTATTTTATTTATTTTGAGACAGGGTTCACTAAGTTGCTCAAGCTTGCCTTGAACTTGGGATCCTCCTGCCTTAGCCTCCTGTGTAGCTGGGATTACAGGCATGTGCCACTATACCCACCTTCTTACTATTTCTTGAGTTGGCTTGCCAGTAGATCTGTATATACTGTCCTTTGCCCATTTTTTTTTCCCTTTGCTCATTTTTTAATCACGTCATTGGGGATTTGGGGCTGCATTTTAGTTTTCTATATATAATTGTGAATTGATTAATGATGAGGATACATTCTGAGAAATTAATAATTGTATGAACAGAAGAGGATACAGACAAACCCACATGCCTTCTATGAATCTAGGCTGTATGGTGTACATATCCTACCTAGATGATGTAGCCTGTTGCTTCTGGGGCCATGATGAACAGATTACCAGATTAAATCAAGTGCAGGAGAAAATGATGCAATCCAGAGACACAGTAAACACAAGATATGTGAGGCTGCTGCCAGCATAACATGGCATACTATTTTATAGTAAACTCTGTTTTTATATAACTATGAGTACACTGTAAAATAATAATTAGTATTATACTGTTATTGGTTGTACATTAAATAGTAGCATAGTTTTTTATTATCAAGTATTATGCACTATGCATAATTGTATGTACAATATTTTTCTATGACTGGCAGTGCAGTAATTTGTTTATACCAGCATCACCTCAGACACGTGAGTAGTATGTTGTGCTACGATATTAAAGATGGCTATGACATCATAAGAATTTTTCAGCTCTATTATACTCTTATGAGACTATTATCTTAAATGTGGTCTGTCATTGACTAAAACATCATATGCCATGTGTGACTATATTCTGAATATTAATTCCTTATTAGATACATTTTTACTTTGAATAGTGCTCTTTGATGCACAAAAGCTTGAAAATTTGATAAAGTCCATTTTGTCTATCTTTTGTTGCCTATGCTTTTGGTGTTATACCAAAGAAACCATTGCCAAATCTAGGTTTTCCTCTCCTAGGTTTTCCTCTGAGAGTTGTATAGTTATAGCTCGTACATTTGGGTGTTTGATTCATTTTGAGTTAATTTTTGTATTGGGTGCAATCTCAGTTTTTTGCATGTGGATATCCAGTTTTCCTAGCAGCATTTGTTGAAAAGACTTCTTCCTTTGTTGCTTCACCTTGGCATCTGTATTAGCTTTCCATCACTTTTTAATAAAATACCTGCCATAGGATACTTAGTACAGAAATTTATTTCATTCAGTTTTTTTTAACTTTTTAATTACATTTTATTATTTAAATATTAGTATTATTTAAATTTTATTTTTAAAAATTTTAATTTAAATTTTATTTATTTTTTCTCAGCATTTTTTTTATTCTAAGTTCTTATATATGACAGCAGAATTACAACTCATATTACCCATATAGAGCACATTTTTACATATCTCTGGTTGAATCCAAAGTATAGTCACACCATTCACCATTCATATCTTCATACATGCGCTTAGGGTAATGACATTCATCTCGTTTCACCATCTTTTTTTAATTTTTTACCCCACTTTCCCCGTCCCTCTCCATTGTCCTTTCTAGAGTTCATCTAATCCTCTTTTGCTCCCCATCCCAACCCCACTATGAATCAGCCTCATTATACCAGTATTTCACTCAGTTTTGATCAGAGTCTAAACAGGCTCAATGAGAACCACCACTTGTCTACATCACCTCACAGCGGATAGTAATATATCATAGTAGAAGAATATGTAGGAGTAAAGGTCATCTCTTGAACTGGAGTAGAAAAGTACAATCTGGGTCCCATAGTTGCCCTTGAGAGCACACCCGTAATGATGTGAGGATCTCCTAGTAGGCCTCACTTCTTAAAGATCCAGAGCACCCCCTAATACCATCACCCTGGAGATATTCAACATCCAAAAATTATTCAATATGTTGGTGAGGGTTTCTTTTTAGACTTTCCATATTCCATTCTATTGGTCTAAATTTCTGTCTTTATGCCAGTACAACACTGTTTTGATTACTATGGCTGTGTAGTACATTTTAACATTAGGAAGTATAAGTCCTCTAGCTTTGTTCTTCCTTTTCAAGAATTATTTTGTCTATTGGGATTCCTTGAGATTATGTACTAATTTTAGAATTTTTTTTCGTCCTCTTTCTACAAAGATGTTCTTGTTATTTTGATAGGAATTACATTGAATCTATAAATCTCTTTGGTAGTATGGTTATTTTAACAATACTAATTCTTCTAATCCATGAAATGTGGATATTGTTCCATTTACTTGTGTTGTTTTTAATTTCTTTCAACAGTATTTTGTAGTTATTGATAGACAAGTCTTTTTTTAAAATATTTTGTTTTAGTTGGACCCAATACCTTTATTTTATTTTTATGTGGTGCTGAGGATTGAACCCAGCACCCCGCACATGCTAGGTGAGTGCATTACCGCTGAGCCACAACCCCAGCCCCTGATAGACAAGTCTTTTACCATTTGTTTCATTCCTAAGAATTTTATTTTTGCTGCTATTATCAAAGGAATTGTTTTTCTTATCTGTGTTGACTTTATATTCTACTACTTTTCTGAATTTGCTTATCCTAACAGCTTTTTTATGTGGAATCTTCAAAGTATTTCCTGCACAAAAGATCAAATCAAGATACAGGAACAGTGGTGCACACTTGTAATCCCAATGATTCATGAGGCACAGGATTGCCATGTTCAAGGCCTGTTGTGGTAACTTAGTGAGACCCTGTCTCAAAATGAAATATAAAAAGGGCCGGGGATGTACCTCAGTGGTAGAACACTCCTGGGTTCAATCTCCAGTATCAGGAATAGGAAGGGGAAAAAAAGTCATATCATCTGCAAACAGATCATTTTACTTCTTCCTTCCCATTTTGGATTCCTTTGATTTCTTTTTCTTGCATAATTGTTATGGCTTTAACTAACAATAATATGTTGATCAGAAGTGATGAAATTAAGCATCCTTGTGTTATTTCTAATCTTAACGGAAAAGCTTTTTATTCTTTAACCATTGAATGTGATGTTCATTGTTAGATTTTCAAATACAGCCTTTATTATGTTGAGGTGGTTTCCCTCTATTCCTCAGTTATTGAGTATTTTTTATCATGAAAACAATATTGAATTTTGTTTAATGCTTTTTCTGCATCAATTGAGATGATCATATGGGTTTTCCCCTCTTCACTCTGCTAATGTGGCATATTACATTTTTTTAATACGTTGAACTGTCCTTTCAGTTCAAGAATAAATCCTACTTCATCAACTTCATCAAAAGGATTAAAATGCTAATCCTTTTAATATTTTGCCAAAATTTTTTTGCTAATATATTCTTGAGGATTTCTGTGTCTGTATTGATAAGGGGTATTTGTTTATAGTTTTCTTTTAGTGTTTATGTAACTTTCTTATCTAGGCAGTTCTGGCCCCCAATTATCATTTACTTTTAAACTTATGCATATTAAAAGTTTTCATGTTTAAAGCAAAAACTGAGAAATGAGGCCAATTGAGTATTAATGAAATTGCAAAGGTAATTTATATGGAAATAAATAGATACTGTTGTATCATTCATTTTAGTTACAATTAAGTTTGGGTGCATGTAACATGAAAACCCAAAACAAGCCGGGCGCGGTGGCGCACGCCTGTAATCCCAGCACTTTGGGAGGCTGAGGCAGGAGGATCGCGAGTTCAAAGCCAGCCTCAGCAATGGCGAGGCACTTAGCAACTCAGTGAGACCCTGTCTCTAATAAAATACAAAAAAAAAGGTCTGGGGATGTGACCCAGTGGTCGAGTGCTCCTGAGTTCAATCCCTGGTACCACAAAAAAAAAAAAAAAAAAAAAAAACAATAGTGGCTTATAAAGTTATAAGTATATTTATCTCCATCCTTTTATTTATTTATTTTCATGTGTATGTCTATGTAGACACATAGCTGGTCAATAATAATAAATAAACTGAAATATTCAAATGACCAAAAGAATGCAGAAAAGGACAAACAGAGGAACAAAAAATATAAGAAAAAAACAAAACAATAAAATGCTAGACCTAAACCTAAACATATCAATAATTGCATGAAATGTAAATGATGGTCTAAGTCAAAAGTTAGTCAATTTTATTTTCTTTTTTTCCCTCACATTTTTTATTGGTACATTATAGTTGTACATAATGATGGGATTTGTTGTACATGCACACAATATAACAATATAATTTGGCCAGTATCACTCCTCAGCACTTTCCCCTGTCCCTCCCTGCCTCCCACTCCTTGATCCCTTCCCTCTACTGATCTCCCTTTGATTTTCATTAAATCTGCCCCCACCTTTCTTTTCCTTTTTTTCTCTAGCTTTCACATAGGAGGAAAAACATACAACCCTTCAAATAACCCAAACCTTCTGAGTTTTACTCATTTTGTTTAACATGATGGTCTCTAGTTCCATCCATTTTCCTGCAAATGAGAGAATTTCATTTTTCTCTATGGCTGAATAAAATTCCATTGTATATATATGGCACATTTTCTTTTTCCATTCATCTGTTGATGGACACCTAGGCTGGTTCCATAGTTTGGCTATTATGAATTCTGCTGCTTCTCTCCATCTTTTAAAAATAGTCCAGGTTAGGGTATACCTTCTAGGGTACTTAGTGCCTAGCATGCACGAGGCCCTGGATTTAATCCCTAGCACTGAAAAAAGAAAAAAGAAAGAAAGAAAGAAAGAATTAAAAAATGGCCAGTGAGACATAGCCATGGCTCAAGGGGGTGGGGTGGGGGGACATCCCAAGAGAGATTAGGAAATATTTTGTACTGAATCCTAATAAAAGTACAACATATCACAGTCTATGAGATTTAGTTTAGTAATCCAGAGAAGACAGTTATTGCTTTAAAGGATTAGATCAGAAAATTAAGAAAGGCATGAAATCAGTGATTTGTACTTCCCCCTTAACAAGCTAGAAAGAGGAAAGTTACTAATCCCCTAGTGAGTACAAGAAAGGACATAAAAATAACAGCAGTAATCAATGAAATGGAAGTGAAACGGTAGAGAAATCAAAAGTAGAAGTTGGATCTTTAGGAAGCAGTAATAGTATTGACAACTCCTAGTAACCCTGATAAGGGAAAAAAGAGAAAATACAAATTACTAGTATTAAAGTGAAAGACCTTTATCTGGTAAAGAAATGAAATTCATAATTAAAAAATTTCCATAAACAAAATTTTGGTCTGCAGTCAGGCACTGTGGCACATACCTGTAATCACAGCAACTCAGGAGGCTAAGGCAGGAGGATTCTATGTCTGAGGCCAGCCTGGGCAATTTCATAAGACCCAGTTTCAAAATGAAAAGTAAAAAGGGCTGTAGCTCAGTGTTACAGGGCTTCTGGATTCCATCCCCAGTAGGAAAAAAAAACCCAAAAAACACAGAAATGAAAACACTGGCCTAGACAACTTCACTGGTAAATTTTATCCAACTTATAAATAATAAATAGCATCAATCCTATTCAAATTCTTCCACAGAATATAAGAGGGGAACACTTCCCAACTCGTTTTATGAGGTTCCTATAACCCAGATACCAAAACCAAATAAGGAAAGTATAACAAAATGACTATTAATTTGTTCATTAATATTTCTAGGAACATAACTGTTAAAATCCTTAACATTATAATGGCAAATTGCCAGATATAAAAGGGAGTATTTTACTACCATTAGGTGAAGTCTATCCCAATAATGAAAGTTTTGTTTAATATATACAAATCAATAAAATTCACCATATTAATAGATTAGAGGAGGAAAAACCTACAGTCATTTCAGGAAAAGCTTTTGACAAAATACAAAACAAGTTTATGATAAACTCCCAGCTACCTGGAAAAGCTCTTACCCATAAAGAAGCACTTACAAAAAACCATAGTCAACATCACACTTAATGATGAAATACTCCAAGATAAGAATAAGACAAGGATGTTTACTTGTCACTACTTTCATTCAACATTGTATTGGTAGTTATAGCCATTACAATGAGATAAGAAAAAGAAATAAAAGATAAAGATTGGAAAGAAAGAAGTAAAACTTTTTCCCCCCACACGGATAACTTATACATAGAAAATACTAAGGAGTCTAGAATATATTAGAACTATTAAGTGAATTTAACCATGTCACAGGATACAAAGTCAATATACAAAATCAATTTTATTCTATACGGAAATGCATTCAACATTTAGAAAATGAAATTAAAAGTAAACTAGGGAGAAAAACCAAGCGGTGTGAAGTCTAGGGCTAGCTGGGAAGCCCCAGGATATCATATTGATCTAGATTCGTTTGATCCTTCCTTCCTTCCTTCCTTCCTTCCTTCCTTCCTTCCCCCTCCCTCCCCCCCCCTTTCTTCTTCTTTTTTTAAATATTTTTTTAGTTGTAGACAGACACAATACCTTTATTTTATTTATTTATTTTCATGTGGTGCTGAGGATCAAACCCAGTGCCTCACACATCCCAGGCAAGCGCTCTGCCACTGAACCACAACCCCAGCCCTCTGTTTCTTTCTTTCTGTATTACTGTATTCTGTATTACTGATGCTGGTCTCCATCCTTAGTATCACCCCATGGTCTGTGACAGATAGCTTCTGTGAAACTTCATCTATCAAAACCACACTCCCATACTGGAATATGGAGGAAGAGAAAATTGGAATGGGAAAAAACAAAAACAAAAATTTCCCTTTCCAGCTACCTCTGCTCTGAAAGTCTCATATGACACTTCTATTTAGAGCTCATTAGCCAGACCTAAAGTAATATGAACACATTGAGAAACATAGTCTTTATCCTAGATAGCAGTCTTGCCTACATGACTATGAACAGTTTTATTTAAGAAAAAAGCATAGATAGCATTCTCAGAACCCCCTTTAACTAGCCCTGTTAGGTTTGGCTACATATAAAAAAAAAATCCACAACAGTGGCCTCAGCAAGATCAAAATTTCTGTCTTTTACTAAAAATTGAACCTGGGGAAATATTCAATGACAACAAATTTTGTGTTAGGAATGTGCTATTCTGGTTATTTTTTAATTTTACCACTAAATTACAAAATGAGTAGGGTGTTTGCTTTCTTTCAGCGTTCTTTTCCAAGCAGCCATACATGTCACTTAATCCTTGTTCTTCCTCAGAGACAATGGACCCCAGATAGCCTATGTTCGGGACTTCAAGGCAAAGGTTCAGTATTTCCGGTTCTGGTGTCAGGTTAGTATTGGGACTGTATCTCTATACTTACTTTATTTATTAAGTTACTTATATTATTACACAGTGATCTTGAAAATAATTAACTCATGGTAAAATGGGAAACATTAGAACCTCCTTCCCCTATTTTTTAGGACAAAGAAATACATTTATGGATCTGGTAATTTGTAGCTTTTGTTGTCCAGAAGATTAAGTGTGATGTCATTTGAATAATAAAAACATTGTCACTTTTTCCTCAGTACACAAATTAAAACTTTTTCTGATGTATAAACTGTAACCAACCATTTTCATATCTATTGTTTGATTCAAATGACTAATAGGTACATATATGTTCATACACAAATGACCACATATATACAAACATGTTATATTTAGAGTGTTTTTCTAAACGTGATCAGCTGCTTCTAATGTCTAAATAAATTACTTGAATTAATGATTTTTGTGGGTGCTAAGTAAAATTAATACATTAGTCAGAGTGTTGTTATATTAAAAATTTTAGACTTCAAAATCCTCTAATTGAGAAACAAGAAGAATCAATTCATTTTTTGAAAATAAAATTAAGATTTATTTGAGTCACTAAAGTAAGCATTGTGCATACAAGATTTTTTTTCTGTTTCTCCTATATCAAAAAATATGTAATCAGCATGAATACTCACAAATGCATTGGTAAACACTACTGAATATAAATTTATGTTATTTTTTGTTTGTTTCTATAAATAAGTAAGACTTCCCCCTTTTCATTTTTGGTAGGCAGTTTTATAAGAGTTGACTTAAATCCTTCTTATATTTCAGCAATTGGCCATGCCACAACACATAAAGATTACAGTAACAAGAAAAACATTGTTTGAGGATTCCTTTCAACAGGTACTGTCTTATTTACTTAGTAGTTTGTGGCCCTGGGTGCTAGGCCAGAACCACCTTTTGGTGCTAACAGTTTAATCTAAACAGTTTTGAACTTGAGTTTGGAGTTCTTGAACTTTTAAAATTTAACCTCATTACGAACTACCTTAGTACTTATCATTTAGGAACGTGTACATAGTTTTTTTTTGTGTGTATGTTTGTGTGTGCATGTGCCTCTGTGTTTGTGCTTTTCAATGTCAGAGTAACATAAAGTGATTAGTGAGTTTCTGGTTTCCATTTCTATGCTATTAGGTGTTTGATTTGAAATAGATATAAAAGTAGAGAAATAGGCTATCAGTAGGATAAGGTCTTGAAATACCCATATGAACATTGTGGGATGGGAAAGGAGATGGGATGACTTCATTTTTACACTCTGAATTACTTAGATTTTTATTATAAACATGTTACTGTTACAATTAAAAATTATTTAGATGTAGGAAACAAAGTAAATAAATGGTCATTGGTGACAGTATCTGATAAAGGATGTGTTAGATTTCCAAAATAGTCAATTTTTTTACTTGCCCCCAGAACCTGAATTAATTTACTAATCACCTCTATCTTGCAGATAGTACTAACAACCAACTATAATTAAGTGTTAAGTGATTGTGTTATAGAAAAGATTTTAAATGGCCAATGGGGGAAAATGTGTTGAAGTGAAAACATCTGGCTAGTCCTTGTTTTATGATCAAATGTGGAAGTAATTATTTTTAAGCACCTGTGATATTATAGTAGCAACAGCTCAAGAAGTAACTGAATGCAAAGGGGAAAGAGATTGAGATAGTTGGCAGTAGCTGGCTACTTGCTTTTAGAAACACCTGTGTTCATTTTTTTTTTTTTTACTGGAACCTCAATTATTAACATTAAAGGGGAAAGCCAGTTTGCATCCTGCTTTGTAGGGGCAGACAGCTTTTTAGTGGGTCTTTGACCTTGACTGAGACCATTTAGAGAATTATGGTTATACCCCTTGATCTGATGTAAGTCTCCAAGATTATTCCATACTCTAGACCTTGCTAATTCTAATTTTCATATTCACAGTCGCCCTTTTGTCACTGAGTAGTCAGTCTCTGTTGGGTGAGTTTCTTGGAACATAACTTGGGACACAGCTAGTATTGAAAAGCTGTGTGGGATGTGGTGGTACAAGCCTGTAGTCCCAGCTATAGGAAACTGAGGCAGGAGAATTGCAAGTATGAGACCAGCCTTAGCAACTTAGAGAGACCCTGTTCCAAAATAAAATAAAAATGACTAGGGATATAGCTCAATGGTAGAGCACCCTAGGACTCAATCCCCAAAATGATATACAAACACACAAAAGTCAGTGGTATTATTTAAAAGAAAATTATATAGCTGGGTGCAACGGTGCACATCTGTAATCCCAGCACCTTGGGAGGCTAAGGCAGGAGGATTGGGAGTTCAAAGACATCGTCAGCAACTCAGTGAGAGCCTGTCTCAAAATACTTTAAAAAAAAAAAAAAAGGTAGTGTGGATGTGACTCAGTGGTTAAGCACCCGTGGGTTTAATCGTTATGAAAATTTAATGTGTTTTCTATATGTGTGGTGTTAACTAGATCACAAACAGCATTCTGTGTCCTGGGGGGATTTAAGTTACATATAATGAAGGAAGTGTCAAACTTGGATGTGATAGAATGGTGTTTCCACAACTGCTTTTACCAATTTTCTTATTTTATTATTTTGTAGATAATGAACTTCAGTCCCCAAGATCTGCGAAGACGTTTGTGGGTGATTTTTCCAGGAGAAGAAGGTTTAGATTATGGAGGTGTAGCAAGGTAGTGATAATATGAATACTCAGAACTTAGTTCCTTTCTTCCAAAGGTATCATTGCACTTTGCTTGCAAGTATTATTTTCTCAATCTTATATTTCAGGAAAGTGAAATATGACAAATTATTGTAGCTTTATTTTGCTGGAGCTACAGAATTTCAACAAACATTAATTCAGCACTTCCTAAGGTACTGCTAGTTGACTTCACCTACATCATTCATTTGGCCCTCAGAACAACCCTGTGAGATAGAATTTTATAGATGATGATGTTTAGAGATTCACCTAAGACACATAATAAGTCATATAGTGTGGATACAAGGTTTGCATCATCTAGCCAGTAACCATTTTTTTAGTCAACCACCTCACATCTGTTTCACAGAGCATGCAAGGCCCTGTAGCACTCGTGTCATTTTCCCCTCTACGGAGTACTGATGCAGATAATACTCAGTTCTTGAGTTTAAAAATCTGTCATGAGAATACAGAGGCTATATAAAATAGGAGTTGAAAATCTTAATTCTACTTTCTTCATATTGGAGCTAGTACTAATCAAGCCCTGGAAGATAACCTTCAGGAAGAAATTGTGTTTCTGAGCAGGGCATATGGTTTAGTGGTAGAGTGCTTGCCTAGCATAGTTGAGGCACTGGGTTAAATCCCCAGAACAAAAAAAAAAGAGCCAGGCTTGGTGGCACACACTATAATCACAGCGATTCTAGAGGCTGAGGCAGGAGAATTACAGGTTCAAGGCCAACCTCAGCAACTTAGATCATTTCTCAAAATAAAAAAGAAAAAGAACTGAAGATGTAGATTAGTGATAAAATGCCCCTGCATTTAGTCCTGAGAAAGAAAGAAAGGAAGAAAGAGGTGGGGGGCAGGCAGGGAGGGAGGGAGGCAGAAAGAAAGGAAAGAAATCATTTTCCTTATTCCATTAACAATATGTCATACCCAGGCAAAAATTTACATAGCAGTGGCAAAGTAGAAAGGCAAGGACTGTGGAGTCAGGAGTGGTATCAATGTTTTTTCTGCACTCGATAGTATGATCTTTGGCAAATATCTTCAGCTGTAAA
This sequence comes from Tamias sibiricus, assembly GCA_025594165.1. NCBI lineage: Eukaryota > Metazoa > Chordata > Mammalia > Rodentia > Sciuridae > Tamias > Tamias sibiricus. Next base: position 174,261,317 of record CM046659.1, on the reverse strand, counting down.
ATAATAATAATGTCTGTCTTGAATTATTATGAAGAATAGAAATACTTACATTAATGACCTAATTCAGAGCCTGAGTCTTTCTGTGCTCACTAACTGGTGGCTACATTTTAGTAATCCTTTATATTGTGTCATAAAATTCTTTGAAAATATGTGAAATAGTCAAAAATAAATGAGTAGAAACCTTAATTTTGTACAAGTTAATGATAATTCAGGAGGAGGCCAATTATTCAGTCTTATTTAGAAAACCACTAGCAATATTAAAAGCAGCATTATTACCAGAGGCCATAAACTAACAGGAAAAGGGGTCTAGGAAACTTGATACCACACTGTCTTGTTCCAGATCTGTTCTACCAAACTCATACATGTTACATAGTTAATAACCACAATCTTATGTTAATATGGGTAGATATTTTCAGAGCACTTGAATTGGTGCTTCTAATAGCATTTTCTCAATTTTTAAGGGGTCAGAATTACTTGATTTATTGCCTCTGAAATTGGAGGGTTTTTCACATTCATCCTAAATGTAGGTAGTGATAGCACTTGTTGAAGATCACCATGGGACTTAGCAATACATGGAATATTAGATGCATTTCAGCCACTCTAATCACCTGAGTCAAAAGTGAATTTTAAACTTGTCTACATGTAGTAGCATTTCATCAATTCCAAGACTAATATTTTCACATTTTAATATAGCTAAAATTGGACTGTGTATTACCATTGTAATTTGAAAAAAAAAAAATGTTAGTGGTTCATCAAATAAAGGTGCCTTTAAAGTCAATAATGGGTTAGATTTTTTGAAATATAATAATAAGCAATGTATAAATATCAACACAACATAAAATAGATGTGAGTTTGAGCAGAAGCAATGAAGATCAACAGGAGATTGGACAACTGTTTACCACCTAAGGAATGTAGATTCCTGAGAACTTTGTAGCACTCATCTTTGATTTATTGGCATTGTTACTTACAAGATTTTTCATCTTGAGTTTTCTTTTGATTTCAGAGAATGGTTCTTTCTTTTGTCACATGAAGTTTTGAACCCAATGTATTGCCTGTTTGAATATGCAGGGAAGGATAACTACTGCCTGCAGATAAACCCCGCTTCTTACATCAATCCAGATCACCTGAAATATTTTCGTTTTATTGGCAGATTTATTGCCATGGTAAGTGTAGGTGAAGAACTGTGTGTTTACTTTGTTAAATCAACAATATTAAATTTTCTTATAAATGAAGAATTCACCTAATGTTTTTAAATAAAATTACTTTCATACAGTTATCTTACATGATATTGTTTCCTTATTGTTTAGGCTCTGTTCCATGGAAAATTCATAGACACAGGTTTTTCTTTACCATTCTATAAATGTATCTTGAACAAACCAGTTGGACTTAAGGATTTAGAATCTATTGATCCAGAATTCTACAATTCTCTCATCTGGGTTAAGTAAGTTTCTATATATATTTAATTTATTAGAATATAGTCTATGTGCTTTCATTCTGGTATTAGTAACTTATCAAACTATAGGCATGTAATGGGTTTATTGAATTTAAATGATCTGCACATCAAACTTGTCTCTCTGGTATAATTAATTTCACAGGAGTACCTCAAGATACTAGCCAGTAATATGATGATTTAATAGCATATCCTTCCAATTTCTTATTTTGATGTTATAGCTTAGTGTTAATTATTTTAGACCAGAGGCCTCAAGTCAAAAACTTTTGAATTATGTTTGAATTCGTGGACATGACAAATAGTGCTAATTTTATTTATACAGAGAAAACAATATTGAAGAATGTGGTTTGGAAATGTACTTCTCCGTTGATAAAGAAATTCTAGGTGAAATTAAAAGTCATGACTTGAAACCCAATGGTGGCAATATTCTTGTAACAGAAGAAAATAAAGAGGAATATATCAGGTGAGAGAGAATGTTCCTTTTGATAAGTTTAGCATTTCTGTTGATAATTTCCTACTAATAGTAATTGGCAATATTTCAAAAAAAATATTTTCCTTTGTACTAATCATTATTCTATGTAAGCAGTTATTTCTCACTTATAGTTTTGGCCCAAAAGTGGGAGTTCCAAGGGTAAAAATGCTAGATAATTTCTTTTAAATTCCATTTCTGTAACCACTATGTTAAATATATTGTCATTGCAAAAAATCTCAAATTTCTATGCAGATATTTTCATAGGGAATATTAAAAGATTGGGCAAAATTTATAGGAAAATGATGGTTTATGGTAGTAACTCTATAATGCTTTGCATTGGTTCATACTTGTAGTCTCAAGAGTTACTAGTCCATTCATGTCTTCTCGACACCAATTCTGTCTCGTCAGGGTTAAACTGAGTATATCTGCTCCTTCTTAAGTTTCAGTTTCTATATCTCTTGCCTGATTTCCCCTTCATAATTAGAAGTATACAATTGTACCTATCACCAACTACTATGAACAATCATTATTTGTTGGTACATAATCTATCCTTCCAAATATTTAGTTTAAACTGAATATGTTGGCATACGCCTATAATCCCAGCTACTCAGGAGGCTGAGGCAGTAGGATTTTGACTTCAAGGCCAGGCTGGGCAACTTAGTGAGACTCTGTCTCAAAATGAAATAAAAAGGACTGAGGATGTAGCTCAGTGATAAAGGGCCCCTAGATTAAATCTCTTGTCCCACCCAGTAAGTAAATGAATAAAATTTTTTGTTTGTTTTTTTTAAGAGGTATAATTTAGAGTAAAATGCACAGATCTTAAGTAGATAGTTAATATTTTGACAAATTTGTGGATCAGCCCAAATGTAGAAACTTTATGGGTATTAGTAATGCTCAATCACTTTTTTTTTGGGGGGGGGGGTGTACCAGAGATTGAGTCCATGGGTGCTTAACCACTGAGCTACATCCCTAGCCCATTTTCTGTTTCATTTTGAGACAGAATCTTGCTAAGTTGCTTAGGGCCTCAGCTTCCCCCATTGCTGGGATTACAGGCAGGTGTCATTGTCCCTGGCTGCTAAATCACTCTTAAATACCAGTTTTGTAAACATTATTCCATATAGCATCATGTCCACATAAAGATGACCCAAATCAAATTATGAAACATTTTTTCCCCTCTTATGTCTATCTGTCCCCCAACCCCATAAAGGGGCAATACCATACACATTTCCCTTCTCCTGGCCAAGAGGCAGCTGGTTCAGTTTAGTTCTATTTGTATATCTGATATTGAACTTCCTAAAATGGAATCATATCATGTACTTTTTGTGTGTGTGTGGTACCAGGGATTGAACTCAGGGACACTCGACCACTGGGTCACATCCCCAGACCTTTTTTGTATTTTATTTAGAGACAGGGTCTCACTGAGTTGCTAAGTGCCTCGCCATTGCTGAGGCTGGCTTTGAACTCGCGATCCTCCTGCCTCAGCCTCCCAAAGTGCTGGGATTACAGGCATGCACCACCACGCCCGGCTCATGTACTTTTAAAATATCTGTTTCTTTTATTCAGCATTATGAGATTTCATCATGTTTTATGTATCAGTATTTCATTCCTTTCTGTTGCTAAAGTGTTGTGTATGTGTGCAGCTGCTGTATTTGGCAGGTTGGAGCTGATAAACAATAAAGACACTTTATATAAGGTGGCATTTATTTGAGTAATAATATGGAAGCAAGAGTGGTGGTCCGTCCGGGGCTCGGCAGGCAGAGAAGAAAAGCTAAGAAATAAGAGCAATGAAAAAGCATAGCCTCAGACTCAGTTGAGACCAGCAAAAAGAGTAGTAAACAAGAGAGCATAGCCTCTGACTCAGTTGAGGCCAGATAAGAATTAAGCTGAAGCAGAGTAGCCAGCGAAAAGCCGAAGCGAGCCGGCCAAAAGCCGAAGCAGAGTAGCCGGCCAAAAGCCATAAAAAATATAGAGAAGCCGGGCGCGGTGGCGCACGCCTGTAATCCCACAGCACTTTGGGAGGCTGAGGCAGGAGGATCGCGAGTTCAAAGCCAGCCTCAGCAATGGTGAGGCACTTAGCAACTCAGTGAGACCCTGTCTCTAAATAAAAAACACAAAAAAGGTCTGGGGATGTGACCCAGTGGTCAAGTGCCCCTGAGTTCAATCCCGGGTACCACAAAAAAAAAAAAAAAAAAAAAAAAAAAAAATATAGAGAAAAAGCCTTGAGCTTTAGTATAAAGAAAAAAGCCATGAGCTTAAAAAGAAAATAGAGAATTAAATAGCATGGTAAAAACCATGCAGAAAAAAAAGCCATTGAGCTTTGGCAAGAAAGCCATAAAGAAAAATAAAGAAGAGAAAAAAAAAAAAAAAAAAAAGTCAAAGCCGCTTATACAATTGTGCTTAACTAAGTGCGTTAGCTGCTCCTCAGCAGTAGGCTTCCTTAAAGCCGCAGCACCTTCTCAAAAAGGGCTCAAATATCCACCCTTTTAAAAACAAAAGGTGAAAAGCTAGGTAGGGACAAGAAAATAAAAATTAAAGCACCTTTTTAAACTAAAGGGAAGGAATATGAAGGAGCCCTAATTAGGAAGGGCTGTTGTAGCTAGCTGGAAGCCATAAGTTCCACCTGATATGTATGTGACGCACCTGTAGGCACCCGCAAACCTGAAGGTATATAACCGGGTGAAAGCGGTCCGAGTTAGGAGAACGGAGAATTCAGTCAGTCGGGCAGTCACTCGGTCGGTCAGAAGAATCAGAGCGGCCAGAATGTAGGCAGAGCGGTTACAGAAGAGAAACCAGATAGAAGACAGAAGAGAAACCAGATAGAAGAAGTAATGACTGGTCAGAGTTAGGCCGAGGCTCCTGAGGAAGACAGAAGACAGAAGAAAGAAGAAGGAAGAAAGAAGAGAGAAGAAAGAAGCTCTAATCTTTCTCTAAGCTAAGCTCTATCTTTCTTTCTCTCTAAGATCTTTCTTTCTCTCTAAGACTCTAAGCTAAGAAGACAAGAAGAAAAGCTCGCTTTAATCTTTCTCTCTAAAAATCTTTCTTTCCCTCTCTAAGCTCTAAGAAAGTAGAAGTAAAAGCTTAACTCTGCCTCCGAGAGTTTTTCCTCCCGGTTTTCGGTACCAGGCAGCTTACACAAGAGCAAAAGCAAAAGTGATAGGTGAGAAAGAGAAGAAAGTACAGTACATTACCAGATAGGAGGAAACACCAACACCTGAAGTCATATAGCTGGGGAGTCCTGGGGCAGCTTTTTCAGCACTGAATATTTGATATTAAAGAAACATCATTCTCTTTTTTGTTGTGATAATGGTGTGGTTATGCTTTTAAGAAACTTCATGCAGAGACATGCTTGAAATATATATTTTTTTAATTTATTTATTTGCTTTAGTTGTACACAATGCATTGGTCTTTACGTGGTGCTGAGGATCGAACCCGGGTCGTGCACATGCTAGGCGAGCGCGCTACCACTGAGCCACAACCCCAGCCCCTTGAAATATTTTTTTTAAAGGAAATTACATCTACTGTATGAGTTAAGGGCATAGATGATATAAGATTGGCATTGTGGCCTTCGGTTGTGGCTCAGCAGTAGAATGCTCACCTAGCACATGTGCTGTCTGGGGTTTGATCCTCAGCACCACATAAAAATAAAGGCATTGTGTTTTAAAAAAAAAAAAAAGATAAAACTTGGACATGTTTACAAAGGGGTTCATTATACTCTACATTTATGTTTCAGGTTTTTAATGATAATAAAGTTTATGTTTCAGGTTTTTCATAATAATCAAGTTTAAAATGTTTAACTTTATACTCAGAATTTAAAGGTAAAATCTAAACCTCCTGATAGCTTTTTCATGTTTGTTTGCCAGAATGGTAGCTGAGTGGCGGTTATCTCGAGGTGTTGAAGAACAGACACAAGCTTTCTTTGAGGGTTTTAATGAAATCCTTCCCCAGCAGTATTTTGCAATACTTTGATGCAAAGGAATTAGAGGTAATGAATTTTTCTTCATTCCCTTGCAGCATGTTAGTAAATAATGCTTTCCAGTGGCAATAGTATTTTTTTCTGCTGGTATGATGTTTTGAAGCATCCTCAATGGTTAAAAAAAAAATCATAATTTATGGAGGAGACATAGGGGTAGAAAAGATGGTGGAATAAGATGGACATCATTAACCTAAGTACATGTATGAAGACACGAATGGGGTGATTCTACTTTGTGTACAACCAGAGATGTGAAAAATTGTGCTCTGTATGTGTACGATGATGAAATGCATTCTGCTGTCGTGTATAACAAATTAGAATAAATAAATGTAAAATAAAAAAGAAAAATTATAATTTATCAAAAAATGAAAAATCATTACTTTTAAAAAAGTGTTATATTAATACTTCTTTACACTTGAGTATATGTAAGTATGAAATCATACATGAAACTTGCCTTCCTAGGTCATAGATACAATTCTTGATGTACAATTTACACCTGCTCTTAATGTTTTTATTAATATTAGTCCTATTTCAATCATTTTTTTTTGTACAATTACCTAAAGAAACAATTTGTCTTTTTCATCCCTAAAGGTTCTTTTATGTGGAATGCAGGAGATTGATTTAAATGACTGGCAAAGACATGCAATCTACCGTCATTACACTAGGACAAGCAAACAAATCATGTGGTTTTGGCAGGTTTGTTTCTAAATTTGTTTCAATTGGTAAACACAGCATAAAATTTCTTCAAATTTACCACAATGAATAAAAGAACAAAATATACCAGTGTGCGGGCAGTCCCCTCAGTCCATCCTATGCATGTTATAGTAAATAAGTATAGCTGAGCATGGAGGTGCACACCCTATAATCCCAGGGACTGAGGAGAATTGCAAATTTGAGGCCAGCCTCAACAATTTACCAAGACCCTGCCTCAAAATAAATAATTCGGGGCTGGGGTTGTGGTTCAGCAGTAGAGCGCTCGCCTAGCACATGCACAGACCAGGTTCAATCCTCAGCACCACGTATAAATAAACACATTGTGTACAACTAAAAGCAAATAAATAAATAAATAAATAAATAAATAATTCTGTGGGATAATAGACATGTGCCCTCTAGCCTTTTATCACCATTCTTTTTAAGACTAAGTAACCAACATATACCTTACACCTTTGCCTAGAGTATAAGATAGTTCTAATAAATTAGATTCACATGCATTTGATTTAAATGCTGTTTGGAATAGTATAGAATTGCCAGTATGTTTTCATCATTCTACTTCATTAAGGTGTTGAGGTGGCAAAATTTAAGAGACCTGGTTTAAAATCATGATGGTGTCTTTAAAAAAAAAATGTCTGCTATAATAACATGAAAAGATGCTCAACATCATTGGTCATTAGGGAAGTGGAAGTCAAAACCACAATGAGATACCACTTTATACTCATTAGTTTTATCAAGGGTTGGGGGTAGTTTGTGAGGATCTAAGCAATTGAAACTTTCCTGTCTTGCTGGCAAGAGTAAAGTAATGCACCAATATGGAAAACAGTTTGGCAGTTCATCAAAAAGTCAAACATAGAATTAACGTATGGTCCAGTAATTCCATTCCAAAAGAATTGAATTCCACTCAAGATACTGCCACATACATGTTCGTAACAATATTATTTAAGATCACCAAAAGGTGAGATTAACCCATATACCTGTCAATGGATGGAAGTAAAATGTGCAATATATGTTAATGGACTATTATTAAACCCTATAGAAAAATGAAATTTTTGGTACATGCTATAACATGAATGAAGCTTAAGAATATTTTGGGCTGGATATGTAGCTTAATGATAGAGCACCTTGCATGCTTGGGGCCCCAGGTTCAATCCCCAGCTTCACCCATATGCAAAAAAGAGTTCAAGAAACAACAAACAAAAACACGAATTTAAAAATAAGTGAAATAAACTAGAAACAAAAGACAAATATTATATTATTCCACTTATGTGAGGTTCCCAGGATGAGCAAATTCATAGTGACAGAAAGTGGAACACAGGTTACCTGGAGAATGTGGGGGTGGGCATTTGTGTTTGATGTATATAGAAAATGAAAAGGTTATGGAAATAGTGATGATGGTTACGTAACAGCATAAATGTACTTAATGCCGTTTAATTGTACAGTTAAAATTATATTAGGGAGGGGATTTAGCTCAGTGGTAGAATGCTCACCTAGCATGCACAAGGCCATGGGTTCGATTCCCCAGTACCAAATAATAACAACAGCAATAACATGGTGAATTGTATATTCATTTTACCACAGTTTTTTTTAAGTCTATCATACATGTAAAAATATTCATATGAAAAAGATGAACTGAGATTCCATACAAATAGGGTTAGCATTTTAAAATAGAAGTAAAATAGGACAAAAATGAAAGTGTCCAAAAACCTAATGTTTTGAGTAAGAATTGTAGGAAATAGCTAGGCATGGTGGTACAAGCCTATAATCCTAGCAGCTTGGGAGGCTGAGGCAGGAGGATCACTAGTTCAATTTAGTGAGGCCCTGTCTCAAAATAAAAAAAGGCTGGGGATGTGGCTCAGTGGTTAAGCACCCCTGGCTCAATTCCTAGTATGCACCCCCCCCAAAAAAGTTGTAGGCACATAATGCTACATATAGGTACATGCAAATTTTAAGAACATCAAGAAAAGGAAGTCATTGGGTTATGTCTGGATCAGAATTGATTTGTTTATATAACCAAAAAGTCCATGTACACTGAAGTTCTGTGTCCTATGTAACTTCCTGAATGTCCGATAGGCTAGGCAGATCTAGGAGGGGGGAATCAGGGACTCCCCAAAAGAGCTTATCTTCCAACTGCATGAGTAGGGAGCTCTTAGACCCAGAGCATGCTTCTTTTTAGACATGTTGTCCTGAGATTGATTTAGGGGAAGTTTGTGAGCTTTGACAAACATGAAAATGCCCCCATCATCTGTGGTGTTAGATATAAAGTCATTATGCACTACTGCAAGTGACACCAAAGGTTAATTTAAGATTTGTGTGGGGTTTTTCTTTTTGTTTTGGTTTTGTAGTGGGGATTGAACCCAGGGGCACTTAACCCCTGAGCCATATACCCAGCCTTTTTTTTTTTTTTTTTTTTTTTTGGTACCGGGGATTGAACTCAGGGGCACTCGACCACTGGGCCACATCCCCGGCCCTTTTTGTATTTTTATTAGAGACAGGGTCTCACTGAGTTACTAAGTGCCTCGCCATTGCTGAGGCTGGCTTTGAACTCGCGATCCTCCTGCCTCAGCCTCCCAAAGTGCTGGGATTACAGGCCCGGCTCCAGCCCTTTTTATTTTGAGACGGGGTCTTGCTAAGTTGCTGAGGCTGGTCTTCAACTCATGATCCTCCTGCCTCAGACTCCCAAGTCACTAATATTACAGGCATGCGCCACCATGCCCAGCTCACTTAAGATTTGAAATGATTTTTCTTTCTTGTGCAGTGAGCCAAATGTAACATGTTCTATATATCTCTTTAAATATAATCTTAACAGTTTGTTAAGGAAATTGATAATGAGAAGAGAATGAGACTTCTGCAGTTTGTTACTGGAACTTGCCGATTGCCAGTAGGAGGATTTGCTGACCTCATGGGTATGTATACCAGGTACTTTTCCCCTATACAGAAAAGCATTATCACACTGCTATTAGGTAAGTGTCTATATAAGGTATCAGAAATAGCAAATACAAAAATAACCGTTTTTTTAAACTAGCCACAGTTAACCTGGATTGTGTAAACTTCTAAATCACTTTGTAGTCTTTACTTAGGCTTTCCATCTTCTGTATGTGAATCTTTTTGTTCATTCAGTCATTTGGCAAACACTTTAGTTTCTCTGAAATGAGAAATATTACTGGCCATATGATACTGTTTTTTATGATGTGAGAAGGTCATTTGTACAATAGTGGGCTATTACTTCCCTATTACTTTCCCAATAGTTTCCCATTGTGTTTGAAACCACTTTTCTAATAGACTGGGAGTTGTTTGAGATATAGGTCATATTGTAATTATTTTGTGGTTACTTAAGTGAATGGAGCATTTCTTCAACACTAACATTATACCAAGTTCCCCAGAAGGCTGCACACATAGGTCATCTCTAAGACTGCTTCAGCTTAGTCAGAATTAGCAAACTAAGCAGGTGTTTTTAAAATATGGCATTGGTTTAACAAAGATGCTTTAACCATACCAAAAGAATTTGGATATTACCCAGAAGATACTGGAAGCTATGGAAGCATTTTGAACAGAGGAAAACTTGTAGAGGCTGCATTTTAGGAAGATTTGATAATCAGATAAATGGTATTATTAAAAGATGGCGCTGGATACTATGGCACAATCCTATAATCCCAACCACTTGGAATGCTGAGGCAGGAGAATCATAAACTCAAGGTCAGCCTCAGCAAGTGAGTGAGATCCTGTCTCAAAAAGGACTGTGAGTGTGGATCAGTGGCAGAATACCCCTGGATTGAGTCTCATTTTGTAATACACAAAGATGGGGAGACCCTGAAGGATATGAAGAACTTATTGCAGCAATAATGAGAACCTGATCTTAGGAAATGGAAGTGGAAATACAAGGGAAAGAATAAATACTAGAGAAGTTTCAAAAGTAGAAACAACTAGATTTTAAAATGAGGTATAAAAAGAATAACGTAGACAAGTGGAGAAGCTGTGAAGTGTAAAGAGCATAGTTAGAGATGTTGTAGAAGGATGATGAGTGGTTTAGAATCTGCCGATTTTAAGGTGACTACTGCCAGATAACCAAGTAGAAAATTCCAGAAGAGCATTTTTTTTCAGGTGGTAGTAATGTATGAGTTAGAGGTAAGAGAAGAAGGAAAGTTAAGACAATAGAGCAGTGACATTTTGTTCTGTGAGAATGAATAGCCTTATACAAAAATAGAATATAGGGGCTGAGGTTGTGGCTCAGTGATAGAGTGCTCACCTAGCATGTGCAAGGTGCTGGGTTCTATCCTCAGCACCACATAAAAATAAATAAATAAAATAAAGTTATTGTATTCAACTACAACTAAATATATATATATATGTATACATATACATATATATATATTTGTAGAATATAAAAATAATAGAGTGCTGTTGCTTAAAAACATCTGTATGGATGAGACAGAAATAGCCTGGAGGCCAACTTAAAGGATGGGCTAGAGTTGCCCATGGTGCACGCCTGTAATCCCAGCAGCTTGGGAGGCTGAGGCAGGAGGATCTTGAGTTAAAAGCCAGCCCCAGCAATGAGTGAGAAAATCAGTGAGAACCCTGTCTCTAATAAAATACAAAAAAAAAAAAAGGGCTGGGTATGTGGCTCAGTGGTCGAGTGCCCCTGAGTTTAATCCCTGGTACCAAAAAAAAAAAAAAAAAAAAATAGGGCTGGGATGTGGCTCAGTGGTCAAGTGCCCCTGAGTTCAATCCCCAGTACCAAAAAAACGAATGGGCAAGAGTTAAGAAATAAATAGTGTAGTCTCTCAAAGGCTATATAGAAAAAAAGTTTTTTATCCAGTGCTATAGACTCAGAGGGTAACTTTTTTGATATGTGTGTGTTGTTGTTTTGATATGGGGTATCACCACAGTCCTCCCACCTCAGCTTCCTGGGTTGCTGGGATTACAGACATGTGCTATCAGGCCTGGCTAATTAGAGTGGTTGCTAAGGAAGTTTTCGGAGGAGCAACTTTAATGATGCATTCTAGTTTGAAAGAAAGAAACCATATTTGGAGGTAGAGATGGAGGAGAAATACCAAAAGAAGGGGGGAAATGGTACAAGCTGCTCACTATAAATTGAAAATCTGATCATCAAAGAGACAAGAACTAGGCTTCCTAATGAATAATATTGAAGTCGGGGGACGGGTGTTTGTCTAAAACAACACAGAAGGTTACCCCTAAAAAACAAATAGTGAGATTATGGCTCATAAAATTTTCAGGCCATCTAGTTTAAATTTCCACTTAGTGCGAGAGGAGAAAGTTGTAAGGCTGGTGTATGTAATCCTTTTAACATGGCAACTCTTAAAGTCATAAGATCCACTAATATTTTTAAATGAAATTGTTAAATGATATAACCTCTATAAACTCCAAATATAGCCGAGTGTTCTGGCACATGCCTGTAATCCCAGTGGATGAGGAGGCTGAGGCAGGAGGATCATGAGTTCAAAGCCAGCCTTAGCAACTTATCAAGATGCTAAACAACTCTGTGAGACCCTGTCACTAAATTAAATACATAAAAGGGATGTGGCTCAATGGTTGAGGGCCCCTGAGTTCAATCACCAGTACCAAAAGGAAAAAAATAAATAAATAAAAAGTACCTCTCCAAATATATATAGCAGTAACTATAATACAAAGGAAACATAATTAAAAATTGATTTATAATGAAATAATATACATTACGATACATTACGTGTATATTTGTGAACAACTATGTTGAAAGATACAAATACTTGTTCCCACTTATAAGAAAAGGTATAAGTTGAAGAAGAAAACAGAAGCCATTTCTGTACAAGAAGCACAGAAAATGAAAGAAGAGAAAAATAAGAAATAATACACTTAAGTATATATGGTAAGAAACAAAAAAATAACCTAAATACACAAGGGATAATAACATCTGCCAAAATAGACTATATATGGTCAAAGAGCAAAAAATCGAGGTGGATGTTACTCACAATTGTAGTGTCAGGCTGGGGGTATAGTTCAATTGTAGAGCACTCGCCTTGGATGCACAAAGCCCTACATTCAGTCCCCAGTAACACATAAATAAGTAAAAAGTATAGTGTCAAAATGTATCTCCCCTCATTAAATTCCACTATAGGCCAAGGCTCTGATACATAAGAAAAAGCCTTAGAGACTATATCACTTTAAAGGTGGCTGAAAATAGGAACATACGTGCAAGAAACAGTAAAGTTGAAAACAACAGGCAACTGAAAAATAATCTCAGAATGTGATTTTTACAATTAAATTTCTAGTTTCATCTAATTTTAGAAAGCAGCATGGTAGTAATATGGCATATTTGTAAAACAGCCTTTATTAAGATCCCTACATGAACACTAGGCATGGTAGCACACACCTATAATCCCAGCAGCTTAGGAGGCCTAGACGGGAGAATTGCAAATTCAAAGCCAGCCTCAGCAATTTAGTGAGTCCCTGTCTCAAAATGAAACATAAAAAGGGATGGGGATGTGCCTAAGTGGTTAAGTGCCCCTGGGTTCAATCCCTGGTACAAAAAAAAAAAAAAAAAAAAAAAAAAAAATCCCTACATGTGTGTTCATCTGCTTTGTATTTCGGGGGGGTGGGGGCAGTACCCAGGATTGAATTCAGGGGTACTTGACCACCGAGCCACATCCCCAGTCCTATTTTTAGTATTTTATTTAGAGACGGGGTCTTACTGAGTTGTTTAGTGCCTCATTTTTTTGCTGAGGCTGGCTTTGAATTTGCGATCCTCCTGTCTCAGCCTCCTGAGCCTCTGGGATTACAGGCGTGCGTCACCACACCTGGCTACATCTGCTATTTTAATATTTGACTCTAAAACCATTAAAAGGAATTCTGAAACTTCTCTATTACATGTTAATTACTACTATTAAATCCCTTGCCATGTGTGTAGTTAGGTATGCCATAATATATTGATAAGAACATGCAGAATTGGTTAATTTATGTGTTTATCACCATAAAAGAATTTTAACTATATTATTTATTTATTTATTTATTTATTTATTTATTTATTTATTTATTGGTACCAGGGATTGAACCAAGGGGTGCGTAAACCACTGAGCCACATCCCATGTCCCCTCCCCACCTTTTTTTTTTTTAGATATTTATTTTTTGCAGTTGGACACAATACCTTCATCTTATCTATTTTTTTAAAATATTTATTTATTTAGTTGTACACAATGCAATGCATTTTATGTTTTTTACTTTTTCATAATGGCTGTTTGCTTATTTTACTGGACTTTCACATAACTATTTGTATTTAATAACTTAATGTTATTAAATACAAAAGTACTACAAATGTATATCTGTATTAGATTTAGTCAGTGAGACATGAGAAAATTCTTGTGCATGACTATCCCACGCATTTCATAATATTTAATGTGCCTGGCTACTTCTAATTAGAAAGTTAAGTAGTTCTACCATTTTGACCACTAGTAAATGCTTCTTCCAAGTGAACAATAGTGACCTTTGTTAAGCCAGTGTTTTATAATCACCAGTCATAGCTCTTTCTAGCAGAAGGTAGATGACAGGCAAGAATTAGTATGTTTGGAGCTAAAGATGTGGCTTATTGGTAGAGGAAGCCCTGGGTTCGATCCCCAACACCACATAGGAAAAAAAAAGAAAATGAGTTGGTATGTCTGTGTGTTTAAGGGTACAGGTACTGGACCTATGAGCATAAGCATTATTGATAATGAATCTGCCTAGGATGTGTACATTTCATAAAGTTTTAATAATTATGTATTTAAATCAAGTTTTCTTGTTCAAGAAAGTAGGTTGTAGTTTCTTTATTGTATTTAAAACTTCTAAAATTAAGCTTTTTATACATTGGAATAGACTGAGTATAAAAACATTATAATGTAAAAAAACTACTGAATCAGAAACCCCTAAAGTTTCTGATTCAGTAGTTTAGGAATAGGGCCTATGGATTTGTGATTCCAACCTGGTAATGCTGTTGCTGTTGGATTGGGAAACACAACTTGAGAAATTCTGAAAAACGGTTTATGATTTTATTGTTTTAGGAGCAATGGACCACAGAAATTCTGCATTGAAAAAGTTGGGAAAGAAAATTGGTTACCCAGAAGTCATACCTGGTAAGCAAAATCAGAAAGAATAGAAAAACAAGCCTTTTTTTCTAGTTATCCTATAGCTATTTAGAACCTAACAGGTTCTAAAATGGCACACATCTGTAATCCCAACTATCTGGGAGGCCAAAGCAGAAAGATTCCATGTTCAAGGCCAGCCTAGGCAATTTAGTGAGATTGTGTCTCACGATAAAATAAAAATAGCGCTGGGTGGACCTGGGCTTTGGGGCTCATGCCTATAATCCCAGTGACTCAGGAACCTGTGGCAGGAAGATCGTAAGTTCGAAGCCAATCTCAGCAATTTAACGAGGCCCTAAGCAATTTAGCAAGAGACCATGTCTCTAAATAAAATGTAAAAAGGGATTGGGGATATGGCTCAGTGGTTAAACACCCCTGAGTTCAATCCCTCATACCAAAAAGAAAAAGATAAAAAAGGCTCAGTGGTAGAGCACTCCGGGGTTCAATCACCAGCACTGAAAGAAAGAAAGAACGAAAGAAAGAAAGAAAGAAAGAAAGAAAGAAAGAAGCAGACAGACCTGTTAAAAATGAAACAAGAAATACTTTCCCCATGGTATTAAATTATTTAATAGCTTTATTGAGGCAAAATTTATGTACCATATAAATTAACCATCCTAGTTTTAGAGCATTTTCTTTTACCTCAGAATGATCTGTTATGCCCATTTACCATCAATCCCTTTTCCCACCTCCAATTTTTTTTTTCAATTTGGTATTTAGAATACTTTTTAATTTCTCTCTGAAGACAAGAAGATATTTGAACTTGAAGTACTATTTTGTGGGACATATCTCTAGTTAGTCATATATATGGACCCTACTGGATATTTTTCTCTTTTTGCCATCTGACCTTTTTGCTGTTTTTGGTTTGGTTTGGTTTGGTTTGATTTGGTACCAGGGATTGAACCAGGGGAGCTTAACCACTGACCCACATCCCAGCCTTTTTTATTTTTTATATTGAGAAAGGGCCTTGCTAAATTGCTGAGACTGGGCTCAAACTTAAGATCCTCCTGCCTCGGCCTCCAAATTACTGGTGTGTGCCACCATGCCCAGTACCTTTTTGCTATTTTATCGTCTGTTCCTTTATGTTTTAATACACATATATATGAGTAGTAGTTTTTTTATTTTTTGCCATACTGGAGGTTGAACCTGTGGCCTCATGCTTGCTAGGCAAGCATTCAACCACTGACCTACATCCCCCAGCCCAAGTTTTTTTTTTTAAATGAAAACTTTATTGATATATAATTTACATATCATAAAATTCACCCTCTTAAATAAGTGTGTAGTCCAGTGGTTTTTCAGTCTTTTCAGACTTTTCAGTTGTGTAACCATTAACCCTATTTAATTTCAGAACTTTTTTTTTTTTTTTTTTTTTTTTTTTTTTTGTGGTACCGGGGATTGAACTCAGGGGCACTCGACCACTGGGTCACATCCCCAGCCCTTTTTTGTATTTTATTTATTAGAGACAGGGTCTCACTGAGTTGCTAAGTGCCTCGACATTGCTGAGGCTGGCTTTGAACTCGCGTTCCTCCTGCCTCAGCCTCCCAAAGTGCTGGGATTACAGGCGTGCGCCACCGCCCCTGCAGAACTTTTTTTTTTTTTTTTTTTTTTTTTTGGTACTGGGGATTGAATTCAGGGGTACTTGACCACCGAGCCACATCCCCAGCCCCTATTTTTAGTATTTTATTTAGAGACGGGGTCTCACTGAGTTGTTAAGTGCCTCATTTTTGCTGAGGCTGGCTTTGAATTTGCGATCCTCCTGTCCTCAGCCTCCTGAGCCTCTGGGATTACAGGCGTGCGTCACCACACCTGGCTACATCTGCTATTTTAATATTTGACTCTAAAACCATTAAAAGGAATTCTGAAACTTCTCTATTACATGTTAATTACTACTATTAAATCCCTTGCCATGTGTGTAGTTAGGTATGCCATAATATATTGATAAGAAACATGCAGAATTGGTTAATTTATGTGTTTATCACCATAAAAGAATTTTAACTATATTATTTATTTATTTATTTATTTATTTATTTATTTATTTTATTGGTACCAGGGATTGAACCAAGGGGTGCGTAAACCACTGAGCCACATCCCATGTCCCCTCCCCACCTTTTTTTTTTTAGATATTTATTTTTTTGCAGTTGGACACAATACCTTCATCTTATCTATTTTTTTAAAATATTTATTTATTTAGTTGTACACAATGCAATGCATTTTATGTTTTTTACTTTTTCATAATGGCTGTTTGCTTATTTTACTGGACTTTCACATAACTATTTGTATTTAATAACTTAATGTTATTAAATACAAAAGTACTACAAATGTATATCTGTATTAGATTTAGTCAGTGAGACATGAGAAAATTCTTGTGCATGACTATCCCACGCATTTCATAATATTTAATGTGCCTGGCTACTTCTAATTAGAAAGTTAAGTAGTTCTACCATTTTGACCACTAGTAAATGCTTCTTCCAAGTGAACAATAGTGACCTTTGTTAAGCCAGTGTTTTATAATCACCAGTCATAGCTCTTTCTAGCAGAAGGTAGATGACAGGCAAGAATTAGTATGTTTGGAGCTAAAGATGTGGCTTATTGGTAGAGGAAGCCCTGGGTTCGATCCCCAACACCACATAGGAAAAAAAAAGAAAATGAGTTGGTATGTCTGTGTGTTTAAGGGTACAGGTACTGGACCTATGAGCATAAGCATTATTGATAATGAATCTGCCTAGGATGTGTACATTTCATAAAGTTTTAATAATTATGTATTTAAATCAAGTTTTCTTGTTCAAGAAAGTAGGTTGTAGTTTCTTTATTGTATTTAAAACTTCTAAAATTAAGCTTTTTATACATTGGAATAGACTGAGTATAAAAACATTATAATGTAAAAAAACTACTGAATCAGAAACCCCTAAAGTTTCTGATTCAGTAGTTTAGGAATAGGGCCTATGGATTTGTGATTCCAACCTGGTAATGCTGTTGCTGTTGGATTGGGAAACACAACTTGAGAAATTCTGAAAAACGGTTTATGATTTTATTGTTTTAGGGAGCAATGGACCACAGAAATTCTGCATTGAAAAAGTTGGGAAAGAAAATTGGTTACCCAGAAGTCATACCTGGTAAGCAAAATCAGAAAGAATAGAAAAACAAGCCTTTTTTTCTAGTTATCCTATAGCTATTTAGAACCTAACAGGTTCTAAAATGGCACACATCTGTAATCCCAACTATCTGGGAGGCCAAAGCAGAAAGATTCCATGTTCAAGGCCAGCCTAGGCAATTTAGTGAGATTGTGTCTCACGATAAAATAAAAATAGCGCTGGGTGGACCTGGGCTTTGGGGCTCATGCCTATAATCCCAGTGACTCAGGAACCTGTGGCAGGAAGATCGTAAGTTCGAAGCCAATCTCAGCAATTTAACGAGGCCCTAAGCAATTTAGCAAGAGACCATGTCTCTAAATAAAATGTAAAAAGGGATTGGGGATATGGCTCAGTGGTTAAACACCCCTGAGTTCAATCCCTCATACCAAAAAGAAAAAGATAAAAAAGGCTCAGTGGTAGAGCACTCCGGGGTTCAATCACCAGCACTGAAAGAAAAGAAAGAACGAAAGAAAGAAAGAAAAGAAAGAAAGAAAAGAAAGAAAGAAAGAAGCAGACAGACCTGTTAAAAATGAAACAAGAAATACTTTCCCCATGGTATTAAATTATTTAATAGCTTTATTGAGGCAAAATTTATGTACCATAAAATTAACCATCCTAGTTTTAGAGCATTTTCTTTACCTCAGAATGATCTGTTATGCCCATTTACCATCAATCCCTTTTCCCACCTCCAATTTTTTTTTTTTCAATTTGGTATTTAGAATACTTTTTAATTTCTCTCTGAAGACAAGAAGATATTTGAACTTGAAGTACTATTTTGTGGGACATATCTCTAGTTAGTCATATATATGGACCCTACTGGATATTTTTCTCTTTTTGCCATCTGACCTTTTTGCTGTTTTTGGTTTGGTTTGGTTTGGTTTGGTTTGATTTGGTACCAGGGATTGAACCAGGGGAGCTTAACCACTGACCCACATCCCAGCCTTTTTTATTTTTTATATTGAGAAAGGGCCTTGCTAAATTGCTGAGACTGGGCTCAAACTTAAGATCCTCCTGCCTCGGCCTCCAAATTACTGGTGTGTGTGCCACCATGCCCAGTACCTTTTTGCTATTTTATCGTCTGTTCCTTTATGTTTTAATACACATATATATGAGTAGTAGTTTTTTTTTTTTTGCCATACTGGAGGTTGAACCTGTGGCCTCATGCTTGCTAGGCAAGCATTCAACCACTGACCTACATCCCCCAGCCCAAGTTTTTTTTTTAAATGAAAACTTTATTGATATATAATTTACATATCATAAAATTCACCCTCTTAAATAAGTGTGTAGTCCAGTGGTTTTTCAGTCTTTTCAGACTTTTCAGTTGTGTAACCATTAACCCTATTTAATTTCAGAACTTTTTTTTTTTTTTTTTTTTTTTTTTTTTTGTGGTACCGGGGATTGAACTCAGGGGCACTCGACCACTGGGTCACATCCCCAGCCCTTTTTTGTATTTTATTTATTAGAGACAGGGTCTCACTGAGTTGCTAAGTGCCTCGACATTGCTGAGGCTGGCTTTGAACTCGCGTTCCTCCTGCCTCAGCCTCCCAAAGTGCTGGGATTACAGGCGTGCGCCACCGCCCCTGCAGAACTTTTTTTTTTTTTTTTTTTTTTTTTTTGGTACTGGGGATTGAACTCATCAGGGGCACTCGACCACTGGGTCACATCCCCAGCCCCTTTTTTTGTATTTTTTTATTTAGAGACAGGGTCTCACTGAGTTACTAAGTGCCTCGCCATTGCTGAGGCTGGCTTTGAACTCGCGATCCTCCTGCCTCAGCCTCCCAAAGTGCTGGGATTACAGGCGTGCGCCACCGCGCCCGGCAGAACATTTTTTTGATGCCACAAAGAAACCCTGTACCCATCAGCAGACACTCCCTGTTTGCCCCTCATGCAACCCCTGGTAACCACTAATCTACTTTCTCTGTCTTTGTGGATTTTCCTACTCTGAAATTTTATATAAATGGGATCATAATATGTAGCCTTTTGTTTCTGGCTTCTTTCACTTAGCATAATGTTTTTAAGAGTTTACGCATGTTGTGGTATGTGTTAGTATTTCATTTCTTTTTATTAGTTTTTTTATTGTAAAACATAAATAACACAAAATTATTTATCACTTTTAACCATTTTTCAGTATGTACAGTTGTGTGGCATTAAGTACATTCATACTGTTGTGCAGGTGTCACCACCATTGATAGTGCCTACTGAACAGTAACTACTCACTATTCCCTCCCCCTTTCTCTTTCTAAGATTTTTGACTAATTTAAGTACTTTATGAAACATACCTTATATGTCCTTTTGTGACTGGCTTATTTCACTTAAAATAATGGTCTATAAGGTTCATCCATGTTGTAGCATGGGTCAGAATTTTCTTTTATTTATTTAGCAGTGCTGGGGATCAATCCCAGGGCCTTGCACATACTAGGGCAAGTGCTATACTGCTGAGCTACATCCCTAGTGTGTGTGTGTACATATACTTTTTTTTAAAAAAAAATCATTTATTTATTGCTTTAGTTGTACACAAAGTGTTTATTTTTATGTGGTACTGAGAATCAAACCCGGGGCCGCGCACGTGTAAAGTGAGTGCTCTGCTGCTGAGCCACAATCCCAGCCTCCATATACTTTTTTTTTTTTTTTTTTTTTTTTTTGTACCAGGGATTGAACCAGGGGACTCTTAATTGCTGAATCACAGTACCAGCCCTTTTTTTGGTGGGGAAGGGAGTACCAGGGATTGAACTCGGGGACCTTTGACCACTGAGTCACATGTCCAGCTTATTTTGTATTTTATTTAGAGACAGGGTCTCATTGAGTTGACTAGCGTCTCACTTTTGCTGAAGCTGGCTTTGAACTCCTGATCCTCCTGTCTCAGCCTCCTGAACCACTTGGATTATAGACATATGCTCCACTGCGCCCTGCATTCCCAGCCCTTTTTGTTTTTTATTTTGAGACACAGGGTCTTGCTAAGTTGCTGGGGCTAGCTTTGAACTTGTGATCCTCCTGCCTCAGCCTCACAAACACACACACACACACACACAAACACACACACATATATAATTTTTTAAATAACTTTATTTATTTTTATTTTTTTTTTCAATATATATGTACAATTTATAATGAACAAGTCAGGGTAATTGGCAAATGTATCACCTCATTTATCATTTCTTTGTGTTGAGAACATTTGAAATCCTTTCTGCTAGCTGTTTTGAAATAGTCAATTGCTTGTTATTAATCATAGTTATCCTACTGTGCTATAGAACATTAGAAGTTATTCTTCTTATCCAAATTTACCCTATACCTTTTAACCACCCTCTCCCCATTCCTTCTTTCATTGCCCACACCCTTCCACAAGGCTACAGAAGTCTCTTTGAAATCAGCTTTTTAGCTTCCACATATAAGAACATGAAATATTTATCTTTCTGTGTCTTATTTTACTTAATATAATGTCCTCTAGTTCCATCCATGTTGCTGCAAATGACAGAATTTTATTCTTTTTATGGTGGAATAATATTCCATTATGTACCTATACTGCATTTTATGCATTTATCTATGGATAGACACCTAGGTTGATTCCATGCAGCCTATTGTAAATAGTTCTGCAATAAACATGCAAGTATAGATGTCTCTGACAAACTGATTTCAATTCCTTTGGATATATACGCAACAGTGGGATTGCTGGGTCATATGGTAGTTCTGTTTCTAGTTTTTTACATTCACACTCACAGTATATGAAAATTTCCCTTTCTCCATATCCTTGCCAGCATTTATCTTTTTGTTGTTGTTGTTGTTGTTATTGTTACAGTACTGGGCTTGAACACAGGGGTGCTCTATCATTGAACTGCATCCCCAGCCCTTTCTATATTTGAGAAAGGGTCTTGATAAGGTGCCTAGGCTGGCCTTGAACTTTCAGTCCTCTGGCCTTAGCTTTCCATGTAGTTGGGAATTACTACACACTCCCATAGGTGTGTCCCATAGCACCTGGTTATACATAACATTTTTATTTGACTTCTAGCCCTTGCTTTTTTCCAAACTTGAAACAGACTTTGCTGCACTGTAATTATTATATTGTAAACAACTTAATCTTAGTCACACATGAAAAATAACCTCTGTACTTTGTCAGATTCCATCTTTTCATTTCCAAGAAGTAATAAAAGTCATAATTGTATATTTATTTTCCCCTCATGGATAGCATATGTTTCCTTCTCTGGCCAAACATTTGCCTTGATCTTATCTTAAAAATGTACTAAGGGCCATGGCTTTGGGGCAGATTCATTATCTGCTACATTATGAAGATGATATTGATATGGCCCCAAATTAGAAGATGCCCTTTTAAAAGGAGATTAGTAGACGAGAGGTAAGGGATCCAGAGGGAGAGGATGGGAAGGAAGAACTGAGAAATATAATCAATCAAGTAATGCTACATGCATTTATGACACATACATGTAATGAATCCCACTTTTATGTATAATTTTAATGCACCAGTGGAAAAAAATACACATGTAAATAAACTGAAGGAAGACCAGAAGAATAGAGGAAAAAGGGGGCATGGGGAGGGAGGAAGAAAGGGAAGGAGGAAGTATTGGGGAATGGAAGCAAATTATATGCATATGAATGTCACAATGAACCCCACTATTATATACCTTAATGCACTAATAAAAACACTTTTTGAAAAAGATACCCTTTAAAAATTCACAACTACTGAGACAGATAATTCTAGAGGCATATTAGAGCAGAAAATCACTTAACTTGGAGTACTTAAAATCTTTTTGATAAGCCAGGTGTGTTGGCACACGCCTATAATCCCAGTGGTTTGGGAGGCTGAGACAACGGGATTGCAAATTCAGTGCCAGCCTCTGCAAGGATGAGGCACTAAGCACTCTGTGAAACTGTCTCTAAATAAAATACAAAAAAAATAGGGCTGGGGATAAGGCTCAGTGGTTGAGTGCCCCTAAGTTCAAGCCCCAGCGCCCCCCCCCCCCAAAAAAAAAAAAAGCCTTTGATAAGAGACCGTATAGTCTGTAAAACCTAAAATGTCTACGGTCTCACTCTTTACAGTAAGTTTGTTGTCAACTAATCTAGATTGGGGTGGATGGTAGAGCATGGGAGACTAACATTTTACTGAAGGCCTGGTGAGCATCAGGCACTGTGCTGTGTGCTTGTTTCTTCTTCACTACTCCGAGAAGTAGGTATTGTTACTCATTCCCATTTCACCAAAAAAGGAACCGAATCTTGGAAAGTTAAAATGCACTCGTTCCAAGGCCTACCAACAGAGCTGAGATTTGAACCTATTTCCTTCTGACTTTAAAGCCAGTGTTACTATACTACACTGCCCATGTTTTGTTGTATATTATCCTTTTCTCAAACTAACAATTTTACTTTTTTAGTTTTAACCGCCTGGACCTTCCACCCTACAAAAGCTATGAGCAACTGAAGGAAAAGCTGTTGTTTGCCATTGAAGAAACAGAAGGATTTGGACAAGAATAACTTCTGAGAGGCTCGTACCACCGAAAGACAAGAACTTACTTGCAGTGTTCGTCCATTTCCTGCCTGTTGCACATCTTGTTGTAAAATTGGACTATTAACTGTTTAGAGAGTTATCTGAGTGTAAGTAAATTAATGTTATCATTGAGATTTATCTCCCAGTGATTCTGGATTTCTATTCAACATTTCCAGAGATCAGAGATCAGACCTATAAACGATTAGTCAGAACCTTACTTAACATGAGATTTAACACAGCAATGAAATCTGCCTTGTCTTACTCCACTAGATTGTTTCCTTAACAGTTTTGTGTGTGTGTCAAAAGTCTCACTTGGGAGTAGGTTTTTTTCTTTTAGAGAGATTCTGCAAATATGCAAAGATGTCTCATGGTAACTGCAATATACAAGATCTTCCTATTAAGCCTCTTGCTAAAAGGTATTTAATAAAAGTGCAAGCTTAGCCCAGCTTCTGGGCAGATGAGCAGACTTCTGGCTTGTGCTCTCCCTCCCATTTCAGCCTGGCCTGACTGTTCTTCCTTTCTGGAGCATGAATCCATGCATTATTTTGATGTTATTCGTGGAAGTGTAATGCAAGATTCTGGCATCTCTCTACAAAGCAGTTGTGTCTTTCAAATTCAGGAAAAGTTGGTTCCAGATGGCAAATGACTTCATACCTCTCTTCATTTGGAAGTTTGATTGTTTTAATTGCCTTGCAAATACTAAACAAACAATATTAACACTGTGGTTCCTTCACTTTTGTTTTTAAAAGATAACCTGGAATTGGAATTAATTTAGCTGAATTCATCTAAGGCCATTATTGATGATTTTTGTATGATTCTATATATAATTTGAAGCTTTACAGTTTTCAACAGTTTCAATTGTATTTAATTATTGCTAAGGAGTTCAAGTTGTAACTAGAGTATTTCTAGTTCAAATACAGGTTAATGAAACAGCCTCTAAAATCATATTTTCATGTGGGAGGGAGAACTACAGTACTGGCTAAAAAAGAAGGGAAGATAACATCTAGTAACCACAAATGTATCCTCTGTATGAATTAAAAATCTTCAAAATTATGATTTCTCTGACAAATATGGAGTAGTCATTTCCATTCTTTATATTATCCTGAATTGAACTGAAATCCCTCATCTATAATGTTCTTTTCACCCCTAAAAAATTTGGCAGATTTTCTTTTTTCTCCCATGACTAGTTTATTTTAGACTGCTCCGTTAGTAACTAATTGATGCACTTTGACCTTCTCTATAGTTAATTAATTTAACTTGGCTTAGCTTAAGAGTGTCAGGATGATTTGATTTAATGGGCAGCCTAAGCCAGCTGAGTCCCTATCATAGCTGAACCCTGAAGACAGCCTTATAATTCCTGTAATAAGGACTGTGGCATGTTTCAATAGCATAGCATGAACAAAGAGCATTAAGCCAAGAATACACATAGAGTAGCAGACCCTAGACAGAAAGTGTATGGAAAGAAAATGTTTTTATGTCCCAAACTGCTCTTCCTATTTAAATCCTGGAAGAACAAAAACATTTTTAACTTGTTTATCTGTACTCTTTGACACTGCCATCATAAAACAGAGACTTGCGTGAGTGAAAGGGTTGCCTCATCCAGAAACTGTCAGTGTAAAGGGGGAGATTAGGCTCTCCCCAACCCTATCTTTTTTTAATTCTACATACCCTAGGAAATACAATGTGATCTCTAAAAGCCCTAGTTGTTTCCAAAGTAGAGACTCTCTGCCTTTTTGTTGGTAGGGTAAAAAAAATGCTGTTGCTTTGTCTTACAGAGCGAATGTCTGCCAACTACCCATTCATTATATAAGCCTCAACTTTGGTAATATATGGCCATGAAGATTAAGCCTTCTATAAAGACTTCCTATTGAGGTGAATTCTCATACTGAAATGTAGTTACCTACAATATTTACTAGAGATTTATGTGATTAAATTAAGAGATGTAAGGAAATAGGCTTTTTTGGTTCTACATAATGCTTCATAATTCATTTAGGAACCTAGAAATATTGTGTGAAAATGTATAAATATCACCCAAAAGGCTTTCTACCCTATATTTTTAAAATACAGAATAGGTATATTTGATATAGTCCTGGCCCTAGTTCTATAGGGCTTGGCTATTTAATATTTTTATGAAAGAAACCTTTAGTTCTGGAAAAGGTAAATGCTTGTATATATTTTTGCAGCCTGGGATCTCCCTACTCCATTTCTTCCTTTAATTTAAGTGGCCACATGTATATGTCTTCCCTGCTGTGTTAGGAAAATGGGGGCTGGATATCCCAAGAATCAGAGGTTATATTAAAAATACTACAAATAGACAGCAGACATAAATATCAACCAAATGCTATCTTAAATTTTGGTCCAAACTGAACATTTGGAAATAGATTTATTGTAAGTGTTTAGAGCCTTTTCTTAAGTCTGAACTAAATTGTTTTTAAAGTCCTTTTTCTTTGTAAAGCATTGTAAATGCTAATAAATCCTGTTAATTCTTTTTTTTTCTTTTTATTTTAACTGCATGTTATGTTGAAATAAAAACAAAGTAAAATGAACCACTGCCTTATTCTTCTGCTCTTTTGGTGGGTTGGGAAAGGCAGCATTCTGTAGCCTAAGAGGGAAGGACCTCATTTTGTTTCATCAGATGGAGTGATTTTAAACTCATCAGCAGCTCATAATAATGAATTCCTACTCTGTCTCTTTTATGATCTTTTGTCCAAGTGCAGAAGAATCCAATTTCATAAGACTTACAATAACTCTATTTAAGATGCAGATACTGATTTTTCATC
Organism: Tamias sibiricus; assembly: GCA_025594165.1. Taxonomy (NCBI): domain Eukaryota; kingdom Metazoa; phylum Chordata; class Mammalia; order Rodentia; family Sciuridae; genus Tamias; species Tamias sibiricus. The sequence goes on along the minus strand of CM046659.1, from coordinate 174,235,210 downwards.
AAGAGTTGAACATACCAATGTCAGTTAATCAGAAATTTTTAATGAAACATGACAACTATCCACAAAGGTTTCATCCTAAATGATCTATTTCAATCAAGCCCTCCCTGCCACTTTTTACTTATCTGAAATACTGTCATGGTGACTCATGTAATTAGCCTTTGCCTCTATTTTTATACTCCTCCTTGTTTTGCATATTTCTCCATTCTTAACTCCTTTAGGTCTAACTACTTCTATTTAATATTGTTGGTATCTCCAGCCCTCCTCCTTTTATTTTTTTGGGTTTTTTTTTTTTTTAGTTACTTATAAAATTGTTTGTATTTATATTTTCATTAATTAAAAATGAATGGCAGTATTGTACATTACTGTACTGGAGTACCTTTGTTTTCTTGGACTGTAATTTCACATACTCAGGTAACTCTACAAATATTACAGGGAGCCAAGTGCTTTTATAAAGTTCCTTCAAGGGGTTGCCTCACTTGAATTCCTTAAAAGATGTAAGACTGTTTATAATTAAACTTTTTTGGTCCTTCATTTGCTTACTTCTCTGTTAGTCTTGGGTAAAAAGGTTTTCCCCACCTGCAGAAAAGTGTTCTATGTAACTAGGTCATATAGACTTTTGCCTCTCTGCAAAGTTATAATCTGTCTATACTATGAGGTGGGAAGAAAAAAGTAGATCTCTTACTCAGGTGAGATTGGATTTGATACTTGTGTTGACAAAAACATATGCAGGGGCCACTGACATAAATGGGGCCCTCCATCTGAATTACTTTTCTGAGACAACAAAAAGTGCTTTAAAACAAGACCCCAGCCACGAGTGTTAAGAACCACCAGCTAGCTACCCACATGTGTCTCCACAGGCTGGCCTGCCTACCAGTGTCAGTAGACATATTAGGAAGCTAAGGTCATCAGGCTTTAAAATGGAACCAGTGGAACCAGGCGCTGTGGCACATGCCTGTAATCCCAGGGGCTCCAGAGGCTGAGGCAGGAGGATCACAAGTTCAAAGTCAGCCTCAGCAAATTACCAAGGCACTTTGCAATTCAGCAAGACTCTGTTTCTAAATATTAAAAAAGGGCTGGGGATATGGCTCAGTGGTTAAGCACCCCCTGGGTTCAATCCTCAGTACCAAAAAAAAAAAAGGAACCAGTAGAGAGAGAGACTCCAGGAAGTAGGACTTTTAACATACTGGTCTAACAGCAACTGGAGGACAAAGTACAGGACCCTCCCAGGTCCTGAGTAATGAACCCTATCTTAATCTGCCCTACAAAAGCAGCTAGAAGCTCTAGCTTTGGTGCAGCTAGGAACACTGGCTTGAATTCTACAAAGCATCAAACTGGGACTCACCTATGACTGGCTGGCTGTTATTCTCAGGACTTTTGAATGTCACCTTGTGTAACTCTAGCACAGAAGTTGCTGTCACTCTCAATTCATTTTCTGTGTCTACAGGGCTCCTTTGTGATCAAAACATTTGGTGAGAAGAGCCAGGTTAATATTCCTGGTTGACAAGGAGAGGTAGGAGTCAGCATAGACCCCCAGAAGGATAATGTTGGTCCCTTGTGAATAGGTTCAAAGAGCAACAGGATCTCCTCAAAGCACCCTACAGGAAATGACCTTGAGAATTTCTAGTCATACCTGCAGATTACTGAAAACAGTCATACTGTTATTTTTCCTTATTTCTTTCTTTATTTGGAAGGGTATACTGGGGGGTTTGAACAGTCAGGGATATTTTACCACCAAGCTGTATTTTACCACCGCCCCCCCTCCAGAGTCTCACTAAGCTGCTAAGTATCTAAGTTGCTGAAGCTGGCATCAAACTTGCAATCCTCCTGCCTCAACCTCCTAAGTCACTGATATTTTTCTCTGTTTCTAATTCAGACTTACTCTGTTCACCTTCCCTAGTGTGGTAACCAATACCAGACCCATATTCATTTCATCAAAGTTTCATTCAAAGCAACTACCAACATTTATCAGTAAGTGTCAGACACTGGTAGATATGCTACATGAACTGTTTTTAGTTTCCATGGCCATTCTGAGAGAGGAATGACTGCCTCTGTTTACAGATAAAGAAAATAGAGGCCCAAAATGATTGAATAAATCTAGTTATTAAGTGGAAAGGGCACAAAACCCTTCTACTGCATTGCTATGCACAAACCACAGCCCTGGGAGTCTTTCATAAACAATTCAGCCATCCCATCTAATTGGACTCCCAAGTCCTATCAAATTTACCTCCAAAACTTTGAATTCCTTTCCTCAGACCTGCCCTCATGCTTATCCCTAATCTGGTTGACATTGGCAGCATCCTTGTTTCCATTCTCCCCTCTCCAGTCCATCTTGTACTCCCTCTGAATGATCTGTGGAAAATGTTTCATGCCTCACTGCCACTTAACATCTTACAATGGTTCCTCCATTACCACAGAAGAAACTCCAAACCTTAAAAGCTTGCCACTCAATGCCATTCTTGGCCCTACCATCATCTCCTTCTTGATCCCTATTTTGACTCCACTCACACTACTGGCCATTCTATTTTTTGCTTCTGGGTTCGTGATCTTTTTCAATCCTTTTGCTCCTTGGTCTAGTTCTCCACATGTAAGATGGCAGTGACCCAAATAGTGAGGTCTGATAAAAGCGAGTAAAGAAGAAAGCCATACATTGATAGCATTGATCCTTTCCCAATACATTCTTTCCCAGTGACAAGACAATTCCATCTAAGCCTAGACTGGCAGTCTTTAGGAAGAAGCCAGAAGTATTGACCCTTCCCAAAATAAGTCCTTTCTCAGTGGCAGTACAATGAGACCCCTGAGGGAAAGAGATAAACACTGACCACTCAGCCAGACCCTCCATCTGATCCACAGACCACCGACCTCAGACTTTCCATCTGGCCCACTCACTGCTGACCCCAGACCCCCCCCATTAGACACGCTCTGGCAATAATTAGGTTACCTCTCAGTATAACCTATGTAAGCACAAACTTCCCCTGGGGCTCATTTTCCACCAGGAAAGTGGGTCCAGAGCCCTCACCCCTCTCCTGCATGAAACGTCCATTCCTGAATAAACAGCTGATCTGTGAATTTTGTGTCTGGCCCCGTCTTTTTGTACTAACAAAAAGTACTGGTCAGATGCCTTGCAGAATATCCCTCAAACTGGATATAATTTTCTCATAATTAAGGATAAGAACTTACATGAAAATTGCTACTGAGGCGATGTGCCCTTTGTGCATATCAGGTGCACACAACATCAATATGTTCCATAACCAGTAATAACTAACCTTAATTTGGTTAGGGTTGAAGGGCAAAGCATCACACCGGGGACAGCCATGCAGCCAAAAGATTTATTTAACAGCCTTCGTAGCCGGTAGCGAAAACCGGAGAAGAGGTGCTCTGGTCGAAGGTCGAAGAGGTGGGAGAGGGGAGTCAGGAAGAAGGAATGTGCTAGCTCTGGTGGGAGAAGGGAGTCAGGGAGAGGGGAGTGTGCAAGCTCTGGACAGAAGGTGGGTGCTTGGTTGCACCGGCTGGGATCTCTGGAGCTGTCGGCTAAAGCAGCTGCTGTCTGGCTGGAGGCTGGAGCTGTCAGCTGGGAGCGGCCGTCGGGCTGAGGGTGGTCGGTCTGGAGCTGTCAGCTGGAGCAGCTGCCGTCGGCTAGAGGCGATGGGTCTGGAGCTGTTGGCTGGGGCAGCTGCCATCGGCTGGAGGCGATGGGTCTGGAGCTGCCGGCTGGGGCAGCTGCCATCGAGCTGGAGGCGATGGGTCTGGAGCTGCCGGCTGGGGCAGCTGCCGTAGGCTGGAGGCGATGGGTCTGGAGCCGTTGCAGTGGCTTCCTCCTCTCTGCAGCGACGAGCCGATGTATCTGTCTTCCTCCTCTCTGCAGCGACGAGCCGATGTTGTATCCGTGTGTCTCTCTCTGTCTGTCTGTCTGATCTGAGTCTCTCAGACAGGGCCTTGTATAGGGATTTCTGGTGGGGGGGTGCACTAGAGCAACCCCAACACCATTGGCTAGAACAGGATGCCCTTTAAGCCTATTGGCTCTTGCCTGGGGAAAAGAAGCATTCTGCCTGGGGAAGGAACATCCTGTCTGGAACATCTTGAAACAAGGTTGCTTCTCTTAGGGTGTGGAAAACTGAGGGCGGGGGAGGGTAACATATCTATCATTCCCCCCTTTTTGTTTTCTTAGGAAGTGGGACGTCGTATGTCAGTCTGGCTACTTCCTGCTGAAACGGGGCGACGTGGGGTGTTATGGGGGGATATGATAAGACAGGTAGGTCAGGCTTGAGGGTGAAAAGGATTCCTAGGAGGTTGGCACCAAAAAGATGAATTCGTCTGGGCCAATCTTGGGTGCAAAACTTGGCAAGTCTTGTTGGTTGTATATCGGGAGTTAGGCCAAGAGTGGCTAGGTTGTTTAAGAGGCACTGTAGAGGACAGTTGGCTGGGAAGGGTCGGAGTGGGTACAAGAGCGACAAATAGTGAGTGATAGCAAAACCAAAGAAGAGAGTGAGGACGAGAGCAAAGAAGAGAGTGATCAGAGGGTAGTTGGCCAGGAGGGATAGGAGTGAGTCAGCCAGGAGGGGTGAAGAAGCAGCAGCAGCAGAAGAAGAAGAAGCCCCCATTTTCCCGTTCCGAACGGGACAGATATATTGTCCTGAGGAGCGTCCTCCTCAAGATATATATATCAGAGAGATCCAAGTCTGTGAGACCCAGTCGTCACTGGAGTCAAACAGAGATGGGGTCCAAAGGGACCGAAGAACAATGGGTCACCTTGCGCAAGGATTTTCCGTGTCCCGTCCTGGACGGGAAGGAGAGACCCAAGTCCGGAGGCCAGAGGCCGAAAAAAGGACTTTCTTCAACTACTCCCAGGAAAGGGAGAGGGAGAGAGGGAGATAGGGAGAGGGAGAGAGAGAGAGAGAGAGAGAGAGAGAGCCAACAGTCAATTCCCACTGTACAAGGCCTGACAGGTTTAGGAGCCCTGGGGATGAGGAGACCTACCTAGGAAAAGGAGAAAGAGACAAAAAGAGAAAGAGCTCCACGAGGTCCACTGTGACCATGAAGGTCTAGGTGGGGTGCGATCCTCCCTGTACAGGCCACCAGCGGGGCTGCCGGACGATCAACGGTCAGTTCCCACTGTACAAGGCCTGACGGGTTTAGGAGCTCTGGGGCAGGGGGCCTTACCAATCCGATGACCGGTGGTGGATGCGTCGGAGCGGCGATCAAAAAAACCGGGCGAAGGCTGAGGCAGTTCCGGGTGATTATGCCCTCCGGCTCAGATAGGATCCGAGTCCCGGCACCAATGAAGGGCTCCAGACCCATCGCCTCCAGCTTGATGGCAGCTGCCCCAGCCGGCAGCTCCAGACCCATCGCCTCCAGCCGATGGCAGCTGCCCCAGCCAACAGCTCCAGCCTCCAGCCAGACAGCAGCTGCTTTAGCCGACAGCTCCAGAGATCCCAGCCGGTGCAACCAAGCACCCACCTTCTGTCCAGAGCTTGCACACTCCCCTCTCCCTGACTCCCTTCTCCCACCAGAGCTAGCACATTCCCTTCTTCCTGACTCCCCTCTCCCACCTCTTCGACCTTCGACCAGAGCACCTCTTCTCCGTTTTCGCTACCAGCTACGAAGGCTGTTAAATAAATCTTTTGGCTGCACGGCTGTCCCCGGTGTGATGCTTTGCCCTTCAAGGGTGGTGTCTTCTAGATTTCCCATCTGGAAAGTTATGCAGCCCTCTTTTTAACAAGCAGACACCCCTGGAAGGAGCACTAAATCCTTCCCACTAGAAAGGGATACTGTGGAATGAAAATCTTGAGGTAGATTATTGACTGAATTCAGCAAGTTCCAATGCCAGGAAGAAACTATTTGTAGAGTGGAGATGCTAATGATCACCATGCTGAGGCTTCTGGAGATGATGGGTACAGTAAGGTGGCACCAGGTTCACTAAACGGTAGCGTGTTTTAGCGGAAGTTATTTCCGGATAGCAGGCCCAGAAATTTTTGTGGTCTGTTGGAGTAAAAGGTTTAAAGAGCAGAAAAAGGCACAATATAGAGCTCTGGGAAGAAAGGTCCCCTTTAAATGGTGAGAAAATGATACAGCACAGACAAGTGAAGTGGCTTCTCCAAAGTTTGGATTCCTAAATTGTGGACTCTCAGGCCAGCTCATCTCAGAGCCTGCATGGAATATTCCCAAAGAGGTCACCGTGCTGCAGACTCCAGAGAGAACCTGACATCAGTTTCCCATGTCTTCAGCTCATTTTGGCTCCGCGCCTGTCTTTGCCTCCATCAGGGCGCATACTCCCCTACTACCCCTCCACCCAGCCTCTTCCGATACCTAGAATCGACATCTTTGTGGTACAAATGAAGCTGGGAATTTTCTACAGCTTACGTGAGCCTTTGCTTTTCGCTATCATAGGCAAACGCCACTCAGCTACATCCTCATCCTTGCTTTACACTTTCAAACATTGGAGAGTCAAACGTCCAAGGGCCCTGGGCGAGGAAACTAAAATCGCTCGTCTGCCCGCCCCAATTCCCCCGCCGATTCCTAATAGGCTGCCCCAGCTGTCCGTTACCAAAGGGAACTGTGCGCAGGCGCAGAAAGATACGGAATTGGGCTGAGTGTTGGCGACGCGAAGCTAAGGATCCGTCCGAGATGGTGAGTGTTCACCGTTGCTTGTGGCTAGCAGCAGCATCCCACCCTGGTCATGCGGTCCATCCGCCGCCAGGGTCTCAGAACGCCAGGAGAGGAGTCCGCCGGCCTGGGCAGGCCCGGAATCGGACTCGAGCTGACTGGAGGGCGGAACCCGAATGGCGCGGGCCTTTGGGCCCGGCCGAGGCGTGGCCACCGGATGCCGCTGCCTCGCGACCGGAAACAGCTGGGGCCTCACTGGAGACCTGGCAGTGGGAGGCTTGGTCTCAGGGTCCTGCCGCCTGGCACGTGGGCTTTGTCGTGCGACCCCATCCTTAAGGGTAGCATTTTCGCCGAAACTCAGTAGGTGGCAAGCACTGCTAAGTGCTTCACGTGTGTTGCTTTTCCTCCTCACAACTCTGTGCGATGAGCTGTGAGGAAGTGTACGATCATCACCCTCATCTTACACATTTGAAATCTAAAGCTTCGGAAGCCAAGCTTTGACCCAGGAAATGGCGGTGGACTTGAGTCCTAAGAAGCGTGACTGCCGCCTCTCGAGGTGGCTCGGTTCAACCGCTCAGACTGGGTGCGTGAGTCAGGAACCCGCGGCGTCCGCCCTTTGGGATCCCAAAGCTCTCTGCATTGTTGGCTGCAACCGTGGGCTCTTTACACCTTTTCAGGGTTGTGTGTTTCTTAATGCCCATCGCTTGTACAAAGTTTGAAAAGGACTTTTAATTGTTAAACCATGTGAATGTTACTTTTTCAATCATCTTTTTTAGATATATAAAGCTTATAAGAAAATTTGAAAAAGAAAGCGATCACCTAGTGGTGACCGCTAAGTGTATTACTTCTAGGCTTTTTCGCTTCGGGTTTTGTTTTATATAGTTTAGCTCCTACTGAATATACAATTGTGAGTCCTGCATTTCTCACTATTTCACCACAAAGAATGTCCCCACCTCATTAAAAACATGTAATAATGCTTCAAATATATGTAATTTCATCTTTCGTATCACTTTTTTTTTTTTTCTTTTTTCTTTTTCCTTGTTGCCCAGACTGGTCTGGAACTCCAGACTCAAACAGCACTCCCACCTCAGCCTCCTCTGTGATGGGACTACAGGCACTTATCACACACCTTCCTTTTAGCTCTTCTTTTGACGTGCTATGTGTTGTTGGGTTTTTGACCTGCTATGTGTTGTTGGGCAAAACCCTTCTTTTCTCTGAAGCTCAATTTCCTTAACTGTAAAATGAAGATCATAATAATCATGGAAGATGAATGAGATGTTCATATGGAAGCATATGTCTGAAAGCGGTGGATGACCCATAGTGGGTACTGAGTACATAAATGTATGCCTGTGTGTCCTCCTGTTCCTGGTGTGTGTTTGTTTTTTGAACAACCAGCTGGTTCTTATTAAACAGAATCACCTACCTGGGCACAGTGGCACATGCCTCTAACCCCAGTTATTTGTCAGGCAGGAGGATCACAAGTTGGAAGATACCCTGGGCAACTTAGCAACACCCTGTCTCAAAATTAAGAAAATAAAAAGGACTGGGGATTTAGCTTAGTGGTAGAGTGCTTGTCTGCTTTGCACAAAACCCAGAGTTCAGTCCCCAGCACTGGGAGAAAAAGTAGGATCACCCAAACTTCTGCTTTTTGTTACACTGGGTCCTGTAGGGTAGTATCCTCTCTCATGTACTTAAAAGGGTTGATTTTGAAACATAGTTGCAGAAATGCTTTTTATTTATTCTTAAATATTCACTGGGCCTGTCCTGTGTCTGGTATTGAGGCTATAAAAGGTACTGGAGTCCCTGCTCCAAGGGTACTTTGGGTCTGCAGTAGAAGATATAAGGTGAAGCCGGGCGTGGTGGTGCACACCTGAAATCCCAGCACTTGGGAGGCTGAGGCAGGAAGATCACAAGTTCAAAGCCAGCCTCAGCAATGGCGAGGCACTTAGCAACTCAGTGAGACCCTGTCTCTAATAAAGTGGAAAAGAAAAAAAGGGCTGGGGATGTGGCCCAGTGGTTAAGTGCTCCTGAGTTCAATCCCTGGTACCAAAAAAAAGAAAAAAAGAAAGCCGGGCGCGGTGGCGCACGCCTGTAATCCCAGCACTTTGGGAGGCTGAGGCAGGAGGATCGTGAGTTCAAAGCTAGCCTCAGCAATGGTGAGGCACTTAACAACTCAGTGAGACCCTGTCTCTAATAAAATACAAAAAAGGGCTGGGGATGTGGCCCAGCGGTCTAGTGCCACTGAGTTCAATCCCCGGTACCAAAAAAAAAAAAAAAAAAAAGAAAGAAAAAAAGATATAAAGTGACAATTATACTCCACTATAATAAGTACCATTAAGGCTGGATGCTACAGGTGTCCAGAGCAGGGATGGTATTAAAGGCCTTCCCCAGGAGGCCCATGAGCTGACTTTGAAAGATTGGGAGTTGGTTATGTTAAGGAGTAAGGGCAAGAGGAAAAACTCCTTTCCTTCAGATAGAGGGAGGAGCATACCCCCAGCGCTGGAAGCCCAGACTCCTGGCAGGATGTGTGTGCCCCCTGCAGTCCATTCTCCGCACAGCAGCAAAGCTGGCCTTCAGAAACATCACATCTCCTCACCTTACAACTTGCAAGTGGCTCCACATACTGTCCCAAGAAAAACCCAGGTCACGACATGGTCTGCCAGGTAGGCTGTAATTTGCTCCTGGCTGGCATCCACCATCTCCTCCCTTGCTCACTGCATTTCAACCCCACTAGCTCCTTTGCTGTTCCTTGACCATGCCAGATACTTTCCATGCTGTTGCTTTTGTACTTGTTCTTTGCACTGTGTGGAATCTTCTCCCTAGAAATCCACATGGTTAGCTCCTTCATTTCCTTCAGATCTCTTAGGATTTCTCTGACCATCTTATGTAAAATTGCAGAGGTGCATGCTTGTAATTCCAACAACTCGACACTGAGGCAAGTTTGAGCAACTTAGAACTTGTCTTAAATAAGAAATATAAGAGGACTGGGGATGTAGAGTGGTCTTGTTCAATCCCTAGTATAAAGAAAGAGAAAGAGCCATCAATAAATCATTCGAGACCCCCCCCCACACACACACACACCTGGCATTTATGTTTTACTTATTTTTTATTATTTAATGTCTAACTCCCCACATACATCCTACTACCTGCCCTGATCAATTTCAAGGGATAGGATTTTTGTTGTATTTTGTTCATTACGGTAGTACCAGGCTTAAAACAATGTTCAGCACATAGAAGGCATATAGTTAATGAATATCAGTCTTAGGAAATTTAATATTTTTCTTTTCAGCTCCATTGTCCAACCCTGAGATACAGTTTAATCCTAGATTTTGACATCTTCGGTTTTAGCTTTCATTCCCCATTTTTTCCTGTGTTGATTGTTGATTGAGCTGTCTTAAATTATCATATAATCTTTTTTTTTTTTTTTTTTTTTTTTTTTTGCAGTGTTGACTTTGGTACCCAGGGTCTTGCTCATGAGAGGCAAGCACTATACCACTGAACTGTATCCCAAGCTGTCCCAAGTTATTTTTAAAATGTTGAGTGTGTTAGAGCTCTATGGCCCCATGTCAGAGTCCATCTTGGATACACTGGTGGAGGGGGAGGGTGATGTGCTAATGTCTTTTTTTTTTTTTTTTTTTTTTTTTAATTTATTTATTTGCTTTAGTTGTACACAATGCGTTTATTTTTACGTGGTGCTGAGGATCGAACCCGGACTGCGCACGTGCTAGGCGAGCGCTCTACCGCTGAGCCACAATCCCAGCCCGCTAATGTCTTTTAATAGGAACAACAGAGTAGAAAGGGCTATTTTGAAGGGGGGATAAAGAAAGAATAAAACCTGATCTATAGTTTTCTGTCCTGAAAGTGGCTTTATTTTTTCATAATCTCCTCTAGCCATCTCATTTTCACAGGGGTGCAGTCACCAAGCACTTAATTGTATACGCTCATTGTTTTCATTCAGTATTATATCACAGATCTGTAGTGGTATCACATAGTCTAATCACCATGATATATTCCTATGAGTGGCATTCCATAATTTACTTGGCCTTTTGTCTAATTATTGGCCCTTTTAGTGCTTTCTCCTTTTTGCTATTGCAGGTGTCACTGCAGCAGACATCTTGCTGTTCTTTCGTTCTTTTGGATTATTTCCTTAGGTTGAATTTCCTAGAAGGCGACCAGGTCAGGCTGACTACTGTACAGTATTGACCTATCATACTTATCCCTCCCCTCCAAACTAGGACCTGGCACATAGTGGGAGCTCAGCGAACCCCATGAATGACTTAGGATCTCAGATAAGCATGACCCACTCTATTATACTCACATCCAGAGCCAGCCCTGTCCTTTTACCCAAACTCTAGATTTTAGAGGCATCAGGCTACTTACCATTTTGTAGGAGGAACTTGTTTACCCTTCCCTCCAGCATTTGAGGGTATTCTTACATCACTGGGGAGTGGGTGGTGGTGACTTAACTATCAGCCATGTGCCTCCCAGAAGAACAATAATTCATTATGCTATCTCCTTCCAGTGTTTAGCACCCCCCTCCCCCAATTATCCCCTGGGAGTGGAGAACCATTCTCTTTTGGTGAATGAAGCCTCTGTTTCCAACAACTCTGAGCCTTTGAGAACCTTCTAACTAGATTCTGGGCTGGGCTGGAAGGGGCCCTCCTGAACAAGTACACCTCAAGGCCAGTTTCCAGCCACAGGAAGAGTTAGTCCTAGTTTAGTTAAGCAGCTGCTTCTTGAGCTCATTGTAGGGACTTTATGTAATTAGACCAGCACCTGATACTTGTTCCAGAGAGGCACAGCCAAGGATTTGGGGGGTGAAAGGCAGGTAAGAATCCACTGAGTCGGGAGATCAGTAGAGGCTTCAGGCAGAGGTAATGCCTTGGGTGGTCTAGAAGACTTTTGAATTTCAACAAAGAAGAGGTCTTGTAGTTTAAAAATATGGGACAAGAACATGTGGGCAGGTAGATAAGGGTGGAGGGAGAGATAAAGTAGTTGGGAGTAATAATGTAGAAGGGCTTCGTGGCAGAGCAGGAACCCAAACATTGTCCCCTATGTTTACAAATCCCATGTTAAAATATCCTACCCTGACTGGTTTCTGAATAATCAGGATTAATGAGCCCCTTCCTGAGACATTTCCTGTGGCTACATGCCATGTGTCACACTATCTCAGATGCCAGGTTATTAAGTCACTGAGTCCATCCTTAAAGGGTAATTTTGCTTTTTTTGAAATGTTTTCAGTTGTCTTGTTTGAACCACAAATGACTCAGTGTCTCCCTCATATTAGAAACCTCTGTTTGTGGCTGTAGCTGTGGCTCAGTGGTAGAGCGCTTGCCTAGCATGCGTAATGCACTGGGTTCGATCCTCAGCACCATACAAAAATAAAATAAAAGTATTGAGTCTACCTATAAGTAAAATAAATATTAAAGAAAGAAAGAAACCTCTGTTTGGGGTTTTTCAAATCATCAGAGTCCTGTCCCCCAGCTATACCTGATATGTGAATTATTAATGTGTCTATACTCCTGGGAGTGGTTTTTATATTCTCTCAGATAGCTGGGAATTGGGACATAATGTTGCCTGGTGGGCAGAGCAGCCCCACTTCATGCTGTAGGTGTGAACTGATTCTTTAGATGCTGGTGGTAGCCTGAGGATCACTCCACATAGGCCTGGGAGCTTTGAGATAGGGCCAAATGTCTGGGTGTTTCTTGTTTCTTTTTGGAAGACAAATGTGTGATGCATCTTCCTGGCACTGGCATGTGAGGAAGTTAATCCAGCCTACCTGGCCTCTCCTAACCTTGGTCTTGTTTTTTGGCAGGCAGAGGTAGAGGAGACACTGAAGCGACTTCAGAGCCAGAAAGGAGTACAGGGAATCATCGTGGTGAATACAGAAGGTACACTTTCCAGCCATGACCTGCCCCTGACAACCCTCAGAAAACAACCCAAACACAGCATAACACTTCTTTACTAAGCTCCTTCACATATCTGATCTAAGTGTTCTGTTTTTTCTTTTTAAAACTTCCCATGTTCTAACACTACTATTGGAATTCTAATTTTAAAAAAAGGAAAAATTCAACCAGTTCTATTGCCCTGACAGTCACACATTTCAACTTCCATTCTTTTTCAGTCCGTGTAACCATCAGCCACTTTTCTGATGGTCATAATCATAGCTGGTACTGTTTTGCATATGTTTATGTACAAAATTTTCTAAAAATTGCTTCACAGTTCACATAAGAAAAAAATTTTTTTTCAGTACTGGGGATATAATCCAGGGCCTCAGGCCTGCTGGGCACATGCTCTACCACTGAGCTACACCCCTTTCCCCTTTAAGCAAAAAATTTTAAGTACCAATATAATGTTTAGTAACCCACTTAAGTTGTTTCTACTCTTCCCATTAAATCTGTATTATGTGTCCATTTATGTTGATTCTACCTTTTAGCTAGGTGATTCTCTGGATGACTTCTTTGTGCCCATAGTTTTTTCCCCCTTTCTTCTTGGGGCGTTATTTGAGCAACTAGAATGATACAAATACTAATTTGCTCAAACTATGCTAGACATTGTGAAGAAGGGAACTAACCTTTATCGTATACCTGCTCCTCACCAGGCCAAGGACTGGTGCTTTACAACCATACTATTTCTCTAAAACAGTCTGTGGCCTCCATTTGCAATGGAAAGAACCAAGTCTAGAAATTTAATTAATCTGCCATTACAGAGAAAAAATTACATCTGAGCCTGTGTGAGTACACCTACCTATGTGCTTTCTCCCACTCTGCTGCACTGTGAAGAACCAGAGAATGGCTGCTGCTCTTGTGGCCCCAGGTTTGATGTCTGGGCAGCACCAAGGACAAGGGCTCTGGAATCTAGCAATTCTGAGTTTATATCCTGCTTCTGCTCCTGACTAAATGCATGACCTTCAGCAAGTCACTTAAGCATGTAAATGTGGGTATTTATTATATCTACATTATAGGGTTGTAAAGATTAACTGAGAATGAACAATGGTTCATTTAATATGGTATTGTCACCATCAGTTCTGAGTTCTCAGGCATTTTTTTTACATGAATCCATTTACCTGGTCAGATTCCCCTGTTGGGTTGGGGGAAGCCACATGCTTTGTGTCTCTAGACCACAGTGTTTCCCAAATTTATCTATTTACCTGAAACTCTTATATAAAAACCTACGCTTTCCAGGCCTTTCCACACAAAGTGTGATTTATTAGGTGAGACCTGGGAATCTGTTTGCCATTCACCCCAGGAAATTCTTTGATCAGACAAGTTTGGAAAATTCTGCCTTAGGGGCAGATTCTAATAAAAAGCTGAATGAGCCGGTGTGGTGGCACTCGCCTGTAATCCAGTGATAGGAGAGACTGAGGCAGGAGGATTGCAAGTTCAAAGCCAGCTTCAGCAACTTAGTAAGACCCTGTCTCAAAATAAATAAAGAGGACTGGGGATGTGGCTCAGTAATTAAACACCCCTGGGTTCAATCCCTGGTATTAAAAAAAAATAATAAAAAAGCTGAATGAGTGCCACAGGCTTAAGAGTCACAGCAGATCTTTATGCATCTGATGGCTGCCCTACAAGACACCACCCAGAATGTTGTTTTCAGTACTGGGTTCCTTAGTCTAAGGCTCATGTGCTTCCTCTGGGTTCCTGTCCTCCATGTCAATCAGAGCAGCTGCTCTCAGATCATTAGCTTGTGTTTTTGTATTAGTTTCAATTAGGAAAAGGGTTTTACCAATTTAAAAGCCACCCTACTAAATAGTACAAAAATAACCAAAAAACTACAGTGTTGGGGAACGTACACCAAGACATTGCTGCTGTTACTGGCAGCTTGGGTGATGAAAGTCCATGATAACAAGGACCTTGTCTGAATCACCTCTGGACACCTGGTGTCCATCCAGCAAGGCTCTGGATTCAGGTCAGTGAGTGAGTGTTGAATGATCAAACCATAGTCAGTGATGCCATCAGCCCTTTGATTTGGTAATTCCATTCTGAGGAATGTGTTCCAACAAAATAATCCCAAAGGAAAAAAACAACTTTTGGAAGCATACAGATGCCATAATCATAATCATAGTAATATTTACAATAGCTAGCATGATTGGAAATAATAATACCCTTTTCCAGGCACCATTATAAATACTTGATATAGGGTCTTTTTTTTTTTCCTGGTACTGGAGGCTGAATCCAGAACCTCATGCATACTAGGCAAACACTCTACCACTGAGAGATTAATTCATTTAATCCTTCAAACAGCAATATAAGGATAGAGTTATTAATATCTCCATTTTATAATGATAAAACAAAGCCTTAGGAAGAGGTTAAGCAGTATCCAAAATTACAGAGGGAAAAGTGATAGACCTGGAATTCCAACTCTATAGTCCATGCTTTTGGCTTCTGTCCAGGCTGTCCGCCCCCTTCCCCAAGTGCCCAGGCAGAGGAATGGCAGGCCTGCAGATATACCCATGCAAGTGTGAATGTCTCATCAACATGAAGAGATGGTTAAGGGTGCACACCTTTGGGAGTCAGCCTTCCCTCTCCAGCCTTAGTTCCTTGGTCTCTCTCCTTGGTGGGGGCTAGGAGTGTCTCTGTAGGCCTTAGTCTGCCTTCCTCTCAGAGACTTATTTAATCTTATTGCTTTAGCTCTTGCTCTTTCCCCTGCCTCAAATGGCCTCTCCTTTCTCTACTGATTCAAATGTCACCCACCTGTAAAGACCCCCTCAAATGTTCCTCTTTTAGGAAGCTAAGCCCTTGATGATAATCTTCTCAACAAACCATTTTCCCAACAAGGAAATTGAGGCTCACAGAGGTTAAATGATGTGCCCCAGACAAGATTATGCAGGCTCTGCACTGCCAAGCAGAGGGTGTGCTCTCCTGTCTCTCCAACAACTACAACAGTGTTGGCACACAGATGGTGTTGATAAAAGTATCTGTTCGTTTTTTAAAGGTTTTTGTTGTTGTTGTTGTTGTTTAAAGGTTCTGTGTGTAGTGGGAGGAATGACCTGGTTGCATAACCAAGAGAGATCTGAGCCACAGCTCAGAAATTTTGTGCCCTCCCCCCAACATACACACACAGCCATTTCTGTGGACTACGCAGTCTCTATTTGTGAAGGCAAAGGCTGGGTGATTAGGCCGCCTTGGGGTCACTTGAGGTCTATAATCCTGTGAATCTGTAATTAATCTGAAATTCTTCCCAGTTTGGGTCCCTGCAAGTTTGCCTCCATGTTTTCTTTTATTTTTAGAGGGAATGAACAAATGGTTACTTTTTTGTCTCCTTTACACATTGCTCACTTATAGCATGTGGTCAAAGCCAGACACACTGGCACATGCCTATAATCCCAGCAGCTCGGGAGACTGAGGCAGGAGGATTGCAAGTTCAAGGCCAGCCTCAGCAATTTAGCAAGACCCTCAGCACCTTAGCAAGACCCTGTCTCAAAATAAAAAAATAAAAAGGACTGGATATGTGGCTCAGTGGTTGAGCACAGCTGGATTCAATCCCCAGTACCCAAGAAAAAAAAGATGTTATCAAACTAATGCCCAGTGTTTATCTGAGCTATAGTCATAGGGATCCACTTTTCCATATCTGCCTTCTCTCAGAGACCTATTTCATCTTATTGCTTTAGCCCTTGCTCTTTCCCCTGCCTCAAATGTTCGCATACATAGTAGGCGCTTTGATTTTTTTTTTTTTTTTTTTTTTTTTGGTGGGGGAGGTGCTGGGGATCGAATCCAGGGCCTTGTACATCCTAAACACCCATTCTGTACCACTGAGCTACAACCTCCTCTCCTTCTCAAATGGCCTCTGACTATGAAAGTGGATCCCTGTGACCATTCATCTATAGCAAGAAATGCTTAATTTCCAAGGATTCTGGTGAGGAAATCTGAGTGGGTTCTGCCTTTTGGGAGCTTAGAGTCTGGTGGGAGATAAATGTAATGATACTTCCCTACCAGTGTGATGTCAAACTTGATAAACTGCTCTAAAGGAAAACGAGGTAAAGCTGGGACCAAAGAATAGAGGCACTAGAAGGAAAGCTCCAGGCAAAGGAATCTGTGAAAAGGTGGCCTTGTGGTATATAAAAAGAGAAGGTGTAGGGGTGGGGATGTAGCTAAGTGGTAGGGCACTTGCAAGGCCTGGGTTCAATACCAGCACTACTCTTAAAAAAAAGCTAAGGTCAAGAGGTCTGATCATGCAGATCTCTGTAAGTCAGGTCTTGGCACTGGTAAGACTTAGCATCAAGACCCAAAAATGAGCTAAATGAAGGGTTCCTGGCCAGGCAACAGGAACAGTTAGCCCAGGGCCCCATCTTGTCCTGACTTTCAGCAGGTAGGCTCTGTGTTAGTAGTGCTTTTGCAGGTTTAGGGAGCAGTAACATCCCCTCAGGGAATCAGGAATGGGATTTATCAGGTGGGTGATATTGGTAACAAATCATGTTTATTAAGTGTGTCCTATTACTCAACTTTCTTAAATGCATTGAACCTCAGTCCTCACAGCGGCACTTTGAAATAGAGGTATCATTTCACACACGAGGCAGTGGAGGCAAGGGAGATTTGATCACTTGCATAAAGTCGCATAGCTATGGAGGAGCAGAGGTGGGAGCAAGCCCAGGTCATCAGTTTCAGTGTTCCTATGCCATCACCTCTCCCATTTTGGATAGATTACAGCAGACATTGCTCACTGCTCATCCTCAGGAAGGTACAGCCATAGAGCCAGGCTCCATTGGACCCTGGTGTGCACATTGTTGCCATCTAACAGCAGCCCTGAAGTTCCAGTCCTCTTGTCCCTTAAACGCAAGTGACCACCACAACCCATTCACATGATTTCACTTGGCTCAAAACAACCTCTCTGATTCAGCTGCTTCTTTAGCCTCTTTTGCTACCATGTCCTCCTCCTGCCATGCTCATGTTCCTGGTGCCCTAAAAAGGTGCCCTAAAAAGACAAAGTTGGGCCAGTTTCTTGCTACCCATTGGGGGTAAGCTTAAGAACAATTGCCTTTCACTGGTCTATTACTGGTCACTTGTGGGCCATATTATTGGGGTCCTAGACCCAAAGTCTGGCCACTTATATGTGGGGAATAACTTGGGTTGCATCCTTCAGATGTGAGCATTAGCTGGTGCACTCTTGGATTCTCATGGATGGAGCCTTTTGCTGATAGGTCATGGTCAATTCACAGGCACCTGATGACTCAGTATGGCCTGAGGTTGAGCCATATTCCTCACCTCTTTGACAATAGACACTGTACAGTGAGTGAAGTTCATTTAATCCTCAAAAGACAAACTGGGCGTGGTGGCGCATGCCTGTAACCCCAGCTACTCAGGAGGCTGAGGCAGAAGGATCACAAGTTGGAGGCCAGCCTTGGCAATTTGGTGAGACATTGTCCCAAAATAAAAGGGGCTCAGTGTAGCTCAGTGGTAGAGCACCCCTGGATTCAGCCCCCAGTATCTCTCTCTCTCTCTCTTTCACACACACACACACGCGCGCGCGCGCGCGCACACAGACTTAAAACATAATGATGTCCATTGCCTAGTTAATTATGCTAACAAAATCCTAGCGTAAATACCCAGCAGTAGAGAAATGGTGAGTCTATGGGTTGTTCACATACATAGTAGGTTGTTTGATTTTTTTTATTTTCTGGGGATTGAACCTAAGACCTGTACATCCTGAGCACCCGTGCTCTACCACTGAGCTACACCCAGAACCCCTTAGGTGGGCTCTTTGAAAGAGATAGCAATAGGGTATGCACAGACATGGATGTATGCTTTGATTTAGGGGCACCATCATATATATAGACTGTGTGTTGTTGTTTTTTTAATAACTTTTATTTTATTTATTTATTTATTTATTTATTTATTTTTGTGGTGCTGAGGATCAAACCCAGTGCCTCACACATGTGAAGCAAGCATTCTACCACTGAGCCACAACCCCAGCCATAGACTGTGTGGTTTTTTTTTTTTTTTTTTTTTTTTTTTTTACTTTAGTTGTACACAATGCAATGCATTTATGTTTACGTGGTGCTGAGGATCGAACCCGGGCCGCGCACGTGTGAGGCGAGCGCTCTGCCACTGAGCCACAACCCCAGCCCAGACTGTGTGTTTTTAACTGGACCCTAAGCCTCCCTTGAGTGGGGATGGTAATGGTTATGTCCTGGCACAAACTGACCTTTTTTCTTATTTCTCCTTTTGAGTCTTTACAGATTTGTTAGAGCTTTCCTCCTGGCCAGGTTCTGAGTGTTATGAAGGAACAGCTCTCCTTTTATTGCTGAAAACCAGTTAGGCAATGTGGCCCTGGGAAAGAGGCCTGGTGGTGGAGCCCACAGGCCTATGTTTGAGTCCTGGCCCCACTGCTCATCTGCCCTGTGCCTGTAGGCTGGTCATCCCACCACTCAGGGAACTTGTGGCCTCATTGGCAAATGAAGATATATCACCACCCACAGAGGGTTCTGGGCCTGGTGCTGACATACTAAAATACTCAGCGCTGTGTCTATCACATAGCAAGCCCTCTGTAAATAGTGGCACTATTAACTACTAGTCCAGTACACTAGAGTTTTGTGGGGTTTGGGTTGGGAGCTCAGCAGACAGGGGCTGTAACATCCTGCTCAATTTCCATTTGCTCTTCCTTCAGGAATTCCCATCAAGAGTACCATGGACAATCCCACCACCACACAATATGCCAACCTCATGCACAACTTCATCTTGAAGGCAAGGAGCACTGTGCGAGAAATTGACCCCCAGAATGACCTCACCTTCCTTCGAATTCGCTCCAAGAAAAATGAAATTATGGTTGCACCAGGTAAGGGATCTTTCACCTTGCCAGTTGGGAGCAGACCCTCGAGGCAGGTTCTCCTTGGCTATCAGGAAGACCTCACACATTGGAATCTGCTCAAGTCCAAGGAGGGCCTGAGGAATTGAAGGAATTTAGTTGCCTCATTGACTAGCCAGACTCTAGCTGGTGCCCCCCAACAAATCCTTTCTCACAGTGACTGTAGCCCTCAGAGGGGAATCATCTCTTAGGGAAGAAAGACACAAGCATAACACAGATCACCCTTACCTTGACAGGAAGAATCTCAAGGAGCATTTGGGACATGAGGAATGCATGATTAGGTCTGCTCAGAGCAGTTGGCAAAGGCTCCCTAAAAGAGGGGATGTTGGAGCTGAACATTGAAGGCCAGGAGAGAATAAGCAAGGTAGAGGGGTAGAAAAAGAATGGGAGGGAAAATAATTCATAGATTCTAAGCCAAAATATATGTCATTTCTCTAGGCCCCATACAGCCAACTTTTTCCTCTGGCACTAGAACAGATAACTGTATTATTTTTCCATGAAGAGCTTGGCATGTATTTGAGAACTGTGGTACAGCCAAGCCTGTCTTTAAGTTTCGGGATCATTCTCAGGGTGATGAGATGCTTTTACTGGGAAAAGCCCACAGGAATGGAAACCATAGTTGGAAACTGCAGGGCCACCTGCATGGGCTTGAGTGGTGGGTGGATTCTCCAGGACTGTTTTTGCATTGCTGCTTCTCTCTCACCCTCTGTTTTGCCTGAGCCATAGTTGAATGTGTGGGTTAAGTTCCCACCTTATGATACAGCTAGTTTGCAGTAACAGCTTGCCTAGAGTGTCAGAACCTGTGTAAATGTAGAAGGTGAGACTGATCCAACTCAAAAGGAGCTTCAGACACCAAACTCATCTGAGAGAACTTGATCCTATGAGCAGAGATGTTTAGGGCAGGAGGTGATATGATTGTTGAGTAGGGCCTGGATGGAGGAGGGCAATGGGTAGACTTGGGGACATGAGTGCCCCTAGACTTGGCAGCACTGCACAAGGCCAGCTGCAGGGAATTTGATAGGGAGCCAGCCACTGCCAGCAGTAGGGTAGCATTGGTTCTGTTCCAAGGTCTGTTCTGATCCAGTCCAGCTTCCTAGAAAGATAGGAAAAAAAGAGCCAGAAAGCTAGTCACAGGGCCCCCAGCCTCCCTGGGACAGTCTCTTAGAGGGTAGGGACAGAGCAAGTCCCAGAGTACATAAAGGTAACTTAAGAGGAATTAAAAAAAAAAAAAAAAACAGGCCTTGCACACTTAATGCATCTCACACCAACTGACGCCTGATTCTGTTAAGGAAAAAAGTTGGGGGGGGGGGGCACGGAATCTCTTTTTCCAGTGAATTCTTATATGGGCAAGTCAGGGAACATCTCTATAACCACATCTATAAAATGTCAAGTATGGTACTATTCTGCTGTGATCCTCTGAGACACCTTGTCTGGATAAATGTGTAGGCTTAGATTGGGGCAAAAAGCCTTGGAATCAAATTTGAACTGAAATCCCCCCAAAACTTCTTGCTGTATGACTATGGAGGATGATCTTCACAACCCTCAAGGTAGGCCCAGGAATCATCCCTTGACTTACCCTGTGTGTCAGCAGCTCTGGGCTCCCCATGGGCACACCTGGGAGCTTGGAGTGTGAGGCAAGGGCAGATGATATGGTTGCCATGTAGACAAACTCTCCATGGAAAGTCAGCCTGAAGCTTCTAAGAATGTCTCCTCTGAAAGGGCAGAGTTTTATGAAAGCCCCCGGCCATATGTGTCTCAGCTCAGCTGCGGAGGCTTCTCCAATTTGGCCTTGAGGACCTGCGGGCATTCAGAGCCCATGAATGTCCTTGAGTGTGGACAGGGCAGTTCCCAGGTTAGGGGTTCGAAGGCTCAGAGGCCCCACAGCCTTAAAGTGGCCAGACCCTCATGGGGGAAGCACGAGTCCTACAGGGAATGTGAATGCTCTCTTGCTCGCCCTCACTGTCTGCCCTGCTCCTCCCCCCCAGCCAGGCACACACACACTTAATGCATCATGACACCATGCTGGGTATTATGCTGGAGAGTGTGTGGCACCTTACCATCGCCTTAAATTCAGTGTTTCTTCTGATTACCACACTGCTGTGCCTCAGCCACGCTGTTGCTCTCACAGCCTCCATCCCTTTCCCTGGGGCCCTTCCACATGCCATCTTGCTGTGGGAACATTCCATCCTTCCTTGTCATTTGGCCAACCAGCTGCTTGTGTGCATTTTTAAGTCTGTCTTCTCCACTAGACAGTAAATTCCATGAGGGCAGGGGCTTGTAAACATTTAGTAAATATTTATAGTAAGCATAGTAAACATTTAACAAATATCTGTTAATAAATATTTGTTGAATAAATAAAGGAATGGCTTCCTAACTGAAACCCCACCACTATGGGACAGGGGTGGAATCAACAATGGGAATGGGGTCAGGGATGTTTATGGGGCATGGTATTCAGGATGAAAATCAGTGTTTTGACACACTTTGACATGACCACTTTCATGTGGCCAAGAAAAAAAATATATTAGGTTTTGGTGCCAGAACTCCTGTAGGCAGGAGCCACTGACCAAAGCCCTAGAGGCATTAGATTGGATTGACTATAGTTAGCACCCCACACTGAGTGGCCTGGAGCAGCCCTGCCAGGAACAGTTCCTTCCTGCCCCTCTTATTGACAGGAACCTGGTCAAGCCTAGAATCTGCTTCCCAGGCCAGTAATAGCAGTAAGTGGTTTCAGAAATTGACTCTCTATAGAAGTACCAATTTCACCCCATCCTGGCCCAGAACAGTTCACACTAAAAAGCATTTTCAGACAGATTTGGTTTTCAGTTTTTAACCTTACTCATATAAAGCCACATTGACTCAGCATAAACAACCTTCAAAACACTACCTCCTACAAAGCACTTGCCGTGGTATTATAGAACTTAGAACTAGTAATTTGATATAAAAGACATTGGTATTGTTGATTGTGTCTGTTTTGATCAGTGGATTTTTGATTGTTTCTGATTTATTTTAAAATATTTATTTATTTGCTTTAGTTGTACACAGTGCAACGCATTTATGTTTACGTGGTGCTGAGGACCGAACCCGGGCCGTGCACGTGCTAGGCGAGCGCTCTACCTCTGAGCCACAACCCCAGCCCTGTTTCTGATTTTAATAGCATTCTTTTATGTATGCATATTGCTTAGCCATGAAACTGGTAGTCCCTTGGTTTCTGTTTCTTCCCAGTTGCAACAGCCTGTCATCCTGGAAAGAACCAAACTTTTAGACTTGAATCTGAGCAGCCACAAATGGCTGAGATCCTGCCACTCCTCTGCAGTGGGCAGCAGACCAGAGGGGTTCAGAGCATAAGGCCAAACCCTGCTTCCCTCTCTTTCATGTGTGTCGTGTGTGTGTGTGTGTGTGTGTGTTTTCTTGTGCTATTGGGGATTGAACCCATGGCCTTGTGCATGCGAGGCAAACACTCTACCAGCTGAGCTATATCACCAGCTCCCAGCCCATATCTTTACTTTGACTTGGGCAAGTGATTTAACTCTGAACCTCAGTGTTCTCATTAGTAAAATGGGAAAATACTAGCATATTTATTTACTTATCTTATTTAGTAGTACTGGGGATGGGCCTCACATGTGCCAAGCAAGTCCTCTACCACTGAGCTATATCCGCAGTTTTTTCATTTTATTTTGAGACAGGTCTCACTAAATTTCCCAGATTGGCCTTATAAGTAGCCTCAGCTTCATAAGTAGCTGGGATTAGAGGCTTGTGCCACCACACGCAGTCAAGGGTTCTTCCAGGCACCAAGTGAAAAACAATTCACCCAGGTCCTGGCACATGTAAGCCTTTGTGTTTGTGGTTTGGTTATGAAGTGGGCAGAGTTAAAACTTTCTGCTTCAGTTTCTCTTCTGTACACTGAGGGCGGTCAGGTCACCTCTGAGGACTTGGACTTCCTATGGTTTCTCTTTTTTTTTTTTTTTTTTTTTTGTACTGGAGATTGACCAAGGAGTGCTTTACCACTAAGCTATATCCCCAGCCCTTTATATTGTTTGAGACAGGGTCTTGCTAAATTGCCCAAGCTGTCCTCAAACTTTTAGTCCTCCTGTCTCAGCCTCCCAAGTCACTGGGATTACAGGTGTATGCCACTGCACCTGACTGCTTCCTGTGATTTCATGATGGGCAGTCCTTACTGGGCTAGATCCCTGGAGCTGGAATTCAGGCAGCTTTTGTCCCCCTTTGATCTAATGCCTTGAAATTTTTCTTGTCTGAAAGGCTCTGGAAAGCGAACAACTAAGTTTGTGATAGAAACTAACATTAACCCAAGACTAGTGAGGATTAGATTAGAATTCCATTTTTTTATGTGAACTAGCTTGGTTAACTTTAAACTAGTGTTTCTCCCAGAACCTGCAGCATCAGCTTGGGAACTTGTTAGAAATGCAAATCTTGGGGTCCACCCAGACCCACTGAATCAGTAACTCAGGGGGTCGCCCAGCTGCCCTCCAGGTGATCTCCTCTAATTTAAGAAGAAACCCTCTGAACCTGAGTGTCCCTGCCCAGTAAACTGGGATGAGAGTCCCACCCACCTGATGGGGAGGATTAGGAGAGAGGCACAACAAAAGGCACCAAGGAAAAGGAAAAGAAGATTTTTTTTTTTTTTTTTTTTTTTTTTTGGTACTGGGGATTGAACTCAGGGGCACTCAACCACTGGGCCACATTCCCAGCCCTTTTTTGTATTTTATTAGAGACAGGGTCTCACTGAGTTGCTAAGTGCCTCGCCATTGCTGAGGCTGGCTTTGAACTTGCGATCCTCCTGTCTCAGCCTCCCAAGTGCAGGGATTACAGGCATGCGCCACCGCGCCTGGCTGAAAAGAATGTTCTTGCTCTGGCAGAAACCCTTAAGAAAAAGCAAAGGGATTTTGCAAAGCTGAAGATCAGGTGCCTGAGGAAGAGGCTTGCCCAAAAGATTCTTCCAACAAAGGCTTATCCAAGAAAAAGCTAAGCACTATCTCAAGGAGTATATAGGCAGGACTGAGACTTGAATAACTGGGGTTGCAAGAAAAACTGGTAGCTTCTATATACCTGCAGAACCCAAGTTGACGTTTGTCATCAGGTTCAGAGAGATCAGTGGTATAAGCCTGAAGGTCCAAAAGGTGTTGGAGCTTTTTCACCCTCACCAGACCTTCAATGGTACCTTCGCTAAGTTCAGTAAAGCTCCATGCTGACGATTAAGGTGCCATGTATTGCATGGGGTACCTGAACCTAAAGTCAGTAAGTGAGCTTGGGCCTGGGGGTGTAACTCAGAGATAGAGCTTTTGCCTGAAACGCACAGGGCATCGTGGTGCATGCCTGTAGTCTTAGCTACTTTGGGAGGCTGAGGCAGAAGAATCATGAATTCAAAGCCAAGTCTGGGGGCTGGGGTTGTGGCTCAGCGGTAGAGCGCTCGCCTGGCACGTGCGCGGCCCGGGTTCGATCCTCAGCACCACATACAAATAAACCCAATTAAACCCATTGTGTACAACTAAAACAAATAAATAAATATTTAAAAAAAAAAAAGCCAAGTCTGGGAGGATAGTGAGATCCATCTCCAAAAAAGAAAAAAATAGTTAACTAATTTACAGGCATGGCTATGGCAAAATCAGTGAAGAAGCAAATTGCCTCAACAAATAAAACTTTGAATATCTAATTCATGAGATCTGTACTGCTGAAAAATGCTTCAAAGAAGCAAATAACTTTCTGTAGCCCTTCAAATTGTCTACCATGAAGTGGAATGAAGAAAAGACCATACATTTTATAAAAGGTGGGGACACTGGCAGTGAGAAAGACCAGATCAACAGACTTATTAGCAAGATAAACTAAAGTGTCTACCATGGTATTTTTTGTAATCCAGTCAGTTAATAAACAGTAACTGCTGTCAAGTAACTCAAGGCCTGGTGGCTGCAGAGGGCCGGCTGCCTGTGAGGGGAGAGTTCACTTCACAGCAACCCCACCAGCAGGAGCCCCCATGCCATGAGGAGCCCCCACACCAGCAGGAACCCCCACAGGAAGCTGGGGAGTTTATCTTGTTTCCCGGCAATAGGAAGTAGCCTAGCATTGATGCTTTTGATTAAAGTGTTTCTCCCCTCCTCCCTCTTTGTGGTGATTTAAGGAGTAACTTGATTTCTATTATGTTTTTCTGACATTTTGCATTTAGTGATTTGTTTTTCCATTTCTCTCTTTTGCAGATAAAGACTATTTCCTGATTGTGATTCAGAATCCAACAGAATAAGCCACTCTCTTGGCTCCCTGTGTCATTCCTTAATGTAATGCCCCAAAGAATAATAGTGTTAATCATGTCAACCTGTGGAAATCACCCTAGAGCGTACGCAAACCAATCCAGTGACCAAGGTTGGTCTGGCATCTGTGCCCAGCCCCACCAGAGGAATCCTTCTGCTGTTCCAGGCACCCCAGAGTTCCCAGGAGGGCTCTCTTTCCTCACTTCCAGGTTTTGGAGCAAGAGCTTGTGAGAAGCCCACACCCAGCTTCCTTCTGACCTTTAGTTCACTTCGTCGCCCTTAGAAAAGGCTGTTTTTCTTTAACTAAAA
This sequence comes from Tamias sibiricus, assembly GCA_025594165.1. Taxonomy (NCBI): domain Eukaryota; kingdom Metazoa; phylum Chordata; class Mammalia; order Rodentia; family Sciuridae; genus Tamias; species Tamias sibiricus. The sequence continues at coordinate 174,209,240 of CM046659.1, read as the reverse complement.
ACAACCAAAATGCTTACCCTGCTGTTGTGTCTTTAAACACTAGGTTGGAAAGGCCTCTCTCTTCCTGTGTCACCACATGGTCTGAAGACCAAACCTGTGGCCTCTCCAGGCCCCGGCCATCAATTGTGTTCCTGGTCCCCCGGGCCTGTTCCCTCACAGCACCTGTGGCCATACTTCCTGAGCATAGCTTGATGTAGACACTCCTTTTATCATTTCCCACTCCTGCCAATGTTTTTTGTTTTGTTTTTTTAATATTTTATTTTTTAGTTGTAGTTGGACACAACACCTCCACCTTATTTTTTTTTTTTTTTTTTTGTGGTACTGGGGATTGAACTCAGGGGCACTCAACCACTGGGCCACATCCCCAGCCCTTTTTTGTGTTTTTATTAGAGACAGGGTCTCACTGAGTTGCTAAGTGCCTCGCCATTGCTGAGGCTGGCTTTGAACTCGCGATTCTCCTGCCTCAGCCTCCCAAAGTGCTGGGATTACAGGCGTGCGCCACCACACCCGGCTCCACCTTATTATTTATTATTATGTGGTACTGAGGATCAAACCCAGGGCCTTATGCATGCAAGGCAAGCGCTCTACCACTGAGCCACAACCCCAGCCCCCTGCCAATGTTTTGAACGTTTTTTTTTTTTTCTATTCTACTGTTATGTGGAAAGGAAGAATGATACCTGTTAAGCACCTAGAATGCACCTGGTGTGTCACATTACCTCACAGTACCCTCTGCAGATTGTGTTAAAGCCACCTCAGAAATGAGGAATTGGGGGCTAGAGACAAGCTTTCCAGGGCCTCACAGCCGGGAACACAGATTGTGAACAATGTAACCAAATAATACCTGCCCCACCTTTCTGCAGTACTGTGGATTGAATCCAGGGATACTTTGCCCAGCCCTTTTTATTTTGTTATTTTGATACGCTTTCACTAAATTGTCTAAGCTGGCCTTGAAACTTGCGATCATCTTGCCTCAGCCTCCTGAGTTGCTGGAATTACATCAACTCATACTTTTGAATACTTTTTGATATTCTTTAGTTTTTCATATATACTTAGGGAAAACATGAGCAAAAAACAGATTACCTATACCTTGTTCTTATTTTATAATAATCTTCCTTTATTATGTATGCCATGCTTTATTTGGTTGTTCATTCAACAGGTATTTAGTGAATGCCTACCATGTTCCAGTTCCTGAAAATAAGCTCTGGCCATTAGTTTTCAGGTTTTTGTGACATGTCGTGAGGGTGGTAAACCACTTCCAGGGCCACATAGGCCACAGTTAAGAGAACAGGGGGCACAACAATTCAGAGATAGGGAAGAAGCACAACAATTCAGAGATAGGGAAGAACTCATGAGCAACTAAAAATATGAGGGGAAAAATTCAACAGAAGAGTCTCAAGAGAAAGTTAAGGAAATTTCCCAACTTTAGATGAGAGAGAAAATGGAAAAGTTGAGAAAAATCAAGGATCAGTCTGGAATATTCAACCCCTGATTAACAAGAGTTCCAGAAAGAGAATCTAAAAATTATAAATGAAAGACTATAAGAAAAATTCCTGGAGTTAAAAACAGGAATTTCCAGAATAAAAGGCCTGAGAGTCCAGAGTAATTGCTTTTTAGAAGACCCATGCCAAGCCAGGCGCAGTGGCACACTCCTTAATCCCAGCACGTGGGAGGCTGTAGTAGGAGGATCGCAAGTTCAAAGCCAGCCTCAGCAAAACCAAGGCACTAAGCAACTCAGTGAGACCCTGTCTCTGAATAAAATACAAAATAGTGCTGGGGATGTGGCTCAGCGGTTGAGTGCCCCTGAGTTCAGTCCCTGGTACCCATAAAAAAAAAACAATAAAAATAAAAAAAAAACCCATGCCAACCCCATTATCATGAAATCTCTGAACATGGCAGGCAGGAAATCCAGAGAGAAACAAAGGAACAGGGCACACAGGATTAGAGATCAAAATGGTAGCCAAGCACAGTGGTACACACCTGTAATCCCAGCGACTCAGGAGGCTCAGGCAGAAGAATTGCAAGTTCAAGGCCAGCCTCTAGCAATTTAGCCCCTGATCAATTTCGTGAGATTCTGTCTCAAAATAATAAAAAGGCTGGGGATGTAGCTCAGAGGTCAAAACAACAACAAAAATGCCTCTGGATTCAATCCCTAGTTTAGAAAAAAAAAAAAAAAAAAAGGCAATTCTGACAGCATTACCAGTAGTTTCTGCCCTCAAACTTCGGGGGGGGGGGGGGGGGTGGACAACCTAGAGTTCTCAGCCCAGTCATATTAAGTGAAGTATTTTCAGACTTATAAGTATGCATGCATCCATCTCCCATGCACCCTTTCTCAGGAAGCTACTGGAATATGTACTTCATTAAAGCAAGGGAATAAAGCAAAACAAGCAGATACAGAATCCAGGCAATCAGAGACTCAATGCATTATGACAGACAAAAGGGAGGCTTCCGGGTAATGGTGAAGAGCACTGGGGAGTAAGTTCAAAGGAGGAATGTTTCCAAGAAGAGAAAATTGATAGGCTATCAGATGTATTTGAATATATGAGGAGGTTTGAGTTCTCCAGAGATTTTAGGATAATTTAGTATCAGCACCAAAAAATAAAAATTATACAGTTAAGCCGGGCACGGTGGCGCACGCCTGTAATCCCAGCACTTTGGGAGGCTGAGGCAGGAGGATCGCGAGTTCAAAGCCAGCCTCAGCCATGCGAGGCACTTAGCAACTCAGTGAGACCCTGTCTCTAAATAAAATACAAAAAAGGGCTGGGGATGTGACCCAGGGTCGAGTGCCCCTGAGTTCAATCCCCGGTACCACAAAAAAAAAAAAAAAAAAAAAAAAAAAATATATACAATTAAAAGGAAATCCCAGATGGGCTTGGTGGTGCATACCTGTAGTCCCAATGACTCAGGAGGCTGAGGCAGGGGGATCACAAATTGCTGGGATTACAGGTATGTGCCACCATGCCTGATTTTTTTTTTTTTTTTTTGATGCTAGAAGTCTTTGGGCAAAAAAAAATTATAAATTTTTAATAACCTAACAATATATTTATAAACTGGTGCCTTCCAGTCCTTTTCCAATAAAGTAACTGAAGAGTGAAGACAATTATCTAGAATTCCCTGGAGAACTGGGGCGTTAACCAAAGGGGAGCCACCACAAGCATGACAAATCTCTTTGAAGTCTCCTACTATCTCTGAAAATGAACTTGTATTTTGCATACTGGGAGTTTAGTGGAGAATGCAGGGCCCAGTTAGCCAGTGAAAACTGGAGGTGACTTGGACAAGAGGGTTTCCTGGCACAGAAGTGGGGCATTCACTGGGCTGGGATTGTGGCTCAGCGGTAGAGTGCTCGCGATCCTCAGCACCACGTACAAGTAAACACATTGTGTACAACTAAAGTAAATAAATAAATATTAAAAAAAAAAAAAAAAAAAGAAGTGGGGCATTCAGAAGTGTGTCAGGACTTGCTACTGTTGACCATGGGAGTGAGACATGGAGGGAGACCCCAGAGTGCTTGTTGGCAACGAGGTGCTTCAGTTACTGAGATGGGAATGACTGGGGGACTTTGAAGGGAACCAAACGGCCTGCTTAATTAAAGCCATTAGTTACCAATATGTCTAATGAGATGTGTTGAGTGAACTGCTGATGCCGAGTACACTATTCTGAGTACACTATGCTGGACATGCAGATGTGGAGTTATCAGCCTGTGATTGGTATTTAAAGTCAAGGGGCTTCAAAGGGATTCCTCAGAGTGAAAGAAGGAAGAGAGAAGAAGGAGAAATGAGGTCTGAAAGCAGGACCCGGTATGCTTCATCTCTGGACTCTTGTAGAGGAGCAGCAGCCAGAAGGCTTGGTGGTCACAGAAGTTTCACTTAGGGTGTGGTTCCACTTTAGAAAACGCAGAATAACTGGTTTTAAAAGGACAAAAGTTGATCTGGTCGGTAGTCCAGAACCCAGGTTCCTTTCAGCTTCTAGTTCCACTACCTCCAAGATAGCTACTGAAACCCCAGAAATCACATTCAAATTCCAGGCAGCTGATGAAGGCCGGGGGTGGAGAAGGGAATACTCTTTAAGGAGATTTCCCAGAAATCTTGCACAACGATTTCCACTGATGCTTTATTGACCAAAGTTTAACGACTTGGCCCATCCTAACTGCATGGAAACTGGGAAGTCACGTCCTCTATCGGGGTGCACGGCTGCCCTAAAGGACATTCAGGCTTCTCTGCAAAGGTGGAATGGGATAGTATTTGTTGGAAGTACCCATGAGCAGCCTCTGTCACAGAAGCCAAGAGGAGTAAGAATTTCAAGGAGGAAGTGGTCCTGGGCTCCCGAGGACTGAGGACCCCGCAGATCTTTTACAAGGGCAACGGTGGGGATGGAAGAGCCACTGGAGCGGGGTCAGGAGCGGATGCCCAGAGGAGAAGTGGCCAGGACTGAGTGGGGAGGTCGATAAGGGGTGTGAGTTGCTGGTGGGGGCGCTGCGTGGCCTCCCAGAGGAGCAGAGGCCAAGAGCGAGGAAGGCCGGCACCAGGGCCCACGTGAAGGGCTGGCGTCTGGGAAGGAGCAGCACACCGGGGCGGGAGGGCGAAGGGGGCTGGGCAGCCCATCAGCGCCTCTGCATTCTCTCTTCCAGCCAGGGGCGTGCGGTCGAGGAGATGCACAGCAGAATTCAGCAGGGAGCTGAGGGCTGTGGAGGTGGAACCTGTGGCGGGCGAGCGAGTGATGGCGCAGGCACGCGCGGTGGGCTGCAGGCGGGCTCGCCTCTGCGGCTGGGGCGACCGCGGACTCCCGAGCTGCCTGGAGGCGGGACAGTGGAGACGCGAGGGAGAGTCAGATGGGCTGGAGGGCGACTTGGGGTAGACAGAGGATAGGATAGCGACTGACCGGTGGGTGGGGACGGGGCATGACAGTCCACTGAGCCTGGTGAGCTGCTGGGATGGGGCTCGGGGACGTGGGGATTGGCTGGAGGCCCTGGTCTAGGCGAAGACAGTGATTTCCTTTTAATGTGCTGAGTTTGAGGAACCCCAATGCCTAGGCGGCCTTTGTTCAAGAAGCAGGGCCTCGACCTGAAGCCTGGAGGGACAGGCTGGAGTCAGCCAGGGCACAGATGGCACAGGCCCCCAGGGGTGGCTCAGTACAGCTGAGCAGAGGCAGCCTCCCCAGGGGACTGCCAGCTCTGAGGACCGGTATGGGGAAGGTGGGGCTTGAGGACTCTGGGGCGTGGGGGTGGCAACACTGGCCCCCTTCCAGTGTTAGAATTAGGGAGGCCAGAGCCCCACCCCTGTCCCCCATCCCCCACCAGAGCTGGCGGAGGGACCAGAGGTGGAGGCAGGTGGAGGCCTTCTGAAGCCTGTGGCAGTGGGGTTGGTGGTCTTGGTTTCCACTTGCCCAGTGAAGCCATAGTCTGAACTTGAGGTTTGGGGGCCCCTGGGTGAGTCTTAGTTCCTCCCATCTTTGGAAAATTCCTCCTGGAGTCTGTAAACATCAACGTACTTACTCAGAGATAATGACCCTGCCTCAAACACCAACCCTCTTGGGTCCTCCCAGTGGAAGCTGATTTTACAAGGGACATCATCACCTTAAATAAGACACCACCATGGGCGGTGCTCAAGTTGGTCCAGCTGATTCCTGTCTCTCCCAAGACCCCAGGCCTTCTGGGTTGTGCCCTAATTTCAGATACTCTCTCCACTCACTTTCAGATGAAGAAAGGGGCTTCCATAGTGAAAGACCTTGCTCAAAGTTATTCAGTAAATGGTGAAGCTGCTTTAGACCCAGGTCTGTGTCTGGCCTGCCTGCCTCGGTGCAAACAAGCAAACAGACTCCAAGGAACTGTGTGACCTGTGAGATCACATAGTCATCAGTGGCCACGCAGGTCAGCGGTGCTCCTCCCTCATGTGACAGGCCAGCCAAGGCCAGCTGTCTGCTTTTTCTCAGGCTCATGTGTCCAAGTCAGGAGCCACAGAATGGCAGGAATGAGAGGGTAGGAGTGGAGCTGCGAGGAGCATGCTTGACCATGGGCCAGACAGGCCAGACACTTCTCAGAGCTGAAACTCCCACACCTGTTTCTCAGCACCCAGCAGCTATGCTTGCCACAGACTTGGTCCCTGAACATGGTCCGCAGTGGGAGACACACCCTCTGGATAGTGGCTGGCAGAGATGACACTGTGGGCATCCAGAGGAAAGGTCATTCACTCAAAGGATATTTATGGAGCACCCGCCATGTGCCCCACCCTGTCTTTGTGCTGGGATAGAGCAGGAACCAAGCATCTAGAAAAGCCTGGGGACTAAAGATGTAGCACAGTGGTAGAGTGCTTGCCTAGCAAGTACAGGCCCTGGATTCCAATCCCAGCACTGCAATCAATCAGTTAATCTGTCAGTCAATCACCCTGGCCATAGGGGCTTGCCTTTTAATGGAAAAGAGAAAGAAAACAAACAAAATTTTCAAAAATAACATTAAATTTAAAACCACAACGAGGTACCACTATACACACCAAAATGGATAAAATAAAAATGAATGATAACACTAAACAGTGACAAAGATACAAAGCAATAAGAACTCCCATATATTGTTGACAGGAGCCGAAAGTGGAAAAATGCTCTTGAAAAATGGCTGGTAAACTCTCCTGCCCCACAACCCAACAATTCCTAGGTATGTCCAAATGAAACAAAAGAAATATATCACAGATGACTATCACAGGAAATGTTCACAGCAGCTTTATTCACAGTTGCCCAAAACTGAAATTAGCCCAGTTAACCATCAATGGAAGATTGAATAAACAATCTGGTGTGTCTATACAAAGGAACCTAGTGGGCAGGATGAAGAAATGATCAGAGATGGTGGTGGCAGAGGAGGAGGATTTGCAGTACCCAGGGGCGCTCTACTACTGAGATACCCCACCACTGAGCTCCTCACCCCCAGCCCCACCCACCCCCCTTTTTATTGAGACAGGATCTCACTAAATTGCCAAGGCTGGCCTGGAACTTGCCGTCCTACTGCCTCAGCCTCACGAGTAGCTGGAATTACAGGCATGTGCCATCACGCCCAGCCTAAAGTGAATGAACCTCAAAAACTTGATGTTGAGTTAAAGAAGTCAGACACAAAAGAATACCTACCGCATGATTCCATCTCTATGAAATTCTAGGCCTGGCAAACACAGGCCCTGGGTTCCATCCCCAGCACCATGAAAAAAAAAAAAGTATATGACATATTAGGTGATAACTGCTGTGGCAAAAAAAAAAAAAATTAAGTAGCAAGGAGTAGGGAGGTAGGAGATGGAGTGAGAGGGTCAGGGGCTGCAATTACATTAGATCATTTGAGAAGTTTTCCTTGAGATGACAGTTGACCCAAGACTTGCAGAAGGTAAAGGGATGAACCACACAGAGATTTTGGAAGAATATTCCAGGGTGAAGCCAAGAAGGCACGGTGAGTATATGAAGCCAGGGGAGATGTGGGCTGGGTCCTGTGGGCCTCGTGCACTACCAGCATCCCTTGGCTTTACTCTGAATGACCGGGCTGCAAGGATGACATAAGCCTGTCCTGCATGCACAGGATTGCTCTTGTCATTGTAGTCAGGCCATACTGGAGGGGGCAAGACCAGAGCAGGGGCACCCAAGAGGAGACAATGTTAATAGGCAAGAGATGGTGGCAGCTCTGGCCTGGATGGAGTGGTGGAGATGGAACCACAGGATTTGAGGATGCATTGAATGTGGGGCAGGTGGGGAGTGGTAAAGGAAAGGAAGGAGTCACAGATGATTCTGAGGTTTTTGACCTAAGTAATAGAGACAGAAAATATTACAAATGGAACACTTTTGGGGGAAAATCATAGATTTTTTCTGGGCAGGTCAAGTTTAAGGTTTCTGTTAGACAGTCAAGTAGAGACATGGAGGCCAGGCCACACCACCGGGTTGTTAGATGGGGCAGCCCAGGGGCCAGTGAGCAGGGAAACTTGAGCCTGGAGGGATCAGCCTGCTGAGGTCAAGTGAGAGGAACAAGGGCACACCTTGCGGTGTAGGGCACTAGCCCTCCTCCCCAACTCCAGATCCAGCTCAGGGCTGCCTGAGAAAAGACAGGTGTAACCATTTTCCCAAGGCCATGGCTGACCCAGTTCTTTCTGCTGCCCTTAATGGCTCTGATCATCTCAGTGTCCTGTGACACTGTGAAGTTTGTCCACATTGACACACGGCTTTAGACCAAAAGCAAACTGAGACCCCCCAGGACAGGTCTGTCTCTTGGCAAATAAGGTTTTATTGGGATACAGCAGCTAAACCAGACGCCTGGGGCTGGGGTGTAGCTCAGTAGTAGAGGGCTTGATTCACAGGTAGGAGGCCCTGGGTTCAATCCCCAGCACTGCCAAAAACAAAAACAAATAAACAAACGAACAAAAACCAGAGACCTGGTGACCTGCAAAGCCTAAAATCTACTGTCTGACACTTTAAGGGAACTTTGCTCACCCTTGCTTTCCCTTTCTTTGCAAGAGTGCTGTTATGGAAACCACAGCAAGATATTTAAATGAATCCATTAATATGTATACAGTTAGGTGAGTACTGATTTTTTTGCTATTCTAAAAATGCTACAATAAACAGTTTTTGTTTTTGTTATTTTTGGTACCAGGGATTGAACCCAGGGGGCTTAACCGCTGAGCGACATCCCCAACCCTTTTTACTTTTTGAGACAGGGTCTCACTGAGTTGCTTAGGGTCTTGCTAGTTGCTGAGGCTGACCTGGAGCTTTTGATCCACCTCCCTCAGGCCCCCAAGTCACTGAGACCACAGGCGTGTGCCACCACGCCCAGATTACAATAAACATTCTTAACCATGTTTCTTTGGACTCCTGTGCACACCCTTACGTGGAATTCCTGGTTTGTAGGACATGGGCATCTTCAGTGTAGGCAGGTTTTGCCTAGTTGTTCTCTTGGTGGCTGAAATAAATCACTTACAGTGCAGCAGTGGTGTAGAGGCCCCATTTTCCCATATTATGCTAAAACTTTGTATGAGGTGTTGTCCACCTTTTTGGTTACCAATCTTTATCATTTATTCCCTTGTGATTCTCCTACCTCAGCCTCCCAAATCTCTGGGATTATTGGGCCATGCTGCTGTGCCCAGCAAATTAGCTGGTTTTTTGAGGGGTAGCTTTTTTTTCTTTCTTTCAATTTGCTTAATATGTATAGGGCTGTTTACTTTGTCCCTTTGTTTTCAAATCAGTTTTGGCAAATTATCTTTTTTTCTATAAAATTACCTGTTTCATCTAAGTTTTAAATTATTTGGCATAGGGCTGGGGTTGTGGCTCAGTGGTAGAGTACTAGCCTAGCATGTGTGAAGCACTGGGTTAGATCCTTAGCAGCAAATAAATAAATAAAATACAGGCAGTATGTCCATCTACACCTAAAAATTTTTTTAAACAACACAAATTTATTGGCATAAAGCTTATAATATTCTTGTCATTTCTGCTGTATCTCTATTTAAAGAACATCTGTATCTAAAACAGACATCACTTTTGCATTGTGTTTATTTGTCTTTTCAAATTTCCAGCTGTGTCTTGTGGTCCATGATAATGTTTTTGTCTTCTATGTAATCACTTTCTGCTCATTATTACCTACCTTCCACTTTGAGTTTATATTGATACGCCTTTAAAATTTGACACACTGCCGGGCGCGGTGGCGCACGCCTGTAATCCCAGCACTTTGGGAGGCTGAGGCAGGAGGATCGCGAGTTCAAAGCCAGCCTCAGCAATGGCGAGGCACTTAGCAACTCAGTGAGACCCTGTCTCTAAATAAAATACAAAAATGGGCTGGGGACTTGGCCCAGTGGTCGAGTGCCCCTGAGTTCAATCCCCAGTACCACACACACACACAAAAAAAAAATTGACACACTGCTCATTTATTTTCTGTATTCATATATACTTTTTTGCCATGCTGGGTATTGAACCCAGGGCCTCGTGCACGCGAGGCGAGCACTCTACCAAATGAGCTAGATCCCCAGGCCTTTTTTTACATTTTAAAAATTCTAATTTGTTATACATGTTTGCAGAGTACTTTTTTTTACATTTTATTCAAGATAGAGTCTTGCTAAATTGCTCAAGACCTCACTAAGTTGCTGAGGCTGGCTATGAACCTGAGATCCTTGCGCCTCAGCCTCCAAAGCCTCTGGGATTACAGGCGTGCGCCACTGTGCCCAGCTGTATTTCTTCTTCTCTAATATCAATAACAAGGCTATAAATCTTCTAAATGCTATTTTAGTTATCCCCATCCAAGTTTTGTTTTTTTTGGGGGGGGTGTACTGGGGAATGCACTCAGAGGCACTTGATCACTGAAGTCACATCCCCAGCCCTATTTTGTATTTTATTTAGAGACAGGGACTCACTGAGTTGCTTAGCGCCTCACTTTTGCTGAGGCTGCGATCCTCCTGCCTCCCAAGCCGCTGGTATTATAGGTGTGCACCACCATGCCTGGCCCCATCCAAGTTATTAACATGTATACATTTTTTTTTTTTTTTTTTTTTGTACCAGGGGATTGAACTCAGGGTCCTTAACCATTGAGCCACATCCCAGCCCTTTTTACTTTAAATTTTGAGACATGGTCTCTCTAAGTTGTTTAGGGCCTTGCAAAATTGCTGAGGCTGGCCTCAAACTTGAGATGCTCCTGCCTCATCCCCTCAAGCTGCTGGCATTACAGTCATGGACCACTGTGCCTGGTTATATACTCATTTTTGTTTGATCTACATGTTTCTCATTTTTATGATTTTCATCTTTGAGTAAAGAGTTATTTCAAAGTAAGTTTAAATTTCCGAATGTTTAGAGCTTATTTGGCTCTTGTCTGTAGTCAAAAATTATGGTCTGTATAAAATTTACTATTTGATATCTGTTTTTGTCTTGGAGCCTAGTAGTGGATCATTTTTTTTTTTTTTTTTGTAAGTAATTCTTCTTCCTCCTCCTCCTCCTCCTTCCCCTTCCCCCCTCCCCTTCCTTCTCCTCATCCTCCTCCTTCTTCTTACTGGGGATTAAACCCAGGGGTGCTCAACCATGAGCCACATTCAGCCCTTTTAAAATATTTTTATTAGAGACAGGGTCTCGCTGAATTGCTAAGTGCCTCACTAAGTTGCTGAAGCTGGCTATGAATTCACAATCTTCATGCCTCAACCTCCCAAGCCACTGGGATTACAGGTCTGTGCCACCATGCCCAGCTGTAAATAATTCTTGTATCTGAAAGTAATATGTAATATGATTCTGTAGAGGTCCAGTGATCAGGATTATTGACTGTATTAAAATTATCTATTAATTACTTAAAGAAGTCTTAATTCTCCCACTGTGATGGACTTGGCAATTTCTCTTGTATCCTCTCATTTTGCTATATATTTTCTTTTTCTATGTATGTCAGCCTCATTTTTACAACCTGGAACATACACATTCAGAACTAAGCACTGTCCCTTTCATCATTTTGTATGGCCCTCTTAATCCCTAATGAATGTCCTTGCCAGGCCTGAAGTCACAGTGCCTCAGGAGGCTAAGGCAGGAGGATTCCAAATTTGAGGCCAGCCTTAGCAACTTAGCAAGACCCTGTCTCCAAATAAAAAATAAAAAGGGCTGGGGATCTAGCTCAGTGGTAAAGTGGCCCCAGGCTCAATCCCCAGTACAAGAAAAAAGAAAAAGAAAAAGAAAAATGTCCTTTGCCAGTAAAGCAAACTGATTTATTTTTTTTTCCCCCAGAGGGGTTACTGGGGAATGAACCCAAGGCCTCATGCATGCTAGGCAAGTGCACTACTGTTGAGCTATATCCCCAGCCCTGATTTTTCTGTAGGTATATTTTTTGTTAGTTTTTCCTCTGTACAGCATTTTCCAGCTTTTTACTTTCGGTGCCATTTGTTTATTTTTGTGGTTCTGGGAATCAAACCCAGGACCTCATGAAAGTGTTCTACATTCCCAGCCCTTTCTGCTATATTTTTAATAGTCTTTACTATCCTCTTTACAATTCTGCATTGGAGTTATACTTTCCATCTATATCTTTCAGTGATCCTTAAATATGAAACACACACTTGACTAAGCCAGACAATAATCAACATCTTTATCCTTCTCTCAAACAAATCAAGGTCCCTTTTACTCTATTGCTCTCTCCAGCCTAGTTTTGGTCCCATACACCTTGTTTTTGTACCCCACAAAGTCATCATTTCTATTCATGATCCATATTGTTTGTTTAGATTTATCTACATGTTTACCATTTTATTTGCTCATCATTTTCCATCTAATGTCTTCCTTTTGGGCCTACATATCCTTGTTATCTAAGTCTGTCCTTTTTTGGGGGGCAATGGAGATTGACCCCATGGATGCTCTACCACTAAGCTACACCACAGACACACACACACACACCAGACTAGCCTTGGCAGCTTAGAAAGACCATGACTCAAAAATAAATAAATAAATATATAAATATATATATATATATATATATATATATATATATATATATATATATATATATGGAAAGTCATGGTCTTTCTAAGCTGCCAAGGCTAGTCTGGTACTTGCCATTCTCCTGCCTCAGCATCCGGGGTCACTGAGATTATAGGCGTGCACCACTGTATCAAGCTGAAATAAGTTCTTATTTATTTTTGGTACTGGGAATTGAACCCAGGGGTGCTTTTCCACTAAATCACATCCACAGCATCTGGCTGAAATAAATTTTTAAAAAATTATTTCAGCCGGGCTCAGTGGCGCACGCCTGTAATCCCAGCACTTTGGGAGGCTGAGGCAGGAGGATCGCGAGTTCAAAGCCAGCCTCAGCAATGGCGAGGCACTTAGCAACTCAGTGAGATCCTGTCTCTAATAAAATACAAAAAAAAAGGGGGGGGGGGCTGGGGATATGGCCCAGTGGTCGAGTGCCCCTGAGTTCAATCCCTAGTACCAAAAATTTTTTAAAAATTATTTCAGTAATGTTCTTTTGTAATTTTATCTTTTTTCACTCTTAAGATCATGCATTAACAATTGGTTGACAATATTTGCCTGTAATGATTTGAAGATACTATCATATTTTATTCTGGCTTCTGTATTTGCTGCTGAGAAGTCTGTTGTTGATGCAATTTTTTTTATTTAATCCATCCTGTTTTGGTAGTTTTTAAGATTTCTTGTTGGGTGTATGCTTGTAATCCCAGCCACTCCAAACACTGTGGCATGAGGGTTGCAAATTCGAAGCCGGCCTTGGCAATTTAGCAAGACCCTGTCACAAAATAGAAAGGGCTGGGGTTGTAGCTAGATGGTAGAGCACCACTGGGTTCAAGCCCCAGTGTCAGGACGGGATGGGGGGAAACCTAGTCTTTGGAATTCTGCAGATTCCCTGCAAAATGTGCAGGTACTTTTATTTATCCTGCGCTGGATTTTTTTTGTGAAGATCCGGGTCTTTAATCAGTTTTCAAAATCCTTTAAGAATTGCCTCTCTACAGTCTGTCTATCCTTTCCTTCTGGAACCCTGACTGGACCTACTTTTTAATCCTGCCACTTCTCTTGCTTATTCTCCGTCACCTTACCTCTCTGGATAAATGGATCTAGCCTCCAGTTCAGTGATTTTCTCTTCTGCCGTGTTGGAGCCACTGTCTTACCTCACTCCTTGAGACTTGGATTTCTATGGCTTTATTCTAAAATTCTTTTAAAGACCGGGTGTTCCTTTCTAGAGTCCTGCTCTTTCTGCAGGTCTACTGCCCCCTTACGTTCCATATCGCTAACCTAACCTCGGTGAAGGTGAAGGGTAGCGGGTGAAGGTGAAGGCTGCTGAGGCCCACACCAGGATCTCACAGGCTCAGAGCAGAATGCGGTGGGAGGCAGAGAGCAGCCACGCACGCTCTGCAGCCGGCCTCACCTCACTTTGGGCCGGGGTAGGTGCTCGCGCCGGCCGTGACGTCACGGGACTGTGACGCGCCCTAGAGCTCCGCCCCTTCGCGTTCCGCGCCGGGAATCCAGGCTCTCTGCGCCGTGACGTCACGGATCCGGGCGGGCGGGTTTTGCGTCGGCCCAATGGGAGCTGCGCGCCGGCCTCCCCTTTAAGGAATGTTGTGACCTGACGTCACCCAGGCGAGTTACCTCCCGCAGCCGCCGCCGCCGGGCTCAGCGCGAACCCCGGAGCCCTTGAGCGCGAGCCCCGGAGCCCCCGGAGCCCCGAACCGCAGCCACATCCCTAAGCAGCGCGCCCCGGATCCCCAACTGCGCGCCCCGCCGGGCCCGCGCGATGCCCTCGGACCGGCCTTTCAAGCAGCGGCGGAGCTTCGGTGAGGCCCTGTGGGCGACCTGTGAGGGGGGCAGGCGGCGGGCCCAACCGACCCCGACTGCTGCAGGTGACGTCAGCCCCGTGACGTCAGGCTCCGGCTAGACCCCGGGTTGGGAGGTCACTCTGCCGGGCGGGAGTGTCTCCTACCCACCGAGTCCCGTGCCACGGGGCTGCGGGGCCGACGGCCACGGGGGAGGGTGCTGGGGCGGGCCCGGAGCCGCCCCTTGGGGACCGGCGGGGCGGAGCCGCGGGGAGGGCCTAGGCCCGTCCGGCCTCACGCTGACCGCCGTCCGCAGCCGACCGCTGTAAGGAGGTGCAGCAGATCCGCGACCAGCACCCCAGCAAGATCCCGGTGAGTCCCGCGCCCCCCGGCCCCGCCCCGCCCAAGCCCCGCCCCGGGCTCACGCGTCCCCTCCCACCCCACTCCCAGGTGATCATCGAGCGCTACAAGGGTGAGAAGCAGCTGCCTGTCCTGGACAAGACCAAGTTCCTGGTCCCGGACCATGTCAACATGAGCGAGTTGGTCAAAATCATCCGGTGTGTGGGCAGTGGCCAGAGGGGCACTTAAGTGGGACTGGGCTGGGTCCCCGCTGACAAGGGGTGTGAGTGGGATCAGGGTCTCGGGGCAGGGAACTGGTTCCCAGTGCTGGAAGATTGGGAAAGGTCAAGGTCGGAGCTGGAGTCAGTGTCCCGAGGTGAAAGCCTGCAGGAGGGGCTGAATGGGTGGGAAGCTGGGGACTTCGATCATTCAAAAGAAAGGGTCTGGCCATCACAGGCATGCCCTCCTGCCCCCTCAGGCGTCGCCTGCAGTTGAACCCCACGCAGGCCTTCTTCCTGCTGGTGAACCAGCACAGCATGGTGAGCGTGTCCACGCCCATCGCGGACATCTATGAGCAGGAGAAGGATGAGGATGGATTCCTCTACATGGTCTACGCCTCCCAGGAAACCTTCGGCTTCTGAGCCAGCAGTAGGGGGGGAATGGCCTGGGAGTGGGGGGGCCGGGTCAGGCTCTGCCCAGGGAGCTCATGAATCCTGAACTGAGCTGCCTCTGCCCCTGGGGGGCTGGGCAGGGGTGTGGTCCCTAGTTAGGGGGCACCAACCAGCCTACTCTGCCCTGGATGGGCTGAGGGCCAGTCACAATAGGGTTGACCCCCTGGGTGCTGGCTGGGTTGAGGGAGGGTGGGGAGTGGCCCCCAGCACCCCTGCTGTGTTTTTTTTTTTTTTTTTTTTAGGCCCCTGCCTGTCTGCCCACCTGCCCCTCACCCACTTGTGGCTCTGCCCCCCTGCCTGGACCTGTCCATCCCTGAAAGACTGGCCCTTGGCTCCCCCATCTCCACATGGTGTATGGAACTGTGGTCATTGTCCCTCTGCAGAATAAAGATTGCTCAGGCCTGCCTGGCCCTTTGCCTCCAGCTGCTTGCTTGGGATTAGGGAGGGCTGCTGGGTGGCTGTCCCCAAACCAATCAGCCCCCAGCACACTTGTCTGTGGACTTCCTGTTCCTTCTGGAAACCCACACCTCTATGTAGTATACCATAACAATCAGGCCAACTCTCCCATCTCCCAGCCTATCACCAGTGTGATGTGGATGTGGTCCCAGGGTAAATATCTTTATAACAAAACATTTTATTTATTAAGTAGCTACAACCTATCAAGCACTGCTCACCCTTTCCCCCCTTCCTGCCTGGGAGGGGGCTCCTTGGTGTGCAGGGCCACAAAGTAGGGGTCCAAGTGGGGGTACTTCCAGCTGTTCCCCACAAGCCTTGCTGCCAGCCATGGCCCCTCTTTGATGCCAGAGATTTGTGTCCCTGGACTCGAACCTCTTTTGCCAGAGGACTTGCCTGCAGGCAACTCTGAATATGGAGCCTGGCCCAGCTTCTGGCCCTTTCTTGTTGAGGTCTGTACAGCACTGTGCCCTGCCAGACCTACTTGAGCACAAGCATGGCCTCTGTGCCGTCCTTGGCCGTCAAGTAGAGACCGTGTGTGAGGTAGTACTCCCGTCGCAGGAAGGCATAGAAGTAATCAGAAATGAGCAGGATCTGGGAGGAGAGAGAGGGTGTGAGAAACTGTGGGACATCCCTGAACCAGGGCTCATGTGGGGTTGGACAGTTGTTGGGAGACAGGAGAGCCCCTGTGTGGCATTTCCTGTCAAAGTCCCAGCCTGTCCCTGGACCAAGAACCCCTGCCTAAGGAAGCCCTCCCAGGACCCACACTCGACCTGAAAGATCTTTCTGGGCCCTCAGCAATTGTGTATACACTGCAGCCTACTCCCTTTCCAGTTCACACCTCAATCCCAAAATCTGGTGTCTAGATTCCAGTGTATATGAAATCAGTGGCCCCTGAGCCTCACCTCTTGGTGCTCATAGGTACCTTCACCCTACCAGGTCCCCATCACATTCCTCACATTCCCTGGGCAAACCTGCTTCTCCTACTGGTACCTGTGTCTCCATCTCCTATCCAGGAGCCCAGGCCACAAAATCACTTGGCACTTCTCCCATATACCAAGACACCAAGGCCTGACAGTTCTACCTCCTGCACCTTCAGACCCACCATTCCTATCCATCCCCACAGCCACTACCCTGGACAAACCATCTGTCATCTCTTAGACATCAACAAAGCCTCGTCCCTGGATTCCCTGCTGCCGAACCTGTCCTCATACTGTGCTACCTGGCAGCCAGAGGGAACTTTTGAAAACACAAATCTGATCATGTTACTGCCCAGCTTAAATTCCTCTAAAGGCTGCCCAGGCTCTTAGGTGAAAAATCACACTCTGGGTCTCTGAGGCCTTGGTACCTGGTCCCTTCCTGCACATATGCATCACCCTCTCTCCCAGTACCACCTCACGCCGCTGCAGGATCTTTGCTGTTTCCTCTGCCTGGAATGTTCTTTTCCTTTCATCTAGTCAGCAGCTGTATGCCCTTCAGGCCTCAGAAAGGGCACTTACCCTTCAAATTAGGTTTTGGCCACATTAACCTCTATTTGCTGGCACAAATCACTTAAACTGCAATTTTACATTCAGCTGTGTGACTAGCTCCATCAGGACAGGGCCCTGGGTGTTTGTGCTACTAAGATGTCTCTGTGCCCAGCTCAGTTTCCATATTGGGCCACAGAATCAAAAGCAATAGAGCAGCTTAGCCCACTGTCACCCTCGAGGAGGCCCAGAGAGGAACAGAGATTTACCAAGCTCCCTGAACAGTAGACCCTGAAGTCTTGTAATTCCATTCAGCCCAAGCTCCCCAAGATCTTGGTGCCTGGGGTTTTGAAGGATTAGAGGATAAGGGCTCATTGCTGTGGACACGGTGGTTCTCAGGCACTCACTTAGGGGCCTTTCAGAGAGTCAATATCATTTACCTCTTGGCACAGACAGACTGAGGCCTAGAACAAGGAAGACACTTGGCCAGGGTCCTGGGATAAGTCAAAGGTTGAGCTGAGCCTGGGATCTAGGCCTCTGGACCCAAGAACACTGTCCTGGGCAGCTTCTCATTTACCTGACGATAACTCAAGAGCAGCTAAGGAGAGCTGGGAGGGGCTGATAGCACTGAGTTTCAGGACTGTACTGCTATCCCATCACCACAGGAACTCCCCTGCAAGGTTTAATATCCCCATTATCCCCAATATCCCCCTATTAGGTAATTAGACTGACACATAAAACTGTCATTTTGGGGGCTGGGATTGTGGCTCAGTGGTAGAGCGCTTGCCTAGCATGTACGCAGCCTGGGTTCAATCCTCAGCACCACATAAGAATAATGGTGGGGCTGGGGCTGGGGCTGGGGCTGAGTGGTAGAGTGCTCGTCTTGCATGTGTGAGGCCCTGGGTTCGATCCTCAGCACCACATAAATAAAATAAAGGTATTGTGTCCACCTACATCTAAAAAAATTTTTTTTAAAAAACGGCATTTTGTACTACTAAATAACTATTTTTTTAAAAAACTGCCATTTTGCAGATTAAAAAGGTTTGAACTGGCAATTTCATATCCTCTAATCTAACATAAAATTGGAGGGTAAAAAAGAAATACAAATAGTAGAGTAAGCATTGTTATTCAGAACTACCAGAACAAGTTACTTTAAGACCTTACCAAGCTATTTTTTCCTTATCACCTTAACTTTATAAACTATGTACGTGTATTTCCTTGATAAAACTAATTCAATTAAAAATAACCAGCTAGCCAGTGCTGTGGCACATGCCTGTAATCTCAGCAGCTTGGGAGGCTGAGGCAGGAAGACTGCAAGTTCAAAGCCAGCCTCAGCAAAAATGAGGCACTAGGTAACTCAGTGAGACCCTGTCTCTAT
The DNA here is from genome assembly GCA_025594165.1 of Tamias sibiricus. Taxonomy (NCBI): domain Eukaryota; kingdom Metazoa; phylum Chordata; class Mammalia; order Rodentia; family Sciuridae; genus Tamias; species Tamias sibiricus. The sequence continues at coordinate 174,190,717 of CM046659.1, read as the reverse complement.
ATAAAATACAAAATAGGGCTGGGGATGTGGCTCAGTGGTTAAATGCCCTTGACTTCAATCCCTGGTACCAAACAAAAAAACAACAATCAGCCAATAAATAACTGAAACAGCCGGGCGCAGTGGCTCACGCCTGTAATCCCAGCACTTGGGAGGCTGAGGCAGGAGGATTGCGAGTTCAAAGCCAGCCACAGCAATGGCGAGGCACTTAGCAACTCAGTGAGACCCTGTCTTTAATAAAATACAAAAAAGGGTTGCGGATGTGGCTCAGTGGTCGAGTGCCCCTGAGTTCAATCCCCGGTACCAAAAAAAAAAAAAAAACCAACAACAAAAAATTGAAACAATAAATAGGGGAGAAGAAACAAGTATTCCCTTCAGAAAAATGCCAAACAATATACACACAGTAGCCCTCTAAGGGGTACAGCTTAGTTCTTGCCCACTCCTCTGCCCCCAGGGTCGGCTAAACTTAGGGACTCTCTCCTGCTTGGGAACAAGGAAAGGGAAGAGTCATTCTTCAGTGGAGAGACCTGACAAACACCATCTTAACCAAGTGCTGAGGGTTGACATCAGTTTGAGGTCACAGGGCTAGCCTGTATCCCATGGGACACAAGGATGCCTTGCTCATTCTTTCCAAAAATCCAAACCCCAGTCTAGTAAACCTCAGACAAACCTAACCTGAGGGAACATTCCACAAGATATCTGGGCATGCTCCTCAAGACTGTCAAGGTCATGAAAAATAAGAGTAACGAGAGGAACAGAGCAGAGGACCCCAGAGAGACATGACCTAAAATAAAGTGCAATGTGGCCCCTGGATTGCATCCTTGAAGTGGAGGCAGAAAGTAGTGGAAAAGTCCCAATCAATCCTGGTAATGACCCAGGATAGGCTTTTTGTTTTTTTCCCCTGGGGATTAAACTGAGGTACACTCTACTTCTGAGCCACATCTCCAGCCCTTTTTATTTTTTAATTAGGCTGGTTTTGAACTTGCCATCCTCCTGCCCCAGCCTCCCAAGTCCCCAGGAATACAAGCAAGCACCACTGTGCCCACTCCAGAGTAGGTTCTTATTTTGACAAACATACCATGTCATTTAAGATGTTACCAACACAAGAAAGTAGGTGTGATGCATGGGGGACCTCTCTGTACTATCTTTGTAACTTTCCTATGACTCTAAAATGATTTCAAAAGAAAAAAGTTTATCTAAAGAAACAATAAACTATTGTTACATGTAACAACAAAGATGAACCTTAAAAACATCCTTGTAAGTGAAAGGCAACTTTGGCAAATGCACAAATAAGATTTGCATTTTTTACTATATGTCAATTCTTCATAAGCAAAATGTAAATCATAAATACTGAACTCTAGTTAATGATATACATGCTGACATTCAGTAAGAAATATACTGATATCAGAACTCCAATTTGAAATAAAATTAAAAAATAAGATGGGTTCAAAGATAGTCTTCAGTAACAGTGAAGCGGTAAGCAACTCAGTAAGACCCTGTCTCTAAATAAAATACAAAACAGGGCTGGGGATGTGGCCCAGTGGCCGACTGCCCCTGAGTGCAATCCCTGGCACCCCCTGCCAAAAAAAGAAATAAGATGGGTTGAGGGCTGAATATTGTGATGGAGCAAGCACATCAGCATGTCAGTGGTGGAGCCTCAGCAGTGGGTGTTCAATGTGTGGAGATCTGCATAATAAAGGGGGCGTGGGGAGGGACCCTGTTTACTTGGGCACATAATGACTCACTTGTTTCCTGGTAATGTCCCAGGATAGGCTGTCCTCAGTGTCATCAGTCCTGGGTGGGTGCCCTGCCACCAGGGAGAGAATGCCAGGTTGGCCTGGAGTTCGGATCTTGTGAAGAAGGGAACCCTGGGGCTGGTGGCAGGCAGGCTGAGACAACCTCTTCTGACCTTAGGGCTTTCCATTGTGAGGAAACAGGATTTCCCAGAGACCCTGCAAATCAGCCTACACTGGAGCTACAGACCCACAGCCAAGGTGGGTAAGGGGCAGCAGAAACAGCACGGGCAAGTAAGTGGCTGTATGACCCTAACTAGTCACTTCCTTTTCCTAAACTTCATTTCCCTCATCTGTGAAACATGAGTATTAAGCTCCAGTTTACTGCACACAATGGTGGGCTATCTGTCCCTCTGTGCCTTCAGATGCCTGAGGCCTATTCCTGAAGCTGCCCCAACTGTAGTGGCTGAGGGCCCAACTCTCCCCTCCCATCAGTCCCCAAGACCACACATACTTCCTAAGCAGCCCCTTGTTTCCCACCACAGCCACCTCTGCAGGGAGGCCTCATCTCCCCAGACCCAGAAGGGATTTTCTCTCTCTGTCTCTCTCTCTCTCTCTCTCTCTCTCTCTCTCTCTCTCTCTCTCTCTCTCTCACACACACACACACACACACACACACACACAAGCCCTGCTCTGGCCAGCTCAGTGGCAGGTGCTGCCCTCTGAACCATTCCTACCTACCCCATTAGCCCTGATGCTCCTGCTTGTCCCCAAGAGGCATCACCAGGAGACTTCCCTAACTCCATGCTCAGTTATGTGACCCAAATGGAATGGCATCTGCTCCAGTTCTGGGGCCCTAGACCTGGCACAGGGCTGAAGTTCTCTGGCACCATGTGCTGGTTCTGACTCTAGCACTGCCCTCCAGGGACAGCTTAGTCAAACCGTGGTCCTCTCACTCAACTGTGGCAGCCATGAGGGCTCCAGAGCTGCTCCCCTTTGGGGTGTGGTGGCCAGGGACAAAGAGGGCCAAACCTGAAGTGGAATGAGACTGTCAGAACATGCTGCACTACAGGGTGAGGGAAGGGGGAATGAGCAGTTTCTCAGAATATGCGCTGAGCTCGGCCCTTTAACAACCAAAACATACATAACTGATAGTGGCAACTATGAGAGTCCCCAAAAATGATGTGTCTCCAACAGAAGCAAGAGACCTGAGGAGTCAAGACATGTCTAGGTGACTCAATGTGACGACATTCCCATTTGGGGTCTCCACTCCCCATGCCAGGCTTGGTTATGTCCAGGCTCCATGTCAGTTAAGTGAAGAATCAGGCTACTCTGCCTTTCCTGACAGTCTGAGGCCAAACCCAAGTTTTCCCATCGCCCCACAACCCCTTGACTCTACCCGTCAGGCAGCTCTTCTAGTTTACAACTCTGTCACGCAGTCAGGAAGAAAGAGATTCTTTTTGGAAAAGGCAAATAAGTATGTGAAACTTGAGAGCCAGTGGAGGTGGTTAATCCAGTGTGTCTTAAGGCTACCAGGCTCAGGACAGCAGCCTTGACCAAGCCTTGGGCTGCAGCTTCCTGGAGAAGCCTGTGTGGTCAGCCTCTTTCTTCTTTTAGAGACACTGACATTTGTGGGGACACTGATTGTTGCTACAGTTGGCAAAGTGCAGTCTCTGGCCACCTGCCTGGAGTCTAGGGAAGTGGGGGCCACAGCAGACTGGCAGTGACTGTGCAGTGGATGGAGCTTTGGCATTACCAGCCCACTCAGGGCTGAAGGGACATAGTGTGTGAGGGGACGGCAAACAGCTCCACCCTCCACTTGGACCTGTTTCAGCTACAAGGTCACCAGGCAGACTGCAGACTGGGGCCACAGCAGCAACTGTCACTTAGGTGGCCCTTTCCAATTCTCAAAAGCCTTCCCTTCCAGGTGAGGAAACCAAGGCTACCACCATCTCTCGCCAGACTACAGCACTACAGCACCCTGACACCCTGGATTCTTGGCTCCAGCCCTCACCTCTGTCCTCCTTCCAGAGTGAGGTTTTCAAACCATGAATCTAATCATATTTGTCCTCAGCATAAAACCAAAGGCTCAGTGCAGGCCTCGGCATAATTAGGCACCCCCAGGGTCACGTGGCTCTGATCATTACTGTCTTGAAATGATCTCATTTCTTATAAAGTGATGTGGCCAGTACTACACAGCCCCTGGCAGCACACAGCATCCCTCCTTCCTTCCCTCTGTCTCTCTCCTCTAGGCCTTCCTACCTGGAACCTGGTTAGATCCCACTAATCTCTCAGGACCCCACTTAGAAACAATCTCCCCAAGAAGCTTCCTCATCCCAGCTGTGAGCCCCCAGAGCCATGCTGACCATCACACTACCTTATCTTGCCCGTCTCTTTTTCTTTCTGTCTGTGGACTGTACTCCTTAGAAACCGGGCTGTATCTCATTCACCCTTAGCAGAGTGCTTGGCTCATAGGAGGTACCAAATATTTGTAATAAATAAATTAGCCTCCAAGGAGCTATGTGACTTGCCTAAGGCCAGTGGGCCAGGAGAGATGGGGCTGGGAGTTACTGTGGCATTGGGACTTCCAAAGCCCAGGCCTTCCTGCTGGTTGTGCCTGCTATGTTCAGCCCAGCCTTTTCTTATCATTCTGGCTGTAGGGAAGGAAAGCTGAAGAGGGCCTGTCAGAAACAAGCTTGGGATGCTTATATTGGAGGGACAAAGGAATGAACTAAGACACTGACAAACTTCCACCAGTCGAAGAACACAAAGTGAAAATGCACGCCAGCTGAGAAGGACAAGGGCTATCAGGAGATATTGACCTTCCCCACACACCTGGCATCCTACAGGCGGGGCCATGTACAACCCCCAGAAATAAACCTGAAATGGGTTTATTCATCCAGCCATGGATGATTCACTTAACGTGTCTCCTAACATTTCTTCACTGGTTCCATTCCCAGAATGGCACAACCAGCCAACTGAGATGTGATTCTAGAAGACAGGACTGGTTTTATTCTTGCTGGCAGGTTGGTACCCAGGTCCCAGGGCTCCAGAAATCCCTAGCAGCAGAAAGGTAATGGCCAAGTCAGGGTACTGACATTCATTACTGAATGTCGCTCCTTGGTGCTGGCGATATGTTGGAACCCGCAGTCTACTAAGAGGATGTGATAAAACAAGACCACAAACAAATATACCCCTTTCCATTCTGTGGCTCAGGCTGAGTCTCACCCTCCCAAGCCTCAGCTTCCTCATTTGTGTCATGAGATGCAAAGAGTGCTTCATTCAAAGGGCTATAATGAAGATGAAAGGAATTCCTCATAACAAGAAAAAAAGGAAAACAAAACTAAAGGGCTGTCATGTCAGAGGGGAGAAGTTACATGGCATGACATGTGGTGAGTTTACACAAGCACGACTGCAGGACTTAAGCAAAACAGGCTCTGCTCATCTGTGAGCAAGGGAAGATGTCCAAGGCATTTTATTAAAAGAAAGAAAAGGTCATAGCCAGGCACGGTGGCACATGCCAGCACTCAGGAGGCTGAGGCAGGAGGATTGCGAATTCAAAGCCCGCCTCAGCAACGGTGAGGCACTTAGCAACTCAGTGAGACCCTGTCTCTAATAAAATACAAAAAAGGACTGGGATGTGGCCCAGTGGTCAAGTGCCCCCGAGTTCAATCCCTGGTACAAAAAAAAAAAAAAAAAAAAGTTAAAAGAAAAAAAATAAATAAATAAAAAGAGGAGGGAGATTCTTTTCTTGTGGTTTATGGACTGACTGTTGCTCCAGATTTGCTCTGGGTATCTTAAGAGCATGTTACTCTTACTATTTCCCATGTCAACACATGATTAATGGCAGTAGGACCCACATGTTATGTTCAACCCACCAAACACCCTACAAAGTGGAGATTATCACCCGGATTCTGAGGCTGGGAAACTAACCCAGAGAAATTGAATCACTTGCTGAAGGTCTCACGATGAGGAATTGTAGGAGGACCTCAGCAATTACTCAATCTCAATCCTGGCTTCACTCTCACACTCATGAACACTTGTACACACACACACACACCCCCATGGATGGTTTACTGTTGTCATTTCCTGTTACTGACTCTGAGGCACAACAGTAATTAGCAAATGATATGTGTTACATCTGAAAAAACACTAATAGCCCCCAGGGGAGAGGACAGGGCCTCAGTCACTGGTATGCCTGCTGGTGTAACTAATAATAAACACACAATTTATTCTCTAACAGGGTATATATAGCATTGATTAACTCAGAACAGGACTTCAGGCCAAGGTGTTTGCTATATTCTATATAAATAAAGCTCCTAGGAGCTGGGTATGGTGCACACTCTTGTAATCCCAGCAACTCAGGAAGCAGGAGGATCACAAGTTAAAGGCCAGCCTCAGCAACTTAGTGATACCCTGTCTCAAAAAAATTTTAAAGGGCTAGGGAGGTAGCATGGTGGTAAAGCACCCCTGTGTTCAACTCCCAGTACCAAAACAAACAATTAAACAAATCTAGTTTTTGGCAATGATGGTTCAGGTTTTGCTTAAAATCTGTAGTTCCCAGGACAGCTCTGATCTGACTTTCCCAGGAAGGGGAAAATGAGGCCAGGGAAATATTGGACAACTTCTCAGCCTGAAGAGCTCATAAGAGCAGGCTGTGTGACAAGCAGATGTCCTCAAATGCCATACAACTGAATGGAACCACTATAGGTCAAAAGCGAGCAGAACTGGGATTGGCTATGTAGGATACACAGAGACCAGGTTCAGAGAGACCAGAAATGAGTGAAGACAGAACTGCTGACTCTTGCCAGGGATGTGATTTGGCCCTCATGTTCCCTTCCATTCGTTCTACAAGTCTGAAAGGCCCAGTTTTTATCTCTTGTCCCTTTGGCTTTCCTTGACCACTCAAAATGAAAGCTTACTCTACACCTGCTGGATTCTCCTAACAGTTACCCTGCACATCTGGCCAGGAGTCACATGATATTCTTCTTAGCTGTTTGGTTTATTCATTCATTCAACAAATACTTGCTAGCAAATGCTCTGTGCCAAGCACTGATACTATAGAGGGGGACCCTGCAACAGGAGGACAGCCAGATCCTTATACATGAAGCTTACAGGCTAGTGGGGGCAGCAGAGAGTAGAACAAGTTACAGATTGACTTGTGAAATTCTATGAAGGAAACAACTAGGGACTGAGAAAGACAATGGGGCAGGAGGACTTCAAGAAAGGCTTCTGTGAGGTGACACTAAACTTTTTTTTTGGGGGGGGGGGGGAAAGGTGGGGAACTCAGGGGCACTTAACCACTGAGCCACATCCCCAGCCCTTTTAAAATTTTATTTATTTAGAGACAGGGTCTCACTGAATAGCTTAGGACCTAAGTTGCTGAGGCTGGCTTTGAACCTGCGATCCTCCAGCCTCAGCCTCCTGAGCTGCTGGGATTTCAGGCATGTGTCACCACACCCAGTGGTAACACTGAATTCTTAATAAAAGTTCTAGATGTTCCATATTTTCATTTTGTGGCTCCACCAGGCCTGAGGGCAGGGGTAGTATAACCATCCTGATGGGGACTCTTCTACCTATTATCTGAGTGATTGCCTGGTAAGCAAGTGCCCCATACCTGGCACTTCCCTTTAATGATCTGGCAGCAGCAGCAACAAAAACAAGACCAGTAGCCCCTGGAAGCACTGACCCAACAGAGCTGTCTGTAGCTAGAGTCACAGAGCTCAGATTCTGGTAGACCAATGACACAGGTGTGCCTGGTATCTTAGAGTATCTGCAGGCTTAAGGGGAACCTCGACCCCTGCTGGGACACCTGTCAGTTGATACAGCCTGTCTAAAGGGCAACTTGGTGCTATCATCCAAAGACAGAAAATACATATGCCCTCTGACCCAGCTAATTCCACCACTTAAGTATCTCTCCTAAAAAATACTGGCATGTGTATATGAGAATATGTGGAAGTGCTGAGCATGGTGGTACACACCTTTTTTCCCAGCAACTCGGGAGGCTAAAGCAAGAGGATTGCAAGTTTAAGGACAGCCTCAGCAACTTAGCGAGGACCGGTCTCAAAATAAATAAAAAGGCGGGGGGGTGCTGGGGTTGTGGTCAGTGGTAGAGCACTTGCCTTGCATATGTGAGGCACTAGATTCAAACCTTAGCACCACATATAAATAACGAATAAAATAAAAGGCCATCAAGAACTGAAAAATAAAAATAAAAAAAAAAAAAGAAAGAAAGAAAGAATATGTGGCAGCATAGGCAAGGCTCTTCCATTTCAAGTAGCAAAATAACCAGAAGCAATGTCAATGTCCATTAGCGAGAGTTTACCTGTTCAAATAAATCATGGTACATCCTAACGATGGGATATGAAGGAGACATTTAAAAACTGATCTCAAGATGAGAGCATTAGTAAAAAGAACTGCTCACAGAATAGGAGGCCATATGATTACATAAACCAGAAAGTGCTTTTATGTGTGCGTGTATATGTGTGTATTCTTATAGCTATCAGTAAATGCACAAAGTCTGCAAAGACAAACTGAACTGACCCAAGGACCACATCTGTTCTCAGTGAGAAGGGATTTTAGGTGGCTTTTTTTTTCTTTCTTTTTGGCAGTGCTAGGGATGGAACCCAGTGCCTCACGCATGTGTGGCAAGCGCTCTATGACTGAGCCATTCCCACCACATAATTTTACTTTTTTTTTTTTTTTTTGGTACTGGGGATTGAACCCAGGGGTACTTTACCACTGAGCTCTATCTCCAGCCTTTTTATTTTGAGATAGGATCTCACTAAGTTGCTTAGGGCTTCACTAACTTGCTGAGGCTGGCCTTGAACTTGCAATCCTCTTGCTTCAGCCTCCCAAGTTGCTGGGATTATAGGCATGCACTGCCGTGCTTCGCTACTTTTGTGTGTGTGTGTGTGTGTGTGTGTGTGTGTGTGTGTGGTACTGGGGATCAAATTGAAGGCCTCACATATGCTAAGTGAGTGCTCTACCATTGAGCCTCAGCCTTTTTTATTTTGAGACAGGGTTTTGCTTGCCATCGTCCTGCCTCAGTCTCCCCAGTCACTAGGATTCCAGTTGAACCACATTTAGCACAGATCTTTACCTTTCATTTCACATTCTTCTATTTTGTTTGACTTCTTTCCCCCAACAATAGTGAATTATTACTTGTGTGAAGTATTGCTTATGCAATTTAAAATGCATTTTTTAAAGATTTTTTTAAAAATATAAGAAGTGATACCAAGAATTCAGCTGGTTTTTCTCTGTAGTCAGCTACTAATGCACTTAATCCTTCTGGCCTTTGGTATCCAGCACAGCCCCAATCCTTCTTTTCCAATAATTCAGTTTCTCCAGGCTTCCACAGCATTTGACCACTTGCAAACGTACCCCCTGCCATTTACAGAGACCGTTCTCTCATAGAGACAGCCACAGGGGAGAAAGTTGTCATCTGGAAAGTTCTACAGATGCTTCATAATCACTGCAACTGAACTTCCTGACTAAAACTAGAGACTCGAGACAAGCCAACAGACTGAGGATTATTCTGTGGAACTCACCAACTCCCCAGAGGCCCAGGGTAGGCCCAACAACCTCATATCTAACACAGGAATATGGGGAAAAGCAGGGGATTCCAGACTGACAGAAGAGCCAGGGCAGCCTTCTGATTCCTTTAGATCTGAAGTTGAATCCTGCAGATTTCTGCCTATGTGGGACATAAATAGAAGATGCTGCCTATTCACCATCAGTAACTGCCACCCAGGCTTTCATTCCCCATCTCTTTTCCCACTGTTCACAAACTAAGGTACATGGTCGGGCTGGACATAAATCCTCCAGAAAGGTCCATGCAGGAAACAACAGTCCCATCACCCCCTCCTCTTCTGGTAGCTAACCTTGGAGGCAAGAAACTCCCTGGCATCATTAGCCTTTCCAGACCAGCCCTGCTTCCATCCTGCCCACTATGAACAGGAAATGCTTGGCTAGGGCAATGGCACTGAAACGGTACGCCATACCACTGACTCTCCTAAGACCTCAACAATAATCTGAAAGAGGACAACAAGAGTGGACCAGAAAACCCCAGGATGATTTCAATGGGGGAGAGGGGTTTGCTACACAGCACTGCTCTAACCTCTAGCAGAGCTTGTTAAAAATACTAATCTCTAAGCCGGGCGCGGTGGCGCATGCCTGTAATCCCAGCACTGTGGGAGGCTGAGGCAGGAGGATCGCGAGTTCAAAGCCAGCCTCAGCAATGGCAAGGCACTTAGCAACTCAGTGAGACCCTGTCTCCAAATAAAATACATAAAAGGGCTGGGGATGTGGCCCAGTGGTCAAGTGCCCCTGAGTTCAATCCCCGGTACCACAAAAAAAAAAAAAAAAAAAAAAAAAAACTAATCTCTAGCCGGGTGCGGTGGCGCATGCCTGTAATCCCAGCACTTGGGAGGCTGAGACAGGAGGATCACGAGTTCAAAGCCAGCCTCAGTAATAGATAGGCACTTAGCAACTCAGTGAGACCCTGTCTCTAATAAAAAATACAAAAAAAGGGCTGGGGATGTGATCCAGTGGTCAAGTGCCCCTGAGTTCAATCCCTGGCACCCCCCCACCCCCAAATACTAATCTCTGGCCTTTATTTCTTAAACTGAACAAACATCTCTAGGAGTGCAACCAGGGAATCTGCTTTCTTTTTAAAAAACAATCAGAGCCATTTAACTGTGGCAGTTGCCCAGGGAATCTGCATTTTCAACAAGTTCTCCTGGGGAACCACAGACAGAGGAAGGGCTGAGCTCCTGGATGGCCCTCCTCAGCTGAGCTCCTGCCTCCTCCCCATTATACTCAGCCATACAACTTGCATTTGACTTGCCCAACAGCCTGGCCATCCCATTCCGCAGCCCCCTGCCTTTGCTCCTGTTGCCCTCAGAGACCAGAAAGCTTCTCCCCGCCTCACTTGGTATACCTACTTCAGGAGCTACCTGAGCACCATTACAGAAAGAAGGTACCTCAGAAGTCAGGCCTTAACTGAATTTGGTTCTTGGCTCCTTCACTGACCTTGGACAACAGACAATGTTCAGAAGCCTCAGTTCCTCCTTTGTACACTAGAAAACACTAGCTGTTCACAGGCTTGCTGTGAAAATTCCATGTGCCCAGGAACTGGGTGCCAGATTCCGAGTTACTTTGCTCTCATTTACCTTCCCCTCTGTGAAAACCATCCTTTCTTCATGTTCAAATCGCTAAAATGGGGCACCTAGGGCCTTGGTCAAATGCCTGAGTCTACAAAATGAACGCGTGATTCCATGCCTTCTTTGACTCTTACCTGACCAACGTTGAAGGTCAGTGTGATGGCATAAAAGAAATTAGAGTTGGCACTTCCTGCATAAATCCAGAGGTGCCACAGGACGGGGAAGAGCAGGGAGCAGACGATAATGAGGCAGGCAAGAACGAAAACATTCCGCAGGACTGCAAAGACAGATGATCACAGTTAGCCCAGCACTCTCTCTCCAGCACTCTCTTCTTGCTGGGATAGTCCCACAGGACAGAGGTCTAGGGAGTGGCTCCATGGTTCAAAGACAAAGCATCCCCAGAGGCACTGGGGTGCCAGGAAGCAAGCCTAGGCCCCTGAGTCAATGGCTCCCCACTCCCACAGCTGGTGGGAGCTCCTAGATTTGGAGTCCCTCTTCTCATTGTGGCATTGACTGGCTGAAAACCAGCTGCAGTTAGTGATGTCACAAATGCCTCTGGGCTCTGCAGAGAAGCCATTCCAGGAAGACCCCGGGCCCCCAGTCCCAACCTCAGAGTATCCAAAAGTAAGCCCTCCCCTCACCCAACACAGATGTTGTCTGGCCATGTGGGATAATGGGGTAGAGGGTGAATTGCAGCATGAACCAGGGAGATTATAGCCCTAGAATGGGTCCCATCCTGGCATCTTTTTTTTTTTTTTTTTTTTTTTCTGGTACTGGGGATTGAACTCAGGGGTGCTCAACCACTGGGCCACATCCCCAGCCCCCCTTTTTTTTTTTTTTTTTTTTTGGTACCAGGGATTGAACTCAGCGGCACTCAACCACTGGGCCACATCCCCAGCCCTTTTTTGTATTTTATTAGAGACAGGGTCTCACTGAGTTGCTAAGCTCCTCGCCATTGCTGAGGCTGGCTTTGAACTCATGATCCTCCTGCCTCAGCCTCCCAAGTGCTGGGATTACAGGCGTGCGCCACCGCGCCCAGCCCCACCCCCTTTTTGAACTTTATTAGAGACAGGGTCTCACTGAGTTGCTAAGTGCCTCGCCATTCCTGAGGCTGGCTTTGAACTCGTGATCCTCCTGCCTCAGCCTCCCAAGTGCTGGGATTACAGGCATGCACCACTGCGCCCAGCTCCATCCTGGCATCTTAGGAACAGGTTTTCCTTTCCCCTTAACCAGTGTCTCAGGTTCCTGCATTGCTCTTCCAATGTCCCTTCCTTTTCCTCAGATGATAATTTACAAATCTTTCTTTGAAGCCTCCACCTGATATCACTCCCTGCCCCAGAAGGGATGCCGAGTCTGTTACACAGGGTTGTCCTTGGGCAGGCACAGAGTCCAGCTAGATGGCTGGGTAGACTTGGCCTCGGGAGAGACCTGAGTTAAAATCCTCCTGTCATTTATTAGTAAGTCTGTCTAAGCCTCAGCATCTATACCTCTAAAACAGAGTTAAAATGCCTCCTTCATAGGGAGTATTATGTGAATTAAATAAGATATGTAGAAAACCTGGCCCAGGTGTATATATCAGTTTTCTATTCCTGCTATAACAAATTCCCATAACTTAATGGTTCAAACAATACAACTTATTATTATGAAGTTCTGGAAGTTAGAAATCCAGAATGGGCTCACAGGCTGTAATCAAGGTCTGGGCAGGGCTCTGTTCCCTCTGGAGGCTTTGAGAGAGAACCCACCTGCTTGCCTTTTCTTGCATCTAGGACCACCTGCAGTACCTGGCTCACAACCTCTTTCCAGCTTCAAAACCAGCAATAGTAGATTGAGGCCTTCTCACAGTGACCTCTCACTCTGACCTCTTCCACTGTTGTTGTTCTTATTGTTGGTACTGAGGATTGAACCCAGGGGCGCCTAACAACTGAGCCATATCCCCAGCCCATTTTTGTATTTTATTTAGACATAGGGTCTCACGGAGTTGCTGAAACTGGCTTTGAACTCCCAATCCTCCTGTCTCAGCCTCCTAAGCCACTGGGATTACAGGCGTGCACCACCATGCCCAGCTTCTGTTGTTGTTTTTCAAGCAGACTTTACTTTTTAGAGGCACAGAGTCATTTTAGGCCCATAACATAATTGAGTAGAAAGTAAGAGAAATTCCCATATTGCCCGGCCTCACATAGCTCTTCCACTTTTAGGGATCCTTGTGAACACTGGGCCCACCAGACAATATTCCCTCAAGGTTCTTCATTTAAAGTCCCTTTTGACCATTCAAGGTGACTTATTCATACCTTCTAGAAATTATGATGTAGACCTCTATGGGAAGTGATAAGGAGGGGAATTTTTCTGTCCACACATGGTATCCTTTTTAATTCAATAGGGAGTATCTGACAGTAGTATATTATTGTTATTTATCTTTATACTTTATTGTATTTAAAAAAAAAAACTAGTAAATATTCTTTAAAATAAATTAATTAAAAGAATGGATTTTTTAGGACGAACTCTGAACTGGGCCTGATTCCTAACAGCACTTAATGAATATGAAGAAGATAGGGTGCTCCCTAGGGCAGGGTGGAGAAGACAGAGATCAGCCAGGGACCAAACCTATCTGAGAGACACTAGACCCATCCCTCAAACCAAAAAGCTCCCATCTCAGTTCCTATCTCCTTTCTGATTCTGACCTGCAGGAAATCCCTTATCCAAGTCAAGAGTTTTAGGAGATTCAAGGTGTGGGCAAATTCCCAAACATTCAGGCTGGCTTGTCTCAGTTGTACAATAACTGGGTAGAGATGCTATACCAGAGCTCATGTATTAGAAGGGGTTGGAATAATACAGATGAGTCTCAACTCAAGATGCAAATGAAATTCCAGGGGGAACCACACCAAGGTGAAATTGGAGTCTGTGGGGTGGGGCCCAGGCATCCACAGGAAATTTCACAAGCTTTCCAGCTGATTCCTATACACAGCCAAGGATGAGACCCTTGTCAGGAGTCTGCCATTGCTCAATTGAAGAGGGAATATAGTAGGGGATACATGTAGTTCATAATTTTTAAAGCCAAATGTTGTCAACATATAGTTTATTCTTTGTCAGGAAATGATAGAAGCCATTTTGTTCTTGCTTTTAAAATGTTCGTTCTTCTATGAAATGGGGATAAATAGCTGGTAATTGATTATTTTAATGTCTTCAGAAAAATAAAAGTTGGCAACTCTTATCACCATTTTTTTTTTTTAAATGTTAGTGGTCTGAAATCCCACAATGTGGACACTGGCCTAGAGGGCCTGTAAGGTGCTCTTTTCTAATCTGAAATTTCCATGACTTGGGGTTTCAAAGCTGAGAGGCCAACATCCTGACTCAGGCCTCCTGAGATCTCCCAGGGTAGCCTTTGCCTCTTCTATTCTCAGGAGCATGGAGCTGGAGAAAAGGGATGTGTGTGCTGAGAATTATTATTAAGTAATTTTATAACCTCAAGAAAGGAGAACAAATCAGCTTCCCTTCCTGTACTCCATCAGCCTGATTTCATTTCTCAATGGTTCTTTCTCATCCCCTAAAATTATCTTACTGAAAAGAACATACACTATTCTAAAGTAAAACTTTTGGGGACTGACAGCCCAGGTGGTCCTTGGTCCTGTACCTCCAGCCAAAACCTGAGGCTTCAGATGGGACGACAGGAAAGAGACTGAGTGCACAGATGAGAAAGGCTCACATGCAGCTTCTGGGCTGCAAAGAGACATTTCCATGTGCTTGGAGGACTGTTACCAGCATCCAGTTGGCTTCTGGCCTGTGGTGACCTTTACAGGAACAGGGAACTGCTACTCACTCTTGCTGGCTGCCAGGCCAGAAGATTAAAGCTATATGCCAGAGCAGATGGAACTGGGGACCTGAGGCACAGGACAGCTTGTTCCAGGCACCAGGAGGTGTCAGAGATGACCAGGACCTAACAAGACAGAAAGGGCTCACCCTTTATCAGACCTGCTTGGCCAGATGGAGTCAGGTTCCCCACTGCATTCACAGGCAGCTTATCCAATCTCTGGCACCACTACTGGTGAACCGGAACTTCTGGCAAGTCACTTTCCCTCTTTGAGCCTCAGGCATTCAGAAACTAAATTTCACTGCAAAAATTCAGTCCCATTAGGAGGGTCACAAAGGGGATTAAGGGGCTTCAGAGGTCAAGGTGATGCTCCCTTTCTTAACACGTGCTAGGTTAGGCACATGAACTTACTATATAACTACTCTTTATAATTTGTACTTATCAATATTTTTTCATCTCTGTATATAGTCAACAAAAACAAGACAAACACATACAGTCAACTCCAGCCCTCTGGTAGGTGGCTCTTCAGCAGGACCACTGCAGGCTGACATCGGCTCCGCCAGCAGGCTGCTCCCTAACACTGAAAGTGTTCATCTGCCTGACTCATCCTGGCCCCAGGCTCCACAGAGGCCAGCATCCAGAGCCCTACACTCAGGATAGGGCTGTTCTTCTTCCTCTCTACTGGGCAGTACCAGAAAAACGAGATATGGGCTAGGGTTGTGGCTCAGCGGTAGAGCGCTCGCCTAGCATGTATGAGGCCCTGGGTTCGATCCTCAGCACCACATAAAAATAAATAAAATAAAGGTATTGTGTCCAACTACAACTAAAAAATATATATTAAAAAAAGAAGAAAAACAAGATATGATTTGGGGGCAGACAAATTAGCATTGGCAACCAGTATTTAAACTAGATTTCCCAACAACATTAAATACATTGATTTAGGCCTGAAAATTTCTCAGTCTCTACTCAGAGGTCCTACACCCAGGGGTGAAGACATTCGTGGCTGAGTATAATGATTCACGGTTTCTAGTTCCAAACACAGGTACTCAAAACAAGAGTACTCCTTGCTGCAGGTGCAGTGCAGTGAAGTGTGGGGGCCACTGTTTTCTGCAGAGCCATGAACAAGCTGAGGCTGTAAACTCCTTACCCAACCAGCCAGCAACAGTATCTATTAGATCATCAGGTTTCTGGAAATCCCATCTTTCTTCTTTAGCCTTATCACCTCAGAGGACATAAAACAGCTTACTTCAAGTTTTGAAAAAATAGGTTTATTCCAATGACTCTGGCTGTCAAGCCTGAAGCTCTGATAAGGGAATGTCTATGGGGAGGGGTCCTGAATGATTATTACTGATGTTGGTAGCCGTAGTTCTATTAACATTTTCTTTCTCAAAACTTAAAACACCTCTGAAAGATATTGTCCATATTTGATGGATGAAAAAAATCAGAAGCTCAGAAAGGTTAAATGATTTACACGAGAACACATAGCCAGTGATGGGAAAGCCAGGATGTAGACTCAAGTCATCTGTTCGCAGACTGGGTTCAGCAATGTGGTACTGAAGATACTAGCTATGTGGGACAGGCAGCTAAGGAAAAATAATCTACTTTTGGGGAAAGATGACCATGTCCCCAACATCTACCCTGTTACAGATGGGGGACGTTCCTATGCTTTGGTGACCTTGTGATTTGTCACTGGCCACTCTGCCAAAGGGCCCCAAAGTAATTCTAAGCCTGCTGGACTAGGTGATTCTTATCTGTGCAATGAGGATGTCACAGGCAGAAGATGCTGCTTCCTCTTCCCAGACAGCCCAGATTGGTCACCACCCCACCAGGCCCTCACCTGCAGGAGCAGTCCTGGCTTGGCCCACCCACTCAGCTGTTTACCTTCACTCCTACTGGCAGCTGGTCAGTTTCACTTCCTGGTTGACACCCAGACAAATAAAAACAACAAGAAAGACTCACTTCCTCTGAAGCCTGCACCCAAGTTCATTCCTGATGCTCAAAGGGTAAGGAAAGTTCAAGGGCTCCCTTCTCAGTTTTACTAAAGAGAATCAGGAGGGTAACTGATACTACCTCCTGAGGGAGCCTTAAAAAGCCCTCTCCACACACATTTGCCAATACTTCTGTGTATCAGGTTTCATCCTGGGTGCTGGAGACAGAGAGGCAAAGGAGTCATGACATCTGTCCTAAGGGAGCCCCCAAACACTGAAAAGAGAAGGCGAAGAACCCAACTGAGGGGAGTGCTGGAGCACTACAGTACTTCGGGCCTTGGGAACACACACAAGTCGCCATTAAGCCATCTTCTGAGAAGAGGTGGAGTAGAGCTGAGAAGGGTCTTCACAAGAGGCAAGGAATCTGGTGTCACACAGCAGCTTTCTAGGAACCTTTGGGTGTGGCACCGGATAACGGTTTAGAACTTGAGGCCAGAATTATACTATCAAATATGGCAGCCTAGCCACATGTGGCTTCTTAAATTTGAATGTAATTTAAATTAAAATCTCAGTTTCTCAGTCACATTGGTGGCTACTCCACTGGCCGGTACAGATTTCGGATATTTTCATTGTTACAGAAAGACCTATAGGACAACACCAGGCAGGGACTCTCAGATCTGGATTCCAATCCCAGCCTTTCCACTTAGTAATCATGTGATCTCAAACAAGTGCCTCTACCTTTCTGTACCTCAATTTTCTCATCAGCAAAATGGGGATACTTACCTCAAAGGCTGGTATGAAGATATAATGAGCTAATGAATGTAATACTCTTAGAGTCACAGTGGCTAGGTTCTCAGTAAGAGCTCTACAAATGGTGGTGATGTTTATTAACATCTCTAGTCATGGCATAGGGTGCAGGGGTTGCCTGAGGCTGCCTCTCTCCTAGTGCTGCTGGCACCAGCAGGGGCCCAGTAAACGCCATCAATTCCTCTCTCCCTGGTGTTTCATCCAGGGGCTAGAATGACACAAATCTGCTACCAGCAGGGACAGCTGGAGTACTCACATCTGTAGAGGTGGTTCCACACAGGGAAGAAGGCCATGTAGAGGGCCACATCCCCCACAGTTGGGTAGGACTTGAAGATGGAGATGATGGCAATCTGGATAAACATGAAGAAGATAGGGTGTTCCCTAGCAGGGTGGAGAAGAGAGGCAGAGATTAGCCAGGGACCAAGCTTATCCCAGAGACCCTAGACCCACCCCTCAAACCAAAAATGCTCCCGGTAGACTCTGGAAGGGGCTGGCTTGGTACCCACAAAGCATGAATGGGCCAGACCCACCAGCACAGCCAACAACTATAGGGATATAAAAATCCCCAGAGGAAGACCTGGCAAACACTAGAGAACCAATCCACAGAGACATTTTCCATCAACAGCCACAACTGCCTCTACCAGCTCCAGGCCTTCCCCCAGGAGCCAAGGAGGAAGAAAACAAATGAAGTCAGCTCCTTATTACCAGGCTTAAATGACTGCTTGTCAGAGTCATCAGGCATCCTCCCTTGCCAGAGGCTGCTGTGACAACAGTCCCCAGGGCAGGAAATGCCTCCAAGATAATGCTCTGTTCAATGACAATATGGTCAGTGAGGTCTGTAAGAGCCTTAGTGTCCAGAAAGATAACTGAAAGCTACATGCAGTTTTTCAGCTCTTAAGGACTAAAACTGGAGTTCTTGGTACCTTAAACTAATAATAACAGTTTAAACTGTGATTTCAAACTAGTAATAAGGGATGACAATGGTTACTATCTCCTGAAACCCTCATCGTGTGCTAAGGTCTTCTGCATCACCTCGAGTGATCCTCACAAACAACAACCACCCGTCCAGGTAGGCAATCATGTCCCCTGGCCTTCAGAGATGAGGAAATTGAGGTTCAGAGAAGTGAAGTGGTTGACTAAATATCAGTAAGTGATGAAGCTGTCTGTCTCCAGAGCTTTCTAACCACCACCATGATGTTCTTAGTGCCTGAGGCCTCACAGCTCTGGTCAGGAGGTGGGGACAGAGTTCAACCTCCAGTGCTCCTCAAGAGTAGACTAAGAGCTAAGGGAAGTGAACAGAAGAGCCAGGTGGAGATCCTCCTCAGCAATACCTACATGCACACATGTGGCCATTTCTGCACAGACCCTGGATGCTTGAAGTTAAGCTTCTTGGAAGCCAGGATAATAAACCATTTCCGGGGCTACTGCAAGTGCTCTCCCTCAGGAGCTTAGAATGGTGCCAGGAGGTGAGCACAGATTCTGGAGCCAGACACACTTGTCTCTGAATTCTAGATCCACTGCTTACTACCCGTGTGATTCTGGGAAAACCATTCCACCTTTCTGAGCATCAATTTCCCCAACTATAAAATAGGAGTGACAACAATAAGATCACGCTACCTCCTCGAGTTGCTGAGTTAGGTATGACTGTGTTTCAGAGAGCCTAGAAAGGCGAGTGAGATGGGGAGAGCTCAAACAGATAAGCCCTCTTACATGAAGACAAGCCTTTTCAAGGGAAATTGATCAGAGCTCAAGCGGTTAGCCTCCTAATAAACCCATCCTGAGTCCCCATGGACAGTCTGGGCAGTTAACGGAGGACATTCAAACACATCCACTTTTCCCAAAGAAACCCCCCAGCACAACTCCTCATTCCAAAATGGTGAGTGGGTTCAGCAGCAATGTGGGTGTAGGGACCTCGAAGTGAGGCCAGGGAACATCCAGGGCTCCAGAGCCTTCCCTGCACCCTGTATTCATGCGTGATTCTCAATTGCTTGCTCCGGCCATTGGCACGTGAAGAGACCAAGGACAGGGTTCCCTAAGCAAAGATGACACCAACCTGACGGCAGGGGCTCCTTATATGAAGGGTACCCATAAGGTGGGGAAACAAAGAAGCAGCAGATCCCCCCACTTACTTTAGCTTGATGGCTAAGGGGACAGTGTAGAAGAAGACGTTGATCTGAAACACGCAGACAAAGAAGAGGCTGAAGTGCTCAAACATCTCTGCAAAGAAGTACCAAAAAAGACCAATGTTTGGAGTAAGATCTGGAACAGAAAGTCTGGAATTAAGAAAACACAGGGAGAGAAAAAAGAGCAGAGTTACAAATGGTCTGCTTTTCCCTTGTTTTCTCCTGAAGACTTGGGTCATTGCTAGGCAGCCAAGGACAACTTCCTCCCTGCGGAGAACAGGGTGTGAAGGTTCTATAGGTTCCCCGATATAGGTGATTAACAAAAACAAGGGCCAAAGACACACTGAATAAGCCATAATAAATATTAGTTTAGCAAAACAAAATCTAAAATGAGGCATGGATTCTTCCTAGAAATCAAGAGAGCAGCCTCTCTTTTACTACTCAGGTCCATTCAGTCAGGAGCTTCCCAGTAGTTTAACAAAGGAAGAAGGAGATTTAAATAAACAATATCTATTTTGGGCATTCCAAAGACCTGCCCAAAGGAACAAGTTCAAAGTCCTGCTGCTCCCCATTCTCTTTCTACATTCCCACAGCAGGAACCTGAAGACTGACTGCCTGGGCCTACAGTGAGAATTCTAGGGGCTCCTGGAACCATCAGCAGGTTCTCCAAGGATCCTCAGTGTCCCAGAGATCATTTGAGAAATTAAGGTTTAACTGGAAGACATTTTTATCTGGTTAAATCATATAAAAATTCGCTGCAATTCTAGTTTTTCTGAAAGTTTACAATTTATACACACACACATGCAGGTGTGGAAACACACACATACCCCTTTTTACTTTTTTTGACACAGGGTCTTGCGAAACTGCTGAGGTTGGCCTCAAACTTGAGATCTTACTGCTTCATCCTCCCAAGTCTGTGGGACTACAGACATGAGCCAAAGCTCATTATATATATACATTTTTTATACATTTTATATATATATATATATATATATATATATATATATATATATTTTTTTTTTTTTTTTTTTTTTTTTTTTAACTGAGGATTGAACTCAGGGAAACTCGACCACTGGGCCACATCCCCAGTCCTTTTTTGCATTTTATTAGAGACAGGGTCTCACTGAGTTGCTAAGTGCCTCGCCATTGCTGAGGCTGGCTTTGAACTTGTGATCTTCCTGCCTCAGCCTCCCAAGTGCTGGAATTTCAGGCGTGCACCACGACGCCCGGCTTCACTTTATATCTTCTACTGCAGACCCAAAGTACCCTTGGAGCAGAGACTCCAGTACTTTTTATAGCCTCAATACCAGACACAGGACAGGCCCAGTGAATATTTAAGAACAAATAAAAAGCATTTCTGCAACTATGTTTCAAAATCAACCCTTTTAAGTACATGAGAGAGGATACTACCTTACAGGACCCAGTGTAACAAAAAGCAGAAGTTTGGGTGATCCTAATTTTTCCCCCAGGGCTGGGGACCGAACTCTGGGTTTTGTGCAAAGCAAACAAGCACTCTACCACTAAGCTAAATCCCCAGTCCTTTTTATTTTCTTAATTTTGAGACAGGGTGTTGCTAAGTTGCCCAGGGTATCTTCCAACTTGTGATCCTCCTGCCTGACAAGAAACTGGGGCTAGAGGCATGTGCCACTGTGCCCAGGTAGGTGATTCTGTTTAATAAGAACCAGCTGGTTGCATTTTATTAGAGACAGGGTCTCACTGAGTTGCTAAGTGCCTCGCCATTGCTGAGGCTGGCTTTGAACTCGCGATCCTCCTGACTCAGCCTCCCAAGTGCTGGGATTACAGGCCTGCACCACCGTGCCCGGCTAGCTCATTATAGTTTTATTTTGAAAAGTAACAGAGTTGAAAGTGATCTCAAGTCACAATTTAGAGAGGACAACAAATGGGGACCAGAGAGGGAGAGACAGATTTCCCTGACAGAAGCCTCTGCCCAGGGTAAGACTTTGCCTCTTATGGCAACTATATTTCCTTTTCTGTGAAATGAGGTATAGAATGGGGAAGGAGGACAGGGGCTACGGGGGCAGGAAAGATGGTGAAATGTAATGGACATTATTACCCTAGGTACATGTATGACTGCAAATATGGTGAGACACTACATCATGTACAACCAGAAGAAATGAAAAGTTGTGCTGCAAATTTGTGTACAATGATTCAAAATGCATTCTGTTCTCATATATACCTAATTAAAAAAAAAAAAAAAAAAAAAAAAACTCACCAGGGCAAAGTTTGTGACATAGTAGTTTTGTATTGGTGGACACAAAGATGCAAGGGGCTTGATAGAAGCCTTAATGAGCTACCTGTTGCCCTGATATTCTTTTAGTCTAGGTGAGCATCCTATTGCTGTATGTAGATAACTATATGCCCTGATAAGCACAACATTTGCCTGAATAAAAAATTTTCGGGGGGGTTGGGGAAGAAAAACAGAATCTGTGACCTAGCAGAAAGCCAGGAAAAGCTCTTCACCAGGCATTCTGAACTCCCATCCATGGCAAAGCAGGAAGAACTGAAAGTGAATAAGTCATTGTTATGCTCAGTCAGGATTTAACAAAAGGAGGAGAGTCCCAAATGGGAAATCTACCATTCCAGGTCCCTTCCCAACCCAAACAGATTTAAGTGTCCCTCACCCACTGGGCTGGGAGCTCTTCAAGGCTTGAGCAATGCCTGGCCCCTCAGCACTCACACAGAACCTGGCACACAGAGAGCATTTATTTATTTATTCAGGTACCAGGGATTGAACTCAGGGCACTGACCACTGGGCCACATCCCAAATCCTTTTTTGTATTTTATTAGAGACAGGGTCTCACTGAGTTGCTAAGTGCCTTGTCATTGCTGAGGCTGGCTTTGAACTCGTGATCCTCCAGATTTAGCTTCCCAAGTGCTGGGATTACAGGTGTGAGTACCGCGCCCAGCTTCAGAGAGCATTTTCATGAATATACACTTGAGCAAGCCTACAGTACTGCAGACCCATCTGGGTTTCCTCTGAAGGTCTGATACATAGCAGGTGGCTTTATGCTGAAACTGTCAGGGATCCTCTGGCAGTAGAGGAATATATCCAATCATTTTTGAACCCAAACCTCCCAGTTAGAGGCTAGCAGTTGCTGTGGATGTTTCTAGGGAGTGTTCTATAATCCCATTAGATCAAAGATGTGCTCAAGAGCAGCGGTTCTCAAAATATGCTCCTGGATCATCAGTAGCACCATCACCTGAAAACTTGAGAAATGCAAATTTTCAGTCCCTATTCCAGACCCACTTAATCAGGACCTCTGGGACTGGTCCAGCAATCTGGGCTAAACAAGCCCTGCAGAGACTCTGAGGCACCTTAAAGTTTGAGGATACCTGCTATAGATATTGCCTCTCTCTGATTTCAGGAGGAGCTATGAAAATAAAACTAACCTACAGAATTTTCTAATATGGTCTTTACTTACATGAAGCCATAGACCGCAGGGATAAAATCCCAGGAGCTGAGAAGGAAGAAGGAGAGGCAAACGATTACCACTAGGCTTCCCACATACATCATGGCATATTCCCAAGAGAAGATCCAGAAGGCTTTGCTCTTCACTTTCACAGGAATGTACTGCCGCTAGGAGAGAGGGCAGAACAGGACATTTAGGGATGCCAAGGAAAGAGAAGAAGCTACCAGCCTAAACCTAAAGATCCCTTCTGCAAAACCATGCCATGACACACAGGTTTACAATTTTACTGTGTCTTTAATTAAACAAGAAAGATATGTACATTTAAAAAGGTGTTGACACATCTGTAACCCAAGCAATTTGAAAGGCTGAGGTGGGAGGATTGCAAGTTCAAGGCCAGCCTCAGCAACTTAGCAAAGCCCTGTCACAAAAAATAAATAAATAAAAATAAAAGAAACTGAGGATGCTCCGTGGTAAAGCAACTCTGGGTTCAATCTCCAATACTTAAAAATATATTATTATTTATTATTATTATATTTTTAGTTATTAATAATAATAATATAAAAAAGCATTAAGTGTGCATCCTCTGACCTGGGACCTAGTAACACCATTCTAGGTGTGCATCCTGGAAATATGTTGCAAAAGATATAAATGAAAGAATATTCACTGCAACAGGGGGTCTTCAATGAACAAATAAATTGTGATAAAATGGCATAATAAGCCAGGCGTGGTGGCACACGCCTGTAATCTCAGCACTTGGGAGGCTGAGGCAGGAGGATTGCGAGTTCAAAGTCAGCCTCTGCAATGGCAAGGCACTTAGCAACTCAGTGAGACTCTGTCTCTAATAAAATACAAAAAAGGGCTGGGGATGTGGCCCAGTGGTCAAGTGCTCCTGAGTTCAATCCCCAGTACCCAACACTATTTAGCAGGTTAAATGAAAAAGCCACATCTATATACGTCAACATAGCCAGATCTTAAAAACATGAGGTTAGTTATCACAGGAAGTTGCCAAACAATGCATGTAAAATGAAAACATTAATATTTTGAGATTATACTAAACAATACTATATATTATTTTTAGATATAAGAAACATATCTATAAGAGTTTAATAAAACATAATAGAAGGATATATATACCAAAGTCATTTAGCATTAGCCTCCCAGAAAGAGCAAAGGGAAACATGACTTTATCTTTTTTTTTTTTTTTTTTTTTGATTGAACTCAGGGGCACTGGACCACTGGGCCACATCCCCAGCCCTTTTTTGTATTTTATTAGAGACAGGGTCTCACTGAGTTGCTAAGTGCCTCGCCATTGCTGAGGCTGGCTTTGAACCTGCGATCCTCCTGCCTCAGCCTCCCAAGTGCTGGGATTACAGGCGTGCGCCACCGCACCCGGCTATGACTTTATCTTATAGTATTTTATTAAACGTGTCAAAAACAAATATGAGCGCCAGGCGTGGTAGCGCACACCTGTAATCCCAGCACTTGGGAGGCTGAGGCAGGAGGATCACGAGTTCAAAGCCAGCCTCAGCAATGGCGAGGCACTTAGCAACTTAGTGAGACCTGTCTCTAATAAAAAAAAAAAAAAATACACAAAAGGGCTGTGGATGTGGCCCAGTGGTCGAGTGCCCCTGAGTTCAATCCCTGATAACAAAAAAAAAAAAGAAACAAAAAGGGCTGGAGATGTAGCTCAGTAGTAAAGCACCCCTGGCTTCAATCCCTAGTGCTGCAAACAACAAAACCTTATGCCAATGTGTTTTAAAATGGAGGTGAAATGGAACCATTTTGGGGGAAAATAGAAAAGATTCAATCCAAATGGCAATGTAGGGTTAAGGATATAACTCAGTGATAGAACAATTGCCTAGCATGCTGGAGGTCCTGGGTTTGATTCCCTGCATCAGGAAGCAGGCGGGTGAAGATCAAAGATGATGATAACAAAATGTAATACAAGACCCTTGATTAAATCTTGAACCCCATTCTTTCCCCTCAAATCCTATAAAGGTCATATATGTAAATTAAGGAATCTATACTTGGAAACTGTATATTAGATATTCTATCAAGGTTAAACCTCTTTTTTAAAAAAAATATTTATTTATTTGCTTTAGTTGTACACAATGCAACACATTTATGTTTACGTGGTGCTGAGGATCGAACCGGGCCACGCATGGGCTAGGCGAGTGCTCTACCGCTAAGCCACAACCCCAGTCCCCAAGGTTAAACCTCTTGAGGGTGATAATAGTATTGTGGTCATGTAGAGAATACCCTATTCTTTAAGAGTTACTTGCTGAATTAAATTCAAAGAGGAGCCGGGCGCGGTGGCACACGCCTGTAATCCCAGCACTTGGGAGGCTGAGGCAGGAGGATCACAAGTTCAAAGCCAGCCTCAGCAATGGCGAGGCACTTAGCAACTCAGTGAGACCCTGTCTCTAATAAAAAATACAAAAAAGGTCTGGGGATGTGGCCCAATGGTCGAGTGCCCCTGAGTTCAATCCCCGGTACCACAAAAAAAATAAATAAATAAATAAATTCAAAGAGGGAGGGAAGAAAGGGGGAGAGGAAGGGAAGGGAATTTTATCTATTCATAATGTGGCAAAATGATAACTAAAGAATCTTTTAAATTAACTCAATGGGCTGGGGTTGTGGCTCAGTGGTAGAGCACTTGCTAAGCATGCGTGAGGTACTGGTTTCCATCCCACCACCACATAAAAATAAATTAACAAAATAAAGGCATTGGGCCGGGCGCAGTGGTGCATGCCTGTAATCCCAGCACTTTGGGAGGCTGAGGCAGGAGGATCGCGAGTTCAAAGCCAGCCTCAGCAATGGTGAGGTACTTAGCAACTCAGTGAGACCCTGTCTCCAAATAAAATACAAAAAAAGGGCTGGGGATGTGGCCCAGTGGTCGAGTGCCCCTGAGTTCAATCCCCGGTACCACAAAAAAAAAAAAGGCATTGTGTATGTCTACAACTAAAAGATATTTTTTTAAAAAAGAAAACCTAACTTAAGAAGAAATAGAGACCAAGTGTGGTGGTGTATGCCTATAACCCAAGCTACTCAGGAGGCTGAGCCAAGAGGATCATAAGTTTGAGGCTAGCCTAGGCAACTTAGTGAGACCCTGTCTCAAAATAAAAAATAAGAGGCTGGGGTGTAACTTAGTGGTAAAGCACCCCTGGCTTCAATCTCTAGTATGGAAGGAAGGAAGGAAGGAAGGAAGGAAGGAAGGAAGGAAAGGAAGGAAGGGAGGGAGGGAGGGAGGGAGGGAGGGAGGGAGGGAGGAAGGAGGGAGGGAGGGGGGGAAAAGAAGGAAGACAGAAATTTCAAATGATCCTATAATCATTAAACAAATTCAATTAGTAAAAGAAAATTTCCCACAAAAAAAAGAGCAGACCCAACGAGATTTATAGGCAAGTTCTACTAACATTAAAGAAGTAGATGATTCTAATCTTACATTAACTCATAGCAGGTACTATAAACATGATATCAAAACTACCTACCAACACAAATGTAACAATGCTAAATGAAATTTATCTAATATAATTCAGTAAAATATGAAAAAGATCATTATAAAGTCGGGTTATGACCAGGCTGGGTTTATTCTAAAAATTCAAGGTTAGTTCAACATAAGAAAAATTATTTATTTTATAAGTAGTTACACACACACACACACACACACACACACACAATTTTATAAAAAGTATCTCAAACAGCTTGCAGAAATTATATTAATACCTTGATAACTGTAGAAAAGTAAATAAATTCAATAAGTTCTCATAATGAAAATATACAATAAAAGAATTCAGGGAAGTAACTGAATATAAAATTAACATATGAATAGCCTTTATATATAAAAATGTTAAACAATTAAAGGAAACAATTATAGAGAAAATCACATAAAATAACAAGAAGGAAAATTAAAACTTAGAACTAAATTTAACAAGAAATGTGCAAAGCTATTTTAAAGACACTAAAGTAGGTTTGAACAATGGAAAGGTATCCTCTGATGGTGTTCAGGATAATTCAGTGCCATACAGATGTCAGTTATGCCTAAATTAATTTAAAAATTCAAAGCAATAATTCAATCCCTATTAAAATGTCAACATGCCATTTTATGTAGTCACACCAAATATTAAGGTTCATATGAAAAAATAAATATACAAAAACAGTTAAGAAAACATTGAGGTAAGTGTGGTGGCACATGCCTATAATCCCTGAGACTCACTCAGAAGGCTGAGGCAGGAGGATTCAAGGCCAGCCCCAGTCAATTTAGCAAGACCCTGACTCAAAACAAAACATTTCAAAATAGGACTGGGGATAATAATGTGCCCCTGAGTTCAATCCCTTTTTCTTTCCCAGAAAGAAAACATTGATAAGGAAAAATTATGAAGGGGGGACTAGGCCCATCAGATATTTAAGTGGCTGGAGATATAGCTCAGTGGTAGAGTACTTACCTAGTATGCTTCAATTCCTGGCCTCACCAAAAAAAAAAGGTACCATAAAACCTCTAGAATTAAAGAGTGAGTGTATCAGTGTATACAGTCTATTACTGGCACATTTACAAATAGACTAGTAAAATAAAATGGGTAGTCCAGCACTAGACCAAAACACATGGCAACTTGGTATAAGACAAAAATAGTACATCACTGTGATACAGACTTTTTTTTTTTTTTTTTGGTACCAGGGATTGAACTCAGGGGCACCTGACCACTGGGCCACATCCCCAGCCCTTTTTTGTATTTTATTTAGAGACAGGGTCTCACTGAGTTGCTAAGTGCCTTGCCATTGCTGAGGCTGGCTTTGAACTTGCGATCCCCCTGCCTCAGCCTCCCAAGTGCTGGGATTACAGGCATGCGCCACCGTGCCTGGCAGTGATATAGACTTTTTAATGATTGGTGCCAGGACAGCTATATAACCATTGGAAAAAATAAAATCAGACCTGTACCTCAGACTAGTCACAAAATTAGATATCAAATGAATTAAGAATCTAAATTTTTTAAAATGAAACCATAAGTACTAGAGGAAAACATGGTGAATTCATTCTTTTTTTAAAAGATATTTATTTATTTATTAGTTGTACACAATGCCTTTATTTATTTTTACATGATGCTGAGGATCGAACCCGGGCCGCGCACATGCTAAGCAAGTGCTCTACCGCTGAGCCACAATCCTAGCCCCTTGAATTCATTCTTAACCTTGACCTATGGAAAAGTTCAGAACCCAGAGATCTAATCAAACACGGATTAGATATGATTACATAAAGACAAGAAATCTCAAATGACAAGTACACCAGAAACAAAATGAAAATATGTCCTCACAAAAGCTTATACATGAATGTTCATATCAACATTAATCACAATAGCAAGAAAAAAACAAATGCCTATCAACTGGTGAATTGATAAATAAAATATGGCACGTTCATATGTGATTAAAAAAGAAAAAGGAATGACGAAATAATATGGATGGAACATCCGTCATCTGAAAATCTAAAATCAGAAATGCCCTGAAATCCATCTGAACCTCAGATTTTTTTTTTTTTTTTTTTTTTTTTTTTTTGGTACCGGGGATTGAACTCAGGGGCACTCGACCACTGGGTCACATCCCCAGCCCTTTTTTGTATTTTATTTGAGACAGGGTCTCACTGAGTTGCTAAGTGCCTCGCCATTGCTGAGGCTGGCTTTGAACTCGCGATCCTCCTGCCTCAGCCTCCCAAAGTGCTGGGATTACAGGCGCCACCGTGCCTGCCATAGACTTTTTAATGATTGGTGCCAGGCAGACAAGAAATCTCAAATGACAAGTACACCAGAAACAAAATGAAAATATGTCCTCACAAAAGCTTATACATGAATGTTCATATCAACATTAATCACAATAGCAAGAAAAAAACAAATGCCTATCAACTGGTGAATTGATAAATAAAATATGGCACGTTCATATGTGATTAAAAAAGAAAAAGGAATGACGAAATAATATGGATGGAACATCCGTCATCTGAAAATCTAAAATCAGAAATGCCCTGAAATCCATCTGAACCTCAGATTTTTTTTTTTTTTTTTTTTTTTTTTTTGTGGTACCGGGGATTGAACTCAGGGGCACTCGACCACTGGGTCACATCCCCAGCCCTTTTTTGTATTTTATTTGGAGACAGGGTCTCACTGAGTTACTAAGTGCCTCGCCATTGCTGAGGCTGGCTTTGAACTCGCGATCCTCCTGCCTCAGCCTCCCAAAGTGCTGGGATTACAGGCGTGCGCCACCGCGCCCGGCTATGAACCTCAGATATTTGAATTAGGGATGCAAACATTCCAAAATCTGAAAAAAATCTAAAATTTGAAAGATTTCTGGTCCCAAGCATTTTGGATAAATGATTCTCAACTTGTAGGTTACAAAGCAGGGGAAAACCTTGAAAACATCATACAAAGTGAAAGAAGCCAGCCACAAAAGAGCACAAACATACCTGGAAGACACTAAAGTAGGTTTGAACAATGGAAATATCCTCTGAATAGTATTCAGGATAATTCAATGTTATACAGATGTCAGTTATGTCTAAATTAATTTAAAAAATTAATTTATGGGAAATGTCCTGAATAAGAACACTTATTAAAAAAAGAAGACCCTGGCTCCATAACGCACACCTATAATCCCAGCAGCTCAAGAGGCGGAGGCAGAAGGATCGCAAGTTCAAAGCCAGCCTCAGCAATTTAGCAAGACCCTGAGCAACTCAGTGAGACCCTGTCTCTCAATAAAATATAACAAAGGGGTGGGGATGTGGCTCAGTAGTTAAGCCCCCCTGGGTTCAAACCCTGCTACAGAAAAAGAACACCTATAAAGACAAAAATGTAGAATCATGGTTGCCTAGGGATAGGGGAGGGGGGCATTGGGAGAAAATGGAGAGTGACAACTGATCCATATTGGGCTTCTTTTGGGATGATAAAAATGTTCTGCAATTGCTAGGTGTAGTGGGAAAGGGCTGTAATCCCAATGGCTTGGGAAACTAAGGTAGGAGGATTGCAAGTTCAAAGCCAGCCTCAGCAACAATGCTAAAGTGCCACATGGATGAAAAAACGAATTACCCCACTTAACTATGAAAAACATCAATCTGACAAAATATTCTAAGGCTAAAAAGAAATATCTATAAATGTTATAATCAAGTCAGTAAATGTATTTTTTTTAAAAAATTGTTTTAGTAGATGAACACAATGCCTTTATTTTGTGTGTGTGTGTGTTTTTTTTTTTTTTTTTTTTTTTATGGTGCTGAGGGTTGAACCTAGTATCTCACACATGATAGGCAAGTGCTCTACCACTGAGCTACAACTGCTGCCCAAGTAAATGTATTTTCTTTTTTTTTTTTTCTTTTTTTTTTTTTTTTTTTTTTGGTACTGGGGATTGAACTCAGGGGCACTTAACCACTGGGCCACATCCCCAGCCCTTTTTTGTATTTTATTTAGAGACAGGGTCTCACTGAGTTGCTAAGCACCTCGCCATTGCTGAGGCTGGCTTTGAACTCGCGATCCTCCTGCCTCAGCCTCCCAAATGCTGGGATTACAGGTGTGCGCCACCGTGCCCGGCTAATGTATTTCTTACAGGGATATTTTTCACATTCTGAAACTATGGGCATACCAGAATTGCACAAATAGGCAAATTGAAGGTAACAAAAGTTTGGTTTCTCAATGATAGAGATAGAAGTTTTAAATGAGGAAAAGGGAGAGACTGAAGTAAGCCATGTGCTGTTGGACTTTTAAGTATAAGCAGGAAGATAAAGAAATATAAAGGTGGGTAGTATACATACAGACATTTCATTGCTCAGTCTGCTAAGTGAGCCCAGGCGCAATGATATTCTAGTAACAATAAGCACATGAATGCCCAGATCATGGTTTCCTTTTTTTTTTTTTTTGGGCACGCAGTACTGGGAATCGAACCCTGGGGGTCTCTACCACTGTGAGTTACATCCCCAGACCTTCTTATCTTTTTATTTTGAGACAGGGTCTCCCTAAATTCTCTAGGTTGGTCTCAAATTTGTGACACTTCTGTCTCAGTCTCCGAGTTGCTGGGATTACAGGTATGTAACACCATGCCTGACTCTAGACCTTGGTTTCTCAATAGCACTCTCCAACAAAAGAAATGAGGGGTCTTTGGAGAAGTAAATCATTTCAGAGTTGGGACAGAGAAAATACAGATGAACCTAGAATATTTTGTGATATCAGAAATGAAACACTTAAAACTAGATGGAGGAGAGGTGGATATGGTAGCAGCATACCTGGCACAGTTGCGCATGCCCATAACCCCAACTACACACAGGCTGAGGCAGGAGAATTGAGTTTGAGGCCAGCCTGGGCAATTCAGAAACTCTCAAAAACAAAACAAGGGGCTGGTGCTATGGCTCAGAAGTAGAGTGTCTCGCATGTATGGGACACTGGGTTTGATCCTCAGAACCATATAAATAAAAGGTATTGTGTCCACCTACAACTAATAAATAAATAAATAAAATTTTTAAAAATACAGAAAGGGCTGGAGATATAGCTCAGTTGGTAAGTGCTTGCCTAGCATGCACAAGGCCCTGAGTTCAATTCCTAGCACCACCAAAAACCAAAACAACAACAAAAAACTCACAGAAAAGTATGGTATAACAAGTTCAAAAAACTATTAATTGGGGCTGGGGCTATGGCTCAGTGGTAATGCACTTGCCTGGCATGTGTGAGGCCCTGGGTTCGATTCTCAGCACCGCATATAAATAAATAAAAAATAAAAGTCTATCAACAACTAAAAAAAAAAAAAGACTATTAGAGACTATTAGTGAACAGACAAGAATCTAAATAAGCATGAAAGGGCTGGGGTATGATTCAATGGAAGAGTGCTTGCCTGGCATGCTTGAGGCCCTGGTTTCCCTAGCACAACAATAATAATAAAACTTAACAAACAAAAAAATAGATGGAAGCTCGTCAAAAGAACACTTGAAGGAACACCTAATGGTCAAATTTGGAAAATTTTTGAGTAACAAGCTAATGATGGTATCAGATATTTATTTATTTATTTTAGGTCAAATTGATATAACATATATTCAACCATATTAAAGCATACAATTCATTCACATCTGGTACATTCACGATGATGTACAACCACATCTCTCTCTAGCTTCATATCTTTTCATCACCCAAGAAAGAATATCCAGTGTCCTTAAGCAATTACCCAATACTCCTCCCTCTCCAACTCTCTGGCAGCTACTATTTTGTTTTCTTTCTCTATGGATATGCCTATTCTGGGTATTTCAGAAATACCCAGGAATCATATAATATATGACCTTTAGTGCCTGGCTTTTTGCACTTAATGTTTTTGAGGCTCATTCAAGTTGTAGCATGTTATCAGTACTTAATTCCTTTTTGTGGTTGAATAATATTCCATTATAAGGGTATACCACAATTTGTTTCTCTCCACATATCAGCTGATGAACATTTGGGTTGTTTCTACCTCTTGGCTATTGTAAACAGTACTGCTATGATCATTTTAACGGGTATTTGTTTATGTACCTACTTTTAGTTCTGTTGGGTGTATAGGAGTGGAATTACTCAGCCATAACAGCAATTTTATGCTTCACTCCTCAAGTAACTGCCAAACTGTTTTCCACAGTGGCTATGCCATTTACATTTTCTCACCAATAATGTAAGAGGGTTCTGTTCTTTGTGTTGTTGGTATTATTATTGTCATCCTACTGGTATCCCATTGTGGATTTGATTCACATTTCCTTAGTAACCAATGATATTGAGCATCTTTTCATAAAACATTTTTATTTTCAGTGCTGGGATCAAACCCAGGACTTTGTGCATACTAAGCAAGTGCTCTACCATCAAGCTATATCCCCAGTTTCATATGCTTATTGACCATCTGCATATCTTCTTTGAAAAAATCTCTATTTCGGTCCTTTGACTTCAGGGTAGAGAATCAAACTGATGCATGATCCTGGTGCACGACCACAAGTGCTTTACCAATGCCCCACCCCTTGACCATTTTTAATTTTGTTGTGCTTTTGTGGTTGAACTTTAAAAGTTCTTTACATTCTCTGATACTCAAGCCTTATTAAACATGATCTGCCAATATTTGGGTTTTCTCTTTCTTAATGGTATTCCCTGAAGTTCAAACATTTTAAATTTTCATGAAGTCCAATTAAACATTTTTTTTCTTCTGTTGCTTGTGCTTTGATTTGATGCAAATTTAAGAATGCACTCTACCAAACCGAGGTCATAAAGATTAACCCATTTTCTCTTAATAGTTTTGGCTATTATTTTTAAGTTGTTGATCCATTTTGAGTTAATTTTTGTACAAGGGAGTGAGGTAGGAATCCAACGTCGTTCTTTTGCATGTGGTTATTCAGTTGTCCCAAAATCATTTGTTGAAGTCACTATTCTTTCTCAGAGCCAGGCACAGTGGTGCACGCCTGTAATCCCAGCACCTGGGAGGCTAAGGCAGGAGGATCACGAGTTCAAAGCCAGCCTCAGCAATGGTGAGGCACTTAGCAACTCAGTGAGACCCTGTCTCGAATAAAATACAAAAAAAAGGGGGGGGGCTGGGGATGTGGCCCAGTGCTTGAGCCCCTGAGTTCAATCCCCGGTACAAAAAAAAAAAAAAAAATTTTTTTTTTTCCAGTACTGGGGATTGAACTCAGGGGTACTCTACTACTAAGACACACCTCCAGCGCCCCCGCCTTTTTTTGTGCCAAGGATTGAAACCAGTGATGCTCAATCATCGAGCGACACCCCTACCCTTTTTAATATATTTTTTAAAAAAATATTTATTTATTTGCTTTAGTTGTACACGATGCATTTATTTGTACGTGGTGCCGAGGATCAAACCTGGGCCACACATGTGCTAGGCGAGTGCTCTACGGCTGAGCCACAACCCCAGACCCCTTTTTTAATATTTTATTAGAGACAGGGTCTCACTGAGTTTTAGGACCTTGCTAACTTGCTGAAGCTGGCTTTGAATTTGCCATTCTCCTGCCTCAGCCTCCCAAGCTGCTGGGATTACAGGCATGCGCCACCACACCCAGCTCTAGCCCTTTTTATTATTTATTTTGAGACAGGGCTCTCCCTAAATTGTCCAGGCTGGCCTCCAACTTGCAATCCTCCTGCCTCAGCCTCCAAGTCAATGGGATTACGGGCATGTGTGATCACACCTAACCGAGACTATTCTTTCTTCTTTTTTTAAAAAATATTTTTTTAGTTGTAGTTGGACACAATACCTTTATTTTATTTATTTATTAGTATTTATCTATTTGCTTTAGTTATACACAATGCCTTTATTTGTATGTGGTGCTGAGGATCGAACCTGGGCTGCGCACGTGCTAGGCAAACGCTCTACTGCTGAGCCGCAACCCCAGCCCCTAATCTTTCTTCTTGAATGGTCTTAGTACCCTTGTCAAAAATCACTTAGCAATTGTATTGGATTTCAACTCATAAAATAAAATTCATATTTATGATCTCATACTAATAAAAAAATAATCAAATAAATAAATCGAGGGGAAGGCATGACAGTTCTTCCTCACTTAGAATTCTAAGTAATAAGTAGAAAAATAAGGAGGGAAACATAATCGACACTGGGTAATAATTGCTGCAGATAAGATAAGATCTACTGAAGGATGCAAAAGTGAAAATCTGAGGAGAAACAGATTTACATAATCTCAAAGTATCTTCTTCAAGATACTAACTACAAAATAGAAGATTTTTTTTAAAACTTTATATAGTAGAGAATGCTGGTAGACACAAACTTAACCGTGTGATGAAGGTAAGATACCATCAGGGTTAGGGTTAGGGTTAGATAGAGCAACATCATAAATAACATGCATTTCTGCCAAAAATGCGTAATTTTAGTCCAGTCATGAGAAAATAAAAGAAGCCAGGCGCGGTGGCGCACGCCTGTAATCCCAGCACTTGGGAGGATTTGAGGCAGGAGGAGTGTGAGTTCAAAGCCAGCCTCAGCAATGGCAAGGCACTTAGCAACTCAGTGAGACCCTGTCTCTAATAAAATTCAAAAAAGGGCTGGGGATGTGGCCCAGTGGTCGAGTGCCCCGAGTTCAATCCCCGGTACCAAAAAAAAAAAAAGGGGGGGGGAATAACCCTTCCTTAATAGAAAAGTGTACAATTCTATTACTGGGGGCATAGTTAATGGCAGAGCACTTACCCAGCATGTGCATGACCCTAGGTTCCATACCCAGCACCACATCAAAATAAATGAATAGAAAAATACAAAATTCTAGTAATGTCTATAGTTTACTTAATAATATTATGTGTTAATTTTTTTGTTCTTGATAGCTGTACTTGGTTATGAAAAACATTAACATTACAGGAAGTGGGGTGAGGGATATAAGGAAACTATTTTTGCAATGTTTCTGTAAAGCTAAAATTAATTTAAAATGAAAAGTTTTTTTTTTTTTTTTTTTTTTTTTTTTTTTTTAATGGAGATAAGACCATCTGTTACAGGGTTGGCTAAAAAATAATTTTAAAAATTAGAGAGTTCTACAGGCTTAGTATGGAAGACTACACTCTGCCTCTAACCTTCATTAAATCAAGCTTGTTAAAAGTAATGTTCAGGGCTGGGGTTGTGGCTTAGCGGCAGAGCAATCGCCTCACACGTGCACGGCCCGGGTTCAATCCTCAGCACCACGTAAACATAAATGCATTGCATTGTGTACAACTAAAGTAAATAAATAAATATTAAAAAAAAAAAGTAATGTTCAAATAGTCTACACAAGTTATTATTTGGGGCACTTAATCTTACTTTAATGGATGTGCTAAAACTCTGTTGGTAGATTTATCAATTTTTCTTTTGCCTATCTAAATCTGTATTTTCCCTATTTTAAAGATATTCTGGGGGGGGGGGGCTGGGATTGTAGCTCAGTGGCAGAGCACTTGCCTAGCATGTGTGAGGCACATCCTCACAACCCTCCACACCACATAAAAATATATAAATAAGCACATACTCTACCACTTAGCTACACCCCAATCCCCTACAGATACTTTCTACACTTGCATAAAGAGGGGCTGCCGGCCGGGCGCGGTGGCACACGCCTGTAACCCCAGCACTTGGGATGCTGAGACAGGAGGATCCCAAGTTCAAAGCCAGCCTCAGCAATGGTGAGGCACTTAGCAACTCAGTGAGACCCTGTCTCTACTAAAATACAAAAAAAGGGGCTGGGGATGTAACCAGTAGTCGAGTGCCCGAGTTCAATCCCCAGTACCAAAAATAAACAAACAAACAAATAAATAAAGGTATTGTGTCCATCTGTAACTAAAAAAAAAAAAAAAGATATCTTGGGGCTGGGGTTGTAGTTCGGTGGTAAAGTGTGTATTTAGCACGTACAAGCCCTGAGTTTGATCCCCACCACCACATTAAGAAGAAAAAGATCCTTAAGAAGAAAAAAAAAATCTTACTAGTCAAACAGAAGTTTGAATTCTCAAAACAAACAATAACAACACAACAAGCAGAACTTCATAAAAAGATATTACTATATACCCAGGAGAATAGCTAATATTGAAAAGACTGATACCCCCTTGTGTTGGTGAAGGTTGCAACCAGACTCATATTTGGCTGGTAGGGGTATAAAATGATATATTTTTTGTGGGGGGAGTCTAGTAGTTTCCAGTAAAACTAAATATATACTTGCTCAATGTCCCAGCAGTTGTATTCCTAGGTATTACCCAAGAGAAATGAAAACTTAAGTCCACAAAAAGATTTGTACAAAAATGTTCATAGCAGCTTCTTTCATAACAGACAAAAACTGGAAATAGGCCAAGTTTCCATTAGGAGGAGAATGAATAAATAAAATGTAGTGTATATATACATATACACGAAAAGCATCCAACAAGAAAAATACGTGCATCTCAGAAACAAGCTGATCGAAAGAAACTTTACCCAAGTGTCATATTTTATTTCATTTATATAAAGTTCTAGAGTAGGCAAAACTAGTATATGGTTCAGAATTTTTTTTTCAACAGTTGCCCCTGTAGTATAGGGGTAGGAACTGATTAGGAAAGGGTCTAGAGGAACTTTCTATATCTTGATAGGGATCTGGGATGCACAGAGATATGCATTTGTCAAAATTCAGTGAAGATACACTTAAGATTTGTGCACTTCATGATATGTAAATTTAACTTCAAGTGAAAAAGATTACAAATACACAGTGAACTCTAGTTGACGCTTATGTTGAACTATTTAAGGGGGCATGTATGACATCTGCAATTTACTTTGAAATACATCGTTTACTTCCTTTGAGTACTTTAATTTAAAAAAATGAGCACCTTTTGAATATTTTAATTTCACCACTGAGCACCTTCTAATGTTCATTTTGCTAATTAGTAAGATATTCATCTTACCAATAAAAATCCAATCCAATTCTGACATTCACTATGCAAATTTGCAAAGGTGGTGTTTTTATTTTTGGTACTAGAGATTGAACCCAGGGGTGCTTTACCACTGAGCTACACTCTAACCTTTTTATTTTTTTTTATTTTTATTTTTATTATTTTTTTTGTGGTACCGGGGATTGAACTCAGGGGCACTCGACCACTGGGTCTTATCCCCAGCCCTTTTTGGTATTTTATTAGAGACAGGGTCTCACTGAGTTGCTAAGTGCCTCACCATTGCTGAGGCTGGCTTTGAACTCGCGATCCTCCTGCCTCAGCCTCCCAAAGTGCTGGGATTACAGGCGTGTGCCACCGCGCCCGGCCCTTTTTATTTTATTTTTTATTTTTTTATTTTTTTTGGTACCAGGGATTGAACTCAGGGGCACTTGACCACTGGGTCACATCCCCAGCCCTTTTTTGTATTTATTTAGAGACAGGGTCTCACTGAGCTGCTAAGTGCCTCGCCATTGCTGAGGCTGGCTTTGAACTCACGATCCTCCTGCCTCAGCCTCCCAAAGTGCTGGGATTACAGGCGTGCGCCACCGCGCCCGGCTTGGCCCTTTTTATTTTGAGACAGGGTCTCGCTAAGTTGCTTAGGGACTCGATAAATTTTGAAGTTGGTCTCAAACTTGCAATTCTCCTGCCTCAGCCTCCTGAGAGTCACTGGGATTACAGGCATGTGCTATCACACCCATCTTGAATTTTAAATACTATAACACCATGAATAAAGAGTGAAAATTTTTAAGCTGAAGATAGCACACTGTTAAAAGATGTTAGGGAAAGGGAACCTTTCTCCTCATTAAACTTGCATACACATAGTTCTACTCTTATCTCTCTAAAACTGTGCTGTTCCTAAGCCACATATGGCTATTTAAATTAATTAAAATTAACAATTCCTCAGTCTCCTAGCACATTTCAAGTGCTCAGTGGCCACATGTGGCTTATGACTATTGACAACGTAAGACATAGAACACTTGAGTCATCACAAAATGTTCTACGGGAAAATACTACTCTAAAGAAATGAAGTTTCGGGCTGGGGTTGTGGCTCAGCGGCAGAGCGCTCGCCTCGCACATGCGCGGGCCCGGGTTCAATCCTCAGCACCACGTAAACATAAATGCATTGCATTCTGTACAACTAAAGTAAATAAATAAATATTTTTTAAAAATGAAGTTTCATGAGAATTATACATTTCAGGGAATGGGAAATAACAATGAAGAGTCATCCATACATAAATTTTGAAAGTTTGAAGAAAGCACTCAGGTTCTGAGTTCATTTGATCATTTTTTATCTCTTCTCCCTGAAAAAATACTGCCCATTCAGAAAAAGAAGGAAGGAAGGAAACCATAAACCAGGAAAGGGGGGAAAGAACCTCAAAAGTAAGGTTGTTTTGTTTTCCTACTCCTCCCTACTGATGGTAT
Organism: Tamias sibiricus; assembly: GCA_025594165.1. NCBI lineage: Eukaryota > Metazoa > Chordata > Mammalia > Rodentia > Sciuridae > Tamias > Tamias sibiricus. The sequence continues at coordinate 174,151,932 of CM046659.1, read as the reverse complement.
TTATTTAACAAGAAATAAGCCAGAAAGTAGAAAAAGATGGTCTTGAAGAACTGCATCAAAGACTATTAAAAGCCACTCTCTTAGGGGAGCCCTAAACATACCCAGGAAATGAAGATTCACTCTGCAAATCCTGTTAGCAGCCTCTAAGTTTCAGTTTGCTTCTCTGCTCGCAGTGATTTATTCAAGCTAATGTGTTTCTGTTGATGTCTGGTAGAAAGTGATTCTTTTTTCTTGTGCTTAAAATGTGCACTGCATTTCAGGTATCATTTTGTTTTCAAGACTTGGTCTTAGATTTGCCTTGAGGAACAGAGTCCTGAAATGATAAAGTAAAGTATTTACCAAGTCTATTTATAAAAACTGAGGCTGCACTTAATCTTTCAGTACTACTCCTGTTACATAGTGAGGCATACCTGGAATTATTAAAAAAAGAAACCTCAGCAATCCTTTGATAGCTTGCTGTTTATTAACCCTGTAGCCAACTTTAACGTAGGGGGTCACACTGAAAATTTCCCAGTGAACAGGTGAACCTTCAATTTACTCTCCTTTATGGCTACACAGCAAATGCTGAGTTAAAATGCATATATAAAAATAAATGTACATAAGAAAGGCTGGAAAAATGATACCTTAATTTTTTTTATTATTTTTTTTTTTTTTTGGTGGTGGTGGTGCTGGGGATCAAACACAAGATCTCAAGCATGTTAGACAACCACTCTCCTACTAAAACACATCTCTAGCCCAACCTACATCAATTTTTTAACCGTTTTATTATAAAACAGAAAACTGCGCAATAAGTAAATAGAAATCATGGTGACTGATTATAAAAGCGAATATCCTTGTAACCATGACCCAGCTCAAAAACTTTCTATCTACTCCCAAAAGCCTTCCATGCTACCAGACCCAATCGAAATCCACTATTCCTTTCAAAGTGATGATGAACCTGGTTTTTCAGTAATTACTTCCTTGTATTACTTTATGGTTTTTCACTTACCTATGCATCCCTTCAAACTATATTTAGTTTTTTTTTTAAATAATACAATTTTTAAGTCTCTTTTTAAATTTACAGCTACTCCTGCCCATGTCTCCCCCCACCCTTCTTATAAGTCATGAGTTCAAGAACCCAAGGCATTTTACCTACAGAATTCCACACAATCTGGTTTTTCCAATTATACACCTTGTCTTCAATATTTCTTGGGAACTACAGCTGGTTGCAGAGGCTTGGATCAATTTTGGTTTTGATCCCTTTGGCAAAACTTTGCTGGTAGTGTGTTCTTTTGAGAGGAGGCATAATTTTTGTTTGTTTTTGCAGTGCTGGGATCAAACCCCGGGGCTTGCACATGCTAGGCAACTGCTCAACCCCTAAATCACATCCTCACACTAATTTTCTTTTTGTCAGTTGTTATTGATGCTTAATGCCTAGACCAATATAAGTTGCAAAATGATGCTATCCTATCACTTTGTCTTCATTTGCAAGTTAGAATAATTTTATAAAGATGTTTCCCCTCGGGGGCTGAGGTTGTGGCTCAGCAGTAGAGTGCTCGCCTAGCATGTGCAAGGCAATGGGTTTGATCCTCAGCACCACATAAAAATAAATAAATAAATTAGGTTTCCTTTTGGTATCATTATGAATGCCTTGATTTAAGTATATTTATAAGTTTTAATCTACTGTAAATCTTTTTTTTTTTTTTTTTTTTTGGTACCGGGGAATGAACTCAGGGGCACTTGACCACTGGGCCACATCCCCAGCCCTTTTTTGTATTTTATTAGAGACAGGGTCTCACTGAGTTGCTGAGTGCCTCGCCATTGCTGAGGCTGGCTTTAAACTCATGATCCTCCTGCCTCAGCCTCCCAAGTACTGGATTACAGGCATGCACCACCACGCCTGGCACTACTGTAAATCTTATCCTAGTGAAATTCAAATTATTCACCTTTGATTACTGGAAGCTTCAAGTCGTATCCTGAGTCCTTTTTTTTTGTTGTTTAAATTTTTTTAGTTGTACATGGACACAATATTTTTATGTGGTGCTGAGGATTGAACCCAGTGTCTTATGCATGTGAGACATGTGCCCCACCACTGAGCTACAACCCCCCTTTTGAGTCCTTTTGAGATGACTCCAGTACTTGTGATAGCTTTCTTATTGTCTGGTACTACAACATTCCAGGACCATCCTGTATATTTCCTGCCCTGAAAATGGAATCGACCACTTCTCTAAGAAACCTAGTTTTTATTAGTGGATAAATGGTGGTTTGAGATCACAATCTGGGTACTAAGGATGCTTGCAGATAATGGGCTGGTCATTGTTTCCATCTTTTAGTGAACAAATGCACACACATACTCTCTCTCAAATACCTACAGGAGCCAAGAAGGTAATAAATGAGTTAAGTGTGATAAAGATGACACATGGGACTGTGGTAAAGAGGGTATGCTCTATGTAAAGGAGACAGATCTTCAAATATCCTCAAAAGAAGCAGGAAATTCAAATTTTTAACATAAAATTTTTAAATGGTGACGACAAATTCAGAACAAAATTAAACACTAAGGTGAAATGAAATCCATCTGTGGGTCAGATTTGGTCCATGGGTTATGTGTACGCTCAACCTGAAAAATTTAACTAGCAGTTATCCCATAAGATACATTGTTACGGGGCTGGAGTTGTGGCTCAGTGGTAAGAGCACTTTCCTAGCATGTGTGAGGCCCTGGGTTTGATTCTCAGCACCACATATAAATACATGAGTAAAATAAAAATCCATCAACGGGCTGGGATTGTGGCTCAGTGGTAGAGCGCTCACCTAGCACATGCGCGACCCGGGTTCGATTCTCAGCACCACGTACAAATAAACGCATTGTGTACAACTAAAAGCAAATAAATAAATATTTTTTAAAAATCCATCAACATCTAAAAAATATTTTTTTTTAAAAAAGATACATTGTTACTAGTATATAAAAATATTTAGAGATAGAGCTGTTTTTGTGTGGCTCAGTGGCAGAGTGCTTGCCTCCATGTGTGGGGCACTGGGTTCGATCCTCAGTGCCACATAAAAATAAAGTTATTGTGTCCCTTATTATTTACAACTAAAAAATATTTTTAAAAAATTTAGGGAACAGAATTCTCAAACTGTTTCAGGAAAAAACAAATTATACAAAGGAAAGGAAGGAAATAATTTTTTTCTTTCTGTCCTAGGGATGGCACCCAGGGCGTTGAGCATGCTAGGCATGCATTCTACCACTGAGCTACATCACCAGCCCCAAAAAGGAGAAAAATGTACCTCCCTTCCATTATCTATTTAAAACAGTAGGGAGAATAACATTTTCCATAAGAAACCATTTTCTTTCCTGGTGTGAGAAAGAAGAGATGAATTTCCAGAATAACCTCTTTAAAGCAAGTTGGAACCTAACAAATTTTTTATACCTAATCTCTTGAAATCTGAAGAGACCCAGGAGAGATATTTTATAAGACAGGTGAAAAAGTGAATCCTAAATGCATGACCAAGTTCTTATCCTCATTTTTACCTGTTCTAAAAAGGAAAGAAGCTAACAGCATTGTCACCTCTGCTCTGGCACCCTCCAGAAAGCAGCAAAGACAACAAAAAGCTGCTGGGGAAAGAAAAAGCAGACCGTGAAAATTCTAAATAAGGCCTCAAAGAAGGGCTGGAGAAGGACCCAGATATCAAGAAAGACCTGATTGGGGTTGGCTCCTTTAGAGTGAGCTATTATCATGAAACCTGCCACAAGCGCCAAAAAGTATAACAATCACAGGATTCACTTTTTTCAGTTCAAAGACAAGAAAAGCTCAGACTGGATTAAAGCAAAAACCAAAAGAGCACTCACAAGGTATATTCCCCTAGTGTCTATTACTGTCCTTGAAAGAAAACAGAAACTCAATCGAACCACAGGGGTTCAAGGCTTTAGGAATCCCAAGCAAAAGGAAGGAGGGAACTAGAAACTTCCTGGACTTCACCATGAGCATCTCAGCTAGCCTCCCCTAGTCTCTCTCAGCCTCTTGATGCGCTTGGCTTTTCCTTCACTGTAGCCTCCAGACCCTGTGCATGTTAGAACTATTTTATTCTGCACGTGATCAGATCATAAAATTGTAAGCTTCTCTGTAATTTGGAAACTAGGCTCCAAGCCAAGGTCAGAGGAAGAACAGAGTTGGGGGAGGGGACCAGATGGGCTCAAACTACCATTCCCATCAGTGACTCACCAGGGAGCCAGATGCAGCACCCCTGCTTTAGATCCTGGGCCTCAAGAGGGAAGAGAAAAATAGCTTTGACTCTGGCATGGATGAGACACTAGCTTGTCCACCTTTTACAGTATGTAGAAACTATCAGCAGAGTAGAGGCAGGTTAATAGTGTCAAAGGAGGAAATACAAACTAATTTATAGTTCCTCTGGCTCCAGAAAAGAAATAATTATCCTTTCCCCTCATTACCTCACATACTACAGACTGGTAGCCAGGTCTTTTCCATGAACATCTGAATACTAATTACCACTCCTATGATCCACTGAGAGCAGACACTGTTCTGGATACTAGACATATATTAACCCTTTGCAGTATCGATTTTTATATATAAATCTTTTTTTTTTTTTTTTTTTTTTTTTTTTTTTGGTGGTGGTGGTGGTGGTGAGAATCAAACCCAGGGCCTCAGCCGGGCGCAGTGGCGCATTCCTATAATCCCAGCACTTGGGAGGCTGAGGCAGGAGAATCGCAAGTTCAAAGCCAGCCTCAGCAATGGACAGGCACTTAGCAACTCAGTGAGACCCTGTCTCTAAATAAAATACAAAAAAGGGCTGGGGATGTGGCCCAGTGGTCGAGTGCCCCTGAGTTCAATCCCTGGTACAAAAAAAAAAAACCCAAAAAACAAAAAAACCCAGGGCCTCATACATCCTAGGCAAGGGCTCTGCCACTAAGCTATATCCCCAGCCCAAGTACTATTGTCCCACTTTGTAAATAAGGAAACCAAGAAACAGTAATTGCCCCAGAGTCACAGAGCTAATAAATGTCCTAACTGAGAGGTCAGAAACTATTCTGTTTTCCCATACCATAACATAAATTTTATCAAATATGCAGAAAAATTGAAATAATACAATAATCAAGTTGTGTGATAGTGCACACCTGCATCCCAGCCACTAAGGAGGATAAGGCAGGAGGATCACAAGGCTAGCCAGGGCAACTTAGTGAGACCCTGTCTCAAAAAAACAAAATAAAACAAAAACTACAATAATCAACTTTATGTCATTAGATTAAATATTACCACTTTGCCATGTTATTTCTATCTAAGTGTACAAATTAATTTTTGCTCAAGTATCTAAAAGTTGTACATATCATGACACTTCTCCCCAAAACACTTGTGCATACAGCTCATAAAAATAAGGATATTCTCCTTCATAGCACAAGAAGTTAACAATAGTTCTCTAAAAGCATCTAAATCTTTATTTATCTTCAAATTTTTCTAACCACCCCTAAAACAACCCCTATAGCTTTTTTCCACAGAATTCAATCAAGAACCTCTTATTCTATTTGGTTTTTGTTGTCTCTCTAGTCTTGAAACTCGAAACATGACATTGACTTTGTCTTTTTTTTTTTTTTTTTAATGGCACTGGGATTGAACCCAGTGGTGCTCTACCACTGAGCTACATCCCCACCCTTTTTATTTTTTTATCTTGAGACAGGATTCTGCTAAATTGCTATAGCTGGCCTCAAACTTGTGATCCTCCTGCCTAAGCCTCCTGAGTTGCTGAGATTAGGGGCTGTGCCACGGAGCCCAGCATGACCTTGACAATTTGAAGAGAACCAGACCAGCTGTCTTATAGACCATTCTGGTTTGTTCTATTACCTCCTTGTGGTATCATTTAAATTATTCCTCTGCTCTTTCATTTCCTAAAACTAGAAACCAGATCTAAAGGCTTAAGTAAGGTCATTTTCTTAGGTAAGAATATTTGAGAGTTAATACTATGTACACAGAATTGCATCACACCAAGAAGCACATCTTAGCTAGGTGCAGGGGCTCATGCCAGTAATCTCAGCAGTTTGGGAGGCTGAGGCAGAAGGACTGCAAGTTCAAAGGCAGCCTCAGCAACTTAGTGAGACCCTATTGCAAAATAAAAAATAAAAAAAGGTTGAGGACATGGCTCAGTGGTTAAGCACCCCTGGGTTAAATCCCCAGTACCAAAAACAAACATAAATAAATAAAAATAAAAAATGCATTTTGTTAGTTGTTCCACTGTAAGCAATTTGAGTAGGATCACTTGTTTAACCTGGGACTGCCAGAACACTCCTTCATACAGATGTAATTTCCCTTTGTTTTTTGTTTTGTTGTTTTTTTCGGTAGTGGGGATTGAATCCAGGGGCCTCAGTCACTGAGCCACATCTCTGACCCTTGAGACAGGTTTCCGCCAAGTTGCCTAAGGCCTCGCTAAGTTGCTGAACATGGTTTTGAATTTGTGATCCTCCTACCTCAGCCTCCCCAGCCACTGAGATTGCAACTATACTGCCTCCCTTTGTTATTAACAAATAATTTACAGGGTGGAAAGTGGAGGTGATAATATTTTGGCACCATGCAAACTTACACTCTCTAAAAACCATTCACTTGATTTTAGCATCCATTGATGATCTTTGCTAGGTTTAATAATTTCACTGGCGATTTGCTATTCTATCATTTCTATATTTATAAATTAGCTTTCTTCTGTTTAGAAGCACTCTCTTCAACTGCAGAAGCTAAAACTAATGAGCTCAGTGTAAGGCAGCAGGTTTTTTTAATATTTATTTATTTGCTTTTAGTTGTACACAATGTGTTTATTTTTACGTGGTGCTGAGGATCGAACCCGGGCCACACACGAGCTAGGCGAGCGCTCTACCGCTGAGCCACAACCCCAGGCCCCGCAGTTTTATTTTGTTAATCAAAATGATTATTTTGTGAAAGGCAGGGTTAACTACTTTTTTTTTTTTTTTTGCACTAGGGATTGAACCCAGGGTCTCATGCATGCAAGAACTCTACCACTGGGCTATTTTGAGGGTGGGTCTCACTAAGTTGTCCAGGCTGGCTTTGAACTTGCAATCTTCCTGTTTCAGCTTACTGAGTAGCTGGGATTATAAGTATAAGCCCCTGTACCTAGGTAGTTCTTTCCTTTCGGTTATTTTCAGTGCAAGAAATTGGAACCAATAGCCACATCTAATGATGGCGTATCCAATTTTTTATCTATTCAACCCTCTTCTGAGCTTCATTATGAATATATGGATTTGAGTTTATTCAACATTTTAGTTTATTCTTTGGGTGCTCACAATATCCCAAATTGGCCAGTAGGGCTCTCTGAGTTGGTTTCAGAGTTCTGACATCATCCCATTAGCTCCTGAGACTACTACGCTTTCCATCTTAACAAGATGTCTCCATGAAGCCTGCGCTTTTCCATACTATGTTATACAATCATTCCAGGAAGGAAATGTGTGCCTGCAGAGGGTTTCTAAAAACTGAGAAAAACAGATTGTCAAAAGCAGATCTGTCATTTGTTTGTGGTTATTAAACATTTTGAGTTGGAAATTGGAAGAACATTTGGGATCATCCAGCCACCTATGATGATACTTACAACATTGCTAGGACTCCCCAATATGTGCCATTCAGCCACTGGCCTAAAAACTGATTTGCAGAGAGTTTACCTCACTTGGAACATCCCATTCTGTCACAGGGATGCTTTACACTGAGCTCATTAGTTCTAGTTTCTCTCTTTCAAGCCTATGGATCTCTGTGAACTCAGGCCTAATGCGTCCACTTAATGGTTTAGGAGGAACTCAGTTCTAAAGGATAATTTCCTCTTTTTTTTCTCTCTCTCTCTCTCTCTCTTGTATTTAAACAGGGGCATTTGTTTCCCTGAAGTGACTGGATTAATTTTCCAAATACTCTACCATGACTTGCAAGGCCCTACTGACTTTCAGGCCACTTTACATACTTAAATAAAAACATAGTTAGAGCTGGGATTTTAATTTCTACATAAATGGGGTCCTGAAATTCATCTCAAACTCTTCCTATTCCTGTTTCCCGGATACAGACTGCTGCCAGTTGATTCCACCTCCTAGAAATCCCCTCCATCCAGTCCCTTACCTCTCAATTTCCTCTGACAATGGTCTAACCTTCCCAACTTCGTGTCTCCTATGCTCATCTAGCCCACAGGCTACTCCACAGCAGTCTTCCTGGAACACTCCCTGCTTGGCAACTATACGTGCTTTATCTCCACAGAATCTAGCATGTGCTGAGCACATTGTAAGTGCTCAATAAATAGCACTGGATATTTGGGCAGGGAGACTAAATAAATTGACTAGCTGAGTTGCTTAACCTCATGACTCAGTTTTATTGTCCACTGTTGTCAGGAGGAAATTTCCTTGAGTTTAAAAAAAAAAAAAAAAAAAAGTTATTTTATATAAAGTACTATTTAGAAATGGACTAACAAACTATTTGGAAAGTTTGGGTCAGTCCAAGTGTTTAAATATTTTTGTCTGTCTGTTTATTGGTGGTACTACCCTGGGCCTCGTGCATGCTAGGGAAGTACTCTACCACTTAGCTAGACCCCTAGTACTTTTTTCTATATTATTTATCTTATGTATAGTTGCATAAAAGTTCTGATTGCATGCATTCTCTTTAAGGCTCAGACTTTCTAAAAAATAAACTGTACAATATTAAGAAAATATAGGGGCTGGGTTGTGGCTCAGTGGAAGAGCGCTCACCTAGCATGTGTGAGGCACTGGGTTTGATTCTCAGCACCACATATAAATAAATGAATAAAATAAAGGTCCATCAGCATCTTTATATATATAAAGAGAAAATATAGACAGCATATTGTTATATGGAAAATAATTGGATTCAACATGAATATAGAAAGAAAATCAAAACAAAATAACTTCATTGTATGGTAACATATCTAATTGAACTAGCAATCATAAATCCAACTTGAAAAGCCATTGCTGGCAGACTGGAAGGTAGTTGGTTCACTTCTCTGTAGATACTGATGGTGGTACTGCAAACTGGCTGTGTCTTTGTGGAGAACAATCTGGTATTGCATAATAAGAATATATAACTTTTCAGTCTTAAGTCCAATGATTCAGCTAGAGAAATATAACTTAAGAAAATTACTTAAAGAAAACCAAATTTCGGGGCTGGGGTTGTGGCTTAGTGGTAGAGCGCTCACCTAGCACATGCACGGCCCAGGTTCGATTCTCAGCACATTAAAATAAACGCATTGTGTACAAATAAATAAATATTTTAAAAAAATTTCTACACTATGCATATTTAGGACACTGAAAACATATCTCAAATTCCCCAAATAAGACCAACCTAACCATGTATCACTGTGTACACCATGATGATATATTACAAAGTCAACTAAACCGACAAGCCAATGTTCTATTTTCCCAAGTGGATGCATATTGTTAACCTTAGTAAGAGTGTTTGTGGTTAAGAATGAAGACTCTGAAATCAAGACACTTCTGGGTTTTTGAATCTTGGTGTTACCTTCTGCATGCTTCTTGTCAGCCATGTGACCTTAGGTAAATTAATTTAACCTCCTAATGTATAATATCAAACAAACCTATGGCAAATAATATGACCTGTCCCACAAAAATCCATATGGGGCTGAAATGAGATGATGCCTATAGTGTTTAGCATAATGCCTGAATTACTATCATATTTATTGATCACCTATGATGTTCCTGTCATTGCAACAAGTATACCCATTACATTCAATTTTTATAAGAACTTTACAAAATGAGTGCTATTTTTAATATATATTTTTTTAGTTGTTGATGAACCTTTCTTTATTTATTTATATGCAGTGCTGAGAATTTAACCCAGTGCCTCACACATGCTAGGCAAGTGCTCTACCACTAAGCTACAATCCAGACTGGTGAGTGCTATTATTAAAAACAAAAAGAAAAAGAAAGAAAGAAAAACTTAAAAGAAATGAGCTCATAGGAGTCTATGTACATTAGGTGAGAGAAGAATACAAGATGGTTGGTAGATCCCAAATACAAATATGTAAAATGAAATGCACTTACACATTTGAAAAGACAAAACACAAAACTAAAGATCACTAAGTCGGGGCTGGGGTTGTGGCTCAGCAGTAGAGCACTGGCCTAGCACGTGCACGGACCAGGGTTCAATCCTCAGCACCACACACAAATAAAGGCAATGTGTACAACTAAAGCAAATAAAAAAAAAAAAAAATCACTAAGTCTACTTTATATAAAGTTAGTCAGGTTTCTTTGTTTGTCTTTTCAAGTAGAAGCAAGCAGGTATGAGTTGGGGGTCCCAGTCTCACTTCCTTTATTGACCCATTCCCTTCCTTCCTCCCAGCAGGGACCAGGCTATGTATTAAACATCACTTGGGCACTGGTTTCTAACCAGCAAGTGCTTACCTGGAGGAGATAGAGGAGTCCTGGGACAAATAAGGTGATTGGGTACAGAGACTGGTATGTTGCTAAGGCAAGAAAAATAGCACTGAGGAAAGCACTGCCTGTAAAAAGAAATAAGTGTATGGAATAATCCAGCTTCATCATTTAAGATTAGACTCAGCAACTCTTTATCGACATGAAACTTTCCATAACTGTTCGAACAATCACCTGACAAGAGCTTCCTGGTACACAGGTGCTATGCAAACTCACACAGAGTAAGAGCTTCTTGGCTTGGTTTCCCTTGAAAGGAAACCAAGGAAGTCAAAACCATCTACCTTTAGCAACCTGGGACATCACAAGCATATTTCTTGTGAAATTTTCAGACCCAAAAAGATTCTACGAAACTACAGCCTAAAGATGTATAAAGAGATTGAGTCCTACTTAATGTACCAATTTATTAAGCCTATAATGATTTCTTATGATATTCAGAACTGTGAAACTATCCCTTTGGATTTCATAACATCCCATCACTTTTTCTTTTTAACTTTAATTATTTATTTTTTTCATGTGGTGCTGAGGATCAAACCCAGCGCCTCACACGTGCTAAGCAAGTATTCTACTTCTGAGCCGCAACTCTAGCCCCACATCCCACCACTCTTTACAACACTCCTTCTTTACATGCTATCTTCAGATCATGAGTTTCTTTTTTCTAAATTAAAATATATTGCTGGGCTTGTGGCTCAGTGGTAGAGCACCATATACAAATAAATAAAATAAAGGTCCACTGACAACTGAAAAACAATTTAAAAAATTAAAAATATATATATATTAATTTTTACTAATAATGTCCCCATTCCTACATAAAATATACTACTATGAAATCATTCAACATGATCAGGGGCTGGGGTTGTGGCTCAGTGGTGGAGCACTCGCTTAGCATGTGCGCGGCCCGGGTTCGATCTTCAGCACCATGTAGATATAGAGGCATTGTGTACAACTAAAAACAAATAAATAAATTTTTTTTTTTACATGACACAAAAGAATTTGTAATGACATGAAAAGATGTTTAACCTTCCTATTAAGTGAAGGTTATAAGAGATAAATGCTGTGTCCCTTTAAATTAATTAATTAGTTAATTAATTAAAGACTAAAAAATTAGACCATGAAGTTCACAATAGTTAACTCTGTGTGGTGGTGAAATGATGAATGATTTTCCCTTTTTTGCTTCTCTGAATTCTTTAAAACTTTCCAAAATGAACTGCTTTGTTTTTGTCATAGGAAAATAACTGATTCTCTCTCTCTCTCATTTTTTTTTTTTTTTTTTTTTTTAATCAGCTCTTCCCTTTCAAATGGTTTAAGACATCAGGGCACATTAAAACCAAGGCTAGAGAGTCTGAGTTTACAAGAGGGGTTTCAAAGTAGCCCAGAAACTGTTGGGTATAATTGATGGTTCAAGGCTGGTGTCTTACAATGATTATGTTTCATAAACATGACAAGATCCATGATCACTCTCATTAGTGTGGGGCCTACTGTTCACTGAAAATAACAGACATCTTCTTCAATGATGTTTCACAAAAACAGAAGCTATTCAGTCCAAGGAGTTTTATCCCTTTCTCAACTCACTCCAGGGACAAACAGAAAGCCCTTTTGCCCACCAAAGTGGTCTATACATGTGAAACATCTCAGAGTCACCTTGGGAGAAAGAGGGTTATGAATCTGATATCTACAGAGAAAAGGGAATGAAAAAAACTTTGAGCATTCTGTCCTTCAAACAAAGGAAACTTGACAGCTAGGAATAATCCTGGTAGATACATAGTAGAAAGATGACAGAAAAAGGAGGAAGCTAGATGTTAAAGACAAAGGACAGAATTCTATGGAGTAGAGCTGTCCCATCATATTGACAAGTGCCAGGCAAGATGTTCTGGACTAGGGTACTCATGAAAATGACTGAGTAGGAACAGGATCAACCCCAGCTAAAATATTCCAGCAGCACAGGCCTCTACACACCTGCTAAGCTGACGACTCAAAAACCAGGACTAAGTCATCCTGAGATGAGGAGATGGACAAGTGTGAAGGAACTGTCCTGGAGCTCAAGGGCAAGAGCAGGCTCAGGATTCCTTCACCCAGCCAAAAATCTGAATGATGTTTTGTGGAAACTGATTAAAACAGGGGAAAAACTTTTTATTTAATATGGTTTTCTATAGATTTGGGGGTGGAAGAGACAGGTCAATATGTTTGTTACCAGAGGAAGGAGGCTAATGTTCCAACTCCATCTATTCTTACAAATGAGGTGAAAACAAACACATGACTTTCACCTCCCTCTGCCATGCATGGGAGACACCAGGGAGTGAAATAAACACAGCCACCTCCTGCTATAATTGTCTGAGATCAATAACTGCTTGTCTGGAATAGCTAACTGAGAAAAGAAAAAAGGCTCATAGCCTAGAAGAATGGACTTACAAGTTTTAGAAAACTTGCTCTGAGGTTCAAAAAGAAGCATTCTCTCTTCCTTAGATAAAATCTTCAGAAAAGAAAAATCTGTTGCTCCTGCTATATTCTGTTAGCTAGTGGAACCAACATCCAGCCTCCTTCCCCCAGCTCCTACACTCCTTCCTCACACCAATCAGTAACCCTGTTGATCCACCTATAGAGCATCCACCACTTCAGTTCTTGCTTTTATTATCTGTCACCATATTTTCAGCAGCTTCTTCCTTCCCCTCCTCAGCAGTCTCCCTGATTCCCTCCAATCCAGTCCAACCTCCACAGATGCACCAGAAGGATCCTTCTAAAACAGTTTAGAGTGTGACAAGCCTGTCTTTAAAGGCTTCTGAATGTTCCATTTCATCTATCAGATTAAGTCCAAACTCTAACAGCCTCACTATCTGGGCAGTTTCTCCAGCTTCCCAAATTCTCACTACTCACCCCCTGCCACATACCCTGCCCTCCAGTTACACTGGACCATTCCCCAGTTTTTAAAAATACCCTACCCTTTCATTCCTATGTCTGCTGTCAGGCTATTCCCTCTGCTGAGCTGTCCTTCCCTGCTCTCCTTCTAGCAGAAAACCATCACTGAAATGACTCTTCCTCTATGAGCCCAAGCAAAGGTGGTAACAGTCACTACTACTAACATTTATTGGTCACTTAGTACATTCTAGACACTGTACTGAACCCTCTGCATCAAGAATGTGTCAGACTCCACTCAACATCAATTGCTTTATATTATTAATTATCATGCCATGCCATATATCTTATTATCTAAACAAAATGAAAGGCATCTAGAGATCAATCACAAAGCTCTGTATTTTATTTTTTTGCATACCTAGGTCAAGATTCGTGCAGAAATGGCAATATGGCTTTTGCTATCACATTCAAAATCAGATAATTTACAGTTATGCTAATATGCAATGAAGAGGCAGAATGTGTATGTCTGCTAATACACTTTGCATTTAAAAAAAAAAAAAAAAATAGAACCTAACACCGAGCTATGCCTCCAGCCTGCATCTTTTTTGTTCTTATGTAGTTTCCTTTTCTCCTGAAGTCATTCTCTTTGTTTGCATTCATATACCAAAATTTGAATGAAGTCTTATGTGCCCTCAAAAAAAAAAAAAAAAAAAGAATGTGCCAGACTCAAAAAGCCCCTCAAGAAATATCACAACAACACTGGTAAAACTTTACTTTTTGGCTCATTTTCTTGTAACAGCTTTTCTGAGATAGAAATCACAAATTCATTGGACATGGTGGCATACACACATCTGTAATCCCAGTGACTTGGGAGACTGAGGCAGGAAGATCACAAGTTCAAGTTCAGCCTCAGCAACTTAGTGAGACCCTGACTCAAAATAAAAAATAAAAAGGGCTGGGGATGTGGCTCAGTGGTTAAGCACCTCTGGGTTCAATCCCTGGCTCAAAACAACAACAACAAAGAAAGAAAGAAGGGGCTGGGGTGGTGGCTCAGCAGTAGAGCACTCGCCTAGCACGTGCGTGGTACGTGTTCGATCCCTAGCACCACGTAAAAAAATAAAGAAAGAGTATGTTTTCAGAGAAGCTAGAAGGGGCAAGAAGAATGGTTAGGAAGGCAGAAAGTTGGAATAGTATGTGCTCAAGGCAGGGACAGGGAAGAAAAAAAGAAAAGTAAAATATGACTTCAAATATTTTAGACAAACTGTGTAATAAGAAAACACTGCTGTAGTTTGCTCTATGGCAAGCATGTGCTGAGTACCAGGGAGACTGGTGACTCAATCTCTGTTGTCAGGGAGCTCCCAGTAAACAATTACAAAACATGGGAGGAAAGTACAGGAAGCAGACCTAGCCCATCAGGGGAAGCTGACACCTGAGTTTTGAACAGTGAGGAGGTGAGGCCTGGCATCCAAGGAAACAGCATGTGCAGGGGCAGGAGCATGAGACAGAATGGTATGCTGGGGGTGGGTGAAATGGTAACTAGATCAGCATGGCAAAACAGGGAGAGCTAAGAGGAGTGACTGGAAGAGGATCCAAAAGGTGCTGGTAACATTCTGCCTCTTAATCTGAATGTTGGAATTCATAATTTTGTAAAAATTCATTTACCTGTACATTAATGATTTAGACATTTTCTGTATACATGTTATGCTTCAATAAAAAGTTACCACCCAAAAAGTCTCAGGGGTCAGATCATGGAGGGCTTTCTTTGTTTGCACAATCATCCAAAAACATCTATATACAGGCCCAGACAGAACTTTCGAAATAATGCTTGAGAAGGAGCCTTGTGAGGAAGGAACTGTGCCAACTGGGTTATGAGTTTTACCCAAAAATGATACAATTTACCATTGTCTATTACTGCAGCCCAGATGTTCAGGCACTAGGTTTTTGAACAAGGCTTGGCCTTCAGCCTGACCACAGGAATATTAGGGTAAATCAGTCAAGGGGGTATGTGCAGTGGCTATGGTATCAAGGAATGTCATTATCTATCCAATCTAGATCTGAATATGTTTTCCACCTCTCTGTATTAGGGTGGGGGCCAGGACAAGCCTCAGCAAGCCATGGGGTAATGATGTGCCTCTACAGTTGGTACCTTGATCTGGCTTGGATGGGTGGTACAGTTGCAGGGCAAAGCAGGAATGCAGCCAAGGAGGGCCATGGGGACTATTCAGGGCATGGACTTCAAGGACAGTGAGCAGAGAGTCAGAGACTGAGTCACAGTCAGTGACCAATTCCAGGGCAGGCAGTGAGACAGACTAGAATATGATCAAAAGGGCTGAGGTCCCACAGGACTATCAGAAAAGGAAGTTGCACCAGGGTCTGAGGCAACAAGCAAGACTGCCCAAGAGTAGGAGATGATGCCAGGGGCATGGCCCAGTGTACTACATCCCTTGCCAAGTGTGCTCTTCTAATAGGGCAGGATCTCTCAGAGCAGCCCATCCGCACTAGTGATGATGAAGGTATTCTGTTCCAGCCACACCTGTCAGCACTTCACACGTCTTAAGTCATTTAGTTCTTTCCATTACTCCAAGAAGTAGGCCTTATTACTATTCTCATCTTATAGATGAGAAAACTGAAGGACAGAGAAGTTGTTTGCCCAGGGTCACAAAGCTAGTGAACGACAGGAACAGGATCTGAACCCAGATTGTCTTACTCAAGACCTCACATTCCTTTACTGAATCACTAAACCACCCTCTGGATTTCAATCTCCATCTGAACCATAAAAATTATAATACACAGGGGCTGGAGTTTTGCCTCAGTGGTAGAGTGCTTGCCTAGCACATGTTGCCTTAGCACAACATTAATATAAAATAAAGGTATTGTGTCCATCTATAACTGAAAATATTTTTTAAAAATTACAATACACAGAACAACTATTTGTTGAATGGATTCTGCTAAGCAAAGAGGCTGAGCATTCTGTGTTTCTCATTTACTCCTCCCTTCACTCTAGGAAGCAGATCTCTTTGATCAAATGGATACTCCTGAGGCTGCATTATCTGCACAAGACTATAGAGATGGTAATCAGAACAAGCAGACTTCTAAGTTGGGTCAATCTGACAAACCTGATCTTTTGGGTCCTTGAGTCTTCTGTGACTCCACTGCAGGGTTTTCCTCTACAGGAATCCCAAATGGAAGTAATAGGATCGACAGGCTTCAGGATCATTACACTTCTCCAAGGCTGGGCTCTAACAAGAGAAGCTCTCATTCTAACTTTCTTCCTGATCTCAGGAAAACCCTTTATAAATCTCAAAAGAGTCTCTTTTAGAAACTGACATTAATATTATCAACTGGTGCCACTACTTACAGAGCATGCACCATCTCATTCATTTTATGAGGGTGGATGTGATACTGGGGACTGAATCATTCTTTACATTCACTCAGTAAGATAGAGGCTATTTCAATCTCCCTGGTACACATAAGGAAACTGAGGCCCACAACTGTTAAGTGACTTACCCAAGGTGTTATAGCCTTGGAGAAACAGTGGAGCTAGGATTAGCCACCAAATCAGTGTAACATAAGAGCAACCTGAATTCTTAATCACCTGTCTGCCTTCTGATAGTTAAACAAGCAAGTCCTAACACAGAACCTCTTTTGGTGGAATAAGGGAAGACAGAAGGATCTTAAGGTGGCAAACTTTAAGAATTTCTAGTCTGGAACATCTCATTGTTGAAAAATACCAATGGTGAACAGGCAGCAGCACCCATTAAGATCTGTTTTCCGAGCCAGGCGCAGTGGCGCACGCCTGTAATCCCAGCACTTTGGGAGGCTGAGGAGGAGGATCACAAATTCAAAGCCAGCCTCAGCAATGGCGAGGCACTTAGCAACTCAGTGAGACCCTGTCTCTAAATAAAATACAAAAAAAAAAAAAAAAAAAAGGGCTGGGGATGTGACCCAGTGGTCAAGTGCCCCTGAGTTCAATCCCCAGTACCACACACACACACACACCAAAAAAAAAAAAAAAAAATCTGTTTTCCTTTTAAATGAAGACTTCTGCATAGGGATGCAGTATTTTAATTAGCTCACCGAAAGGCAGAGTACTTTTTGACCAAATCAACAGCCTTCAAAGTGAAATCCAAGCGGCTCCACTAAAACTAACATCAGCCCTTCCCACAGACCTGCGTTTCCCTGCCAACATTCTAATAAGGACATCACAATACAATGGTCTGTGCTTGGCTTGCACTTTTTTCTCAGTGTGTCCCAGGAGATCCTGGGCTGCCAAAAAATAAGTCAAGGAAGAGTAAGTAAAATTCAAGAGGACATAAGATCATTCCCTTCTGTGCAGCACCCACTTCATGGAAGTCTAGGGACTTCCACTGTCCCTATATTCTTATCACTCAAGTAAATTTAACTTATTTTTAATTATATTTTCACTTAAGAAACTTTGGAATAAAATAGTAATGAAAAAGAAATAAAAGTCATTCATGAACTTACTTCACAAAGACAAGTATTACCTTTTTGGGGTCTATTTTGTATTTTTGTTGTCATTTTAACTTAATTGAAATTAATTAAAATATATGACTTTGTATTCTGCTTAAACTACAAATGTATTCTCACAAACATTTTTTGGTAGTACGGGGATTGAACAGAGCCTCATGCACACTAGGCAAACACTCTACCACTACACTCCAAGTCCTAATTTTTTTTTTTTTTCTTTTATGATACTGGGGATTGAACCTGGGGCACTTCACCACTGCATTATATCCTCAACCCTTTTAATATTTGAGACAGGGTCTCACATAGTTGTTCGAGGCTGGCCTCAAACTTATTATCTTTCTGCCTTAGCCTCCCAAGTAGCTGGGATTACAGGTGTGCATCACTGTATCCACCTTTAAATTTTTAAAAGTATTTATTTATTTATTTAGTTGTACATAATGCCTTTACTTATTTTTACGTGGTGCTGAGGATCAAACCCAGGCCATGCACGTGCTAGGCGAGTGCTCTACTGCTGAGCCACAACCCCAGCCCCTCCACCTTTAAATTTTATTTATTAATTTATTTTTAAGCTACTAGGGATTGAACCTGGGGTGTTTTACTACTGAGCTATAATACCAATCCTTTTTATTTTGAGACAGGGTCTCCCTAAGTTGCTAAAGTTGGCCTTGAACTAGCTATCTTTCAATCTTTGCCTCCTGGGTCACTGGGATTACAGGTATGAACCACCAGCATAGCTAAATTCTCTTTTGAGACAGGGTCTACATTGCCCAGGCTGGCCTTGAAATTGTGGTTCTCCTGCCTCAGCCAATTTACATTTATTTGAAAATATTCACTAAGCTGAAAGAGTGGCTCAGTGGTGAAGTGTTTGGCTACTATGTGTAAGGTCCTGGTATTGATCTCTAGCACCAAAAAACTTAATTAATTATATCGTTATATATCCATTACATGGGTAAAACAACTATATTTTACTTCAACAGGAATTCCTCTATTTTGAAGTACTTTCTGGTTTTTCCAATCATAAATAATTGTCAACTAATGACTTTGCAACATAAAGCTTTACACATATTTCTGGATTAATGTAGGTTCTCAAAAGTAGAATTAACAAATCAAAAGTACAAGCATTTTAAGATTACTGCCAAACTGTTTCCAAAGAGGGTTACACAAATTTATCAGTCAATGTACCATGTGGGAGAATGCATATTTTTTTTAAATATTTTTATTTATTTGCTTTAGTTGTACACAATGCGTTTTATTCAATGCATTTTATTTGTAAGTGGTGCTGAGGATCGAACCCGGGTCGCCCACGCGCTAGGCGAGTGCTCTACCGCTGAGCCACAATCCCAGCCAAGAGAATGCATATTTGATAGAACTTTGCCAGGTGATAGTATGATCTTCTAAAATCTTTGCCAATTTCAAAGGTCAAAAAAAAATTTTTTTTAGAGTCACCTGTAGGTGAGGGGCATAATACAGGTTGAGCTTGATTAGCATGTGTGAGGCTGTGGGTTCAATCCTCAGCACCACAAGAAAAGTCATATATATTTCAATTTGCTTTTATCTATTAATTTTCTATGAAGTTGAAAAAATTTTCAATATTTTTTGAGTTACTTTTATTCCTTCTCTTGTGAATCTTTCCAATTGTTTTCTTTTTAAAATAGTGAACTATTCCTTTGTTAATTTTATTATCTAGTGAGGAAGCATAAAAGTGAAATGCAGAAATCTGATTTGCAGAATTTATAAATGAACTAGTTTTAGTGTATATACTGTTAGTAGGAATTATTAATAAATCAAAAGTCCAGGGGCTGGGGCTGTGGCTCAGCGGTAGAGCGCTCGCCTAGCACGTCCGCAGCGGCTCGGGTTCGATCCTCAGCACCACGTACAAATAAACGCATTGTGTACAACTAAAGCAAATAAATAAATAATAAAAAAAAAAAAAATCAAAAGGCCAGAGTGGTTCAGAGTTCCATCTAAAATAGAACTCTTCAAGCCGGGCGCGGTGGCGCACGCCTGTAATCCCAGCACTTTGGGAGGCTGAGGCAGGAGGATCGCGAGTTCAAAGCTAGCCTCAGCAATGGCGAGGCACTTAGCAACTCAGTGAGACCCTGTCTCTAAATAAAATACAAAAAAGGGCTGGGGATGTGGCCCAGTGGTCGAGTGCCCCTGAGTTCAATCCCCAGTACCAAAAAAAAAAAAAAAAAAAAAAAAAAAAATAAATAAATAAATAAAATAGAACTCTTCAAATATTTTAACAGATTAGTAACGTCGTTTGTGATAGTCTCTATTTATAGCAGCCAACAATGGAAAACAACTTAAATGTCCAGCAAAAGGAAAGAGCTGGGACTCTAGGACAAATGTGCATGAGAAATGAAGCCACCATCTCAGGTAAAAGTGAGGCACAAAAAGGAGACTATTACTTTTCATTTGATATGTTTTAATTTATTTTATCTTACTAAGCACTTGAAGTACTTATTTTGGAAAAAAAAAAATAAATAAATAATTGAAAATATGCCATCCAATATCAAACATCATTCATACAAAATAAAATGCAGAGCCGGGCGCGGTGGCGCACGCTTGTAATCCCAGCACTTGGGAGGCTGAGGCAGGAGGATCGCGAGTTCAAAGCCAGCCTCAGCAATGGCGAGGCACTTAGCAACTCAGTGAGACCCTGTCTCTAAATAAAATACAAAAAAGGGCTGGGGATGTGGCCCAGTGGTTGAGTACCCCTGAGATCAATCCCTGGTACCACAAAAAAAAAAAAAAAAAAAAAATGTAGAACAAAATTATGTGTATAACATTATAAAAATGTCTTTGAATTTATTCAACCAAAATCTAGAGTCACATAATAAAATATTTTAAAAATTTGCTCTATGGAATGAAAAACAATGTGGCTTTTAAAAATATTCATGTAACTTTAATATATCCCTCCCCCCTACCCAGCCCAAAACCAAAACCTTTCTATTGAGTCAAAGGGCAATTTAAAAAAAAAAAAAAAAATTTAAATGGCACTCTCAGAGGAAGTGTCTTCGGTCTATTTTTGCACTCAGTTCTTTAAAAGTGATATTTGTGATGGATGCAGTAGCAAATGCCCGTACTCCTAGCAGATAAGGAGGCTGAGACAGGAAGATCACAAGTTCAAAGTTAGCCTCAGCAACTCAGTGAGTCCCTGAGCAACTCAGCGAGACCCTGTCTCAAAATTAAAAAATAAAAAGGGCTGGAGATGTGGCTCAGTGGTTAAGCGCTCCTGGGTTCAACCCCTCATATAAAAAAAATAATAATAAATAAATAAATAAAATTAAAAGTGACATTTCTGGCCTGGGGTTGTGGTTCAACAGCAGAGCGCTCGCCTTGTACATGCGCGGCCGGGGTTAGATCCTCAGCACCACGTAAACATAAATGCATTGCATTGTGTACAACTGAAGTAAATAAATAATTTTTTTTTAAAGTGACATTTCCAATGCCAGGTATGGTGGCACATACCCACTACCAGCTACTTTGGATGCTGAGGCAGGAAATTAAGGATAGCCTGGGCAACATAGTGAGACCCCTACCTTTAAAAAAGGTGTGTCCAGGGAAGAAACTGAGGATATAGCTCAGTTGGTAGAGTGCTTACCTGGCATGCACAAGGCTTTGGGTTCAATCCACAGCACCAATCCCCACCACCAAAAAAAAAAAAAATCTAAAAATTACATTTCCAAAGGCAAATCCTCAGTACCTTCTGCCACACTGTGGCATATATTCCTTTTTTTTTTTTTTTTAATTTTTTTTTTAGTTGTAGATGGACACAATACCTTTATTTTATTGATTTATTTTTATGCAGTGCTGAGGATAGAACCCAGGGTCTCACATATGGTAGGAAAGTGCTCCACCACTGAGCCACAACCCCAGCCCTATATTCCTATTTTAACAATTCCAAGCACCTTGATGAACAACAGTGTATCTGAGCCTGACACTCTGGAAATGGGGAATACTCAGCCAAGTGACTTCACTATTTCAGAGTTGTTTCTGGGGGGGAAAAAAAATGACCATAATCTTCAGAATAAGACAATTCAGGTAATGTAATATCTAATTATTTTAAGTAACTTGATAATAAGTTACACTAAAGGAACTATAGAAAGACCACCCATAACCAATCCAGGAAAAACAATGTCTTATGAAGACCTAAGTCATTCTTATGTGCTGCTCTAGAAAAGATAAGTAACATGTTTAAGTAAAAGGTTCTATGTCGGGGGCTGGGGTTGTGGCTCAGCGGTAGAGCGCTCGCCTAGCACGTGCGCTGCCTGGGTTCGATCCTCAGCACCACATACAAAAAAAAAAAAAAAAAAAACCCATTGTGTACAACTAAAGCAAATAAATAAATATTAAAAAAAAAAAAAAAAAAGGTTCTATGTACAACTTTGACTCTATTTCCTGAGTTGGCAAACTAATTAGCAACAGTGAACAGAAATAAGGACTTCTACAATCTTCTTATAGGAGTACAAATTTAACAATGAATCCCAAAAATCCTAAAGAAAGTACACACCTAGTAGAAAAATAATTCTATTTCTAGGACTTTATTGTAAGAAAATATCTGAGAGTGAATACAAAAATTATTGTATGTTAGAGAGTTTATTGTAGTATTATTTAAGTAGATGAAAACTAGAAAATCATCTAAGTATTTCATGATAGAAATTGATTAAAGAATTTCTATACATTTATCCACTGCAATGGAATAGTACACAGACATTAAAATGACAGACTACATGTTTATTGATCATATATGGCAGATTATATTACTGGCCCTAATTCTCTACCGCCCTGCCATGTACTTTGTAGGCCTTTCCACTGTGGACAAGATAGAAATCTTCCCTGGACTCAGCTTATGTTTTGATCAATGGGATATTAGCACATGTGATACAACAAGAAACATAAAAAGCACATGCCTGATTTGGCTTGCTCACTATTGTGCCTCTGCCATCACTCCAAGAAGAATATGCTTAAGTTAATCCCCTGGTTCAGGAAGATGACAGAGATGTGGAGCACAGCCCAGTCTAGATTAGTCAACTCCAGCCAGTCACTGATGCATGAATGGGTCCCAATGACACTGGCCAACTGACTAGCCACATCCAACCTAGATCAACTGATCCACAGCTGATTTACAGGTATGAGCTAAATAAATGCTTGTTGCTGTTTTAAGCCTTTGGATTTTGAAGTCGTTTATTAAATAGAATTTTTGTAGCACAAGCTAACTGATAGAAAATTATAACTGATAGAAAATTATAACTGATAGAAAATTTATACTTATGGAAGAAAATGGGATGAGGAGGGACAGAATTCTGGAAATATAACCTAAATGCTAATGGAGGGACTTCCATTTAAAATGGTAGATTGATCACCTCTCTCCCCATCAAAACCTCACTGAATGACAATAAAGGAATAAAATGAGTATTAAACCACAACGAACAGAAGAGATTATAGCAAAAAAAATTTTAATACAGCAGTGGAAAATATAAAGTAGGGGAAAGAGGAAAAAAGAACTTAGCAATATAGAAGAAACTGCAGCCCAGTGGCCTCAAAGAAGAAAACCATTAAAAATAAAGTCAATTTACCCCACATAATTTCTAAGACATTCAGTACCTGAAGGCATCAGGTATTATGAAAGGTGGGAGAAAAGTACACAGATGGAAATCAGAGTTGGGGAATGTAGCTCAGTCAGAGTGTGTGCTTAGCAGGCTCAAGGCCCTGGATTCAATCTGCAGCACCAAAAATAAAACAAAAAAAAAAAGGTGGGGAGGAAAAATTATGCTTAATGTTTGGGCATTGACTAGTAAAAATGATAGGTCTCATCCTAAGCTGTACAGCCAGGTGAGTACACTCACTTATCTCACCCCTCTTCATACTCTACCTGCCACAGTTTTAGAGAAAGTTAAAAAGTAAAGGTCTATGGAATACTAAACGCAGTACAGTAATGGACTGAGAAGTATGAGCTGAAAAAATAGTAAGATTAGCCGGGCATGGTGGCGCATGCCTTTAATCCCAGCACTTGGGAGGCTGAGGCAGGAGGATCACGAGTTCAAAGCCAGCCTCAGCAATGGCGAGGCACTTAACAACTCAGTGAGACCCTGTCTTTAATAAAATACAAAAAAAAAAAAAAAAAACTAAACAACACACCACACACACAGCTGGGGATGTGGCCCAGTGGTCGAGGCCCCTAAGTTCAATCCCTGGTAAGGAAAAGAAAAAAAAAAATAGTAAGATTACATGAAAGTCTACAGACTCAAATCACGTTCCCTGTTTCTGCTCTCTTAGGTCCAGCAGCCAGTCATATGCACCTTCTACACTATCCCAACCCCAACTCTGCTACCCTCAGGCAGGAAACTGGAGGATTTCTCTGAAAAAATGGATAGATTCAGAGAAAATAAAACACACTGACAGAGCCGGGCGCGGTGGCGCACGCCTGTAATCCCAGCACTTTGGGAGGCTGAGGCAGGAGGATCGCGAGTTCAAAGCCAGCCTCAGCAATGGCGAGGCACTTAGCAACTCAGTGAGACCCTGCTTCTAATAAAATACAAAAAAAAAAAGGGCTGGGGATGTGGCCCAGTGGTCAAGTGCCGCTGAGTTCAATCCCCAGTACCAAAAAAAAAAAAAAAACACTGACAACAACATTAAAGGATGCCTCCAACGACAACAACAAAAAGTCAACCCACTGCCTGGCTCTGTACAGTGAGAATGATCTAACCATCCCCTTGCCTATGCACAGTCTCCAGTCACTGCTTCACTCTTAAATATAAGTAGCCAGATCCCTGAACATACGAGAAAATCCTCCCATGAGAAAGAAAGAAAGACTATTCTCAAAAACTTAAAAAATAAGCCAGGCGTGGTGGCGCACACCTGTAATCCCAGCACTTGGGAGGCTAAGGCATGAGGATCGCAAGTTTAAAACCAGCCTCAGAAATGGCGAGGCACTTAGCAACTCAGACCCTGTCTCTGATAAAATACAAAAAAGGGCTTGGGATGTGGCCCAGTGGTTGAGTGCCCCTGAGTTCAATCCCCGGTACCAAAAAAAAAAAAAAAAAGCTTAAAAAAATACACTCAGAGAATATATAATACTCAGAGTGATTGATAAGAGGATAGTATGATGATAAAATAAATATAGGATGTTTCAAGGAAACAACCGGAGACCAACAAAAATTAAAAATGTAATAAATAACATTAAAAATTCAACCAAAGAGCCAGGCGGGGTGGCACATGCCTGTAATGCCAGTGGCACAGGAGGCTGAGGCAGGAGGATTGCGAGTTCAAAGCTGGCCTCAGCAAAAGCAAGGCACTAAGCAACTCAGTGAGATCTTGTCTCTAAATAAAATACAAAATAGGGCTGGGGATGTGGTTTAGTGGTTGAGTGCCCCTGAGTTCAATCCCCAGTAATCCCCCCACCCAAAAGTAAAAATTCAACAGAAGAGTTGAAAGATAAAAACAAAGAAATATCCCAGAAAAAAAGAATGAGAAAAAAATGTGGAAAAAATAAGTAAAAACAGATTATGAATATTTGATCAAGCAACAAAGTCCAACATCCAACAGATGTTCAAAACAAAAATGAGAGAGAAAACAGAGTGGGAAGAATTTAAAAAATAGCACGGGTGGGCTGGGGATATAGCTCATTTGGTAGAGTGCTTGCCTTGCATGCACAAAGCCCTGGGTTCAATTCATGACACACACACACACACACACACACACACACGCACAGGAAGACTTTCTAGAACTAAATTCAGTTTCCATACTGAAAGGGCCAACCAAGTACCCAGCATAATGAAAGAAAACAGACGCACATTCCACATTAAGATAAAGCATCATGAAATTTTAAAACACCATAGTTAAAAAGAAGATTCTAAATCTTTCTTTCAGAAAGAAAAATTGAACCGTATGTAATGCCATCAAACAGCCCGATAGCAATCAAAATGCTAGAAGATAGTAAAGCAATGTCTTCAGAATTCTGAAGGAAGGGCTGGGATGTAGCATAGCGATACAGCACTTCCATAGCATGTGTGTGGCTGTAGGTTAGATCCCCAGTACTGGAGGGGGGAGGAGAGAAAAGAAACTAAACTTAAAAATTAAATTCTGGAGGAAAAGTTATTCCAGTCTAACATTCTTATCCTACCCAACTATTAATTTGATGCTAAACTAGAAAAAATATATTTTTCAGACACAGAATGACTCCAGACATCTGTCTCATACATACTTTCTTAGACTACTACTAGAGGATACATGTCAGCAAAACAGAGGAATAAAACAATAAAGGAAAGAGTGAACCCAGAAAAGAAGGGATACAGCACAGAATTATGAAGGGAAATTCCAGTATGACATCTTTGTACTGGGACTAAAGAATAACCAGGCCAGATTAGGAGGATATGTGAGAGAGGTCTCCAGAAAAATAATGAAACTGACAGACTGCTTGATGTAGCTAAGTGTTCTAAAAAAACGTTGCTAAGTACTTGACAGATTTAGTGGGGAAAATAACAATGATCAGTACAAAAAAAAATAAAACAAGAAACTGAACAAGAACTAAAAGACAATCATTAATCCTAGGTAAAATAAAAGGTTGTATAACAAGGAGGAAGCAATCATAGTTGCTACTTTGCCCAATAGTGAAAAAAATACATAGATACCCAGCACTTGGGAGGCTAAGGCAGGAGGATCGCAAGTTCAAAGCCAGCCTCAGCAATGGCTAAGGCACTTAGCAACTCAGTGAGACCCTGTCTCTAATAAAATACAAAAAAGGGCTGGGGATGTGGCCCAGTGGTCAAGTTCTCCTGAGTTCAATCCCTGGTACCAAAAAAAAAAAAAAAGAGAGAGAGAGAGAGAGAGAGATAGTAGTATAAAATACAGGTTACTAACTACAGATTTGTGTGTGTGCACACGAACACATGCACTGGGGATAGAACCCAGGGCCTTGTGCATGCTAAGCAGGTACTCAACCACTGAGCTACACTTCTAGCAATTGATTACTGATTTATTCAAAAACTGTGATATAACTACAGTAGGAAAATCAGGCAAAAGAAAAGTAGAGATTTTGGTACAAAAGAGCTAATTATTTCCTATAACAGGAATGCAATAATGTCTAAGATTTATAATACATAAAATAGCAATTAAGTTTTTATTCAGAAATATGAAATTAAATATTATCAAAAGTCAGAAAGTAGTTGCTTCAAGAAGCTGAACTGGGGTGAGAGGAGAATGACAGAGACTGCTATTCTCATTATAAGTATTATGCCACTTTGTTTTTTTTTTGGTGCTGCGGATCAAACCCAAGGCCTTGTGCATGCAAGGCAAGCACTCTACCAACTGATCTATATCCCCAGACTGCAACTTTTTCTTTTTTTAATAACTATATTTATAGTGCCTCTTAGATTTTCAGGACATCTTAATTATTTTTTTCCTCTTAGTTTATCTAAATTTTCTATAATAAGCTTCTATTAAATGTGTAATTTTTTAAAATATTAAGTGTTTCTTTGCATAAATCAGGAACTGAGCTTTATATACTCTCCTTCAGGGCCTTACCTTTTATCGTGGTCAAAATGAAGAAAGCAATGAGGGTGTTGTTGATGGCGCAGGTAGACTTGGCAACACAAGACAAGATCGTGTAGGGATTTAAGAGATAGCTGGGAAAGAACACACATATTTAGTATTAGTAATCCTGGTCAATGGACCAGGGAGTCCTGGCTACCACAGCCAGGAAGTTTAAGAAGTTTACTAAAAGCATATTAAAGGAAGGCAACTTCTTAGAAATGAGTTCTCAAAAGTAAAGAGAATTATAGTGGAGGTTGGGGTCAATAAGCAAAAATTACTGAAAATTATGCTATGTACTACGTGGAAAACGGTTATATTTAATCATTACAGAGATCCTATAAACTAGCAATAACATTATTCCAGTTTTGCAGATGAGGAAACTGAGATTCAGTGGTAAGTAACTTGCCCAAGGTTTTACAAGTTAGTATATACATTCAAAATTAGGTCTTTCTGGCTTCAAATCCCTTGAAAGCCAAAATTCTTGCTACTACTTAGCCTTCTTGGTAGTCAAGCAGTTCCCACTGAAGCAGACTCCAAAGAGAGAGTAAGTATCCATTGAATTCAACAAGCCAGTTGCCATTTGACTTCACAGGACATCCTAACCTTCCACTGAGAGGGAGTTGAGCCAAAACACATACTCTTTTTCTGAGGTGGGAAGGAAAGGACTGTGGAAACTAATCTGAAATGCATGTGAGTTGAGAAATCTTGTACAGTCATAATTGATTATTTGTATGTATTTCTATCCTGCTTCTACAAAGGATTTTCAGCAGCTAAAATGTAAACAGATAACAAAAATAGTAGTAACATAAAAATAGCAATGATCAAGACTAGAGGAAAAAAATAAAAGGAGAAAACAAAGCAAAGGAAAGAACACCAATGGTCTTCTAAAGCATTTTAATAATCAGCTTCAAATCTGGCTCTGAGTTTCCTGGCAGACAAAGTAAAAGGGAGGCCAGTTACATAATTCTGATAATCAGAAAGGAAGAAACATACCAGTGTCTTGGGGAGAGATTATAATTATTATTCACAAATAAAGACCTTAAATCCAATACCTCCCAGTACTGTAAGATTAGCAGTTCTAAAGCCAAAGGCCTAGAAATTGTTGGGGTTTTTTTTCCCAGCAAATACAGATAGGCTTGTTACACAATCTTTAAAGAAATGGCTACTGCTATTACAAAACTACCCCCAGGAGACAAGAGTCTATAAGGACTCATAATGTTGCCAAATCTCTGGTTTTACTAAAGAAGTTCCCAACAATATTTCTGAAATATGTAGATGTGAACTGATACTCCAAAATTGTTCAGTGGGAGGAAAATCAAGTCATTTCTGAATAGCAGGTGATGTTCAAGAAGCAGCTACCAAGACATATATCTGGAACACCAAACAGGAAATTCACACAGAGCAGAGGATTGAGAAAAATCTCCTCATAAATTCCCTTCTAATTCTGAAGAGTTCTAAGGGCATGTTTTTCCATGAAGAAACTTGTCTGTTTTGTTTACTGTGTATTCCTAGAAACTAGCAATTATTAATATTCAATGACTATTAGTTGCCAGATATGGTGGCACATAGTTTTACGACTGTGACTTGGGAGACTGAGGCAGGAAGATCACAAGTTCCAGGACAGCCTCAGCAACTTAGCAAGATCCTGACTCCAAATAACAAATTAAAAGAGCTGGGAATATAGCTTAGTGGTAAAGTATCCTTGAGTTCAATCACCAGTATAAAGGAAAAAAGAAAAAAAAAGACAACTATTAGTTGATTGAATGACAATTCACATTTGCCTATCTCAGGAAAATAAACAAGAATAAGATTAAAGAATTAAACTTACTGGCAGCACTGGATACTCCTAGAGAATTCTTTCATAATGCCTCTCAATAAGTTCCACTCTTCCACACTAGTAACACAACTGGGAGGGGTTTACTTGACACTGTACTTCAGTTTTCTAAACTACAAATGGGGGACTAAATTGTACATAGGAACTTCTTGAAACAACAACCACATAAAGACCAGAATTTTATTCAACCAATACATCACAATTAAAGAACTTTTTTTTTTTTTTCTTTTAAGAAACACTGGTCACAAATAAGCTGGAGCCCAGATCAGCACCAAATCAGAAAGCATTTGTGAAGGGTTTGATTGTGTATGTCCCTGTGTGAGTCTTTGTCCCAACAGAGACAGAATGGCTCTGTCTCTTCTGCTGGCCAGAACCCCAGTTGTGCAACAGAACTAAAGCAAATACTCGATGACTAAGACTGCAAATCTCCAAAAATACAACAAACAACATGGGAAAGTCTCATCAGATTTTCCTTGCATTCACTGGCACTGAGCCCTGATTTGTCAGGGAATACTTACAACAGGGCCACTTTCAGAGGGATATAACGCATTTCCATAGGGGTTCGGATGAGTTCAGCCACATCTGGGGCATACTGGTCCAGTTCTAAGAGAAGTTTCTGCTTTTTAAACTAGGGGAAAAAAAAAAGACAAAACACATGAAACAAATGACTTCCCACTGCTTTTAGGATGGAGACAAGAAGTCCTTGTCATGGCCTACAGGACCCTGCCTGGTCTGGCCCCACCTCTCCAGGCTCATTTCATACTCATTCTCCCTACCTCCTAGCACCATGAACATGTCACCACTTCTCCTATCCTTAATGTCTTTGCATTTGATCTCTTCTCTTTCCCTACATAAATCCCACGCAGCCTTTAGGGGTCAGTTAAATCATGACTTCTTCAGAGAAAAGGAAAAAAAAATTTTATACACATTCTTTCATGGCATTCTTCAAAGTTATAACTATTTTATCTATATATGTAACTGACTAATGCTGGCTCCCTTCTAGAGTGTGAGTTCCATGAGGGTAGGGATCATATTATTTTCTCACCATATATGCCTAAGAGCTAGCACAGAGGGAGAACAATAAAGATCTGTTGAATGGCTGAATGAACAAATGAGTGGCAAAGCCAGTTCTTAGCCATTTTGAAGAGTTATCATCAGTGGTCTAAAAACTCAGAAATTTTAGCCGGGCGTGGTGGCGCACGCCTGTAATCCCAGCACTTGGGAGGCTGAGGCAGGAGGATCGCCAGTTCAAAGCCAGCCTCAGCAATGGCGAGGCACTTAGCAACTCAGTGAGACCCTGTCTCTAATAAAAATACAAAAAAGGGCTGGGGATGTGGCTCAGTGGTCGAGTGCCCCTGAGTTCAATCCCCGGTACCAAAAAAAAAAAACTCAGAAATTTTATCAGCAAAGCAGTTTATGTTTAAGCCAGGTGGAATGATCCCAAATGCCTGAGTATCTTGTGTTTTCTTCCTCATTCTCCTGTTTCAATTTTTTTTTTTTTTACTTCCATAGAGAAGGTGTGAAAAGGTCACGATAAAGAAGAAGAAGAGGAGAGCTGGGCAGCTAGTAAGTTAAAATGGGATGGGGGTGGAAAGCTCTTGCCTTCCTCTGACATGTCAAAACAAGTTCATGGGTGTGTTCCAGAATGAAAAAACAACAGACAACCTTATAAGCAAACACAGATCAGACTATAGATGAAAAAAATCTCTGAACCCCAGATGGGTAGCCCTGATGATTTAATGATCAGAGAATCTTCAGACAGTAAAACTAATGCTTCAACCTATTAGAGTATTTCAGAAGAGCAAGCACTTAACTATCTGCATGAGTATGGTTAAAGGTTTAATGATGAAATGAGCATATCACAATAGACCATATGGTGCACAGTACCAATTACATAAAGTTAAAACCATGCAAAATAATACCATACATTATTCAGGGATGTTTACAAAAGCTATAAAAGTTAAGGCTGTGTGTGGGAATGACAACCACAGGTTCAGTACAATGATTACTGGTGAAAGGGAGAATAAGCAGATGAAGATAGGAAAGGTAACTGCAGGCATAATTTTTTAAGCTGAATACAGGTTCACAAGTATGTGTCAGAATTTTTTAAAAATCTCTTTAAAATTTAGAAGAAAATCTTTCAAGTCCAAAGAAAATCAAGAGGTCATCACAGGAATACAGGTAGCCCCATATTTCTGCCACAGGTTTAGGTAAAGGCTTAGTTAGAAAACCTGAAAAAAAAAAAACAAACTCCCTTTGATCATCTCTCTGTTCTCACTGCGGCAAGAGCTCAAGTTAAGTAGTGGGGATAATCATCAATAAGATTTATGGTGCCATTCACAGCTGGGATTGTTTAATTAAAAGGACAAAATATAAACTAATGTGCTTTTTTTTTTTAATATTTATTTATTTGCTTTTAGTTGTACACAATGCGTTTATTTGTACGTGGTGCTGAGGATCGAACCCGGGCCGCGAACGTGCTAGGCGAGCGCTCTACCGCTGAGCCACAATCCCAGCCCCTAAACTAATGTGCTTTTATCAGAGAAGGGAGTTGGCTGAGCAATCTAAGCACTTAGTGAGGACAGCTGCAGCAGTGTAGAAGGAAGGAGGCCCACTAAGAGCTCTAGGGTTCTGCTGCCAAGAAAACAACCTAGAGGGGGTGAGATCCACAAAAGTGGCTATTAGGAGGGAACAGGAGTTTATCTAGGGGCAGACAGAGAGGCAAGTGGGACTGCAAACCCATTCCCAGGTTGGAAGCCAGCCAGCGGGGCTGCACTGAGAGATGGGATATACCAGGGATATGTAGAGAGGGAATGGGGATGGTGGGCCTGGAGTGGAAGAAAAAGACTGACTTGTAACTGCAATCTTCTCAAAGACAGTACTTAAAAACAGAAAGATCTTCTGAAATGCGAGTCTCCAGGAGGGATGAATAGTTCCTACATTGTCCACTCCCTATTTTCTTCATCAGTCTCACAAACATAGTCACCATTACAGCTGGCCTCAGAGGTCCACTTATCAGATTCCCAAGCATAGGCAAAAACCTCTTCTAAAAAATCTCTACTGCATTCAGCTGGAGGAATGAAAGTGGCTAGAATCTAAGGAAATTTATAATTACACATACATACATTCACACACAACCCAAGAAAATATAAGTGTAAAAATAAATGAAATGAGGGAGCATAATTTAAAATCCAAAGAAAAATATTTCTATATCCATTCAGCAGAGTTGACAATGATGAGACTTAAAAACAGTTACAGGAGAGGTTAAAAGTGACCTGCAGGATGGTGACCTGGGTGTGTTACCTTTGTGGTCATTAATCAGCTTGTATGCAGCTTTCCATTATCTGTATTTTTTCTTCTCCTTTTTTTTTTTTTTAAGTACTGGGGATTGAACCTAGGGGCACTTAACCACTAAGCCACATCTCCAGCCCTTTTTATTTTTTAAATTTTTTTTGGTACCGGGGATTGAACTCAGGGGTACTCGACCACCGGGCCACATCCCCAGCCCTTTTTTTTTTTTTTTTTTTTTTTTTTGTATTTTATTAGAGACAGGGTCTCACTGAGTCGCTAAGTGCCTTGCCATTGCTGAGGCTGGCTTTGAACTCACGATCCTCCTGCCTCAGCCTCCCAAGTGCTGGGATTACAGGCATGGGCCACCACGCCCGCTTTATTTTTTATTTTGAGACAGGGTCCAACTAAGTTGCTTAGGGGCTTGCTAAGTTGCTAAATTGCTGAGGCTAGCTTTGAACTTGTGATCCACCTGCCTCAGCTCCAGAGCTGCTGGGATTACAGACATGGGCCATAATGTCCAGCTTCCATATGTTTATTTCTTTTTTTTTTTTTTAAATAGTTGTAAATGGACACAATACCTTTATTTTATTTATATGTGGTGCTGAGGATTGAACCCCGGGCCTCACACATATTAGGCGAGTGCCCTACCGCTGAGCTACAACCCCAGCCCCCATAGGTATATTTCAATATAAGTTTGTGAATTAAAAAAGAAAAGCCTCACCTGGGCATGACGGCACACACCTGTTATCCCAGCGACTCCAAAGGCTGAGGCAGTAGAATCTGAGTTCAACGCCAGCCTCAGCAATTTACTAAGGCCCAAAGCAACTTAGTGAGACCTTGTCTCAAAATAAAAGAATTTTTTTAAAAATATTTTTATTTATTTGCTTTAGTTGTACACAATGCGTTTTATTCAATACATTTTATTTGTACATGGTGCTGAGGATCGAACCCGGGTCCCCCACGTGCTAGGCGAGCGCTCCGCCGCTGAGCCACAATCCCAGCACCAAAATAAAAGAATTTTTTAAAAGGGATAGGGATATAGCTCAGTAGTCAAGTATAAAGTGCCCCCGGGTTATATCTCCAGTACCAAAAAAAAGAAAAGAAAAAGAAAAAGAAAGAAAGAAAAGAAAAGCCACAGGGAAGACTCTTTCTACCCAATCCCTTATATAGCCCTTTCCTTTCCCTGTTCCCTGAAAGATTGGATTTTGAAAGGACATAATTCATCTTCTTCAAATAAAGGGCTTTGCCTAATCATTGAAGCCATTTGCACCCAAAAAGTTATGGTGGGGAAACACTCCATCTCTACCCCATCTTTAATTGTTGGCCTCAGACATTTCAAATTCATACTCCAAATATACAACCTCTAATCACTTAAAGGCATGCCTGTAACTCTCTAAAATGAACTCTGAGTTCCAAATAGGAAGTACCATATCTCAGCAAAGGACAAACTAACCTTGTTTTTGTCATGTGAGGTAGATATAATAATACTGATGATCAAATGGTCACCATCAATTGGCATGCATCTTCCACAAGCTAGCTAACAGTTGAAGGTGAAGTCTTCTCCTAGCACCACAGTTTGCCCAGATGCATTTGGGTGTAGACATAACTTCTTTACCAATAATCAAAAGCCTCAAATCCTAGCAGACTAAAATGCTTCCAGTCTACATGGTATGAACCCTTTTGATGAATTTAGAGGAAGACATACACTGATAGTCTACCTAAATCAACAGTAGTTTGATAGTAGGTCCAACAGCTGCCAATTAGTTGGGTTTTTTCTTTTTCTTTTCTTTCTTTCTTTCTTTTTTTTTTTTTTTTTTTTTTTTTTTGTATGTTTTGTTTTGTTGTACTGGGTTTTAAACACAGGACCTTATGCGTACTAGGCAAGCACTCTACCACTGAGCTAAATACCTAGCCCTTTTATAATTTCATTTTGTGATAAGGTCTCACTTAGTTGAACAGACTGGCCTTGAGTTTTTGATCCTTCTGCTTCAGTCTTCTGAGTAGCTGGGATTACAAGCATGAGCCACCACACCTAACTAAAATGAATTAATTTTTGACACAGCATAAATAAGACTCTTGGGCTGGAGTTGTAGCTCAGGGGTAAGTGTGCTTGCATAGTACGTATGGAACTGGGTTCAAACCTCAGCACCAAATAAATAAAAGATAAAGTTATTATGTCCATCTACAATTAAAAACACTTTTTTAAATTTTTTTTTATTCAGTGTTGTATATTTAACAGTAGCATGCTTTATAATTCGTAATACACATAAAAAGCACCTCCAAAAACACTTTTAAAAAAATAAATAAATAAATAAGACTCTTATTCTGATCAAGAAACTTAATGATGGGGTTGGGGTTGCAGCTCAGTGGCAAAGTGCTTGCCTAGCATGTGTGAGGCACTGGGTTCGATCCTTAGCACCACATAAAAATAAATAAAGGCATGCTGTCCATCTACAACTACAAACAAGAAAAAAAAAAAAAAAAAAGAAGAAACTTAATGCTTTAATAATCTGACCTCTGAGAATGGAGAAAAAAATCCAAGTTTTAATTCAGTCTTGATGACAGTAGTACATCTTTGTGCATCAAAACGTAGGATGCTGACAATTATTCATTTGCTTTTCTTTCTCTTTAAATCATGGAAAGGAAAAAAAAAAAAAAAAAAAAAAACACTTGAGGTCTCTATGTAGGCTGAGATACAACAAAGGAATTAAATTGGCACTCTAAATGAAAGGTTCTCTCTGTTGACCCTGAAGTCAGATTGTTAGGAACTAATAGAAACTTACTTTCATTTTTCTCCATAAAGCTTCTCCTGCACCATTAAAAACTGAGGGCTGGGGGTGTAGCTTAAAGTGGTACAGTTCATGCCTAGCATGCCTAAGTCCCTGGGTTCTAGCCCCAACACCACAAAATACACACACACACATACACACACAGAGCCCTATTTTAATTGGGATAGGTAGTATTCTTATGATAGTTGAACAGGGGAGAAAAACATTAGCATCTCTAATCAAGTTTCATTAAAACACTTTTCAGTTTTACATTTGGTTGAAAAGATCTGGCTGGATGCTTGGCACACGCCTATAATCCAAGTGTCTCGGAGGCTGAGGCAGGAAGATAACGAGTACAAAGCCAGCCTCAGCAACTTATTGAGGCCTTAAGCAACTTGGTGAGTTCCTGTCCTGTCTCCAAAAACAAGGGGTCGGGGGTTGCAGGCCGGGGATGTGGCTCAGTGTTTGAGAGCCCTGGGTCAATCCCCAGTAACAACAACAACAACAACAACAACAACAAAAAAAATGATCTGGCTGATTGTGCTTTTAAATGAAAGCTACCACTGGGTGTGATGGTGCATGACTGCAATACCCATGGCTCCAGAAGCTAAAGCAGGATAACTGCAAGTTCAAGGTCAGCCTCAGCAACTTAGCAAGGTCCTATTTCAAAGTAAAAAGTTAAAAAAAGGGCTGGGGGAGCTGGGATTGTGGCTCAGCGGTAGAGCACTGGCCTAGCACACGTGTGGCCCAGGTTCGATTCTCAGCACCACGTAAAACTAAAAACACATTGTGTACAACTAAAGCAAATAAATAAACATTTAAAAAAAAGGGGGGGGGGGGGCTGGGGATATAGCTCAGTGGAAATGCTCCCCTGAATTTAATCCCCAGTATCAAATAATAAACTCTTTATATTTCATATAAATAAATACACACATACACATGAGATTTACTGATCTCCTTAGTGTTTTATACTGAAAATTTTAAAACCAGAGAAAAGTTGAAAGAGTAATTCAATAAACACTTAGATCTAGAAGTTGCTTAACATTTTGCCACATTTCTTTTATCTCTACACATACACACAGGCATAATTTTTTTTCTGCCAAACCATTTGAAAGTAAGCTACAGATAACATGCCACTTGATCTCTAGGTATTTTAGCATATTTATAACTTCATATAAAGACTGGAGTATACATACATAACATATCTTGGAGAAAAAATAGCCAGTGCTAATTTATCTCTGAATTTCTCAGCTTATGAACTTCATGCCCAGTTATTTAATCTGTGGCCCTCAAGAGAATACTGTTAGCACATTTCAGCTCAGCCTATAGAATTTTTAAGTTATGCTCTATTAGCCTTAGTGATACTAAGCCTCTAAAATGTAGTTCTTAATTCTCTAGCAAGAAGTCAAAAACTCTGAGCACCAATAACAGCCATAGACTCTCAGAAAAAAACAAAACATGCACATACACATACAATTTTTCATACTATTTCAAGGATTTTATAGGCCTATTAAGTCTATAAATTAAATTAGACTCCAAATTAAAAACCCTCAGTCTAGACA
Organism: Tamias sibiricus; assembly: GCA_025594165.1. NCBI lineage: Eukaryota > Metazoa > Chordata > Mammalia > Rodentia > Sciuridae > Tamias > Tamias sibiricus. The sequence continues at coordinate 174,115,179 of CM046659.1, read as the reverse complement.
TTTTAAAAATCTGAGGTCTGGGCTGGGGATGTGGCTCAGTGGTAGAGTGCTCACCTAGCACGTGCACGGCCCAGGTTCGATTCTCAGCACCATGTAAAAATAAAGGCATTGTATACAACTAAAACAAACAAATAAATAAATATTTTTTTAAAAAAACAACTGAGGTCTAAAATTCTAAAACTTATCAGCTTCCTCTGTTACTGATGACCAGTGTCACAGAAAGGCAAATTGCTATTTTTGGTTCTCCACTTGGTAGAGTGAAAATGAACCACAAGCAGGCAATGCCAATGAAATGCAGCCTTGTCTCACCCCAGCCTAAATCCTCTCGATGGCTCCCAGCCAATCAAGGAAGGCTGCAGCCAACTTTTTTAAATATGTAACTACATGGATAGTACACATGGTTAACCTGTTAACGCTCTCAGAACCCAGGAAAAGGAAAATGGTTCCACTATGCAATTCCCTCTAGCTATTAAATAAGGATTAAGACTAAAATTTACATCAATACTTTCAAGAGGCATGCTAAATTTTCTGATTAAGATTACTCTTTGGGGCCGGGCGCGGTGGCGCACGCCTGTAATCCCAGCACTTTGGGAGGCTGAGGCAGGAGGATCGCGAGTTCAAAGCCAGCCTCAGCAATGGTGAGGCACTTAGCAACTCAGTGAGACCCTGTCTCCAAATAAAACACACAAAAAAAGGGCTGGGGATGTGGCCCAGTGGTCGAGTGCCCCTGAGTTCAATCCCCGGTACCATTAAAAAAAAAAAAAAGATTACTCTTTGGGGATAGGTTTGGTAGCACACACCTGTAATCCCAGTGGCTCAGGAGGCTGAGGCAGGAGGATGGCAAGTTTGAAGCTAGCCTCAGCAACTAAGCAAGGCCCTAAGCAATTTAGTGAGACCCTGTCTCAAAATTTTAAGAAAAGGGCCAGGGATGCAGCTTACTGGTTAAGCATCCCTGGGTTTAATCTTTTTTTTTTAAATATTTATTTATTTGCTTTAGTTGTACACAATGCGTTTACATGGTGCTGAGGATCGAACCCGGGCCGCGCACGTGCTAGGCGAGCGCTCTACCGCTGAGCCACAATCCCAGCCCCTCCTGGGTTTAATCTTCAGTACAAAAAAAGACTACTCTTTGGGGGCTTGTGGTGTGGTTCAGTGGTAAAGCACTTGCCTAGGATGCTCAAGGCCCCAGGTTCTATTCCCAACACCACAAAAAAGAAAATAGAATCAACCAACACCAAGAATTCAATTTTACCTCAGTAGACCTAACAGTGAGTTAAAAGCAGTATTCACTTTTTTTTTAAAAGAAAAACTGGTGAAAATAATGGAAGATTTTTTAGGGGCCTCACTAATATAAATGTCATGCAACTCTATTCTAAAAAAAATCTCAACTTGCACAGACGTGTGGATAATAATAAGCTACATAGATTAAGCTGAACTTTCTGGATCTATTAGTAAAGCACTTTTGTGGATTTGGTTTTGTCTTTCCAAGTACAGCTAAGACAACCAGAAGCTTCACTTCCACTTCTTAGCTTTTAAAGCAGCTTGATCCTTAAGTATAGGACCTTTGATTCTTTGTAATAACAAAGACCAGGAGGTTACAAAATTCCACCAGTTTTTTCCATCCACTAATTACTTACCACAACTTTATTGAAGTCCTGGATTGCAAAATACAGGGCAACAGCAGTGAGTGCATCAGTTATCTGTCCAGAGAAGAGTAAAATATAAAACACAGTTATGCAGGGATACTGGAATGCTGCCAGACCCAAGAGTTCTGGTGGATACAGTCAGGCAGAATGTCAACCCTAATTCTGACTACTAAAAGGTAAGACCCAGTCAGGGAGACTTAACTGAAAAACCTGAAGATTAGGACCCATCTAGGCCCACTTTAGTCTTGTGTACCACGTCTGCTCTAAAGTACAAGTTACTTAAATTTTCTACAAAATGGGAATAATACCCACTGCTTTGCAAGCCTCATGTATGTAAGTGCCTAGCACATAATAAAAGTCCTCAATAAATAGCAGCCAATATAATTATTAAAGAAGACCTCAGTTGACTTCCTATGTATTTCCTTTTTTTTTTTTTTCCTTCTTAGTACTGGGGATCAAACCCAGGGCTTCACACATGCCAGGCTTGCTCTACCACTGAAACATACTCCCAGTTCCCTAGGAATTTCTTGACCCAGATTTTTCAACCCTAAACTACACAAATGTTTCAAATTGCTATACTCTCAAAACACAGTCCTGGGCTGGGGTTGTGGCTCAGTGGTAGAGCACTTGCCTGGAACATGTGAAGCACTGGGTTTAATTCTCAGCACCACATAAATAATAAATAAATAAATAAATAAATAAAATAAAGGTATTGTGTCCATCTACAACTAAAAATTAAAAAAAGAAAGAAAGAAAAAAAGAACACAGCCTATCATGTCAATATTCAAGATTCTTGCCTCCTAAAAGTCCCATCAGGGGCTGGGGTTGTGGCTCAGTGGTAGAGCGCTCGCCTAGCACGTGCACGGCCCAGGTTCGATTCTCAGCACCACGTAAAAATAAACGCATTGTGTACAACTAAAGCAAACAAATAAATGTTAAAAAAAAAAAAAAAAAAGTCCCATCAGGCCTATTTCCTCTTCACAGAATCTCTTGGCAGAATTTAGGACACTTAGGATGCCCTCCATACTGGCAAAACTAAAGACAATCACAAATTCAAAACTGCATAATCCAGAAACCAAGCTCTAAAGAAGAATAAGAAATTGGAACAGGTCAGAAATCAGAGACTGCTTCTCATGCTTCCATAATTCTGCCACAGTTCAATTATTTCAAATTAAAGATATAAAATTTTACTTTTATTTTCTGAGAAACTCCCAAGCTTGTAAGGTAGATTTTTCCTGAAAAACAATGAACTGTGCTGGGCACAGTGGCACATGCCTGTAATCCCAGCAGGAAGAACACAAGTTCTAAGCCAGTCTCAGCAAAAGCAGAGGCACTAAGCAACTCAGTGAGACCCTATCTCTAAATAAAATACAAAATAGGGCTGGGGATATGGCTCAGTGGTCAAGTGCCCCTGGTTCAACCCTGGTACCAAACAAAAACAAAAACAGACTGCAAAATTAGATAGATAGATAGATAGATAGATAGATAGATAGATTTTATCTGAAAGACTACTTACCATAAATACCAATTCAGCATAGTCAATTAGGAAATGAAAGAGGTATATTATTAATGGAGTCTGCAGGAGAAAAACAAACATACAAAAAAAATTAAGTTAAACCTTACTATGAATTAATAGTTTCTTGAGTTGGGGGGAAAACTTCTTCAGCAAAAATCTGTTTATCTGTTTCCTTCTTGAAATACTGTACTATTCTAACTGGCTGATATACATATAAGAATAATTTAGTACCCTGGACCATTTTGTACCACTGGAACTATTTTTTGACCTCACAAAAGAAAAAAAACAATTTGGTGTGTTAAATATCTGTTTAGCCTGGCATGATGGTGTGCAACTATAGTCCTAAGTACATGGAAACTGAGGCATGATATTAGGAATGATATTAGCCAAAATATAATGCCTGGGCACAGGAGTTCAAAGCCAGCCTGGGGAACGTAGTATGACCCTGTCTCAAAAAATAAATAAGTAATATCCGTTTAGGAACTGACAACACACTAAAGTTATCAGGCAAATTGTGTTCTAAGACACTTCAAACAGCCAAGGGGAACTCTTATATAAGAGGACCAAGATTGCTAAACTTACAAAATTAACTGGGAAATATTTTTCCTTCTTCTATTCTCTGAGAAGTTTGTGTTAAAATGTTATTTCCTCCTCAAAGATTGGGGAAAATTCACTTACTGTGAAGTCATTTTTTGCCCAAGTGTTCTTTAAGAAATTTAAGTTACAGATTTAATTTCCTTCACAGAAAAAACGATATTCAGATTTACTGTGTTTGTCAGTTTAAATTGTGTTTTTCTAAGGATCTGTCCATTTCATCTAAATTTTCATCTCACTGACATAAAGTAGTTCATAATATTTTAGTTTTTATTATTTAAGACAATAAATTGGGGCTGAGGCTATGGCTGAGCGGTAGAGCACTCATCTTGCATGTGTGAGGCCCTGGGTTCAATCCTCGGCACCACATAAAATAAAATAAAGGTATTCTGTCCACCTACAAATAAAAAAATATTTTTAAAAAGACAATAATTTTTCTTCTGATTATGGCCTTAGCCATAATCAAAACACAAGTTTTTTTTAATTATTTTTTTTGTAGTTGTAGATGGACAGAATGCCTTTATTTTATTTATTTTTATGTGGTGCTAAGGATAGAACCCAGTTCCTCACACATGCCAGGCAAGCACTGTGCCACTGAGCTATATAGTCCCAGCCCACAAGTTTTGCTAGGCTGTTTGTTTTTCAATTTTATTTAGTTGAAAATATATTCTAATTTCCACTGACATTTCTTCGTTGAGACTACTTTAAAATGTACAGACTGGGGGCTGGGGTTGTGGCTCAGCGGTAGAGCACTCACCTAGCACATGTGCAGCCTGGGTTCAATCCTCAGCACCACATAAAAATAAACACAGCCGGGGTGGTGGCGCACGCCTATAATCCCAGCTCTTGGGAGGCTGAGGCAGGAGGATCATGAGTTCAAAGCCAGCCTCAGCAATGGCAAGGCACTTAGCAACTCAGTGAGACCCCATCTCTAATAAAATATAAAAAAGGGCTGGGGATGTGGCCCAGTGGTCCAGTGCCCCTGAGTTCAATCCCCGGTACCAAAAATAAATAAATAAATAAATAAATAATAAAAGAAAATAAAAATAAACACATTGTGTACAACTAAAGCAAATAAATAAATATTTTTTAAAAATGTACAGACTGATGAGATGTTGGTCAGTGATAGAGCATGTGCTTAGCATGTGTGTGACACCCTGGATTCAATACCCAGCACCAAAAAAAAAAGCACAATGTTCAATTTCCAAATATTTGGAAGTTTTGAAGTTTTCTTGACATAAATATATGTATGTGTGCATGTGTGCATTTATTTATATATGCATATATCTATATCAATATAGATATGTATAGATTAGATAGATAGATTTTTTTTTTTTTTTTTTTTTTTGCACTTGAACCCAAAACCTAGTCTAGTCTAAGGTGATGGAGGATGGCTTTTGGAGGCATTAAAGCTAAGCTAATATCTGAATAGTAGAGCCAACCACAAAAAAAGGTAAGAATGGCCTTTTTTTTTTTAAATATTTATTTATTTGCTTTAGTTGTACACAATGTGTTTATTTTTACGTGGTGCTGAGGATCGAACCCAGGCCGCGCACGTGCTAGGCGAGCGCTCGACCGCTGAGCCACAGTCCCAGCCCCTATGAATGGCCTTTTATAGAGAGACAACAGCATGAGCAAATACTATTAAGTAACAGAGAACATAATACAGTATCATATTCTATAATATATGTATGTTAGAGTTATCTGAGGGAGGCCAGGCACAGTGGTACATGTCTGTAATCCTAAAAAAGGGCGGGGGACATGGCTCAGCCCAGGTTCAATACCTGGTATCAGAAAAAAGAAATGATCAATAAAAAATAGAATAGAAAATACGGGGAAATTATATTAGCCAAAATATATTGTTATATTGTATGCATGTACAAATATAAATAATGGTGGGATCTGTTGTTATATAAATATAATATGCCAATTAAAAATAAATGGACCAAAAAAGAATAGAAAAAATATTGGAATAATAAAAATGTGGTTATGCCGGAAGTGGTGGCGCATGCCTATAATCCTAGCACTTGGGAGGCTGAGGCAGGAGGATCACGAGTTCAAAGCCAGCCTCAGCAATGGCGAGGTACTTAGCAACTCAGTGAGACCCTGTCTCTAATAAAATACAAAAAAGGGCTGGGGATGTGGTTCAGTGGTCGAGTCCCCTGAGTTCAATCCCCGGTACCAAAAAAAAAAAACAAAAATAGCGGTTGAGGGCTGGGATTGTGGCTCAGCGGTAGAGCATTTGCCTAGCACATGTGCGGCCCGGGTTCGATTCTCAGCACCAGATAAGAATAAAGGCATGTGTACAACTAAAACAAATAAATAAATATTTTTTTAAAATGTGGTTGATGTAGTAAGGAGGATCTACAGGATTTTGTATGCCCCTTGAAAGTATTTGGATTTTATCCTGAGGTCAATGGTTGAGGATTTAAAGAGGTGAGCAAGGGGCTGGGATTGTGGCTCAGCGGTAGAACGCTCGCCTAGCACATGCGCGGCCCGGGTTCAATTCTCAGCACCATGTAAAACTAAAAAACCACATTGTATACAACTAAAGCAAATAAAGAAATATTAAAAAAAAAAAAAAAAAAAAAAAAAAAAAAAGAGGTGAGCAAGACAGTGACAAAATCAGATTCACATTTTAGAAAAATGGCCCTGAAAGCATAATAAAGAGTAAATAAGGGCTGGGGTTGTGGCTCAGAGGTACAGCGCTCGACTAGCATGTGCGCGACCCGGGTTCGATCCTCAGTACCACATAAAGACACATGGATTGTGTACAACTAAAGCAAATAAATAAATATTAAAAAAAAAAAAAAAAAAGTAAATAAGTAGCTGGGCACGATGGCACATGCCTGCAATCCCAGCACTTTGGGAGGCTGAGACAGTAGGATCACGAGTTCAAAGCCATCCTCAGCAATGGCGAGGCACTTAGCAACTCAGTGAGACCCTGTCTCTAAATAAAATACAAAAAAGAGCTGGGGATATGGCCCAAGTGGTTGAATGCCCCTGAGTTCAATCCCCAGTACGACAAAAAAAAAAAAAAAAAAAGAGTAAATGAGGGGCTGAGGTTTTAGCTCAGTGGCTGAGAGTTTGACTAGCATGCGTGAGGCACTGGGTTTGATCCTCAGCACCAAATAAAATAAAGGTATTATGTCCATCTACTACAACAACAACAATAACAACTAAACGAAGAGTAAATGAAGCGGGGCTCAGTGGTACATGCCTATAACCAAGCTACTCCAGAGGCTAAGGCAGGAGGATTGCCAAATTTGAGGCCAATCTCAGAAACGTACCAAGACCTTGTCTCAAAACAATATAATAAGCCGGGCGCGGTGGCGCACGCCTGTAATCCCAGCACTTTGGGAGGCTGAGGCAGGAGGATCGCGAGTTCAAAGCCAGCCTCAGCAATGGTGAGGCACTTAGCAACTCAGTGAGACCCTGTCTCTAATAAAATACAAAAAAAGGGCTGGGGATGTGACCCAGTGGTCGAGTGCCCCTGAGTTCAATCCCCAGTACCAAAAAAAAAATATATATATATAATAAAAAAAGGGTAAAGATACAGTTCAGTCTAATACCCAGTACTATACCAAAAAAAAAAAAAAAAAAAGAATAAATGAGCAAGACTGAACTGAGAAAGACTTGTCAGGAAGCTGTTGGAGTAACCCAAACAAGAGATTATAGTGACCTAATTAGGAGTGTTTTTACTAATCTTTTTTTTTTTTTTTTAGTTGTAGATTGACACAATCCTTTTATTTTATTTGTTTATGTGGTGCTGAGGATCGAACCCAGTGCCCCACACACATAAGACAAGCACTCTACCACTAAGCCACAACCCCAGCCCAATGTATTTATTAACCTTAAGAACTAATTTTACGGGTTAAATAAGCTTTGGTGGGCTTTTAAAGAAACTAACATTGCTGCTAAGTTTTCATGGGAAAGCATGTTTCAAAGAACCAATTACATGCCACTCAGCATACCAACTATCCATGGTTACAATTTATTTGCCATTAAAAAGTCACTTCTACAGAAGTCTCACCTGTTTCTCCAAGTTACAATCTTAATCTGGATCATTTCCATAGTAATTGTGAAACCACCTTCTTATCCAGAGGACATCTAAAAAAGGGTTGTTTCTAAATAGGATTTTCAAAAATAGATCCTTTTAAATGTTTGTACAAAACAGAGGTTAGATTTTGGTATCTGTGACTATAAACCACTCTTAGTAGCCCGAAAAGAAAACAAGAACACTTACTTCATGAAATATTGCTCCAGAATACGGAGATACTCCCAAGTCTAACAGTGAAAGGCCTTCGACCACTGAAAAGCAATACATCCATATTCAGACTTCACAGACATCAGATGATCATAAACTGAAATGCTAGATACTTCCAGAACCAAGAAGGGTCTCAAGAGTTTAACTAATCCTTTTTACCTCATTCCCAGAGAGTGTGTGCAAATTGAACATTTCTGAGAATGAAGAACTCTCTTCCACACAGAGCATCCCATTCTATTGTGGGGCAATACTCATTAGGAGAAAGTTTTTGCTTGTTTTGTTACTGGGGATTGAACCCAGAGGTGCTCAACCACTTAGCCACATTCCCAGCCCATTTTATTTATTTTTTAAAATATTTTTAGTTATAAATGGACATAATACCTTTATTTTATTTATTTAATTTTTATGTGGTGCTGAGGATTGAACTCAGTATCTCACACGTGCTAGGCAAACACTCTACCACTGAGCCACAACCCTAGCCCTTTATATTTTCATATTTTTTGAGACAGGGTCTTCCTAAGTTGCTTAGCTTTTTGCTGAATTGCTGAGGCTGACCTTAAATTTACAATCCTCGTCCCTCAGCCTCCAGAGTTACTGGGATTACAGGCATGTACCACTGCGCCTAGTTTAGGAGAAAGTTTTATGTTAAACTGTAAACTTCCTTCTACCTCTCTGTAACTTCCAACCACTCTAAAAATTGCTTAATTTACATATGTTCTGTCCCATTCCCAAAAACATAACAAATCAGAAGCTGGTGAGAAATGTCCATAGTGTGGGGAAATGGGCAGTCATTCTCATATTCTGCTTGACTGCGTGACATTTGTATTAACTTTTCTACAGGGTAATATGTACGTTTTAGGTACATGCCTTTTGATTCTAAGATGATAGTTCTTAAGACAGTTGATCCTAAGGAAATAATTGGACAAGTTTTTTTGTTTTTCATAAATATTTATTTATTTGCTTTAGTTGTACACAATGCAATGCATTTATGTTTATGTGGTGCTGAGGATCAAACCTGAGCCGCGCACGTGCTAGGCGAGCACTCTACCGCTAAGCCACAACCCCAGCCCTTGTTTTTTTTTTTTTCTTTTTTTTTTTTTAAGAAACAGGAAAAAACATTTTTAAAAGCAAGAGGGGACAAAAGATTAAAAAAAAAAAAAGACATAAAATGGAACTAGAAAAGTCTATAAAATGGAAATGCTTATAAAAAGTACAGTGCTTTCAGTACAGGTGCTCAAGAGTACTGAAAAATTGGAAATAATCCCAATGCCCATCAATGAAAACTTATTTAAATACATTGATATATGTTTCTATGATGGGATACTTTAGAATTAAAAATTGCAGGGCTGGGGTTGTGGCTCAGCAGTAGAGTACTCGCCTAACACATGTGAGGCCCTGGGTTTGATCCTCAGCACCACGTAAAAATTAATAAGTAAAATAAAGGTATTGTGTCCAACTACAACTAAAATATATTAAAAAAAAAAAAAAGAATTGAAAATTGCAGTTATAAGGCTGGGGTTGTGGCTCAGCGGTAGAGCGCTCGCTTAGCACGTGCACAGCCCGGGTTCGATCCTCAGCACAATGTAAACATAAATGCATTGCACTGTGTACAACTAAAGCAAATAAATAATTTTTTTTAATTGCAGTTATATCTGGGCACGGTGGCACACGCTTGTAATCCCAGCAGCTCGGGAGGCTGAGGCAGGAGGACCATGAGTTCAAAGCCAACCTCAATAACAGTGAGGCACTAAGCAACTCAGTGAGACCCTATATCTAAATAAAATACAAAATAGGGATGGGGATGTAGCTCAGTAGTCAAGTGCCCCTGGGTTCAATTCCTGGTTCCTCACACACACACACACACAAAAAAAAAAAAAAAAACCTACAGTTATAGATACTTGAGTAAATAAGTGGAACAAAACCGAAAGCTATCCTTACAGAGAATTGTAAGCATCAAGTGTAAAAGGAAAGACAGAAAAAAAAAAAATCACTATTTGACCCACTGAAATAATTCTAAAAGGCAGTAAATGTCATCAGTAGATACTAAAATCAGTGGGTGAAATATGATAAAAAACAGAATATGCAAAGGGAAAAATAATTTTACATAGATAAACCTGACATTCATTTCCTTAATTATGTGACCAATGTTAACATCATTAATAATATGTTAACCATATTAACACCGAGTACTTCCTTAAATATGATTCACTGAGATGTAGATAAGAACATTTCTGTGGTACTCATGCCAAAAATGTGGTACCCTTGCCAAAAAAGCATAACTTCAAATCTTTTCATGAGAAAACATCAAAGAAATCCAAATTAAGAGAAAAAAAAAATAACTAGTCAATACTCTTAAAAATATAAGTCTGAGCAGGTGTCCCACACTGGAATAGACTAAGAAGGAAAAAACAACTAAATGCAAAATGAGATCACAGATTGGAAAGTAGCAGATAAAGGACATTCATAGGGAAGTGGTGGTAACTTTCTAATAAGGTCTGTAGTGCTGAATCAATGTTAATCTTCTGGTGTGAGCACTGTACTATGGCAATATAGGATGTTAATTAACATTAGAAGCTGGGTGAAGGATAAACAGAAAGTCTATGTACTTTTGTTTTTTGTTTTGTTTGGTTTTGGTTTTTGAACACAATACCTTTATTTTTTTTTTTTTTATTTTTTTTAGTTGTAGTTGGACACAATACCTTTATTTTTTATTTATTTATTTTTATGTGGTGCTGAGGATTGAACTCTGTGCCTCACATGTGCTAGGCAAGTGCTCTGTCGCTGAGCCACAACCCCAGCCCTATTTTATTTATTTATTTTTATGTGGTGCTGAGGATTAAACCCAGTGCCTCTTGTGTGCTAGACAAAGCCTCTACCACTAAGCTACAACCCAGCCCATATGTGCTATTTCTCCAATGTTCTAAAAATCTAAAATTATTTCAAAGTTAAAATTAAAAAACAAAGTATACTGAGGCTGGGGTTGTGGCTCCACCGTAGAGCGCCTGCCTAGCACGTGCGCGGCCCGGGTTCGATCCTCAGCACCATGTAAAAATAAAGGCATTGTATACAACTAAAGCAAATAAATAAATATATATTAACAAAAAAAAAAAAAAAAAAAAACAGGGCTGGGGATGGATATAGCTCAGTTGGTAGCTTGCCTTGCATGCAATAAGACCCTGGGTTCAATTCCCAGAACCACACAAAAATAAATAAATAAAATAAATAAAAGTATAAATGTACATTTACTGAAGGAGCGCTGTCCCTTGAAAAGTTTTAAATGAAGAGCAGGTCGTAAAACAGCATGTAAAATACAATTTTATTTTAAAATATCATAAGCATTCATTCATTTAATTATTTGAGGGAATGAATATATATATTCGATGAGAAATGCCTGGAAAAATAAATATTAAAATGTTATGCCAGGCATGGTGGCACATGCCTGTAATCCCAGCACTTGGGAGGCTGAGGCAGGAGGATCACGAGTTCAAAGCCAGCCTCAGCAATGTCGAGGCACTTAGCGACTCAGTGAGACCCTGTCTCTAATAAAATACAAAAAAGGGCTGGGGATGTGGCCCGGTGGTCAAGTGCTCCTGAGTTCAATTCCTGGTACCAAAAAAAAAAAAAAAAAAATGTTAACAATAGGGGCTTGGATTGTAGCTCAGCGGTGGAGCACTCACCTAGCATGTGCGCAGCCGGGGTTCGATCCTCAGCACCACGTAAGAATAAAGGCATGGGGCTGGGGTTGTGGCTCAGCAGTAGAGCGCTCGCCTAGCACGTGTGCGACCCGGGTTCGATCCTCAGCACCACATACAAATAAACGAATTATGTACAACTAAAGCAAATAAATAAATATTAAAAAAAAAAAAGTTCCAGATGACATTTACATTTCTCTCTGTTATTTGGGTAATGATTGAAATAGAAAACATTATTATTAAAAAAAAAAAAAAGAATAAAGGCATTGTGTACAACTAAAACAAATAAGTAATTTTTTTTTAAATGTTAACAATAACCATCTTTGGGTGACAACAGAAAATGTTTAGTTTCTTTTATCCTTTCTTCGTTTTTCTGAATATTTAGCAATGCACATGAAGTATTTTGTAATTTTTAAAAAGAAACAGAAAAAATCATTTTTAAAAGCAAGAGGGGACAAAAGATTTTTAAAAAGACATAAAATGGAGCTATAAAAGTCTATAAAATGGATATGCTTATAAATGTGTAAAATATCTCAGAAGGACACATAAGAAACCAAAAACAAAAAAAAAAAAAAAATAAAGAAAGAAAAGAAAATTAAAAAAAAAAGAAACCAATAACAATGGGTTGCCTCCTAGGAATGAAACTGAGTAGCTATGGGAAGGAAAGTGGTAGAACCAGGCATGCCAGAACAGCCTGGGCCACATAGTGAGATCCCTATCTCAAGGAAAGGAAAAGAATGTGAGGGCAATTTGGCTGCGACCTCTGTCACCCCACTAACTGCTGGGGTTGGTTTGGCTGATCTGGCTGACTAGGCAGGTGTCTCCTTCCTCCTTCACCCCCCTCCATGTGCATCTCTCGCTGAAGCTGTGCACTTGGTGGAAAAAGACAACCTTCCTGGATAGAGCAGGACCATTCTTCAGTCAAGGGCGTGAGTGGCTGTGCTCCACTACTGGAACCTCCAAACAAGTTCTCAAAGAAAGGAAGAAAAGAAAAAGGGAAGTGGTAGAAAGATGACTTTTAATCATATAGCCTTTTGCAACTAGGATTTTTGAACCATGTGACTGAATTGCCTATTCAAAAATAAATAAATGAAAAATAAATTTCATGTAATTTCAAAATTACAAAGCTGGTTTGATAAAAAAAAAAAACTATATATTTGTAACGAGTAGGCTATATATGAAACTTTAAACTTTATAGACCCACCCTAAATAAGTAAACTTAATCAGTTACACAATTCATGGTGCCATATAACAAAAACAAAGCCTATTGCTTGAGACAATTGTAAATGGTACTCCATGTGAGGACCAGAAAGAAACACCCCTTAAGGAGCTGCATAAAGAGGCTGCTATGTAACACAGGTATTAAACCCTTCACCAGCAGCTTTACTGGACACCCAAGGAGATGATTCATCAAGCCACCTCATGAGGCATCCCTCAACCTAAGCCAATAGCTTCTTTCTACTGAGCAGTAAAAGCAACTCTTTAGGGGACCAGTATGAGGCTGTCTGAAAACATCACTCTCTTCTGGTTTAATCCAGAGGGAGATTTCCAAGTATGTAGCCAGAGGACTGCAAACATCAGGCAATTGTCTCAATGTAATTTTTTTTCTCAATGCTTTTGTTTGATATTGTACATCAGTAAATTTGCTAATGTATTATCTGGCAAGTGCCTAGAATGTGGCTGGGCTCTCTTGATGATTAAATATACCATCACATTGCCTCAAAAATAAGTGATCTGGGAGGAAGAGTCAACCTCTTGTAAAAAAAAAAAAAAAAAAAAAAAAAAAAAAAAAAGCCGGGCGCGGTGGCGCACGCCTGTAATCCCAGCACTTGGGAGGCTGAGGCAGGAGGATTGCGAGTTCAAAGGCAGCCTCAGCAATGGTGAGGCACTTGGTAACTCAGTGAGACCCTGCTTCTAAATAAAATACAAAAAAAGGGCTGGGGATGTGGCCCAGTTGTCGAGTGCCCCTGAGTTCAATCCTCGGTACCAAAAAAAAAAAAAAAAAAAAAAAACCACTTAAAAAAGACACTACAATTGCGCTCCCTTTGGCAGCACATATGCTAAAATTGGAACGATACAGAGAAGATTAGCATGGCCCCTGCACAAGGATGACATGCAAATTCGTGAAGCGTTCCATATTAAAAAAAAAAAAATTACTAAAACATTTTAAAAGTACAGGAAGAGCAAAAGCTCAAAATACTTTTAATACATTTAGCTTCCTACACTGTCATTTTTCTTATTTTGGTGCACATGAAATGAAAACCCTGACATGGTCTACAGTGTATTTGGGGACATCTCAGATAAACAGTACCAAAATCTTCTTTAAAATATAAGAGTGCATTTACTCTATGTTTAAAACAACAACTGGGACTGCCAAGTTCTAATACATATAACTATGTTCCATTGATATTAGGCTAGAAACATTTTCAAGTCAGTTTGAAAAAAAGCCTGTTTGTGGAAAAACACAAAAACTCAATAAAAATCCCAAAGAATTCATATCTTTAAGCCACTCTTTTTCCTGGAGTACATTCCAAAATAAAATCTGTGAAAAGTTCACCAGAGTAACTGCTAACATTTCTTGCTTCATAGAATTATTATCCAATTATTATTTTGGGACAGGTGACTGACTGTAAGAGCTAATTAATGATGGCCAATTATTTTCAAACAAGTTGTGTTTTTGATAGACTCTCAACTTTTCTTTTTTTATATATATATTTTTTTTTTTAAGATGGACACAATACCTTTACTTTATTTATTTTTATGTGGTGCTCAGGATTGAACCCAATGCTTCACACATGCTAGGCAAGCACTCTACAGCTGAGCTACAACCCCAGCCCTGACTGTCAACTCTTAACTGATAATAATCCCATGAAGCATAAATTCTTATTTAGTAACTCGATGTTCCTGTGTAATTTTCCAGTGGATGATAATAAAAGCATATCATTTAGAATTACAAACATTATATTTGAGTTTCCCATATCAAGGGCAAACATTCAGCCTGTTCAAAAGCAGTGGAATTCTTTTTTTTTTTAATATTTATTTATTTACTTTAGTTGTACACAATGCAATGCATCTATGTTTACGTGGTGCTGAGGATTGAACTCGGGCCGCGCACTGTGAGGCGAGCGCTCTGCCGCTGAGCCACAACCCCAACCCCAGTGGTATTCTTATAATCCTAGCTGAGAGGGTATTAAGAAGCAGTCATGCTGGGCATGGTGGCACACACCTGTAATCCCAGCACTTTGGGAGGCTGAGGCAGGAGGATTGCGAGTTCAAAGCCAGCCTCAGCAATGGCGAGGCACTTAGCAACTCAGTGAGACCCTGTCTCTAATAAAATACAAAAAAGGGTTGGGGATGTGGCCCAGTGGTTGAGTGCCCCTGAGTTCAATCCCCAGTACCAAAAACAAAAAAAAGAAGCAGCCGGGCGCAGTGGCGCACACCTGTAATCCCAGCACTTTGGGAGGCTGAGGCAGGAGGATCGCGAGTTCAAAGCCAGCCTCAGCAATGGCGAGGCACTTAGTAACTCAGTGAGACCTTGTCTCTAATAAAAATACAAAAAAGGGCTGGGGATGTGGCCCAGTGGTGGAGTGCCTCTGAGTTCAATCCCCGGTACCAAAAAAAAAAAAAAAAAAAAAGCAGTCATTGCAGATTATCCAGATCTTGTTTTTTGTTTTTTTTTTTTAAATTTTCTAGGGCTGGGGATATAACTCAGTTTGTAGAGTGTTTGCCTCGAATGCACAAGGCCCTGGGTTCAATCCCCAGCACCATACACACACAAAATTCCAATAAAAGGAGCCAGGGTTCCTTGGAGAAGGAGCCAATTCCAGAAGTAGACTAAGAAAAATACAAGCTAAATCTGGAGCATCTTCTGGTTCTAGAAAGTAATGAAGTACTTAAAAAACTGAGAGGGAAGTATGTCAAAAGGACAAAGAAGCCGGGCGCGGTGGCGCATGCCTGTAATCCCAGCACTTGGGAGGCTGAGGCAGGAGGATTGCGAGTTCAAAGCCAGCCTCAGCAATGGTGAGGCACTTAGCAACTCAGTGAGACCCTGTCTCTAATAAAATACAAAAAACGGCTGGTAATGTGGCCCAGTGGACAAGTGCCCCTGAGTCCAATCCCCGTACCAAAAAAAAAAAAAAAGGACAAAGAAGCCAATCTGAAAGAGATCCCTCCCAATGGCCAAAACCAAAATAATTTAAATGACAAAATAAAAATGGTATGGATTATAAAATAAATATCCACAGGTCCATACTGATAAAGAATGACTGAATAAATAAATGGGAAAGAAACCTTTGTCAGGTGCAGTAGCAGATGCCTATAATCCAAGCACTTCAGGAGGCTGAGGCCAGAGGAGTAAGTTTGAGGCCAGCCTCAGCAACTTAACAAGATTCTGTCGCAATATAAAAAAGTAGAGGGCTAGGGTTGTGGCTCAGTGGTAGAGCACTTGTTTAGCATATGTGAGGCACTGGGTTCAATTCTCAGCACCTCATATAAATAAATGAGTAAAATAAAGGTCCATCAACAACTAAAAAAAAAAATTTTAAAAATAGAAAGGGTAGCCGGGCATGGTGGCGCACACCTGTAATCCAAGCAGCTCGGGAGGCTGAGGCAGGAGGAGCACAAGTTCAAAGTCAGCCTCAGCAAAAGTAAGGCACTAAGCAACTCAGTGAGACCCTGTCTCTAAATATAATATAAAATAGGGCTGGGGATGTGGCTCAGTGGTTGAGTGCCCCTGAGTTCAATCCCCAGTACCCCCCCTAAAAAAATAGAAAGGGTTAAGAATGTGGCTCAGTGATAAAGCACCCCAGGATCCAATACCAGTTGTGGGGGCTGGTGGTGGGGGCAGTGGGGACACCACACATATTATTAGCTATATGATCTTGGCCAATGACTTAATCTGTGCCTAAATTTTCTCATCCATAAAATGGGCTGATTAATAATAGTATTGGCATCATGGGCAATTATAGAGTTAAGCTTATTAATATACCTAATGTGCTTAGAATACTGCCTGACATGTGGAAAGCATTATATCAGTGTAAATCCTTATTATTTGTATTAGACTGAGAAGCCAATGCTTGTACTTCATCAAACAGGAAATTGATATATACATTTTTTTGTTTAGTCATACTATCAAACTAAACTGATGGGTTTGTAGAAATGGGTAACAGAAAAGATCTCTTTTCTATTTTAATGAATAACTGTTATTTTTGCCTGCCTAATCTCAATTTTCCCCTCTTCTGGAAATAGCACCCTAGTTTTCATTATAGGGTACTCCCCTCATCCTGTTTTGGGTGAGGCTGCCTCCTTTCCATGAATCAGGCTGACCACAGCAACTGGTTGAAGAATCGGTATATGACCCAAATCAGTTCAATGCGATTCAATTCCAAGGCTTTTGTTCTGTTCAATGAAGAGTCACTCTCTTTCCACTTGACTTGAAACTGAGAGGATATAAAGTCAGTGGCCACTCTTGCCAACACCTGGGAAGAACCTGTGTGAACATAGCCAATGCTGGATCTAGTTAGGCCTGAAGTCAGGTCTATCCTTGGGCTGTTCAGTTATGAAGGCCAATAAATTCCTTTTTTAAAAAAAGTATTTATTAGCCGGGCGCGGTGGCGCACGCCTGTAATCCTAGCACTTTGGATCCTAGCTGAGGCAGGAGGATCGCGAGTTCAAAGCCAGCCTCAGCAATGGCGAGGCACTTAGCAACTCAGTGAGACCCTGTCTCTAATAAAATACACAAAAGGGCTGGGATATGGCCCAGTGGTCGAGTGCCCCTGAGTTCAATCCCCGGTACCAAAAAAAAAAAAAAAAAAAAAAAAAAAATTTTTATTTATTTGCTTTTAGTTGTACACAATACATTTATTTTTACGTGGTGCTGAGGATCGAACCCGGGCCGCACACGTGCTAGGCGAGAGCTCTACCTCTGAGCCACATCCCCAGCCCAAATTCCTTTTTTATTGCAATCTGGCCAGTTTGTGATAGGATTCTGTCATCTGTATGTGAAAGAATTAATAATATACTGACTGAAAACCCTTCAGATGTTTAAAGACAACAATCATCCCCTCCAAGTATACAACTTCTCACTTGTTCTCATTTTTAAAAATTAGCACATATTACAGCCAATCAAAATCTATTTGGATCCAGGGCCCTTTGCCCAAAGAACTGGTCAAAAAACTCATAATGATGTGGTGAAACCAAAAGAGCTCCTACTTTGTTATTTTTAAATGCCTGCCTTTTAGGGCTTAAACAATCCCATTTAAAGTATACTTTGAAGACAAATGATACTTACAGATATTGTACACTCCCCCTAAAATAAGACAAATGATTATCCTGACTGAATCAGATCTAAATGATGGGTGATTACCAAATCTTTCTTCCTCTAGGCCTGCCAGTGGCCACAAGTTCCAGACCTAAACCTCTGAATTTTACACACACATCATACACTTACTGCTCTTTCCTTTCTGCCAATGTCAGCACTGTTCTTCCTGGTATCTACACTTAAAAGCTCAGAATTAGAATTTTTGGCTTTCATCATCATGCTGAGCTTCAACATGGATTATCTCATTTAATGGGATACATATTATAATTTCCTATTTTATAGAGTTCGTTGGGTGTGATGGCCCATGCCTGTAATCCCAGCTACTTGGGAGACCAAGGTAGGAAGGTCCAGGATGGCCTGGGCAACTTAAACCCTGTTTCAAATTATATATATATATATATATATATTTTTTTTTTTTTTTTTTTTTTTTTTTTTTTTTTTTTTTTTTATTAGAGACAGGGTCTCACTGAGTTGAGAGAGTGCCCCGATAAGTTGCTGAGGCTGGCTTTGAACTCACTCGCGATCCTCCTGCCTCAGCCTCCCAAATGCTGGGATTACAGGCGTGCACCACCGCGCCCGGCTTATATTTTTTAAAATATATAAAAAGAGCTGGGGATATAGTTCAGTGGTAGAGCACCTCTGGGTTCAGTCCCCAGGAAGTAAGGAAGGAAAGAAGGAAGGAGAGAGAGGAAAAGAAGGGAGTCACATGGCTAGTAAGTGGCAAGCCAGAGAAAGACCCTTTCTGAGATTCCAGACCCTATGTTATTAATCACCACACAACAATGCCTCATCTTTGGATTCTTTAATCTGCCTGTCCTATAAAATAACAATAAATAACAATTTTTTGTGTGTGTGTGTGGTACCGGGGATTGAACTCAGGGGCACTCGACCACTGGGTCACATCCCCAAGCCCTTTTTGTATTTTATTTAGAGACAGGGTCTCACTGAGTTGCTAAGTGCCCCGCCATTTGTGAGGCTGGCTTTGAACTCCTGATCCTCCTGCCTCAGCCTCCCAAAGTGCTGGGATTACAGGCGTGCGCCACCCCGCCCAGCTAAAATAACAAATTTAATGTTGTCTTTTCTCCCATACTTATTCAACATTAACTATGTGCCTGCTCTATGCCAAACACCAATGAACTTACGCAGGAATAAAACAAAGTACTTCAAGGAGCTCATAGTGGAGGGAAAATCAAATAGAAACAAATAATTATAACATAAGATGAGAAACACTCTTAATAAGGATATGTCTAAAGTGCTAAGATTGCAGAAGGAGGGTGTTCTGGTATCTACAAGAAAGCAGAATCTAAATGTCTTCAATTCAGTTCAATAAAAATTACATGCAAAGATAAAAAAATCCAAGTTCTTTCCATATCACATATGAACTACAACCCTCTTTATCACCATTAACCAACTGGAAAACTTGGGCAGATTACTTCTTTCAATCTCAGTTTCCTCATCTGTAAAATGGGGGAAATAATACCATCTACACCATAGAATTTCTGTGAAGACTAAGTGAGAAAAGGCACATAAAGGTCTTACCACAGTCCTTGATACATACTAAATATTTTTAGGAACTTCAACCCTATTCCTAAAACACTAATTCATTCATTTTACCATTCTCCATTCCAAAATGTCTATGTTGTAACATCAAAACTCTTATCATTTAAAATTCTAGGAGAGGAAGGGACTTCTGGGGTGCTGGCTACATGGTGTACACGGGTCATAAAAAATTCACTGAGCTCTATCTACACTTATAATTTGTATGCTGCATGTTTATTTTACTTTTGTAAAGAAAAAAAAATATTTACCTTTTTAACTATCAAACTCTGGCCCCAACCTAACTTTCACTTCCTTACTTCCCCATTTTGGACATTTCACACCCTTGAAGATTTCTTGATCCTTTTTAAATTCTGCTACCTGGGGGCTGGGATTGTGGCTCAGCAGTGGAGTGCACGCCTATCGCGTGTGCGGCTCGGGTTCGATCCTCAGCACCACGTAGAAATAAAAAGCATTGTGTACAACTAAAGCAAATAAATAAACAAATAAATAATTCTGCTACCTGGAACTCCCCTTTTCTCTAATCTTTTGCAAACTCTACGTCCTTCAAGAATCAGCTTAAATCCTCCATCCTTAGGACATTGGAAAAGGATGGGCAGTTTATTCAAGGTTAGAACACTAAGTAAAGAACTGGGAAGACACAGGATGAACACTTTTTGCCTGGGGCTCCTTCAGCCCAATTTCTGAGTCTCCTTGCAGCCACAAGCACAAAACAAAGTTTGATAAAAGAACTTTCAGAAATAAGAAGAAACAGTAGGAAAAACTGCACTAAGGTCTTTGACTGGGCAGAGACAACTAAGCACATCTACAGATACTCTTCCCGCTAAGAGACTGGTCCCCTCATTCGGGTCCCCCATACCCTCCGCTGCACTGTGGGTCACTACTCGTTATCCCGCTCCAAACCTGTATGCTCTTCACAAATTCTGCTCCACACAGAATCCTCTTCTCTTATCCCAACCCTTCAAAGGATCACGTCATTGGGCTCTGAACATCGAGTGGGGCACGCCCCCTCAGATGCCCACCTCTAGAGTGGTCCAGCCTCGGGAGCCCAAACCTTATACCACCTCCCGCACATCCCCTCCGCTCCACAGCAGCGCCCTCACATCTCCAAACACTCCATGAGCAGGTCAATTTCCTGAGAACTGTGCGGCCGCTACCCACCCGCCTCCCATTCACAGAGGCCGTGATAGCTCAGGCAGGGTCTGGCCGGCCACTCGAGCCGGGGATCTCACCTCTCTTCCAAGAGCTCAGTGGGGATACCACCTCCACCCGCTCGGAAATGAACTCGGCCAGACTGGAGCGGAACAAGGCCGCCCGCACAGTCACGGCCACCACCAGCACCAGGGCCAAGGGAGCCGCCATGATACCTGGGGCGGGCGCGCAGGCGGGAAGGAAAAGACGAGGCGGAAGAGCCTCGAGATCTGCGCACCACCCTCTGTAGTTTCGCGGCTGGGCGCGCGCCGCTACTGCCGCGGGAGCTTCCAGACCAAGGAACTACTACTCCCAGGAAGCCTTGCGGTGGGACGGGACGGACGACGGCCAGCGGGGCGTATCTAACTTGGAGCAAGTGTTTGACCGACGCCCTATAATCACAGGTGAATTGTAAAACTTCGCAGGCCAAAGGGAGAGTTATCGTCCTGGGATTGTACACAAATTTTGAAGAGATGTTAATTTCACTCTTGTGTGTATGTTTTTCATGTTAAAACGTCTACATTTTTTGTTTTAAAAGAATGTTAAAATTTATTTTACTTATTCTGCAATTGCTTATTGAACGCCAACTATCGACCAGTCACTATATTTGAATGGTATATTGATAATAGTGGACAACATTCTGCATGACCTTCAACAGTTGCTTAATTTTCTGTGCCTCAGAACCCTCAACTGAAAAATCTGCTGGTTGTAGGTTCACTAGAGACAGCTGGAAAATGTTTAGAAATTTTGCCAGGTGCTTTTAAAAACACAGCCATTATTGAAAATGAAATGGTATAAACTTACAGTTAACTAAATTCCATTGAAAACAAGGGAATAAATTGTCGTAACTCATTACTTCCAAATCGTTTTTACTACATATTTTTTCATCCGTGTTCTTTCTTTTTTTTTTTTTTTAACTTTTTTAGTTGTAGATGAACACAATACCTTTATTTTATCGATTTATTTTTATGTGGTATTGAGTATGGAACCCAGTGCCTCACACGTGCTAGGCAAGTGCTCTACCACTGAGCCACAATCCCAGACCTCATCCGTGTTGTTGAGGTTATTTAACACTGCCACATCAGTGCTATGGTGAAGTGCTACTACTCTTCTCAAATCAGGTGAGTTACTTCAGGTTGTTAGTTTGAAATCCCTCCGGGTGGGAGTGTTTACACCAGAGAAATCAGCAAATACTACAAATCGGGGATTTGAGATTTGAAGAGCACATTGATAAGCATTAACAGCTTACCACTTCATTAGTTAATGTATGAAAAGTGCTATGATAAGTGCTTAAATATTAACTATGTAATTAATATTAAATAAGTATGAGGAAATTTCTGATCTGTGACGAAAATGAAACTGCATCAGTGGGTAAGTGTGGTTGACAGCAATTAATTGCATATTTCAAAATAACTAGAAGGATTTTGAATGTTTCTAACACAAAAAAAAAGATAAATATCTGAGGTAAAAGATTTGCCATTTGCCATGACTTGATCATAACATTGGGTACATGTATTGAATTATCATACTACATCGATAAATATGTAAATTACTTCATGTCAAAAACAAAAATATATTTTAAAAAAAAATGCACGGGGTTGGGGCTGTGGCTCAGCGGCAGAGCGCTCGCCTCGCACGTGCGCAGCCCGGGTTCGATCCTCAGCACCACGTAAACATAAATGCATTGCATTGTGTACAACTAAAGTAAATAAATATTAAAAAAAATATTTAAAAAAAGGATGCATGATGGAGAATAACTATGATCAGGTGTATGTTTTAAAAGATCTTTGTAGCCGGGCGCGGTGGTGCACGCCTGTAATCCCAGCACTTTGGGAGGCTGAGGCAGGAGGATCGCGAGTTCAAAGCCAGCCTCAGCAATGGCGAGGCACTTATCAACTCAGTGAGACCCTGTCTCTAAATAAATTCAAAAAAAGGGCTGGGGATGTGGCCCAGTGGTCCAGTGCCGCTGAGTTCAATCCCTGATACCACACACACACACAAACAAAAAAAAAAAGATCTTTGTATATCCGAGCCCTATGTTGGATGTTGGAGATTATTACAGTGATAAATTGCACCCCTGCCTTTGTGGAACTTGGAGAGTAGTTCAAAGATGAGAATTTTTAGAATAACATAAATAAAAGTAAAATTACAAACCACGAATGAAGAAAAGGAAAGTAGGGGAGCAGGATGCTAGGAGAAGGCAAAAATTGGCCCCAGGGCTGATAATTTTTTCTGAACCACTGAGAGAAACAGGTCTCTTTTTGGGGAGGGGATCATGAAGGAAAAGAACACTTACTGTTTGAGCCCTTGCTCAAAAGTGCCAAGCATTACACCACACTTTTCTTTTCCTTTTTTTTTTTTTTTTTTTTTTTACTGGGAATTGAACCTAGCAGCACTCAACCACCGAACCACATCTCTTACCCTTTTTATTTTTTATTTTGAGATTGGGACTCATTAAGTTGCTCTGGCTAATTTGCTGATGCTGATCTCAAACTCTCAATCCTCCTGACTCAGCCTCCCTAGACACTGGGATTACAGGTGTGTGCCACCACACCAGCTGTACCATACTCTTAATGCACATAAACTTATGTAATCTGTATGCATTCCTTCCTAAAGATGTAAATGTTGGTATCCCCTTTTAGTTAAAAGGGGAAGATATATGTATTACATTATGAAAAGTGGAAGTGATTAAACACCATCCTCAAAGTGAAGATGGAACAATGCTTAGCACATACATAGTGTAAAATACTTAGAACATACATGGTGCTCAATATGCATTTGATAACTATTGTAGTATTTACATTAACTTAACAGGTGGCTTAAAAATTCTTGTAGTTTTATTTCTGGGAAAAAATAGTGATTAGCTATTGCAGGAGGAAGGTGATACCCAAACCACCAATTCCCAGTCTTAAGTGTACATAGAATGTGCATAAAGCCAATGGTTCCCAAATATGAGTGTGTTGTATCTCAATACCCTTTAAAAAAAATGAGACCTAAATGTAAGAGCTAAAACTCATACAAGAAAACAAGTAAATCTTCCTTTTTTTTTTTTTTTTTTTTTTTTTTTGTGGTACCTGGGATTGAACTTGGGAGTACTCGACAACTGGGCCACATCCCCAGCCCTTTTTTGTATTTTATTAGAGACAGGGTCTCACTGAGTTACTAAGTGCCTTGCCATTGCTGAGGCTGGCTTTGAATTTGCAATCCTCCTGCCTCAGCCTCCCAAGTGATGGGATTACAGGCATGCGCCACCGTGCCTGGATAACAAGTAAATCCTTTTTTGTTGTTGTTATTGTTTTTAATATTTATTTATTTGTTTTAGTTGAACACAATGCCTTTATTCTTACGTGGTGCTGAGGATCGAACCCACGCCATGCACGTGCTAGGCAAGCGCTCTACCGCTGAGCCCCAATCCCAGCCCACAAGTAAATCCTAATAACCCTGAGATAGGCAATTGAAGGAGCCCTAATTAGGAAGGGCTATTGTAGCTAGCTGGAAGCTATAAGTTCCACCTGATATGTATGTGACGCACCTGTAGGCACCCGCAAACCTGAAGGTATATAACCGGGTGAAAGCGGTCCGAGTTAGGAGAACAGAGAATTCAGTCAGCCGGGCAGTCACTCGGTCGGTCAGAAGAATCAGAGCGGCCAGAACGTAGGCAGAGCGGTTACAGAAGAGAAACCAGATAGAAGACAGAAGAGAAACCAGATAGAAGAAGTAATGACTGGTCAGAGTTAGGCCGAGACTCCTGAGGAAGACAGAAGACAGAAGAAAGAAGAGAGAAGAAAGAAGCTCTAATCTTTCTCTAAGCTAAGCTCTAAGCTCTAAAAGCTTTCTTTAATCTTTCTAGCTCTATCTTTCTAACTCTAACTCTAAGCTAAGAAGACAAGAAGAAAAGCTCGCTCTAATCTTTCTCTCTAAAAATCTTTCTTTCCCTTTCTAAGCTCTAAGAAAGTAGAAGTAAAAGTAGTAAAAGCTTCACTCTGCCTCCGAGAGTTTTTCCTCCCGGTTTTCGGTACCAGGCAGCTTACAGGCAATGGTTTCTTAGATACAGCACTAAATGTACAGGCAAAAAGAAGAAATAGATAAATTAGACTTCATCAAAATTAAAAACTTGTGATCCAAAGGACAACACCAGGAAATAAGACAGCACACAGAATGGGAGACAATATCTGCAAATTATATATCTGGACTTATTTATACATATATAAATAACTCTGACAACTCAGTTGTAAAAACACATACCCTAATGAGCAACAGATTATGTATCTTGTTTGCTTATAGACCTATCAGCAAACAAGATACATAAATATCCAATAAACACAAGAGAAGAGGGGATGGGGTTGTAGCTCAGTGGTAGAGTGCTTGCCTAGCATATGTGAGGCACTGGGTTCAATCCTCAGCACCACATAAAAATAAATGAATGAGGGCTGGGGATATAGTTCAGTTGGTACAGTGCTTGCCTCACATGTACAAGGCCCTGGGTTCAATCCCCAGCACCATTAAATAAATAAATAAATAAATAAAATAAAGGTATGTCCATCTACAACTAAAAATTTAAAACACATGAAAAAAATGTTCAACATCATTCAATAAGTGGGAAAATGCAAATCAAAACCACAAAATACCGCTTCACTCTCACTATGATAGGTATAATAGACAATAATGTGTTAACAAGGAAGTGGAGAAATTGGAATCCTCTTACATTGCATGTGGGAACATAAAATGCTATAACTCCTTTGGAAATGGTTTGGCAGTCCCTTAAAATGTTAAACATAGAGCTGGAGATGTGGTTCAGTGATATAGCACTCGCCTAACATTACATGAGGCCTTTGATTCAATCCCCAGCATTGCCCTACCTCCTTAAAAAAAAAAAAAAAAAAAAAAAAAAAAAAAAACTTTAAACAGCATTGTCATATGATCCAGCAATTCAAGTACTCATTACATATCTGAGAAAGATGAAAACATATCTCCACAAAAATCCAGCAATTCAAGTACTCACTACATATCTGAGAAAAATGAAAATGTGTCCACACAAATGTTGATAGCTTATTTATAAAGTCAAGAAGCACAAATAAGCCAAATGTCCATTGTATTTGCTCATGAACATATAAACAAAATGTAGTATGTTTATACAATGGACATAATTAAACAATAAAAAATAATGAAGTACTGATACATGCCACAACATGCATGCATTTGAACATTATGCTAAGTGAAATAAGCCAAATGCCACTAATTATATGATTTCATTTATGTGAAATGTACAGAATAGGCAGATTTATAGAAGAGAAAATAAATTAGTGATTGCCAAAGGCTAGAGATGGTTAGGGGAATAGAAAATGGGAAATGACTGCTACTGGTTACAGAGGGTTTTTGTTTGTTTGTTTGTTTGTTTTCTTAAGTACTGAGGCTAGAACCCAGAAGCACTAAACCACTGAACCACATCCCCAATCCTTTTTTTTCTCTTAGTTTTTTAGTTGTAGTTGGACACAATACCTTTATTCTTTTTTTAAAAAATATGTTTTTAGCCGGGCGCGGTGGCGCACGCCTGTAATCCCAGCACTTTGGGAGGCTGAGGCAGGAGGATCGCGAGTTCAAAGCCAGCCTCAGCAATGGTGAGGCACTTAGCAACTCAGTGAGACCCTGTCTCTAAATAAAATACAAAAAAGGTCTGGGGATGTGACCCAGTGGTTGAGTGCCCCTGAGTTCAATCCCTGGTACCACAAAAAAAAAAAAAAAAAAAAAAATGTTTTACTTGTAGATGGACACAATATCTTTATTTTATTTATTTCTTTATTCATTTTTATGTGGTGCTGAGGATTGAACCCACTGCTTCACACAAGCGAGGCAAGTGCTCCACCACTGAGCCACAACCCCAGCCCACCTTTATTCTTACTTGTTTAATTTTATGTGGTGCTGAGGACTGAACCCTGCGCCTTGCACATGCTAGGCGAGTACTCTACTGCTGAGCCACAACCCCAGCCCCCAGCCCCAATCCTTTTATTTTTTTATTTTTTTCAGACTGCTCTCACTAAATTACTTAGGGCCTCTAAGTGGCTGAGGCTGACTTTGAATTTGCAATCCTCCTGCCTTAGCCTCCTGAGCCACTGGGATTATAGGAGTGGGCCACCATGCCTGGCCCAGAGTTTCTTTTTGAACTGGCGAAAGTGTTTTAAAATTAGATCTGGATGGTTGTATTTTTCAGTGAATATACTCAAAAACATTGAAGTATACACCTCAAATGAATGAATTTTATGATGTGTATCATATCCTCAATATCATTTTTTTAAAATAGTGAGCATCAGAATCACTTGGCAGATGTTGTCATTTCTATTTTTTGAGAAGGGGTCTTATTATGTTAACTAGGCTGGTCATAGAACTCCTGGGTTTCAGTGATCTTCCCAGCCCAGCCTCCCAAGTAGCTGAATCTATAGGCAAGTGCCACTGTACTTACCTGGAGATGGGTTTGTTGTTGTTTGTATTTAATTTCCCTTTTCCTTCCCTCTGTTTTTTTGTTTATTTGTTTTTTGAGCTAAGGTTTCCCTAAACCACCAAGGAACTTGGAATCCTCCTGCCTTAGACTCTCCAGTACCTGGGATTACAAGTGTGTGCCACCACCCCCAGCTCAGGAGATGTATTTTTATTTTGAGGAGGGGGTACCGGGGATTGAACTCAGGGGTACTCAACTACTGGGCCACATCCCCAGCCATTTTTCTGTATTTTATTAGAGACAGGGTCTCACTGAGTTGCTCAGTGCCTTGACATTGCTGAGGCTGGCTTTGAACTTGCGATCCCCCTGCCTCAGCCACCCAAGTGCTGGGATTACAGGCTTGCACCACCACGCCCGGCTAGGAGATGTATTTTTTAAATGTAAACTCCCTAGTTCTGTCTTAGAGACTGTGACTACTCCCAGAAAACTTCATTCTTTATCTCTCCAGATAATTCTTTTTTTTTAATTTGTTCTAATTAGTTATACATAACAGTAGAATCCACTTTGACACATCATACATAAATGGAGTATAACTTGTCATTATTCTGGTTGTACATGATGTAGAATTACAGTGGTCATGTAATCATATATGCACATAGGTTAATAATGTTCAATTCATTCTCTATCCTAATACCCCTATACCCACTTCCCACCCTTCACTCCCTTCTGTGTAATTCAAAATACCTCTGTTCTTCCCTAGCCTCCCCCCAGCCTTATTGTGAATTAGCATCTGCATATCAGAGAAAACATTTGGCCTTTGGTTCTTTGGGATTGGCTTATTTTGCTTAGTATGATATTCTCCAGTTCTGTCCATTTGTTGGCAAATGCCATAATTTCATTTTTGTTTATGACTGAGTAATATTTCATTGTGTATACCACATTTTCTTTATCCATTCATCTGTTGAATCTTTTTTTTTTTTTTTTTTTTTGGTACCAGAGATTGAACTCAGGAGCACTCAACCACTGGGCCACATCCCCAGCCCTTTTTTTTGTATTTTATTAGAGACAGGGTCTCACTGAGTTGCTAAGTGCCTCACCATTGCTGAGGCTGGCTTTGAACTCGTGATCCTCTTGCCTCAGCCTCCCAAGTGCTGGAATTACAGGCGTGCGCCACCACGCCCGGCTTGTTGAATCTTCAGGTAACTCTGATGTTAGTGATTCAGAAGCCATACCTTGAAAAACATGACCCTGAACATATAGGTATCCTGTAGTTTAGGCAACAAAAAGATAAATATAGTATTGAGTTTTTACAATGTGCTAAGTACTATGTTAAGTGCTTCATATGTACATGGACTATTATAGGTACTATTAATTATTATTTCCCTATCACTACATACACACGAGAAAACAGAGGAACAAAGAGTTTTAGTAATTTATCTAAGATCACATGGCCAGTGCCAAAACAAGGATCTGTAGGTAAACTCCATATATTGTGGTTAAGTTGCTCTGCCTGAGAAAATGAAAGGAATTTGGGTTGGGTTTGGTTGTTTTGTGTTAGTTGAGAATGGAGGGTAGAGAATAGAAAGGAGGGAGTAAGTAAGGTGATTCTCTCCTGAGAAACTAAAGGTCCCAGGTGATTTGTGGGTTATCTAAAGAAGAAATGGAGGCTCTGAGATATTAAGTGAACACCTGTCATCCACACACCTGGGTCTTGGGTAGTTTTTTTATTAACTATTTATTGAGCACCAGAGGACTGATTTCTAGATTCTATGCTATGATTCCAAACACCAAACAGATTCTGGGCATTTTGAACATAAAAGCAGTTAACTAGAAGGCTGTTAGGGAACTCACAGGTCAAGAGAAGACTGGGGAACCAGACTTGAATGATCAGGGCTTTGGTAGGAAACAACACAGGGCCTAGTTAACAGAACCACCTATCAGGTTAATTATTCCACCACCAGAATGAGTGAACTTCAGCCAGTTTTAATGCACTTGAATCATGCTATTCAAGAGTCAGTGTTCTTGGAAAGAGCATGAGGTTGCCAAGCAAGGTGGTGCATGCCTGTAATCTCAGCTGCTCAAGAGGTTGAGGCAAGAGGATCACAAGTTCAAGGCCACTTTGTGTAATTTAGCAGGAACTTTTCTCAAAATAAAAAGGGCTACAAAAAGAAAAATGAAAAGAGAAAGCATAAGATTAATTGAGATTAGGTCCTGTACCTGCCTTTTGACCTATGTGTAGGGTGACAAGAGAAAGTGATCTATAAGAAGTTAGGTGGTGATTGTACCATGTTTGCCTTAAGACAGCACACTCCAAAGGCCAAGTCAATTCAGTGAAGGCAATATTTTTGTTTTGCTTTGTTTTTTGTTTGTTTTGTTTTGTGGTACCGGGGCTTGAACTCAGGGCACTTAACCACTGGGCCACATCCACAGCCCTTTTTGTATTTTATTAGAGACAGGGTCTCACTGAGTTGCCAAGTGCCTCGTCATTGCTGAGGCTGGCTTTGAACTCTCAATCCTCCTGCCTCAGCCTCCCAAGTGCTGGGATTACAGGCGTGCGCCACTGTGCCCAGCTAGGTAATGGTTTTTTGTTTTGTTTTGTTTTTGTTTTTTTTTTGGTACTGGGGATTGAACTTATGGGTGCTTAACCACTGAGTCAAAACCCCAACTCTTTTTATTTTTTATTTTGAGACAAGGCCTCCCTAAATTGCTAGGGTTGGCCTTGAACTCTCAATCCTCCTGTTTCAGGCAAACACAATAATAGTAGTAAGGAAGAGATACACAGTTCCTCCCATATTGGAGTTAATAATCTAGCAGTGAGTTACTTCTAAATAGAAGTAAGCAGATAAATCAAATTATTACAGTTTGTTATTAGACCCATGCAGTCAACAGACCAGGAACAAGGATAATGAATAATGGAAGACTTCCTATAGATTGGGTGTCAAGGAAAGCCTGTCTGAAGAGGTGGTATTTAAACTGAGGCCTAAGGGATGAGAAGTAGTCATTTACATAAAGAGTTAGTGAGCCTGGTGCGTGGCACACACCTGTAATCCTAGTGGCTTCAGAGGAGGCTCAGGCAGGAGGATCGCAAATTCAAAGCCAGACTCAGCAAAAGCAAGGCGCTAAGCAACTCAGTGAGACCCTGTCTCTAAATAAAATACAAACTAGGGCTGGGGATGTGGCTCAGTGGTCAAGTGCCCTGAATTCAATTCCCAGTAACCCCCCACCAAAAAAAAAAAAAAAAAAAAAAAAAAGAGTTGGCAATGGTGTGTATGAGGAGGAGCTTGTGGTGAGAGAGGTCAATGTCATTTTAGTGATGTGAGCAAGAGGGAAAATGAAAATAGGCAGGAGCCAGATGAACTTTATGGATCATGATACTAAGTTAAATTCTTATTCTAAAAGCAATGGGAAGTCCACTGAAAGGTTTCAAGTAGAATTGAAACATGATCACAACTTCGATTTTTGTTTTGCTTTTGAAGTGTTAGGGATTGAAAAGATTGGGAAAGTCACAGCCCCTCTCTGTGACTTTCATTAATACAAATTACAAAGACAGCAAGTTAAAGCATAACTTTCAGACTGATGAGTATACAAAATCTTTAAACAGAACTGGAGGCTTTTTTTCCCCTAGGCTGCCTAATGAATAGCCAACATTGTGAATGACATAAATAAACGGCTAGGTGAGGAAGTTCATGACATTCCAACCATAGCAAAAGCCATCCTTTAAGAGAACAAAATTAAGATACAAACTAGGCATAAAACCCATATGTGACCATATATCTTTATCCTTGGAAGGCAATAGAACCTAGCCAGAAATCTAAGACCAATCAACATTTATAAGAACACACTGGAGATGAGCTTTGTCTTCAGGTTTGTTGTTGTTGTTTTCATAGTATACTCAGCAGTGGGGAAAGACTGAGTGAGACCAAGCCACATACCTTTCATGGACAAGATGCCTGGTCTGGTCTGAGGGTCCAGCTGGGGAGGTGGGGACAGATAAGGGACAGAAGCAGGGTGGGTTAGAGTCATCTTTAGATTTGAACCCACTTTGGTGGTGGCAAAACAAGCTTTGATAAAATGTACAATTCTTTGAATTGTGTTTACAGAAATCAACTCAAACATAAACTTGCCAGATATGGTCTGAATGAAAAGGATAGAACTTGAGAAAATCAGCACAAGAAACACAAGAACAAGCTGAGTGCAACAGCGAACCTATAATCCTAATTACTTAGGAGACTGAGGCAGGAGGATCACTTGAATCCAGGAGATTAAGGCCATTCTGGGCAACATAGTCAGATCCCATCTCAAAAGAAAGAGAGGGAAGAGAGGGAGGGGGGAGAGGAAGGAGGTGAGAGAAAGAGGGAGGAAGAAAGAGAAAGGAAGTGAAACAAAGTCAGAGTTGCTATAAAGGCAAAAAGGAGGATTAAAGACACAGCAATGGCTTAATCTGTGGGAACTGCAGACTTTTTTTCACCAGGAAAAATAATAAAATCCTAGTGGTAACCAAGACTTTGAGTATCAAAACAGAACAACTCGGGTCGGGGTGTAAAGACACTAGGTGAAAAAAGATCATTGAAAGAGGGCTGGGATTGTGGCTCAAGCCTAGCACCCGGGTTCGAGCACCACGTACAAATAAAACGCATTGAATAAAACACATTGTGTAAACCAAAAGCAAATAAATAAAAATATTAAAAAAAAAAAAAAAAAAAGATCATTGAAAGAATCCTTGAGATTGAAAAATTAGGAAGGGCCTGATCTAGTCCAGTGGTCAAACTGGGAAACTAATGTCCAGAGAGTAGCATTGCCAGGCCCAGGATCAAACAGCAAGTCAGTCAGTGGTGGCACTTGGCCCAGAAACCAGGGTTTTTACCATTGGTTTCCTACTCTAGCAATTTCCTGCTCCTGGGCTGGGGTTTGTGGTGAGGCCCACTGGGAGACCCACAACCAGGTCCTGCCTCAACCCTCTACCTAGGTATTATAACAGCCCAAAAGGAACCAGGAACCAGGAGTTGCATAATGTCCTGAGGACAGGTTTGTGGGACCCAGTGTCCCTAGCTCTATCAATTTCCTTCCTGTCCCCTACCCACAAATGCCCACAATTTCAAAAGCCATGCTGTTAGGAAAACCAGACCAAGACCTAAGCTAGGCCTAAAACCCAAAGACTGTAGATTGGCTCTCCCTCCCCCAGCCTCTTCTCTCTGAGCCCCCCTCCCTTCCCAGGAACCACACTCCTCTCTAGTATGCATCTAAGCCCCTCATGACCTAACCTCAAATATATATAAAACTTTTATACTCTGGGGAAAAAGACAGGTATAGTGGACTTTGTTGATTCCTGGTATTCATTCCCCTTTTCTCCTTTCCAAACAAAATCCTAGCCACATGATTTGAGTGAGGTTGACCTCAACCTCATTCCAGGAATGGGCCCTAAATAACTTAAACTAACCAATGTATACCAAACCCCAAGTGATCATGATTGATTGAGGGAGAGCACATAACCCTAATTGGGTCCATCAGGGCCAACAAAATTCAATTACAGGATTTTGGATTGAGCCATTGGGAGAAATGGGCTTTATCTTTTCTGCTGGTTTTGAGCTTGGAAGCACCTCGCCCCAGCAGCAACTTGAAGCTATTACTCATAAAAGACAAGGCTAAGGCTTGACTGATTGCATTAGAAAGATACTATAAGCCGGGCGCGGTGGCGCACGCCTGTAATCCCAGCACTTTGGGAGGCTGAGGCAGGAGGATCGCGAGTTCAAAGCCAGCCTCAGCAGTGGCGAGGCACTTAGCAACTCAGTGAGACCCTGTCTCTAAATAAAATACAAAAAAGGGCTGGGGATGTGGCCCAGTGGTCGAGTGCCCCTGAGTTCAATCCCCGGTACCACAAAAAAAAAAAAAAAAAAAAAAAAAAGAAAGATACTATAAGCCACCTTTCAATGTAAACAGTTTGTTATGTATTTGGGATCCTGTCTCACACACCAAAAAGAATGACACAGAAACCAAAAAGCAACTTACAATTGCAATACAAGTTGCAGGGCTACCAAAGAGTTAATTCTAGACTGCAGCTAAAACTTTCATGTTCTCCAGCTGCATCCTGAATAGGGCGGGGTAGAAAAACCTGTGCCTCATCATAACCTGGGAAGCAATAAAACTCTCTCATGTCAGCCTCCCAGGGGAGATGGGAGACATGTAGGAGATGCCCTCCCTGCCTGACAAGCCTCCTATCCTCTCCTGTTCTGGGAGAGTCGCAAGGCATTCTGCCAAGAGTCAGATAAACTTTTCAAATCTTAGCCCTTCAAAGCTCCTAGACTTACCAAAGATCTTAGTTACAACCCTTAAACTTTGTGTAAGCCCAAGATTTTATTCCCCAAATGTCTGTTAAAGTCCAAGTTGATGCAGATTGAGTTGTACATTTAAAAAGATATTTGTTTTCATTTCCAGCATTTCCATGTGTTACATAGCAGGAAGTTCAGATATTTTCAGAAAAGGAAGTCCAACTCAATACTTGGTAGACTCAATTGTCACTGTTTACTTGTATATTTTCTCCATGAGTATCAAGCTCTGGGAGGGCAGGGACTGAGGCTGACTCATTTCTGGGACAAGACACCCAGCCCAAGACCTGGCACAGAATGAATTTTCGGTGTATTTGTTGATATTTAACCTCCACTTAGATACTTCTGGTGATAGGGAACCCACTCTCTCCTGGGTAGACTTGCTTTACTGAGGGTTGTGTTACCTGAATGGTTGCCTGGCTGGTGGGGACAGCTTGCTCTTCCTGTGTATTCATCCTTCCCAACTCAGCTTCTCCACCCAGATTCTGGGAAGGGAAGGGGCAGGGCTTGGACCATCCTAGTGGTAACGAAGACTTTGAGTATCAATTCAGAGGAAGCACATGGGCCAGGTCTGGACATAAACCAAAGGCTCTGATAGGTCATTGATGAAGCCTAAAGTGGCACAATATTTTGGGAGAATGATATGGCAGCATCTGTTAAATTTGAAATGTGCATATTTTTCAATCTTGCAATTCACTCCTCTGAACCTATTCAGTACAAAGATAGTCACTGTAGCAAGTTTTGTGGCAGCAAGATTGTAAACCACCAAAATTTTCATCAATAAGTAATTAAACTCTAAAGTCATTTGGTGAAAACTGTGAGGCAGGGTTTTGGGGTTTTTGTTGTTGTTGTTGTTATTGCTTTTACTTTGATTTTTTAAAAAATGAGGTGGATCTATGTATGTTGACATAGGTTGAGCTCCAATACAAATTGCTGACTGAAAAGTATGAGTTTGTAGTACAAAGTGTATAATATGATGTATTTAGGTAAAAACAAACAAACCTATAAGCAATATAAATTGGCTCATCATGGAGGCTTTTGTTAGAATCTTCAAAACTTAACATGCATTTTAAAACTTTTAAATAACCTCAACTGACTAATCCCTACTAATAGATACTTATTTTACAAATACATATGTAAGATGATGGATACAAACATGAATCACACTATTAGTAATAACAAAATATTAGAAGCAATCTTTCTTTTTAATGGAGGACTAGATAAATATAATGTATCCATATGGTGGATACTATGCATGCATAAAATAAGACTGTTCTCCATATTGATAAGGAAGCATCTGAAAGATAGTGTGAAGTGAAAAAAAGCAAGATATATAACAGAATCTCTATTTGTATGAAACATACATATGTGTATATATGCATTGGCTTTTTTTTTTTTTTCCTTGTACTAGGATTGAACACAGGAGGCTCTACCACTGAGCTATGCCCCCGGCCCTTTTTATTTAATATTTTGAGACAGGGTCTTACTAAATTGCCCAGTCTGGACTCAAACTTGGGATTCTCCTGCCTTAGCCTCCCAAGTTGCTGTGATTATGGGCACACACCACCGTGCCTGGATGCATTGGTTTTTATTTTTTATTTTTATATTTTAGGTACCACGGATTGAACCCAGGGGTGCTTAGCCACTGTTCAACATCCCCAGCCCTTTTTATTTTTTTATTTTTTATTTTTATTTATTTATTTATTTATTTTTTGGTGGTACCAGGGATTGAACTCAGGGGCATTCAACCACTGGGCCACATCCCCAGCCCTTTTTTGTATTTTATTAGAGACAGAGTCTCACTGAGTTGCTAAGTGCCTCGCCATTGCTGAGGCTGGCTTTGAACTCGCGATCCTCCTGTCTCAGCCTCCCAAGTGCTGGGATTACAGGTGTGCACCACCGTGCCCGGCTCTTTTTATTTTTTATTTTGAGACATGGTCTCACTGCGTTGCTTAGGGACTCACCAAATTGCTAAGGCTGACCTAAAACTTGTGATTCTCTTGCCTCAGCCTCCTGAGCTGCTGGGATTAAAGTTGTGTGCCACCAAGCCCAGCCCGCATTGGCTTTTTGTGTGTGTGTGTGTGTGTGTGTGTGTGTGTGTGTGTGTTTAGGTGGACACAATATCTTTATTTTATTTGTATGTGGTGCTGAGGATCGAACCCAGTGCCTCATGCATGCTAGGTGGGCATTCTACCACTGAGCCACAACCCCAGCCCCTGCATTGGTTTTTATTTTATTTTATTGATTAATTAATTATTATTATTTTTTTCTCTGGTACTGGGGATTGAACTCAGGGGCATGCGACCACTGGGCCATATCCCCAGCCTTTTCTTGTATTTTATTAGAGACAGGGTCTCACTGAGTTGCTAAGTGCCTCGCCATTGCTGAGGCTGGCTTTGAACTCGAAAGTCTCCTCCCTCAGCCTCCCAAGTGCTGGGATTACAGGCGTGCGCCACTGCGCCCTGCTTGCATTAGCTTTTAAATGCATAGAACTCCTCTGAAAGGACTCACAGGAAACTGGCATTGGTGTTTGCCCCCAAGAAGGAGACCCCTTTTGGGGAAAAGGAGAAGGATAGACACCTGCTTTTCACTCAATTCCCTATTGAAATTTTGAACCATGTCCTTTTAATTAAATGAATAATTTTCAACCATAATTCTAAAACTAGAAGCAATACAAGCCCTACAAAAAATACTTCCTATGTGTATATATACGTGTTGTGTAGTGATGGGAAAGAAGGATACACTTCAAACTGTTGGCAGTAGCAGAAGTTCTCTGGGATTAAACAGGGGTAGTCAAGAGTGATCTTGACTTTATCTTGATTGTTTGAATTTTATGTTTCTAATTTTAAAAAGTTATAGTGTGCTTGGCATGATGGTTTGTACCCATAATCTCAGCTACTCAGGAGGCTGATGCAAGAGGATTAAGACTTTGAGGCCAGCCTGAACAACAGCAAAACTCTATCTCAAAAAAAAAAAAAAAAAAAAAAAAAAAAAGCAAAAATAAATAAATAATGATAAAGTTTGTTTGGATTTTTATAATATTTATGTAAATTGTTCTATTGTTTAAAATCCACTTTAATTTCTAAAGACAGATCTCTGGTGTTGTTATGGTTTGGATATAAGGTGTCCCCCAAAAGCTCCTGCATTAATGCAGGACCGTACAGAGGTAAAGTGACTGGACTGTGAGAGCTGTAACCTAATCCAGTCATTCTAGTTTAAATGAGTGGGTTGTGATTGTAGGCAGGTGAGGCATGGTTGAGGAGGTGGGTCACTGGGGGCGTGCCCTGGAAGGGTGCATCTTCTCTGTGACACCTGAAGGGCAAAAATCACACTGGTGACAACTGTGCAGCCAAGAAATTTATTCACCAGCCTTTATGGCTGGCCAGAGGTAGAAGAAATACGGGGAGAGAAGAGTCACGGAGTGGGGAGTATGCAAGCTCTGGTGGGAGAGAGGAGTCAGGGAGAGGGGAGTGTGTGAGCTCTGAATGGAAGGTGGGTGCCTGGTCATGCCGGCTGTGGTCTCTGGAGCTGTTGGCTGGGGCAGCTGACGTCGGGCTGGAGGCAGTGGATGGAGGAGGCAGTGGGTCATCTAAGGCTGGTACAATGGCTGCCTCTTCTCAGCATGGAAGAGTTGTTGAGTCTGTGTTCTGGACAGATGGGAGCTTAAGTAGGGACTTCTGGTGGGGGTGTGTACCAGAGTGACCTTTAACACTATTTGCTCTTTGCCTGGGGAACAGGGCGACCTTTAAGCCTATTGGATCCTGCCCCGGGGAAAATGAAACATCCTGCCCTGAGAAAATGAAAGAAGGTTGCTTTTCAGGACACGGAAATTTCCATGGGGGAGGTGGCCCATCGGTCCAAGCCCATCTATCAACACCTTCTCTTCTCTCTCTCTCTCTCTCACTCTCTCTCTCTCTTTCTCCCCCTCTCTCTCCCTTCCTCCCTCCCTCCCTCTCTCTGTTTCTTGACCCCCTGCCTTGAGCTGAGCAGCTTTCCTCTGCTGGGCCCTTCCCTAATGATGTGCTGCCTCATGAGCCTTAAATAAACATTTCCTCCTCTAAGTTTCCTTGTCAGATATTTTGGTCACAGCAACACAAAAGTGGACTGAAACAGGTGGAGGAATGAAGCTGATTCTCCTTCTGAGAAAAGGTTTCATGTTGTGCCCTTTGTCCCATCTGCCTTCCCCAAGGACAGCCTAACCAAGGCACCTGGATTACTATACTACTAGCATCATTCCAAACAGCCTCTCCTGTCACCTCTCACCCACTTGGCTCCCTGTCATCAGTGTTCTGGGCTGAGAATCGGAGCCAACTGAATATATGGTTGTATTTCTAAAGGGTCCTATCAATGGAAGATTGGGCAGAGCCAGTCTAGGAAAAAGGAGCCATCTGGCTCTGACCTCATTATTTTTCTCCTTTGATGTCCTACCTACCACCTTAACCCCTCCGCAATGTATATTTCTCTCTTGAGTCCATTTAGTGGAAAAGGCATCCAGAAAGCCTGTTTGTATGTGTAGGAATTTAGCATTGCCCTCTTTTGACTAGTTGTATTTAAGAGGCATCTAAAGAGAACAATGCAGGCTGGGGGAGTAGTTCAGTGGTAGAGCACTTGCCTAGCATGTGTGGGCATCTGAATTCCATTCCCAGCACCTCAAAAAACAAACAAACAAACAAAACAAAGAGCAATGTTCAATTATGAAATTATGAGAGGACATTCCCAGCAGCTCGGGAGGCTGAAACAGGAGGATAGTGAGTTTAAAGCTAGCCTCAGGGAGCTGGGGTTGTGGCTCAATGGTAGAACGCTTGCCTAGCATGTGTGAGGCACTGGGTTCAATCCTCAGCACCACATAAAAATAAATAAAAATAAAATATGTCTGTCTACTTTAAAAAATAATAATAAAAAATAAAATAAAATAAAAAAAAGCCAGCCTCAGCAATGGTGAGGTGCTAAGCAACTCAGTGAGACATTGATTCTAAATAAAATACAAAAAAGGGTTGGGGATGTGGCTCAGTGGCTGAGTGCCCCTGGGTTTAATCCCTGGTAACCCCCCAAAAATTATGAGAGAGGACATAATAGTGGTGGTGGGATTTCTGACACCTGTGAAGAAGGGATCAGGAGGCAAAAAAGTTTTTTTTTAATATTTATTTATTTCCTTTAGTTGTACACAATGTGTTTATTTTTACATGGTGCTGAGGATTGAACCTGGGCCGGATACGTGCTAGGCGAGCACTCTACGGCTAAACCACAACCCCAGCCCCAAAAAAAGGTTTTGCTTATCACACCTAAGTCATGCTGATAGGCAATGCCACAGAGATTGTGGATTCTTCAGCTAGATTGGCTGGATTCATGTCCCAGTCAATCACTTAGCAGTTGTGGAAAACATGAACAAATTCTTTACACTTGTGTCTCAGTTTCCAAATCTGCTTCAAAGTGGCTTCCTCAAAGGATTATTGTGAGGCTATAATAGAATATTATATGAAAGTCTTTAGAATACCTCCTCAACCAGAGAAAGCAAATTATTGAGACCCCTGTCTCAAGTCTCAAAAAAGAATTTTTAAAGAAAGGGCTGGGGTTGTAGCTCAGTGGTAGAATGCTTGTCTAGAATATGTGAAGGTTTTAAGTTTGATTCCCAACACCATAAAAGAAAAAAAAAAAAAAGGTCTTAAAAAAATAACAGTAGAGAGAACTTTCCCCTAGGTGTCTTCTCCCCTGCCCCTCTTCTTTCCTCTCCTCTTTCTATTCTCTGTCACCCTGTTCTTAGTGCTGTCTCAAAAGTCTAGAAAGACAAATTTCTCCTTAGAAAATCCTGGGCAGAAAGAAAAAGGGAGTAAGCAAAGGAATTCTCATCATGTCTCAATTATATAGCTAGAGAAATGGAGACCCAGGGAGGGACAGAGTCACACAAGGTCATGTAGCAAGTTAGAAGCAGAGCCAAGTCAAACAAGAGTGCAGAGCTCCTGATTTGAAATTTTATTCCAGGAATTTCAACCCATTTGCCCCAAAGCAAGCTCCTTCTGTCCTTCAAAGCCTGGCCCAGATGTCTTCTCTTCATGGAAGTCTTCATTGAACCCCCCTTTGTTGGATTCTCTTAGCACCTTGTCCTACCCACTGTCCTAGCTCTTATCTCCCTGAATTATAAAGTTTCTGTTTATGTTTCTATTTATACTGAATGGGAATCTTAAATATAGAAAAAGCATCTGTCTCCCAGAGAGGAACTCAGCATTACTGGGTGTGTGGTGAATTCAAAGTGTGTAGTGCTTGAAGAGACAGGCCATGGGTTTTAGGAGCTCTAAGGAAGAAGAGGGCACTTCCTTCCTCCCAAAGAGATTCTGGAGAGCTTCTTGGAGGAAGTACCAGTTTGCTTATATCTACCTAGAGTCAGTGGTATCCCACATATTCAGATTACTCAATTTCAACTATATGACTTTGGCAAAAGAAAAAGAAAAATTATTTTTCTCCTAGTTGTAACTCTATTTATTAGGAATTTCACAAAAAAATATTTTCACTAAAAAAATGTATTAGAGTAAGATTAGTATGCTTTTTCCCCCCAATACTGGGATTGAACCCAGGGCCTCACTCAAGCTAGACTAGCCCTGTATCTCTGAGCTATAAACCCAGCCCTCAAGTTGCCTCTTAACTGTCATGCTACAAAACAAAACCCACAAACCCTCTTTCAATACATATGTATTAGTTTTCTCTTGCTGTGTAACAAACCATCACAAACCTAGGGGCTCAAGAGAACGCCCATTTATTCACTCATAGTACTAGAAGTCGAAAGCCCAGGCACAAATTATCTGAATTTTTCACTCAGGGTCTCACAAGGCTGAAATCAAGATGTTGGCCAGGGCTGGGGATATAGCTCAGTTGGTAGAGTGCTTGCCTCACACGCACAAGGCCCTGGGTTCACACACACACACACACACACACACACACACAACACAAAGATGATAGCCGGCTGTGTCCTCATCTGGAGGCTCAGGGAAAGATTGGCTTCCAAGCACCCTCAGCTTTTTGCAAGAATTAATCTTCTTGTGGTGGTATTACTGAGGCCCCTGTTTTCTATCTTTTGGTATGTGTGGAGGTTCCCAATTGCATTGTCTAAAATCCCCTCTTGGATTCTTGTCACATGGCACTCTCCACAGCGTGGCAGTTTGCTCGATAGCCAACACATGAGGATCTGCTGTTCAATAAAATGTTTTTATATTAGTTAAAAGTACTGGGCTGGGGTTGTGGCTCAGCGGCAGAGCGCTCGCCTCGCACGTGTGCGGCCCGGGTTCGATCCTCAGCACCACGTAAACATAAATGCAATTGCATTGTGTACAACTAAAGTAAATAAATAAATTTTTTAAAAAAGTACTTTACACTTTTCACACACTGATTCTAGTTTTGTTTTTGGCAATGGGAATTGAATTCAGGGTCACTTTACCATTGAGCTACATCTCTAACCCTTTTTATTTTTATTTAAGACAGGGGCTTGATAAATTGCGTAGGGCCTTCTTAAATTGCTGAGGCTGGCTTTGAACTTGCAATCCTCCTGCCTCAGCCTCCCAAGTTGCTGGGATTACAGGCTTGTACCACCACACCCAGTCCTTATTTTCCTCATCTGTAAAATGGGGATAACAATGATGCCCATCTTGGAGGGCTACAGGCACATATTTAATGCTCAATAAATATAAACTACTGATTATGTTAATCCTAAAAAATAGAGAGGGTCTAGACATAGGGAGATTAGATGAGTGAGGGGCAGGGGTCACTAGGAGGAGGAAACTGCAAGAGCAAAATGTTGAAAGTAGGAAAGCTGGTGGTCTGGAGTATGTCTGCTTGTATAATATGTGTGTGTGTGCGTGCGTGCTTGTGTGTGTGAGAGAGAGAGAGAGAGAGAGAAGAGAATATATGTACAAAGAAGGCTGAAAGCTGAGGATAGTTTCTCTCATCCTTCTAGTTAGTATTTACTGAATGCTTACTGTATACCAGGCCTCATAAGATGCCTGATTATACCTGGCTGCAGTGTGAATTTCACCCTGGCTGTAATAGGGAGCCAAGGAAGAGCTGTGAACAGAAGGACATGATCTAAACTTCATGGAGTTTCTTTGCTCCTGGAAGACTGACTGTTTCTACGGGAGGGAACCCCTGCCCACCCTTTCCTCTTCAGCCTCAAAGCTTGCTGGGGACCCAAGCCAAGTCCCCAAGCCAAGTCCCAGGAAGGAGATGCCAGAATCTGACTCTGCCTGTGAAAGGATAGAGGGTGCCACCCAGATGCCAATTCCTTTCCTCTTGCTCCTGTGTGGTCCTAAAGCTATCTTCTAGCCATCCTTGGATGGGAAGGGATACAATTATTTTTCTTTTAAAGCTGAAATGTGAGAATTCATGAAGGCACACATATCTGAGCTCAATTAGGTACTTGTCCACACTCACAAACACTGTCCCAGAACCTTAAAGTCACCACCCTACTCTCACACCCCAGGGATAGATGGATAAAACTGAGCTACTTTTTTGATTTCTTGCCTCCCCTCTCTGAAATGAATCATGTCCTGACTAAAAAAAAAAAAAAAAACTCTTTTTGAGTAAAAGTTCTTGGGGTATGGCCCCTTGTTAAAGTATTGGCCATTTGTTGGGGGAAATGTGGGGACTGGGTCTGCCTGGTTGAATTTACCCATTAATAGTTTCCCTCCTGCCAGGCATGGGTGGTGGTATGCACTCATAGTTCTGGCTACTCTGAAACAGATTACTTGAGCCCAGGAGTTTGGGGCCAGCCAGGGTAACATGAGACTTGTCTTTAAAAAAATTTCCATCTAAAATTTTTTCCCTCTGTCTCAGTTTATTCACCAGTAAAATGGGAGGAATGTATCATCTACATCTGAAGGCTTCCTCTCAGCCTCACCCTCTGTCTTAAGGAAAGGTGGATAAGGCAAGGAGGGAGGGGAGTGGCAAGCAGTTTCTCCAGCCAGGCATACAGACTGGTTCATACCTGTAAGTATACTCAAAGTCCCATGAGCATCACACCCAGGCTGACACATCTCCTGCCCTTTGAAGTTGGGTGGGGGAAGCCAGCAGGGAGTCCCCAGGGCATGGTGAGGGCAGGCCCAAGGCCTACACAGGAATAGAAGGGTGGCCTCTTGACCTCCAATTCTGGAGTCCATAAAATTGGGCAAGTGCTCACATCTGGGCATGGATTAGATGGGTGTGGGCAACTTTTAACCCCATGGGTGTGAGCTCATGTGCACATGTGTTTATCTGTACATGGATGCCTTCATGTGTATGCATGGATGGCCACACGTATACATGTATGTACATAGGAATGGTACCTTGTATCCAATTGGAAATGAAACTCCAGGATTACTCCCATCATGATGCCCATCATCTCTTTTTGTGTTGTTGTTTATTTCCATTGCATCTTTTTGTAGCCCCCAGGCCTAAGTTAGGGTACGCAGGCCATTCCCTAGGGCAAGGGTCAATAGATGGCTCAACTACCATATGATTCTATTTCTTTTAAAATATATTTATTTATTTATTTATTTATTTTGGTACAGGGGATTGAACTCAGGGGCACTTGACCACTGGGCCACATCCCCAGCCCCCCCCCCTTTTTTTGGTATTTTATTAGAGACAGGGTCTCACTAAGTTGCGAAGTGCCTCACCATTGCTGAGGCTGGCTTTGAACTCGTGATCCTCCTGCCTCAGCCTCCCAAGTGCTGGGATTACAGGCGTGCGCCACCATGCCTGGCAGCTACCATATGATTCTAAGAAGTTGGGTTTTTGTTTCCCGCTCTCTCTGGGCTTAGTTTCCCCACTTACAAAATGAGGGGTTTGGGTGAGTTGAGATCTGAAGTCTCGTCCATCCCTGATAATCTCTCTCTCTCTCTCTCTCTCTCTCTCTCTCTCTCACTCTCTCTCTCTTTTTTCTTTTTCTGATAATCTCTTCAGTGGAGAGGTGGGATGAGTATCAAAGGTTTTAAGAGGTGACTCCACTGGGCTCCAGCCCCCCGACTTTAAATGAATACTCCTGACTCTACAGAGAAATGAAAGACTGGAATCTGCCTAGCAGATTGTACATGGGGTTCATTTAATACTGGAAACAGAATCCAGGTCATTTAGGGTACCAGAATGTATGCCAAGAGCCCTCTTCTCTGGGATTGGGGAACAGGAACCCAGTGCTGAACAGAACTCTGCCTGTACCAGGATAGAGGATCCAGGTATAGACTCCTATGCCAGCCATCCTTCATGAGCTTCAGGCTGCAACACTGAGCCTTGAATTCAAGTCCACTCTGTGCCAGACCCATCACAAACTGTTTGGGGAGTGTACAGACAATGACTCTGCCCTTGGGATGCCCATCATCCCCTCAGGAAGACACATACACATTCAGTTATCATCATTTGCATATTTATTTTTTGTTAAATTTTTTAAAATTAAGGGACAGGGTCTTGGTATGCTGCCCAGGCTGGCCCTAAACTCCTGGGCTCAAACAATTCTCCTGCCTCAGCTGGGTCTATAGGCATGCCAGCACTCCTGGTTACTTACTGTTTTTACTGAATAAACAAATGACTGTGCATCAAGGTAGCCACTGACACATAGGTAGGTCAAGGAAGACTACCCAGAAAAAG
Source organism: Tamias sibiricus (assembly GCA_025594165.1). Classification (NCBI taxonomy): domain Eukaryota; kingdom Metazoa; phylum Chordata; class Mammalia; order Rodentia; family Sciuridae; genus Tamias; species Tamias sibiricus. Next base: position 174,071,039 of record CM046659.1, on the reverse strand, counting down.
GAATGAGTATCTGGAAGACAGGAAAGATCTTGATTTCAGAGAGGCATGCCAGGAGGTGAGAATGCTAAAGAGACAATGAGGAGTTTAACCTCAGCACAAAGTACATGGATGAGAATAAGGGGAGATGAAGCAGGAGAGAACTAGGTCTGGATCATGGAGGGCCATGAATGGTGTTAGGAGTGTGGGGCTTATGAGTCACATAAGGTTCTAGATAAACAAGTGGTGTGAAAGAATAGGCGTGTTAGGGATTATTTAGTTTGCCAGCAAGAGGTCAAGGTAGAGTATGAAGTTAGCAGGAAGTGGCTGTGACAGGCAGAGGTTCAAAGTTGTAGGAATGCAGACACTTTGGGGACATCATTCTAAAGAATAGGATGCCACTTCCTCCCCACCCCAAGTCTCCTGGTATTATTTCCTGGCTCCTCTGAGTTACTCGGGCTGAGTCCTCAGGGGTTTCAGATTAGGTTGGGTCAGGGTTTTATCACCAGAACATGAACCTCTGAACTATCTCCTACTGGCCAGGTGAGCATCTACCAGCCTCACACACCAGTTCTGCTCTCTACTGAGAGAATGTAGAACCTCTGGCTCTGGAGATTCTGAGAATATGTATTTGTGGTCTCTACCTACAGGATATTGGGAGAACTGGGCCCTAGAGTTTGAGATTGGCAGAATCCTGAGGGTAGAGAATTAGGAAGAATCTTACACTGTCAGCTCAGAAAATTTGAATGTTATGTATGACAGATAAATAAATTGAGGTACAAGAGGTAACATGATTTAGGTTACACAGCAAGTTTGGGGCATAGGCATAGACCTGGAAGCCAGGTCTCCCTTGGGAGGCTGAAGCACCCTGCTGTGCAGATGAAGAGTGGAGAGGGACAAAGGCTGGCAGCTATAGGATTAACTCCTGGCTCTGCCATTGACCTTAGCTTAATTAACTACCTCTGGAAGTTACTTAGGCTCTCGGGGTCTGTCTCCTCAACTAAAATAATGCCTTTTGGGGTTGTGAAGATCAAAAAACGATAGCACAGTGACTGGCACACAGTTAAGTGCTCTATAATTATCAGCTATTTGGCAGTGGCAATAGTAAGTGCCTTTTTTTTTTTTTTTGCATGTGTGTTTAGTGCATTAGTGAATATGAATTCATACACTAACAATGAGATGTGTGAACTTCAATTTCTCCATACCTAAATCGAGATTTATATTCCCTGTCCTGTCACTCTTGTGTCCAGTTCCGGTAGCAACTATGGATTAAACAAGGTGTGTAAACGTTCCAGGACAGAGCTGTGCTAGGTCAATGTTTATTCAACCCTGAGCAATTCCTCTCCAAGTCCGACCCTTTGCACAAGTTCTCATCAGCTTCACCAACTCCCCCGCACTCGCTAGAGCTCCCCCCGGAACCCTTTCCTCTCGAACCTGCCGAGCCGAGAAAAAATGGGGAAAACAGAAAATGTGTAGGGACGAGATACACAGAGATCAGGGACATAGGATGCAGGAGAAAGGATATAGGAGCAGGGGGAGAGGTAAGTGCGCTGGGAGAAAGCCGGGAAAGGAGAATTCCCCAGGAAGGACTGGGGATCGCCTTCATTGAGAGGTCTGCAGGTGTCCGGGGGTTGAGACGTAACCTTCTGGCACTCGCCTCTCCCGGCGGCACCCGGAGGCTCTTAGAGCTGCTCCTGAACAGGAGTCGCTAGCTAGCAAACCGTGGAGGGGCGGGGAGTGGGGAATCCGCAGCCTGGGATTGGCCACCGCTCCGGCGCTGGTGACGCGCGGCGGGCTGGCCCCTTTGTGATGTCACAATCAGCTGTTTGGACGTTCCAATTTGTGCCGTGAGCCCCGCCGCAGCGGCTGCACAGACTCAAAGCCCCGCGGGTGAGCGCAGCAGCTCCGAGCGCCCCACCGCTATCCCCGCGCCTCCCTATCCTGTCCCCGCGATGCGGCCGGGTCTGTGAACAGCCTGCTACCCTGGGACGCCGAGCCGTACAACTACCTCAGCATCACCCCGCCCGCCGCATCGCTCCCGGTCCCAGGTGAGTCCCCGCCAGCTTGGGCCCCGGGGCTCCCTGAGCCCGGGGACACGCCCTGCGCCCCCTGTGCCGGGGCCTTTGTCTATCTTCGCCGCCGGCCGCTGGGTCTGCGTTCCGGGCTCCCTATTGGTTGCCTCGCGCCGGTAGACCTTGACGTCGCACTATTTGCATATGACATTGAGACGTCACCAAGGCCAGCACCGCCCCCCAGGCTTGGGTCGCTTGTCCTCCGGTGACCCGGTGGGCGCCGTGCTGGGCGGGGCCAAGGGTGAGAGACGCTGAAAGGCAAGCGGGGCCCGAGAGGGCTCTGCGGTTTCATGGGCTAATCTCGGGGTTGGGGTCAAGGCCTTTTCTCCTTGCGACTTGAGGGTCTGACGACACAGCCATGTCTATGTCAGGGGATAAAGGAGACCTTCCTATTCCAGGTCTTTTGGAATAGCACCAGATGGTGGCGGAATCCCCTCTCTGGCTCCAGGCTCCGCCCCCCAGGGACTAACACAATAACGTCCTCCTAATCCTGACATGTGTTTAGCGCCTTAGTTAATGTCATTGCTAGTCTCCACATGAGATGTCTTAGACCTCATTTCACTGAAGGAAACACTGAGACCCAGAGAAGGGAGATAGCTTACTCGAGGACACAGTCAACTAGTCATGTTCTTTGAGTGACAGATGGATGACATTAGTGCCAGGCATGTACAGAGTTAGGAGTTCAATAAAAGGTATACATCCTTCTCCCCTGAGGACCAGGTCTTGGGCTCAGCACCATCCCAATTAGATCTCTTAGTTCTTTTTTTTTAAAATATTTATTTATTTGCTTTAGTTGTACACAATACAACGCATTTTATGTTTACGTGGTGCTGAGGATCGAACCGGGCCGCGCACGTGCTAGGCGAGCACTCTACCCCTGAGCCACAACCCCAGCCCATAGAGCTCTTAGTTCTTGAACCTTATTCTAGGAGATCTAGATTGGGTCCCCTTTGGTTGCCCTGATCCCTCTGCTCTCTTCCTTTCAGTCCAATAAAATCTCCACCAGCTGTTTTGATCACAGAAAGGTGAGCTATCAACTGCCTCATGGTATCTCCAGGGATGATTTGGTTAAGATAGAGGGTGAGGTGAGGGTTCCCTCTATGACTGCTCACCACCTCCCCAACTCTGGCTTGTCAGCGAGGAGGTATGTGATCTGGCCTAGTACTAGCAATTATAGGGGGTTGTACTGACCCCTCTCCTTGCTCAGATAGGGGTAGGGGAAAGGGGAGGAAAGCTTCTGGACTTCCAAGTGCATGGGCCTAGAGTCTGGACCTGAAGCCCCATCCCAGGCTAGGGTTTGCTAGGGGTGGGCTGGACTAGGGCTGCTTAGGCCTCAAATGCTATTCTGGGCACAGCTGCTGTAGTTATTAAAGGGAATGGCTTCCTGGAGCAGAGCTGGGAATTTGAGAACCAGGAAGTTGGCAGGGCTGGAAAAGAAATCCAAGAGGCTCCCCCAGTGATCAAGAGAGGGGGCGGGCACTGTCTGTCTGGTGCTACTGTCACTCATACTATGTGACCTCTGAGCCTCTCTTACCTCAATCTGTCTGTAACTGAGGAGTTTCTGTGCAAGTTATGGTACACAGTGAATGCTCTGGTAAAGGCATGCTGAATGCTAATGCCAGGAACTCCAGATCTTTCTGTGGCTGGACAGAGGAGCAGTGACTGGATCAAGGTCCCTGTCTGATCTCCCTGCCTCCTATGCATCTTTATATTCTTGGAGATTATTTGTTGAGACTTTCCTGACTGTGGACTGAATGCTCAGTGACCTGGGACTAGGCCTGCCCCATTACTATTTAGCTGTGTGTTTTAGATGGATTTATTTTCTCCCTCTGAACCTCAGATTGTAAAATGAGCCAAGAGCAGATCTATAGTCACCACTTTGATGTCTCTATTCCTGGAAGAGGGGCTTTCTTTCACATCTTCACCCAGGCTAAGAGCTTGGTACCTGGTCCAACCCTCAGTGTTCATCCTAAGGGGTCTTGGGATTTGATAGGTCCCTCCCTCTATCATCACCTCCCACTAACCTGCTGTCTCATTGGAGCAGGCAACCTGATCTTCCTCCTAGTCAGGGATGCTGCCCTTGAGCAGGAGCCAGAGTAAAGGAGGTTAGAGGGGGTAGGGCCTGTGGGCATAGAATCTTCACACCTCATCTGACAGACACATCTGAGGCTTGCCCAATAACATGGCAAGATGGTGGTAGCAGTTCTGTGGTGTTTCTGCTAGCTAGAACTTTTCAAACCACATAGGCTCCTTAGTCTCTGGGATCAAAGATGCTGTCGAGGAAATCATGATGAAAACCAAGATCCTTTTTTTTTTCCCTCAGAAAAATACACAGAGACCATGACCCCAGTCATCAAGTTAAAAATACTTAATCCAGTAAGATACCCAGCAAAGGCAGTGGGCTCTGGTGATCATGGAACCTGCCTGTGGAACCTGACAGCATGGGCTCGAATCCTACCTGTCTTTTACTAGCTATAATACTTTGGGCAAGTTAATTTACTTCTCTGAGCCTCATCTTACTTCTATTTTCTTTACATGTAAAATAGAGTAATTATGCCTACTTTCCACATTTTGGTGTGAGGATTGCATGAGGTAATATAGGTGAAGCTGTTTAGTATAGTGCCTGGTACATGAGTGTTATATTATTATTATGATAATAAACAATCACAATATGGGTGATTTGTTCCATGCCTGGAGAATTTCTATTTACTTGTCAAGGACCAGACTGGATGTGCGATCCTCTGGAGACTTTCCCTGACAGAGCCTTGTCATACACATTATCTCACTTCGTATCTATAAAACACCTTGTGATTACAATGAGTTTGTTAGTTTATTGAGTGCTTACTATGTGCCCAGGCACTGTTTTAAGCACTTTATAAATGTTTAGCTCTCTGTGTGTATGTGTGTGTGTGTGTGTGTGTGTGTGTGTTACTGGGGATTGAACCAGTACCAATGAGCTACTTCTCCAGCCTTTTTAAAAAAAAAATTTTTTTTTGTTTTAGTTGTAGATGAACACAATATCTTTATTTATTTATTTTTATGTGGTGCTGAGGATTGAACCCAATGCCTCACGTGCTAGCACTCTACCACTGAGCTACAATCCCAGCCCCCATCTCCAGCCCTTTTTATTTTTTTAGAGACAGGGTCTTGCTAAATTGATGAAGCTGGCCTGGAACTTACAATCTTCCTGCCTTATCTTTGCAAATTGCTAGATATAGGTGTGGGCCATTATGTTGCATTTAGCTCATTTAATTCTCATTAAAGTCCAGAGGGAGGGTACAAAAATCAGTTGTTGTTTTTCCTTTGGCAGAGGTGGAGATTGAACCTAGGACCTCAAGCATGTTAAACCTATTTCTGCTACTGAACTACATCCCAACCCAGTTGGTTTAAGTTTTATAAAGGCCAGGAGAAAAGGGATATCATTGTCATTTGACATATCAGAAAACTAAGGCACAAATAAATATCCTAAATTCATAACAGAAGACTTAGAAAAGTCTGGATTTGAATGCAGAAAGCTCAAACCTCAAAAGCTTCCCCACACATCTCATCTGTACTCTGATCGCTGTTCTGGGGAACAGGGATGATACCAGGCTAAGAGATGGGATGGATTTCAGTGACTGACTCCTCTTTATGAACCCCAGGTTTTGCACTGCCATAGGGCGCCTCCTTGAGGCCGCTTCACTGCCCTACCATGTTCCAGCGCCTCACCAGCCTCTTCTTCAGTACTCCCTCCCCGCCAGAAGACTCCGACTGTCCCCACGCTTTTGTCTCGCAGGAGGATGAAGTGGACGGTTGGCTTATCATTGACCTGCCGGGTGAGACTTGAGTCGAGGGCCACAACTCAAACTCCTGAGCCTGTGAAGTCAGTGAAGGTGCCAATGGCACAGCAGTGGAGGAGAAAGGAATTGTTTGGGTATTTGAGAGTTTCCCCAAACCTACTGGTCAAACGAGCTGAGGCAGTGGCCTTGGAGGTGGGGTAACATGGTCCCTTCCTCTGCAAGCCTGAGCTGTCTCCAGGCGGCTCAGTGTTGGGGCCACACCTCAGGGTAGCAGGCCGAGCCTCCTGGTCTGAGGGTGTTCCCTGGGCAAGGCGGGCAGGGCTGCGGGTCTGACTAACGTTGCCCTTTCTCTCCCCGCCCCGTGTGTCCGGTGTGTGTGTGTCTCTCCCCCCCGTCCCCCTCCGCTGTTACCCCTCCTTGGCATGGCTCCCCCTCCCGCGCCCCGTAGACAGCTACGAGGCTCCCCCCAGCCCTGGGGCCGCCTCTGCCCCCGCGGGTCGCCCTCCGCCCGCGCCCTCCTTGATGGACGAGAGCTGGTTTGTTACCCCTCCCGCCTGTTTTACTGCAGAGGGGCCCGGCCTCGGGCCCACCCGCCTCCAGAGCAGCCCCCTGGAGGACCTCCTCATCGAGCACCCCAGCATGTCTGTTTACGTCACCGGCAGCACCATAGTGCTGGAGCCCGGGCCCCCTTCCCCGCACCCAGACGCTGCCCTGCCGGATGGCGACCTCGGAGACGGGTGAGTGAGCGGAAGGCGGAGCCCGGAGCCTAGGGGTCTTGTTTGGAGGCTTCGGGAGTGAGGTGTGTACCGTGACAAGGGGCGGGGCCTATAGGCTGGGCTTTCCGATGGAGAGGTGTGGCCTCGCGGCTGGGGCGGAGCTTGGGAGCAACTTGGCTGAGATTCTTGGGCTGGGTTGCAAGCCTTGGGCTGGGTTTGGATACCTGAGGAGCGATGCCTTGGGGCCAAGGGGTTGGGGCTGCTGGGGGCCTGTACAGATTCGGGCAGAGACCGCGCTGCGCCAAGAAAAGGGAACCGAAGACTGCAGAGAGAGATGCCAGCCCCTCACCCCCTCTATGTACCACTCTGACTGACCCCCGCTTTGTTTCTGCAGAGAATTGGCACCCGCCCGCCGCGAGCCCCGGGTCCTGCACCACGCCGCTGCTCCTCTGCCGGCGCGGGCGGTGCTGCTGGAGAAGGCTGGCCAGGTACGACGACTGCAGCGGGCCCGGCAGCGGGCTGAGCGCCATGCGCTGAGCGCCAAGGCGGTGCAACGGCAGAACCGCGCCCGTGAGAGCTGTCCGCGCCGGCCTAAGCACCAGGGTAGCTTCATCTACCAGCCATGCCAGCGCCAGTTCAACTACTGAGTGCCCGCCAGCCGCACCACGGAATCCCTCGCGGTCCCCGGATCCCCATCAGTTCCCTCCGTGGCAGCCCGAATGTTGCTCGAGGGGCAGCGGGCGCCGCCTCGGGGCTGCACCACAACCTCTCCCCTTCTTAGCGTATGACGTGGGGTGATGGCTCTTTCTTCTTCGACTCTCGATTTCCCCATTTCTGACCCTCTAATCCACTTCTGAATCCCTTTTAGCACCTTTTACCCTCCCCATACTCAGCATCTTATCCTCCTTCCTCCCCACTCTGGATCTCTTCATACTTCCCAATTCTCTGGCCCTCCATCCCTGTCCCTCCCTTTCACCTTTGCCCTCTTGGCCCACCCCTATTTCTGAGAGCCTCTTCCACCCGGATCTGGCTCATTCCCCATCTTCAACTTGCACCTTACACAACTCACCCTTTCATGTTTGGCATTACACTTACTCCTGGTTCCCTTATTATTCATTCCCAGTAATTCCCTCACAAATGGATAAGGGGAGGGAACTCAGCTCAGCTCTGACCAGGTACAACTGGTGGGACCTGGGCCACTGTCCTTGCCCTTCAGTAAGGGGTCAGGCTCAGGGTTTTGCTTTTAGTTTCTCCCTTCTCTTTGCCTGGGGGTGGGGTGGGGGGTGCTGGGCTCCTTGAAGCTGTTTAGACCTGGAAAGGTAAAGTATGTGAAAGAGGACAGTGAGATGTGAGTTAGAGAGGAGGTGGAGGGAATCAAGGGAAAGAAACAGCCTATTGGAAATGTACAGAGGACAGACAAGTTGAGAATTTATAGGGAGCAGGGTACCATGGGAGCTGGCACTGTGCTTGCTCAGAGAGGCCATGCCCTGCTCTATTGCGGGAGCCTGGAGTCTGCCCCCACTTTCTCTTTCCTATAATCTCACTTCCAAATCTCTTCCTGAAATCTACCCTCTCTGCAGGCCTCTGAGTCTGAGGGGCTTAGTACCTTGTCACCCTACCTTGATATGCTCCTCCAGAAGTAGAAGCTGGGCAAGGCCTGCCATCCTGGTCAGCTGTTCACATGCCCAAGGTGCTAGAACTAGCTTAGGAGAGAGACAGGCCAGAGGGATTCTAAGCGGGGAAAGGGCACATACCCCAAGGTAAGAATGCAGAGGAATGTTTCTAAAGAGGACAAGCCTTAGGGTGAAGCCATCCCAAGACTGACAGCTCAGCCTTTCATCTTGCCTCTGGCCTTATATTTCACACCCTGCTCACTATGGCTAATAAACTCTCCTGGGTTGGAGGCCAGCAGCCCACTGTTCCAATTCCCAAAAATTCCCTATCCAGGTTCAAGGGCCGTCAGGGGCCTCTTTCTTTCCCACAGGGCTCTTCCTTTCTAGGCTGCTAGGGAGAAATGGGTGCCCTATAGTCCCCCCCCCCCTTCTCCAGTAAGTACCTGGAGGAAAGAACCTGAATCCCTGAGTGAGACACAGGGGACAGGGGCAGCCAGCTTTCCCTTTCTTGTGATGGGACTGAATTTTGGGCTCAGACACCAGCAACAGCCTCTTGGGATGCCCTGAGTTGCTTCCCATTCTCTTTCTAGCTGTCTTTTTCTAGCGTGTGCTCTTTCTTCCTTGAAACTTTTAAGATTTCCTGTTACATACTAACATAGGTCTTCCCCTTCACCCCGATTCCAGGTTTCCAGGCCTCATAGCCAAGCTGGGGTTGGAGAAAACTCTGCATTCCCATGAGGGCAAAGGCAGCTGCTCTCCCTGACCCTACAGCCCCAGACCTCGTGCGGCACATGTAGAGCAGGGAGGGAGTATCCCTGTGGATGCTGGGATGGGGACAGAAGAAGCCCTGTTGGGGTCTCCTATCCCAATGTATAACTGACACTACAAGCAGATCAAAGTCCCCATGCCAGCTCACTAGGGCTCTCATATTTGACAACCTCGCTCCTTTCCCCAAGTTCTTCAGTTACAACCTATAAACTTTTATTCTTCCAGTTATCCTTTGGTCACTTCATAGCCAGCTTAGGGTCTTCAGCACTTCAAGAGCTGAATCCCTCCAACCCTTCTTGCCTACACAACACCAGCTGGGGCCTAGGCTCAGTTCTGGGCAGTGCCCATGATCTTGCTGGTGGGGGAAGAGTTTGAGTGATAAGACATTAGGCCTAAATTTCAAAAGGCCCTGCCCTTTACCTATATTTATGGAGGTTCCTGTAGTTCTAGAACTCTCCAATCTCTCACTTGGCTGGTTGCAAAGCTCATTATAATTTTTGTTTGTACTTTCCTATAGATTCTGTAGCATTTGAGTGTGGCAATATTTTAATCATGTATAGATTTCTAAGAACCAACACTACTCAGTCTCCTACTAGTCTGACTCCTGAAGCATCAGACCTTGTCATACTGTATTGACTGTGTATGTGCCTTTCACCTTGAGCATGCTTCAGGATTTTTTTCTTAAACTACAGAACTTGAATACATGAGGGAACCAGAATTCACAAAGTCCTATGCAACTTTAGATAGGAGAGTGGGTAGAGAGTCTGTCTTGACTGATGTTTTCAGTGATCCTGGAGAAGTTTGTACCAGTTTGTAAGTATTAATGTCAATATTACCAGCACTTTGCCAAAACTAAGGATGTCAGAGGGACCCATTTCTAGAGTGAGTCCCAATTACATCAAAAGGTGACTTCCAGTTTTTCCCAATAAGTCTTGAGTGGTTCCCTTGAGCTGGGTGTCAATTTTTAACCTTTGTCAGTCTAGCCCCAGCAGGGCACCATGTGTATGAGTGCAGTTTGGTGCTGTTTTGGAGTATGCCTGCCCCTTAGCCCCTTGAGTGGAACCCTGTGATCAACCTGCTGTGACCCATAATGTCTTAGGTGCAACAAGCACCCCACAAAGCTCTTGGATGCCTCCCCAGATCCATGCAGCTTTGTGTGAAGGGACTGAATGCAGACACACCATAACCCACTTTTAATATCTTCCCTCTTGCCCTGCCACCTAATCCCAGATGGAACCAACACATTGAGTACATCCCTATTGGGTGTTTTGTGTTGAGATTGCCTGAAACAAGGAGACTTTGGTTGACTGTGTTGTGATGTGTCGACAGACTCAAGGACACAACCACCTCGACCTGGTCATGTGGCATGCCTGTGTATGTGTGTAACAGGATTCTGATTGTTAGACTGTAATGCTATTCCTCTATGGGAGAAAAAAAATAATATAAAGAAAAACAAATAAAAATTTATTTAAAGCACATTATGCTTTCTGCCTGAGTTGAGCTAAAGAATGAGAAGTACTCTGTAATCTCAAGCACAGTTGAGGCATAGGGTATTATTATTAAGCTGGCTTTGATTCTGGTGTGTGTGTGTGTGTGTGTGTGTGAGAGATACAGGAGAGGAATAGGGTAGATAAGCTTGCTGGGAACAGAGGCACACAATGTGGGGTCTGACTCATAAAAATTATTTTTAGAGGATCCTTATAATAAAAGACATATATATTAAGAGTTGAAACAGATGAAAATAAGTACAAGACGGAGTAGAGTCACCAACTCATTCTTTTGGTCTCAGGGACTCAATTATGGCAAGGGCAAGGAGCCACTGGAGGAGAAGTCTATCCCTAAGAAAAAAAGCAAAAAGGCTGAGGACCACACTGAGACATGGACAGGGCCCCAAGCCCTGGAGTTCCCTGAAGGCTGGGAGGAGGGCTGGAGCAGAAGCAGATGGCTTTAGAAACTATGCAAATAGAGTCAAAAAGGGAAAAATTGGGTTATGTTGATGAGAAGTCATCTTTAGGCCTGATATAGGTAAGATATAGGGGTAGCTAAAGAGTGGGATGTGATAGGGGCTGGGGTTGTGGCTCAGAGGCAGAGCGCTCGCCTCGCACATGCGCGGCCCGGGTTTGATCCTCAGCACCATGTAAACATAAATGCATTGCATTGTGTACAACTAAATAAATATTAAAAAAAAAAGAGTGGGATGTGGTAGATATCTCTGAAATATATAACAGAAAATGACCCCTTTAACTTAGGAGTTGCCACGTTACTACAGAATCAGACTAAAGGTAGAAACCTGACCTAAAGTGAGATCAATTCTTTAAAAAAAAATTTTTTTTTAGTTGTAGATGCACACAATACCTTTGTTTTATTTATTTATTTTTATGTGGTGCTGAGGATCAAACCTAGTGCTTCACAGGTGCTAAAAAAGTGCTCCACCACTGAGCCACAACCCTAGCCCCTAGTGGGATAAATTCTTGATGCTGGTACAATTTTGGTAATCAGAGTAGGCTTACCTTCTGAATGGAGGATATGTAAACATAGTTGTTTGGGGCAATCTATCATACACATGGAGGAGAAGCAGATATATGAGGTGGAGAAAAAGTGCCATTTGAATTGCTGAGTTTCCAGTCTCTAGAAATCTTGGGTGGCCTTTGATCTTAAGTTGGTTGTTATTAACAACACAAAGAAATTAGACCAATATATATCAAAGTACCTGGCCCTTGGGAAAAGCTAGAGCTGAACAGGGTTGGTTTCTTCAAAGCCAATGAATTCAGTGAGCAAGCATATGCATTTCCTAAACTTGCCAATTAGGCATTTCACATGGATGTTCTAATTCACAAAGAAGGCTGTGTCTTATTCATTTATAGTCCAAGGAAAGCTTGTTCTTCCAATGATCCCTTGCTAATAACATACCTTTATGTTCTATGACAATGACATTTATTTAGCACATTCAGTATTTCACATTGTACAAATCCTTAGATTCTCTTTATTCACTGGTCCATTTCTACAACAAATACATCCAAAACACTATATAATAAAATTATTTACAACATTTCCAAATAACAAGATTGCTTTTGCCCCTGCTACGGCTATTCACACACAGTACTTCCACAGCACAATACATCATTAGAGGACCTAAAAATGCTCACCCTGTACTCTAGGCTGCTTAGGAAATGTGAAAACTAATAACATTTATAATGGCATTAGCTCCTCTCAATACATGGCAACATTTTAAAAACTTTGAACTTCATCTTGCAACACCAAAAGGGCTCAACAACCCTGCCTTCCCCATTGCACTTTACAAAACAGGTTGCAGGGACTAGGAAAAGGGCCACATTATTAAAATGACTAACTGTACAGAAATAGATTTAAAAAAGTCACAGCTCAAAATTGCTCTTTGTAAAATTCACACACATTTACAAGTATCAAGTCACCGTCCAGCTTGTTTTACTTGGATTTTCTTCGCTTCGATTGCACTGCACTGGTTATGTCTGTGGGGGGAAAAGGAAGGACACATTCAGCTGAGTCAGCTCTTCACCACTCAGCTCCTTAGGCAGTCCACAACAACCAGGGCTGACCAAAGTGCAGGTCCAAACTGCAGTCTAGTGCACTAGAGTACGAATCAGTCAAAGGGGTATTCAGTGTGGAGAAAGTCATGGCTTTACCTGTTAACTTATGTGGAAAGAACATGTGGCCCTACATACCAGGGCCTGGCAACTGGGGAAATGTGATACAGGTGGTGGGAGACGAAATACTCACCCTGCTGGAAAAAGTGGCAGGATGAGGAGAGAGCCCTTTTAAATGGACAATCTCCCTAACCAGTTGCCACCACTCAATAAAGTATGGATAGACTGACAGTGCTTTGGGTACAGAGTCAATAAGTGATGCCACAGCTAGTGAACAAATTGTGCTACAAAATCAGACTTTGGAACACTTTTGGAACCAAGCCACTGTTTTGCAGTAAGGGACTTCTCAGAACAAGCAATAGCCTTCTTTGAGCCTCAAGTAAGCTTAAAGGCAACATGAAAGAGATAGGAACTTAGTAAGATGTACAGGTTAATAGTGACATAAAAGGGAATGACTTATGTTTTTTTTTTTTTTTTTTTTTTTTTTTGTGGTACCGGGGATTGAACTCAGGGGCACTCGACCACTGGGTCACATCCCCAGACCTTTTTTGTATTTTATTTAGAGACTGGGTCTCACTGAGTTGCTAAGTGCCTCGCCGTTGCTGAGGCTGGCTTTGAACTCGCGATCCTCCTGCCTCAGCCTCCCAAAGTGCTGGGATTACAGGCGTGCGCCACCGCGCCCGGCTGACTTATGTTTTAATCCTTTAACTTCTCTTGTATCAGTGTCTTTAAAAATTTTTAAATTTTAGTTATAGATGGACACAATACTCTTATTTATTTTTATGTGGTGCTAAGGATTGAACTCAGTGCCTCACAAGTGCTAGGCAAGTTCTCTACTACTGAGCCACAACCCCAGCTCTCTTAATCTTATCCCAGATTTAAACCATTTTCTCAAAAATTTATCCACACAAAGTTCTTCTATAGCAGAGTACAATAACTAGCTTAAAGCTCTCGAAATGTAAACATTTTTAAAAAATTTCATTAACTGAACTGACTAAAAAGTCACTCTTATTTTTCATGCTTATTTTCATGCTGATATTTATAGATTGCTCTTAGTTTCCCTAGCATTAACATATTTTCCCTGTTTCAAACTTGTGCTTTGATTTTTGTGTTTTTAACTACTGATCCATTTTCCAAGTTGAAATATAACACAAATTATCATTTAAGAGAAAAATATTTTAAATACTTCTCATCAAAGAGAACACAAATGCTTCTAACAGATAAAATTTTTAAAAATATTTATTTACTTTAGTTGTACACAATGGCTTTATTTTTACGTGGTGCTGAAGATCAAACCAGGCCACACGTGTGCTAGGTGAGCGCTCTACCGCTGAGCCACAACCCCAGCCCCTAGATAAATACTTTTTAAGTCAGACTTGTGTGTGTGTGTGTGTGTGTGTGTGTGTGTGTGTGTGTGGTACTGATCTATACTCTAGACCTTTTTATTTTGAGACAGGGTCTCACCAAGTGGTCAAGGCTGGCCTTGAACTTGTGATTCTCCTGTTCCAGCCTTCTGAGTAGCTGATGAATCAGATTTATCCATTTCTGGAAACTAGGCTAAATTTTCTGATGCTGCATGTTAGGTTTGGTATTCCTAAGCAAATTTTCTCTTGTCTTTTGTATCATAATTTTTTAAAAAAATACATTTTGTTGGAGATGAACAAAATACCTTTATTTTATTTATTTTGATGTGGTGCTGAGGATCAAACCCAGTGCCTCACACGTGCTAGGCAAGCACTCTACCACTGAGCCACAACCCCAGCCCTGTATCATGATATTTTGAGAACACAGACTCCCATATATATGTAAACACAAAATTTTTCCTGCTGTTAGCTGTGCTAATTGCTAAGAAATGTGGCCTACATAACTTCCCGAGAGGTGCCCTGTGCAATATTTTCATTCTTCTGTTGGTGAATATTTCAATATGTAAGCCATGTGCCAGATGGTACACACCTGTAATCCTAGGGACTCGGTAGGCTGAGGCAAAAGAATGGCAAAAACATAAAATGGCCAGCCTCAGCAACTTAGTGAGACCCTGTTTCAAAATATGAAACAAAAAGGGTTGGGGACGGCCTGGGGTTGTGGCTCAGCGGCAGAGTGCTTGCCTCGCACGTGCGCGGCCCGGGTTCGATCCTCAGCACCACGTAAACATAAATGCATTGCATTGTGTACAACTAAAGTAAATAAATAAATATTAAAAAAAAAAAAGGGTTGGGGACTTAGCTCAGTGGTTAATTACCCCTAGATTCTATCCCCGCTGCCCCAACCCCCATTTTTTTCCAATATGAGTATTTTCTTACTTGGGAGGTCATGTTGCTTGTCCAATGTGATAGAATTAGTCTTCTGATTTACTTATTAGTCTTTACTAATCAAAGGACAATTCATCTGACAGGGTATTGATAATGTTGTTTTGTTGTTGTTGTTGCAGTACTGGGGATTGAATCCAGGCCCTTGGGAAAAGCTAGGCAAGCACTTTACCACAGAGGTACATGCCTATCCCTTTTTATTTTGAAACAGGGTCTCAACTAAGTTGCTTTGAACTTGAGATCCTCCTGTCTCAGCCTCCTGAATCACTGGGATTACAGGCATGTGCCATCATAACAGGCTCAGGGCTAATTTTTAAATGATGCTACAAAAGAGAGCAGTTTTAGGCAGTAATCATTCAGTGTTTTCTCCTGCAAGATGTATCTATTATGCTCACTTGCATTTCTGAAATAACACATCTGCTTTAATTAATCAAATCTGTACATCTGGAAGTTTGTTTCTTTCTTTCTTTTTTAAGATTGTTGCTTCTCAAGTCACTGGCTGTGGGAAGGGTAATCACCTACTGTGTTGTCAAAGGCACCTTAGGTTGTCTCAGGAACGTGACAGCTGCTGATATTTATAGATTGCTCTTAGTTTCCCTAGCATTAACATATTTTCCCTGTTTCAAACTTGTGCTTTGATTTTTGTGTTTTTAACTACTGATCCATTTTCCAAGTTGAAATATAACACAAATTATCATAAATAGAAGAGTAAATAAATAATGACAAAGGAAACTAGAAAAACCATTTATGTATTCATGTGAATTGATGTAAGTATAACTACTCATTTGCATGTTTGTGAACATTACAATTTCTTTTTCGTGGGGGGGTACCGGGGATTGAACTCAGGGGCACTCAACCACTGGGCCACATCCCCAGCCCTTTTTTGTATTTGTTATTAGACAGGGTCTCACTGAGTTGCTAAGTGCCTTGCCATTGATGAGGCTGGCTTTGAACTCACAATCCTCCTGCCTCAGCCTCCCAAGTGCTGGGATTACAGGTGTGCGCCAATCATGCGGACCTCCTTGGACTTGTTCAGAAATCATCCATCCCACCTGCTCAAGCCCGGCAGTCTTAGCAGGCCTTGGCCAGCAGGACAACATAAGCAAACTCTGCCCTCACAGCAAGAGCATGACCAATGTCACTGGTTTCCCCACAATACAAAATTAACACTTTTTATTTTAAACTGTTCACTATATTTTTAAACCTCTAAGATTTTCTTAGAAACAGAATGAAGCCAGGCGTGGTGGCTCACACCTGTAATCCCAGTGGCTCAGGAGGCTGAGGTAGGATTGTGAGCTCAAGGCCAGCTTCAGCAACTTATCGAGGCACTGCTTCTAAATGAAAATTTAAAAAGGGCTGGAGATGTGGCTCAGTTGTTAAGTGCTCCTGGGTTCAATCTCCATAACAAACAAACAACCAAAAAAAAAAAAAAAAAAAAAAACACAGAATGTTTATGGTTTTGTGTGTGCATATGTGACCAAAATCATGTAAGTGCAAAAGGGACAAATCTTTTTTTCCTCTCTAAACTTTAAAAAAATCACAGATTCTGCAGGAAGATACTTTGTATTTCAGATAGCCAACATTATATATGTCTCAAAGTTTGAGATGTGTACATTTTAGAAAACAACTTGATATTTTGTAATCAATTTCTGGGAAATGGGTTGAAATACAATCACAGGAAGTTATCTTCTGACTTGGTTTACAGTTTTGGATACAACACAACAGGCCAAATAAAATGCATATCTTTCCTTTAATTTGGATTCAGGAGCTATTTTTTTTCTCTTAAAAACCCAAAAGAATTATGGTATTCATTTCTAACTTGAAAGGTAATTCTGGGACAGTGAAAGAGTAACAGCCTCAGGGCTTGAGGCTGATGTGGAGATCTATACATGATTCTGACTCTTGGGGCTAGCTAGAATTCTGCCATCCTCTAGAGAGAGACTTACTTACTCATACCCCTCCAAACAAGATCACAAAGCCTGGGAGGGCCATTATGGCTTCTTCTAGGCCAGTTGTTAAGCCTCAATGCTTAGGCACTCCAAAATAACTATGACCACCCTGGAACCATAACCAGTTTAAGTATATAGGCCTATTTCCTACCTCCCAACCCCCCAACCCTCAGAAAAGCTGGAAAGATGGTTCTAGCTTTCCAGCTTTTCTTGGCTGGCAGTTCTCTGCAGAGTGGTTCTAATTTGAGCATCTGTCCCAGCTACTCCTGAGATTAATTCTTTCTGGTGCATTGTAAATTACCTTGAGGCTCTGGGTTCAGATCAAGTTTCCAAAAATCTGGTGTGTGACATCTTTATTTCTTATTTTTATTTTGAGACAATCTTCCACTAAATTGCTTAGTTAGGGCCTTGCTAAGTTGCTGAGGCTGGCTTTGAACTTGCAATCCTCCTGATTCGGTCTCCTGAGCTGCTGGGATTATAGGTGTGCACACCATGCCTAGCTGCTTCTTTAAAAGTAATTAAATATAGACCATACGCAATAGCTTAGAATATGTTAATTCTTTGGGAAAGTGAAAGGCTATAAGGACATGCAGAACTGAGGGGAGGTGGATTTTCCTATGGAACTCCATATACCTTTCCTTTCATGTTTAAAATTCAATGCTTCAATATGTCACAAAGCATGCTCCTTCTAAACAAGTTTCTGATTAGGAAATGATTCTCAGGGAGAAGAAAGTAAGTTTTTGGCTTCATTTCTGTACCTAAAGTGAGGATATCTAAAAGGACCCTGCCTGTGGTATACAAAGTATGACTGGAAGGAAAGAAGACCCTATAACTTCTCCCCTTGCTCTCCAGCAAGCCAAAGTAAGGTGATATTACTTTCAATATCTTTGTTTTACCTATATATGACCTGTAGACATGTGGCTTACTTCCAGGGGCACTTTTGAGGCATCACAACATTCCTGCTCAGAAACATGACCTGCCAACAACAGCTGAGCCCTCAGGTCAGTTTTTGGTGTCTAGTGTTGGTGTGCCAGGATCTGTATGTACCAAATAGTACCTGGCTGTTTCTCAGCAATCCTACTGATAGCAGGTACTCGGCCAGGATTCCAGCTCTTCTCCAAACTAGTCAAGCTCAGCACATTTCCTGAGAGCATGAAGTAACAGACCCTTTCTGAGATCTGGGCTTTTGTACCTGCTGGGTCTTTTGCCTAGAATACTCCACTGAACCCTCACAGCATTTTTAATCTTCGGGTCTCAGCTAAACATCTTTTTCTCCAAAAAGTCTTCTCCTACCTTGCAGAGAAGCAAGGATCCCACCCATGTGCTCTTATGGTACCATGTGATTTTGCCATCATAGTATCTAACATTTAACAGCCTGTATTATAATTTATCTTTCAATGTGGTAAAAGACAAAAAATGTCTTTTCACTATTATATGCCTGGGGTTTAGAATCTAGTAAATTCTTTTTTTTTTTTTTTTAAATATTTATTTATTTGCTTTAGTTGTACACAATGCGTTTATTTACGTGGTGTTGAGGATCGAACCCAGGCTGCGCATGTGCTAGGCGAGCGCTCTACCACTGAGCCACAACCCCAGCCCCCGTAAATTCTTAATATATATTTAATAGATGGTTATTCATTTAATAATTACTGACTGACAATTTTCTGATTAGGCACCAGGCATACAGTGGTGAACAAACATGATCTCCTGCTCTAATAGAGTATACATATTAATTACCTATTACACAAACAGGTATAAAGTTATAGCTGTGTTGTTATGACAGAGAAGAACCTGGTACTATGTTCCCTCACAACAGTAACAATTGAGCTATAGTAAGTAGAAAGAGTGGGATGTTAAGGAGAAGAAGAGAGGTAGGAAGAGCACTTCCTGCAACAGCTATAATATATGCACAGGACTTGTGATGAGAGGGATGAGGACAGAATGTCCAAGTTGCTGAGGGAGTTGAGATAACACTGAGGGAGTATGACAGGGGCTAGTCTGCCCAGGACCTTTGTGAATCATGTTGAGGCTTTTAGATTTTAATCCTAATTACAATGATAAATCATTGAAAGGTTTTATGATAGTGGGAAGCAATGGAGTTGGAAAAAAGTGTCTGGGTTTGGGTCACCTGAGATAAAATCAATGGCTTTTTGGATTGATGTGAGGGTGAAAAGAGAAGGCTCTCGGGGAGGTCTTGTTTAATGGATACACATTGGTGCCATCCACTGAGATGGGGAATAGTGGCAGAGGACCTGACATCAAGGTGAAAATCACAAGTGTCTAAGATTTCTAGGAGTCTGTACTAGAAATACATTTTTTTTCTTCTTCATGATAATGGAGATTGAATCTAGGGGTGTTCTACCACTGAGCTATACCCCCAGTCCTTATTTTTATTTTGAGATAGGATCTCACTAAGTTGCCAAGGCTGGTCTTGAACTTGAGATCCTCCTGCCTTAGCCTCCTGAGTTGCTGGGATTAGAGGTGTGTACAACCATGCCCAGCTAGCAACATAAATTTTAGACTCATCTGTAAAAGGTTGTAACTAAAGGAGGAAGGCATGAAAATCAATTGGGGGAAAATATTCATTGAAGAAAAAAGGAGACTTAGGATCAAAGTTTGAGGCAAGTCAATATCTACTAGCTGGACATGGAGAATAATAAGGAGCAGCCAGAGAAGAAGCAGAAATGATTGAGAGTTCTGGGTCACAGAAGCCAAAAGAAGAGTTAATTAAAAAAGCAGACAGTAGTCAATGGAGAAGAGAATGTTGTTAGTATAAGTTTCTTGAGGTCACAAAAGATAGGCTCAATGGCACAGGTGGAGGAATTGGCCTTGGCCAGCTATTCTATCATGGTAGGAACAAAGAAGGCTACTAGTAAATTAATGTCTTAATAGTGGGAAGTTGAAAGTTCCATTTTCTCAGTGAAGTAATTAATAAGTAGGAAAGAAAGCTGATCACAGAATTGTAGAAAGATGGCTGGGTCATATACAAGACCTATCTGAAGTGGGTGACCATGAATTTAAAGTGAGGTCAATCTGCCCTGTTTGTTTTTCTAGCAGTGTTTGTTGCTCTTGTGCACACACACACAGAAAACATTTAGTTAAATGAATTAATAAACAAAGAAAGGATCAAACAAGTAGTAGAAATCAAAATAACCTGATAAATTGAAGGGATAAGAGTGAAGAAGGACAAAGTCCTCTGCTGCTGTGATAGAGACCCCCTTCCTCTATTTGACCCATGAATAGTACCACAGTCCACTGCTAACCTTTAGTAGAGCTGGAGGCTGAAGCAGGCCGGGAGGATCGCTTACGATGTCCATTTTCCACACTTTCAGAAGCCACAGTTGGCTCTTCAGTTCGGGAGTTTCTTCGGCTTGGGGTTTTGGACTTTTCAACAATCTCTTTTGGCTCACTGCTGACAAAGGGAAGCAAAAAGTTTCCAAGGAGGTAAAGGAACAGAACCACGTCACACAAAAAGTGACTCTTTAGAGTTTCATTCATAAGATAGGAGATTAAGAACAACACAGTCATTCTGAAGAGAAAATATTCTGCCCCAGGGACAATAAGCATGAACTTCTATACTATTGAGAATTTAAAAGTGAGTCTAGCTTACTATATTAGTCAAAATACTAAAGCACATGCTGGTGAAATTCTTGAAAAACAGGTAACAGACTTAAGAATTGAGAACAAACCTCCTCCAAAACTTCCTCACCCCTCTTCCTAAAGTAATAATACTTCCCCTCAAAAATTAAGATTTTGGATTTTGTAATTTTTAAAAATATTTATTTTTTGGTTGTAGTTGGACATAATACCTTTATCTTATTTATTTATTTTTATGTGGTGCTGAGGATCGAACCCAGGGCCTCACATGCGCTAGACAAGCGCTCTACCGCTGAGCCACAATCCCAGCCCCTGGATTTTGTGATTTTTTTTTTGAGTCATTAAACACCTTTTGTGTTTAATAAGTTGTTTGAAAAGTGCTACTAACTCAAACAACATCCAAAAATCTAGGACATTACAAACATACCGGCATTTACCATGAGCCTATTATAGTCAGATAATGGTACAAGTCACATTATGGAAATATATTCACATTACATTGCTACCTAGGTAGTATTGATTGCCCCAATCTCAAGCTTCATTTTTTTAGTATGTTAAGATCTAAAATTTTATTATTGAGGATAGAGTGAAAAAATATTTTCATATACTCCTGATGGAGTATAAACTCAATGGTTCTCAATTTTGCTTCTTAGGTGACATTTCACAATCCTTTGTCTCAGCAATTACATTTCTATGTGCCTTAGGAAACAAATCTTTTTACACATAAAGATGTCAAAACACTTTATTTGTACTAGTGGAAACAGAACACCTAAATGCCTAACAATAATAGGTTAACTAAACTATGGTACATTCATATGCAATCATGAAAAGTCACGTTGTGTAAGATGAGTTTATGATAAACTGTTAACAATATATTATTTATGTCTGTGTGCATTTATACTGGGAATTGAATCCAGTGCTGCTCTACCACGGAGCTACATCCCCAGCCTTTTATTTTGTTTATTTATTTTTTTGGTACCGGGAATTGAACTCAGGGGCACTCGACCACTGGACCACATCCCCAGCCCTTTTTTGTATTTTACTAGAGACAGGTCTCACTGAGTTGCTAAGTGCCTCACCATTGCTGAGGCTGGCTTTGAACTCACGATCCTCCTGCCTCAGCCTCCCAAGTGCTGGGATTACAGGCGTGCACCAGGCATGCGCCCGGCCCCCAGCCCTTTTTAATTTTTATTTTGAGACAGGGTCTCATGATACATTATTATGTGGAGAAAAAAGTTACCAACATTATGAATAATAAAATTCTACTTACAAAAAAAAGAAGTTGATTAAATATTCTTGGAACTGAAAAGGCATAGAACTGGAGAAAAAATAATACAACAAAACAAAAGTGGTCAAAGACCACCTCTTCTGGGAACTCTTTTATGCTTCATTCCCCAAGTGGAGTTGTCTCTTCTGTCTTTTGGGTTCATCGTCTGTATCTGCCATTCTTTAGAATCCATCAGATTATATAGTACATTTTTTAATGTCTTGGCTCTATTAGATTTTTGAGCTACTTAAGGGCACAAACTGTGGTCTGATTACCAGTTATCCCTTCACTGTTTACTCCTACCAGAAGACCTTTCATAGTAGCACCTTGGCTAGGAACTGGGCTACACTGTTTACTATCCTGCTTTAAGTACAACAGAAACCCCACAACCAAACACAAGCTGAAGAAAGTCAAAGACAGGTTAGACTGGAGCTGGGGTGGAATTACAAGTCAAGGGGATTAACACCTTCTTTTACAGGTTGTAAGGATGGCTTTCTGGCTGGGATCCCAGAAAACAGTAAAAAATTCTGAGGAAGGAAGATTCTATATGGAGGGGCCTCTTTCTCCTGATAAAACAAAAGCCATAGTAATACTGTCCTTATGTTTTTTTTTTTTATATATTTATTTATTTGCTTTAGTTGTACACAATGTGTTTTACTTTTACGTGGTGCTGAGAATCGAAACCGGGCCGTGCACATGCTAGGCGAGCGCACTACCACTGAGCCACAATCCCAGCCCTGTCCTTATGTTTATATGGTCAGTGCTCAAACAGCTCTGGAAACAAATACCTATAAGGTATTTTTGGTCTGATTAGTTTCTTTGTCTAGACAAATAGTTGGTGTATGTTTGAGAAATGCAAATGAATTCAAACATTGGCTCAATCCAAATAAAACCTGACAGGTAGAGTGGTAAAGCAGGAATAGTAATGAATTTGGAATCAGATGACCAGGGGTCAAGCTGGAAAGATAGTTTTTTCAGCCATGATATTTAATTCCCTCTAGGCACCAGACTCTAGATCTGTAAATCCATATTTTTTTCTGCTACAATACAGAGGTTAAAGGCAAGGGTTCTGGAGTCAGAAAGACTGGATTTGAATCTAAGCTTCATCATTTACTAAATCCGTGACCTTGGACAATTTAGTTAATCTCTCTGAGCTTTAGATTCCTCTTTTATAAGATAAATCAAGTGAGATAATACATTTAGGGGGCTTGTAGTCCAGAGTATGACAAGATGTAGAATTCAAATAAATGTTGGCTATTATTACCTCCTTATGTGGCTGATATGAAAATGAGAAAATGACTGTGAAGGAGTTTTATAAACTAAGTTGCTGTACAAATATGAGAAATTCTTTAAAATGTTATCTAGTTCCTTCCCACATGAAAACTAACCAGGCATGGTGGTGCACACCTGTAATCCCAGTTACTTGGGAGGCTGAAGTAGGAGGAACACAAGTTTGAGGCTAGGAACTTAGTGAGACTCTGTATCAAAATGAAAAAATAAAAAGGGCTGGGTATGTAGAGTACTTTTCTAATATGCATGAGGCCCTGGGTTTAATCCCCAGTACCATACTCTTACACACAGAAAAAAAGAATGACTTTTGGAAGATATTTCTCTCCATGGAGCTAATGAGGTTGAAGACACAGATGTGCTTCATTTTGTTAGATTATGTGGGGCTGCATATTAATAGAACAAACCACGGGTTTTGGGGTTAGACCCTGCCTGGCTTTCTCTCTCTTTGCCTTGAGGATCAAACAGACATAGTTTAGATGGTAGTTGCAAGAATTCTTAGTGACACTTAGGACAACAGCTCCCATACATTGAACACTTACTATTCATTTTCCATGTTGAATGCTAAACATGTTATTCAGTTTTCAGAACAAACATGAAAGGTAGAAACTCTGCCACCTAGTTTTATTAAGAAAAATGTTACTTTTAAGGGTTAGGACTCATGGCAATTCTCTACATGAGCAGTAAAACAGACTGCTGCAAGAGTGCAGGAAAAAGACAAGGTAAGAATAGGTTTAAAGACTGAGAAAGCTGACACCTTTCAAAGAGGCTTATGCTATGGTCATGCTAAGTCTGCAGAAATGATCATCTTACCTTTGTCCAGAGACTATGGCAGCATTTGCCTCGAGTTCTGTCAAAAATACAAAGGACAGACATGAGATGTGGAAGATGCTGGTCTATATGTCCCCAGGGAGAAGCTAGGCGTCTATGACAATTCTGAATGTCCTATTTAGGCTAATGGGTCTGTGTGCCCAGGGTTTCACCCTAAATGGTATGGAGACAAAAGCTGGCATGAACCCATTTTGGTTTGTTGGGAATATAAGACACTTACTTGGTCTATTTTTATTTCTACTTCACACTGTGAAATAATCCTGTTTGGATCAACAGAACTAAATTTCGCAGTGCCTGGTTCATACTTCACTCAGCTACAAACAGGTTAGTAAAATAAGCCTCTTCCTTTCCTGTAGGAAGACTATTTTCATTCTTAAAATATCACCACCCTCATGCACTTTTTAAAAAAAGACAGCAATCTTCAAACATGTCTTGAACATCTATTAAGGATGCATTTTTCTCCAAACAACTTCCTCATTAAGCTGTAGAGGGCAGAGTGCCTTGCTTTGAGATACTGCCCAAAGGACTCCATCACATCCCTCTTTTTCAAACTTCCAGCAATGCCCTCCAAGAAAAGACAGTCTCCATGATTTGTCTAGCAGAGTTTTATGTCAATGAGCACCCTCTGAGTTTACTAGACACTTCTTTCTCAACCGCAAAAGAAAAGGTCTACTTCCTTTAGTATGTGAGTTTAGGTAGCTCCATATTCCACAAAAGGCCCTCTTAATGGCACCAGATGGCAGTGATCTGTACTGCCTCTGGCCTCCCATGGCCCTGCACCCGTTTTTCCATTTAGGAAATTTAGTAACTCACACTTGGTGTACATATCTAAGTTGCTCTACTGAATACATGGTAACCTCCTTGAAGGCAGTAAAGTCAGAGTTCCTGGTTTGAAGCCAATTCCAAAAAACCAAAGGCCAAATGTTCTGTCTGATATGTGGATGCTAAAACACAATAATGGGGGTGGGAAGAATAGAAGTTCATTGGCTTAGACAAAGGGGAATGAAGGGAAAGGTGGAATGGGAATAGGAAAGACAGTAGAATGAACCAGATATAACTTTCCTATGTTCATATATGAATACATGACCAATGTAACTCCAGAACATGTATGACCACAAGAATGGGAAGTTATACTCCATGTATGTATACTATACCAAAATACATTATATTGTCATGTATAACTAAAAAGTAATATATATATATATTATATTTATAGATACACATATACATAAAAAAACAAAGAGTTTCTGGTTTGAAAAACAAATTTTTTTTGGGGGGGTACCAGGGATTGAATTCAGGGGCACTTGACCACTGAGCTATATCCCCAGGCCTATTTTATATTTTATTTAGGGTCTCACTGAGTTGCTTAGGGTCTTGCTAAGTTTCTGAGGCTGGCTTTGAATTCGCAATCCTCCTGCTTCAGCTTCCCAAGCTGCTGGGATTATAGGTGTGTGCCACAGCACCTGGCCTGGTTTGAAATTTTAACCTCATTGATTACTAGCCATGTGATCTTGGGCAAATTACTTGACCCCTCAGTGCTTAATACCTCATCTGAAAAATAGGGATAACTACTTTACCCACTTAAACATTAAGAAGATTAAATGAGATAATGTACATAAAAATCTTAGTATAGCACCTGGCACTTAGTAATAACTCAGTATTGATTAGCTATTATGGGTGCTATGATGATCATGTTCATGCAGCTTTTCACATGAGGAGGCAGGACTACTCATGCGAGATGCTGGCATCCTTGCTTCTCATTTGCTGCTTAGCTCCTGTATCTAACCCTCAAATCATAGAAACCCTTCCACAAGAAACAGAGACCAACTCCCAGTCTTTGTCATCTTACTAGCTCAGGTGAAGCATACAGAATTCAGGGAATGTATACTCAATAATCAAAGTGGCTCAAAAGGTGCTAACCTCGATTAGTCTCCTCTTTTGAAACAAGATGAAATTTGAGAATTTTAACACTCACTACTAATTTATATAAGTGGAGGGCTCTGAGGATAGCTTAAGGAGATTTATATTTTATTTTTGGTACTGGGAATTGACCTCAAAGGTTATTTACCACTGAGCTACATCCCCAGATTCTTTTTTTTTTTTTTGTACTGAGGATTGGACTCAGGGGCACACGACCACTGAGCCACATCCCTAGCCTTTTTGAATTTTATTAGAGACAAGGTCTCACTGAGTTGCTAAGTGCCTCACCATTGCTGAGGCTGGCTTTGAACTCACAATCCTCCTGCCTCAGCCTCCCAAGTGCTGGGATTACAGGCGTGTGCCACCGCGCCCAGTCCAGCTCTTTTTATTTTGAGACAGGATCTCATTAAGTTGCTGAGGCTGGCCTCAAACTTCCAATCTTCCTGTCTCAACCTCCCATGTTGTTGGGATTATAGGTGTGTGCCACCACATCTGGCTTAAGGTGATTCATTTAAGACAAACTTTAAAAAGGAACAGTTTTTCAGCCAATTGTTCTGAGAAAAAGGAAAAATGATAATGGCAAAGCTCATTTGCTGGAGTAAAGAGGTGGGGCAGAAAATGGAATTCCCTTTCCCCTTTTAATTGCTCTTATTCTTATAAAAATTTTACCATTTAATCCTTTTACTGAATAATTTTTTTTAGTTGTTTACAGAACTTTTATTTATTTTTTATGTGGTGCTAAGGATTGAACCCAGTTGCCTCACACGTGTTGGGCAAGCACTCTCCCACTGAGCTACTACCCCAGTTCTTTTCTGAATAATTTTTCTGTTTCTACTCTTTTCAAATTTCACCACAATGCCAGTTATAATGTAGGCAGCTGGTAGCACAGAAAAGAATTTGAATGACTGAAATGTTTTTTGCTCATACATTCTGTCCAGAGGCCTGATGCTTTCTAGTGTCTGCAGGTGAAAGTCCTATCCATCATACAGATTGTAGCACCCTGAAGCAAGTTTTAAAATAACCACAAGTTACACCTTATTTTTATTGGCTTCTACTCATAGAATTGAACATGGTTATATTGCTTTTTTCTTACTAATTTTGTCAAGTGTATACCTTCCATGATATTCTAATCTCTTTGTAGGAACCAGTCACACATTTTCCCCTCTTTCTATCCCTCAGCAACCTACAGTGACAAAGAGTGAGGCAAGACTAAACTGTATCATCTATGATACTCATCTGCTTCCGCAGTCTAACCTATGAATGCAGAACAAGTGCTACTATTGTCAATCAAGACCCTCATGTATTCAGAGCTGACCCAGCATCCCATAGCAGTCATCTGTCAGATTACCATGGACTCTTTCAGAAACACCATCCCTAGTGCTATTTACAATATCTTGGTCATGGGGAGAAACTTAAGCCATCCAGAGATGACTGAAATGACTGCCTCCCCAGAGGAATGACTACCTCACTGCAGCAGAGGTTCTTTGAAGAAGCCTCCACTGATGTCATGATGATGCAATCATTATTTTGGTGTATTATTTGGTGCTTGCCACCCCAGTAAATCACTGTATGCCAGCTAGTCAGATGTCAGCTGTGGGTGCCAGGGTAAGGGAACAGGGCAAACTCTGCAATGGAAACCATTCATGGCTGGGTGGCAGACTGACAATGAGCACAGAGATGACCTTCTTGAGGTTGATATTACAAATACAAGTACAAGAGCAAGCTGGTTGGGAAAAATAACCTCAAAATATACTGCAGAAACTCTGCCACTCAACGGAAATCTGCGCAAACAAATAAGACATGTCCAGCCACTTACTGGCATAAGAACATGTGACACTGAAGACAAAAGTAGTTCCTTCATATGTGACCCATTCCATTCCAAGATGTTTCCTACATGTGTCTTACCTGATCTGGCAACAGGCCCCTGCAGTGCTGTGGCCGGAGTATCCTTTGGGACTAAATTCTGTGAAGGGGCTAGGGCAAGAAAAAAAAAATTACAGGCCTTTCACTTTCTTTTCTAAATAAAACAGAAAGCATTAACTGAATCAAGGACTTAACTGCTGAAACACCTTACTCATAGAGGGAGTACTTGACACTGACCTTGAAATTAAAAGTAAAATTTACTTAACAGATCAACTAGTATACCACTAAGTAACAAA
This sequence comes from Tamias sibiricus, assembly GCA_025594165.1. NCBI lineage: Eukaryota > Metazoa > Chordata > Mammalia > Rodentia > Sciuridae > Tamias > Tamias sibiricus. The sequence continues at coordinate 174,043,176 of CM046659.1, read as the reverse complement.
GAGTACCATTTAAGAATGTTTTTCCTTTTTATGTATATAAAGATCAGGGAAGGAGATGGCCATGAAAAGATTTGCACTCACATTTTTTGCTTTTTTTTTTTTTTTTTTTTGTACTAAGAATTGAACCCAGGAGTGCTCAACCACTGAGCCCTTTATATTTTGAGACAGGGTCTCACGAAATTGATCAGGGCCTCACTAAGTTGCTGAGGCTAGCTTTGAACTTGTGTTCTTCCTGCCTCATGCTCCTGAGTGGCTGGGATTACAGATGTGCACCACCACACCTGACATACTTTTTGCCTTTTGAGGGTCAGTTTCTGACTACTACTCTTAAAAACCCCAAAGCATGCCTTACTAGAAAATCTAAGTCATTTTTAGATTATACCATTCACCTTAGCTTTTTAAAATTTCTGCCTTACCCTTCCTCAGACTATACTCCTTGAGAACTAAAACTATCATAATATAATTTTGTGCTTTTCTATAGCACCTAACAAGAGTGACGGGCACAAAGCAGGCAGGCAATGCATACTTACTGAATAAGTCAACCTGATATTATGTACTTGTATAACAAATAGTTACAAATAACTTTCTAGGGCCAAGGTACTGTACCACAAACCCTTAGAGACCAAATTACATCCTTGCATATCAGGAACCCAGTTTAGTATTAATGATAAATACATATGATACACTGGAGTGTATTGTGATGTCACATGAAGATGATACATAAAGTGCCATGAGAGTACAAAGAGAAGGAGTTCAATTCTAAGTTGAGATATCCAAAGGGAGAAATGTCAGAATTAGTCTTAGAGGAACAGAAAGAACTTAGGCCTTTGAGGAATGGAATGGAATACATGGCGCACTCTAGAACAGAAACTTTCTGGATCATATGGTAAAGATTAAAGGAACAGATATGCCATAGCCATTCAAAGGTGCATCCTCCCACCTTGATACTTCAATCTTAAGTAAACACTGCAACAGTAGGTTCCCTCTTATGGAAACTGAATTTTGTAGATTTCTTCTCCTGCTTAATAAAGCAGTCAATAATACATCTGGTTAAGAATTTATTATTGATGCTTATCTGATAAAGCTTAAACTATACCTTAACTTCTACTTTTAACTTCAGTATTGGTTTCTCACATTTTCAAGGTAAAAGCACAGAAGTCCCTTGAAAAAGAATAGAAATAATCACTATAAGCAAAGTAGGTGGCTATAACTAAGATTGAGAACTTTTTCCAACTGCTGGTTCATCTCCTCAAAATTTATGTATTTCTCTAGTATTTTTATATGACCCAAATAAAACTATTTTCTAATTACTTTTCATCATTCTTTTCATACCAGAGGGAGAAGATCCCTGAAAAAAGAAATAAAAATATTTAATAGAAGAGAATATTTAAGTCATACCAGGTTTCTTTTTTAATTCTTAGGGTCACCTACATCAACAAAACTTGAAAAAGAAACAAAAGAGCACCCATCCTGTGAAATCTCTGTCTTATATTGAGGCAGCAAAATCCTTGCAGACCTTGGTTCTTCCCTGTACCTTTTAACACTGAGGTAAAGAGGCAGACAAGGGAAATTAACTTTTCCAGAGTTCCACATGAGATAGTGTCCTGGTCACTGGATGTTAAAAACTTTTATTGAATCTTTGTATAAATTCAGAAAAGTAGGAATTACAATCTCTATTTTACAGGTGAAGTACAAGGAACTTACCTGACTGTAACCAGTGGAACTAAAATCTGAACTCTGATCATACCCTGAAACTTGTGTTCTTTCTGTCCTTCCTCTTGAGTGCTTATCACTAAGTGGTAGGCACTCAAAGCATTTTTTTTTTTTTTCGTACCGGGGATTGAACTCAGGAGCACTCAACCACTGGGCCACATCCCCAGCCCTTTTTTGTATTTTATTAGAGACAGGGTCTCACTGAGTTGCTAAGTGCCTCACCATTGCTGAGGCTGGCTTCGAACTCATGATCCTCCTGCCTCAGCCTCCCAAAGTGCTGGGATTACAGGCGTGCGCCACTGCGCCCGGCTCAAAGCATTTTTAGTTGCATAAATAAGACAGGTATTATTAGCTGGCTTAGGATATTGCAGAGGCCCTCCCAGGGCTTGAGGATGTGAAACTGATTTGTCTCTGCGGAAATGGAGCTTCTGCATCATTTATGCCTCAAAGAAAGAAGAAGGGGAGGAAGCAAGACTGGGAAACCAGGGACAGGAAGGAGAGGAGCTGTAAGGATGTAATGTATGCTTTCATTATTAGCCTATCTTAACACTGCATAGGAATATCCTGAACTAGGTATTCATGAATGGAATGGAAAAATTTACAAAGAAATTATATTAAAAGAAAACTGGGGGGGCTGGGATTGTGGCTCAGTGGTAGAGCAATTGCCTAGCAGGTGTGAGGCACTGGGTTTGATTCTCAGCACCGCATATAAATGAATGAAATTTTAAAATAAAAGTCCATTAACAACTAACAAAATATTTAAAAAATGGAAATCACTTTTTTTCTTACCATTTACTAATCAATCATTATATTGTTGTTGTTTTTGTATGGGGGATTAAACCCAGGTATGCTTTACCACTGAGCTACATCCCTGGCCCATTTATTTTTAACCTGAGATGGGGTCTTGCTAAGTTGCTTAGGTCTTCATTAGGTTGTTGGGCTGGCCTTGAATTTGAGTTCTTCCTGTCTCTGGGATTACAGGCATGCAGCACCATGCCTGGCCCAATTGTTATATTCTAAGCCCAGTGTTCAGCATGTTATATGAATTACCTCACTAAAATCTTACAGCTACTATTGTCCCCATAATTCAAAGGAGGAAACTAGAGTTAGCTTGTAACTTGCCCTGCTCCATCTGGCTGGTAAATGCTGGTCCTGTGTTATCAACCCAAGCGTATCTCACAATTTGCCACTTTGACCCTTCCACATCTGTTAACATGGAGCCTGATTTTCTCAAAAGCTCTTCTCTGGGGGTAGCCCAGACAGAAAGGGAATATTCCCTGAGGTAGAGTACAATGAGAATGGGGCTATAGAACCTGCTCTAATAAAGTTGCGAGCAAGCCTTCCTCATGGTAAGGGGAACCTGCAGAAGCTGCTGTTTATGCTTACGATAAAGTACCAGGCTGGAGGCTCACAGTATAGACAGCACAAATCTAATCTTCTTGGAGCTTCAATCTTCTCATCCATACAATGGGGCAAGACAACCTAACACAGTTGATATGAAAATGATGTGATAATGTATGTAAAAAACACTCCCTTGTAAACTGAGAAACATATATAAATGTGTTATTTTAGGAGCTGAGAACCATGTCAATGAGCATAAACATGGGATTTAAAAGCATATTTTCTAGTGTATTTTCAATAAATAAAATAATCACTATTGCCATTTAGCCCATTCTTCTTCCTTCAAGTAGAAAAGGAATCATGCTTTTCCTCTTATGAGATAGGTCATCAAAAAACTCTGACATTATGAGTGATGCCAAGGCCAAGTACATACCTATGCTGGGTAGAAGCTCTGGATGGGATCCCACCTTCTCCTCCACTAGGCCACCCACAAGCTCCGATGCTATGCCACCATGATTGCTTTTTGTGGTCGGCGTCGTGGAGATGAGCTCAGAGGATACCAGAGTGGGTACTATTGAGCGTATACTGGTGGGGAGAGCACCGCCAGGCAAGCTGGGTCCTGCTGAGGCAGAGCCCGGGCCCACTGGACTAGAGGTCATTTTTAGCAGAGTAGGTGCTGGGGGTGTTGGGGTTTTACTGTCCAGCTCTGTGGATAACTGCTCTGTTCCCACAAGTCCAGGAGTTGTGGTCTCTAGCCCTTGGCTTTCAGTCTCTCCATCTGCACCATATTGCTCTTCCCCCTTTTCAATAGAGCCTGTAACTTTCTTACATGCCTTGGTCAACAAAATCTGGCCAATTTTGTCCACTTTTCCTTTGCCCTTACTAGATGAGACCGGGCTTCGTCGGTTGACAGAGGAGCCTGGACTATTGGTCAGAAGGGGAGAAACCATTGTGGTTGACTGTGAAGAGGGGAGAGTACTCTGATCTGCTGAGGTGCTCACCTGAGGACTGGCCTCATCTGGATTCAATTCTTTCACTTGCTGGACAGGGGCATGAGGAGGGACAATTGGAGAAGATGTACAAGGAGGTGAGGGAAGCTGAACAGGAGTGGCTCGTGAGTTAAGGACCAAGGGTCGACTTGTCTGTATGTTGGAAGCAGGACTACTGGAGGGTGCATTAGGTGGTACAGGAGCTGAAGAAAATTTTATGTTCTGAGGTATGTGTAAAGGACCAACAACTGCAACAGAGGGAGGCATCAGGCCAGAGTTGGTTGTCAGTGGGGCCGCAGGAATTGTGCTTGGCTGTGATCCTTTCATAACCTGAATTATTGAGGATGAATTGATAAAGACAGGTGTAATGAATTGAGGCCGGGCATTAGACTGAGCAGCTGACTGTCCCTCAGAAACCATAACCTTGCTACCCACATTGGGCATTGTGACAACTGTCGACATCAATGCAGACTGCAAATGAGTTGGCAGGGCTGCTGATGTGTTAGCTGAAGTGGTTATGGGATTGGAAGTGACAAAAACAGTTATTTGATTTGGGGGCAAGGGAGTGGAAATGGAGGAAGAACTGACAGGTCTTGACATTACTGGAGGGATGCTTGGTGCAACATTGGAACTGACCTCACTCAATTCTGGATGCACAAGGGTCGAACACGGCTCATTACTGTGAGGTAAGTTTAGGGAATTAGAGGGCTCTTTAGAAGACGGATCCTGCAGTGTGGGAATGACAGGTGCTTTTTTGAGGTCCTCCCCTGAAACTAATGGAGGTGTTACTTCCAGATCTGCAAGCCCTGGGGGTTTAATGGTCACGTTAGGAGCTCCAGAGTTGTCAAGAAGTTGACTTAACGATGTTGGTGCTTCCCTCATGGCAGGAGACACCAAAGTTTTGTTCTCTTCAACACTGGAAAGTTTGTTAGGATCTGAAGGCTGCCCATCCTTTTTGGATTGATCTTCAGGGACAACCATTTTAACTTCTTGGGCAGGGACTACTTTTAGCTCAACATTTACCTGCTCCTTCCTACCCTGGGAATTCTGGCAATCACTGTCCTGAGGCATATTCAAGCTCTCCTTGTTATCCTCGAGAACAGCCCCCACTGCAGCCACGGGCACGGTGGGATTCTGAGGATTCAGCCCACTGTTGTTAGGAAAGCTCCCAGGTACAGGGGGATTGGCCAGAGGAGTGGGACTGACCAACACATTTCTTGGTAACTCCACATTCTGCAACAGGGCTGCATTTGTTTGAGATGCCAGAGTAAGTTTAGGGGCTTTTGAATTTTGCCTCCCAGGACTTGGGGTGGTTTTCCTACTGGATCCAGGACTAGACCTGCGACTGTTGCTTGGACTAGCTCGTTTTGTTGCTCCAGAATTAGACTGCTTTCCAGAATTCACCACCACAGAATCTAATTTGTGAGTTTGTGGGGCTGCAAAATTGGAAGGATTATTCATGGTAAGATTTGAAGGTGCTTGCCCAATGGCCTTCAAAGTTGTTGGATTTAGGCCCTGTTGATCAAAGCCCCTATTTAAATTTGGCCTAGGAGGTAAAGGAATATTAATCTGTGGAGGGAAGAGTCCTGCTATAGAGGCATTGAGTCTTTCTGGTGACAGACTGATTTCTGAAGGTTCTGTGCTGGGAGGGCGGTTGTTGGGTGTCTGAGGATAATAGGGTCTGGGGCTGGCTCTGTTTGGTGTTTTAGGTCTAGATGTCTGGGTTGGAGCAGCCACATTTGGAAAGTGGTGGCCATGGGAGCTGGGAAGGGAATTTACAGGGGGTTGCTGGGGAGTTGCACCTTGAGTTGCTGAAAGGGGTGATGGTCCAGGTTTGGGCCCTGTCATCATTAACTGGTTCTGGGAAACTACTAAATGTGAAGGCATGTTATTTGGGCCTCCTGAGACCGATGGAACTTCACTGCCACTTGCTTCAGGAAGTGAGGACATTTCTCCCAAAGGCGAGCTAGAAGGATTCTGTGGGTTCTCCTGGTATACCATTTTCCTTGAATTACTTCCCAAAGGAGCATTTACAGGCATTGACATTCTTTGTTTATCAGGTGATGGCGGCACAGAGGCAGGTCCTTGCAAACTGACCATGACAGGTACATTGCCACTCTGCTGCATGGGCATTCTCTGAGAGTCTGGATTCAGAGGTCCCCTTGGGGGATGGACATTTTGGGAGACTGGAAGTCTAACGGATTTGGGATCTTGCTGCATCATGAGCATCATCATCATTTGTTGTTGTTGCTGCTGTTGCTGTTGCTGCTGAGACTGCGGCTGACTAGGAGGTGGAGGCTGCTGTTGCTGCTGAGGCATTTGTGGCTGTGGCTGCTGTTGTGGTGGCTGTGGTGGGGGTGCCACATGCTGCATGAGTTGAGGAGGCATCTGCTGCAGTGGCCTCTGTTCAACTGGTTGAGTAGGATAACCTAAAACAAGCCCCCAAAATCAGGGAAGTTAGACTTTCAGCAAGAGAACTTTGCACCTTTAGAGTATAGCCAAGCAATACTCAGCTAGGTGGCAGGCAGAATGTGCACAAACAGCTCAAGCATCCCTGCTCCTGGGGCAGGGGACAGCTCCTCATTATCTGACATGAGTAAAGAGGCACACTGCTTAAGGAAGCAAAAAGCAAAGCATTAAGAACGTGGAACTTCTCAGTGTGCAGGGTCTGAATGAGGCATTAGTGTACTAAGACTGAGAGTACTCTGTGCTACTACTGCAGATGGCTGAGACTACATCAACCAAACATGAAAGGAGAAAATGACATCAACAGCAAGTGGCTGGCCACCAGCTTTCAGGTCTTATGTAGACATAATCAGAATTTCACTGTCTATGTGAATGATGTAAAGCATTTAAGATTCCCTTTTTCTGTTGCAGAAAATTGCTTTGTTTAAGCTTTGGATTTGTTGAAAACACCAGTATTGAAGATAGCCTTTTTATTCTTTCAACAGAAGTAAAATGTAAAATTCTAGGATTCAGTTCCTTAAGAAAGAAGGATTTAAAATTACTCTAATCCATTGGCTCCATATACTATGCTGCATCCTTCACGCTCAATCCTTTGAGGAAAACTGGTTGAATTAAACTGCCCCTTGGTGAATATCAGTATCAGCGAGAGCAATAAGGGCTGATATATGTTGTAAATAAAATGAGGGTACCAAAGTTTTTTTGCATATTAATTTCCGTTTACTTTCTTACATGTAAACCTCTATTTGGAGAAACGTTTCCTACGAATCCACAACTGGAGAATAAAAAAGCCAGATGCAGAGCTCTCAGAAATAAAAAATAATTTTAGAATAAGAACTCTGAGGAACAATGCCTTCCAGACTTGCAGAAGACAACATTTCAAATGATTATGCCTTTTGAATATTTGGCATTTTAGAATAAAAACCTTACAAAATCAGCAGAGAGGATAGAAAGATAATCAAATTAAACCAAGAGTAAGGTGATTCAGTGGGAAAAAGTAGGCATATGGCTGGGATACAGCTCCACAAACTGGATCATTCCACTCTTGCATGAAAAATACACGTGGAAGGTTTAAGAGGGTACAATAATGTGAATGGTTGGCTCTGGCAGTTGGAAGAAATGCTGGCTCAAAATTTTCACAGAGCAGTACCAAATGCTGTGGGTCAGATTTCATACTCAGGAGCTATTTTCTTCTTGCCAAAGATTTCCACAGTACCAATGGGTGCAATGTACAGAATCCAGTTTTGAAGATTTTCTTAAAAATTCTTTTGGTTTTAGGCCCAAGAACTTCTTGACCTTATAAAGCCAAAAGCGTATGAGATTTCTACAGGTCAAACACAATGGGATTTTATTTTTTTGCACATAGTCTGGGGTTCCCACATTAAGAAAATTGTAATTTCCTCAAAAGTCCATTCATGTCAATGTTATTACACAGATGCCTTTCATCTTTAAAATCAGCTTACCAGACAGCACAGCAAATACCAAAGAGGGCATACTCTTGAAAGTAACTGCCAAAGGCATGGCTGCTATAAAGGGTCCAGAAACTGGAGGCAGCAGTCCAAAGTGCACTACTAGGAAGATGGATTGGGGTTGATGTGATAGAATGGTAGAGGGAAAGCCATGACACACACAGTGCCCATACACAATCAAAAAACAAATTTATTAGTCAAGGATGCAAGCTCATCTGTCTTTAGGGGCCAGGAATGTGGTAAAGGAGAGAAGTAGGCTAATATAAGAAGCAGGAGTCCTGTGGACACTGCCAAATAGCAGAGCAGATGCCCTTTCTTTTCTTTTTTTTTTTTTTTTTGTGGTTACTGGGGATTGAACTCAGGGGCACTCGATCACTGGGTCACATCCCCAGCCCTTTTTTGTATTTTATTTAGAGTCAGGGTCTCACTGAGTTGCTAAGTGCCTCGCCATTGCTGAGGCTGGCTTTGAACTCGTGATCCTCCTGCCTCAGCCTCCCAAAGTGCTGGGATTACAGGCGTGCGCCACCGCGCCCGGCTAGATGCCCTTTCTTAACAGCATTTAAATTTAGGTTTTTCTTTAAGACACAGCATGGCAATTCAAACCCATTATAGCCCAAATTCAGCCTGTAGGTCCCCTTTGCAGAAAGAATGAAATGATGTGTGTGAAAACCCTTGGAATTCATAAAAGAGTTTAGATGTGCTTGGGGGAAGAGGGTAGTTTAGGCTTACCCTGTCTTCTGGACATACTTGCCAAAGACTGGCAACCTACCACCTTAACTGTGCTGCTGAGAACTGTGTATTCCCCAGCAATTTATAATAAATAACACAAAGTACCAACATCATAATATATTTAATTTTCTAAAAATCACTTTTAGGATATGTAAATTAAGGGTAGATTAAAGTTTATCTCTAAAATAATATCACTTTTGTTTAGGTGTTTTTGTTGTTGTTGTTTGTGTGTGTGGTGCTGGAGTTAGATCCCAGGGCCTCATGTATGCTAGGCAAGCACTCTACAACTGAGCCACACCCCAAGCCCTTAACATCACTTCCATTTATTTGTCAAAAAGGAGGCAGAATTACTAATGAGGAAGAAACAAAACAGCTTTTTGTAATACACAGGAGACAGAACCCTTGAAGGGCTTGTGCATCTTCAATTGTGTCATAGGGGAATAAAACTATAAGTCACTGTTCAGACCAGGAGTAACAAGGTATAGAGATACTGTGGCAGTTGGCCTTGGTTCTATACTACCTGGGTCAGAATGGATGAATGAATGAATTTTCGAAGATTTTTCCTTTCAGCATAATTTATCAGCATTTAAAGGACAATATTTTATAATCAGAGTAAGGGGTTTCAACGATATCAGTACTATTTGTTATAAATCATTAAGCTGGTAGTAGGCACATGGGTATGTCTTTTTTCTTTTCTTTTCTTTTCTTTTTTTTTTTTTTTTTGGTACCAGGGATTGAACTCAGGGGCACTCGACCACTGGGCCACATCCCCAGCCCTTTTTTGTATTTTATTTAGAGACAGGGTCTCACTGAGTTGCTAAGTGCCTCACCATTGCTGAGGCTGGCTTTGAACTCGCGATCCTCCTGCCTCAGCCTCCCAAGTGCTAGGATTACAGGCATGCGCCACCATGCCCTGCTCAGTCTTTTCTTTTCTTTTAATATTTATTTATTTTAGTTGTACACAATGCCTTTATTTATTTTTATGTGGTGCTGAGGATCAAACCCGGGCTGCGCACGTGCTTGGCGAGCGCTCTACCGCTGAGCCACAATCCCAGACCCCTTTTCTTCTTCTTCTTCTTTTTTTTTTATCCCTTTTCTCTCTTTTTTTTTTTTTTTTTTTTTTTTTTTTTTTTTTTTTGTGGTACTGGGGATTGAACTCAGGGGCACTCGACCACTGGGCCAAGTCCCCAGCCCATTTTTGTATTTTATTAGAGACAGGGTCTCACTGAGTTGCTAAGTGCCTCGCCATTGCTGAGGCTGGCTTTGAACTCGCGATCCTTCTGCCTCAGCCTCCCAAAGTGCTGGGATTACAGGCGTGCGCCACCGCACCCGGCTCTTTTCTTATTCTTTATATATTTTTGATGTTTTAAAGATTCAAAATAAAATTTCTATAAAAAAGATCACTTTCTTTTAATTCCCTGCTTTGAAAGAGCTCCCAGAAGAAAGGCTGCAGGAAAGGCAGGCAAGCAAGATTAGGTAAAAAAATCTCTCTATTTAATCTTATTTGATTCTGATACCAACTAGAACCTTGACACTGATAAGAATAAAGAGGCATTTCCCATCTCAATCTAATTTTATAAAGACTTTAAGTAATAAAGATTATTGGAGTAGAATGTATGTGTTTGTGCCTTCTGAAATTATATTTGAAATATTTACTTAACATCAAGGCAAAGCTTCCAAATACTAGACACATTAAAATGCTAAAGCAGGCTAGTTAGTAGACAAAATACTGTTTCCTTTTTTTTTGGTACCAGGGATTGAACCCAGGGGCACTTAACCACTGAGCCATATCCCCAGCACCCCCCCCCCCTTTTTTTATATATATTTTATTTAGAAACAGGGTCTTGCTAAGTTGTTTTAGTGCCTAAGTTGCTGAGGCTGGCTTTGAACTTGTGATCCTCCTGCCTCAGGTTCCCCAGCTTCTGGGATTACAGGAGTGCACCACCGTGCCCGGCAACACTGTTTCCTTGAAGACAAGGAAGCCTTGTAATGTTGCATATGTGATGACAAGTATATAACCTTTAGCTAACATTTTATTACCTGGTGGCCGATTTGAAAACTCTGGCAGTTTAGGGCCTGTGTTGTCCAAGTTAATTCCTTGTTCTCCAGGCAATGGTTGCTGATCGGCCTCCTCCAGACCAGCTGGACGAGCATCTGGGGTGCTAAAAAATAAGTAACATATTTGAGAGTAAGCTATCTAGGAAATACATGAAACTAGCTCAACTGGTCCCCTATCTGAAGAACTACAATCTATTTACGTTATCATTCTTACGGTTATTTACATCTCTCTAGTCTGGATAAAATAGTCAATACTGGCATAAAAATAACCTGGCAAATTCTTTACATGTTAAAATCCACTTTAATAGCACAGTATTTACTAAAAATGCTTTTCACAAATTTTTAAAAATTTTTTAAGTTGTAGATGAATACAATCTTTATTTACTTATTTTTATGTGGTGCTGAGGATCTAACCCAGTGCCTCATGTGTGCAAGGCAAGCGCTCTACTGCTAAGCTACAACCCCAGTCCCTTCACAAATTCTTGATATAATGTTTTTCATGCAATCACCCATTCCTTACATATTTTAAGGCCTGGACTTGGTTTGGGACTATCAATTATTATTATTATTATTATTTTGGTACTCAGGATTGAATGCAGGGGCACTTGACCACTGGGCCACATCCCCAGCCCTTTTTGTATTTTATTTAGAGACAGGGTCTCACTGAGTTGTTAAGTGTGGGACTATCAATATTATAAATCACTGTTCATGTGAAACCACAGTATCTTCAGTGTAGCTGGAGAATCAAGCTCTAGTAATTCATAACACCTTGCAACAGGTTCTAAATTAGCTAATGGAAATGATATTTGGGGAACAAAGAAAGGTGGAAACCACAAGAAAGTAAATTACATTTTGCTATAGAATGAGTACTTACAGAGATAACCACTGGCTTTGGGATATATTCATTTTTACCAACCTTAGAATTTTTAGTGAGGGGAGGAAAAAAGTGAAGAAACTTACCTACTAACACCCACATTTCCAGGGAACCAGAGTGCTCACATCCCTCATTTAGTTTGTAATCTTACTCCCAGCTGTACCTTTCTTTCCTACTTTTAGTTTCTGTATGTCTTGATTGTGGTCACCCACTTTTAGATAGTATTTTGTCTCATACTCTGGACAGTTTCATAAGCCACCATAAATCCATTTTTAAAATTTTATTTATTTTTTATTTATTTTGTGGTGCTGGAGAGTGAACCCAGGGCTTTGTGCATGCAAGGCAAACACTCTTACCAACTGAGATTTATCCCCAGCCCATAAATCCATTTTAAAAGCACCAGCACATAGAAATTTAGAACCTGAAACAGATCTTCAGAACATCCAGATCCCTAAATCAATTTGTTCCTTATATGGCTTTCCTCTCACTTAAATTATGGGCAAGGACTCTACAATATCCTTTAGTTTCAAAGAATTCTATAGCTAAAATCAACAAACAAACTCAGATATCTTCTTTAGTCCCTTCACATTACAGATGAGAAAATAAAGTTCCAGAGAGGTACAAGAGACAGGAAAAAGGTTCCATGGCAAGCTAGTGGAAAAACTGGGAGCAGGTGATCTTCCTACCTACGAGCTCTGATGCTGTATAAGGTCCTTTTCATAAAATATAGAACCAAAAAGTAAGCCATCTTCTTCAAGGTTGTTTAGGACAGTAAAAATGCATACTAACCAGCCTACTGGGAGAAATAAAATAATCATCCCCATAAAAGTGTTATTCCAAAAGGTTGATAGATGAATTTAACTGAGGAGAATGGCAGAATACAAACAATAATAAATGCTGGAGAAGATATAGAGAAAAAGGAACAATTTTACACTGTTGATGGGATTGTAAGTTAGTACAATCACTATGGAAATCACTATAGAATTCCCCAAAAGACTAGGCATAGAATCACCATATGACTCAGTAATACTACTCCTCAGCATTTATCCTAAATAATTAAATTCAGCATATGATAGTGATACATGCATACCCATGTTTATAGCGGCACAACTCATAACAGCCAAACTATGGAATCAGACTAACATGTCCATCAATGGATGAATTGATAAAGAAAATGTTGTATATATACACAATAGAGTTTTATTCAACCAAAATAAAATTATATTATTTTCAGGAAAATGAATGGAACTTGAGAACATCATATTGAATAAAATAAGTCAAACTCAGAAAGTCAAGGGTCGCATGTTTTCTTTCCGTTTTTGAAGTTATAGAGGAAAAAGGAAAAGAAAGGTGGGAGAGCTCATGAAAATCAAAGAGCAGAGTAGAGGAAAGGGAGGTGAGAGGGAAGGGATGGAAAAGGGAAAATAATGGGAAATGATATTGGCCAAATTATATTGTTATATTGTGTATATACAAATATGTAACAATGAATCCCATCATCATGTATAACTATAATGCACCAATAAAAATATGAGAAAGAAGAATTTAACTGAGGAGGACCTATTAGAAAAAATAGATAATTAAAGGCTTTAGGATTGAATTCAGGAAAATACACTGTTAATATACAATGATTAGCTTTTAATGTATAAAATTCAAGAACAGCTAGTATAATTAGACTACAAAGAATGTTGTGGGAAGGCTGGGGTAAAGGTAGATACTTTTAGTTTGAACATTTAAGCTTATTTAAATAAACCTCCCTTCTTTTTTTCCTATAGTTCTAACAGTTTATTTCAATAAATCCTTTTTACATTCATTGGTCATTATTCCCTGTTAGTAAATTCCAGTTTAATGACTAAAGGCTGGAAATCCAGCTTAATCAATATTTCTTCTAAAAAATTTTTATCAAAACCAGAAACATGACTTAAATTAATACTTAGTTTCAGGAAATGAAGTGTAAATTGTTACTTGGCCTTTCTACTGTGATCCTGCAAAAGAGCTCATCTGGAGAATGTTTACTGAAAGGGTAATTTAAAAGTTACAATCATCTTAGTATGGGGTTTAAGCTTGTAGGGATGATAGAGTCTTTAAAGAAAAGGTATCAGTGCAAAAGAACATTATTTTTTTGGTACCAGGGATTGAATCCAGGGGTGATTTACCACTGAGTCACATCCTCAGGCTTTATTTTTATCTTGAGACAGGGTCTCACTAAGTTGCCTAAAGCCTTTGCTAAATTGCTAAGGTTGGCATCAAACATTTTTTTAAATTTTTTTCTTTTTTTAAAATATTTTTTTAGTTGCGGTGCTGAGAATCAAACCCAGGGCCTCCCACGTGCCAAACAAGTACTCTACCACTGAGCCACAACACCAACCTGGCATTGAACCTTTGATCTTTCTGCCTCAGCCTCCAGAGCTGCTGGGATTACAGGTGGTGCCACTATGCCTAGCTAGAAGAACATTTTTATTTGCGAGACAGAAGGGAGTCTTCATAAGCAGTTTTTATTCCCAGAACACATTTGGCCTCCCTAGCTCCCCAACAGCCATAAGCATGAAGCCGGTGTTTTGTGGAGCTGCAGTATGGTAGCACTGGTTACTTTTTAGGTTCTGAGTACCACAACCCCCTGGGAAAGGGCAGAACTATCAGCCTATTGCAACATATCAACATCATTTGGATCCTTAAACAAGGGAACTGTAAGGAAAAAAAAATTGAGGTAATCAGAGATATGTAATCACAGTTTGGATATGTGAGATTATTAAGGAAGTATTAGCTTTCTAGATGTACTATGGTATTACTGTGTAGTCATACAAAATAACTGTCCTGCTAGGGACATAGTGGCATATGCCTTGAATCCCAGCTACTTGGGGGCTGAGGCAGGAATATCACAAGTTCCAGGTCAGCCTCAGCAACTTAGTAAGACCCTGTCTCAAAATAAAAAGGAATGGGAGTGTAGCTCAGAGGTAGAGCGCTTACCTAGCATGTGTGAGGCTCAGGGTTCAATCCTCTGTACCACTAAAAAAAGAAACTTTCCTTATTTTTCAGAGGTAGGCATTGAAATAGAGTAAAAATTACCTTGAAAGAATCAAGAGGATAATGGAAGAAAATATAAATGAAGGCAAGATAGGCTATGATAATTGTTGAAGCAGAAAGATCTCATTGTACTATTCTAATTTTATATATTCTACAATTTTTCATCAATGAAAGTGTCCACATAAAAACAAATGAATAAAATTTGAGGCAAAATTATCATAACCTACTTTAGATCTTGCTGACTATTTTTCTTCTTCCGAGGGGGTTTCTTCTTCTTAGGTTTATTTGCGTTGGTATTATTTTGCTTATTGTTTACCCCAAAATGACCTGCAGAGATGTCACTCTGCAATAAGTTGACCAACAATGGGCTGGTTAGCGTTACATCCTTATTGACAGGAAAGCCTGGATTTTGACCACAGGATATCTGATTTCCATTGGGTGCTCCACTGAAAGGTGCATTGAAAGGCATCCCATGGCCTGAGAAGTGGTTTCCCGAGGCATTGTTTCCCTGCATGGCCTGCACATGGGGGGGGACCATGTTGGTTTGTTGCATGCTAACATCAGGCATCATCTGAGACAAGCTGACATCATTATTTGCTGTAGTTGCAGGATCACCATGCTGCTGGGCCATGTGTGGGTTGGGCCCTGGTGGCCTTAGGACCTGTCCCTGAATCCCCATAACCTGAGATGGACTGTTGTTCACAGGCCCTTGCTGGGGCAGCATTTGTCCTGACATCTGTCCCGTAAACTGCACCATGTTTCCTTGCATGTTCGGAGTTGGTCCCCTCATTATCTGTGCTGGTCCCGGCATGACACTGGATTGGTTCTGTGTGTTAAACTGCTGCTTATTCCCCTGCATCTGATTGGTCATAATCTGTTCTATCATTGGGTTCTGTTGGAGCAAAACTTGTCCCTGAGGCCCCATCATCGGGTTATGTGGTGCCATCATTTGTGGGCCCTGCTGGGACAGCATCTGCTTGGGTGGGGTCATCCTTTGAGGTGAAGGCCCAAGATTTTGGTTCTGAGGGTTCACCATCATCTGGCCCTGTGGCATAAGCTGGGCCCTTGAAAGGATCATAGGGTTCTGAGGGTTCAGAGTTCCTTGTTGCGGGACCATCTGGCCCTGGGAGGGCACAATCTGCTGGTGCATGCCCATCAGCTGAGAAGGTGGGCCCTGTTGGGGCTGGCCTTGCATGTTGCCCAGGTTCACCTGTGGAACCCCAGAACTACCAGCCTGCTGGTTGTTCATGTTGCCATGAATTCCCATGAGGCTGGGCTGCATCATATTTTGTGGCCCGTGGGACACCTGCATCTGGTTTTGAGGACCAGCTCCTTGACCACCTTAAAGGAAAAAAAGAAAAAAAATGCAGTTTCAGAAAAATATTATTACCTTATTGGTATTAAGATACTCAAATAACCTTTCTTAGAAAAATATCTATCACCCATATATGCACTGACCAACATAAATGAGCTGTTTGACATTCTTTTTTATTTGGGGGGGTACAGGGATGGAACCCAGGGGTGCTTAACTACTGAGCCACATCCACAGTTTTGTTTTTTCTTTTTTCTTTTATTTTGAGACAGGATCTCACTGAGTTGCTTAGTGCCTCGCTTTTGCTGAGGCTGGCTTTGAACTTGTGATCCTCCTGCTTCAGCCTCCTCCCAAGCTGCTGGGATTACAGACATGAGCCACCACACCTGGCTTAACATATTTTTTGTGAGTTCTTTAAACTATGGAGATGTGATATGGGATAACTGTTTACATTTTCCATGACCATGAAACAGAGGAAGAAAGAAGGAGATATAGTTTCTTTACTCTTGAGTGCTGACTTAAAGACAACATTTCAAAAATCAAAAACTTTCTTTCAGATTAAGAGAAAGGCAGTATTTTGCTGTTTTCACATGACTTGTGGCTACCTTATTATGAAGAAAACTAAAACAAAACAAGAAACAAACAAAAAACAAAGAAAAACAACATTCTACACTACTGAAGTAAATAAACTCTGCTATAAATGAGCCAGGGAAACAAAGAATGTGCTGTGTTCTCTTAGGAAAACCCCCAATAATGCTTCTTGGAAAATTATGACTCTCAAAGGCTAGTCTGTGCTATTTGGATGCTGCCCTTTAAAGAAGAGAATACCTAATATTTCCTAAGGACAGGTCTTCTTTGCTCTGGTGTGGTAAAAATTATTTAATCCTGAAATAATGCAGAGCCAACTGACCAGATGACTCATCTGGAAGCTGCAGTCAAGGGGATGTTAAAAGTTCAGTGACTGGGCTGGGGTTGTGGCTTAGCGGTGGAGCGCTCGCCTAGCACGTGCGCGGCCCAGGTTCGATCCTCAGCACCACGTAAACATAAATGCATTGCATTGTGTACAACTAAAGCAAATAATAAATATTAAAAAAAAAAAGTTCAGTGACTGTATGTATACCCTTTGAGAGTCTCTAGTGAACCATAAGGGACATGTTCTATTCTTCTAATTTAGAGAAGGGGTGCTGCGTGGTCTACTTCAGTGTTTATTATTGGGTCCTTGAGATTTTTCTGTAGCTACTTGGATTACCTACCCTCCCTTACCTCCCCCCTTTTTTTGTTAAGTCCTAGAAATGGAACCCAGGGCTTCATGCATGTTAGGTAAGTGCTCTACCTGTGAACCATATCTCCAGCTCCTACTTCTAGCTTATTTTATCTCTTTTATTTTTCACTTTTAAGTGGGGACTAAAAAGTGGCCATAATGAAGTTATAAATCCAGTTCATGTTCCAGCCAGAGAGGCAGGGGACAAACTGTCCCTTGTTCACACTATCCAGACTTTTCCTGAATCTCAAGGAAGACTCACTTCCTTGCCTCTGTGGAGTTTAGCTGGCAAGAGAGATAATACAAACAGACAAGTATTTTTTCAGGAAGCAGTAAAAGCTAACCAGAGAAATAAAATAGGACAACAGAATAGAAAATGACAGACAAAAGTAGAGCTACTTTAGAAAGACTAAATGGGGAAATCAAAACAATAGGGGCATATGAAAGATACCATATAAAATATGATAGCTGTTCTAGGGTGGAAAATTATGTTTAATTATGCTTTAAATAAAACTTCCAATAAGCCTGTAATCCTAGTGACTCAGGAGGCTGAGGCAGGAGGATTCCAAGTTCCAGGGCAGCCTGGGCAACTTAGCAAGACCCTGTCTCAAAATAAAAAAGAGCTGGGGATATGGCCCCTGTGTTCAATCCCTAGTAGTAATAAATATTAAATAAGTAAATAAATAGCTTCTTATAAAAACATTAATTCACATAACTCATGAACATAGTTTTGTATTGGCAGACAGCTAAAGTCAAATAATTTGTTTTCCCTTCAAGAGACAGTCTGAAATTTTCTTCATTAAGTTAGAATTTTTCCTCATTCCTAGGTGATTTACAATTAAAATTGGAATCACATAACTAAACTAACTCTGGAGTGTGGAGGACCGTTCTGAAAATATTTGATCCATGTCAGTCCAAACTGTTTGAAAGGATAAGTGGATTAGGCATGTGGTCGGTCCCTAAGCAACCAGAAAACCAGAAACATGAATTTTTGGGCTTACACAATACTACTTTACAAATATTACTCTTTAGTCATTCCACTGTATCTTATTTCCTCTCCAAAATTTCTTCTTATATACACTACACTTTTGGCATTAAATTGGTACTGATTGATTTTGAAAAATACTACAGTGTACAACAGAATTTAGACTTTTGGCATAAACAAAGCTAACATGTATTACATATAGATTTTAAAAGTTGCAATTATCCCAACATGCCATATGCCTACATGCCTTTTTATCTCCAGTTTCCTCTGCCAGAAATGCCTTTTTCCTTTTACTACTTGAGCAAGCCCTAACTCAGGAGTCAGCAAACTCCTCGAGTGGGCCAAATCAGGCCCACTGCTGGTGTATTAAGTAGACTTGAGTAACTGCAACAAAAAAACATATAACCTAAAATATTTACTATTTGGCCCTTTACGGGGGGTGGGGGGGAGCCTAACTCTAGCTCTAACTCAAGTTCCACCTCCTTTTCTTAGATGTTTCTAGGATCCTGAGACATTTTGCCTATTTTTCACATTATCAGGTACTGTTCTGAATGATTATATATGCATTTGAAAGTAAGGGGTGAGACCAGGAATTATTTATTAATCTGCATACCCCTATTGCCTACCAAGGCATCGCCTACATGATGCTCAATAAATGCTAGTTGAATAAATTATAGAAAACAAACCTGCATGCTGGACACTTTGATTTGCTTGCAGCTGAGGGGCTCCTGAATTCCCAGGGGTGGTTGCTGTGGTAGAAGGCACCTGACCTTGCATAAAGTTCGGATTGGCCTGTCCTGCTGAGAAGCCAGGTGGGAGGCGTTTAGGCATTCCTTAATAGAAAACAATGAGTAAGGCAGTTACCTAGCAAATTTATACTCTTGCTTAGATATGGAATGAATAAGGAAGGATGAGCTGCATGAAGTCTCCACTGGCTTAGCTCTCTCTGTCACACTGGTAGGATCTTTAATAATAAGGTTGGGAAAGATGGTTAAAAAAATCAACACAATCTCTTACATGAGCATTGTCAAAATGGAAAAGAAATACTAAAAAATTTACACTTAGAACATGCCAAGGAAAAAATGGCAATCTGCTCCCTAAATGTGATCTGAGGCCACGCCACAGCAAGGTTTGAGGGTTCACTTTTCTCTGTAATACAATGGACCCCAAAACTTTACATACTTTAACAAAGGCACCAAAGTAATATGTTAAATTCTCTCATATTCAAATAAATTGATATGAAATACTATAAAACAGAGAGCTGGGTCCTGATATTAAGGATACATACACGATTTTTTTTTTTCCTTTAAGAAAAATGAATGACAATCTCCTTTGCAGTAAAATTTCCCCCTAATGTTGTGCCTGTCTCTTTGGAAGAGACCAGAGATTAGAAACAGTTCACAGGAGCTTCAAAGTGAGGTTATGTTAAACTTATCATTATGCCTTTCTCTCATAAAGTTTGCTGTAATTCTGACAGCTAAGGCACCAAAAACCATGCTCTAATGGAATCTTACTCAAGTATTACTTCCTTTTACAAAGGCCTAATTTCAGAAAACAAATTTGTAACAAGGAGAATCTCAGACCCACTCATTGTTTGTAACACAGGCCTTGATGTGGCCAGATCACCTAGGTGAGCATATCATCTGCTCTATGAAAGCATTAAGACCTAAAGCTTGCTTAAAATTTTCTTGCACTTCTCCATTTTTTTTTAAGGGCCAAATTTTCAATACCCTGAAAAACTCTTTGTAGACAAATATGCACTTGTCCTTTCTTTAGCAGTGACAAGTCCCCACTTGCATGCTTCCATTGTAATTAAATCAGTAATCATATTTGCAGGAGAGACTACCCAGCTTCCACTGATCCAGGACTAGATGCCCAGAACAGTGAAGTATGGAGTTGAAACATTCTTGCATTTTCTAAAAACTTCTTAGGATTCAAATATTAGAGCCTGCATGTCAGCAAAATTAATTACAAGAGAGTGAGAAGACTGATGAGCAACTTAATTTCACCAGAAACCATGGGAACATGCCTTTGCTATGTTACACTAAAGATGCAAGGGTTTTTTTCTGGGTAGGCAATGGGTGTCTTTTGGTGGGGGATATGTTTATCAGATGACAGTATTACTGACACTCTCTATAACTTACTGAAAAGCTCCAAGCACATTCATGTGCACTAGATCAATGATTAATAAGAATAAATAATAAACATGGAGATGGATAAGTTTTACTGTAATCGTTTTACCTCTCACACATTAAGCTCCATTGCTTTTTCTTCATACAAGAGGCACCTTACAAAATAAATAAATAAATCTCCTTTAGGTATAACTAGTGGAATTCCCTCTCTGAGGAGCAGGCATTGGCATTATAAAACTACAAAAGTCAATGATTTCTGAACTTATTCCCCTTTAATACTTTAATCAAAGTTAACAAATACCATGCTTACTATTTTACTAACTAGGATTATCAAAATTGGTAACTAGAAGGGCATTTTCCCCAATAAGACCCTGTATTTATCCTTATTTTTGCCCTACTGCACAATCTTAATTTTTTCAGTAGCCACGAAGTTTAAGTTGTTAATAAAATGTATGTTTCTTCTGGACATTTTAATTTACTAGTATAAGATCAAGCAAAAAAAAAAAATCTGCAAAACAAAATGAAATCTCTATATTGAATTTTACCTGCAATTTATCCAGAGATCTAGCTTATATTTAATCAATAAAATGCTGCATAATGTATCAAAATAATAATGCATCAAGTTAACTAAGTTATATTGTCACCACCATTTCACAAAAGCAAATAATTACATCCTTATTTCACTCCCTCCATTAACTCTAAAAACTTAAGTTCTACTCAGATCTATCTCCAACAAATTTACCAACATAAATAGCTTCAGTATTCCTCACCTCCTAGGCCTGGATGTAAACTCTGTGGCCCCTGGTTTGGTGGTTGCTGCTGCATCACCATGAAGTTAGGTGGCACATTTCCCTGTTGAACCATAGGATTCCGACCTGGAGAGCTGACGGGCTGCTGAAATCCCTGGGGAAGTGGGTTATTTTTGAGGTGGCCTTGGTCCCATCTGCTGCTGAGTTTGGTTAACCGTTGGGGAGGATGCAGGGGATCCCTGCTGGAAGGAGGAGGGTGAGGAGGCAGGAGACTTGTTGGTGAGGTGGGGCTGCTGCAGGGGGGTTGGGACCCTGGAGGGCCCCCCCTGTAAGCTCTTCATCTGAGGAGCTGTGAACTGGCCTGGGTTGCTCATCTGAGGAAAGTTTGCATGGGCCTGTGAGGCTTGCTGGCTGCCAAAGGGATATGGAGGGGGAGGGTGGGAAGGTGTCTGTACCGTGGCTAAGGATGGTCTTGCCTGGAGTTGCTGTTGCATTGGGCCAGGCAAGGGAGACTTCTTCCACCCTTGGTTTGCAGTCATTGTGCCCAGAGAACCCTGGGCTGGAGGAGGCTGAAGGGCTCCAGAAGGCAGCTGGTTCCAGCCTGGAGGAACAGGCACCTGAGTTGGGGCAGTAAACTGGGGTCGAATCCCCTGTGGCTGCTGCTGCTGCTGCTGATGTTGCTGTGGGGGTCTTGCCTGCAATTGTTGTTGCTGTTGCTGCTGCTGCTGCTGCTGCTGCTGTTGCTGCTGTTGTTGCTGTTGCTGCAGCTGGGGAAAATTAGCTGGGTTCATTTGTCTGTTCACAGGGACAGGCTGCATTGGGTGATGAGGAGGAGCTAAAGATCCTGAGGGATGACTCTGCTGTTGCATATGGAGCCCAGAGAGGAGTGGATCCATTGCATCTGTTAAAGACAGTCAACAAAGCAATAATCGACCTACTGCAACCTACATGCTTAAAGCAGCCCAGTACCATTCATGTTACCATGTTTGCATGCACCTTCTATATACAAACAACATACCAAGGATGCTTTAAAAAGAGCTTATGGTTCAACAGTGGATATAAGAGCCAACCATAAATGTGGATAGCAGTAATTTCCAAATCATGTAACTAGGGAACTGTGTTAATCACTGTTATAAGAAAACAAAATGAAATTGTCAATCGTAAATACTGGATCTAACATCCTTAGAGAAGTTTGCTTTTTATGGTAGGATGTAAGTGCCTCCAATATGTTAATTTTGAATCTCAAATAGGCAGTATAAAGTATGATGCATTTACCAAATTTACTTGACTACAGAATTCTGTCATGAAATATTTTGCAATAATAAGTAGGTCCAGGCATGCTTTTTAGGAATGTTGGGGTATTAACTGATAACAATGAGAAATTCTGAGAAGGAAATGATGATGTTTAGCTTGAAGATATCAGAGCAAAATTTGTAAAGAAGGCAGCATTTAAGTTGGGTAGTTAAGAATACAGTATAAGGGCTGGGGTTATGGCTCAGCGGTAGAGTGCTCGCCTAGTATGTGCACTGCCCAGGTTCGATACTCAGCACCACATAAAAATAAAGGCATTGTGTACAACTAAAACAAATAAATATTTTTTTTAGTTGTACACAATGCAATGTATTTTATGTTTACGTGGTGCTGAGGATCGAACCCGGGCCGCGCACGTGCGAGGCGAGCGCTCTGCCGCTGAGCCACAACCCCAGTCCCACAAATAAATATTTTTTAAAAAAAGAATACAGTATAAGAAATAGGTCAAATTTTATAATCATCTCTATAGAAGTTGCAGGTTCTTCAATCCTCAAAGATTGGTGGTATCATTACCTGACTGAGAAGCGGGGCGAGGGGTCCTGGGCTGCAGCTCTGGATTGGGGCCTGGTGCCATCATGGAAGATGACACATTTCCACCCTGGGGTATCATAACAGTGGCAGGACTGGCCATTCTCATTAATCCTAGGGGGAAAAAAATAAAGATCCCTAAAATAAAGTATTGGAATAGGCATAATTTTTGTTTTTAATGATATATTTCAAGAATGTGAAAAGGTATAAAGTATTTCTGTGTTATCTACCTTTTTAAAATCTAAAACCTTTGCTCCCTCTCCTCCCAGTACATATATAGATATATCAGAAGCCCCCCACTACTTCTATTCCATTTCCTTCCTCTTATTATACTATAATTTGTGTTAAAAGTTCCATGAATGTTTCTGCATTTGTAGGTAAACTGCACAGCATATTTGTATGCTTTTAATCTTTGTACAAGCGGCACCACACTAAATATATTCTTCTTCAGTTTCCTTTTTTACTTAATATTATTTTTCGAGACTCATCCCTCGACAGCTGTTAAGTACTCCATGTATAGAACCATATATCTGTCCTCTGCTAATGAACACTAAGGTTTAATTTTTTTCAAACCTTTTATTCTTTTTTTTTGTAAAAATGCTTTTATTCATTCTCTTCAGATAAAGAAAATGTCAATTATCCATACCAAATAATAAGAAGTACATGAAATCACTATGATAATTCAGGTTGACCCATAGAAGCTGCAGTTTCAGCTCCCTTCTCAGATACTAAAGTTCTTGGATGTTATAGTGGCATAGTATTTGCACATAACCTATGCACATCTTCCCATATACTCAAAATAATCTCTTGATTACTTATAATACCTAATACAATGTAAAATTTATGTAAATAGTTAAATTGTACTGTGTTATTTAGGGAAAAATAGCAAGTAAAAAGTCTGTACATGCCGGGCGCGGTGGCGCATGCCTGTAATCCCAGCACTTTGGGAGGCTGAGGCAGGAGGATCGCGAGTTCAAAGCCAGCCTCAGCAATGGCGAGGCACTTAGCAACTCAGTGAGACCCTGTCTCTAAATAAAATACAAAAAAGGGCTAGGGATGTGGCCCAGTGGTCGAGTGCCCCTGAGTTCAATCCCTGGTATCAAAAAAAAAAAAAAAAAAAAAGTCTGTACATGTTCAGTACAGATACAATATAGTAGGCCCAACTATACTGAATCCTTGGATGCAGAGGCCAATTGTGTGTGTGTGTGTATGTATCCATGCCTACTTCAGTAAATTCTCCCTGGCTAACATCAAACTAATCTCCACAAAGGTTGGCAAATCCAATTTCAGAGCTTAACAAGAACAGATATAACCTTTTATTCTCACATTTTTGCAAAGTCGTGTATTTGTTATGAATTTTTTTTTAATTTTTTTATTTTAGTTGTTGAGGACCTTTATTTTTATTTATTTATTTATATGCCATGCTGAGAATCGAACCCAGTGCCTCACATATGCTAGGCAAGCACTCTACCAGTGGGCCATAACCCCAGTCCTATTATGAATTCTTATGGACATGTAAGAGTATCTTTAGATTATATTAAAAGACTTAGAATTGCTAGGCAGCAAGTCTTAGCATCTTCAGTTTTACTAATTATTGGCAAACTGCTCTTAAAAGTGTTTATAACGGGGCTGGGGTTGTAACTCTGGCAGAGTGCTTGCCTAGCATGTGTGAGGCACTGGGTTTGATCCTTAGCACCACATAAAAATTAATAAAATAAAGGTGGTGTGTCCATCTACAACTAAAATACATATATATATATATATATATATATGCATACATATATTTTAAAGTGTTCGTATCAACTCATTAATTAGCAGCCTGAGAAATCCTCTTTTTCACATCTTTGTAATTTCTGACACTGTTAGGTTTTTTTTTTTTTTTTTTTTTTTTTTTTTTGGTACCAGGGATTGAACTCAGGGGCACTCAACCACTGGGCCACATCCCCAGCCCTTTTTTGTATTTTATTAGAGACAGGGTCTCACTGAGTTTCTAAGTGTCTCGCCATTGCTAATAGCTGGTTTTGAACTTGCAATCCTCCTGTCTCAGCCTCCCAAGTGCTGGGATTACAGGCGTGCGCCACCGCGCCTGGCTCCACTGTTAGGTTGTTTAGGATTTAGTATCTGCGGTCATCAGTGAGAATAGCCTATAATGATCTTCTCCTGTCCTTTGATTTTCGGCATCAAGATTACAATAACCTCAAAATGAGTTCAAAATCATCTTTCCTCTCTTTCTATGCTCTGGAAGAATGTGGGTATTTGTCCTTTACCTGTAAAACCATCTGGGCCTAAACAAATTTTCAATTATTTTCTTACATGCTTATGGACTTTTCAAGTTTTTTATGTCTTGTTAAGTTAGTTTGGCTAAATTATAATTCTGCTAATGCTTTGAAGTTTGTCAGTATAAAATTATTTATATGATATCCTGTTAATATTCTTTTTTAAAAATTGAGATATAACTCACATACTATAAAAACTTATCCTTTTAAGGGTATATTTTATTCATTCTTTACATTGTCTGTGCCTTCTCTCTCTCTCTCTCTCTCTCTTTTTAAATATTTATTTATTTGCTTTAGGTTGTACACAATGCGTTTATTTACGTGGTACTGAGGATCGAACCCGGGCCGCGCACGTGCTAGGCAAGTGCTCTATCACTGAGCCACAAACCCAGGCCCCTCTTTTTTTTTATTTAGTAGTTTTAACCAGATTCATCAGTTTAAACTGTCCTTTCAAAGAAAATTTTTTGGTTTTGCTGCTCTGTTTTATTGTTTTTCCCAACTCATACTATATCTCTGCTTTCCTTTTTATTATTCCTTTTTTTTTCTAAATATTTATTTATTTACTCTAGTTGTACACAATGCAATGCATTTATGTTTATGTGGTGCTGAGGATCGAACCCGGGCCGCGCACGTGCAAGGCGAGCGCTCTACTGCTGAGCCACAACCCCCCCCCCCTTATTATTCCCTTTCTAACTTATTTCTCTCTCTCTTTTTTTTCCATTCTTAAGTCAGATATTTTGCTTTTCAACTTGTAATTGATGTGCTTATATAGGAGGGCTTAAATTTTCTTCTACATACTGTAATGGCTACACTGCAAAATTTTGTACTATTCTTTTTAAAATATTTTTTTAGTTATGCATGAACACAATATCTTTATTTTGTTTATTTATTTATTAACACTGATTTATTTACTTTAGTTGTACACAATGCAATGCATTTATGTTTACATGGTGCTGAGGATCAAACCCGGGCCGTGCACGTGCAAGGCGAGGGCTCTGCTGCTGAGCCACAACCCCAGCCCTGATTATTTATTTTTATGTGGCGCTGAGGATTGAACCTAGCGCCTCACATGTGCAAGGCAAGCACTCTGCCAAAAATATGGAATGTTTTGTCTAGGTTTTCTTTGGTTGGTTTTTGTTTGCTACTGACTTTTGTTTGCTATGGTCATAAAACAGATCTGTGTGATATTAATACCCGGTATTTACTGAAACTTGTTTTGGGAATAATCCATAATCACTTTGTGTAAATGTTCCATTTATCTTTGAAAAGATTAATAACTCTTGGGTTACTACTGCATGGTATCTACATATGTCCATCGTATAATTTAATTACATTATTCAAGCTTTCTTTATCCTTACTGAGCTTTGAAAAGTTTAATTTATCAGTTACTAACAGAAGTTTGTTGAACTCTCCTCTCAGATTCCTCTCTTTATGGAATTCTTACTTTTTTTGGGGGGGGAGGGAATTAAATTCAGGGGCACTCCACTACTGAGCCAAATTCCCAGCCCTATTTTGTATTTTATTATTATTATTATTAATTTATTTATTTATTTTTGTAGTACCGGGGATTGAACTCAGGGGCACTCGACCACTGGGTCACATCCCCAGACCTTTTTGTATTTTATTTAGAGACAGGGTCTCACTGAGTTGCTAAGTGCCTCGCCATTGCTGAGGCTGGCTTTGAACTCGCAATCCTCCTGCCTCAGCCTCCCAAAGTGCTGGGATTACAGGCGTGTGCCACCGCACCTGGCCTACCTATTTTGTATTTTATTTAGAGATGGGGTCTTACTGAGTTGCTTAGCTCTTCACTTTTTGCTTAGGTTGATTTTGAACTCACAATCCTCCTGCCTCAGCCTCCCTATCATACATATTTTGAGGCTAGGTTAAGTACAGAAAAATTTAGCTATCTTCTTGGTGAAATTTTTCCTTTTACATCATATAGTAGCTTGATTCATTTATATGCTTTTCATTTTAATGTCTATCTAATTTGATAAGAATATTGTTATACCTCTTTTTCTTGGTTAATATTCACCTGGTTTAATCTTTTTTTTCCTATCCTTCTAACTTTGAACCTTCTGAGTCCTTATATTTTATGTATTTCCTACATACAGCTCATCGTGAGATTACCATTCTGATTAATTATTTCCTTCTTATCAGTGTTCACAGTCCATTTACCTTTATTGCTAATTGCTGGTATATTCTGATTTGTCATTCTATGATTTCTATTTACCTTCCTTTTTCTATGTTGTTTTCATATTTCTCCTGAATTTTACTGGACTTTTTTCTATCATGTCCTTCCTCTCTTCCTCTCCACTACTAGTTTAGAAGTTGTATATTCTATTATTTTACTGATCTTTAAAATGTCAACAGACATACTTCAGTCTAACATCAATATGTGATATTCATTACTAAATGTCAATACTTATTTAGATTTACCCCATGTTTACCAATTATTTAGCTCACCATTCCTTCTTAGATCTTATTTCTTCCACCTTAGGTTCAATTTTCTTCTTCCTGAAGTACATCCTTGAGCAGTTCAATTAGCAAGGGTCTGTTAATGGTAAATTATCTTAGTCTCTTAAAAAGGTCTTTATTTCTACTACTCTTGATAGTATAGCTAGGTTTTTTTGTTTTGTTTTGTTTTTTTGTGGTTACCGGGGATTGAACTCAGGGGCACTCGACCACTGAGTCACATCTCCAGCCCTATTTTGTATTTTATTTAGAGACAGGGTCTCACTGAGTTGCTTAGTGCCTTGCTTTTGCTGAGGCTAGCTTTGAACTCGCAATCCTCCTGCCTCAGGCTCCCAAGCCGCTGGGATTATTTGAACTCGCAATCCTCCTGCCTCAGGCTCCCAAGCCGCTGGGATTACAGGTATGCACCATTGCACCTGGCTCATTTTGATGCTTTTTAAGTTTCTACAAGTTCTCTCCACAAATCTCTTCATGCCCTGATCATATCTTGTTTTCTTTTTTATGATTTGTATAAAACAGCCTGATATTCCTTATTACCTAAAATTCTGGAAGAAGGAAGTTCAATCCTCATTTATTAACTAACTAAGAGAAGTATGCAAGGGCTTGGGTTGAGAATGTGCCCCTCCAGTTATGACCAGTCTAGAACAACTAAATGTTAGTGAATTTGCGTGGCTGTTTCTGGGTCATTTCACTAACATATTAAACACATATTAAACACCCACCATGCAAGAAGTTAGAGAAGATAATAACCACTGTACTTGGTCTCACTGCCAAGACAGACAAGTTTCTCATTTGTCTCTCTGTGTCAGAGAGTAACATTTTTCTAAGCTATCTTTCACTGAAAATTTTGGCATCATGAGGAATACTGAATTCTAACTTCATTCTTCATGTAGATCCAAGGCAAGGTTTCATCTTTTATTCCTTCCTGGCCATTAAAACTAAAATCTTTTTGTTCCCATAAAATCTCCTTTGTTTACTTCTTTTTGTTTACATATTTGACTTTTTTTTTTTTTTGGTCCTGGGACATTCCTCTGCTTTTTTTTTTTTTTTTTTTTTTGGTAGCAGGGATTGAACTCAGGGGCACTTGACCACTGGACCCACATCCCCAGCCCTTTTTTGTATTTTATTAGAGACATGGTCTCACTGAGTTGCTAAGTGCCTCGCCATTGCTGAGGCTGGCTTTGAACTCACAAATCTCCTGCCTCAGCCTGCCAAGTGCTGTGATTACAGATGTGCACCACTGAGCCCAGCTTCCTCTGCTCTCTTAAAGGCTCAGTTATGCATTAAAAGTTGTGTTTCATCCGGCATCATTCAGTTTTGTAATTGGAGAGGGAGCTGGCTAAACATCTATCTGTTAAAACTGGATTTGTTTCTGAGGAATCCCATCCTATTTTTCAAAGGTGATAATTAGTAAGCAAGTTTTCACAAAGTAAGAAAAAGGATTTTTTAGTTCACAATGATCTTCAAGTACCTGCTGACTACATGCTCAACAATGACACTTAACTTGCAGTTTTAGTACTTAATGGAAATCTGCACTAGATCTGTGGTTCTCACCTACAGGCAATTTTGTTCCCCAGGGAACATTTAGCAATTTCTAGAGACATTTTTAGTTGGCACAACTGCAGGAAGGGAAATTGAAGCTATCACATCTGGTAGGTAAAGGCTAAGGATGTTACCCAACATCCCACAATGCAAGGGACAGCTGTTTTACAGCAAAGATTTACTGACCCAAAACAATGTATTAAGGTTAAAAACCCTTGATGAAGTGATTATTATAATATCCTTATAAATCTTAGAATACTATAAGGCCATGAAAAAAAACAGGTCCAGAATTTAGTTTTAGTTGCAAATTGCTTTTGCATATCAGCTAACTCTATTCCCAATGCTTAAGAAGATAGTACCAAGAATAATGAATGATATTGTGATATTTCAGATATACAATTACAAAGTCATTCATTATTATTTTATTTTATTGTTTTGGTACCAGGGAATGAACTCAGGGGCACTTGACCTCTGGGCCACATCCCCAGCCCATTTTTTGTATTTTATTTAGAGACAGGGTCTCACTGAGTTGCTAAGTGCCTCAACATTGAACTCGCGATCCTCCTACCTCAGCCTCCCAAGTGCTGGAATTACAGGTGTGAGCCACTGTGCCCGGCCATTTATTGTTATTTTAGAGAGAATTTTAAATCTCTTCCTTTAAAAAATTTTGTTTAGCCGGGCGCGGTGGCGCACGCCTGTAATCCCAGCACTTTGGGAGGCTGAGGCAGGAGGATCGCGAGTTCAAAGCCAGCCTCAGCAATGGTGAGGCACTTAGCAACTCAGTGAGACCCTATCTCTAAATAAAATACAAAAAAAGGGCTGGGGATGTGGCCCAGTGGTCGAGTGCCCCTGAGTTCAATCCCCGGTACCACAAAAAAAAAAAAAAAAAAAAAAAAAAAATTTGTTTAGATTAATATTAAATTTTGTTTGCTCATTTAAGTCACATTCATTAAACAAGTGAGAAAAGGAATCTTAAACTATAGTTGGCATTAAAAAAAGACAAGAGGTTAAAAAGTTACTATGACTGCAGATCATTACTGATTATTCCCAGAACTTTATACTATATATTATCACAGTTAGCGTCCTTCATTTCAATCTAAAGCTTCTAAGTTTCCTATGTTGGTATGTATGGCATTATAATTTATACTTATCTCCTAAAGATGCTTAATAAATATGCTTACTATTTGCCAGATAGTAGCTGAAAAGAGTTTGCAATTAGTGTGGTGACATCAGTTTATAATAGAGTCTTAACACTTTAAGCCTGGAGGGGATCTCTAGCATTGTTTTCAGGACATGATCAAAGATGTTTATAGGCAACTAAGGCCAGGAAATATAAATTCCTTTGGCCAGGAGTTGAGACTAGAACCCATATTTCCTGACTCTCATGCCAGGTCTATTCATTCTTTCACTAACTACATATAACTTAGCTAGGCTCTTCCAATTCTGCTTCTGTCCCTGGTTCTTCTAGTAGTAGCAACAGCGTCACCTATAATTTCTCATCAAACTGCCTTAATACCAAATTCTTGGGCTTCTGTGAGGAACTTCATTGATATATAAAGCACCAGGCTGGGTATTCCATCTACTACATGGTATCCACATCAGCCTCACAGCAGAGGTCCTGACATATACATAAAAGAGGAACTCAGGGTATGTTTGCTATGTGGGAGATCTCATCTACTTTCAAGGATGTGCTCAGAGGACAGCAGATATCATCATCTTATTTTAAAGATAAGGAAACTATTACTCAGGGAAATGTAGTTAAGTAGCTTAAGATAACCAGTAAATGTAGGGTCAGGATAAAATCCTAATTGCAATTCCTCCATTACAATTCAGAACAGCAACTTATAAATTGAGCTCTTCTATTCTGCTGCATTTCTTCAAGGTTTACTATGGTAGGCAGAGAACAAAACAGTTGAGTACAATTTCACACTCTCATTCTGCTTCAACCTCAGCAGCTGAATAAAGGATCCTTCAGGTGAAGGGGCACTGTACTGGGAGTTAGGACATCTGTAACAATAGCCCACTGTTACTTGACTTTGGGAAAATCACTTCCTGTCTTATTCGTTCCACAGCTTCCTAAGCTTTAAATGACAAAGCCAGATCAGTTCTTTTTTTTTTTTTTTTGTATTGGGGATTTAACCCAGGGACATTTAACCACTGAGCCACATCTTCGCCCTTTGTATTTTTTAGTTTGAGAGAGTCTCATTAAGTTGCTTAGGCTGGCCTCAAACTTGTGATCCTCCAGTTTCATCCTTCCAAGTCACTCAGACTAAGGTGTGTGCTACCACACCAGGAAAGAGCCAACTCAACTGCTATATTGTGTGAATCACAGAATATTAGGTTCAATCTCTAAAAGAAGAAATTTTAGGCTTACTAGAAAAAGAAACAAACAATTTATAACTCTTTCAAATTCTAAATACATAAAAACACATATTCTACATAAGGATGCAAGAATTCTACTTACAGATTCTCAGCCTCAGAGGTAGTGGAAATTAGAAAACTACATTCTCCACTATACTATAAACATCCTAAGGGTGGAAAATATTTTATTCGTTTTTTTAAAATATTTATTTATTTGTTTTAGTTGGACACAATGCCTTTAATTTTATGTGGTGCTGAGGATTGAACCCGGGCCACGCACGTGCTACGCGAGCACTCTACTACTGAGCCACAACCCCAGCCCGTTTTATTCATTTCTATTTCCAACACCTAGCATATGTCCCTTCATAAAACAGAAACTCAATAAATATTTGCTATACAGCTCAGTATTTATCAGATTTTAAGCAAAAGATTGCAAAGATCATACATTTCATGCTCTGTGATCCTAACCTCCTAGGAATGATTCATGTCTCCCTTTCCTGATGTAGCAAACAGAGATGTGGGTATGTCATGAGCCCCTGCCTCTCCTGCAGGACTCAAATGATCTTACCTTAGCAAAAAATGGAAAATAGTAAAATGTGATATGATTGAATGGGAGATCTCACCTGGACCACCGGCCATGGGAAATCCTGGTTCCATCCTAACAGAATTTCCAGCTCCCATGGGTCCATTCATTCTCACATCTTGGCTTCGGTTTTGCGCCAAAGCCAGGTTGATAGCACCTTCCCCTGAAAATGATAGTCAAGTTATAAAAAGGAAATCATAAGAATAAGAAGCAAGTATTGTTTAAAGACAGGTACACAAGAGCTTTTAGTTTTCTGTGCTTTTGAAAAGTTATGGTAAGTTTACCACCACAAAAAGGGTGTGTCAATACTACACAGATCTTTCTTCAACCTATCTGAGCAAGTTTTACTTACAAGCACAAGGAGATCATAACCAATTCTCACTTGCAATAGGGCAAATGGGCAATCATTAATGATGCATAGTGTCAACGAAGAGCTTAGAACTCTGAATGATTATTTTTAGTCAGATCACCTTGTGTGTGTGTGTGTGTGTGTGTGTGTAAAGAAGAAAATATTCTCATAAACTCTCAAAATAATAAATTTCCTTTTGGGAATTTAAAATCAGAAAGTAAAAATATGAGTAAGTTTAATGGTCAAAGAAAATATGATGGTGTAGGGACACTGTAATACTTATGAGCAAAATACCAATTTGCTTTCAATAACTGCAACATAAAAAGACTTCCAGCAGAGAAATTCATGCAATAAAGAGTAGATAGATTGGTATTAATCTACCTCCATAACATCTAATGATAAAACCAGTATTTTCATTTTTGTGGATAGGGGTGGGGGGCAGTGCTGGTGATTGAATCCAGAGCCTTGTGTATGCTAAGCATGTGCTCTACCAATGAGCTACACCCCTAGCCCCTATATAGGTAATATCACTAGAAGTATTCCCAATCAAGTAGACCCTAAACTTAGAGGCAACTTAAACCTTACTTGGTCCAATGATTAAAAAGGTCTCTGAAACAAGTTTCAGAATGTTTCTTGCACTTTATCTACAATTTTGACTATGATTACCATGGAAGACAATACCACCTTATGGACAGTTAAAATATAGCTATCCAGTGGCTGAGAAGTTTAAAGTCTGCATTCCGGAAGTCCTTCCATACCCTGGGGTCTTCGTGGATGATAAAGCAGGAAGCTAATGAGGGCACAACAGTTTCCTCTGTCCTGCCACTGATGTAAGTCAGCTTTCCATATGTAATTTAATCAGTGAGATTGGCTGGTTACAGGAAACAACATCCTACCACTGGGGGTTAAAAGATGCTCTGACTTGCCTATACTGTATAGAGTAAAAGAGAAAGAAAATACAGGTCTTAAGGATTTTCACCAATGAGAAGGGACTATTAACATATCAAACTTGCTAAGACAGTCTGAGCAGAGAGCTCTTGAAATGACATCAGATCATGTCACTTCTCTACTTAAAACTGCTCTACTATTTCCCACTGTTGTAGAAATAAAAGCCAAACATCTTAACAATATATGCAAAGCTTCAACTTATCTAGCCTAGCGCTGTTCAAATGAAATATAAGCCATACAAGTAATTTAAAATTTTTTAGAAGCCACAGTAAGAAGCAGATGAAAATAATGATAGCATTTTATTTAATCTAATACATCCAATAGATTATTATTTTAACATATAATTAGTATAAAAAATTACTGAAATAGGGCTGCAGTTGTAGCTCAGTGGTAGAATACTTGCCTCACACATGTGAGGCCCTGGGTTCGATCCTTAGCACCACATAAAAAATAAAGATACAATGTCCATCTACAACTAAAAAAAAAATTACTGAAATATTTTACATGGGGGGTACTAAGTCTTCAAAAGAAATATAAATTTTGAACTGCCCATGTCAGTTTGGACTAGCCACATTTTTAGTGCTCAACAGCCAAAGATGGCCTGTGCCACCTGTTAAACAGCCAAATTCAGCATTTTTCTACCTCTATAACCTCACTTTACATTACGTTCTCCTTCAATAATAAGGATTCAGCCCTCGTCACTTTTTAGCTTTTTAAAGGCACACAAATCTGCTTCTCACCGCAAGGCCCCTTGTACACAAAGGTTATTTCCTCTGCCCAGAACAGTTCTCTGAACTCTTTTTTATTTTATTTATTTATTTCGTTATGTACGACAGCAGAATGCATTATAATTCATATTACACATATAGAGCACAATTTTTCCTATCTTTGGTTGTACACAACGTAGAGTTACACCATTCGTGTCTTTATACATGTACTTGGGGGTAATCGTGTCCATCTCATTCCACCGTCTTTCCTATCCCCATGCCCCCTCCCTTCCTCTCCCACCTCTTTGCCCTATCTAGTGTTCACCTAATCCTCCAATGCTCCCCCGACCAACCCTATCATAAATCAACATCCTTATATCAGAGAAAACATTCAGCATTTGTTTTTTTTTTTTTGGATTGGCTAACTTCTCTTAGCATTATATTCTCCAACTCTATCCATTTACCTGCAAATGCCATGATTTTATTCTCTTTTAATGCTGAATAATATTCCATTGTGTATATATACCACATTTTCTTTATCCATTCATCTACTGAAGAGCATCTAGATTGCTTCCACAGTTTAGCTGTTACGAATTGTGCTGCTATAAACATTGATGTGGCTGTGTCCCTGTAGTATGCTGTTTTTAAGTCCTTTGGGTATAGACGGAGGAGTGGGATAAGCTGGGTCAAATGGTGGTTCCATCCCCAGTTTTCCAAGGAATCTCCATACTGCTTTCCAGATTGGCTGCACCAATTTGCATCCTCGCCAGCACTTATTGTTGTTTGTATTCTTAAAAGCTGCCATTTTGGCTGAAGTGAGATAAAATCTTAAGAGTAGTTTTGATTTGCATTTCTCTAATTGCTAGAGATGTTGACCATTTTTTCATATATTTGTTGACTGATTATATATCATCTTCTGAGAAGTGTCTGTCCAGTTCCTTGGCCCATTTATTTATTTATTTATTTTTTTTGTGGTACCGGGGATTGAACTCAGGGGCACTCGACCACTGGGTCACATCCCCAGCCCTTTTTTTTGTATTTTATTTAGAGACAGGGTCTCACTGAGTTGCTAAGTACCTCGCCATTGCTGAGGCTGACTTTGAACACGCGATCCTCCTGCCTCAGCCTCCCAAAGTGCTGGGATTACAGGCGTGCGCCACCGCGCCCGGCGGCCCATTTATTGATTGGATTATTTGTTTCTTTGGTGTTAAGATTTTTGAGTTCTTTATATATCCTAGGGATCAGTGCTCTATCAGATGTGTGTGTGGTAAAAATTTGCTCCCAAAATGAAGGCTCTCTATTCACCTCATTGATTGTTTCTTTTGCTGACAAGAAGCTTTTTAGTTTGAATCCATCCCGTTTATTGATTCTTGATTTTAATTCTTGTGCTATAGGAGTCTTATTAAGGAAGTTGGGGACCTAATCTGACATGGTAGAGATTTGGGCTTGCTTTTTCTTCTAATAAGCACAGTGTCTCTGGTTTAATTCCTAGGTCCTTGATCCACTTTGAGTTTTGTGCACGGTGAGAAATAGGGGTTTAATTTCATTTGTTGCATATAGATTTCTAGTTTTCCCAGCACCATTTGTTGAAGAGGCGATCTTTTCTCCAATGTATGTTTTTGGTATCTTCGTCTAATATAAGAAAACTCTAATTACGTGGGTTTGTCTCTGTGTCCTCTATTCTGTACCACTGGTCTACAAGTCTATTTTGGGGTCAATACCATGCTGTTTTTGTTACTATTGCTCTGTAGTATAGTTTAAGGTCTGGTATAGTGATGCCACCTGCTTCACTCTTCTTGCTGAGGATTGCTTTAGCTATTCTGGGTCTCTTATTTTCCAGATGAATTTCATGACTGCTTTTTCTATTTCTATGAGGAATGCCATTGGGATTTTGATTGAAACTGCATTAAATCTGTATAGTGCTTTTGGCAGTATGGTCATTTTGACAATATTAATTCTGCCTATCCAAGAGCAAGATAGATCTTTCCATCTTTTAAGGTCTTCTTTGATTTCTTTCTTTAGCGTTCTATAGTTTTCATTGTAGAGGTCTTTCACCTCTTTCATTAAGTTGATTCCCAAGTTTTTTTTTTTTTTTTTTTTTTTTGAGGCTATTGTAAATGGGTAGTTTTCCTCGTTTCCCTTTCAGAGGATTTGTCACTGATATGAGGAAATGCCTTTGATTTATACGTGTTGATTTTATATCCTGCTACTTTGCTGAATTCATTTACTAGTTCTAGAAGTTTTCTGGTAGATTTTTTTGGGGTCTTCTAGGTATAGAACCATATCAGCAAATAGTGCTAATTTGAGTTCTTTTTTGTATTTTATTTAGAGACAGGGTCTCACTGAGTTGCTAAGTACCTCGCCATTGCTGAGGCTGACTTTGAACACGCGATCCTCCTGCCTCAGCCTCCCAAAGTGCTGGGATTACAGGCGTGCGCCACCGCGCCCGGCGGCCCATTTATTGATTGGATTATTTGTTTCTTTGGTGTTAAGATTTTTGAGTTCTTTATATATCCTAGGGATCAGTGCTCTATCAGATGTGTGTGTGGTAAAAATTTGCTCCCAAAATGAAGGCTCTCTATTCACCTCATTGATTGTTTCTTTTGCTGACAAGAAGCTTTTTAGTTTGAATCCATCCCGTTTATTTGATTCTTGATTTTAATTCTTGTGCTATAGGAGTCTTATTAAGGAAGTTGGGGACCTAATCTGACATGGTAGAGATTTGGGCTTGCTTTTTCTTCTAATAAGCACAGTGTCTCTGGTTTAATTCCTAGGTCCTTGATCCACTTTGAGTTTTGTGCACGGTGAGAAATAGGGGTTTAATTTCATTTGTTGCATATAGATTTCTAGTTTTCCCAGCACCATTTGTTGAAGAGGCGATCTTTTCTCCAATGTATGTTTTTGGTATCTTCGTCTAATATAAGAAAACTCTAATTACGTGGGTTTGTCTCTGTGTCCTCTATTCTGTACCACTGGTCTACAAGTCTATTTTGGGGTCAATACCATGCTGTTTTTGTTACTATTGCTCTGTAGTATAGTTTAAGGTCTGGTATAGTGATGCCACCTGCTTCACTCTTCTTGCTGAGGATTGCTTTAGCTATTCTGGGTCTCTTATTTTCCAGATGAATTTCATGACTGCTTTTTCTATTTCTATGAGGAATGCCATTGGGATTTTGATTGAAACTGCATTAAATCTGTATAGTGCTTTTGGCAGTATGGTCATTTTGACAATATTAATTCTGCCTATCCAAGAGCAAGATAGATCTTTCCATCTTTTAAGGTCTTCTTTGATTTCTTTCTTTAGCGTTCTATAGTTTTCATTGTAGAGGTCTTTCACCTCTTTCATTAAGTTGATTCCCAAGTTTTTTTTTTTTTTTTTTTTTTTTTGAGGCTATTGTAAATGGGTAGTTTTCCTCGTTTCCCTTTCAGAGGATTTGTCACTGATATGAGGAAATGCCTTTGATTTATACGTGTTGATTTTATATCCTGCTACTTTGCTGAATTCATTTACTAGTTCTAGAAGTTTTCTGGTAGATTTTTTTGGGGTCTTCTAGGTATAGAACCATATCAGCAAATAGTGCTAATTTGAGTTCTTTTTTCCTATCCATATCCCTTTAATATTTTTCATCTGTCTAATTGCTCTGGCCAGTGTTTCAAGAACTATGTTAAATAGAAGTGGTGAAAGAGGGCATCCCTGTCTTGTTCCAGTTTTTGAGAGAATGCTTTCAATTTTTCTCCATCTAGAATGATATTGGTCTGGGGCTTAGCATAGATAGCTTTTACAATGTTGAGATATGATTTTGTTATCCCTAGTTTTTCTAGTGTTTTGAACACGTGCTATATTTTGTCGAATGCTTTTTCTGCATCTATTGAGATGACCATATGATTCTTATCTTTAAATATATTGATGTGATGAATTACATTTATTGATTTACATATGTTGAACCAAACTTGCATCCCTGGAATGAATCCCACTTGATTGTGGTACACTTTTTTTTTTTTTTTTTTTTTTTTTTGTGGTACCGGGGATTGAACTCAGGGGCACTTGACCACTGGGTCACATCCCCAGCCCTTTTTTGTATTTTATTTAGAGACAGGGTCTTACTGAGTTGCTAAGTGCCTCGCCATTGCTGAGGCTGGCTTTGAACTCGCAATCCCCCTGCCTCAGCCTCCCAAAGTGCTGGGATTATAGGCGTGCGCCACCACGCCCGGCTCAATGGTACACTATCTTTTTGATATGTTTTCGAATTCAATTTGCCAGAATTTTATTGAGAATTCTCTGAACTCTTCATATAGCCAGCTTCTCAAATTTCATGTGATCTTAAGTGTCACGGGTCTTAAAAGGCCTCTGCCCATCTTACTCAAGGTCAGATCATCCGTATCAGAACATTTGTTATTTCTTCAGATATCCCATGAAATCACAAATTTATTTATTTGCTTTTTAGTCAGCCTCCCCCCCCACTATACAACAGTAATCGTGTCTGCTCTAGTTCTTTAAATCTGTTGTTTCAGTATAATCCCATCATCCACTTTCACTCTCAAAAGTGTCCTAATTTAGAGAGGTATGGTGGTACATGCCTGTAATCCCAGTAACTTGGGAGGCTGAGGCAGGAGAATTGCAAGTTTGAGGTCAGCCATAGCAACTCAGCAAGACCCCGGCTCAAAATAAAAAATAAATAGGGTTTGGGATGTAGCTCAGTGGTACAGCACCCCGAGTACAAAAAAAAAAAAAAAAAAAAAAAAAAGTGTTCTAATTTAGATAAATTATATACTCACTTTAAGTATATCCTTTATACATAGAAGAGTGCTGGATACCTGCTAGATGCTCATTAGCTATATTGAGTAGTCAGCTTATCACAACCTTGCAAAGATGTACAGACATCTTTCCATTTGAAAAATGCATTTCTGGAAAATGTCACATTTTACAAAATTTCATGTTGACAATAACAGGTTTTATGTTAAAAACAGAGTAGGGGCAAACTCAAAACCTATAATAACATTTTGTAACCAGAGTGCTTTTATTAAACAATAATTGGTGAGGGCAAAATACTCAAAAACAATGGAATGGAAATGTCTGATTAGAGGTGCTGAGATAATGTAGATACAGTGATTCTCTGAGCCATTGGGACTACCATTAAGGTCGTCATAAAACTAAGTATAACCTGTCATAAGCTGAAAACCATGCAAGACTGGAGATGCATGTCTGGAGAAGGTACCTGAATGTAAATTCTCATTCTTAATTTTCCTAAAATAGAATTGAAAGAATTCTCACCTCTGCAGCAAATGAGCTAAAGGCATTTTTTACTTCTGACAATTATAATTCTTTTTATGTTTAATATTTTTTAGTTGTTAATGGGCCTTTATTTTACTTATTTGTATGTGGTGCTGAGAATTGAACCCAGTGCCTCACGCTTATCAGGCAAGTGCTCTATCACTGAGCCACAACCCCAGGCCTGACAACTATAATTCTATTTCCACTATTCCAGCTCCCCGTGTGTAGGAAAAATCACATGTGAATAAACACAATTTCTACATTATATTGCTATCATTCCCCCATTTGTTAACCGCACATATAGTAACTGATGTAAGATAAACACATGTAGAAACAACTACTGGCTCCCAAACTTGCCAATTTGTGGTTCACAAATTATATCCAATGGACAAATCCAGCTTACTTCCTGTTTATTTAAATGAAGTATTACTGAAACACAATCAAGTTCATTCATTTACCCATTACCTATGGCTGTGCTTGCTCAACAATGACAGAGTTGAACACTTGTGACAGAAAGCTTATGGCCTGCAAAGTCAAAAATATTTACTCCTGGATCTTTTACAGAAAAAGTTTGCAGACTCTTGCCTTAGATACCATGAAATTACAGAAGAGTCACAAAACGTCCTCAGGAAAAAAAATATCTCCTCAACTCCCTGGCCAAAACTCAAAAAAGGAAGGGAAGAGGGAATATTCTTCAACAGAGAATGGAATGTCAAAGAAACAACCTGTCTCTCGAACCTTGCAGCAGACACCATGAAAGTAGTAACACTTCCTCTTAAAACTCACAAAGTCATCACCCCTTTACCAGATTCTGTCACAACTTTCATAACTGTCTCAAGCCCCACGAGTGAGAAAGAGAGAAAAAGAGAACACATGGGCAGCCTAAAAGTTAAGAACTCTGGCTGCACATGGTGGTGCACACATGTGATCCCAGCAACTTGGGTGGCTGAGGCAGGAGGATTGTAAGTTCAAGGCCAGCCTCAGCAACTCAATGAGAACTTGTCTCAAATTAAAAAAAAAAGGGGGGGGGGAGGGGCGGTGGGGCTGGGGACTTAGCTCAGTGGTATAGTGCCCTTGGGTTCAATCCCCAGTAGCAAAAAAACAAACAAACAAAAAAAAAACCCGGAAAAACTCTTTCTGTACTATAATGGTTATTATTTGTAAATTTTATAATTTCTTAAGTACATATCATCTATTTTGATTTCTTTTTAGTACTTATGTTTTAATTTATGGCTAAAACATTAAAGTGGAACTAGCATTTTATCTTTGTAGGAAGTAGATCTGATTAAGAAAAGAAACTGGTGTTTCAAGGTACACAGGTAATGGACTATATAATGTTTAGGGTTTTTTAAGTTTTGTTTTATTATTTTTCCCACTACTAGGGATTGAACCCAGGGGAACTTTACCAATGAGCTATCCCCAGTTCTTTTTATTTTTTATTTTGAGGCAAGGTCTCGCTAAGCTGCTAAGGCTATCCTTAAACTTGTGATCCTCCTGCTTCAGCCTCCCAAGTTGCTAGAATTATAGGTATGTGCCACCATGAAGGTTTTCTTTCATTTTTATTTAGTATTTTTTTAGTTGTTGATAGACCTTTATTTTATTTATTTATACACGGTGATGAGTACCCAGTGCCTCACACATGACAGGCAAGTGCACTACGCCTGAGCCACACTCCCAGCCCGCCATGAAGGTTTTCTAAGAAACACTTATATGTTCCTAAAAGCATAAATAGCTTATATACTGTCATTTTATCCAATCATTATTTGACTTCCACTCTATTTAACAGCTTATCCTATAGACTATTGTGAATTGATTTTATTTTTCTGGATCCTTTCAGACAATTCAAAATTATCTTTCATAATAAAATGGTTATTGTTTAATCCACTATTCCCTCATTTATCAAGTGATGGAATTAATCTCATCTCTCAACTTACAAATAACCCTCTCTAAATAATCTTTGTTGGTATTAACCCTCTTGGAGCACAGTAATCTACATTGCTAGACTGAACAAAATATGTCTTTCTCCTACTGATGATGTTTTCAGCTGCTGAGATTTCAATAAGTATTTAGGTTCTAAGTGAACCACAGGGTCAGTAGGGCTTGGCCTACAAGTGGAAGAAAAGGCCAGAATCACTGGTTGCCATCTTGTTTGTGTCAACACAGGAAAAGAAAGGGTTCTAGTTTAACTGGCTCCCAAAAGAAAGGAAACCCCTGTGTGCTCTCAACATACATTTATCACAAATTCGTCTCCCTTACTAAGATCATAAGCTCCTTTGAGTTCTTACAACAACAAGGCCTACATTTTATTTATCATTATATTCTATACATTGAAGCAAAGTAGTGCCATTTTTTGTTTCCCTTGCTTTCATTCAACACATTTACTAAAGAGCCTGAAATGTATCAGGCAAGTCAGAGTGAGCTAAACCAGACACGGTTCCTGTCTTACTGGAGCTTACAGTCTGCGGGGAATAAAACAATAATCAAATAATTGCTCTAATGAAAGTGTGAGATAAGCTGAGTGCAGTGGCACACACCTGTAATCCCAGCAGCTCGGGAGGCTGAGGCAGGAGGATTATGGGTTCAAAGATAGCCTCAGCAAATTAGCAAGGCCCTAAGCAACTCAGGGAGACCCTGTCTCTAAATAAAATATAAAAAAGGCTGGGGATGTGACTGAGTAGTCAAGTGCCCCTGGGTTCAATCCCCAGTACCAAAAAAATTTTCTTAAAAAAAAAAAAAAAAGAATGTGTGAGATAAATGATCTGAGAGAAAGAAAGAGATTTTTTGTAAGAACATATAACAAAGGACACCAACTTAGTAGAGGAGTTCAGAAAACACACCCTCAAGATTTAAGCTGCTACCAGAAGACTGAGTAGATACTAATTGGAGAAGGTGAACGGCAGGGGATTGTATTCTATATACACAAGACATCAATGCAAAGGATTTGTAGCAGAAGGAAGAAGTCTGTGTTCAAGAAACCAAAAGAAAGTTAGAGAGGCTAGAAAACAGAGTAAGGAAGAGTTAACCAAGATAAATCTGGATGAGGAAGGTAGAGGCCAGACCACATAAGGCTGAAGGTCATGGTAAAGAGTTTGGTCTTTATTCTTTGAACAACAGCAAGCAATAGTAGGGTTTTAAGCTGGGAGAATAAGCAGGTGTTTGTGCTGAGCATATTTTTATTTTGAAAGGGGTCATTCCAGTAAAAATATTTGAAAAACCGTCATTGAGACAAAAAGACTATTTAGGACCTCCTAATCTGTTAGGTGAATAAAGTTTTGGCAGAAAGAAACAATCAAAATTAGATATTCTTTAAAAGGCAAATCAGTTCCTAGTTAGGGTACCAGTAAAACCAAATGCTGAATGCCAGACACAGTGGCGCATACCTGTAATGCCAGTGGCTAGGGAGGGTAAAGCAGGAGGATTGCAAGTTCAAAGCCAGCCTCACCAATTTAGCAAGACCCTGAGCAACTTAGTGAAAACCTATCACAAAATACAAAATTTAATATAGAGTTGGGGATGTAATCTTCGGTACTGAAAAACAAAGACCCCCAAAACAATACCAAAAAACCCGAAGTCTGAGACTGATGGTCAAAATTAGACAGACAAATGGAAGTCTGAGACCATAGATGCTGAAGAACATTGGGTCCAAGAAATAACCTCGATCCCTCTTTATACTAAGGTGCTGTCATGAGCTACTTGGCATTCTAAAACATAAGAGCAGAGGAATAGACAAAACAGCACTAGAACTCATGCTATATTCTACTATTGTTATATTTTGGTCCAGATGGGCACATGACAAAGTAAGAGACCTTCAATCTGAACGGAGAGAATCCCCAGATCCCGAAGCTGCTGGTTGTTGCTCTGTGCCAGGATCCGTAGTCGCTCCGCTGCTTCCCGGGGGATGTTGAAAGTCACACGCACACTGTTCCAGGGCTCCACCTTCTGTACCTTTAGCTTGCTGGATTCTTCATCACAAAGGAAAGAAAATAGTATTAGTGATTTTGTAGGCGATAAAAGATGTGGAACTAAAAAGCAAACAAACAAGCAAAAAAAAAAAGAAAAGAAAAAAGCAGAGTACTAGCTTGGAACAACACAGAGATGGTTTAGGCTTCGGCATTAGGGGGACTTCAAATCTAATCCCAACTTTGCCACTTGGCACCTGGGTGACCACTAACGAACTATTTAACCTTTCTGAAATGTAATTTTCTCTTTTCTAAATCTAGGGAGAAAAACCTATTTCATAAGATTGTATCACATGAGATAATAAATGCAAAAAAAATCCCAGTACAGTACCTGACATACTATAAGTACTGAATAAATTGAAAGGAATAAGAAGGAGTAAGGAACATAGGAGAGGAGAGAGGGATAAGTTTAAAATATCAAGTAATGTCTACTTCTGGACTCACCTTAATATATATGAACTTAAAAGCTGAGAACACAGAAGCCTCAAATTTCAAGTGAAATTTTCTAAAAATACTATGTACACATGTGCTAACTATAGAATATTAAGAAATCTGCAGCTATAATCCACTAAATTTATATAAAGAAATACACTCAAAAGGAAAAAGAGTAGATTTAGCATTTTACAAAATGATAAGAAATTTTATCTCTCCAAATTAAATTCTGAAATTTTAATATAAAACTTATAATATTCATTGAGCACCTATATGCAATGTATTCATAGATGC
Source organism: Tamias sibiricus (assembly GCA_025594165.1). Classification (NCBI taxonomy): domain Eukaryota; kingdom Metazoa; phylum Chordata; class Mammalia; order Rodentia; family Sciuridae; genus Tamias; species Tamias sibiricus. The sequence continues at coordinate 173,999,043 of CM046659.1, read as the reverse complement.
TAGACAAAGAATTTTTTCAATGTCCTATAAATGCTTTAATTTAAGGAGGGTTTAATTAAGTCTTGATTCTTTATGTCTTTGATGTTTACATTATTTTGTACTTAAAACTAAACAGTTTCTATTGAAGCCCACAAAACTGAGTGGGGAAATAAGCAATAAAATTTGACAACTATGCTTCAATTAAGATAAAAAAGCATTAAATTTTAGAATAACAGTAATTCTGAAAAGTCAATGTAAACTTCAGGACATATTCTCAAAAGAAGATACAAAAGCTGACTACTGGGAAAACTAGGTTATCTACATGTAAAACAGTGAAGGTGGACTTAACAGAGTATGTAAAAATTAACTCAAAATGGAAAAAAGAGGGCTGGGGTTTTGGTTCAGTGGCAGAGCGCTTGCCTTGCACACATGATGCACTGGGTTCAATCCTCAGCACCACATAAAAATAAATAAACAAAATAAAGATATTGTGTCCGTGTATAACTAAGAAAAAAAATTTTTTTAAATATTTATTTATTTGCTTTAGTTGTACACTATGCATTTTATTTGTACGTGGTGCTAAGGATCAAACCCGGGCCACGCACGTGCTAGGCGAGCGCTCTACCACTGAGCCACAACCCCAGCCCAGAAAAATTTTTTTTAAAAATGGAAAAAAGACCTGAATGTAAGACCTGAAACCCTTAGAAGAAAATACATGGCAAAAGCTTCACAACACTAGATCGTAGTGATTTTTTTAATATGACACCAAAGGCAAGAGAAAAACTGAACTTCACAAAAATTTTGTATATCCAATGATACTACTGAGTAAAAGGTAATCACAAATGGGAGGAATTATTTATAAATCATATAATAAAAGATTGAGTTCGGAAGACATAGAAAAAGCCTAAAACTCAACAACAACAAAAACCCAATACAAATGGGCAAAGAAAAAAAAGAGGGGTGGCCTGGGGTTGTAGCTCAGTGGTAGAGTGCTCACCTCGCATGTGGAAGGCACTGGGTTCAATTCTCAGCACCACATTAAAAAATAAATAAAGGTTTGTGTGCATCTACAACTAAAAAAAAAAATTTTTTTAATGGGAGTGGAGAGAAGGACTTGAATAGACATTTCTCCAAAGAAAATATACAAATGGCAAATAAGCACATATACAGATACTTGGTATTGCTAACCCTTAGAGAAATGCAAATAAAAAATCACAGTGACTTGGGAGGCTGAGGTAGGAGGATCGCAAGTTCAAAGCCAGCCTCAGCAATGGAGAGGCACTTAGCAATTCAGTGAGACCCTGTCTCTAATAAAATACAAAAGGGCTGGGGATGTGGCCCAGTGGTCGAGTGCCCCTGAGTTCAATCCCCAGTACCAAAAAAAAAAAAAAAAAAAAAAATCACAGTGATACACGACACATTAGGATAGCTACTATAAAAACAACCACCACCCACACACACAAAAAACAGAACTAATGTTGGTGAGGATGTGTAGAAACTAGGACCCTTATGAGCTGTTTTGGGGAATACAAGAAGCTGCCATAAAGAACTATATGGTGCGGGCTGGGGTTGTGGCTCAGCAGCAGAGCGCTCGGGTTCGATCCTCAGCACCACATAAACATAAATGCATTGCATTGTGTACAACTAAAGTAAATAAATAAATATTAAAAAAAGAACTATATGGTGGTTCCTCAAACTATCACAACTAGAAATATCATATGACATAGCAATTTTACTTCTGAGTAGAACTGAATGAAAGCAGGGTCTTGAAAAGACATATTACACCCATGTTCACTGCTGCCTTATTCACAATAACTAAAATATAAAAGTAACCTAAGTGCCCACCAACAGATGAATGAATAAGCAAAATATTACACACAAACACACAGAGGATTATTCACCATGGATGAACTTTGAGAATACTATGCTAAGTGAAACCAGTCATAAAAAGAAAAATACTGCAAGATTTCATTTATATGAGAAAGGTAGAATAATCAACATTGCAGAAAGTAGAAAGGTAGTTGCCAGGGGTTGAGGTAAAGGGGAAATGGGGAGTTATTATTTTATGGTTACAGATTTTCAGTTTGACAAGATGAAAAGAATTATGGAAATGGCTGGTGATGATTATTGTACAATATTATGAATGATATTTAATCACCACTAAATCATACACTTAAAAATGGTTAAGATAATAAATTTTATTATATCTATTTTATAATAAAAAGATTTTTAAAAAGTTAACTAAGGAAGTAAATGTTGTTTATATTGACATTTTACAGATTAGAAAGCAAATACTACATTTAATTAGCTGAAAAAAAGTTATAAAAATACCCAGACAAAATAATTTTCCCTTTTTTTTCCCCAAACTTTTCTATACCTTTTATTCAGTTATATATATTAATATTAAGAAAACGGTCATATAGGAGTATCTTTTCTAAAAATCAGAAATAACTATGGAAAGAAGAAAGTATCTACATGTTGCCAAAAGCCCCTTCAAGTTCTAATCCATTATACACTGAATGCTAACTTATTCAGACATGGAGCTCCAATGTTAAAAAGAGAGAGAGAGAGAGGGAGAGAGACCCCACTTAGTACAGGCACTGAGATCCACAATTATAGGAATTTTAAAAGGATTAAGTAATATTAAATTCAGGTCTATTTTATAGGTAAGGAAATTGTGGCACAGAGAAGCTAAATGATTTGCTTAGAAAACTGTAGCTACCTAGTAGCATCGGAGATAGCATTAAAATCCAGTTTTGATCCTATATTAACTTCCAATTTAAGCTTCCAAACAGCAAAAATCAGGAAACTTGGGAGCGTTGTTCCACAGAGCATAGGCTCTGCAGGGCTTCTTCTCTAATGAGTATCGAAATCCTGAACATCTACACAAACATCACATTTGCTTATGATATTATTTATCACTTGTGATATGGCTGCAGAAAAATTCCTACTTACAACATAATTATAATCTATCAAAAACTTTTAAAATTTCCATCATATATGAGAAAATGTGAATTAAAATATTTTTATTTATTATTATTATTATTGTTATTTTTGTACCAGGGATTAAACCCAGAGATGCTTAATCATGGAGATATATTCCCAGCCCATCTCCCTAAGTTGCTTAACTCAGGGCCTCCTTAAGTTGCTTAAATTAAGGCCTCCCTAATGTGCTGAAGATGGCCTTGAACTTGTGATCTTCCTGCCTCAGCCTCTGGTGCTGCTGGAATTACAGGGGTGCGCCACCACACCCAGCCTTAAAATATTTTTTTAAACCAAGAATAATCTGGTAGCACTGTAAATCTAGATTTGATAATATCTGATTGAGCAATCTATAAACAACCAAAATTGGTGAGTAATTAAGAGCAATGAACACGTTTAGGTCTAGGTAGGCCCTTATAATATCATATAGTATGATAATGATTATGCTTATAATGATAATAATAATGGCAATTTCAATACATAAAATTCTCTTATATATGCTAAATAATCCTTAACTATAAAGAGCCTTGTACAAGCCGGGCGCGGTGGCGCATGCCTGTAATCCTAGCACTTTGGGAGGCTGAGGCAGGAGGATCGCGAGTTCAAAGCCAGCCTCAGCAATGGTGAGGCACTTAGCAACTCAGTGAAACCCTGTCTCTAAATAAAATACAAAAAAGGGCTGGGGATGTGGCCCAGTGGTCAAGTGCCCCTGAGTTCAATCCCCGGTACCACAAAAAAAAAAAAAAAAAGAGCCTTGTACAACACAGTAAAAAGCCCTCAAAAAAACTAGGGTTTCCCTCCAAACATCAAATCTCAAAGAAAACACCCAAACCTGAAAAATCTTAATTAGCACTTGACCAAATTAGGATTTGTGATAAAAGGCTAGGTTTTCCATTCTGATGGGATTAGATAAGGTCCAAACTAGAAAAGATGGTGAACATATAAACAAACTTTCAAAAACACAAATGCCCACTATACCCAGACGAGTTATCTAAATGTGTGAAGAGGCCAGATGGGAACTGCAGAGAGGCAACATGCCTTTGGCAGCAGCTGCTACTTGACACCATCTGGGGAAAAGGGGAGACCTCAATGTTACATGACATTCCCATTTTTAATGATAAATTGAAAATTCTGGGTTTTAATGTAATGTATCTCTATTTTTAAAGCATTGGTGATAAACTCAAACATTAAAAACAAAACGAAAGTGGGCTGTACAATACACGACTGAAGGCTGGATCCAACATGCTGTCAGTGATCTCTAATCTAAAATATAAGGGAATAAAATTAAAGTATGTTTTAAGTACTTTAAGTAGATTCAGAGAATATTGATTTTTTTTAAGCTTTAAAAGGACCTTAAAGATTCAGTTTAAACCTGTCAACTTATAGGTAAGGAAACAGACCAAAGCATTAAAAACAATATATAAATTTGGGTCTTGGAAGTTAGTCCTATCACTAAAAGAAACACAACAGCATTTCTGCTTTTAAAAACTCCGAAATTTCTAATTTTGCACTTACAATTAGCCTTTCAACTTAGTTTAGCAAAACTTACTTTGTAAAACTCAAAACATTATGAAAGGGCATGAAGGAAACAATAATTTTTTTAAATTACCCATGTGTAACAAATTGGGCACATTCTTCAATATTGCATCTAGTTTCCATTTGAAATCTTTATCATCTATATTTCCTTTGAAGGCCATAAAAATTGTGGAATCCTCCAAAATACTGTCACTTTTTGTGTCATCATCTTCTAGTCCAGAGTCAAACTCCATCTCTGAGTCTTCCACTGTTGATGAACACAAGGAAGTATAGATGTCTTCTAAGTTAGGAAGGTCGTCCAAAACCATGGTGAATATTATTCCTGAAGCATATGCCAAGTGGACAATAAGAAAACCTTGAAAAAAGGGAAAGTATATGAGAAGAGTATTACATAGCATAATTATATATTCTACAAGGTATAATTCATAGTTCAGTGAAAACTGTAATTCATTTGTTAAATGATAAGAACAGTATTATAGGATAATAAAATTAATAAATTAAAGAAAAATGAAAACTATTTAATTAAGATATCCTAAAATCATTTATTCATTATTTTTCTTTCTTTCCCAGGATTGGGAATTGAACCCAGAGGTACTGTACATATCTACCTCTACATTTCCAGTCCTTTTTTTTTTTTTAATATTTATTTATTTACTTTAGTTGTACACAATGCAATGCATTTATGTTTACATGGTGCTGAGGATCGAACTCGGGCCGCGCACGTGCAAGGCTAGCGCTCTGCCGCTGAGCCACAACCCCAGCCTCAGTCCTTTTTATTTTTAATTGAAACAGGGTCTTACTAAGTTGCCAAGACTAGCCTTGATCCTCCTGAATCAGCCTTCCAAGTAAAAGGGATTATAGGTGTTTGCACCACACTTGGCTAAAATAATTCATTCTTTTCTTTTTTTAAAAAATATTTATTTGTTTGTTTTAGTTGTACACAATGCCTTTATTCTTTACATGGTGCTGAGGATCGAACCTGGGCTGTGCGCGTGCTAGGCAAGCCCCAACAATTCATTCTAAAGGTAACAGAAATAAAAATAAAGGAGCCAGGTATGTGGGCTCACACCTGTAATCCCAGCAGCTTGGGAGGCTGAGGCAGGAGGATTTAGAGTTCAAAGCCAGCCTCAGCAATGACAAGGCACTAAGTACCAAAGTGAGACCATGTCTCTAAATAAAACACAAATAGGGCTGGAAATGTGGCTCAGTGGTTGAGTGTCCCTGAGTTCAATCCCTGGTACAAAAAAAAAAAAAAAAAAAAAAAAAGGCATAGGAAATAAAAATATAAATAAGCCTTTGAATTTCCCTTTTATAATGCTGTATGCCACCTTTTTATAAATCTAGAACATCAGGAGGAATGTACAAAGGGTTAAATAAAAACTTTCTGAGAATCAATTTTTATAGGTCTTTGGTTAACCACACAGAACAAGTGGCCCCCAAAGACACCCCTTGCTTCTATGCCAAAGAACAGCATTAGAGGAACCAAGACTTCTTTCCAAAGCCCTCTTCTTTCTCCAACCTGCAAAGTACAACTAGATCCAACTGAAAGCATATGGGTGATTACTTAAACTCCTGAATTCTTTTACAAAGACTGTTTTTTAAAGTACCAAGTGCTAACAGATTGCACCACTGAGTTCCTCAAAAACTGTTTTAAACAACTCTTAAACAGTTATTAATAGTGATTTGGCTGAAAGTAATAATTTAGAAACAACAAAATAAATCTTTAAATGCTTTTATTAAAGGAGTGCAAGTGGTTAGTACATGTTTACAGAGGCAAAGAATTATGTCCTGGACAGAACTAAATTACCCTTTAACTTTTAGATTTAAAGAAGTTACATTTTTTGCTATTTTCAATTTTGTTGCTGACTAGTGTGTGTATTAAAAATCACATGTGGCAATTTCCTCCATTAGCGTTGGGACTGAAGATCCCATTCTTAACCAAGAACCTCATGGATACATAAGAATCTCACACCTGGCCTGGGATTGTGGCTCAGTGGTAGAGCGCTCGCCTAGCACGTGCGTGGCCCGGGTTCGATCCTCAGCACCACGTACAAATAAACCCATTGTATACAACTAAAGCAAATAAATAAATATTTTTTTAAAAAAGCTTTAAAAAAAAAAAAAAAAGAATCTCACACCGATTTTCTAATTGAAAAAATTCATTATTAAACTATAACTTTTTTTTATAAAGTAAATAAGAAAAAAGGACTGAAAAGAAATACCCTAAAATGTAAATAGTGATTGTATTAGGTTGGTAGGATCACAGATAAATTTCCTACTTCCCAAGTATGCTGAAAGTCATTAAGAAATGCAAACTGAGGTGGTGTATGTTTATAGATATCTGTAATTTCAATTACTTAGTAGGCTGAGGCAGGAGGATTGAAAGTTCAAGGCCAGCCTGAGCAACTTAGTGAGACCCTGTTTCAAAAATAAATAAATAAATAAATAAATAAATAAATAAATGGGTAGGGATATAGCTCAGTGGTAGAGTACCCCAGGGTTTAATTTCTAGTCCTACCAAAAAAAAAAAAAAAAAAAAAGGCAAAATGATTAAAAATTAAACTTAGAACAATTTTTTGAAAATAAATAAATAAAAAAGACCGGGGGCGGGGGGGGGGGGTCTGGGTATGTAACTCAGTGGCAAAGTGCCTGCTCAGCCTGCATGAGGTCCTGGGTTCAATCCCCAGCACCACAAAAAAAAAAAACGGGGGGAAGGGGGCTGGTGATGCAGTTTAGTAGCAGGGAATCCAGAATTCAACTCCCAGTACCACCAAAAAAACAAAATAACAACAACAACAAAAGAAAAAGAAAAGAAAATCCTGAAGTCTGTTTTTTTTTTTTTTTTTTTTTAGAGATGGCGTCTCAATGAGTTGCTAAGTGCCTTGCCATTGCTGAGGCTGGCTTTGAACTCGTGATCTTCCTGCCTCAGCCCACCACGCACTGGGATTACAGGTATGTGCCACTGCGCCCGGCTAAAAACTACCACTCTTTATTTAACTGCACTTTACAAATTCTAACAAACTTTAGATTACAGGTAAATAAATGAAAGCTAATGAAGATTTTTAGGGCATAAAAACTGCTGGGTGGCAGGGAAAAACACTTGATGGCTGAAACTGCCTAAAAAGTTAGTTAGCAACTATTCCAAAGTTGGAAGTGCCAAGAAAATTACTAAAAATTTAAGAAAATTTTCCAAAAGAATCTTTAACAGAAAGGAGACCAATTAAAAAACCTGACTTTGATAGTCACCTAATGAGGCTGCTGACTGTTCCATGAAGACTGGATCTGGAAAACCCTTTACTGGCAGACATACCAAGTCTACTAACCACCAAGTCAGAAATTACCAGTTCAACAATACCAAAACAGCACTCAGGTAATTACAAAAACAAGAAAAATGAAACAGTCTATGAAAAATGGCTGACTTCCCCTCCAATTTTTTTTTAAACATTTATTGTTTAGTTGTAGTTCGACACAATACCTTTATTTTATTTATTTATTTTTTTACGTGGTGCTGAGGTTCGAACCCAGGGCTGCACATGTGTTAGGCGAACACTCTACCACTGAGCCACAACCCCAGCCCTCCCCTCCAATTTTTAAAGAAACTTCTAGATGATTTGTTCACTGAGATAATATCCACTTAAAATCCAACCCTTGATGAAGGATTGAATATCAAAATAACTGAACAACTTTTCAGTGAAATGTAGTTCAGTTAACAGCTCTTGGAAAGAGAAAACAGACTGTAGGTGACTGCTTCATGAGAATCATTTGCTCACTTATGACATCTGTCACAAGAGGGCATGTGTTATTGTCTGGGTTTGCTAAGAATGACGACCAGCTATCTTGCTCATCCACATAATAAATTTTCAGATTATCTAATCATTTCACTTTTTACTCAGGCTCTTTTAATCTTTCATAAAGAATTTAAGAATAAATATGATATTTAGGAAAAATTTAAAAGATAATCAAAATATGTATCTTTTTTCTTTTTAAATATTTATTTATTTGCTTTAGTTGTACACAATGCAATGCATTTATGTTTTATGTGGTGCTGTGGATCGAACCCAGGCCGCGCACGTGCTAGGCGGGCGCTCTACCGCTGAGCCACAACCCCAGCCCCAAAATATGTACCTTAACTTTCCAGTAAAAACAATTTTAGGACTACCACATAGCTCCAATCGATGAAGGAATCATCTGGGAATCAATTATGTTTACACAAGAATGGATCATGAATAAGGATAACACATTACATGAAAAACTGAAAGAGAACTAAATATTCACACAATGCCAAAGAGAGATCTGCAGATCAGAGAGATCTGCTGCTGGCAAAGGGAACAACTGCAACTTCACAACGTAAAGACAGGACTGTCACCATCTGAATGCAATGATCGACCTTAGCATGTCTAGCAGAGAAACAACCAGAAATTATGTGCGATATTAAGTACATAGAATTATCTACAAAATATTCTTGCCAAAACGGTTTAATCTTAATCTAGCAAGTCTTCTTTTAAAATATTTATTTATTTACTTTAGTTGTACACAATGCAATGCATTTATGTTTACGTGGTGCTGAGGATCAAACCCGGGCCGCGCACGTGCAAGGCGAGCACTCTGCCGCTGAGTCACAACCCCAGCCCCTCTAACAAGTCTTTAACAGGAGATAAAGGAAGAACTTAAATAATACCATGAGGGAATAATTAGATAAATCCAGAGTGCATGTTTTCTACAGACAATTGATTTCGTCTTAATAAGGTAAAGTGGATAACAAATTAAGAGACTTATTAAATGGAATAGATTTGTGAAAAGTCTCAACGAGCATTTCTGAAGAGTCTCCCACGTCAGTTTAAACCCATTATGACACAGCATCCAGGTGAGGACTGCAAGAATTTATTATGAATACTATACTTGAAACTAATTTCTTTTGAGTTTAGCTTAACTCCAATATAAACAACATCAAAACATAGGTTGTACTTAGTTTGTTGTTATTTACTATGAAATCTGAGGTAACTATAAAAAAAAACCGAGAAACTACATTAAAAAATTTTGTAGGGGGCTGGGGTTGTGGCTCAGCGGTAGAGCGCTCACCTAGCACATGCACGGGCCGGGTTCGATCCTCAGCACCATGTAAAAATAAACACATTGTGTACAACTAAGGCAAATAAATAAATATTTTTTTAAAAAATTGTAGTAGAAACCCTACTTAAAAACAGAAGAATGAGGGCTGGGGATGTGGCTCAGTGGTAGAGCACTTGCCTAGCATGCTAGAAGTCCTGGGTTCAATCCCCAGAATAGAAAAATAAATAAATAAAAATAATTTAAAAATAAATAAAAACAGAAGAATGGCATTTGCATTTTATTCAGTTGCTCTCATAAAAAAAAAATCATTTTAAGCAATTTCTCCAAAAAAGGAAGGTAGTACTTGAAATACCAAAAGAATAAATATTACCTTGGGCCTTATCTACTCTTCCACATAACATTTTACTCACCAGAATGTCTTTCTTAATTTTTATCATTTATTCAGGTCATCTTCTAAGTCCAAACAAGTTGGCATTTTTAGGGCTTATATTTCAAGATAGCAGCCAAATCAGAATTCTAAAAAAAAAAGAGAGAAAGAAAAGAAAAATAAAATAACAGTATTTTGGCATCTTTAGAGAATGGTACAACAGTTTTCATTAAGTGTACAATGAATATCTTTTTCTGAGATCTTAAACCACTCATCAGTAAGCAATCAGAATGTGGAGGCAAAACTCAGGAATTTAACACTGGCTTTATTTAAGAATCAAGAGGCCTTTAAGCCCTCTCTATACCTTCTTTGCTAAATCTGTCAAATTAAAATGAATTAACACCATACCGTATTATTTGCAGATACTGGGAGACAAAAACCAAAATAGTTGGTATATACACTAGATACAAGACCCATACCTTTGAACAGAACTTCAGAGTTAGTTTTTAAATTTCATGAGTACAGATGTATCTATACATTGTATTTTTCATTAGGTCTTCAGTTTAAGTTGTGAAGTATTCTTTGTGGTAGCAGAGAAATTCTTCATAGAAAATGCATTATTTTGGCACACCTCAGAAAATGTTATCTATTTTAATAAGATGGCATCAGTCTACAACATTTTTAATTTGGGTGTTATGATTTTACATTACTGCATGTACTTTCTTTTTTTCTTTTTAAAATTTTATTTATTTATGTAGTTATAGATGGACAAATACCTTTATTTTATTTATTTACTTATTTATTTTTATGTGGTGCTGAGGATAGAATCCAGTGCCTCACAAGTGCCAGGCAAGCACTCTAGCACTGAGCTACAACCCACCCAAGTGCTGACTTTAAACTCTTGAAATTCTAGATGGATATATGTACTAGTAGTTAATAATAATTAGAGAAAGAAAACCCCATAATTATTTTTTAGTTCAAGAAAGAGGTATTTTTAAAGTAAGATCACAAAGAAAATCTCAACCTAAAAACCAACAATAGGACAATCAAATACTCTAATGATGATAATGCACTGAAATTATAAATTTAAAATAAAATCAAGAAATAAAGGCCTTTTCCACTGTAAAACAACAGCAAAAATTTTGGACTCAGGTTAAAAAAAATACATATCAGAACTGTAAATGTCTAGAAAACCACAAGGAAATACTACATATAGAAACCTAAGAATATAGCCAATTCAGTGAAGAAAATTCATAGCCATAAAATACCTTTACTAGAGGGCTATAGCTCAATGGTAGAGCACTTGCCTAGCATGTGTGAGACACTGGGTTCAATCCTCCACACCACATAAAAATAAATAAATAAAATAAAGGTATTTGTCCATTTACAACTAAAAATAATTTTTAAAATACCTTTATTGGGAGAACAAAAATAAGGAAAATAAATGATTTAAATACCTGACTCAAAGTTATAAAAAAGCAATAAAGTGAATGAAAGCAAAATGAAAAAATCAATACAGATAAAATTTAGAAAATTTAAAAAACAGCTAAACATCTAGTTAATTAAGTAAAAAGGGAGAAAATTCAAATATATAAAATGACAAGCCACAGAAACAGAGGAAATAAAAGGGATCACTGAAATTACTTTGCTCAAACTTTTATCAATATGTAAATATGCTATACCCCCATAAACCACATATAAATTTAATAAAAAATACAATTAACACTTTAAAGAACATATAAGTCTAATTAATGACCTGAAACTGTCCCAGAGCATGTATATATGTGTGATGTGTGTGTGTGTGTGTGTGTGTGTGTGTGTGTGTATTTTTTTTTTTATGCTGGAAATTGAAGCCAGGGGTGCTTAAATACTGAGCCACATCCCCAGTCCTTTTTATTTTTTATTTTGAGACAGAAGCTGGCTAAGTTGCTTAGGACCTCATTAAATTGCTGAGGCTGGTCTCTTACTTGCAATCCTTATGCGTCGGCCTCCCAAATCACTGGGATTACAGGTGTGAGCCACCATGCCCAGACCAGAGGATGTTAAAAATAAATAAATAAATTTGCAGGCAGAGAGCTACAAACCAATCCCTTTTACAATGATGTAAGATTCTAAATCAAAATTTAAGCAGATCCTGCAGTACATTAAAACATAATGCATCATGAGGGCTAGAGTTGTGGTAGAGTGCTTACCTGGCATACATGAGGCAGGTACCTGGTTCAATCCTTGGCACCACATATAAAAAAAATAAATTAAATAAAAAAGATCCATTGACAACTGAAAAATATTTTAAAAAAAATGATAATGCATCATGATAAAGTGAAGACTGTTCTACAAGTTTAAGGAAGGCTTGGTATTAGGAAATCAAGGGGAGAAGTTATATGATCTTCTCCATAGATATTGTCATTTGAAAAAATTCAAGAAACTTTTTTTTTTTTTTTTTTTTTTTTGTGGTACCAGGGATTGAACTCAGGGGTACTCAACCACTGAGCCACATCCCCAGCCCTTTTTTGTATTTTATTAGAGACAGGGTCTCACTGAGTTGCTAAGTGCCTCACCATTGCTGAGGCTGGCTTTGAACTCGCGATCCTGCCTCAGTCTCCCAAGTGCTGGGATTACAGGCGTGTGCCACCACACCCGGCTCAAGAAACATTCTTGATAATCTTTTTTTTGTGTGTGTGGTGCTGGGGATTAGAACCCAGGGCCTTGTGCATTCAAGGCAAGCACTCTACCAACTGAGCTATATCCCTAGCCTAAAAATCATTTTTTAAAAACATCAAATACATTAGTATATAAGTGCTTCTTTAACATGATAAAATGTAACTATCAGCCCAGAAGTCAGGGCTGGGGGTACAGCTCAGTGGCAAAGTACTTGTATGCACAATGCTGAGTTCATTCCCTAGCACTACCACCCCTCCCGAGGCCCTCCGCCCCCAAAAAGAGTCAACAATTGCTTAATGGGGAAAGACAAGTGACATCTGTCACTAAAGTCAGGAAGAAGACAGAGACCCTTCATGTATTATTAAATATTGTATTTAGAGGTATAAAGTAAGTGAAATTAAACAAGAGAAATAACAGTATAAAATTGGGAATAATGTAGAATGATCACTGTTGGTAGATGACAAAATTCTTGAAAGTCTTAGAAAACCAATCAAGAATCAGTAAAAGTAAGAATTTCATAAAGTGATATAGTACAAAATTATTACACAGAATAGTTTTTATTATATATGCAGTCATTCATAGGTAGAAAAAAGATCTCATTTATAATTGTGACAAAAAAGATAAAATATTAAGGAATCAACTAAAACAAGGGTTGAGCTACAAGAAAAAAATCTAAAAGTACTTATGAAGGATACAAATACTTGACTAAACAAAGTAACACCCCAAGTTCTTAGATAAAAAGATTGATAAATAGCAACTCCTGTATAATTTAACAATCTCAAGAAAAAGACTACCTTCCTTTTATTTATTTGGCTCTGGACATTGAATCCATGGACTTGCTCATGACAGGAAAGCACTCTATCACTGACGTACATGCCCAGTCCTTATTTTATTTTGACACAGCATCTCACTAAGTTGCTGAGGCTAATCTTGAATTCATGATCCTCTTGCCCTGCTTAGCAATCCCAGTAGCTGGGGTTACAGGCATGTACCACTGTGCACAGGTAATTTCCTTTTTTAGGGGATGGGGATTGAACCCAGGGGTGCTTAACTACTGAGCCACAGCCCCAGCCCTTTTTTAAATTCTTATTTAGAGACAAGGTCTTGCTGAGTTGCTAAATACCTAGCTAATCTGCTGAAGTTGGCTTTGAACTCATGGCTCATGGCTCCTGACTCAGCTTCCAAGTGGCTGGGATTACAGGCCCCAGCGCTTCACACCTTCTGGGTGACTTCCTTTTTTAAAGAAACAACCTGATTTTACAGTTCGTAGGAATATAAGTAAAAGTTGTCAGGAAAACTGAAAAATAAGATCAGTGAAAAGGACAAGTCTTACCAGATATTAAAAAATATTATAGTGTAAAATGAAACAAAATGCATTCTGCTGTCAATATAACTAATTAGAAAAAGAATTTTTTTAAGTTAACATAAAAAAATTATAAAGTCTTGGGGCTGGGGCTATGGCTCAGCGGTAGAATGCTTGTCTCGCATGTGTGAGGCCCTGGGTTCAATCCTCAGAACCACATAAATAAAATAAAGGTATTGTGTCCACCTACAACTAAAAAAAAAAAAAATATATATATATATATATATGTATGTATGTATATATGTATGTCTCAATAGTTAAAGCTGTTATATAAGTGGACAGGAGACCAATGGAACAAATTCAAAATTGTAAAAATAACTAAAATGCATATGGAATTTTAATATCTTATAAAGGTAGATTAAAAAAATTTATTTTTCATTAAGTGGAACTGGGACAACCAGGTAGCCATCTAGAAAAAACTGTAAAATTAGATCTATACCTCACACTGCACAACAAAATAACTGAAACGATAAAAACTTTAATGTAATAAATGAAATCCTAAAAGTATTACAAGAAAGCACAAAATAAATTTTTGCAAACTTAGGGTGGGAAAGGTTTTTCTAATTCTGATTCAAAATCTAAAGCCATAAAATAAAATATTGATAAATTTAAATACACAAAAATAAAAAACAATTCTACAAAGCAAAAACAGTATGGTAGTGAATAACCTTGTACATATGTCATCTTGCTTCTACAAAGCAAAAATCATCTTGAATCATAAAAACAAATGACAATCTAAGAAAAAATATTTATAATCATATCACTAACAAAAGGGCAAATCTCAGGGTTGAGGGTATGGTTACACAGTACTAAGCTTGTCTAGCATGTAATGTACAAGGCCCTGGCTTTAATCCCTAGCACTGCACTAAAAAAAAAAAAAAAAAGTGCAAATCCCCTAATATATAAAATGTAGGAAAAAACATATGTACAGGTATGTATATATGTGTTATATGTGCACATACATATGAATATAAAAAGATCAACAATTTGGACAAATTATTGCATGTAAAATTGGAACAGAACATGATCAGAAAATTCAGAAGAAAGAAAATACAAATGAAATTTAAACATATAAAAACATATGCAACCTCACATGTAAGAAGCAAAAAACACTTCTCACTCATCAGATTAGTAAAAATCCAAAAAACTGATTATGTACTGTCTTAGCAAGTTTATGGAGAAAACAGGCATTCTCATTTAATTGGTGGTGGTAGTGCAAACTGATGTTAACACCAGCAATTAGGTAATATATATATCAAAATTTCAATTACATATACCACTAACAAAGCAATTCCACTGTTAGTGATCTGACAAGATACATCTGTCAAAAACAAGATGACATATGTACAAGGTTATTCACTACCATACTGTTTTTAGCCAGATGTCTACCAATAGGTACTAATTAAATCCCTAAAAATGAAATGTAAAAAAACAGAAAAGAGAGAGAGAGAGAGAGAGAGAGAGAGAGAAATGCAGCAAGCAAGAATAAGGATGCTGTCTGTGCTCCTATGTGGAAAGATCTCCAAGATATATTGTATATTGTCGGGAGAGAAAAAAAACAAGGAGTAAATCATTAAATACAATATGCTAGTTTTTGTGATAAAATAATATTCTACAGGTTAATTACTGAAATTAAAGAGAATTTGGAGCTTCCTGAATTCTGCAGTAGCTAAAACTTACAGAAATATTGTTATATACCATGCACTGTTCTAAGCACTTTGCATTATTAATTCAATTAATCCTCTCAAAACTACCATGAAATAGGTTCTAATTACTCCCATTTACAAATGAGGGAACTGAATGAAGCACAGAGATGTTAAGTAACTTGCTTAAGACTATACATACAGCCAGAGTGTGCCCAGGCAATCAAATTCTAAAAGCAGGGCTCTTCACTATCACACCTCGCTACATAGATTACTTGAATACCAGCTCCTGAGAGACTGATGATTTCATTCATTCATTCAACAAATATTTAAGTATTCAATACATGCCAGGTACCGTTCTCAATGCTAAAGATACAATGATGATAAAAATACAGACACAGTACCACCTTTTACGGAGTACAGTAAAAACTTGGGCTTAAAGCACATGATACTTTATTTATTTATTTTTAGTGGTACTGGGGATTGAATCCAGGGACTTATGCATGAAAGGAAAGCACTCTACCAACTGAGCTATAGCCCCAGCCCAAGCACATGATTCTTAAATTGAAGTATTTATCCCCTTATTTATATACTTATCCAAATACTTACATGGGGACAGGGTGGTGGGGAGTCACCAGTTGCAAAGTGACCAGTTCTGCTTTAACTAGCTAGAGCAGTGGTTCCCAACTTTTCGGCACTTCAGAATCACCAAGGATCCTTTTAAAATTCCAAAGCCCACGTCAATTCCATACATCTAGGCCAATTAAATCACAATCTGGGCAGTGGGGACAGAGACAAAGACATCAGTAGTTTTCCAAGAACCATGTGGATAACTGCAATATGAAGAAAAGTTTGGGAAATCACTGAGCTAGAGTTTTTAATCTGTCTGAATAATGGTCATTCATGATAACATAGAAAGAGGTAGCTGAATGTAAACAAGAAGTATATCCACTTGCCATTCTGAGATCTGTTAAGTAGCTACCCCATGTTATAAATTCTGAGAACATCGGAAAGGGCCAAATAATTATTTTCTTTTCTGGATTTATCTGTACTGCTACTCCACTCCTTCCAAAATCATGGACAACTGAGAAATTTACCTTTTTGTCTTTTTCTGGTTCTTTCTATGGAACCAATGAAGAATTCTGCCATGTTATACATATTCAACACAATTGACTGCTTTTCTATTAAACAGATCTTGTTTAGTTGGTCTGGATCCAACCCACATGCCACCTACAGCTTGCCAAAGTAAAGTACCCTGTGAATGCTGAGATCAAAATAAATTATTTTTAAAAAGTCTATTTCTAATTCAAAACTTTAAGTTGAAACAAAGTCTTTTTAAAATAATACATTCATTTGTATTCTAGAGAAGCAACAGACCTGTTTAAGAACTCTCTGACCACTCTCAGAAAAGATAGTCAGTAGGACCCCTCTCCATTCCTCCCAGGACCTAGACAAAAAGAAAAAAGGGCAAAGAGGAAGAAGAGAAACATCAGAAGAAAAGACTTAACATAAACCCAATAAATCTATGTAAATTTTTGTAACTGGCCAAATTCCATCTGTCATTGTTTCTTATAATTTTATTCTAGAAAGTGTTGTAAAAGACACAAGATGATCTATGGTCCAGTGGTTTTTAACAAAGAAAGCTTATTATAATCCCCAACAAAGCTCAAGATATTTTCAAAATACATCTGTATTAGTTACAAAGTGTGTTCATTTTGTAATTCATTATCCTTATGATTTGTGCACTTGTATTTATGTGTGTTATACTTCAATTAATACTTTTTAAAAAACAGATACATTACATGTGTCTTGGCCAGAAACCCCTATAGATTCAAATTAAGTAGGTACAGAAACAGAGTCCCACAAAAGTTTTGTGATTTACCCTAGCTCGCAGATGTTTAGCTACAGATCTAGTCCTTCTTGTCACTTTCCTTCTGCTTTAAAACTGTAAATATGTTGATCTCATATTTTTAAAAAATATTTATTTATTTGCTTTTAGTTGTACACAATGCGTTTTTACGTGGTGCTGAGGTTCGAACCCGGGCTGCGCATGTGCTAGGCGAACGCTCTACCGCTGAGCCACAACCCCAGCCCCAATCTCATATTTTTAATTTAACATTTATTCTCCCACTTATCTGAAAAAAATTATGTTACAAGTGACAACTGCAAAAACAAGAAAACAAATTAATGAAAAACACAGATTTCCCAAGTTATTGCAGCTGTTTCACCACTAACTTAAGAAAATTAAACAAATCCTAATGCCATGCAACCATTTCCTAACCTAGGTATCCATTTTTTTGATGCTCTCAATATGTTGAGTAATATGTCAAATCATAAGCAGTAAAATCAACTAGGTACATATGCAAGATAGACTAGTATTATTCATGATAATGAAACATAAGGTGACAATGGAAAGAGGGCTAGGCTGAGCATGACAAGGTTGGTGTGCCCTGGGATCTAACTGTAGCCTGCCTTAAAGTTGTATTATTTGGTGGTACAACCACTATGGAAAGCAGTATGGAGATTTCTCAGAAAACTTGGAATGGAACCAGCATTTGACCCAGTCATCCCACTTGTAGGTTTATACCCAGAGGACTTAAAATCAGCATACTACAGTGACACAGCCACATCAATGTTTATAGCAGTTCAATTCACAATAGCTAAACTATGGAACCAACCTAAGTGCCCTTAAATGGATAAAAAAAAAACTGTGGTACATATACACAATGGAATATTACTCAGCCTTAAAGAAGGATGAAATTCCATGCACAGGACCTTGGGTTCAATCCCCAGCACCACAAAAACAAAACAACAACAAAGAAGGATGAAATTATGGCATTTGCCCGTAAATGGATGGAACTAGAGAATATCATGCTAAGAGAAGCCAATCCCAAAGAACCAAAGGCTGAATGTTTTCTCTGATATGCGGATGCTAATTCACAATAAGGGAGGGGGGAGAATACAGGTATTTTGGGCCAGACAGAGGGGAGTGAAGGGAGGGGAGGGAGCATGGGGGCAGGAATGATAGTAGAATGAACCAAACATTATTACCTTACATGCACATATGATTACATGACCTGTGTAAATATACTTCATTTATGTATGCTCTATCAAAATGCATTCTACTGTCATGTATAAATAATTAGAACAAATAAAAATATATTAAAAATTTTTTAAAATAAAACAAAAACAAAGTTGAATAATTTGGGGGCAGGACACAATCTGAGTCTAGGAATCTTAAATTTTAAAATGAAAAGACAGTTCACCAGAGCTAGAGCTAAATAGAATCTCTCCATTTAGATATAAAAAAGCTTAAGGATTATTTATCAAGAAATTTAATTATTCTTCAGTGCCAGAGGGAATAAGAACTATGACAACGTTTGAGAAAATCAATCAGGAAGTTCATAATAAAACTAAAATAAACTGACCTTTTAACCCACATTTGGGGGTTTATCCTACAGAAGTAAAAGCTCCATTTCTTAAAACCATATGCACAAGAATGGCTACTGGGGCTTGGTGTGGTAGCCCATGTCCATAATTTCAGCTATTCCAGAGGCTGAGGCAGGAGGATCACAAGTTTGAGACCAGCCTGGGAAACTCAGCATGACCCTATCTCAAAATAAAGTTTAAAAAGGGGATGGGGGTATGTATCAGCACTTGCCCACCATGTGGGAGGCCCTGGGTTTTAATCCTCCAGTACTTAAAAAAAAAAAATCTGAAAACACACTGAGCAAAAAAACTATATAAACAGAATATTATGTAGCTAGTGAAAAAGGGGAATTAGATATTTCCTTAATGATTTAGAAGGAAACGTATAATATCCTAAAAATAAAAAAATTGTAGAACAATGTGTTATGATTTCATAAAATAACAAAGAAAACAAACCAGCCTGTTGTAATGAACTTATACTGTGTTTGTGGTTTGAAAGGAAAATCCTATGTAATTCATAACAGAAAAGAAGTAACAAGAAAAATTGATTATAGGAATAACAGAAAAAATAGTTATATAAAATTGATAAAGGATTGTTATATAAAGGACAGCTAAATGAAATATTCAGAGGCTAAAGAATAAAAACAAAGTCCAGTCGGGTATGGTGGCACATGCCTATAATCCCAATGCCTGGGGAGGCTGAGGCAAGAGGATCACAAATTCAGAGCCAGCCTCAGCAACAGAGAGGCACTAAGCAATTCAGTGAGACCCTGTCTCTAAATTAAAAACAAAATAGGGCAGGGGATTTGGCTCAGTGGTTGAATGACCCTGAGTTGAATCCCTGTTCCCCACCTCCAAAACAAAACAAACAAAAAACCCCCAAAGTCTAGGTACCTTTTAGGTGGGTGTGTAAAGCAATTTTTATGAACTCAAAATTTACCCCTACTTTGCAAACAAAAATAAGTGTTTTACTCAAGAGTTCTGTATTTTTTAGGCTTCTCTCCTTAAAATGGTCCTTTAAAAAAGCAAATACAAATCACCACAAAATCCTGTCAAATAAATGTCTGCTATTTTATTGTTGCAATCTGTAATTCTTTTTTTTTTTTTTTTACTTGGTTAAATTTTATTTGTTTTAAGCTATGTCCTAACATTTCAAATTTATCTTTTATAACAATGTACCATTTTTTTTATTATTTATTATTTATTTATTTTTTAGTTGTAGATAGACACAATACCTTTACTTGCTTGTTTTTATGTGGTGCTGAGGATCGATGCCTCACACGTGCCAGACAGCCCCAACAACACTCCATTCTTTGTTACATTAAATAAAATTCTACATACGTAGTACAAACATAAAAGGAAAACAAATTTTTTTGATATTTTATTTTATTTGTTGTAGTTGGACTCAATACTTTATTTTATTTATTTATTTTTACATGGTGCTGAGGATCGAACTAATTTTTTTTAATATTTTATTTTATTTTTTAGTTGTAGTTGGACTCAATACTTTATTTTATTTATTTATTTTTTTACATGGTGCTGAGGATGGAACCCAGGGCCATGCATGTGCTAGACGAGCGCTCTACCGCTGAGCCACAACCCCAGCCCAAGAAAAAAAAATTTATATTGAATAAACTGTTGAATGATATAAAAAATAAGCGCTAGCAGATGAGCTATATTGAATATTATTACTTGAAAATTGATCACCACTGATAAAAAGTTTCAAAAACATATTTGCTAGTCACCAAAAAAAAAAAAAAAAAAAAAAAAAAAAACTTTACAATGATTACCACCTTAACCTTGTGATCAAACTTATCAATAACAATGGGACAGATGGGCTGGGATTGTGGCTTAGTGTTAGAGCACTTGCCTGGCACTTGTGAGGCACTGGGTTCAATCCTCAGCACCACATAAAATAAAAAATAAATAAAATATAGTTAAAAAAGTAAACATATTAAACTCATCTTCAATTAAAAAACAATGGGACATTTACATACTTCATGATATGATGCAAAGTAAAGAATATTTGTCAAAATATGTAACCAAAATTAAATCAAGTCTTTAGAATTTAATGCATAAGCTTCTAACCTTCCCTTCCAATATAGGAAAATACAAGGAATAAAGGAACAAATTAAAGGCTACAAAGAAAAAAAAAAATCAGGTAAATCCAGAGTATGGGACATTCAACAAGAAAACTCAGATATCGCTGGGCAAGGTGGTGCACACCTGTAATCCCAGCACCTGGGAGGCTGAGACAGGAATATCACGAGTTCAAAGCCAGCCTCAGCAATGGCAAGGCACTTAGCAACTCAGTGAGACCCTGTCTCTAAATAAAATACAAAAAAAAAAAGCTGGGGATGTGGCCCAGTGGTCAAGTGCCCCTGAGTTCAATCCCCAGTACCAAAACAAAATAAAACAAAAAAAATCTCTCCAATATCAACAATGCCATGGAAAAAAGTGGTAGTTGACACAGACAGGATATAGGAAGCATTCTATGTTAAATAGTAGTAATTTTTAAAAAGATTATAGAAACAGGCTAGAGGGATAGCTCAGTGGTAGAGTGCTTACCTAGCAAGTGCAATGTGCTGGGTTTGATACCCAGCCCCATAAACAACAATAACAAGACAAATGCAATGCGTGGGCCCTTAATATGATTCCATTTCAAACAAGCAAGTGCAAGGTGCTGGGTTTGATACCCAGCCCCATAAACAACAATAACAAGACAAATGCAATGCATGGGCCCTTAAAATGATTCCATTTCAAACAAGTCTCCCAAGAAGCCATTTTGGAGACAACTGGAGAAACTTAAATACAGATTTAATGTTAGATAGTATCAAGGAATTACTTAATTACTAAATTAATGTTAGATAATGTTAAGAAATTATACCTAATTTGTTACGTGTAAAATTGCATTGTGATTATATAGAAGAATGTCCTTATTTGTAAGATATGTGAGCTAAAGTATTTAAAAGGTTGGTATCATGACGTCTTTATATTTATAAGGTTTAACATAATATATTATTAAGCATATGGCAACATGTTGAATATAGGTAGTAGGTATTATTTCTGGTATTTTTTTTGTATGCTTGAAATTTTTCATGATAAAACACCTAAATATAAAACCCCCCAGCCAGGCACGGTGGCGCACGCCTGTAATCCCAGCACTCGGGAGGCTGAGGTAGGAGGATCACGAGTTCAAAGCCAGACTCAGCAATGGCAAGGCACTTAGCAATTCAATGAGACCCTGTCTCTAATAAAATACAGAAAAAGGGCTGGTGATGTGGCTCAGTGGTGGAGTGCCCCTGAGTTCAATCCCCGGTACCAAAAAAAAAAAAAAAAAAAACCCACAAAACTATGAGGTATCACTAGTATACCAGAAGAAAAAAATGTATAAAATGCAACATTAACTAGTAACTAATGGCAATAAAAAATGGTGGTCATTCTAAAGAATAATCTGGCACTATGGTTGGTTAAAAAATGATATCCTTGGGCTGGGGTTGTGGCTCAGCGGCAGAGCGCTCGCCTCGCACGTGTGCGGCCCGGGTTCGATCCTCAGCACCACGTAAACATAAATGCATTGCATTGTGTACAACTAAAGTAAATAAATAAATATTTTAAAAAAGGAAATAAATAAATATTAAAAAAAAATTATATCCTTGTGCTGAGGCTGTGGCTCAGTGGTCAAGTGCCTGTCTCACACATGTGAGGCACTGGGTTTGATCCTCAGCACCACATAGAAATAAAGAAATAAACCAAAGGTATTGTGTCCATCTACAACTAAAAAAACTATTTAAAAAATGATACCCTTGGGCTGGGGCTATAGCTCAATGGCAGAATGCTTGCTTATTTGTGTGAGGCACTGGGCTCCATCTTCGGCACCTCATAAAAATAAAAATAAGCCGGGCATGGCAGCACACTCCTATAATCCCAGCAATTGAGAGGCTGAGACAGGAGGATTTCAAGTTCAAAGCCAGCCTCAGCAAAGGTGAGGCACTTAGCAACTACGTGAGACCCTGTCTCTAATAAAATACAAAAAAGGGCTGGGGATGTGGTCCAGTGGTCGAGTGCTCCTGAGTTCAATCCCTAGTACCAAATTAATTAATTAATGAATTAATTAAATAAAGGCATGCTGTCCATCTAGAACTACAAAACATTTTTTTTTAAATATGATAGCCTTAATCACTTCAGGAAATATATTCTAAGAAAAAATAGGGGGGAAGTTTTATAAAAAGATGTTATAACAGTACAATTGGTAATTACAAAACAAATAAAAACAAACTGAAAATCACTCAAATGCCAAATAATCAAGTTTGATTATTATGTATCCACTAAAAATGATACATGTAGAAAACTGCATCACCATATTGCCAAATTTACAAAAAACACTATATACGAGGCCATGGGTTAAACCTCCAGCACCACACACACAGAGACTACAAAACCTTTATATGAATTAAATTTGTATAGACTGTATAAATATGGGGCTAGGGTTGTGGCTCAGCGGTAGAGCGCTCGCCTTGCACATGCGAGGCCTTGGATTCGATCCTCAGCACCACATAAAAATAAATAAAAATAAAGATATTGTGTCTAACTACAACTAAAAAATAAATTTTTTTTAAAAAAAAGACTGTATAAATATGATAATGACTGGCCTGGGGATATAGCTCAGTTGGTAGAATGTTTGCCTTACATGCACAAGGCCCTGGGTTCAATTCCCAGCATCACACACACACACACACAAAAAGATAATGACTGTTATGTTTTAGACTCAGTTTTTAAAATTTCATGGGGGCCATGTTCTTAAAGAAAATATGGGGACTGGGGTTGTGGCTCAGTGGTAGAGCACTCGCCGTGTACGGCCCGGGTTCGATCCTCAGCACCACGTAAACATAAATGCATTGCATTGTATACAACTAAAGCAAATAAATAAATATTTTTTAAAAATTAAAAAAAAAATATGAACAAGACAAATACAGAATCAGGAAAAACTACCCAGGCACAAATAAGGAAAAGAACCTGAGGGCTATTACTGCCCACAACTTGAATGAGTGTTCTCAATCTGAGTACAGTCCTATTGTGAACAAAGCCAATATAACAATCATTAAAAAGAAACAAAAGACAGCCGGGCATGGTGGTGCGTGCCTGTAATCCCAGCAGCTTGGGAGACTGAGGCAAGAGGACTGTGAGTTCAAAGTCAGCCTCAGCAATTTAGTGAGGCCCTAAGCCAGATCAGCAAGACCTTGTCTCTAAATAAAATATAAAAAAGGGCTGGGGATGTGGCTCAGTGGTTAAGTGCCCCTGGGTTCAATCCCGATACAAAATAATAATAATAATAATAATAACAACAACAACAACAACTCTGGCAGTACAGAGTCTGCATCATAGTCTGTATCAATGGACAGTATCTCAATTCTCTCCACTTGTCAGATATTTTTAAAACTATGGAAAAACTAAACAAAGTTCAGAGAAAAATCAAGAGGTAAAGGATAGAATGAAAAGGAGGTGAGTTTGAAGAAACGTTTAAAAGAAAATAAAAGCATGATTAAACTGAAACCCACAGAGAGGCTTTTGAACAGACCCTGAAAAGCTGATGTCTTTCTTAATGTCCACAGATGACTGACCAAAAGAAGAGTCTAATAAAATACCCTAAGTTTCTTGGGTTGATTTTTTATAAGAGGATCTCTTGACCATCCTAATGAAGTTAGGCATAAGTAAATAAGGAATATTCGGTGTGTTAAATCATGAAACATTGCTTTTCTTCAGGGTATTTACCTAATTATGATTACCTGGTCATAAAATCACTCTAAAACTTCATTTATCCAAAGCTGGAATCAGTCATCCAGTATTTTAAAATTCTACTGTGATATCGCCCCAACCCCCACCCACCCCCTTCACACCTAAGCAATGTTCAAATGTCCTAGACCCAACATCCAGAGCCCCAACAAACTACCCAGGCTTCATCTCTTCAACACACCAGAAAATCAGACTTGTATTTCATTATCTAATTATTCTTTATCCTTTCCTATATCCATCATTCCCTTGGTTCATTCCTCTTTCACCCCACTTATTACAATCTTACCCTTCCATTTACTTAGTAAATTTTAATTTAAGGCCGCTGTGTTATTTCCAATGCTACCTGTTATGGGCTGAATTGTGTCCCCTGCAAAAAGATATGTTGAAGTCCTAACCTTCAGTATCTCAGAATGTGACTCGGATTTGGAAATAGGGTCGCTGCAAATACAATTAGTTAAGGCAAGGTCATACCGGCGTAGGAGGAGCTCTTAATTCAATATGACTTTTGTCCTTATAAGAAGGAAATTTGGACACAGTGGCAAAGATAAACAGAGATTTGTGGACAACAGAGACTACAGTGATGCACTGGCAAGCCAAGGAGCACCAAGAATTGATGGAAGCTAGGAAGAGACAAGAAAGAATTCTATTCAAAGTCTCAGAAGGAGCATGACCCTGCTGATATCCTGACTTGAGGTTCCAACCTCCAGAGATGTGAGAAAATAAACTTGTTATTTGTTTGTTGTTTATTGCAGTACTGGGAACTGAAGACAGGGTCCTGTCACATGCTACCACTGAGCTACATCCCTGGCCCCAAATTCCATTGTTTTAAGTCACCCAGTTTGCAGTACTTTATAGCAGCCACAGGGAACTAATACTACACCTTCTCCATGTAGAAGTCATCTCTATTTTCTGAATTCCCATAGTTCTTACTGTCCCATTTAAAACATAACCTACCATACTTTTTATTTCTGCTTCACTTTCCCAGATGAATTTTCTGGAAGGCAGAAATTATGGATGATCCTTCATACTCTTGAAAATACTAGGGGAAACAAATGTGTCTGTGCTGAACGTATAGACTTGCTATTATTTCCTAAACAACTCAGTATAATAACTATTTACATAACATTTGACTTATATGAGGTATTATAAGTATTCTAGAAATGGTTTGAAGTATAGAGGAAAGTATACATAGCTTACATGCAAATACCATATAATTTTATATAAGGAACTTGAGCATCCACTGAGTTTGGTATCCAAGGGGATCTGGAACCAATCCCCTGGATGTCTGAGACTTACTGTATACATTAACTGTGTATACTTCTTAACCCCTGAAAGGTAGTCAATGTATACTACCAAAATGAAAAATTTCCCCACACTTATTATTCTGATCATAATGCTTTTAAATGAGTCATTTCCACATATACTAAAGAGTTAAAGACAATCCAAGAGATCAACTGAAGACTCATATTCTTCTTCTTTTTTTTTTTTTTTAAACGGTACTAGAGATCAAACCCAGGGGTGTTTTAGCACTGAGCTACATCTACAGCCCTTTCTATTTTTAAAATTTTGAGACAGGGTCTCACTAAATTGTCAAGGCTAGCTTCAAACTTGTGATCCTCCTGCCTCTGCTTCCCATGTCACTGGGACTACAGGTGTGCGTCACTGAACCCAGCAAGACTCATATTCTTTAAGAAACATTCCTAGATTCAAATTTCCTTATTATATAAATATGTAATCACATTGATATATACACACATGTACATACACAACTCTTAGCTAATGTACACAATGGGAAAGGATATTTATTTAACAGACAAATCAGTTATCTATTGATTGTTGTATTGTTATGTCTATAAGATACCTGTTTTTCTAAAATCTTCCCACCTTTACAGGTATTTGGTGTTTAATCACAGTGCCTTTGAATTTTTCTAAGTGAAAATTTTAAGTCTGATTTTTTTTTTTTTTATAAGAGCCACAGCCTTACTTCCATACAACATTTAAAATTACAGAAAGGGAGCCAGGCATAGTGGCATACCTGTAACTCCAGTTACCCAAGAGACTGATGCAGGAGGATAGCAAGTTTGAGGATAGCCTGGGCAATTTAGTGAAACCCTGTTTCAAAATAAAAAGGACTGGGATGTATCTTCATGGTAAACACTTGTCTTACATGTGCAAGCCCTGGATTCAATCCCTAGTACTATAAATAAATAAAAATCACATAAATAAGATGGAAAGGGACTTAGCCTAATGAACAGAAACTTGATTCACAAATACATAACTATTTCTTCCTGTGAGAGACTGCTGTCTGGTCTTTAGAAAATGTATATAAAGCCGGGTGCGGTGGCGCATGCCTCTAATCCCAGCACTTGGGAGGCTGAGGCAGGAGGATCACAAGTTCAAAGCCAGCCTCAGAAATGGTGAGGCACTTAGCAACTCAGTGAGACCCTGTCTATAGTAAAATATAAAAAAGGGCTGGGGATGTAGCCCAGTGGTCGTGTGCCCTGAGTTCAATCCCCAGTACCAAAAAAAAAAGAAAGAAAGAAAGTTAGTTAGTTTATATAAATGGGTACCATAGAACTAATATTCCATAGTTACAATATCAGTAAAGAAACTGGTTAATGGGAACTTTTGTTGCTTTTCTGTATGCATGTTGGGGGGTACTGCTGCTGGCTAATGAGAAATACAAATCTAAACGCCTATTTATAGTATGAGTACCCTTTGAATTTGGTGATGATCAATATTATTAACAGACATAGTTAATATTATTAATTAATCATGCTATTTTCACTAACAATATATAAACCACATCTTCAAGTTAAAGAGTGAGCAGGGAGGGAGTAAATTGGTTCCATCTCTGTCAATTTCTCCCCATGCTGATCCTATACTTCACAGCCAGGATTCCTTTCTAAAGCACAGATTTCATTACATCACTGTATGGCTAAAAATGTGTGATGGCTTCCTTCTATTTAGCAATCAAATCCAAACTTCTCAGTTTGCTACAAAAAAGAATATTCAAAGCCTTCCAGGATTTGGAAGCACAGTATGCAGAGATCAGGAAGACAGTCTTTGCAATTAGACTGCCTGGACTCAAATTCTTTCTCCAGCAATTGTTAGCTCTATTCCTCAGTTTCTTTTTCTGTAAAAAGGGATGAAAAAACAGTGCCTATCTCACTAGGTTGTTGTGATAATTAAATAAAGTACCACTTGTGAAATGCTCATTATATTATTTAGCAAATAGCAAGCCAGCAAAAATTATGCCCTATAGGCCTGGGAGCAGTGGTGCACCCCTATAATCCCAGTGGCTCAGGAGGCTGAGACAGGAGGATTGACAATTCAAAGCCAGCCTCAGCAAAAATGAGGTGCAACTCATTGAGACTGGCTCTAAATAAAATACAAAAAATAAGGCTGGGAATATGGCTTGGTGGTTGAAAGCCCTTGAGTTCAATCCCTGGTACCCCCACCAAACAACAACAAAATAGTGCACTACAACTTTTCAGTCTTATTTTTAATTTTGGGGGTACCAGGGATTGAACTTAGGGGCACTCAACCACTGAGCAACACCCCCAGCCCTATTTTGTATTTTATTTAGAGACAGGGTCTCACTGAGTTGGAGCGCCTCGCCATTGCTGAGGCTGGTTTTGAATTCACAATCCTCCTGTCTCAGCCTCCGGTGCTGCTGGGATTACAGGCATACACCACCGTGCCCAGCCTCAAAGTTTTATTTTATCTACTACTATTGTTGCTGCTGTTCAATTTCTATTTCCAGCCACAACTCCACAACCATCCTTGGTGATTGACCCTGTTCTCCGCTAGTATCTCTACTATCTCCTAAGCACCAATCACTACACTCAAGTTTTCACTCAGCCTGGAAAATACTGTTTCATTTGCAAGTATTAGGATCCTTACCATTCTTGAGAGCTCTGCTTGAGGCCCACATCTTTCAAGGACCATACTCTGATATCTCAACTCTATAACAAGTTACAGATACTCTCATCACACAAACCTAGGCTAGGTTCATCTTGGTATCCTGTAGAGTTCTAGTCAATTTGCAGTGTACATGGTAGGACTCAATAAATGTTTAACAAATGAATTCCTGTTTCCTCTCTCTCTCATGTAACCACTCTCTTGGACAATAGCTCCATATCAGAAATAAAAAGACCTCTTCTGCACTATTTCATAATTTGGACAGAGTATTCTTTTCTGTCACCAATGTGGTAATTTCTTTTTTTTTTTTTTTCGGGGGGGGGGGAGAGGGGGAAAGCAGGGATTGAATCAGGGCACATATCCAGCCCTATTTTGTACTTTATTTGGAAACAGGGCCTCACTGAGTTGCTTAGCACCTTCCCATTGCTGAGGCTGGCTTTGAACTTGCAACCCTCCTGCCTCAGCCTCCTGAGCCACTAGGGTTACCGGCATGTGCCACCATGCCAGGCTACCAATGTGGTAATTTTAGGAAGTTGAACTGAATTTTGCCTTATTTTTTAATTTCAAGCATCATTTTATTCATTATGATCAAGTATGGCTCAGCCTTAGAAATACACTTGAGTATTTACCTGCCCACAAACTCATACAATTTTTTGGCCATCCTATCTCTATCCAATGTCATTTGTCAGTTTATGGGAGGCAACATTTAAATCCTAAGTAGAATTAGAAAATCAAATGTCTACAAAGTCATAGTAAATCAGCAAAGCAAGAGAATAGTACAGACCACAGGGAACTAGAAAAACACATTTTACCTAAAAGTTTCAGCTGATTATTGATTGCTATGCATGTGGGCTTGAAAAATCTTCCAGTTTTTCAAGATAAGCCAGAAACTCTGAAGTAGAGGTTTTTTTTGCCGTTCTGGGGATTGAGTCCAGGGCCTCCAGCACACTAGGCAAGCACCCTACCACTGGGCTACACTCCTAAACCCACATTAAAATTTTTAAGATGTTAAAAATATTGTATAAGCAAAACCAAATGTATGCAGGTCAAATTCAGTCACAGGTTGCCAGTCTGTATCCTCCGCAACAGAAATTCACTGCAAAAGAAGTGATGGTGTAGAAGGTGTTCTATGCCAGTAGACAGTCTAAGGCAGCCCTAAAATTAAACAGCTCTTTGGAAACATCTCAGCCTAGTTCTCAACCATTCTGATTTAACTTGAAAGTCAAATTAACTTGAGCCCCTCCTCTGTAACAGGAGCTGGAGAATCAAAAATGAACAGTAGAGTTAAACAACAGTTGACATTTATTGAGCATTTTATAGGCACCAGACCCTGTTCTATATATTTTATGAATTAACCCATTTACCATAATCCTCACAACAACCCTATAAGGTAAGTATTGGTATCCTTATTTCATGTGGTGCTGAGGATCGAACCCGGGCCACGCACATTCTAGGCGAGTGCTCTACTGCTGAGCCACGACCCCAGCCTGGTATCCTTATTTTAAAGATGAGAAAACTGAGGCACAAAGAGATTACATAATTTGTCCATGGTCACACAGCAAGCAGTGGAGGTGAAATTAGGACCTCAAACAGATTCTACCAAAAAGCTCACGTGTGAAAGCAAGCCCCATTCAATAAATGGTGATGGGAAAACTGCTTAAAGGGGAAAAAATGAAACTAGACCCTACCTCACACCACATTCAAAAATCAATTCTAGATTGATTAGAGTTCTAAACATTAAAGGCAAAACGGCAGTCTAAAAGACAATAAAGAATAGTTTCAGGGACTGGGGTTGTGGCTCGGCTGCGGAGTGCTCGCCTGGCGTGCGCGCGCGCGGCCCGGGTTCGATCCTCAGCACCACATAAAAATAAACACATTGTGTGCAACTAAAGCAAATAAATAAATATTAAAAAAAAAAAAAAAAAGAATAGTTTCAACCAGGCACAGTGGCACAAGCCTGTAATCCCAGCAGCTTGGGAAGCTGAGGCAGGAGGATCACGAATTCAAAGCCAGCTTTAGCAATGGCAAGGCACTAAGCAACTCAGTGAGATTCTGTCTCTAAATAAAATACAAAATAGGGCTGGGGGGCTGGGGTTATAGTTCAGTGGTAGAATGCTTGCCTAACATGTGTGAGGCACTGAGTTTGATTCCCAGCACCGCATGTAAATAAGTAAAATAAAAGCCCATTGACAACTAAAAAAATATTTTAAAAAAATAGGGCTGGGGATGTGGCTCAGTGGTTGAGTGCCCCTGAGTTCAATCCCTGGTACGTTACACCAAAAAAAAAGAGAGAGAGAGAAAATAACTTCAAAATCTTGGGGGAGTAAAAGATTGATAAATTTGATATTAAAATTAAGAACTTTTAAACCAGACACCTTACACATATTTTTAAAAAATGAGCAACAAACTGGGAAATGACATCTGTAATACAGGTAAACTATAGAAGATGAGTAATCAATATGTATAAAAAAATCTTTTGAAAAAGACAACAAAATAGAAAAATGGTAGAACAGCCAGGTGTGGTGGCATACACCTGTAATCCCAGTGGCTCAGAGGTTTTGGCAGGAGGATCGCGAGTTCAAAGCCAGCCTCAGCAAAAGTGAGGCGCTCAGCAACTCAGTGAGACCCTGTCTCTAAATAAAATACAAAATAGGGCTGGGGATGTGGCTGAGTGGTCGAGTGATTCTGAGTTAAAGCCCTGGTACCAAGAAAGAAAGAATGAAAGAAAGAAAAATGGTTGAACAAGCCCTATTGTGGTCTAAACTGTGGAAATCCAGCACTACCTCAGTTGCCACACAGCACACACCAGAACATCAGAGCTTGCTATTGCTGACTAATGTAAAATATCAGGGGTCTGTCATGCTGCAGGAACACACAGCATGGAGGATCAGCCAGAAAGGGAAAGCCAAGACGGTAATTCTCTATGATATGGAAATTGGATGGAAAAGCAGATAAAACATCCAACAATCAGACATGAGGATCAAGGTTGGCAAACATTTTGTAAAGGATTTTTCTTAACTTTGTGAGCTGACACAACTTTTCTGTCACAACTACTCAACTCTGCCATTGGCAGTGCATAAGCAGCCACAGACAATATGTAAATGAATGAGTGTGGCTGTGTTCCAAAGAAACTTTATTTACAAAAATAGGTGACGGACCAGATTTGATCTATGGCCAAGGGTTTGCTGAACCACAAATTTCCTACACTCTTGGTATACTTTCCCCATCTTAACCCTGCCTTTTATGTCTGCTGCCACTTACCTCTGATTTCATCAACTAAAAACTACACCAAACTGGACAGCTTTGCAAGTCTATTAACCTGCTGGATGTGGTGATGCATGCCTGTAATCCCAGTGTCTAGGGAGACTGAGGTAGGAGGATCATAAGTTCAAAGTCAGCCTCAGCAATTTAGTGAGATCCTCAGCAACTCAGTAAGACCCTGTCTCAAAAAATAAAAACCCTGGGGATGTGGCTCAGTCGTAAAGCACCCCCGGGTTCAATCTCCAGTACCCCCCCCCCAAAAAAGTGTTATCCTACCCCAAAATTTTTTCTTCCTTATTATCTGTGCCAATTTTCATCTCTTTTCCTTTTTTTTTTTTTTTTTTTTTTTTCTTTAGTGTGTGTGTGGTGCTGGAAATTGAAGGCAGGGCCTCCTGCATGCTAGATAGATGCTTTACCATTGAGCTACATCCCTAGCCCTTTAAAAAAAACTGTCATTAACAGCTTCCACCTCCACCCACTCATAGTATCAATTATCAACATTTGAAAATTCTAACTCAGCTCAATGCCCATAGTCTCTACCATAATTCAGGCCCTCATTACTTCTTCCCTGCTCTTCATCTTCACTCTTATCCACAGAGGAAAAAGCATCCATTCATCTCTGAAAAAATTAAACCTCATCATATACTCCCCTTCTCAAAAATCTTGAACTTTGACCTCTGAGCTGAGGATTTAGTCCAAACTCTTTAGCAAAGTCCTTCATAACCAGGTTCCAAACAATCTTTCTAGTCTAATCTCTGACCACACCTTCACATTCATTATGCTTTAACTATATTCAATTACATCCTTAAAAATTTGTCTTCAGGGGCTGGGGTTGTGGCTCAGTGGCAAAGCACTTGCC
Organism: Tamias sibiricus; assembly: GCA_025594165.1. Taxonomy (NCBI): domain Eukaryota; kingdom Metazoa; phylum Chordata; class Mammalia; order Rodentia; family Sciuridae; genus Tamias; species Tamias sibiricus. The sequence continues at coordinate 173,966,176 of CM046659.1, read as the reverse complement.
TTGTACTGTGAGGAACTGGGTTTGATCCTCAGCACCACATAAAAATAAACAAAATAAAGATACTGTGTCTATCTATAACTAAAAAAAATTTTTTTTTAAACTGTCTTCACCTGAAAAACACTTCTCTCCAACTCTCACTTGCAAACTTTTGTACTCTTCAGGACATATCTCAAATATCACCCCTTCACAAAAGTTTTCCTGGTTCCTAGAGCAAAGACATAGCCACTTCTGTATCCTTAGAACCTTCAATAGTTACCATCCTGAACTGTCATTGTTTACATGTCTACTTCTCTCTTGGGACTGAATACCCAAAGTGAAATGACTCTGCCTTAAAGATCTTTGACTCCTCAGAGCCTACCTAACATAATGCTTGACACATACCATGTTTGCTGAATCAGACATGCCTGGTGGTGGAAGAGATATGACATCTAGAGGAATGTCACAGAGGGCAATATACACGTGTAATTCGATGGAAGGTGAATCTATGAATTTGGATGGAAAAAAATAAACCATTTTATTTTTCACTAACCTCTAACTAAAAGTTACCATTTTACTCAAATATAAATATACGTGACCATTCTAATAGGAGCAGAATCTATAACTATAACAAAAAAAAAATCACAAATTTCTTTTTATCATACTATAGCTGCTACATGTATCTTGAAGTATTATTTATGCTCATGATATCTTTGAAATTATTCATGATTAGACCCATCACTAGATCTGATTCATTGTTGTTTTGGGGGATCAAACCCAGGGCCTCACACATGCTAGGCAAGTACTCTACCACTGAACCCCCTCCCAATCCAGGATTTAATTTCTTTTTTTCCTTTTTGGTACCAAGGATTGAACCCAGGGGCATTTAACTACTGAGCCACATTCTCAATCCTCAGCCCTTTTTATTTTTAAAAACTATTTATTTGTTGGGTGCCAGGGATTGAACTCAAGGGGTACTCAACCACTGAGCCACATCCTCAGCCCTTTTTTGTATTTTATTTAGAGATAGGGTCTCACAGAGTTGCTTAGCACCTCGCTGTTGCTGAGGCTGGCTTTGAACTCTCGATCCTCCTGCCTCAGCCTCCCGAGCTGCTGGGATTACAGGTGTGCATCACTGTGCCAGGCTTTATTTTAAATTTTGAAACAGCCTCACTAAATCACTAAGGATGGCCTTGAACTTGAAATCCTCCTGCCTCAACCTGCCCAGTTACTGGGATCCCAGCCTAGATCTCTTTTTTAATGTTAATAAAGAAACACATAAAGCCGGGCGTGGTGGTACACGCCTGTAATCCCAGCACTTGAGAGGCTGAGGCAGGAGGATCTCGAGTTCAAAGCCAGTCTCAGCAATGGTGAGGTACTTAGCAACTCAGTGAGATCCTGTCTCTAATAAAATACAAAAAAGGGCTGGGGATGTGGCCCAGTGGTCGAGTGCCCCTGAATTCAATCCCCGGTACCAAAAAAAAAGAAACATATGTGTGTCTGTGTTTGTGTGTATATGTATGTCATGATTTGTGTATTTTGTTAACTTGTGCGTCAATATAATTGGTTTTCTTTGTGTTCAATGACTTTATTTTATACAACTAAAAATATTAGTCTGGGCCAGATGTGGTAGCACATGCCTGTCATCTCAGCTACTCAAAAGAGGCTAAGGCAGGAGGATCACAAGTTTGAGTAGAGCCTGGGCAATTTATCAGAACCCTGTCTCAAAAATTAAATTAAATTAAAAGGGGGCTGGGGTTGTGGCTCAGCGGTAGAGCGCTCGCCTAGCACGTGCGTGACCCGGGTTCGATCCTCAGCACCATGTAAAAACAAATGCATTGTGTACAACTAAAGCAAATAAATAAATATTAAAAAAAAAAAAAAAAAAGCCGGGTGCGGTGGCTCACGCCTGTAATCCCAGCACTTTGGGAGGCTGAGACAGGAGGATCGTGAGTTCAAAGCCAGCCTCAGCAATGGCGAGGCACTTAGCAACTCAGTGAGACCCTGTCTCTAAATAAAATACAAAAAAAAAAAAAAAGAGCTGGGGATGTGGCCCAGTGGTCAAGTGCCCCTGAGTTCAATCCCCCGGTACCACAAAAAAAAAAAAAAAAAAAAAAAGGGCTGGGGAGGTAGGTCAGTGGAAGAGTGCTTACTTAGCATGTGCAAAGCACTGGGTTCAATCCCCAGTACCTCAAAAAAAAAAAAAAAAAAAAAAAAAAGGGTATTCTCAGAGGGACCCATATGCTCCACTAGATGATAAAAGGGCCCATGGCACAGATAATGTCAGGCCTCCCTGAATTAAAAAGATCCAGAACAGAACCAGGGTATATATAGTTCAGTGGTAGAGTACATGTTTAACACACAAAAGGCCCTGGGTTTGATACCCAGCACTACAACAACAACAAAAAACAAAACAAAACAAAAAAAAAAAAAAAACAGAACAAATGAATTGTGTTGCTGTGTATGGTATTGAAAACCTCATTTTATAAATGCCTTCATAACTTTTTTGTTGAGCCTGGTGCAGTGGAGCATGCCTGTAATCCTAGCAGCTCGGGAGGCTAAGGCAGGAGAACAGCAAGTTAGTTCAAAGCCAGCCTCAGCAACTTAGTGAGGGCCTAAGCAACTTAGCAAGACCCTGTGTCAAAATAAAATATAAAAAAGGGCTGGGGATATGGCTCAGTGGTAAAGTGCCCCTGGGTTCAATCCCCTGTGCCCCCCAAAAATAAGTAAATAAATGGCCTTTTTGCTTAAGGTCTTTTTTGATTATTTAGGGTCCTAGATCTATTATAGTCATCCCTCAGTATCTATGGAATATTGATTCCAGGATTCCCAGGATATCAAAATTTGGGGAAGCTCAATTCCCTTATATAAAATGGTGTAGTATTTGTATATTCTTTTTCTTTTTTAAAAATATTTATTTGCTTTAGTTGTACACAATGCATTTATTTTTACATGGTGCCAAAGATCGAACCAGGGCCGTGCACATGCCAGGCGAGTGCTCCACCACTGAGCCACAACCCCAGCCCCCATATTTGTATATTCTGTATACTTTAAATCTTCTCTAGATTACTTATAATGCTTAATACAATGTAAATGCATTGTAAATAGTTGCTTATACTATATGATTTAGGAAATAATAACAATTTTTAAAAATAATATTTTCATCGGGATTAGTTGAAGCCACAGATGCAAAACTCTGGGATACAGAGGGCTAACTGTATATTATGACTGATTTACAGTTTCCCTCAGAACTTCCCCATAGTCCATGGGAACTCTGCATTCTTCTTTATCATGATAGAAATTCAATTAAAGTTTGAGAACAGTGCAGATCCTGGATCTCTATCATCGTTCACTTCTTTTTTTTTCCCCCCTTTTAGTTTTTTTGTGTCCCTTTACTGTATAGTCAACATCTAAAAGAGAAAGAGCATCTCTTTTAAAACTCCAGAAAGTTAGAGGTTCTTAAAGATAACTTCTTTGCCAATGGAGGTGAGCTGGGACATATCCTACAGCTGGTTACCTATATTTTTTTGTATCCCTTTCAGCCTTTGAATTCACAAAACTTGTTACAAAAATACAAAATACAATAAATTAATTAATAATTCTCTAATATATGCTGTCATGTTTGACTTCTTAACACTTTTCTTCCAAATAGCAAGTTCCTTTAAGGCAATGTGTTGAACAGAAGCTAGCAAACCACTTCCAAGGAACCCCTCTGTCACCAAGGTGTAAGACTTTTGGGAAGTCAACCTTACCATTCTGTTTCTTAGCTATAAAATGAGTATTGATCTGAAATCCTTACGTGATCTCTAAGGCACTTGTAGTTTTTAACACATTCACTCTTCTTCACCATTCTAACTGGCTTCAATAATGACTTTCTGATGACCTCCCCAGGTGACCCTGCTCTTAAGCAGTGGGCTGTCCCCTTCCTGGGAAGATACCTTGGGTCACCGCCCCCAAACAGCCCAGTCCCTCCTTTTAAAGACACACACAATTCCCTAAGTTGATGCAGGTTCTCTCCCTTCTTGCCAACCACTTCCACTCTCTGTACCCCTTTTGCTGGCCAGCTCCTACATCCAAGCCTAAGCACCCCCACCCTCGCCTTCTCTTTTCATCAAGCTCTTTCTTTTTCCTGTTGCTCCCCCCAATAGTGGGTGAAGGCTCCAGGGATTTCAAAAGTCCTCAGTCAGTCCCTTGAGAGTCATAAGGACTTGCAATTCAGCCCCGGGACCGCCCCAATCTGATACCTTCGTTTGCACCCTCATTTCTAACCAACCAATCACCTCCTCCCCTCCCCGCAAAGAACTGCTCAGCCCTGACAGCCTGAGGATGGCCCCCAGGTCACCTCCCCCCACCCCTGGGACGTACCTGCCCTGGGGTTTGTAACACTACTCTTGGCCTAAGCCAGCTCCAAAACCTGCCATCCCCTCAGTCCATGGCCCCAACCCCGGTTCCGTTCCAATCCAGGGTCTCTTCTCCGCGACCCTGGCCACGACCCTACGTCGGCTCCCGCCAGTTCCCCAGGCCTGGAGCGCCACCCCGTGCAGACCCCGGCCGGCCCTGCACTCCCTCTGCGGCTGGGACCCCGCGTCCCGCACCCTCCCCAACCCGGGTCCGGCCGCCGCTCCCTCCAGCGCCCCCGCCCGCAGGCCCTGGGCCCGCTCCCCAACATGGCGACGGGGACACGAGCGCGGCGGGCGGGCAGGGCGGCTCCGGGCCGGGCCCGCGGGCCGAGCTGCTCGGTCTCCCGGCGCCATTTTCCCGCGCCGGGCCCGGGCGGCGCCTCCTCCCGGCGAAGCCAGCCAGGCCGGGACCGCGGACGCCCGGCAGGCCCACCCCTTACGGGCCAGCGTCGCCGTCGCCTCACCTGAGCGCGGCCCCGGCCCTCCCGGGCGGGCCTCAAAGCGCCGGCCCGGGCCGTGCGTGCCCGCCGCCGTCCGTGCGTTCGTCCACCCGTCCTCGCTTGCGCCCGTCTGTCCGGCCGTCGGCGCCCGGCCGCCAGCAGCCCGACCCGGCAGGGCCTCAGGGAGCCGGTGGGGAGGGGGGATGGGCCGGACCGGGCCGGGGAGGGAGGGGGAGGGAGGGAGAGAGAGAGGGAGGGAGCGCGGGCGGGGGCGGGGCGGGGCGGGCCGAAGAGGCGGGGTCCTGCTCACGTGACCTAGCGTCTCCGCGAGAGCGAGGTGGCGCGCGCGCTAGCTCGTTTGGGTGTAGGAGGCTAGTGGTGGGATTCCCTAGATCTGTGTGCTTGTCGTTGCTGTATTCTCACCAGTGTTCAGCTTTATGCCAGCACCCTGGCTGAGTATCTTTGGATATGTCAACTCCCTAAGTCTCAGTTTGTCCATCTGAAATATGGGGATAGTACAATTTTCTTGCAAAGAGGAAATGAGGAAAGGCACGGAAAGCACTTGGGACAGAGCTTGACACATAAAGTGTTTAGTAACGTCATTAGTAGGCATAGTGTCTAATAACAACAATGATGAAAAAGATAACAGCTTTTATTGTTTATAAATCTCTTTCCAATCATCACCTCTACCCTTAGCAAACTCAGTAGGCACTCTGGAGTGAACAAGTGAGTATAACCTTTCTGTTCTCCCCAAATGTTAGGAGGCCTTCCCAACTCTGGACTCAGCGTCTGTTTTATTGGCCTGGATTCAGATATAGATGTCACTTTACAGATTCTTGATTTTCTTTGCTTCCCTGAATCTCAGCTTCCTCATCTGTAAAGTAGGAGTTAGGGGTCTGTTACAAGCATCACAGAAGATAGGTGAGCAGGTGGATTGTAAACTGAATAACTCAGTCGTTTTAGTTCCATCTGGAAAAGCAAGTGTGGAACTATTTCATTCCATAAATATTTTTTGAATACACACTGTGCACTTAGAGGGATTCCTGACATTTTCATATCCATTCTGAGTGCCCCTCCAATTTATTCTATATTCTGTTGTCAGAGTAATGGTTTTTAGTCACGAATCTCATCATGTCACTCCCTTACTAAAAACTATGTCCTGGCACCTCATTGCTCACAAGACAAAGGCCAAATGTCTTACTTTCTGTTGCCTTCCCATCTCCAGACTTATCTCAGGCCCCTCTTCCCTTCTCCTGGGTTTTAGCCAACAGGGACCTTTTCTACACATTCTATTTCCTTCTCTGGACTCTTGCACATGCTGATCCCTCTGCCCGAAATTCTTTCTCTATATAGTAACTCATCAGCCTTTAGATCCCAGGTCAAACATGGCTGCCCTGAGGGTACCTTCCCTGATTTCTCTCCAGACAGAATCTCTTAGCATCTCTTAGCAGCATGTATTTGTCCTCAGTAGAGTTTACTAGGTTGTTTGCCACTATACTGCACTACCCAAGAAAGGAAACCTCCTCCATCTTGTTTGCTGATGTTTCCACAGTACGCAACACAGTGCCTGACACAGAGTAAGTGTTAAATAAATACTTGTTATGTATATGAATCCTAAGTGCCATGCTAAATACTAGGCTTAAGAGTATAGAAAGAAGCAAAGGACGACAAGGGGGAATGTTAGACTTTGAGTCTATGAAATTGTCACCGAAAGGGTTTAAAACAGCTTGAGAAATTCTTTTGAAGCTTTTTCTCTTAACTTTTAAAAACTGAGTTATAATTTATATATAAGCAAAATGCAAAACCATTACATATGTACCTAATAACATTTTTACCTATGTTCCTGTGATAGCACCACCCAGATCAAATTACAGATCTATTAACCCGAAAAATTCCCTTCCAGTAAATACCTGCTCTCCCAGAACTAACCATTATTTTGACTTCTAGTACCATAAATCACTTTTGACAGTTCTTGAACCTCATGTAAACAGAATGTACAACATGTATTTTTTATGTTAGCCTTGAAAGCTGACACAGCAAAAGAGTAACTATTTTGATTATGAAATAACTAATGAACTATTTGGCTAATTAATTAGTCTGAAAGACCATATAAAAAATTCTGGTTATTGCACCCTGCAAAAGCAGGGGTCCTGCCAACAATCAGCCCAGGGACTGAAATTGTATCATCTATGTAAATGCAAGCCCCACAAAAACTTCTAGAAGTAAGAAAGCTCTGAAAGTTTCTAGCAATAACAACAATAACAAAGTTTCAGCAATAATAACAACAATCCAATTTTCATTTAAAAAAACTGAAAATGGATAATGGAATTGAATAGACATTTCTCAAAAGAAAATATGCAAATGTCTAATAAGCACATGAAAAGATGCTCAACCTCACTAGTCATTAGGGAAATGCAAATCAAAACCACAATGAGATACCACTTTTCACCCATTATGATAGCAATTATTTTTTTTAAAGGCAGAAAATAACAAGTGTTGGAAAGTATGCAGAGAAATTGGAACCCTATGCAGTCGGAATGCAAATTGGAAAACAATTTGTGATAGTTCCTCAAAACATCAAACATAGGATTAACATATGAGCCAGTGATTCCAGCCACTTCAAGATATTTATCCAAAGGAAGTGAATGCATAGGTTTGAAAAGATGTTTGTGCACCCATGATCATAGCAGCATTTTTCACAGTAAGTAAAAGGTGGAAGCAACACCAAGTGTCCACAGACAGATGATTAAATGTGGTTTATACATTGGAATATTATTCAGCCTTCAAAAAGAAAGGAGAGAGCTGGTGTAGTGTCAGATGCCTGTAATCCCAGCAACTCAGGAGGCAGAAACAGGAGGATTGTAAATTCAAGATCAGCCTAAGCAATTTAGCAAAGCCCTAAGCAACTTGGATCCTCCTGTCTCAAAAACATAAAAAGGGTGGAGATGTAGCTCCATGGTAAAGAGCTTCTGAGTTCAATTTCCAATACCAATAAATAAATGAATAAATGGAAGGAAGAAAATAAATTCTAACATATGCTATAACATGGATGAACTTTGAAGACATTACACTAAGTGAAATAAGTACAAGAGGACAAAGATTGTATGATCCTCTCATACAAGGTTCCTAGAGTAGTCAATTTCATAAAGACAAAATGTAAAATAGTGATTGTCAAGACTGGAGAAAGGGAATTGCAAAGTGTTTAATGGATAGAGAATTTTAGTTTAGATAGAGAAGATGAAAAAGTTCTGGAATTGGATGGTGGAGATGGTTGCATAACATTCTGAATGTACTTAATGCCACTTGAGCAGTACACTTAAGAATGGTTAAAATGGGGGCTGGGGCTATTCAGTGGCAGAGTGCTTGTCTCACATGTGTGAGGCCCTGGGTTCAATCCTCAGCACCACATAAATAAAAATAAAGGTATCGTGTCCATGGTGCTGGGATTGTGGCTCAGCGGTAGAGCGCTCGCCTAGCACGTGCGCGGCCCGGGTTCGATCCTCAGTACCACATACCAATAAACACATTGTGTACAACTAAAGCAAATAAATAAATATTTTAAAAAAAAGGTATCGTGTCCACATACAACTAAAAAAAAAAAAAAGAAGACGAAGAAGAGTGGTTAAAATGGCAAATTGATGTGTATTTTAACACACACACACACATACACATACACAAAGATTCTAGAACCTAAGCCACTATTCTCATATTTTTGCCTTATTGTCTATGTTCTTAAATGAAGGTTCATGGTTTTCCTGGGATCTTTGAGGATATAGGGAGTAGAAGAGACAGAGGTCTTTTGGGGCACTGATATATTTTGTAGGTGAAAACAGCAGGTACATAGTTCACGTAAATACTTGTTGGGAACAGGAAGGTAGCACTGGAACAAAAGCAGGACATGAACTGGCAGATACTGTAGTTGAATTATAAGACTGGGTTCTGAAGTCAGAACACCCAAGTTCAGATTCCAGCTCTTTCATCTCAGGCAAGTCCAAGCTCCTTTTTATACATATGAGGAAACTGGGATCCAAAAGAGATAAATTACTTGTCTTACAGGGTCCAATTTTCCCATTAATTTGTTTGATTTTCAATCTTTCCATGGCTTTTGTTTTATTTTGTATCTGTAATGGACTATAAACTCCCCAAGAAAGTTAACAGTAATACAATCACTTGTAATATAATTTAACTTTTTTGTTTCAGTCACCACATCTGTAAGATGCAGATAATAAGGGCTCCTACCTCATAATATTATCAAAAGGATTAAATTGATTAGTATATATAAATGTTCAAAAGAGTGCCTATTGTACATGATAGCCTTAACAAGTGACAGATTAACGGAGGCTTCAGAAGAGGCTGTTTCACAGAATATTTTAAGCAAGAAAAGCAGTCCTAAAACATCCAGGATTGTTCCAGATTCAGAGTAAAGAAAAGGCAAAGCAACTGGGCTTTGATATGAACAGTTCAATTAGCATTTATTAAACTTCTGTTTGCATATCTATGTTCAAATGGGCTTAAGCTTTGCAGTGAGAAGGTTGATAACGAATACTTGAATGATGTCTTTAAGTAAAACAACAAAGCCAGATGTGGTGGCACATGCTGGTAATCCCAGCTACTGGGGAGGCTAAAGCAGGAGGATCACAAGTTCAAGGCCAGCATAGACAACTTAGTCTCAAAATAAAACTTAGTCTCAAAATAAAAGGGACCAGAAATGTCTCTCAATGGTGCAGCATTGCCTAGCATGTGTGAGGCCCTGAGTTCAATCACCAGTACCCTTAAAAAAAGAAAAGAAAAGAGGCCAGGCACAGTGGTGCACCCCTGTCATCCCAGCGGCTCAGGAGGCTAAGGCAGGAGGATCACAAGTTCAAAGCCAGCCTCAGCAAAAAGCAAGATGCCAAGCAACTCAGTAAGACCCTGTTTCTAAATAAAATATAAGATAGAATGTGGCTCAGTGGTCAAGTGAGTTCAATACCTGGTACCACCTACCCCCCCCAAAAAAAAAAGAAAAAAATGATTAAATGGGAGAAAAGAAAAAACAAACCCACCCGGAGAGCATTTACTTTCTACTATCTGTAGCATTTCTCACAACTGCGCCAAATGGCAAGGTTACTACATTTAGTTGGCTGAGTTGTGCCCTATGAGAAGATATCATTTCCAAGTAAACCCCATTCATTACCACATTACAATGTGATGATTTACCAGTAGATGGCAACGAAGTGCCTTGTTATTATAATATGGCCATTTAACAATTTTCAGACAAATTGGAAAGAGCCTCAAGGAGGGGGTCACTTCTATTTTGGATAAAGGCCTAAAATGGGCAAGCAATGATTTGCTCTTCAGGAAGAAAGGATTAAAAAGTAGAAAAAATAGAGTGATAACTTTACAATTGAAAAAAATCAGACTGTATCAGGAAGTGATTTAAAAAATGGTGGGGCCATTCTTAGTACTTAAAAACCTGTTTTCAAAAATATTCCGAAATTTTGAAACTTTTAATAGAGTATAATATAAAGACATTAAAGTATGCAAATCCTAACTGTAAAACCTGAAGAATTTTCATAAAGTGAATACATATGTCTAATCAGAACCCAAATCAAGAAACAGAAAAGGGTTGGACTGTAGCTCAGGGGTGGAGGGCTTGCCTAGCATGTAAGACCCTAGGTTCTGTCCCCAACACTGCAAAGAAAGAGAAGAAGAGGAAGAGGAGGAGGAAGAAGAAATAGAACATTATGAGCTCCACAAAAGCCCCACTGAATCTCTTTCCAGTCATTACCAGCATAACCCTAAGTGTAAACAGTAGTCTGACTTCTAACTCCATAGATTAAACCTTATGTAAAAGGAATCATACAGAATGTATTCTCATGAGTCTGGTTTCTTTTACTCAGTTTTGTGTTTTTGAGATTCATCTTGACCAGGTTCAGTGGTTCATGCCTGTAATCCCAGTGGCTCAGGAGACTTAGGCAGGAGGATCGTGAGTTCAAAGCCAGCCTCAGCAATATCAAGGCGCTAAGCAACTCAGTGAGACCCTGTCTCTAAATAAAATGAAATACAAAATAGGGCTGTGGCTGTGGCTCAATGTTCGAGTGCCCCTTGAGTTCAATTCCCGGTACCACCCACAACCCCCACCCCTGCAAAAAAAAAAGATTCATCTATATAGTTGCGTGTAGTTGTAATTCATTCATTTTCATTGCTGGGTAGGATTTCCTCATTCAGATCTACCCAGTTTAGCCATTCTACTTCTAATGAGTATTTAAATTTCCACTTTAGGGCTTATTTATTCATCTATTTATCTTTGTGGTGTTGGGGATTGAACCCAAGGCCTTGTCCATTCTATGCAAGCACTCTATCACTGAGCTACAGCTCCAGTCCTTTTAAAATTTTAAGACTGGTCTCAGTAAGTTGCCCCAGCTAGCCTTGAACTTTCATTCCTCCTGCTTTAGCATCCCAAGTAGCTGGGATTGCAGGTGTGCACCACCATACCCAGCAAGGTCTATTTTAAATTATGCATATAAGCCGGGCGCGGTGGCGCACACCTGTAATCCCAGCATTTGGGAGGCTGATGCAGGAGGATCGTGAGTTCAAAGCCAGCCTCAGCAATGGCGAGGCACTTAGCAACTCCATGAGACCCTGTCTCTAATAAAATACAAAAAAAGGCTGAGGATGTGGCCCAGTGGTTGAGTGCCCCTGAGTTCAATCCCTGGTACCAATAGGTCTATTTTAAATTATGCATATAAGCCGGGCGCGGTGGCGCACACCTGTAATCCCAGCATTTGGGAGGCTGATGCAGGAGGATCGTGAGTTCAAAGCCAGCCTCAGCAATGGCGAGGCACTTAGCAACTCCATGAGACCCTGTCTCTAATAAAATACAAAAAAAAGGCTGAGGATGTGGCCCAGTGGTTGAGTGCCCCTGAGTTCAATCCCTGGTACCAAAAAATAATAATAAATTATGCATCTATGAGCTTTCTTATACATGGCTTTTGGAGGAACTTGTGTACAGTTTTCTGTTGTATATATACCTCAGACTAGTATTGCTGGAGTTGCATGTATTCAGCTCTAGTTGTTTTATGCCAAATACTATGGCCTTTTAAACAGTTTTATTGAGATAACTTATACACCATACAATTCACTCACTTAAAGTATACCATTCAGTGTTTTTTTTAGTATAGTAACATTTTTATAAAATAACCTGCACCCTTTGGATATCATCCTCTGCACAAACCCTCCTTCTCCCAGGCCCAAAGAACCATCAATTTATTTTCTGTCTCTACAGATTTGCCTATTCTGGATATTCTAGACATTTTATATAAATGGAATCATACAGTGTATGACTTTTGGGTCTGGGTTTCTTTCACTTAGCATAATGTTTCAAGTTTCATCCATGTTGTATCATATGTCAGTACTTCATTTCTTTCTATAGTTGAATAATATCCCCTTATATGTTTATTTGTTGTTTATTTGTTTGCTGATAGACATTTGGGTTGTTTTTACCTTTTGGCTATTGTAAATAATGCTGCTATGAACATTCATGTACAAGTTTTTGTTTGAACATCTGTTTTCAATTCTTTGGGGTACAAATCTGGGAATGGAATTGCGAGGTGTATGGCAATTTTATATTGAGCTTATTAAAAAAAATGCCAGCTGTATCCACAGTCACTATACCATTTTCCATTTCCATCCAATGTATGAGGGCTCCATTTTCTCACATCCTCACCAACACTTGTTATTTTCTTTTGTTTTAGCTGTTTTTTGAGATGGAGTTTTGCTATGTTGCCCAGACTGGTCTGGAACTCCTGGGCTCAAGCAGTCCTCTCACCTCAGCCTCTCCAGTAGCTGGGAGTATGGTCATGTGCCACTGTGCCTACCTTTTCCTTTTAAAAATTATAATAGTTATAGCCGACCTTGTGAGTATGAAGTGGTATATTATTGTGGTTTTGATCTGCAGTTCCCTAGTGATTTATGATATCCAACATCTTATCATAGACTTGTTGGCCATTTGCATATTTTCTTTGGACAAATGTGTATTGAAGTCCTTTGTCCATTTTTAAATTGTTTTGGTTGTCTTTATGTTGTTGAACTATAAATGTTTTTTTGTTATATTCTAGGTACTATATAAAGTACTCAGAGATAAGATTGCAGTTATTTTTCTCCTGGTTTGAAAGGAGGGGGCTATTTTTTCACTCTTTTTTTTTTTTTTTTTTTTGCTTTTTACTAGAGAATTACTTCAGAGATGTATTATTAGTTAACATGTAATTTATAAACTGGTAATTCATAACCTACATGTACAAAATCATTTTACAAAAATGCTTTAAAAAGTAGTAGATAATGTGTTCTCCTGGGCTCTTCCTGGAAGGTGCATCTGGGTGGGTGGGATCCGCTGTAGAGCATTGGTGGCATTCAGCAGAGCTGTTGCTGCCAGTTTATCTGACACTATGTCCTTCTGCCACCTCTTCATTCTCAAGTTTACCACATCTTTTTTTTTTTTTTTTTTTTTTGGTACTGGGGATTGAACTCAGGGGAACTTGACCACTGGGCCACATCCCAGCCTTTTTTTTTTTTTTTTTTTTTTTTTTTTTTAATTAGAGACAATGTCTCACTGAGTTGCTAAGTGCCTCACCATTGCTGAGGCTGGCTTCGAACTCGCGATCCTCCTGTCTCATCCTCCCAAAGTGCTGGGATTACAGGCATGCGCCACTGTGCCCGGCTAAGTTTACCACATCTTTGATTCTTCACCTTTTCTCCTCTACTCTGTGGCCTTCTTCTCTCCTAGGACCCACCACTTCACAGGTGACCAAGCAGAATAAATGAATAACAGAAACACATCTTTGTACCTTTCTATATTGGTTGAGAACAATTCTAGATCTCTGAGACATCAGAAATCTTATTTCCCGTGGCCTTGTGTCTCATAATACATCACTTTAAACTTAAATAAATCTTCAAACAAAGTTATCAGGTAGCCTCCACTATACTCTTGAGACTTTTTTGAACTTAATCCTTCAAGTATCTGTATTACAATATTCAACCTTCATGATCAAACAGCTAAGAAAACTGTCTTGCTACAATGGTTTTACATTCCACATCACTAGGATCTCTGCTAAGAAGATACAAAAAGGAAAAAATTCAGCCCAATAGCTGCAACATGTTCTTAATGTGTGCTACTAAGAAGTCTCGGGGGCTGGGGTTGTGGCTCAGCGGTAGAGCACTCGCCTAGCACGTGCGCGGCCCAGGTTGGATCCTCAGCACCACCTAAGAATAAAGGCATTGTATATAACTAAAACAAACAAATAAATATTTTTTAAAAATAAATAAAATTCTTAAAAAAAAAAGAAAAGTCTCTAGGCTAAAATCATTGCAATCAAGTAATAAGTTATTTTGAATGTCACCAAAAGATGCAGGGTCATGCACCAGCCCAGAAATCCACTATGATGTTGATATATAAAGGATTGTATTCCGCAGGTAGCAACTTATAAGAACAACTCGTCGACCCATTTGTTCTCCAAACTCGTGTGACAACTGGTGTAGGAGCTTCACCCATTTCACATTCACCTTGTTGCCTCTGTCTAGTGCGGAAGATCATTGTATATTTACCCACTTCAGGCTTTGGCCATAATATTTTCATTTTGTGGAGCTCAACCCTGTGTCTGAGGTCATTGTCTTCACCTCCCCATCCCCAGTAGTTGTTAGAGAATCCATTCACCTTGAAAAATTTCTGTCTGCTGAGGGCAGTAACACACCCAAAATATCCAATATAATGTAAACTGTACCCAGTGCTGTTCCTGCCAACCACCAGATATTTGGGCTGATCTTCACACATGTAAAGGTTATAGTCATTCTTGGGCACCAGGTCCATATCATGAAATATAAAGCAGTCCCAGTTTTTTCTTCCTTGACAACTTCTAAATAACCCACATTCAAGAGTTTGGCTCAACTAAACTTTTTAGTTCCAGCCTGGTGGATGATGTAGATCCATACTCCAATTGCTGCCTCTGCAGGAAGGGATGAAGATGTTCCAACAAGTACATCAGGTGCTTCTCTTCGTTCCCATGGGGAATGAGGATGGCGACCTACTGCAGAGCCTTACATTCCTCAGGGTGATGCCGGCCTCTGTGCACCTTGGGGTTTTTAGCCTGTACTTCTAAAGTGAGATCTGGTTTGAAAATGAGCTTGCTCTGGCCTCTGAGGCCTGAGACACAGAAGGACAGTTGTCAAGTTCTGCTTTTCTCTTGGAGGCTTCATTAGTCAGAGTTTCTTCCTTCCCCAAAGCTATGGCCTTCAAGTTAGCCATGAAATCCTCTGCTTTGGAAATCTCTAGGATAGCACCCACAAAGTAGTTACTGGTGGCCCATCCAACAACCATCAGGCACAAGGTAAAAAGCAACAGTAACCATAACTTGTAGGAAAGGTGGGAAGGCAGGTTGAAGCCCATGTCTTTTGTTTTGTGAATAATATGTATCTCTCTGCTTCAATCCAGGTGAGGAAGCTTCGAGTGCAATTTTTCCAATCTGATTGTAAACTAAGGACAATGGAAATGCAATGGCTGCTTTTGCCCATTAGTTCTGCTCCAGTGATCTCACAGATGTGGCCACAACAAGCACTGCTCCGGGAAAGGCTAGGCGGTGTGTAGCAACCCCAAGGACAGCCCTCCCTCGAGGGAGGCTGCTCCAGAGTGCCTCTTTTCATTCTTTTGGTAGTGTCCTTGGATGTATAAAATTTTTAGAATTTTGATGAAGCCAAATTTATCTCTTTTTACTTTTGTTGCTTGAACTTTTTGGTGCCAGATCTAAAATATCACTGCCCCAAAACAAGGTCATGAGATTTTCTTTTTCTTTTTTTTTATGTTGGGCATTGAACTCAGGGCTTCATGCATGCTGGGCAAGTGTTCTACCACTGAAGTACACTTTTATTTAGGTTTTTGACCTATTTTTAAAAAATATTTATTTATTTGCTTTTAGTTTCACACAATGCTTTTTACATGGTGCTGAAGATCGAACCCGGGCCGCGCACGTGCTAGGCAAGTGCTCTACCGCTGAGACACAACCCCAGCCCGACCTATTTTGAGTTTTTGAGGATTTTGTTTTTGTTTTAGCAGTGTTGTGGACCAAACCTGGAGCCTCATACATGCTAGGCAAGCACTCTACCATTGAGCTACAGCCCTAGCCCTAAGTTATTTTTTGAATGTGGTGTCCAGTAAGGGTCAAACTCCATTCTTTTGTATGTAGATATATTAATAAGACTATTATTTCTCCATTGAATGATCTTGACATTCTTGTAAAACATCAATTGATGATAGATATATGAATTTATCATTGGACTCTCCATTCTAGTCTATTGTTATATTTATCTTTATGCTTACTATGCGTTTTCATTACTGGAACTTTGTATTAAGTTTTGAGGCTGAAATCTATGAGTTCTCCAACATACTTCTTTTTCAATATTGTTTTGGCTGTTCTGGGTCCCTTGCAATTTTCATATAAATTTTAGGATTGTCTTACCTATTTCTGAAAAAAAAGTCACTGAAATTTTAATGGGAATTATGCTGAATCTGTAAATAAATTGGGAAGTATTTTCATCTTAACAAAATTAAGTCTAGCCGGGCGCAGTGGCGCACGCCTGTAATCCCAGCACTTTGGGAGGCTGAGACAGGAGGATCGCGAGTTCAAAGCCAGCCTCAGCAATGGTGAGGCACTTAGAAACTCAGTGAGACCCTGTCTCTAAATAAAAAAAAAAATACAAAAAAGGGCTGGGGATGTGGCCCAGTGGTCGAGTGCCCCTGAGTCCAATCCCCGGTACCAATAAAAAAAAAAAAAAAAATTAAGTCTAATCCAAAAATACAGAATTTATTGAGGTATTCTTTAACTTCTTTGAACAATGTTTTGTATTTTTTTTTCTTCTTCAGTACTGAGGATTGAACCCAAGACCTCGCACATGCTAGGCAAGCACTCTACTTTTTATTTTAAGACAGGGTCTCCCTAAGTTGTTCAGACTGGCCTTGAACTTGAAATTTTTCTACCTTGGGCCTCTGTTAAGTTTTATACTTCTTTTATAAAATTTATTCCGAAGCATTTTATTTTTTTTTTTCCTTTAAGTGCTGGTGATTGAGCTCAGTGCTTCGTGCATGTTAAGCATACCTTCTACCACTGAGTTATACTTCCCAGTCCACAGTATTTTATTCTTTTTGATTCTACAGTAAATGGATTTTTTTCTTTTCTTTTGATGGAGTCTTGCTATGTTTTCCAGGGTGATCTTGACTTCCGGGGCTCAAGGGATCCTCCTGACTCAGCCTCCTAAGTATCTGGGACTTCAGATATACCCCACCACGCCTGCCTTTGGGATTGTTTTATCAATTTTATGTTCAGATTGATTATTGCAAGTATATAGATATGCAAATAATTTTTTTAAATATTTATTTATTTGCTTTAGTTGTACACATGGGTTTTAAATGGGTTTATTTGTATGTGGTGCTGAGGATCGAACCCGGGCCGCGCACGTGCTAGGCGAACGCTCTACCGCTGAGCCACAATCCCAGCCCTGCAAATAATTTTTATATTGATCTTATATTAAAATCTTGCTGAAATTCTTTATTAGCACTTGTACTTTTTGTGGCTTCCTTAGGAGGTTCTGTATACAAGATATACAAGATAATACAACCTTCAAATAATGTTTTACTTTTTCTTTCCAATCTAAATCCCTTTTATTTGTCTATCTTGCCTAATTGCCTTGGCTATGATAACATCCAGCACAATCCAGAACAGAAGTAGCACAAGGGATATCCTCTGATCTTAGTGGGAAAGCATTTGCTATTTCACTATTAAGTATGATGCTAGCTGTAGGGTTTATTTATTTATTTATTTATTTATTTGGTATAGATGCCTTTTTCAGGTTGAGGAAATTCCTTCCTATTCCAAGTTTGTTCAGTGGGTTTTTTTTTTTTTAATTTAATCACGATGGGGTATTGTATTTTGTTAAGTGCTTTTCTCTACAGCTATTGAGATTATCTATGGTTTTTGCTTTTTTAAAAAAATATTTATTTATTTGTTTTAGTTGTACATAATGCCTTTGTTTATTTTTTTAAAATATGTTGCTGCCTGAAGCGATGGCCACTTGGAGCAACGAAGCCACGGGAAGAAGTTTAGAGGCGAACTGGAAACAAACAGCTTTTTATTCTGATAACTTTTCTCTCTGGCTCTAACAATGACTAACACACACCACACACCACCAAAAAATGGCGCTGACCCGAGCAGCAATCTTGGCTCAAGTCACTCAAGATCCCGGGCCAAGTCCCGTGAGACTACGGAAGGCAACAATGCCCAAATCTCCATGGCCCATAGTCAACCACAATTTAAGCCATCTCCCCAAACAGGGCTCCTACAAAAATATTTATTTGCTTTTAGTTGTACACAATGCGTTTATTTGTACGTGGTGCTGAGGATCGAACCCGGGCCACACATGTGCTAGATGAGCGCTCTACCGCTGAGCCACAACCCCCCAGCCCCGGTTTTGCTTTATTCATCTGAAATGGTATAGTGCGATATTTGATTTTTCGATGTTAAATCAAGTTGCATTCCTGGAATATACCCCCATTTGTCAGTATATAATTCTTTTTTTTATGTTGTTAGCTTCAGTTTGCTAGTATTTTGTTGAGGATCTTTACATCCATATTGATAAGATGATATTGGTCTTTGGTTTTAATTTCAGGGTGAAACTAGCTTCATAGGAAATATTTCTTTTTCCTTCTATTTTTTGGGAAGATTTTGTCAAGAATTGATATTAATTCTGTAAATGTTTTGTAGAATTCACCAGTGAAACAATTTGGGACCTGAGGTGTTTTTTTGTAAATAACTTTCTTGTTTTATGGTATATACTGTTAATTCAATCTGTTGTTATACATTTTTCAGATTGTCTATTTCTTCTTGAGTCAGTTTTGGTGTGTGTTTTTCTAGGAAATTTTCATTTCATCTATGCTATCTGATTTATTAACATACAAAAGTTCATAGTGTTCTCTTACAATCCATTTCTATAGGGTTGGTAGTACTGTACCCTCTCATTTCTGACTCTAGTAATTTGAGTCTTCTTTCTTTATTGATTGATCAGATTTAGGTTTGTCAGATTTTTTTAAACAAAAAACCAGGGTTTGATATAATTGATTTTCTCTATATTGTTTTTCACATTTCTATTTCAAAATCTCTGCTCTAATCTTTATTATTTTCTTCTATTTGCTTGTTTTAAGTTTAGTTCACTCTTCCTTTATCAGGGTCTTAAGGTGGAAGGTTATTTCCCTTCAAGCACTGATTTACCTGTATCCCACAAATTTTAAAAAAAATTTATTTATTTGTTTTTAGTTGTACACAATGCCTTTGTTTTTACGTGGTGCTGAGGATCAAACCCAGGCCACACACGTGCTAGGCAAGCGCTCTACCCACAACCCCAGCCCCCCACAAATTTTTGATGCTTTATTTTCATCTTCAATTATCGCAAAGTATTTTCTAGTTTCCCTTTATTTCTTCTTTGGCCCATTGTTTATTTAGGAGTGTGTTGTGTTTTTTTTCCCACATATTTCTGGGTCCCCCCATTTTTTTGTTATTGATTTCTAATTTCATTTCATTGTAGTGGGAAACACACTGTAATTTCTACATATATATATGTACATATATATATTTAGTGCTTTAGCATATTATCTATGCAGCAGAATGCTCTGTGCACTTAAAAAAGAATGTATATTCTGTTGTTTTTTAGTGGAGTGTTTGGCAGATGTCTTTTAGGTCTAGTTGGTTTATAGTTTTGTTCAAATCTTCTCTTTACTTGATGATCTTCAGCCTGGTTGTCTATCTACTATTGAGAATGGAGCACTGAAGTCTCCAACTATTATTGTTGAATTATCTATTTCTCCTTTCATTTCTTTCAGCTTATGCTTCATATTTTTAGTTGTGTTGTTAGGTGCATACATTGTTATATCTTCCTAATGGATTGGCCCTTCTATCATTACAAAATATTCTTAAGTGACTTTTTACTTTTAAGGTCTATTTTGTCTGATATTAGTATAGTCCAGTTTTCTTTTGGTTTGTTGCATGGTCTATCTTTGCCCATCCATTAATTTTAATCTATTTGTATCTTTGAATTTAAATGTGTCTTCTTGTAGACATCATATTACTAGATCTTTTTTTTTTTTTTTTTTTGGTACTGGGGATTGAACTCAGGGGCACTCAACCACTGGGCCACATCCCCATCTCTTTTTTGTATTTTATTAGAGAGAGGGTCTCACTGAGTTGCTAAGTGCCTTGCCATTGCTGAGGCTGGCTTTGAACTTGTGATCCTCCTGCCTCAGCCTCCCAAGTGCTGGGATTACAGGCGTGCGCCACCACTCCCAGCTTAGATCTTTATTTTTATATTCAGTCTGATAATCTCTGTTTCTTGATGATCGCTTAATCCATTTACATTTAATTTTATTATTGACTTTTTTTTTGTACTAGGAATTAAACCCAGGAGCACTTAATCCACTGAGCCACATTCCCACCCTTTTTATTTTATTTTACTTTTTTCTTTTGAGACAGGGTCTCAATAAGTTGTGTAGGGCTTCATTAAGTTGCTGAATCTAGCCTTGAACTTGCAATCCTGCTGCCCCAGCCTCAAGTCACTGGGATTACAGGCATGTGTCACTGTGCCTAGCTATTATTGACTTCTTGTGTCTTTTGATGATGTGATTGATTCAGATTATTTTCCTCCTATTGTGGAAAATATCTCTTATGTTATAAGAAACAGACTTAAAGAATAAGGCTGGGCTGGGGTTGTGGCTCAGCGGTAGAGCACTCGCCTGGCACGTGCACAGCCCAGGTTCGATCCTCAGCACCACGTACAAATAAACCCATTGTGTACAGCTAAAGCAAATAAATAAATATTAAAAAAAAAGAATAAGGCTAATAATACTGACCAGTGCCAATAAATTATCATTTTAAAGTTTTTGAATATTAACCAAGAAGGTGAAGGAAATACCAAAAATTAATAAGCAAGTAGTTATTTGAGAGAATATTGTGAAAATTCTTTCAATTTCTTTTTTTTTTTTTTTTTTTTTTTTTTTTTTTTTTTTTGGTGGTACCAGGGATTGAACTCAGGGGCACTCGTCCTCTGGGTCACATCCCCAGCCCTTTTTTGTATTTTATTTAGAGACAGGGTCTCACTGAGTTGCTAAGTGCCTCGCCATTGCTGAGGCTGGCTTTGAACTCGCGATCCTCCTGCCTCAGCCTCCCAAGTGCTGGGATTACAGGCGTGCGCCACCGCGCCCGGCTCTTTCAATTTCTAAGAAATTTCTTATCTCTTCATTCCATAGCTAATAAAACTTAGGTTCTTAATATGAGGTGAATTTTACATTCTCTATGATATCTCGAGATAGTACAACCTGAATAAAGTAAAAGTGATTAGTAACATAAGATCCAGAAAAGTAAGGACCTTGTCTGTCTTGCTCACCAGTGTGTCCAGGGCCATACATGGTACAGAGTAGACACTTAATAAAATATTCATGGAATAAAATATGGTATTTTATACTGAGTATTGACACAGATTTTTCTTTTTTCTTTTTTTTTTTTTTTTTTTTTTTTGGTACCGGGGATTGAACTCAGTTGGGTCACATACCCAGCCCTTTTTTGTATTTTATTAGAGACAGGGTCTCACTGAGTTGCTAAGTGCCTCGCCATTGCTGAGGCTGGCTTTGAACTCACGATCCTCCTGCCTCAGCCTCCCAAAGTGCTGGGATTACAAGCGTGCACCACCGCGCCCGGCTTTTGACACAGATTTTTCTAACATCAGAATTTTAATATGTAAGAATCTTTCCATTGAATGAATTCTTTATTCAAAGCTACAGTTATAAAGGACTCCAACAGACCCACGTGACCTTGTGCTTCCCCCCTCCTCAGGGAGCATGCTGAGTGAAAGTTCCTGTAACTTCATGCTATGGTCTAAATGTTTATCTCCCCACCCACCCAAAATTTCACAAGTTGAAACCTAATCAACAATGTGATGGTATTAGGAAGTTGGACTTTCAGAGGCGATTAGGTCACTAGGGCAGAACACTCATGAGTGAGATTAGTATCCTTACAAATGAACGGCTACAGCCAGCCAGGCGTGGTGGCGCACGCCTGTAATCCCAGCACTTGGGAGGCTGAGACAGGAGGATTGCGAGTTCAAAAAACCAGCAACAGCGAGGCACTTAGCAACTCAGTGAGACCCTGTCTCTAAATAAAATACAAAATAGGGCTGGGGATGTGGCTCAGTGATCTAGGGCCCCTGAATTCAATCCCCAGTACCCACCCCATTAAAACAAACATTGAAGCTGAGTGTGGCACACACACCTATAAACTCAGAGGCCAAGGTAGGAGGATCACAAGTTTGAGGCCAGCCTTGGCAATTTAGGGAGACCCTGTCTCAAAAACAAAAGTAAAAAGGGCTGGGGATGTAGCTCAGTGGTACAGTGCCCCTAAATTCAATCCCTGGGACTGGGGAGGGGGAACTACATTGGAAACACCTAAATGTCCATCAACAGAAAACTGGTTAAACCTTTCAATGAATGACATCATTATAAATAATGAGGTAGATTTATATATATTGATATGAAAAAATGCCCATCCTGTATTGGCTTTTTTTTTAAAAAAGGAATTTGCAGACTATAAAAACATAATTCCCTTTTCATATTTTAAATGATAATACATGTAATGTACAGAAAAAGGAAATTGGAGGAATATGTACTGAATTATTGATGTGAGATTATTGAAAGTTAGGGTTTTGAGGGGGTGTACCATCTGTATTATATATTTATGAAACATTTGATACTTGAATAATTGTTGCATCTATGACATCCATTATGTTCTCTCTCTCTCTCTCTTTTTTTCTTTTCCTTTTTTTGGTGGTACTGGGGATTGAACCCAGGGCCTCCTGCATACTAGGTAAGCACTCTACCAACTGAGCTATATCCCCAGCCCCCCCCCCTTTTTTTTTTTTTGTGGTGCCCAATATGTTCTCTATGAGGGATATTATAGAGATTATTGTGATGGCAATTACCTTAATAATCTGTGTTCTTGTTTTTGGTTTTTTTGTTTTCTGTCTGTCTGCTTTGCAGTGCTAGGGATTGAAACCAGGGCCTTGCATACACTAGGCAGGTGCCCTGCCAATGAGTTTTATCCCCAGCCCAATGTGTCCTTATTTCTTTAATGTTTGCTTCCTCCTGTAGACTGCAAACCTGTTAAAAAAAAAAAATAGCCTATTTGTTTTGTTCAGTGCTGAATTTCAGTGCCTAATACTTCCTTGGAACATAATTGAAGGATGCAGGCATGCATGAGTAAATGACATAATCTATGAAAGGTACTTATTGTGTGATATATATTATATAAAGTATACTTTGTGACAAATAGTTCACCTACTGGATGTGGAATTGATTAAGAGTACAGATCATGGAGTCGGACATCCTGTGATTGAACCCCACTTCTTCCATGTAATAGATGAAGAACCTTGGACAAATCCCTTAACCTCTTTTTACCTGTTTCCCATCTGTAAAATGATAATAGTATTACTACCTACTTCATTAGGTTTTTGAGGAAGATTAAATAAGATTACTCATAAAGTGCTTAGCATAGAGCCTGGCACACATTAAGTGATCCAGAGATGTTATCAAAATAAATTAAATAAACGTATTGTGTCCATCTACTATAAAAAGTATTTAAAAACTAATAACAAGCCGGGCACGGTGGCGCATGCCTGTAATCCCAGCACTTTGGGAGGCTGAGGCAGGAGGATCGCGAGTTCAAAGCCAGCCTCAGCAATGGTGAGGCACTTAGCAACTCAGTGAGACCCTGTCTCTAAGTAAAATACAAAAAAAAAAAAGGACTGGGGATGTGGCCCAGTAGTCGAGTGCTCCTGAGTTCAATCCCCGGTACCACAAAAAAAAAAAAAAAAAAAAAACTAATAACAAAAACAGATTATTATTAGTAGTGTAATCTGGATATAGAACCCCTACAAAGGTGGCTCCAGTCTGCCCTAGAGGCAGAGCTTCTGGGATAGGATACCAAGTTCTTCTGTCCCACTCCCACTTCCAACCTAGTTAAACATAAAACAGGCTAGAGTCATGGGTAAGCAATATTCTTTCTTTAATTTCCCTTTGCAAATGGAAGCCCCTGAGCTGGTCCCCACCCCCACCCCCACCCCTCTCCCACACCATGGGGACCCCCAGATGCAAGGTCCCCACCTCAACCTGGTAGGAAGAAATTACCCTCTTCCCACAATGGTCCATTAAAAAAAATTCTAGTCACTTAAGAAATGAGGCTGGGAATAGGATAAGGGAGCTGGAAGACAAGGCCCAGGATAGGATAGTCTGTAGATGTTAGGGTTATAACACCCTTGAGAAGGGTTTGCAAGCACATCCCTAAGCTCAGAGCCAGCATGGCTGAAAGAAGAGAGGAGAAAGACTCCTCAAGGTCCCACCTGCCTAGTCATGGATACTGACATTAACTACCACCACCACCACAAGCCTTGTGATGGAGAATTTTTCAATTACTCTGGGATAGGGTTTGCTAAGCATCCCCTCTGGCCCCTAATCTGGGGCATCCCTGGGGTCCCCCTGAGACCAAACTTGGGAGAAGGAGGGACTCTGGGAACATGCAAAGGTGGGGAGCAGAGACCCCGCCCCACCCCGCTGCTCTACAGGATGGTGGCTCCAGCTGCGTCTGGGCTCCGAGGGTCCTTCACACCGATGATGAAGTTGTTGGTTCTCCGACTGCCATGGACCCAGGATAAGACATCTACCTTCTCCACGTGGTGACCCCTGGCTTCCAGGAACTCTATCTCTTCCTCTGTGAACTCACCTGAAAACCATCCCCAACATACACACATTTAGAGTGTTCGGAGCACTGGCTAAGGAGAGCTACAGCAAATTTGAGTCCTGGTCACCTCTCTGAGCCTCAGTATCCTCATGTATAGAATGAGGGATAATAAAAGAGCCAGTACATGAAATTATTTCAGGGATTAAAGGAGATAATGCATAGGAAGCTCAGAGCCTTGCATACAGCAACTGATCAAAAATATAGTCATTCTTAATATTGGAAAAAGGGCTTTGAGGGTCTTCATCTTCACCTTCATAGGCCAAGCTGCCATCATTACTTGCCAGGATTATAGCACAGTCCTCTAACTGGTCCCCCCTGCTTCCAGTCCTGTCTTCCATTCAGTCTCTTCACACAGTAGCCAAAGAGATCCTTTAAAACCACTAGACAGAACTTGTTAATCCCCCCAAACACTCCACCAACCAGGCTCAGTGGCACATGCCCATAATCTCAGTGATTTGGGAGGCTGAGGCAGGAGGATCATAAACTCAAGGCCAGCCTTAGCAACTTAGTTAAGTCCTTAGCAACTTAGAGAAACTCTCAAAAAATAAAAACTCAGCAGTAAAGCACCCCTGGGTTCAATCCTGAGTGCCACAAAAACAAAAACATTCTACCATGTTTGATGGACTTAAAATAAAATACAAAGTCTTTACCAAGGCCTTTAAGGCCCAACATTATCTAGGACCTTGCTTGCTACTTCTCTACATTCTTCTCCTTCATTCCTTCTATTTTCCACCTTACTTTATTCCAAACACACTGGCTCCCTTGCTGTCCCTAAAGTAGATCAAACATGCTTCTACCTGAGGAATTTTGCACTTGTTGTTCTTTCTACCTGGTCTACTTTCCTTTTAGATAGTTACAAAGCTGGCTTTCTTTCTTTAGTCTAGTCTTTGCTCAAAAGGCACTTCTTTGAGAAGCACTTGATGTCTGCCAGGCTTTATGCTGATCTTTACCTAGAATAGCAGTCCCTGCCATCTTTACCTTGCTTTGTTTTCTTTCAAATTGTATAGTATCACTTGTATTTGTTTATTTATTGGCTGTGTCTCCCTCCACTAGATTATAAGTGTTTTGAAGATGGGGTCGTTGTCTTGTTTGCTATTGCTCCCCAGTGCCTAGACAGAGTCAGTACCTAGTAAAAATTAAGCAGGTATTTACTAGATAGGGGTATTTACCCCATCCTCTTGCATAAGTCCAGGTTCTCATCATCTTTTGCCTGAGCCATATCCAAGCTGCTGCTTCTTTTTTTTTAAAATATTTATTTATTTGCTTTAGTTGTACACAATGTGTTTACATGGTGCTGAGAATCGAAGCCTGGCTGCCCATGTGCTAGGCAAGTGCTCTACTGCTGAGCCACAACCCCAACCCCCCAAGCTGCTTCTTGCATTTCCTCAACTTACCTTCTCTTCCCTTCAATCCACCTGCCCTACTCAATTGCATAGTTGTATCCCCTTCCTTATCTACCTCCTCCTCTTCCTCTTTTTTACAGTACTAAGGATTGAATCCAAGGATACTCTATCACTGAGCTACATCCCCAATCCTCCCCACCCTCCATTTTTTTTAATTAATTTTTTTTTTTTTTTTTTTTTTTTTTTTTTTTTTTTTGGTACTGGGGATTGAACTCAGGGGCACTGGACCACTGGGCCATATCCCCAGCCCTTTTTTGTATTTTACTAGAGACAGGGTCTCACTGAGTTGCTAAGTGCCTCGCCATTGCTGAGACTCGCGATCCTCCTGCCTCAGCCTCCCAAAGTGCTGGGATTACAGGCTTGCGCCACCACGCCCTGCTTTTTCTTAAATTTTGAGACAGGGTCTTGCTAAATTGCTGAGGCTGGCCTTGAACTTTCAATCCTCCTGCCTCAGCCTCCCAAATTGATGTGATTACAGGTGGACACCACAGTGCCCAGCAAATCTGTGCTACTTAACATTATCTTCCATGATAAGCCTTGTTAACTTCACCTCCCATTGCTCTTCTATAAAGATCTGGTCTTCTTATTTCCCCAAACAGGATGAGTTTAGATAGTTCTTGAGATAAAAGATACATTATTGAATAAAATTAAATCATCTAGTCAGAAATCTGTTCACTTCATGGTTCACTTTCAATCTTTTTGATTATGGCAAGGACCAAGTTTCAGTCTGGCCTCTGAACAGTCTAATTTCCTTTTCAACATAGAAAGCAGGTCTCAGAGCCTTCTGCAGGTAATAATATCTACCTAAAACCTAAAAATATTTCATTTTTGAAATAACTATTTATCATCTATTTGTGACGAATGATGCTATTTTTCCAATTTTTATTATAAGGTTTACTATTTTAGAAAGAACCTCTCTCTGTTATAAGGTTTACTTAAAATAAATTTAGGTAAAAAAAGAAGTCCATTTATAGACATGCATTATATAAATAATGGTTTAGACCATGTATAAAAGTGGCCAAAGTCATGAAAGTGCTAGGTAAATTCAGGAGTTTGGGAAATGGTTGGCCTCCTGACTGTGCTCTAAACTATTTTTTTTTTTTTTTTTTTTTTTTTTACTGGAGATTGAACTCAGGGGCACTCGACCACTGGGCCACATCCCCAGCCCTTTTTTGTATTTTATTAAAGACAGGGTCTCACTGAGTTGCTAAGTGCCTCGCCATTGCTGAGGCTGGCTTTGAACTCATGCTCCTCCTGCCTCAGCCTCCCAAGTGCTGGGATTACAGGTGTGCGCCACCGCGCCCGGCTCTAAACTATTTTTTTTTTTTTTAATATTTATCTTTTAGTTGTAGTTGGACACAATACCTTTATTTTATTTATTTATTTTTACATGGTGCTAAGGATGGAACCTAGGGCTGTGCACGTGTTAGGCGAGTGCTCTACCTCTGAGCCACAACCCCAGCCAGTCTAAACTATTCTTTCTGGGTTTTTTCCAGGTTATTCCTTCAGTCCAGAAGCCCTTCATCTCCACATGCCAAATTCCTGCTCATACTTCAAGGCTCAGCCAGTTGTTACCTCCTCCATAAAGCCTTCCTGGGCTCTCAGGTAGATAAACATTTCTTTTACCAGACTCCTACACTTGATATCCCCTTCTAAGACTGAGAGCCCCTCAAGGGATGAGCTACCATAAGTAATTTAGCATGGCACCTTACACTCAGTAAAGACTAGCAGAGGCGCTGGACTTGTGGCTCAGTGGTAAGAGCACTTGCCTAGCATGTGTGAGGCCCTGGGTTTGATTCTCAGCACCACATATAAATAAATGAATAAAATAAAGGTCCATCAACATCTAAAAAAATATTTAACAAAAGACTAGCAGATATGTGTTGAATAAAGTTCAGTTTCAAGAGTCTGCTTCATGCATCAGTTGGGGTCTGGTATCACTGACCAACTACAGGTTGTGACTGCTAATGACCTAGGACTGTACTTCTAACATGCTTCTAACATGCTTCAAGTCCAGGAGATATCAAGGGCCAGGCAGTAAAGAATCAGAGTCTTTGGTGTCAGCCAGGTGTTTGTTCTAATATCACTTCTGCCACTTGGTGGTTGATCTTTGACTAGTTAATAACTTCTGTAAGCCTCAGTTTCTTTATCTGCAAAATGGGGATAATACTGAACAAACAAGAATTATATCTCAATCAAATCTCTATCCCTTTCGGACTAGCATAGTACATAGTCGGTTATAATAAAAACTCCTCAAAGGTGCACACATTTTCCTACTTACAAAATTAAGCTGCATCCAAAATTAAGCCCCTGTTCTTAGAGGCAAATCTATCTCCTCACCATAAATCCAAATTTATCTCCTCACCATAAATCCCTGCCTGCCTCTCTGATCTCATTTCATTCTCACTTAGGTTGTTTTTTCTTTTCTTTTCCTTTTTTTTTTTTTTAAGTTGTTAATGAACCTTTATTTTATTCATTTATTTATATGTGGTGCTGAGAATGGAACCCAGTGCCTCACATATGCAAAGTAGATGCTCTACACTGAGCCACAACTCCAGCCCAAGTTGGTGGTCTTCTTCTTTTTTTTTTTTTTTTTTTTATTTATTTATTTGCTTTAGTTGTACACATTGCCTTTATTTTTACGCGGTGCTGAGGATCGAACCCAGGCCGCGCATATGCTAGGCAAGAGCTCTACCGCTGAGCCACAACCCCAGCCCTTGGTCTTCTTTTTATTCCTTAAACACACCAAGCCCATTTCTGTTCTGAAATCTCTGCACTTGTTCTATTGGCCTACAAAGCTTTGCCTCAATTCTTTGCCTGGTGGGCTCTTTCTCACTCTTCAGATCTCAGCTTAGATATCACCTGGTCACTGAGTCAGTCCTGTTATATCATTGTTTTAATGCTCAGCTGGGTGTTTATTTTACTCTCCCTTATCTCTTTGATTATTTCCCCATCTGCCTACAAATGCACTATCTCTAACACCTAGAATGACATCGGGCACACAGCAGGTGTTCAGTACAAACAAAGGTTTGCAAAATGAACAACTGTACCTTATTTTACAAATGAGAAAAACCAAGGCTCAGAGATGAGAAATGGATCTCTTAAGGACCTAAAGCCAGGAAATAGTAAGATGGTTCCAATCCCCAATCTTTCATTACTCCAACAGGAAGTTGTGGAAAGAAACCAAACTTTGGCAAGAAGGAAATTGGTGCTGATCAAGGCAGGGGAAACCTGTCCCTGTGGCCACCCCACGGGAGTCTCTGCTCTGCACTCACTGTCCACCTGCAGGAGGTTGGACTGCAGGTCTGGATGAAGGCGGCCTCGGGCCAGGCTGTCACTCAGGTTCCGGTTCAAGGTCAGGACATTCAGCAGCACCTGTAGGTAGCCAAGGGGCAGAAAAATCAGGGCTGTCCCAGGGGTGATGAACCAGGGCTCCTCAGCTCTCACCCTTGGTCTACACTCTTTATTCTTTACAATCCTCACACCAGGTGTTTCATCTGAGCTTCTCAACAACCCTAAAACCAGACAGGCAGGCCTGTGATAACTATTTCTGCTTCAGAGAGGAGGAAACTGAAGGCCAGAGAAGGAGAGTGACTCACTGCAGAACTTAGAGGAAGCCAGGAAGAGGTACCCTCCCCTTTAAATCTAGCTCAGGGCTCCCCTCCCTTCTGTCTGGACAGGGCAGGGTTAACAGCTAGAGGTGCTTTAAGGAACCACATTTGTACTTTCAACTTAGTGGTTAGGAGAGTGAGTAGGCTCTGGATCTGAACTGCCAGTCCACCTTTGCTAGTTGAAGGAACTTGACCTAACTTCTTAACCTTGCCAGTTCCAATTTCTTCATCTATAAAATAGAAATAAGCCTTCTTTCCAGCGTTGGGATGGTTAAAAGTACCCAGCACTTTGTAAGAACTCTATAAATGTTAGCTATTATTATTATTTCTACTTTATAGAGGATGATACTGAAGTTCAAAGAGGTTAAGTGAATTTCCTAGCATCACAAAGTTGGAAATTGGCAACACTTGCACTAGAACCCATGGGAGTCTGTTTCCGAAATTAACTCATCATCTGCCAAAACATGTGCCTGGCACATACAACAGGAGCTCAAGACATTCAAAGAACTGTCCTGAGGTATTCTGGAGAGTAGTAGGCCCTTCCATTCAAAATCAGACTCTAAAAATAAATAAATAAATAAAAATAAAAAACAGATTAAAAACAAACAAACAAACAAACAAAAAAAATCCCAGACTCTAAAGAGGGCTGGTTATCTGTTCAGATGCAGGGTAGAGGAATGATGGGAATTGAGGTTTACAGAACACAGGTGTCCCAGATGCTATATCACTTTTCAGTTCTATTGGCCCCACAATTTCCCTTGCAATCTGTAAAGACAGGGGCTTCAGGGCCCATTTGCACTAAGAAACTCAGCACAGTCCATTTGTGCCCATGATGATCCTGGCACAAAGCAACTCAGTTCATGTTTGCCACATAAGGGATGGAGAAACAAATCAGAGACAAGAGTCCACAGCTGGTTCTTGACTGCAAAAGGCCCATAAGGAAAGAAACCTCACCTGGGTCAGACCGCTGAGGCCCCGGGCAGCTCCGTTGGCCCCCAGGGCAAGGTAGGTCCCACAGAGCCCCTCTGCCGGTCGTACCACAGTGGGAAGCAGGAAAGAGAGTGGCCGCTTCCCTGGTTGCACAGAGTTCTCCTGTTGTTGGAGGGCAGAGACCACAAAGGAGGTGTGGGATGGGGCAAGACAGGGAAAGGACTACTCCACCACTCTTCCCACTCCTCTCCTTCTTTGCATCATCTACAGGAAAGGGGGACTGTTCCCCTTCCAGGCAACAGTGTGCTGTCTGTGAAAGGGAAAGGGTCCCTGGATGGCTAGGGTGGATAAGATGGAATAATAAGAGCATCCACTGAGCTGTGAGGCTGCTATGGATGGCAGGGAAAAGAACCAAGACAAAAATATGCAACAGGGAAGCACAGTAGATCACCACTGGATCATCTGTATGTGTCTTTGCCCTGCAAGCATCTTATAGAGTGTAAGAGTGCTAGTCTCCAAATAAAACAATAAATTCTAAGTCCTTCCTCCTTGGGTCCTTTCTTGGTACTCAGTCCTAGGGCTGAGCCCCACCAGCTCAGCATCATGTTGTTATAGCCCACTAGTGCTGGAAAAAAACCCAAAGCATTAAATTAGAGCCAATATCCTCATTGTACAGGTAAAGAAAATGAGGTCCAGAGATGGGCAAGACTTTCCCTGGGTTGCAGAGTAAGACAGTGGCAGAATGAAATGAAAGGGGTCTTCTGACCCACCAGAATCCATGCTTCAGAATTAGCAGGACTAGGGATGAAGTGGATATCTTGTTTCCTTATAATAGAATTTCCTAGAGGAAATAAGGAGGAAGAAGCAACCATACAGCTGTACCTCCTACCTAACCTCAGGGTCCCCAGGAGAGGAGAGAAGCAAGACCCTACCAGGTTGGGTGCAGAATGGTTAGCAGTTCTGTTGGGCCAGGAGAAGTCCAGCATCTGACTGTTGAGCAGGATTCCCGAGGGGGTGAGGAGGCCACTGCCAAAGGGCCGGTTCAGGGAGCTGGGGGAAGAGATGGGGTCAGATGAGCCCTTACTTCTTCCCAGACCCCACCCCCACCTCGGTTCAAATGATCTTTTGTTATAGGTTCTAAGTCTGAGCTGGCATACCTGACCATCGCCACGATGAAGTCATCAGGGCCCATAATCAGCACCTGGGCAGCGGTGGGAGCCCCATCCAGCTCATAGACAGGCAGGAGAGGGGCAGGGGTTGCCTGAGAGTCATTGATGTGGCCCCGGAAGTAGGCAGCCTCCACCTTGCTAAAAAGACAAGGAGTGGGGGATGAGCATACAAGCTCTCATTACACCTCAACTACCTGTGATGTTTATGGAATTATTTGATTAAATCTCCTTCTCTCACTGGACTACTAGACCTATGAGGGTAGAAGCTCAACTTACTGCTCAGTAATTGAACTGAATATTTAGGTATTATTCAGATTTTCTTCTAAAATTATTATTTTTCTTTTTCCTTTTTGATACTGGTAATAGAACCCAGGGATGTTTTGCCACTGAGCTACATACCCAGCTCTTTTTTTTTTTTTTAATATTTACTTATTTACTTTAGTTGTTGTACACAATGCAATGCATTTATGTTTATGTGGGGCTGAGGATCGAACCCGGGCCGCACACGTGCAAGGCGAGTGCTCTGCCACTGAGCGACAACCCCAGCCCCCCAGCACTTTTTATTTTGAGACATGGTCACACTAGGTTGCTTAAGATCTCACTAAGTTGCTGGCTTTGAACTTGTGATCCTCCTGCTTCAGGATCCCAAGTTGCTGGAATTACAGGCATGGGCCACCATGCCCCCCCAGGGCTCCAGACTTTTTAAAGTTCAAGTGATGGTTTCTCAGATTACTCCTATTAACTGTGTGTTGGGATATTCATAAAGATTAGGGAAAATAATCAGTTATCAAGGATTATTGAAGACATTCATTCAGTTTTCAACCAAGAAGGGTGTTGGCCACACAGTGTAGGAACCTGGGGCTTGGTTTCAGATGGCTGGGAGGGGGGGCCTTAGTTTTCATGTTTTTTTCCCAGTGGCCATGATGTGGTTATTGTTTCTGGTTGCTGCTCTTTTTGATTTTTTTTTTTTTTCTGGATAAGTGATGTTAACTTTCTAATTTGACAGATAAAATTGTATGCATTTGTCATGTCTGATATGATTTTTTAAATTGGTACATCATAGTTTTACATAATAATGGGATTCATTGTGATATGTTCATACATATACAAACCATAATTTAACATCATTTGTTTTTGTTTTGTTGTGTGTGTGTGTGTGGTACTGGGGATAGAACCCAGGGCCTACCACATGCTAAGCAAATGCTCTACCACTGATCTATATCCTCAGTCTTTTATAAATGTTATTTTTTAACAGGGTCTCACTAAGTTACATAGGCTGGTCTCAAGCTTTTGTTGGTTGATTTGTTTTTCTTTCTTTCTTTCTTTCTTTTGTACCAAAGATGGAATCCATGGGCTTTACCACTGAGCTACACAGATTTCCCCAGCCATTTTTATTTTTTTATTTTGAGACAGGATCTCACTAAGTTGCTTAGGGTCTTGCTAATTTGCTCAGGATGGTCTCAAAACTTTTGATCCTTCTACCTGGGGCTCCCCTGAGACTACTGGTGTGTGCTACCATGCCCAGCTCAAAACTTCATCTCTTTGCTTTTTAATTATAAGTTGTTCATTTAGTGCTATAATTTCCAACTTAATTCAGACAGGGTTGCTTGAGTAGCAATACAAATTTACAACTATATTTTTGGCTTCTGATTTTCCCTTAGCTAGCCTGTAAGTCAAGTATAGTAGCAGTTATCTATTAACCATCCTTACCCTCTTGCTAATTAATAATAATTATTGGCATTGTTGGGCTGGGGAGATAGCTCAATTGGTAGAGTGCTTGCCTTGCATGCACAGGGTCCTGGGTTCAATCCCCAGCACCACGATAAACAATAAACAAACAAACAAATAAATAAAATAATTGGCATTGTTAACCTTATGTACTTAGACAATGTGCTAAATGCTTCATATATATGATTTTATTTAGTCCTCATGGAGACTTCACAAGGTCGATACAGTATTGTCAGCCCCCCTTTTAGAAACTGAGATTTGGAGAGTTTAAATTACTTGCCCAGGGCAGCACAGCTAGTACATGTTAAGGCTGGGTGGGGTCTGAATGGAGGCAGGTCACCACAGCCCACAGTCTTACTACTATGTTATGCTGCAAATGAACATACATATATTCAAAATCCTCACCCCCTCCAGTATTTGCTTGTTATTTTATTGCTATTAGGCTTTTTACACTTAAAAGGGGAAGAAATGGGCCCACATGGGTGCCTTGCTAGTGTCAATAAAATTTAAGAGTCACATGAAATGGACCAACTCATTGTGCAGATGGGGAAGGTAAAGGGCAGGCAGAGACGTCCAGTGTCAGACTGTAAGTTGGGGTTCAGTTGAAACTGAATTGGAACTTCACCAACTGCTTTTCACCTCATCCTTTCCCCAAACCCACCACCACCTTGCTGCCTTTGGAATTCTGCTCCAAGACCTACCTGAGCATGTCGTCCATGCTCTCAGTGATGGTAGAATCATAGATGGGATCTCCCAGTCTGCTGGCCAGGGCTAATGCAATCTTCAAGGTCTGAAAACACAGCAGGGATGTGGAAGAGGCTGCCAGGCCCCTCTCAGCAGCCCCATCTAGGGGATCCTCATATAAAAGAAAACTAAGGTGATTTAGTCCTGCTTCAAGGCAGTAACCCCTCTCGCCATTCCTAGAGTCCCCAAATCCAGGTGAGATGGAGGGGCTTTCTTTACCTCTGCCACCCAGTGAAGAGCCTGTTCCCGGGATACCAGGCTGGTGAGATTGAAGCCCTCAAGGATGTTCAGAGCACTGATGATGGCGGGGCCGGTGTGTGGGGGTGGGGGACTGAGAACCAGGTGGCCTGAAAGGACAAGAAGTGACAAGAGAGTAGGGGAGGGGTCAAGTCATCTTCACATCCCACATTCCAGCTGCTCATCCCACTATCGCATGCTCTGAGACCACAGCACTGAGCCCCCTCATCAGATAAGGAAACAGAAGTATTAAGATGAGAAGAGACCCACTCAAGTTCACATGCCAAGTTGAAGGCAGGGCCAGGACTTGAACTCAGAACACTAGTCTTCAGTTTCCTCTGCTATATGAGATAACTAAGGTTTAAGAGGAGTGTGACTTGCCCAGAGTCACATTGTAGGCCATTTGCAGGGCAGGGACAGATAGTGAGATGTCCAGATTCCTAGTGCATTTCCTTTCTCCTCTTCCCACAGGCCAGAATAGTATCCAGGGCCCCTAAGGGTCCAACTCAACCTGAAACTCCTTGGGACAGGAGCCTCCTCTTCCTCCTGTTATTAAATGTTTGGACATCAAAGGAATAAAGGAATAATAATACCTGACAAATAACATCAACATTAACTAATTGACCCATTTAATCTTTACAATGGGTACTGTGGCACAGAGAGGCAACTAACTGGCCCACATCAAATCCTCACAGACACCCTGAGATCATCCCCATTTTAAGGAGTGAACAAAGGCTCAGAGTGAGAAGTGACTTGTTTGAGGCAAAAGGTACTCAAACCCAGGTCTTTCTGATTCCAGTGCTACACTCTTTCCTCTACTTCATATAACACTGTTTCCAGCAGAGAAATCAGGTAGGAGGTTGAGACTTGAAACTTGGATTCAAAAGTAGCCTCTTTTGAGGCTTGAAGTGATCTTACCCTCCCAGAGGGGAAAGAACCTGAGAACTTCTGAAGGACCCAAAACCTACCACTGTGGGCTTGGAAAACATCACCCATGTCATAATTCACCTTTCTGGATTTCTTTCTTTTTTTTTAAATTTGCTGGTTAAGTTCCTTTCCCTTCCTAGGACTGTTTTCTTTTGGTACATGAGGGACCAGGTCTGTGACTCTCATGAAGGGTTCATTCTATCCTGAAGCTTAGATGGACTTCTGTCTTATGACTTCTTTTTTTTTTTTAATATTTATTTATTTACTTTAGTTGCACACAATGCAATGCATTTTATGTTTACGTGGTGCTGAGGATCGAACCCAGGCTGCACATGTGCGAGGCAAGCGCTCCGCCACTGAGCCCCAACCCCAGCCCCTTCTTTTTTTTTTTTTAATTTATATTTTTTGTTACCAGGGATTGAACCCAAGAGCGTTTAACCACTGAGCCATATCAACAGCCCTTTTTATGTTAAGTCTCACTAGGTTGCTTACAGCCTTGCAAAGTTGCTGAGGCTGGCTTTTGATCCTCCTGCCTCAGCCTCCTACACCACTGGGATTACAGATATGTGCCACTACACCAGGCAAATTCTTCTTAGGAAGAACAGGGCAGTAAGAACGGGGCTGGGGCTGGGGTTGAGGCAACATAGCAAATCAAGAAAACAGATGTTTAGGGGCTGGGGTTGTGGCTCAGCGGTAGAGCACTTGCCTAGCACGTGCGTGGCCCAGGTTCGATCCTCAGCACCACATAAAACTAAAGGCATTGTGTACAACTAAAATAAATAAATAATTTTTTTTAAAGAAAAGAAAACAGATGTTTAGAACCCCAACTTTTGGGTCT
Source organism: Tamias sibiricus (assembly GCA_025594165.1). Classification (NCBI taxonomy): domain Eukaryota; kingdom Metazoa; phylum Chordata; class Mammalia; order Rodentia; family Sciuridae; genus Tamias; species Tamias sibiricus. The sequence continues at coordinate 173,929,923 of CM046659.1, read as the reverse complement.
GAGCCTTTGGTTAGATGCATCCCCCCTTTCTAAATACTTGGGGTAACGGATGCCATGACTATTTCAGAAGCTCAGCTGGCTCTGGTTTGCTTCAACAGCTGGCTGCCCAGGCAGTTCACTGCCTCAGTTTCTCTCCTATGAAGTGGAGAGGAATCTCCAGGCCAAAAGGATATGGCCTTGGACCGGGATGCTTCTCGAGTGGGGACCCTGAAAGTTGGGGGAGAAGTCACCTCTGTATACCCCACACACAGGCTTCTCCACAAGGGCACTGTAGTTGCTGAAGTCCTCTTCAGTTATGACGCCCCCTGCATGCTGAGCCTGGAGGGGAGAAAATGACCACCCACCACTGTGAACATGTGGCTTGGCCTATAACACATCTGTTTACAACTCTTATGCCTTCTGCAACCCCCATCATGGCATTAAAGAACCCCATAATCCCTAAGTACCATAGGTAGAAGGGGAAAAGCATGAACAATGAGCACCTCCTATGTGCCAGGCATTGTGCTAGGCATATTCCATGAAGGACCTCCTTAGCTTGGCATGGAAGGCCCTTTGTAATCTAATCCCTTCCTAGTTCTCCTACCTCGTGTCCTGCTGTTCCTCAGTGAGCTCTATACAGCTTCAGAGTGACTTGAAGGTCCTAAACTCTATCCCCATGTCTTTTGTGTGTGTGTGTGTGTGTGTGTGTGTGTGTATGTGTGTGAGAGAGAGAGAGACAAGGGATTGAACTCAGGGGCACTCGACCACTGGGCCACATCCCCAGCCCTTTTTTATATTTTATTAGAGACAGGGTCTCACTGAGTAGCTAAGTGCCTCGCCATTGCTGAGGCTTGCTTTGAACTCACAATCCTCCTGCCTCAGCCTCTCAAGTGCTGGGATTACAGGCGTGCGCCACCGTGCCTGGCTCTTTTTTTTTTTTTTTTTTTTAACATATATATATATTAGTTGTTAATGGATCTTTTACATTTATTTATATGTAGTGCTGAGGATTGAACCCAGGGCCTCACATGTGCCAGGCAAGCGCTCTACCACTGAGCCACAACCCAAGCCCCCCCATGTCTTTTTAAGTGCTGCCCTCTTGGACTCTGTAAAAGGAAGACTTACCCTTACAGCAGCTCTCATGTAGGAGATAGCAAAATGAATTCTACATCTCACTACAACCAATTAAAGTCACTACAAAACCATGAACTTTTTTGGAGGGGGAGGGGTGCCAGCGATTGAACCCAGGGGCTCTTACCCACTGAGCCATATCCCCAGCCCTTTTTTATTTATTTTGAGACATGGTCTTATTAAGTTGCTTAGGGCCTCACTAAATTGTTGAGGCTAGCTTTGAACTTGCTATCCTACTGCCTCAGCCTCCCATGCCGCTGGGATTATAGGCATGTACCACTGCACCCAGCTAAATACATAAGCTGTGAATGACCCCAGTAGGTCTGATTCTTATTGTCTCCTTATTGTCAGGAAAACTCGTTTCTGACCAATGAACCAATCTGGTACAAACCAGCAGGCTCATTCCATCATAACAATGTGCTGTTAATCTTAAATTAGTACTACTGTGAATCTTCTCCTTTTTTCACTTTTTTTTTTTTTTTTTTTTTTTTTTTTTTGATACCGGGATTGAACTCAGGGGCACTCGACCACTGGGCCACATCACCAGCCCTTTTTTGTATTTTCTTTAGAGACAGGGTCTCACTGAGTTGCTAAGTGCCTCGCCATTGCTGAGGCTGGCTTTGAACTCGCAATCCTCCTGTCTCGCCTCCCAAAGTGCTGGGATTACAGGCGTGCGCCACCGCGCCCGGCCTTTTTTCACTTTTTAGTACCTGAAACCTTTGATTTCTCTAACCTGAGTGAACTACATATTGAATTTCTTGGTTACTGTGTGTTCCTTTGTCTGGCAAGTTAATAAACTCAACTTCGTTTTTTTTCTTTTAAAGTTCTGATGGTCTTTATGTTAGAGGCTCCTGCATGCCCTTCTCCACCTCCGGGTAAGGATGTGTGACCCAGATGTGGTCAATCAGAGCAATTCCTTTCTATGCTACAGTGATTAGTTTGGGAATAGTTACGTGACCTATAACAAGCCAATGAGACACACCATGAGGCTTTTGCTGAAACTACGAGGAAAGTGAAATACTGTTTCTCTGGAATGGCCTAAGAGGGCTAGTGAGCACACATGGAAAGGATCTGATAGAGTGTAAATCCAAACTGAGGAAAGTATTAGAGAGGGGTGGGGGGGCAAGAGACAGACAGAGACAGATAGGCAGAAAGACAGATCAAGTTCTAACAATGTGGATTGAGCCCTTGGATCCAGAAGGACCTAAGGCCAGTATTCTCCTGGACTTTCTAGTTATGTCCATTTGGGATGGCCCTCTATCACCACTACCATATCTCCAGTGCCCAGCATAGGGCCTGGCACTAAGCAGACACTCTGTGAATATTGAATGAATGATACACCTATGCAATTCCCACTGTAGTATGAGAGTTTTACATAAACATCTCCATTGCACAGAGGAGATTACCACCAAGTTGGTCCATGCATCCTATTCTTGAACATAACTTTTCTAGGAGTTTTGGACTGTTGATGACAATTCTCAGAACCCACTACTGTCTCAGACTAAATCACTTTGAGTTTGGGTGGTAACCTCCTGTGTCCATCTCCCAGTCCTGAGAGTCACCAGTGGAGGAGGTGTTTCTCTCAGTCCCTAGAAAAGCCCCAGAGCAGGGAGGATTATGGGCTTAGAGAAACTGGAGCCAATTCTGGGGCTCTACCAGGCCTGTGGAAAGCAGGCCAGGCCCCTGAACAGTTGGCACCAGCCCTGATAAGCCCAAAGGTACCCTCTCAATCAAGATGGAACATTTCTATTGCTCCAGGTTTCTCATGCCATATCCCGGGCAGCCCCTCCAATCCTTAATAACCACTAGTCTGATTTCTTTTTCTTTTTTGGTTCCCAGGGATTGAACCCAGGGGCACTTAACCACTGAGCCACATCCCCAGCCCTTTTGCAATATTTTATTTAGAGACAGGGTCTCACTGAGTTGCTTAGGGCCTCGATAAGTTGCCGAGGTTGACTTTGAATTTAGGATCCTCCTACCTCAGTCTCCTGAGCCGCTGGAATTAGAGGTGTATGCCACCATGCCTGGCTGATTTCTTTTCTTTTCTTTTGGTACTGAGGATTTAACCCAGGGGCACTTTACCACTGAGTCGTATCCCCAGCCCTTTTTATTTTTTATTTGAGATAGGGTCTTGCTAAACTGTTGAAGCTGGTCTCAATCTGTGATCCTCCTGTCTCAGCTTCCCAAGTTCCTGGGATTACAGGTGTACTCCAAAGCACTCAGCACTAATGGTCTGATTTCTATCACTGGAGGTTAGGTTTGTTTACTTTAGAATTTCAAATAAATATAATCAGAATATATATGAAGAAAGAAAGGCAGGGAAGGTAGAAAGGGGGAAGAGGACTTCCCTGCAATGGGGGTCCTTAGGGCATGCCCCTACCTCCCACCCTCATACTCACCTCGGCCACCATCTCCAGTGTGAGGTTGCCACCATTGTAGAAGGCAGCAGGGCCAGAAGTGCCAAGTGCATCCAGCACTTCTGCCAGGTCTGGACGACGCATCAGGGAGCCAGGCAGTGGTGGGTGGCCCAATGGCAGGAATGTCTCCAGGAATCGCTCAGATGCATTGGGAGGCAGCTGCTCAGCCAAGGCCCGGGCTGGGGGCAGGGATGGGAGGCTGGGCAGGGGGTGCCAAGACTGGGCCAAATGATTGAGACGCATAATAGATGGGGTGTATGAGGGCTAAGTGGCTGGCCCTAAGTGCTCTGATCCCCCGGGGGACCTCTTATAGGGGAGGATCTGCTTTTCTCAGATTCCTTCATTTGAAGCCTCTCCAGGTCAGAGTGAGATGGGAAATGGAAGAAGACTGAGGAACAAACTGGAAAAGAGGTTTTTCCCCAATCAACTGTGTGCTTTTCCCCCAACCCCCAGACCCTACTGACCTAGATCATGGGTCACGTTGAAACCATCTTGGGCCACAGCTGCAGCGAAGGCCAGGACTTGGGACCATGGCAGCCTGGGGGGGCCGGAGAGCAGGGGGTGGAGGAGGTCCTGGGGGGAGGAGGAGGGGTCCTGGGGGGAGGGGGGTTCCTGGGAAGGAGAGTCCTGGCAAGGGAAGGGGATATTAGGAGGGGGAGTTGGGAAGGGAAGAATCAAGGAAGGCAGGAGAAGGCCACCCAAGGAGAAATGCAGGCAGGGGCCCCTGGTCCCCAGGAGAGGGTCATTACCTGCCATAGAGCTGATGAGCTTCATGTAGCCCCTTCACCATTCCGGGGACCCCCACCAAGAGCCCAGGCTGGGCAAGGCGGGCAGGCGAGGGAGAGAGGAGACCAGGTCACTGGAAGGGGGGGGCTGGGCTGAACTCTGCAGAGCCCCAAGCCAGGAATGGCTGGCATAGGGGAGAGACACAGACCAAGTATCCCAGGAGAGGGACAAGCTTTCCCCTGCAAGTATCCCTCCCATCTCCCTGACTTTCTATACACAAATGCAGAAAGGCCTTTATCTATCATAGTTGAAGGATTAAGCAAACCCCATCAAGAGCCAGGATAGAAATAAGTTAGATAGAAATCCATCCACACTGGATTATACCTACCCCTGCCTTTTAAAATGGTGGACAAAAGACCTTCATCTAACCAATTTTCATACTATTAGTGCTCTGAGTTGTGAGAACTCAGGAATGTGTTTGGCTGTTGCCACTGCATTAAATACCTACTTTTTCAAGTTATTCTATTTCCTCTTTTGCTCTCTGTGGACAGTGGATTGCCTCTACGTAGCAGTTCCTTTTACTCTTTCAACATGATATAGGTTGGGAAAGCTACAGTCATCAGGCTCAGAGTGAGATATATGAATTTTTTGTTTGCTTGTCTTGCAGTATTGGGGATTAAACCCAGGGCTTCCTACACACTAGTCAAGTGCTGTATCACTGAGCTACATCCCCAACCCCTTACTTATTTTATTTTGAGACAGGGTTTCACTAAACTTTCAAGGCTGGCTTTGAAGTTTTGATCCTCTTGCCCCAGCCTCCCTAGTAGCTGGGATCACAGGCATGCATCTTCATGCCTAAGGTATAAGTTTTAACACTACAACTCTGTGACATTTCAGGGTACTTGGTGGCCCTTTTTTCCCTCTTCCTATGTTCCAGACAGGTAAGATTATCAGAGAATGTTGCATATTACCTGCTAATCAACCATCCACAATTTTTGTTCATTATTTTATTTTATGGGGGTTGCCTGCCTCCCTATAGCTTAAGAGGATCCTGTTCAATTCTTTTTCCTACCCCCATGGTAAATACTCAGCAAATTAATGCTTGAGTTAGCAGAAGGGCAGTGAAGGAAGACCTCCTTGAGCCCTCGATTCTCAACAGGGTCCCCACCTTTGTTTCCCAGGATCTCTGCAGGGCCTCTTCCCTGAGGGCCCCTGGTGCAGACTCCCGGAAATCAATTAGTTGGCTTTCGTTTCGACGGATGTCATGTACCAGCATTACGCCCCCACTGGAGAGACACAGAAGGGGGAAAGGGATTATCACATGACAACTTTCTGAATCATTAACCTGCCACCCTTCAATCCCCAGGAGTGAGGGTTATAGGCTCAGTTTGTCATCCTGAGTCAGGTGTTTGAATCCCCTCTCCAGCAGGGATTCAGAGACTCAGCTACCTTAGAAGGGTAGGGAGTGGATGACCCAGGGTCCAAGGACTTCTTTTAGCCTGTTATTAGAGACTTTAATCCCTGCTTAGGGAAACCCAGAGACTGGGAGAGCAGATGTTTTGCCCCTGCCCCCACCCTAGACCAGAGTTGGACCTCTGCCAACTTCCTGCACCTGCCTACTTAGTATCCCTCCCCCAGGACTGGATTATGTAAGGATAGACTGTGCAGAGCCAAAAGGAGAATTTCATTGGTAGAGCTGGAGGACTGGTCTTGCAGGAACCAAGATATGGACTTTGTTAGCTTATTCCTTTTCTGTGGTTTATTTACATCTGAGACAGGGTTACAAACTTAAACGCCTGCAGCCAAGTAACAAAATAAGGAAAGCAGGTTAGATAAACAATAGGTAGTGACAGGAACTCTGGCAAGGTGGACAGCACCTGCCCCATCATGGGGAACAGCCTCTACTAAGCTCTAGATAACTGCAGCCATGTGGAAAAATGAGCCCAGTGTCACCAGATCTTCTGACTGCTCAAGAGATGTTGGAAAACTAGATTTTTTAAAAATGAAAATTCTCAACCTTTTAACAACAGCAAACAAGTTTTTAAAAATTTAAGTGTGCAAACAAGTCATTCTGTGTTCGCAGTGTGGCCCATGGGTGACCAGTTTGTAACTTCGGTTTTAAGAGTTCTCAGCCTAGAGTGTATTTTTGGAGGGTGGAGGGTCCATAGCTTTCATTAAACTCACAGGGATTTGTGACCCTAAAACATCACTGCCTTTACTGATGACAGTATACTTCACTGTACACCTCACCTTATAATTTACAAGTTTCCTTTCCCAATGTGTGTGTGGGTGTGTTAGAGGGAAGTTCCTGAACCGCCTCCAGATTCTCCATATGGTAGCTTTGCCCTTCTGACTTCAGGGAGAAAAGAGTGAAATTTGGTATAGAAAGAAAAAATAAATAAATAAAATGCAGGGCTGGGGCTGTAACTCAGTGGTAGAGCATTTGCCTCCCATGTGTGAGGCACTGAGTTCAATCCTCAGCACCATATAAAAATAAATAAATAAAATAAAGGTATTGTGTCCATCTACAAGTAAATATTTTTAAAAGAAAGAAAAAAATGCAAGGAGTTGGGGCCCAGCTTTCCCTCTATTCAAACTGGGAGACCAACCACATGAAGTCTGCAGACCTAAAGACAAGAAGTAGGCCAGGGTGACCCAGGGCTGGGAGCTCCTTACCCGCCTAAGCCAGAACTGTGTGGAGCCACGATTCCTAAACACAAGGCTGCTGCCACAGCTGCATCCACGGAAGATCCCTGTTTACTGAGCACCTCCATGCCCAGTGATGTGCATTGAGCAGCATCAGTCACCACAGCACCCTGCTGGAAGATCTGGGAGGGGAGAAGGGAAGGGGCAGTGGGAGCCCTCCACCCACCTAAGGCACCTCTACCAACCCTGGAACCTCTACAGGGGTTGCAGCATGCAAGCCTTGCCCCCTGCTGTCTGCACCTCCTGTCGTTGTAGAGATTGAACTCCAGGGCGCTCTACCACTGAGCTACAAAAACATCCCTTTTTATTTTTGGACTAGGTCTGGCTTGGTTGCCCAGACAGGCCTTGAACTTGTGATTCACCTGCCTTAGTCTCCCGAGTGGCTAGGATTAAAGCCATTTGCGACCACACCCAGCTCCTCTTGTCACCTTGACTCTTCCTTATGATTCCACCTCACTGCCCCCAAATGCCTCCTACGTGATGGAGTCTCTTCTTTGCTCTGTCCGGCTCCTGTCCCACAACTCTTTCCTTTAGAACCATCCTCTCCCAAGTCATCACCCTCTCCCTTTCCTATTTCCCACCCTGTTCCACCACTCAATCATTCCCTAGTTCGAACAGCTCCCTCAAGCATTTCCTCACTCTCTCCTCCCTGGTGCCCTCTCTGCCCAAATGCCCCCTCACCTGGGGGTCCCCGAAGTAGATTTGCATGACCAGAGCCACAGTGACACCGGTAGCGAAGGTGAGGCAGGCAGTGACGATGACTGTAAGCCCATCCTGGCGGCAAGAGCACTCAGCGGCTGCCGCAGAAAATGGGTCCTTGCGAGTCTCCCGTAGCGGTGACCCGTCTTGGCTGCCCATCTCCGAAGATGACGATGGCAGCCGCTGCAGTCGCGCCGACTTCAGGAAGGAATCCGGGTCTGCAGGAGGACCGGCAGAAGGTTGGTCTGGGCGTCTCCTACCTGGCCCTGCCTGTGGTTCCCCTGGCCCTGCCCCTGCCACACAAACCCCACTGGCCAGCACTGCTCGCCTTTGGTCTCCAGGCCCACCCCAGGGCTGGCGGGGACCGTGGTCCCAGGTTAGGAAGGGACAGAGACCCTCAATTGGGCGGCTGAGAGAGACTGGGCCCCGCACCCCTATCTGATACCTAGGTCAAATTTTCTGTGATCCTGAACAAAGACTGAGAATGCTTCGGGAGAAGGGGTGGACCGGTTCGGCCCTCCCTGGAAACCAGATCCTGCCCCAGTTGGGGCCCAGCCTTGTGTGTAAGGAGGCGGTTATCAGGCAGGGCCCTGGTTTCCAACGTTGCTCCATGAAGAGCCTACTATGTGTCTGGCCCTATGCTAGATGCTAGGAAGGAGAGGAAAAGACAGCTTCTGTCTTCACAGGGTTCATGGACCAGTGGAGGAAAAAATGCAATAAACAAGTAAACAAAGCACTACATAATTACAAGTTGTGGCAGGTGCTATGAAGAAAAATAAGGATGAAATGATAGAGAATAGTGAGAGCGGGCTGGGCTTGTGTCTTATTGTTAGAGCACTTGCCCTGGTATGATAGAGGCCCTGGGTTTGATCCCCAGCCCTACAGGAAAAAGAGAGAGGGAGAGAAAGAGGGGGAGGAGCAGGGGGAAGAAAGAGAGAAGAAAGCGGGCAAGGGGGAGAGAGAGAGACTATTGGTTGTGGGGAGACTGCTATCTGGGAAATAAGAGAAGGGAGGAGGTAGTTTTAAGCAGAGAACTGAGGGATAAGGAGTCAGCCACTATTAGAGAGCTGGGTTTGTGTGTGGAGTGTTCCAGAAAAAGGGATCAACAGGACCCTAACGTGGGAATGAGTTTGACACATTAGAAAACAACATAAAACAAACAAACAAACACCAAGGCCTGGGTGGCTCCAGTGTAGCAGGAAAGGGAAAGAATAGTAAGGAGAGAGCGTAGGTTCCATAGGCTTGGCCCTCAGTGCCTCCTGAAAAACTTGGATTTTACCCTGTATTATGGAAGGTCACTGGAGAGTTTTAAGCAAGAACATGAGGTCATCAGTTTTGTAATTTCAAATGATCCATCTGGGAGCTGGGGACAAAGCTCAGCACTTGCCTAGTATGTGCAAGGCCCTAGGTTCTATCCGCAGCAACGGAGGAAAATAAATCCCTCTGGCTGCTGTCTGGAGAATAGATTGGAGGATAGTAAGAATGGAGTCAGGGAAGAAATGAAAGCCATTCACTTGCTGGGTGACTATGGACAAATCAACCACTTCATATCATGGACCTCACCTTTCTCATCCTGGTAACAGAACCAAGTACACTGTAGCAGTACTGTAGTTAATAATTGTTGTTATTTCCATTCCTTTTCTATCTTGACCAGAGCTAAGACCCTCTTCCATCTCATAATTCTCTCATCTGGATGCTACTGTCCTTGAACCCAAGTGCCTAAATGGTCAAAAGGTCCTGAATGTTTGTGAACAATAAAGAATTAGCTGGTAACTTGACCTTAACACCTCACTATATTCACATTTTAAGAGTTTATTCATTCAATAATTATTTTTTAGATTTTTTTTTTTTTTTTTTTTTTTTTTTTTGAGGAGCAGAGTCTCACTATGTCTTCCAAGTTGTGGGCTCATGTGATCCTCCCCCCTCCCTCCTGAATAGCTGGGACTCTAGGTATGTGACACCATTCCCAGGACTAGAAGAATAACTCCTTTAAAAGTTTGTGTTATTAGCCAGGCATGGTGGCGTTCGCCTGTAATCCCAGCACTTGGGAGGCTGAGGCAGGAGGATCACAAGTTCAAAGCCAGCCTCAGTAATGCCGAGGCACTTATCAACTCAGTGAGACCCTGTCTCTAATAAAATACAAAAAAGGGCTGGGGAGGTGGCTCAGTGGTCCAGTACCCCTGAGTTCAATCCCCGGTACCAAAAAAAAAAAAAAAAAAAAAAAAATCCAAGCTTCTTGATTTAGCATTTAAGGCCCTCCCTGATCCAAGCTCTTCTCTGTTGTATAAATAAGAAATCACAAATATCAATAAAATGCTGATATAGGCAAGAGATTTTCAGAATTTATTTATAGGGATTACTTTTGGGAAAAGATACTACAAGTGGAAATAAGATGTGATGAAATAATTTTTTGTTTGAAAATTTTACTAACATATATTTAAAAAATCAATACACATGGGGGGGTGGGGTTATAGCTCAGTGATAGAGTGCTTGCACATGTGAGGCACTGGGTTCGATCCTCAGCACTGCATAAAAATAAATACAGGGCTGGGGTTGTGGCTCAGCAGTAGAGCGCTCGCCTAGCACGTGCGCAGCCCGGGTTCGAGCCTCAGCACCATGTAAACATAAATGCATTGCATTGTGTACAACTAAAGCAAATAAATAAATATTAAATAAATACATAAACAAAGGTATTGTGTCCATCTACAACTAAAAATTTTTTTTTTAAATATTTTATTTATTTGCTTTAGTTGTACACAATGCATTTTTTTTTATTTTTACGTGGTGCTGAGGATAGAACCTGGGCCGCGCACATGCTAGGTGAGCGCTCTACCGCTGAGCCACAACCCCAGCCCCCTAAAAGATTTTTTTAAAAAAATCAATACATGGGTCTCGGGTTGTGGCTCAGAGGTAGTGCACTCGCCTAGCATGCGTGGGGCCCTGGGTACTATCCTCAGCACCACATAAAAATAAAATAAAGGGCCGGGCGCCGTGGCGCACGCCTGTAATCCCAGCACTTGGGAGGCCAAGGCAGGAGGATCGCGAGTTCAAAGCCAGCCTCAGCCATGGTGAGGCACTTAGCAACTCAGTGAGACCCTGTCTCTAATAAAATACAAAAAATGGATGGGGGTGTGGCCCAGTGGTCGAGTGCCCCTGAGTTCAATCCCCGGTACCAAAAAAAAATAAAAATAAAAATAAAAAAAAATAAAATAAAGGTATTGTGTCCACCTACAATTAAAAAACAAATATTTTTTTAAAATCAATACATATGTATTTTGAAATAAGAAGCAAAAATTACAGGGAAAGCCGGGCGCGGGTGGCGCACGCCTGTAATCCCAGCACTTTGGAAGGCTGAGGCAGGAGGATCGTGAGTTCAAAGCCAGCCATCAGCAATGGTGAGGCACTTAGCAACTCAGTGAGACCCTGTCTCTAAATAAAATACAAAAAAGGGCTGGGGATGTGACCCAGTGGTCGAGTGCCCCTGAGTTCAATCCCCGGTACCACAAAAAAAAAAAAAAAAAAAAATTACAGGGAAATAGGAATGGAGAAGGGCACTTTTACTTTTCCTTATTATTTTGTTTTTACATTAGCCATGTAATTTGTTTAAAAAAAATTTTTTTTTAATTTTTATTTTTTGTGGTGCTGGGGATTGAACCCAGGGCCTTGTGCATGCGAGGCAGGCACTCTACAAACTGAGCTATATCCCCAGCCCTGAATTTTTATTTTTTAAAAAAATGTTTGTCTTCTGGGAGTCTGCCTCAGTTGATCATGCTTGCCTCCAGCCCCCAATACCAGCACCACGGAGTCTATAAATAAAATTAGAATTCTTTCAACAAACGGATGTTAAACAACCTCTGTGGGCACAGAACTCTCCTTGGACCTTAAAAGTGTCAAAAGAAGGGCTGGGGTTGTGGCTCAGTGGTAGAGCGCTTGCCTAGCACATGCGTGGCCCAGGTTCGATCCTCAGCACCACGTAAATATAAACGCATTGTGTACAACTAAAGCAAATAAATAAATAAAATTAAAAAAAAAAAAGAAGGGCTGGGGATGTGGCTCAGTGGTAGAGTCTCGCATGTGTGAGGCACTGGGTTTGATCCTCAGCACCACATTTTTAAAAATTTAATAAATAAAATGAAGGTCCGTCTACAACCAAAAAATATATTTTTTTAAAAAAGTGTCTAAAGAAGCTGGGCACATTGGTGCACACCTATAATCCCAGCAATTTGGGAGGTTGAGGCAGGAAGATCACAAGTTCAAGGCCAGCTTTCTCAACTTAGCAAGGCCCTAAGCAATTTAGCAAATTTAGCAATTTAGGGGCACACACCTGTAATCCCAGCAGCTGAGGCAGGAAGATCGAGAGTTCATAGCCAGCCTCAGCAACTTTAGCAAGGCCCTAAGCAACTTAGTGAGACCCCTGTCTCTAAAGAAAATACAGAATAGGGTTGGGAATGTGGCTTAGTGGTCAAGTGCCCCTGACTTCAATCCCTGGTACCCCCACCCAAAAAATAAATAAAAATAAAATAAAAAATAAAAAGGACTGGGGTATAGTTCAGTGATAGAGTACCCCTGAATTCAATCCCCAGTTCCCCCCAAAAGTGTCAAAAGAAGTGCAGGAAAGGGTTATGAACATATATTTATCGATACTGACAATACCAGGTACTTTGCATATATTTCTGCAATGAAGTGCCATGACTATATGAGACAGACCTCATCTCCCCACTATACAGATGAGGAAACTGAGGCTGTTTAAGGTCATTAAATTAATAAGTAGGAAAATCAAGAGACTTTATAACTTGAAAGACTTCTTTCCATTGCTCCTCATGGCATCAGGAGCTATTTCCACACTCAAAAACCAACCTTACAAGTTAATTTTTTTTTTTTTTTTTTTTTTTTTTTTTTTTTGTACAAGTTAATTTTTTTTTTTTTTTTATTAGAGACAGGGTCTCACTGAGTTGCTAAGTGCCTCGCCATTGCTGAGGCTGGCTTTGAACTCGCGATCCTCCTGCCTCAGCCTCCCAAAGTGCTGGGATTACAGGCGTGCGCCATCGCGCCCAGCTACAAGTTAATTTTAGTTGACATTTCTAGGTACTTATCCTTCAATCTGTTTTTTCCAGTAAGAGATAAGGACTCAGGAGATGAAGTTGATATGATCCCTTCATAATTGGATCAATTTAAGACTATTCTACCAGTGTATCATTGTTATTCATTTAGTCAGCAAAAACATTTACTGAAGAAAAGAAAACAAGAAAATTAAAAAAAAAATTACTCAGTACTTACTATGTGCACTGTGTAAATGCTGGCAATAATGCCACTAATTTTACTGTTATAAAAGACACTGGGAAAAGGTTAGTTTTGAGCCAGAAAAAAAACAAGTCTCTTAGGAGAAAGATGATGAGTTTAATTTTTTTTTTTTTTTTTTTTTTGGTGTACTGGGGATTGAACTCAGGGGCACTCGACCACTGGGCCACATCCCCAGCCCTTTTTTGGTTTTTATTTAGAGACAGGGTTTCACTGAGTTGCTAAGTGCCTCGCCATTGCTGAGGCTGGCTTTGAACTCGCGATCCTCCTGCCTCAGCCTCCCAAAGTGCTGGGATTATAGGCGTGCGCCACCGCGCCCGGCTATGAGTTTAATTTTGACTACTTTGATTTGTGGGACCACAAGGAGCTGCCTAGAGGACAGATAGCCTAGTAGACATCTACTTTTTAGATGTCTAGATACCAGTTTCCAATTTTCTTTTAGGGGAACACCCTCTTCCCTCCCTCAACCAACCCCCTCATCCTTGACCAGAGTTAAGTATATGATTCAGGTCTTGCCAATCAGAACAGGTATCTCTATATCAGGCCACTAAGACTCAAACTTTGTTTTTTGGTTGGGTTTTTTTTGTTTGTTTGAGACAGGTTATCATTAAATTGCTGTGATTATAGGCATGCACCACCACACCTTGCCAAACTTTGTTCTTTTGCTAGAACTATTGGGAAAGAAAAAAAAAAAAAAGCCCTCTTTTTGCATAGGTTGCTAAAATTGGTAGAATGTGAACCTGTAGCAGCTAGGGGAATCTTGCCCCCAACAACATGGAAAGCTTTCTGATTATGCCCACAAAAACAAAGGCAGAGCAGAAGATGGAAAGTTAATTTCTTTTTTCAGCAGGATCTTGCTATTTTTCCCAGGTTGGTCTGGAACTCCTGAGCTCTAGTGATTCTCCCTCCTCAGCTTCCTGAGTAGTTGGAATTACAGGTGTGTGCCACCATACTAGGCCTAAATTAATTTATTCTGTATTTTGTTTTTGTTTCTATTTTTGTGGTTGGTACTGGGGATTGAAGCCAGGGGCACTCTACCACTGAGCTATATCCCCAGTCCTTTTTATTCTTTATTTTGAGTCAGGGTCTTGATAAGTTGCCAAGGTAGGCCTCAAACTTGCAATCCTTTTGGCTCAGGCTCTTAAATCACTGGGATTACAGGCATTGCTACTATGTCCAGTCTAATTAATCCCTACTTAGGACACTTTAATCCATCTATGTGTAAAGCCCCATGCTCCTGGACTTTCCGATTATGCTATCCAATAAAATTCCTTTTTTAGATGTAACTGTTTTAACTGAGTTTATAACAAAGGAACCTTTAAAAGAGTGGATTATGTTAGTCCATTGTCCAGGAGACAGATCTCAGCTAGAAATTCAGGTCATCTCTGGTTTGCTTACTCCCTTAAGGGGAGAATCACTAAAGATTTTTGAACCAGGGGTTACATGACCAGACGTGCAGGATAGTGGATGGATTGGGGTGAGGGCAGAGGCAGGAAGAGTAGCTACAAATCTGAGTAATATAGGTATGAGAGGTCCGTGGCTTAGTCCAGTGGTGATGACAGGATAGCGATATAGAATTTGGAAAATACTTAGTAGAGGGAGAGAGCACTTGATCAGCTTTTGGAAGAAAGAGGAAAAGAGGGAGTCCTGGAGAATGGTTAAATGAAAGTGTTAGTTGAGAATGACATTGGAGGAAGAGAGCAGGTGTGTGGGGAAGAGATGATGAGTTCAGCATAGAATATATTCAAGATAAGGCACTTGCAAGCTACTTAGAGGCAGATGCCTAGGAAAGGAGGCACAGGTGGGCTTGGAGTACAGAAGAAAGAAAGGAAAGCATTTCTAGCCTTGGAGGGATCCTTGACTAGCTTTGTTTTCCAGAAGGGAAACTGCTGTGGGATGCCTAGCACTTGGTTTTGGAGAGTGGCAGGGTAGTTGGGCACAACAAGGTCCTAGCTAAGAAGATGGGGCAGTGCCACTAGGTGGCACCACTAGGTTGAGAACATTGGAGGCCATGTTAGCCAGTATGCTGGTCTGGATGGAAGAAAAAAGCCTAGGAACTTGGAAGGAGGGTGACATGGCACTGAAACACTTATACCAACATGATGGCAACGTCCTTGGAATCTACCTGACATGTCCCTGGAAACCTTGGTATGCAACCTCATCATAAGGTTTAAGTTCCTAGAAACTCAGGTGACGAGGGTGAGGGCAGAGCCTTTATTGGCATTCCAAGATATTCCCTAAGGTTTTAGAACTCCCTTCCCTGCCATTTTTTCATCCAGAGATCTTTTGTTAATTTATTCATTCAATAATAATTATATTTTAATATTGATTTTTCTTTTAAAAATATAAATATATTTAGTTGTAGTTGGACGCAGTACCTTATTTTTTTTTTTTTTTTTTTTTTTTTTTTTTTTTTTTGGTACCAGGGATTGAACTCAGGGGCACTCAACCACTGGGCCACATCCCCACCCCTTTTTTTACTTTAAAAGAAATAATATTTATTTATTTGCTTTAGTTGTACACTATGCGTTTTTATTTTTACGTGGTGCTGAGGATAGAACCCAGGCCGCACACGTGCTAGGCAAGCACTCTACTGCTGATCCATAACCTCAGCCCCTCTTTTTTGTATTTTATTTAGAGACAGGGTCTCACTGAGTTGCTAAGTGCCTCACTATTTCTGAGGTTGGCTTTGAACTCACGATCCTCCTGCCTCAGCCTCCCAAGTGCCTTTTTTTTTTTTTTTAATATTTATTTTTTAGTTGTAGTTGGACATGATACCTTTATTTTATTTATTTGTTTTTATGTGGTGCTGGGGATCAAACCCAGGGCCATGCACGTGCTAGGCAAGCAGGCTACCGCTGAGCCATAATCCAGCCTAGTACCTTTGTTTTATTCATTTATTTTTATGTGGTGCTGAGGATAGAACTCAGTGCCTCACATATGCTAGGCAAATGCTCTACCACTGAGCTACAACCCCAGCCCATCATTCAATAATTGTTTACTGAGTGCCCAACTCTGTGCTGGATACTGGAGTGGTTAAAACAATCATGATCCTTGCCTGCCCTCAGACATGGGATAATCACATCATTGCAGAAACAAATAATGGAAGGCTTTTTAAATGCTAAGATATTTGAGGGGCAGGAGGAGAAAACAAATCAAGGGGGGCTAATCTTTGGGTTAGGAGAGACTGCCATTCTTTTTCGATCTGGAAGAGGACTCTAAGGTCCAGTACAGGGGAGGTATGTCTATTGTAACACAATGAGTTGGGGTAATGCTAGGACCGAAAGCATCACTCCTGACTTCTAAATGAAATACCTGGCTTCAGGCTGGTATCTACCAAGCCACTCCTCTCCCTACTACCTCCTGATTCCAAAGCTACTCCCACTGGAAAGAAGTTTCAATCTACAGTCCTGACATTTGATGTCCCAAATCCTCCACACCCCACCTTCACATCTCCTCACCCCCATCACAGGTAGAGTACAGTCTAGTCCAGTTGATAGGGGCTGTTGGTCAGGGCCAGATGACCAGAAAGTTATGGAGGGGGCAAGAACTGGGGACTGCCAGACTGGGAGCAGCTATGGAAGAGCCAGACCAGGGAGGGCTGGGCCAGAGAAGCAGTATCTATCAGGCGGTTAAGGGATAAGGCTCAAGTGCAGGCACTGGAAGGAAGAGAGGATGCTCTAATGCCAGGAAGTGACGTTGAGGGAAAGAAGGCTGGGGGATGGAGGATGAGAAATGGTGGGGAGAATGGAGCTGGGCCACATGGATAGGACAGAGACCAGTAGGGAAGGAATGCTCAGAGAGCTCCTGGTCACCAGGTTTCTCCAAAGCAGGGTCTTGTCCCTCCCTACCCCCACTCCCTGCAGTTTCTGCAGAGGGCTGAGGACACAGTAAGATTCTAGAGACTGCTTCCTAGGGAGCTGGGTACCTTACTAACATCCCAGCTAGATCTATGTCTCCAGTAGGATGGAGTAATCCACAGGACGGAAAAGGCACTCTAGTCCCCAAGGACTCTGAGAGGTCATGCAGTCCATCCCCCTGTCTCCCAATAACCAACACTCTCAGAGGGGAATCACATTCTCTTTATCTCTCCCTGGACATGAAGAGATTCTCAGCTTCTCCCCAGACTCTCTGCTTTCCATAACCCCTGGTCATGGGGAAGTTCTAAAACCTAGATTCTATCCCTCCTGCGGCAGTCTCTGACTTGGGTTCTTCTATACTGTCCTCTGTGGCTAGAGAAAAGCCTGGGTGATCACAGCTCTTCTTTAGGATCTCCCCTCCAGCATTCCTTTCCTCTTGGTTGGTTCTACCCAAAGGTAATCCCAATCCCTCCTACTGCAGTCCCTGGCATCAGCTCCCTTGTCGCATCCTATGCCTCCAGGGCAGAAATGCACCCCCTTCCTCACTAGATAATTAACAGAGACAGGGAGAAAGGAGAGGTCCAGGCGGATGGGGGTCCAGGAAATGAACTAAGGATATGGATGCTGGAAGTGGATGTTCAACACAGATGAAGGAGGACGGGAGACTTCCCAAGGGTGGACAGGGACAGGGTAAACGGGCCTCACCGGTATCGGGGTCTCCCAGGAAGGCATCCTCATCCTTGCGGCCCCGCAGCGGAGCGGCGGGCGCCGGCTCATCCTCCGGCAGTCGCGGGAAGCTGGTGATGCTCATGTAGTCCACTGGCGAGTAGGCGCCCAGGGCGCTCTCCTGGCTGGCCTCGCTCTCTGCCGCCATCCTCACTTGCACCCCCTAGCAGCGCAGCGCCTGCCGGAAGTGGCTGCGGCGGGGGTTGGAGGGAGTGCGAGGGCGGAGGGCGGGGCCTAAGCCCCTGGACAGCCGGGAGCGGGCGCCCCCTCCCTTGGCAGTGTCCTGGTCTGACTCGCCCCCGCCTGCTTAGAGCTGTCATCCTGCAGTGGGCAAGCAGGTGCGGGTGGATGGAGAGCCGCGAGGGCGGTGGAGCGCGCAGCAGTCACGACCACAGTGGGCCCAGGCACTTCATGCAACCGCAGGTTCAAACCCCTTTTTCCTTACAGTCTGAATCCAGCTAGTATCCTCCTCAGACGCAGACTCATTCCTGGGACCAAAGACCCTTTCACTGACCGCAAAACCTTCTACAACCACAAATTCTGTTTCTGGTCCCAAACTCTTTGGACCCTCCCAAACTCTCCTCAAACTCCAAAGATCCTCCTCTTACGATCTCAGACTACTCCTTCCACCCTCGACATCTCTTGAACTTCCAATTGTCTTCACCCTACCCCCAGATACCTTTGAAACCCCAGGCCCTACTTTATCTCTAGACCATTTTTTCACCTGCAGACCCCTCCTTGGACAAGGGACCTCAGATCCCTTCCTGCACACTGACACTTCTCAGATTCTTCTTTCCAATCACAACCCTTCTGGATTCCCTGATGGATCAACAAAAGAGATTGGTCCTCAAACGTTAGTGTGTATTAGGATCTTTGAAAGCAAAATCTAGATTCCACTTGATAGATCATGATTCATTCAGTAGGTTAGAACGAGGTCTTTGGAACCTGAGTATCTACTGTCATTTAAAGAGGTTTTTTTTTTTTTTTTTTTTTTTTTTGTTTGTTTGTTTGTTTGTTTGTTTGTTTTTGGTACCAGGGATTGAACTCAGGGGCACTCGACCACTGGGCCACATCCCCAGCCCTTTTTTGTATTTTATTAGAGACAGGGTCTCACTGGGTTGCTAAGTGCCTCACCATTGCTGAGGCTGGCTTTGAACTCGCGATCCTCCTGCCTCAGCCTCCCAAGTGCTGGGATTACAGGCATGCTCCACCATGCCCGGCTTTAAAGAGTTTTTGATGTGGTTCTGGAAAGGACACTTTTGATAAATAATGGTGGCATGGTATGGCACAAGGCTGGTGGGATGAAGAAGATAAAAAGGTGAGAATGGGTCTCTGTAGTCTAGGTTCTATTCCTGGCACTGCTGCTCACAAACTTTGTGATCTTGGGTATGACAATCTCATTGAGTATCAGTTTACCCATCTGTAAAGTGGAGAGAATAATAGTATCCATATTATAGGGCTTTCATGAGGATTAAATAAAGGATAGAAGGTGCTTTTTTGTGTAGGATTTGGCACCTACTCAACAAATGCCAACGTCATCATCATCACCTTCATCTTGATGGTTCTCATTCCACTCAAACCCATTCATCCTCTCCCTACTGTCAGGAATTCCAACTAGACCACAACTTGCACTGTTTCCCCTCCTTCTCCAACCCCAGACTTCAGGGCCAGTCAGCTTGAATTGATTTAGCATTTACTATGAATACAGCTTCAGTGCCACTCTAGACAGGAGGGAGCAGCATTGGGTGGAGCTGCTGTAGGTTTTGGAGAAATGCTCAGAGAAGGTAGGAGAGAGGGACGAGGTTCAGAGCTGTGTTGTGCATGCGAGGCTCTTCTGAATGAAGTTGGTAGAGCCTATTTAGTGCAGTGAGGACTGATCCTCTCAGTGGGACCTAAATAATGCCTGTGCCCCCAGTGATGTTCACTCCTTCAGCATAGTTGGAGGCTCTTCAGTGAGGTTTGAATCTTTTCACTCAGGTCCAAATCTCCTTAGTGAAGTCTGCATCCTCTGTATCTCCTAGGGGGAAATCTATGTCCCTTCAGTAGCGACAGTGCCCTTCAATGCCATTCATGTCCTATTAGAAGGGCCCAGTGTCCTTGTATGGGATCTAAGACACTCCAGCAAGATCTGTGCTCCTTCAGTGGAGTCTATGTACGTTCACCAAAGTGTGTGGAACTCCAGTGCAATTTATGCCTCCTCAGTGAAGTATCTGTCCATTCATTGGGGTTGATGTCCACTCTATAAGCCCTGTATGCCTTCACTGGGCCCTGAGATCCTCCTCTTAGGATTGGGTAGGCTCTGGATCATATGTGTGACCATTAGGAGATGTTTTCCAGCTTAGTGTATTCTGGACTCATGGTCAGCTGGGCAAAGAATAGAGGAGGAGGGGTGAGAGAGGCTAGATGGGGTCACAAGTTCTGTATAGGCACCAGGAGGCAGGGACTGCCTGCTTTACACCTCAGAATCATTCTTGGTGTTAAATATTTAAGTATCTTCCTTGCACTGACAGTCAGTGTTTGAACTGACAGATAGAGAAGGCCCTTCTTGGTGGTGAGCACCCATAGAAATTGGAGGGTCCTGCCTGGCTTCTTCTTTCTGCGTGAAGAGAATGGAGGGAAACCAGAGGTAACTGAGCTCAAGTTGTGGCAGGTAGGATGTGTCCCTTGGTGAAATAAAGAGATTGGGAAGCAACAAAGAATAGATGAATTACTTCTCCTATTTGCATAGACTGGGATTTTACAAGCCTTAGCTTCAACCGGAGGGAATAAAAACAGACCTGAATCAGTGACCACTGGCTTGGCCCTAATTTGGACGTTTTTTGCCATGACCTTGTGAAAGCTACTTCCCTTTCCTGAGTTTACAATTTGTGCAATCAGCAGGTGGGTTTTTCAACAAAGACCAAAGTCTCCTTCTCCGTCTTCACTTAATAAGTCTTTTACTTTAAGTAATGAATCTTGTACTGGGTGGAGATTTATGGAGGCAAGGAAAATGAAAATATGTCCACAGAGGTGGGAGAAAATCAGAACTGGCCCCTAGGTTAGCAGTCCTGTCCTGAGCGCCTTGACATCAAGGTCACGGAGGTTTCTCGGAGGACGGAGTGGGATTATTTCTGAGGGTTGGAAACTTGGGGGAAAGTGTGTCACCTGGACGGGACTGTACTTCACCTGGCTTTACAATTCGGTGGAGCGACAATAAGGATTGTGCAATCAGACTACAGGGCGACTCCATGATGGACTTGACCCAACTTCTCTCATTAGCCCAGCCCTTTCCCGCTGGAGCCCTGCCTAAACCCAACCCCTTAGCTGTCACTCCAAGACCCCAACTTGATCACTCCACGGCCCTGCCTTCTCTCCAGTCATATCCAGCCCAGCAACTCTGGATCACTCCATGGGCCGACCTCCTCGCCTGTCACGCTTGGACCCGCCCCTCGCCTGTCATTCCATGGTTCCACCCTCTCTTCTGTCACGCCCAGTCCCGCCCCTTCTGCTTTCACTTTATGTTCCCACCTCTTCCGGCAAGACAGCTACGCCCCTATCCTTCGATTTTTCCATAGCTCTGTCTTTGCTAACATGGCCCCGCCCACAGTGCACGGCCCCGCCCATTACCGCCAGTAAAGACCCCGCCCCCAAACACAGGCCACGCCCATCGCCTAAGGCTCCGCCTCTAGGATCTGCCTGTTTACCCCGCCCGGCCACCCGCGGAGACCGCAGAAGCAGCCCGGGTGCTCCAAACTTGACGTGATGGGGCTTCCCGAAGAGCGGGGTCGGAACGGCAGTGGGAGCGGGGGCCGGGAGGAAGCTGGAGCCGGGGACCGGACACGGAGTTGGTCTCCACCGCCCGAGGTCAGCCGTTCGGCGCATGTCCCCTCGCTGCAGCGCTACCGCGAGCTGCACCGGCGCTCTCTGGAGGAGCCGCGGGGTGAGGCTGGGCCCGGGCGAGCCTGGGGGGCGCCAGTGTGGAGAAGAGCA
Organism: Tamias sibiricus; assembly: GCA_025594165.1. NCBI lineage: Eukaryota > Metazoa > Chordata > Mammalia > Rodentia > Sciuridae > Tamias > Tamias sibiricus. The sequence continues at coordinate 173,908,412 of CM046659.1, read as the reverse complement.
GGGGCGCCCTGGAGGGGCTTGGGGTTCTGTGAGGAGGTCGAGGTTGACGGACAGAAGAATTGCGGTTCTGTGAGGAGATGGAAAGGGGATTTCGGAAGGAGATGGGAATCTATGAGAATGGGGGGTTCTGTGAGCTTGAGGGTTCCCTGGAAGTTGGGGAGTTCCTTGGGACTTGGCAGTTTTGTGAGGAGATGGGGGTTCCGTGACGGAAGAGTGAAGGTTCCTTGAGCAGATTGGTTTCGGTGAGGAGAGCGCAAGTTCCAGGAGGTGAGCAGAGGGGCTCCACGGGGAGAGGTGACCTCTTGAGGGGAGAGGAGGGCCACCAAGAGAGTTTTTCTTCTTCTTTTCACACCAACTCAGCCATTGCCTCCTGAGACCTTTAACTTGTAAACTAGTCTCAGTTCTGGGGCTGTAACGGGTCTGGTTCCCGTCTTGAGAGTTCCAGATTTTTTTTTTTTTTTTTAATCAGCACTCCCCATAAATTACCCAATATAAGACTGAATGTCGGTTTCTTTTAAAATTTGGGCCGGGATTGTACTAACTCAGGTTCTGATAGTTGGTTTCATATCTTTAAAAATGTGCCAGGAAAATTACCTGACTTTGCCTTTAGACTGGGCATCATAATGTTTGGTAGTGAGACAAGCCCCCTCCATGCCACCACTCATTTACTGTGGAGTCTTGGGCAGATTTTAAACCTTCTGAAATCCCTTTCCTTCATCTATAACATAGGAATAATAATATTTACCTCATCGGTTTGTATGAAGACTAAAGTGGGTAATAAGTGTGCATTATAGAATGCCTGGTGCACTGTATACATTCAATAAATGGTGATTAATTTGATAAAAATAACACGGATGAAGTAGCTACTGAGTAAAGCAACATAAGATTGAATCAAGTGTGAAGTCGTTGATCGCTGCAAGCATTGTCCAAGTTTGAATCCTCAGACGTCTTTACACTTCTCTTTCCTCTTTATATTTTCTCCCATCATAAGTTCATCTGTTTCCCAGGGGTGAGCTATTACTACCACAGTAATTTCTATTCTCTATATCTACCCTATTCCCAGCATTGCACTTATGTTTTGGTCCCAAATTTCATAGGACTATAGACTATTTGTATTTGCACACTGTGATGTTATCCCATATTCACCTTGACTATGAATGGGATTTACCAAATTTTCCCTCCCAAACCTGTTCTCCTCCCTAATTTTCTTATTCCTGTCTGTGTCAAATGGCACTATCCCAAACTGTAAATCTCTTCCATCAGCCTCTCCTCTAATCAGATCTATCTATATAACTTACCTAGTTACAGATTGCTTACTGCTTTCTAAACACAATTCCAGTTTGATTTGATGTGGGGACTATAATGTTCCACATTTTACAGACAAGGAAACTGAATCCTAGAGAGGTTAACTGACTTGCACAAGGTCATAAAGCTGGTTAGTGGTGGAGTTGGAATTTGAGCCAACAGTCTTATCTGCAGAACTTATCCTTCTAACAGTGATTCTGTTCCTCTTTCTTTACCCCACAGTATGCTTTTCACCAAATTTTGTCAAATACTTCTTCAAAATGCCTCTTGGATTTACCTTTTATTCTATTCCTACAGACATTTTGTTGTTTTGTGGCGCTGGGGATGAAAGCCAGAGCCTTGCACATGCTAGGCAGGTGCTTTACATCACCACTACCCCCACAGACATTTTAAATCAAGAATCAGCCTCCTAATTTGTCCTTTCTTCCCGAGTCTTACACCTTCCCTTCCATCTCTCCAGTAGATTTATCTAAATACCATTAGATTGATATTCTGGAAACACTGCTTTTTGTTATTGCCCAAACTGTCAATAGTTTCCTATTTCCTTCCATTTCAAATCCTGCTTTTTTTCCAAGTCTTCTGGATAATCTAGCCCCACCCAACTTCTTCATTGTAATATCCTGCTGCTCCCTACTCCACCTTCTCCTTTATATCCTGGATATGCAAAAGTCCCTTCCCACCTCCTTGCCTTTACCTATTTCCTTCTGTTCCTCTTAATCAAACGCTGCCAGTTCCACAGAGTTTTTCCTGATCATCCCAGTGTGTGTTCATCTCTTTCCTCTTCTGAACTTCATTACTTAGAACTGCCAAGGGAACATTCAGATTGCTACACACACACACACACACACACACACACAAAACACGTGGAGAAAAAAACTTAAGTGAACATAAAACTCAGTTTTCTTCATTCCTTGTTGATGGACATAAATGTGATTCATAAATAGTTTTATGTAATGTGTCTATTACTGTCACTTAAAATATTTTTGAATATGTATTCTCTTACGATTAGGTAAGTTGTACTTGGGGAGAGTTTCTTATGCTTCCTGAACTTCAGTTTTCTCATCTATAAAATTAGGATAATATATACTTCATCAAACTATAGTATAAACTCACTAAATGTTGGTTTCCATTTGCATTCTCTTTAATTGCCACTCAGAGTTCTAATCTAGTACTACTTGTTTTACTTGTGTTCATCAGTTAGTAGTTATTAGATTTGAGTTGTTTCCAGTTTCACTATTATAAATAGTGTTGCTATAAACATCCCTTAAGTAATCACTTTTTTCCCTTTTAAGAATATCTTATTGGAGTATATTCCCCAAAGTTGAGTTAGCAGATTAAAGGGTCACAAAGTTTTATGGCTTTTGTAAGGCATTACCCTATTATCTAATAAGATTGTATTGATATCTTATAAATGCCAGTATTGTATAAGAGTATCTGTTTTCCCAGGGCCACCCAAGCACTGGGTTTAATTTTTTTTTTTTTTAAATCTTTGCTAGTTTGATAAGTATACAATGGCATCATGGAGTCGATTTATTTTGAATTTCTTTGATGGAGTGAAAAGTTATATACCATGTAATTTAGCTTTCAATGATATTGTCTTCTATATTCAAAACTATTTCATTTGTTAATCTTATCTCTCCAAATAGATTGGCTAAATTCTTTGATTGTTTTTGAGATGGGGGTCTTCTTATGTTGCCTAGGTTGGTCTTGAACTTGTAGGCTCAAACAATACTATGGCCTCAGCCTCCCAAATAACTGGGACTACAGCCAAGCACCACCATGCCTGACCTAGGCTATATAAATTCTAACTCATGTAACTCTGAACAAATTACTTAGCTTTTATAATTTTGTTCCTTATGAAATGAGGGCTGGGGTTGTAGCTCAGTGGTAGAGCGCTTACCTAGCACGCATGAGGCACTGGGTTCAGTCCTCAGCACCACATAAAAATAAATGAATAAGTAAAATATATTGTGTCCATCTACAACTAAAAATGTATATTAAACATTTTTAAAAGAAATTTTAAAAAATAAATGAAATGAGGGGGTGATAATTGCTAAGGTTTCTTCCATTATTATGGTTGTGTGTCTTTCCTCTCTAACTCCTGATAGAATTATCATAATATCCTAAATTCTCTGCATTCACTCATTTTACCTGTTGAGTGTATTTTTTTTCAGAGTAGTAAAGAGATATTTAAGAATAAATCTGATCATGTCACTCTTTTGCTTAAAACCATTCATTGTGGGCTGGGGTTGTGGCTCAGCAGTAGAGCACTCACCTAGCATGTGTGAGGCACTGCACCATATAAAAATAAATAAATAAAATAAAGGTATTGTGTCCAACTATAACTAAAAAAGTATTATAAAAAAGTTCTGTGTTGGGCTGGGGCTGGGTTCGATCCTTACCACCATACAAAAATGAAACAAATAAAATAAAGGCATGCTGTCCATCTACCACTACAAAAAATTTTTAAAAACCTGTTTAATGTTTTTCCATTACTCTTGGAATTAATTCCAGATTCCTTATCATGCACAGAAGAATTGCATGATCTGCTCAGTTATGCATCAACTTCCGCAAAAATCCCTGCTATTCTTTCCTTTATTCTTTTTGTTTCAACCTCGAGAAATTTCTTTTAACATAAACCCTTGATTTCCTCCCATCCCATAGTCGCACTCTCTTATTTGGTGAGGGAGTAGAGAAAAACTATTCATCTTTTAGACTTTAGCAAAAATGTTTTCCTCAGGTTAAGTTCAAATGTTGACTAAGCAAATTGTGTAACCTTGGGACTGGGGTTGTAACTCAGTGGTAGAGCACTTGCCTAGCACATGTGAGGCACTGGGTTTGATCTTCAGCACCACATAAAAATAAATAAACAAAGGTATTATGTCTATCTACAACTAAAAAAATTTTTAAAAAAATTATGTAACCTTGGGGCTGGGGTTGTGGCTCACCTAGCATGTGCGTGGCCCAGGTTCGATCCTCAGCGCCACGTACAAATAAACACATTGTGCACAACTAAAGCAAATAAATAAATATTTTTTTAAAAATTGCGTAACCTTAGACAAGTTATATAACCTCTCTGAGTCTTGGTTTTCAGATTTATAAAATGAGAATGAAAATAATGCATATCTCTTAGAGTTGTAAGAACTAAATGAGAGCCGGGCGCGGTGGCGCACGCCTGTAATCCCAGCACTTTGGGAGGCTGAGGCAGGAGGATCACAAGTTCAAAGCCAGCCTCAGCAATGGCGAGGCCCTTAGTAACTCAGTGAGACCCTGTCTCTAATAAAATACAAAAAAAAAGGGCTGGGGATGTGGCCCAGTGGTCAAGTGCCCCTGAGTTCAATCCCCAACCCAAAAAAAAAAAAAAAAAAAAAAAAAAAAAAAAGAACTAAATGAGATAATACGTATAAGGAGATTAAAATAACTTCTGGCACATAGTAATACTTGTGCAAGCAGTAGTAGAAAGAGATGCTGAACAAATAATTGCCAAGAGAATATGAACAAATTAAAAGAAGAAAGAGTTGGGTGTGGTGGTACACACCTATAATCCCAGTGGCTCTGGAGGCTGAGGCTGGAAGATCATAGGTTCAAAAGCCAGCCTTAGCAACTTAGTGAGGCCCTAAGCAACTCAGCGATACTGTCTATAAATAAAATATTATAAAGGGCTGCAGAATGTGGTTCAGTGGCAAAGCACCCCTGGGTTGAATCCCTGGTACCAAAAAAAAAAAAAAAAAAAAAAAAAGAAAAAAGATGGTCATGGAAGGTCTGTGGGTAAAGAATTTCTTCCTTTCACTAAACATTTATTAACTGCCTACTATGTACTAGTCATTGTGTTAGGTTATGACTGGAATAGATGGTGAAAAATGGATAAACAGTTTAGAGGACAGAGGAATAATTTGAATCAAGATTCAGCCATGGGAGTAGAGGTAGGTTAGGAGAGTGGTAGGTGATACCAAACTTGGTAAAGGAGGAATCGAGGAGGTGGGTCCTAGGACAGGGAAATTGTAACTTGCTCCTATGCATAGACTGATAAGCCATCTGAGGTTAAATATGTCTGAAAAGCTTAGTGATGCCTGGGCTTCTCTTTTTGTTGCAGAATTTTGGGGGGAGATTGCCAAAGAATTTTATTGGAAGATTCCATGCTCTGGCCCATTTCTCCAGTACAACTTTGATGTGACTAAAGGGAAAATCTTCATTGAGTGGATGAAAGGAGCAACTACCAACATCTGTTACAATGTGCTGGATCGAAATGTTCATGAGAAAAAACTTGGAGATAAAGTTGCTTTTTACTGGTAAAAAAAATATTTATATTATAGTCTGGGACAGATAAAGAGTTACCCCTTGCCGGGCATTGTGGTACACACAAACCTGTAATCCCAGTGGCTCAAGAGGCTGAAGCAGAAGGATTACAAATTCAAAGCCAGCTTCAGCAATTTAGCAAGGCCCTAAGCAATTTAGTTGGACCCTATCTCAAAATTAAAAAAAAAAAAATCACCTCCTCATATTTATTTAGTTTCATAGTTCAGAGTGCTTTAAAATTCATTAACTCATTTGATGCTTACAGCAATCCAGAGAAAACAAAGTATCAATGAATAAAAACTACTTCAAGGAAATTGAATTACTTCCCTCAAATTATATAACTAGTAAGTGACAGAGTTGACATTCAGAGCCAAGTGTCATGACTTCTAATCTAGTGTTCTTGGTTTGTGGTTGGAGAAGAAAGGCAATGGGTAAATGGAAGAGAACGGGCCTAAGTAACTTTTTTCTTTTTTTGCTTTGGGAGGAAAATGGGGGTATTGGGGTTTTCATCACCACCGTCATTGTTATAATTTCCTTTTACTGAATTATGTGCCAGACATTATGCTTAAGTGATTAACAAACATTATCTCATTTGATGCTCACAACAATTACAATTGTTTTTCTCATTTTACATATGGGAAAACAAATTCTGAGAAGTTCAGTGACTTATCTGAAGTCAAACACCTAGCAAAAAACAGAGCTGTGATTCAAAGCCAGATAGTATAATTACAGAGCTTAAATTCTTTTTTTTCCAATTATTTTATTTACTTGTTTTTATGAGATGCTAAGGATTGGCCCAGTGACTCCGACATGCTAGGCAAGTGCTCCACCACTGAGCTGCAGCCCCAGAACTTAAATTCTTAACCATGACACTATACTTCTTCTCTGACTTCTCTCAGCTTTACAAACTGGGATTCTTAGGTTCATTTTACAAGTGCAGAAATGAAGCATGGAGGGGTTACATAGTGAGTAAGTAAGTGATAGGTCCAAGATTCAAATCCAAATCTGTCTCACTCCTTGTTTTTACCACTAGGCCTGCAGTCTCCCCAGTGAGAACTTCCTAAGACATTCTCCCCCTAGTAACTTAGCTCTCTAGAAAGTATTACTATACTGAACCCAAATAGGGCATTACATATCTAGTAATTGAGGTATTCCGTCTGCCATCACCCATGAACATTCTGAGAACTGATCTGGGTTTTTTTTTTAATATTTATTTATTTAGTTATACACAATGCAATGCATTTATGTTTACGTGGTGCTGAGGATTGAACCCGGGCCTCGCACGTGCGAGGCAAGCGCTGTGCCGCTGAGCCACAACCCCAGCCCCGTGATCTGTTTTTTTATAGGAAAAAGTTGGATGTTTCATGGCAAAGAATTAAAGTGGCCCTTGCCGGGCGCGGTGGCGCACACCTGTAATCCCAGCACTTTGGGAGGCTGAGGCAGGAGGATCGCGAGTTCAAAGCCAGCCTCAGCAATGGCAAGGCACTTAGCAACTCAGTGAGACCCTGTCTCTAATAAAATACACAAAAGGGCTGGGGATGTGACCCAGTGGTCTAGTGCCGCTGAGTTCAATCCCCAGTACCAAAAAAAAAAAAAAGTGGCCCTCATTCAAAATTTTTCCAGTTAATGTGATATGTTGAGAAGTACCCTAACATGAGATAAGAAATTTGGGTTCTTATCCCAACTCTGCCACTAACTTGTTATGTAACACAGGCAAGCATTTATGTAATAGACTCAGTTTCCTCTTCCATAAAATGGGAATAATAATTCCAATCTTGTCTTCCTTACTAGATTGTTATAAACATCAAATGAGATATTGGAAAGCATTTATTTATTCATTGAGTGGTTGGTTATCACATTTCTATTGTTTAATTGGAGGTTATTTTGCAACCCAAGCTCACTATCTGTTAATGTTTGTTGAGATGCACTTTAGTTCCTGCTCTAGGACTTAAAATTGAGCCCCAGCTGACACACTTGGGCCCACATCTTAGGCACCTTAAGGACCAGAAAATATTCACAGGAGATGCTTGTGTCTGAATTTGTTTCCTGATTTGAAAGAACTGATGTAGGTTTGAAAGGTACCTATTGAAAAACAGAAAACACAGGCCAGATTTGTTCAATCACTAGAGATTGCTCCAAAGTTCTGAGACACCATTATTTCAGTGGTTTCCCTACCATCCTTACCTGAACAGGTTTTAAGGAGCCTCTCTTTTTCCATCTGCAAAATGAGGGGAGTAGATTAGATCAGTGTTTTCCAAAGAATGCTCCAGGAATCACCAATTACTTGAGATACTAGCAAGGACTTTTTTTTTTCTTCTTTTTTTTGTGGTGCCGGAGATTGAATCCAGGGCCCCCATGCATGCTAGGCAAATGCTCTACCACTAAGATATACCCACAGCCCTAAATATTATCGGTGCACATTTTAAAAATATTTATTTATTTACTACATTGATCATTCCTTCAACTGGAATTGTTAAAGGTATTAGGTGCTCAGCCCTGTATTAGGTGTTATGGATACAGGGATAGAGGGGTGGGATATAAGTATTATGTACGTAATTACTATTTTATTTTTGGTGGTGGGGGGGTACTGGGATTGAACTCAGGGGCACTTGACCACTGAGCCACATCCCCAGCCCTATTTTGTATTTTATTTAGAGACAGTGCCTCGCTTTAGCTGAGGCTGGCTTTGAACTTGAAATCCTCCAGCCTTGGCCTCCTAAGCTGCTAGGATTATAGGCATGCACCATGGAGTCCAGTTTACTATTTCATTATTATTATTATTTGCAGAGATTAAACTCAGGGGTGCTCCACTATTGAGCTGTATCTCTAACCCTTTTATTATTCTTCCATTTAAAAAATTATTTATTATTTTAATGAATTATTTCATTATTTAGAAAAATTAAATAAAAAATAATAAGAAAAAATGAGATGGAGTCTCACTAAATTGCTAAGGCTGGCTTCAAACCTATAATTCTCCTGCCTTAGCCTCTTGAGTAGCTGGGATTATAGGTGTACACCATCATGTCCATACATATGGCAATTATTATTCAATTCTTTCATGTTTATAATAAAGTAAGAGTGAACTACAAGTAAATAACCTTTGTTATAAAAAAGTAAAATTCAAATATGGCATAGAGGTTGTTATTTCCCTTTATTTTCCCTATTTTTAAGCAATATACTACTGTTTCTTCATCTTTGTGGGTGTGGTGCTGAGGATTGAACGCAGAACCTTTGTGCATGCTAGGCAAATGCTGTACTACTGAGCTACACTCCTAAACCCTTTTTTAAAAAAATTTTATTTTTTATAATTTTTAATATGTACAACTCATAGTGCATATATTTAGTATCTTTTTACATACAACTATTTGTATACAAAGTATATTCGTACAATTCAGGTCTTCAATCATGCATTAAGGAAAAATGATATCCATCTCATTCAACCACCACAGACATGCGCCACCGTGCCTGGCCTCCCCTTTGAACTTTTTGCCTCATTTTTGCGCCACCGTGCACTTTTATTTTATTTTGGTACCCAGGGGATTGAACTCAGGGGGGGGACTTGACCCCTGGACCACATCCCCAGCCCTTTTTTTTTTATTAGGTACCAGAGATTGAACTTGGGGGCACTCAACCACTGAGCTATATCCCCAGCCCTTTTTTTTTTCTATTTTATTTAGAGACAGGGTCTCACTGAGTTGCTAAGTGCCTCACCATTGCTGAGGCTGGCTTTGAACTTGTGATCCTCCTGCCTCAACAACCCAAGTGCTGGGATTACAGGTGTGCACCACCACGCCCGCTCTTATTTTTCATTTAAAAAATTTTTTGTAGGGGCTGGGATTGTGGCTCAGCGGTGGAGCGCTCGCCTAGCACACGGGCGACCCGGGTTCGATCCTCAGCACCACATACAAATAAAATGCATTGAATAAAAAACACATTGTGTACAACTAAAGCAAATAAATAAAAATATTTAAAAAATTTTTTTTGTAGTTGTGGATGGACAGAATGCCTTTATTTTATTTGTTTATTTTTATGTGGTGCTGAGGATCGAGCCCAGTGCCTCATGCATGTGAGGCAAGCGCTCTGCCTCTGAGCTACAGCCCCAGTCCTTTATTTTTCATTTTAAGCAGAATATCACTAAGTTGCTTAGTGCCTAGCTAAGTTGCTGAGGCTGGCCTCAAACTTGTGATCCTCCTGTCTCGGCCTCCGTGTTGCTGGGATTACAGGTTTGTGCCACCACACCTGGCTATCACTACTTAACTTTAAAAAAGATAAAGAAGGTGGGCATAATAGATGAGTACTCATAGAGCCCTCTAACTTCTTTCTCCCATCTTCCCAATATAATTATGTTTTTTAGTTAATTTAAAATCACCATTTATATAAGAGTAATATATTAAGATTGCATTTCCTTTTACGTAGATTTTTGGTTTTTTTTTTTTTTTTTTTTTTTTTTTTAGTAAATCATTACCTTCCATTTTTTCTTATTCTATTAAATTCTTCTTTTCCCCAAAGTTTTTCCTCTTAGATCCCACTTTCATTCTGCTTTAATTTTTATTGATTTTTTTTCAGTACTGGATATTGAACCCAGGGGTACTCTACCACTGAGCCACATCCCCAGCCCATTCTACTTTTTAATTTCAAGTCAAGGTCTTCCTAGGTTGGCCTCAAACTTTCGATCTTCCTGGTTTAGCCTCCAAAGTGGCTGGAATTATAGGCATGTGCCACCATGCCCAACTTTTATTGATGCTTTAAAAAGTGACATCTTCTCAGCTATTTGTTCCAGTTGTACTTCTTGTAGAGCTTTCTTTTCTTATGGCTTTCTTCTCAATTTTAACTGTGTCATTTATATAACTGTAGTGACATTAGCAAACCACTTTTGTAGCTCATTCTTTGTTTTGGAACATATCTTATATATGCATTGAAATAGTGAACAAAAGAAATGGTGCTCTTAGGAAAAAACTCCAATTAGCTAAAATAGAACCATAGCAAGTAAGAATTTGGCCTTTTATTTTTGGCTTGACACATTGTAAATGTTCATGGAATAATAGTATTTTTAGAATTTTAAAGCAACTGTTAGAATCCATCTAGGTCAATTCTCTTTATAGATCCATAGATTAAGGGCTAGAGAGGCTAAGTGATTTACCATATACATGTTTGAAGGCAGAACTGAGACTGATCTCCACATATTCTCACTCCTAGCCAATTATTTCTCCATATGATACTACCTTATTCTACTAGTCTAACACTTGGCTGTGACAGATGGAAAGAGAAATTAACCAGATTAGTTAATTTAAACTAACATTTTTAAAAATATTATTTTTTTTAGTTATAAATGGACACAATGCCTTTATTTTATTTTATTTTATTTTTTTAATGTGGTGCTGAGGATCGAACCCAGTGCCTCACACGTGATAGGCAAGTGCTCTATCACTGAGCTACAACTCCAGCCCCAATTTAAACTAACTTTAAATTAACTTTACAAATTAACCTTTAAAGTATCAGATGAAGTTTGTTATCAGGTTCAACTGTCCCAGCCCATGGTCTTATGGAGTTTACATCTTATTTGGAAAGACTAAATAGGCCTCTGTAAAATAGTCTGAAAGTAATTAAGGACCAAACTGAAAAGAGTCACTATACAATTTTTTTTCACACAAAGAAGAAAGCATTTTAGGGAGGAAATATGATGTAAAGATTAAGAGAACAGCCGGGTATGGTGGCGCATGCCTGTAATCCCAGTGGCTCCAGAGGCTGAGGCGGTAGGATTGTAAGTTGAAAGCCATCCTCAGCAAAAGTGAGGCACTAAGCAACTCACTGAGACCCTGTCTCTAAATAAAATACAAAATAGGACTGGGGATGTGGCTCAGTGGCCGAGTGTCCCTGAGTTCAATCCCTGGCATGCCCCCCCAAGCCCCCCCCAAAAAAAGCTTAAGAGAGAACAGGTTTTGGAGTCAACTAACATAGTTTGAGACCTAACTGACGCTAACTAGCTGTTTTGTCTTGGAGAAATTAATCTCTTGAGCTTCCGTTTTCTTAATTGTAAGATGTGGATTAAAAATAGTTTTTATCTCATGAAGTTGTCTACTGAGAAAGATTGAAAAAGATGACAAACCCAAGTGGCTAATTCCTGGCACACTGAAAGCACTTATTAGATATTAGTCACCTATATTATTATTATTGAATAGTGAAAAGACTAAATCTGTTTGGAGTAAAAGCTTTATGCAGGGAACAGTTTATTCATTCAGTAAATACTTATTGAGAACTTACTATGTGTGCCAGGCACTATTTTCAGCCAAAGTTCCTGCCCTCATGTAGGGTACAATACAGTATGAAAGACAGATAGCAAACAAGCACAAATAGTGATAAGTGTTATTGAAAATATAGAGCAGAGTAAAGGCAAGGAGAATGACAATGCAGAGTGAGGATTAATAAGGGAAGGACATTCTTATAAGGTGACATTTGAGACAGGGTCTTGCTAAATTTCTGAGGCTGGCCTCAAACTTTCAATCTTCCTGCCTTAGGCTCCCCTTATCACTGAGATTACAGGCATGTACCACATCTGGTTTGGGCAGAGATTTGAAGGAAATGAGGGAGTGTGTCATGTAGTTATTTGGGGTAGAGAGGGTAAATGTTTCAAATAGTTTGAATAAGTGTGTTCTGCTACTTGGTGTGTTTGAAGACTAGCTAGGAAATTAGCATAGCTCATGAAGTATAAGCTAGTATTGAGTTTAGCAGGGTGGAACATCATGTAGAATCTTTTTTTTTTAATTTCCTTTTAGATGTTGGCGGACCTTTATTTTATTCATTTATTTATATGTGGTGCTGAAAATTGAACCCAGTGCCTCACACATGCTAGGCACGTGCTCTACTACTGAGTCACAACCATAGCCCATCATATAGAATCTTAAAAGCCACTGTAGCTGGGCACCGTGGCGGTGGCGTATGCCTGTAATCCCAGCAGCTCGGGAGGCTGAGGCAGAAGGATTGCAAGTTCAAAGCCAGGTTTAGCAACTCAGCGAGGCCCTAAGCAACTTATTGAGACCCTGTCTCAAAATAAAAAATTAAAAGGGCTTGGGGTGTGGCTCAGTGGTTAAGTACCCCTGGATTCAATCCCTGGAACCAAAAAAAAAAAAAAAAAAAAAAAGAAAGAAAAGAAAAAAGAGGAGTCAATGTTGTTTACAATAGTGGATGAGGTCTAGGTATGGGAGATTACTATTTTTGGAAATATGTGAAAGGATTTTTCTTTATATACCTTTAATTTTTGTTTATTTATTTTTATGTGGTGCTGAGGATTGAACCCAGGGCCTGGCACGTGCTAGGCAAGCACTCTACCACTGAGCCACAATCCCAGCCCCATGAAAGGATTTTATGCAGGGGAATGATGGGATCATAGATGTGCTTAAGATTAATCTGAATACATATGGAAGGAAGGGTGAAGGCAGAGAACTGAAATTTTGTTATTCAGGATAGAAATGCCAAACTGGGATGCTGCTGGTAGAAATGGAATGGAAAGATAAAATTTTAGAGTAATTTAGAGGAACCAAAACATCACAGATAACTAGGTGTGGAAGGTGGGGCATGGGGGAGAAAGTTAGAGGGAACAGTCAAGAATTTTCTTGGTCTTTATAATATTTTGCCTCTTTCAAAAGTCCACATTAATTTGATCCAAGGGTTAAATTTGCCTTCAAAAACAAGACTGGGGGGCTGGGGTTGTGGCTCAGCGGCAGAGCGCTCGCCTCGCACGTGCACGGCCCGGGTTCGATCCTCAGCACCACGTAAACATAGATGCATTATTTCATTGTGTACAACGAAAGTAAATAAATAAATATTTAAAAAAAAAAACAAGACTGGTTCTAACCTCTCTATACTATTTTTCCCATATTGTGCCAGGTAGAAGGGTTAGTGGGCATTTATGTATATGTGTGTAAAATTGTCAGAGACAAGGTATTGGGATAGTTATTCGGGGTAGAGAGAGTGAAGGATGTTAGAGGTAGTTGAAGGAGTGGGAGCTACCTGGTTGAAAGGATACTGGGAGACAGTAAGGGGATTGGGGAATTAATTAAAGGGTTCATCAGAGATGGGCACAGTAGAATATGTTTTTCAGAATTCTGAGGCAAGAGTATTACAAATTCAAGTCCAGCCTCAGCAACTTTGCAAAACCCTGTCTTAAAAATAAAAAGGGGGCTGGGCGCGGTGGCGCACGCCTGTAATCCCAGAACTTTGGGAGGCTGAGGCAGGAGGATCGTGAGTTCAAAGCCAGCCTCAGCAATGGCGAGGCACTTAGCAACTCAGTGAGACCCTGTCTCTAAATAAAATACTAAAAAGGGCTGGGGATGTGGCCCAGTGGTCGAGTGCCCCTGAGTTCAATCCCTGGTACCAAAAATAAAGAAATAAATAAATAAAAATAAAAGGGGGGCTAGGATTGTGGATCAGCGGTAGAACGCTTGCCTAGCACGTGCGCGGCCTGGGTTCGATTCTAAGTACCATGTAAGAATAAAGGCATTGTGTACAACTAAAACAAATAAATAAATATTTTAAAAAAGAAAATTTTAAAAAATAAAATAAAATAAAAAAGGTTAAGGGCATAGCTCAGTGGTAGAGTGCCTCTGGGCTCAATTGCTAGTATGGCAGAAAAGAAAGCCGGGTGCAGTGGCTATGTCTGTAATCCCAGCATTTGGGAGGCTGAGGCAGGAGGATCGCGAGTTCAGTCAGTCTTAACAATGGCGAGGCACTTAGCAACTCAGTGAGACCCTGTCTCTAATAAAATACAAAAAAGAGCTGGGGATGTGGCCCAGTGGCTGAGTGCTCCTGAGTTCAATCCCTTGTACCAAAAAAAAAAAAAAAAAAAAAAAAAAAAAAAAAAAAAAAAAAAAAAAAAAAATGAGAGAAAGAAAGAAAGAAAATGTAGGGTTATAGGAAGAGGTTGGAAAGAGTGGTTAATGACTGGTATTCTGGTCATTTATACTAGCTTCTTCTTCTCTAGGTTATTCCAGGAGAGGTCCCCAGACACCATAGTTGAACACATTTTGTACAGTCCATCTTTTCATTATTTGCTTTGGGTTGCTTGTTGCTGTCATTGTCTCTGTGCCACCTCAACCCTCAGTCTCATAGGCTGTTTCTTCATAGGCTCTCACTGTATTTCTTTTAGATTTAGATGGACACAGTACCTTTATTTTATTTATTTATATTTTTATGTGATGCTGAGTATCAAACCTAGTGCCTCACACATGCTAGGCAAGTGCTCTATCACTGAACTATATCCCCAACCTACTATATTTCAATTCTTCTTTATAAACTGGAACTTTTAAGCCAGATATGGTGGTGCATACCTGTAATCCCAGCAGCTCAAGAGGCTGAGACATGAGGATTGCAAGTTTGAGGCCAGCCTCCACAATTTGGCAAGGCCCTAAACACCTTAGTGAGACCCTGTCTCAAAATAAAAAATAAAAAGGACTAGGCATGTAGCTCAGTGGTAAAGTGCCCCTGGGTTAAATCCCTAGTACCAAAACAAAACAAAACAAAACCCCTAAAACTTTTAAAAGTGGGTCATTTTAGTAGTGACCTTAGTAGGACAAAAATTCTAGTCTCAGGATCATTGTATGTTCTTGAGTATGAATTCCAGGTTGGATATTCAGAGCTCCCCTGATTCTTGATGGGAATTCCTGATTGACTATGTATATGTATGTGTATATTGAGAGGGTAGGGATGACAATGTGAGACAAACCCATATTCTTTTTTTTTTTTTTTTTTTTTTTGGGTACCAGGGATGAACCCAGGAGTGCTTAACCACTGAACCACATCCCTGGCCCTTTTTATATCATTTAGAGACAGGATCTTGCTAAATTGCTTAGGGCCTAAATTGCTGACGCTGGCTTTGAACTTGAGATCCTCCTGCCTCAGCCTGCTGAGCCACTGGGATTACAGGTGTGGGCCACCATGCCTGGCAACAAACCCATATTCTGACAGGGATATTTGTTAGAATGACATAGAATGCCAGAGCCCTAGAGTATATTGTCCTGTCATTCATTGGCTCAGTTAATTATCTAGTCCATGTCTGGAGTTTACTTCAGTAATGCAAGGAGGAAGAGACTTTTTACCCTCAATCTATATCTTTACTATCTATTAATCAAAATATACTTGGTAAAGAAAAACACTCATCTGAGGCATAAAATAGCTTCAGATCATCCTCTTCCCCCTCTTTGAGCCTTCCTTTTGTGGGAATGATGGGAGATAAGCTACAGATAATCTGTAAGATTCCTTCTGGCTCTGATCTTCCAGAATCCTATGATTGTTTCTGAATAGGAAGTGGTTTTTAGAGGTTCTGCTGCAACCTACGGTGACTATGGTGATTCAGCAGACAGATTGGGTTTCTGTTGAGATGGTAAGAAAAAGAGAGGATTTTAGAAAATTCGGGGTAGAGGGGCTGAAGGAGGAATCTGCATCTCTTGATTGGGGGTAGGTTGTAGCTGGAAGCATAAACACTCAAAACTAATGGGAGATTGGTGGGAAATAACTTGTTGCTGGAAACAATCTTCCTCTACTTGAATGAGGTAGGCAGATTGTGGAGGAGGACTGGGAGGATTTCATGTTTAACATAGATTTTTAATCGACTTCTCTCTGAGTTTCATGAATGTTGATAGTCTAAAGAACCCTTCCCTAATGTGGTGAAAATGAGACAAGTAGGCTATACTTTCTCACTTTTTTTGGAAGTAGGTAGCAGATGAATAATAAATGGATTGTTCTGAAAACTGTCTTGATAACTGTTTCAGTGTTCTGAGCTCCATGTCAGCTATTTGAGTTCATACTAATGTGTTCAGTAAACATTTAATGAGGAGATTGGCTTAGTTAAATAACCTTTTCTGAGCCTGTTTTTCCCACCTGTCACAACTGTCAGGGGTAGGTAGGAGACTTGTTTACGTTACTTCTTGTTCTAACCTTCAGAATTATACACATGTAGGGAAGTGCTCTGATAAGGCAGCTGGGTGGGTTGTGGTGGGGGAACCCTGTATTAGTAGGTAGTCAGTGGGATCAAGGTTCTTGATTGAGGGCAGACTAACATTTAAAAAATGTCATAGAGGGCTGGAGTTGTGGCTCAGCGGCAGAGCGCTCGCCTCGCATATGCGCGGCCGGGGTTCGATCCTCAGCACCACGTAAACATAAATGCATTGCATTGTGTGCAACTAAAGCAAATAAATAAATATTGTAAAAAAAATGTCATAGAGACCTGGAGCTGAGGATGGGCCTTGCCTCTTTTCCTAGATTTGGTTGGGGACAGATTAGGTACTGGTAATGATCACCAGTGTCTGACACCTTAAACTTCTAAGAATTTGAGACTCTCAGTTTCAGTTCTGAGAGGTCTTTTGGACTTCCCACATGAAGCAGGAATTGTATATCAATATCCCTACCTGAACAATCCCCCAAAATTCTGAGTCTTGAACATTCCAATTTGACCCCTACTCTAACATTCACTTTGTGGGAAAGTACCTCCCCTTTTTTTTTTTTTTTTTTTTGGTACCAGGGATTGAACTCAGAGGCACTCGACCACTGGGCCACATCCCCAGCCCTTTTTTTTTGTTTTTGTTTTTTTTTATTAGAGACAGGGTCTCACTGAGTTGCTAAGTGCCTCGCCATTGCTGAGGCTGGCTTTGAACTCGCGATCCTCCTGCCTCAGCCTCCCAAAGTGCTGGGATTACAGGCGTGCGCCACTGCGCCCGGCAGTACCTCCCCTTTTAAGCACCGTTTTTTCCCATTTGTAAAATGAGAATAATAAGCTCCCATGACATAGATTTTTAGAGGCATAATTGGAATAATCTTTGTAAAGGCACAGATGGGAAGCCCAGGGCCACGTTCTATTTGCTTCTCCACTCTATCACTGTGGACTCAGTGAGGTATGTGTGTGGAAACTCTAGGGACTTGCAAAGCTCGGTTTGAAACCCCCTGACCTAGGCCAGTATTCTTGTTTTATGAATGAGGTAGTACTGAGTCCACATTCCTATGTTCCTCATATGATATGGTTTCCTAAACTCCTTCATTATTCATGGAGGTCTCCTAGACATAGTTTAGTTGGCCAATACCTTATTAACTATTCCAGCAATGCTCTGCCTTACACAGATACTATTACCCTTTGACTTTACATATCTAAGATTACATTAGCCTCATTGGAAGCCACATTCTACCACTTAGTGTATAATCTCTCATAATACCTAAGATGTCTCTGTGTATTCTAATAGCAAACTATGTCTCCCCTGTACTATACTTAATATGTTCCCTGTCCCCCCCTCCTGCTGCCCTTTTTTTTATATTTATTTATTTGCTTTAGTTGTACACAATGTGTTTATTTATTTTTTAAAAAATATTTATTTATTTGCTTTAGTTGTACACAATGCAATGCATTTATGTTTACGTGGTGCTGAGGATCGAACCCGGGCCGCACACGTGCGAGGCGAGTGCTCTGCCGCTGAGCCACAACCCCAGCCCCACAATGTGTTTATTTTTACATTGTGCTGAGGATCAAACCCGGGCCACACACGTGCTAGGCGAGCGCTCTACCACTGAGCCACAACCCCAGCCCACCCACCACCCTTTTTTAACTCTGGGTATGGTATTTGCAACACTTGATAGATGAGGAACTTGGGATCTGAGAATAGAAGAGATTTGACCAGGGTCTCATAGCAGTTATAACTTGTTCTGGACAGGAGGACACTTATATTCCTTGTTCTAGACACCGTGCTTCTACTTACACAGCTTTAGCTTCTTTGACAGTTTGTTATCTGTCTAGACAGTAGTTTACTTATGAGGGTTGGAGTTGGTTTAGGGAATGTTGACTACAGTTTTTTAAGACAAAAGACATTAAAGGGAAAACCTCAAGGAAGTGATATCCTTTCATTAATTAAGTGATATCCTTTCCATTCATTAAACAGTTTTTTAAACTGAGCATCTATAGCATATAGTCACACACTATCTTGAGAACAGTTTTTGGGGGATGTGGGATAATAGCAAGGGGTCCAATAAGGAGGCACTTACAGTAGTTTAGGCAAGATTTAATAATGACAGAGATCATGAAAAGTGGTCAGATTTTGGATTTTTGAAGGAAGAGTCAATAGGATTTATTGATGAACTTGATAAATAGTATAAGATAATGGAGTCAGAAATATCTCCAAGATGTGTGTGTGTGTGTGTGTGTGTGTGTGTGTGTGTGCATGTGCAACTAGAAAAATGGAATTTCCATTAGTTGAGATGGAGAAGATATTTGGAGGAAAAGCTCTGGGGAAAGTCTTAGGAATTTATGTTTCATACACAGAAATGTATAAATGCAATGTGACAAATGCTGAGGAATCATTGAAGAGTTTCAAGTAGGGGTATGACCTACCAGATTTTCATTTTGAAAACATCATTCTCAGTTGGCACATGCCTGTAATCCCATTGGCTTCGGAGGCTGAGGCAGGAGGATCATAAGTTCAAAGCCAGCCTCAACCAAAGCAAGGTACTAAGCAACTGAGTGAGACTCTGTCTCTAAATAAAATACACAATAGAGCTGGGTATGTGGCTTAGTGGTTGAGTGTCCCTGAGTTCAATCCCCGATACCTACCCTCCCACCCCAGAAAAAGAATACTATCCAGCTGGGCACGGCACATACTTGTAATACCAGTGGGTTGGGAGCCTGAAGCCATCTCAGTAATTTAGCAAGGTCCTAAGCAATTTAGTTGGACCTGGTCTCAAAATAAAAAAAAAATAAAAGGCCTGGGATATGGCTCAATGGTTAAGCACTCTTGGGTTCAATCCCTGGTACAAAAAAAAGCATACCCTGAGGATTTCTAGGCAGAGGTCCTAGTTGCTTTGTGATCTTCTGCAAGTTATGACATCCCTCTGAGCCTCATTTTTTTTAATCTTTCAAATTGGGCAGCAAATCTTGTTCTTCAAATCTCCAAAGATTGCCACAAGGATTAGCTGAGGTGGAAGATGAATAAACACTCAAAATACTACCAGGAGAATTATAAAATTCTTAAATTTATAGAAAAGTTACAAATAAAACATTAATAACTTTCCTGATCCATTGGAGGGTAGATGTGAACACTTTAGCATGTATGTAGGACTTTCTCCTATACAACTATAATAAAACTATCAAAATAAGGAAATCAGTGTTCATATATCACTATCATATAATCCTCAGACTCTCTTGCAGTTTTGCCAAGTTGTCCCAATGTCCTTTATAGTAGAAGGACCCTGCCAAAGAATTGCATGTAGTATATAGTTGTTACATCTTTTTAGTTTCCTTTAATCTATAAGAGTAATCTTTAGTCTTATAGCCAACAAAATGTAGCCTAAATAGAATTGGTTGCTATTTTATTTAAATAGTGGTTGATATATTTTTTTAAATTCAATTAACACTTTAACAAGTACCCAAATGGCTTCCAATTTAAAGTTTTACAAAGTAAAGATATTTTGCCCAGGGGCTGGGGTTGTGGCTCAGTGGTAGAGCGCTCGCCTAGCACGTGTGCGGCCCGGGTTCAATCCTCAGCACCATGTAAAAATAAAACGCATTGTGTACAACTAAAGCAAATAAATAAATATTTTAAAAAAGATATTTTGCCCATGCAAATATCAGCTATGTCACCACTGCTTAATTAAAAATAAAGATTTTAACTGTATTAGAATAGAGCATAATAGGGCTGGGGTTGTGTCTTTGCAGTAGAGCGCTCGCCTAGCATGTGTACAGCCCTGGGTTCAATTTTCAGCACCACGTAAAAATAAAATAAGTAAAATAGAAGGTATTGTGTCCAACTACAACTAAAAAAAAAATATCAAAAAAATAGAGCACAACAACACAACATATAGTACTTTATATTCAATAAATTTAGCATTATGAAAAAGCATCACTGATGAAAACATTGTTATTCTTATTATGTTAGTTGTCAATGGACCTTTATTTTATTTATTTATATGCAGTGCTAAGAATCGCACCCAGCACCTTGGCACATGCTAGGCAGGCGCTGTACCACTGAGCTACTCCCACAGCCCCAAATGAAAAACATTATTTATAATTAACTTTGGCTTTTAGATTGATCATACTTCTCAGCTTCTTCTTTTTTTTAATATTTATTTATTTACTTTTAGTTGTACACAATGCCTTTATTTTTACGTGGTGGTGAGGCTCAAACCTGGGCTGCGCACGTACTAGGTGTGTGCTCTACCACTGAGCCACAGCTTCTTCACCTAAACTCTAAGACTGTTCTGTCTTCCTAAATAAAAAATAAGGGCTTTCCTTACCTGGGCCAGTTTAAGTCCTGCTTATTCTTTCAGAACCATGTGAAATATCACCTTCTTTGTGAGTTTTTTCCAATTCTCACTTTCCAACCCTCTTTCTTGCCCTCAGAATGAACAATAAAATCTAGATTTAGAAAATGCATTTAACAAAACATTCCCCTCATTTACAGTTGAGGCAACTGAAGTTAATTAATTTGTGGAAGTTTGGTCTAAAATTCAGTTTTCCTGACTTCTAATCCAGAGTTTCCCCCCTGACTACTCATTTCCCTATCATTATAGCACTTTTGTCCAGAGACTGCAGGAGCTTCAGCTAACACTAAAGGCAAGCCTAGAAGAACATTATAACTCAGATTGATCAATTAAAGTAGTGCCAGACCCTGCAGGGACCCAGGATACAGGGCTGAGCCAAAAATACATAGGAGCAGTTTGAACTCCATGCACTAGGCATCAGGGAGCTTGTAATTTTGAAGCAGAGATGGGACAAGGAATATACAGAACTTCAGGGCTAGGAGAACCTTAGACATTACCTGTTATCTCTTTTTGAGATGGAAGCTTTGAGAATAGCCCTCATCTAAGGTTTGGTCTACTTACTTAAAGTTTTATGATTTTATCAACAGGAAGAATCATTATTTTGTTTAAAGAAAATACATAGACGCCAGGCGCGCAGTGGCGCACGCCTATAATCCCAGCACTTGGGAGGTTGAGGCAGGAGGATCACGAGTTCAAAGCCAGCCTCAGCAATGGCAAGGCACTTAGCAACTCACTGAGACCCTGTCTCTAATAAAATACAAAAAAGGCTGGTGATGTGGCCCAGTGGTTGAGTGCCCCTGAGTTCAATTCCTGGTACCAAAAAAAAAAAAAAAAAAAATTGGGAAAATAACATGTGCTGTACCCACTACTAAGGTAGTTAAGGCACTGCATTTTAAAGCAGTTTTATATTATAGTCATTTGAAGAATTAGCTGAATTCGTATTGATTTATATAGCCACGTGAAGCAGGCATGGTAGGTTTCATTAGTTTTCTTTGGTCTCTACCTCAGCTAAGTTTGTTCATTTTTTTCCCCTCTTTATCGTAAAATTATTGGGTTCTCATATGAGTGCCATACCCTGAATCCCAGCTCCAGGGGCTTCGTTCATTCTTTCCCATGCCACAGAGTCCAGGAATAAGCCTACCATGGAGACTCAAGAAGCATTTCTTAACATGACTCCCAATTCCATCCCACAAGTCCCTATATACTCTCCCACAAGTCCCTATATACTCTTCCTTTATGTGCCTACCTCTTTTTTTTTATGATTTCTTCTTCTTTTTAATATTTATTTATTTGCTCTAGTTGTATACAATGCATTTATTTTTACATGGTGAAGAGGGTTGAACCCGGGCCACGCACGTGCGAGGCGAGCTCTCTGCCACTGAGCCACAACCCCAGCCCCTACTTCTTTTTTTTTGAAACTGATTTTGAGGGCAAATTCTCTGCTGCTGGAAGGGAGAAATGGAACCATAATTTGAGACATGTTAGAGATTATCCAGTCTAACATTAACCTTCCCCTTCTTCCATTTCTCTTCTCCCATTTTATATTTTATCAAGAAGGAAACTGAGGCTCATTTTGTGCAGTTCATACACTGAATAAAGAGTAAACAATAGGGGCTGGGGTTGTGGCTCAGCAGCAGAGTGCTGGCCTTGCACGTGCATGGCCCGGGTTTGATCCTCAACACCACGTAAACATAAATGCATTGCATTGTGTACAACTAAAGCAAATAAATAAATATTTTTTAAAAAGTAAACAATAAATCTAGTGACTCCGTATTCAGATCCAGGACTTCCCAAATTTTAGTGTGTATAAATAAGTGTATTATAAATATATATGACCCCACCCCAACCTAATGAATCAGAATCTCCAGAAGATAAAACTTCTGACTTTTTTTTTTTTTGTGTGGGGGATGATATTGGGGGTTGAACTCAGGGCCTTGCACTTGCTAGCAAGTACACTACCACTGAGCTTCATTCCCATACCTGACTTGAATTTTTACAACCCACTCAGACAATTCTGATGTCAGGGTTAGGCACCATCGAAAAATAATTATCTAGGGTCTGGGGATGTAGGTTAGTGGTAGATTGCATGTTTTAGCATATGTGAGACCTTGGGCTTGATTCCCCCCCATAATAAAGTTTGGGATAAAAGAGAGAATATGACATTCATGTTAACATGGGAGAAGGGAAACTGTGAAGGAGAGAGTAGGCAAGGGGAACCAACTCCAGATTTCCTAACAGATTGGTGTTAGGAAATATTACTCATGAAATTTGAGGATCTGTATATTTAATCTCTGAAAACTTTTCTGTTTAGGTACCCACAGAAATAGAAATAGAGTACACTTGACTGAAAACTAACAATTTAAACAATGCTACTTGCCTAGATAACAGAACCATTGTAATGAATATTTTTGCATGTATCTATTTCACTTAAGGGATCTGATATACATGTAAAATGGAACCCCTGGCTATTCTTCCCACTTTCTTTTGTGGTCTAGGCTTTCTCTCTCTGTCTCTGTCTCTCCCCGTGACCCCCAGGGATTGAACCCAGGACATCATGCTTGCTGGGCAAACACTCTACCCTAGCCCCTAGTTAACATTTCTCTTTTAGGCAGCATTCCAAATGCTGTGATAATAAAGGATTTGAGAGCTGCCCTCATTCACTTGTTATGGGTAAGGCCAGCATGTGTCACAGAATGGTAGGAACAATTGTATATGATTTCCCCTCTGTAAGTAGGCATGAGATGGAGAAAAGGGTTACCTTCTGTACTGGCCCATGTTCTGTCTTCTCAACAGAGAAGAGGTACAGAGTCCAACTGGCACCAAAGCTACCTTCCAAGGGGAACAGGCACAAGGTCTCTGGATTAAGGCCTGAAAATAGCTGGCCGGAGGACAGTGTACAATAATAGCACAGAAAACAGCAAGAGTACTGTACTTTGAACCTCAGCTCCAGGGCCTTCTTCCAGTCTTTCTCATGGCATGGAGTCCAGACTGAGCCCACTTTAGGGGTTCAAGAAACTCTTCTCTATTCCATTCCAAAAGTTCCACATTCTTTTCTTCTCTGTGTCTACCATTTCCCCTGCCTGTCCAGTGTCTATCTTCTTTGTCTATATCTTCTCCTATCCCCTTCTTCCTCCCATATTTCTTCTCTCTGATCAACCTGGGTCCCACTGGTTATAAGAGCAGTCATAAGTTTGTTTATTCATTCATTATTTTATCCATTTATTTCACAATTATGTATAAAATGCCCACCATGTATGAACTTCGTGCTAGGCACTGAGAAGGAAATGTCTACATGACTGTAATACTACTAAAAAAGTGCCAACAAGCCAAGAAGAAATGAATGAATTAATAAATGAATGGATAATGCTAAATTTTTCTGATGAAATACTAGTTATAATCTTCCTGGAAAGGAATACTTCTAAAGATATCTATTTTTTCCAAATTAATCTATATACTTATTGTAATTTTAATCAAAGTCACAGATTTTTTATTGAGATGTAATTTATACCAAACAATTCACCCATTTAAAATATACAAATGATTTAAAATGTATATGTCAGGGCTGGAATTGCAGCTCATTGGTAGAGTGCTTGCCTCCTGTGTGTGAGGCACAGGGTTCAATCTTCAGCACCATATAAAAATAAATAAATAAAATGAAAGTATTGTGTTCATCTACCACTAAAACATTTTTTTAAATATTTATTTATTTGCTTTAGTTGTACACAATGCATTTATTTGTATGTGGTGCTGAGGATTGAACCCGGGCCGCGCACGTGCTAGGCGAGTGCTCTACCGCTGAGCCACAACCCCAGCCCTACAACTAAAACATTTTTAAAAGTGTATACTTCAATGATATTCACAGAGGTATACAGCCATTACCACAATCAATTTTAGAACATTTCATTGCCCCAAAAGAAACTCCTTTCTCAATAAAAGTCACTCCTCATTTCCTCCCAACTTTCCCCACTCCAGTTCTAGACAACCACTAATCTACTTACTGACTCTATGGCTCTTGACTATTCTGGACATTTCATATAAATGGAATCATACAGTACGTAGTCTTTAGTGTCTGGCTCTTAACTTAGCACAATTTTTTGTTGTTACTGGGGATTGAACTCAAGGGTGGTTAATCACTGAGCCACATCCCAGCCTTTTTTTGTTGTTGTTTTAATGACATGGTCTCGTTAAGTTGCTTAGGGCCTCACTGAGTTGCTTAGGGCCTCACTGAGTTGCTGAGGCTGGTGTCGAACTTGTGATCCTCTGGAGTCAGCCTCCTGAGTCACTGATATTATAGGCATTGCGCCAACATACCTGGCAGCATGTTTTCAGTGTTTATCCATGTTGTAACATGTATCAGTATTTCTTCCTTTTTGTGGATGAATAATGTTCCTTTGTATGGATATACAATATTTTTATTTATACATTACTCAATTCATAGGTACGTGTGTGTATATTGTGTGTGTGTGTGTGTGTATTTTACTGGGGATTGAATCCAGAGCCCCATGTATACTTAAGCAAGCACTTTACCACTGACTTGCATCCCCAACCCTTTAAAAAAAAATATATATATATATTTTTTGTACCAGGGATTGAACTCAGGGGCACTCAACCACTGGGCCACATCCCCAGGCCTATTTTGTATTTTATTTAGAGACAGGGTCTCACTGAGTTGCTAATTGCCTTGCCATTACTGAGGCTGGCTTTGAACTTGTGATCCTCCTGTCTTAGCCTCCTGAGCTGCGGGGATTATAGGGATTTTCCATGTGCCTGGCCCTTTATATATATATAAAATCAGTTGTAGTTGGACACAATACCTTTATTTTTATGTGGTGCTAAGGATCGAACTCAGTGCCTCACACGTGCTAGATGAGTGCTCTACCGCTAAGGCACTGTGCCCAGCCTTTTTTAAATTTTATCTTGAGACAGAGTCTTACTGAGTTGCCTGGGCTGGCCTTGAACTTGCAATTCTCCTGCTTCAGCTTCCTGAGTAGTTGGCATGTTTTAACTTTTTGATATCATGAATAATGTTACTGTGGGCATTTGTATACAAGGTTTTGTATGTATGTGTATAGATATAGATATATAGATATAGATATATGTGCTTTCAATTCTCTTGGGTATATATTTAGGAGTATAATTGCTAGGTCATATGGTAACTCTGTACTTAGCCTTGTGAGTAATTGCCAGTTTCTTTTCCAAAGTGACTGAATCATTTTACATTCCCACCAGCAATATATGAGTTTTCCAATTTCTCCACATGCTTGCCAACACGTTATTACCTGTTTTATTATGGCTATCTTAGTGGGTGTGAAGTGGGATATCATTGTAGTTTTATTTGTATTTCCCTCATCATTCAGTTGGTAAAGACCTGGCTTTCTGAATCAGGGAGGATCAAAAGGTAAACTATGTTTAGGCAGGTGTTTCTCTTCTTATTGAGACTTTTTTCTCTAGTTTCATTAGTTTTATAGTTAATGGGAAGTAATTCCAGGTTCAAGTGATAGGATGATAGTTGATTTCAGTTTTTAAATCAGGAGCTGGATGAGGCTGCATTAGTGTCTGCAAACTAGCTATCACTTGAAACTAGAAATCTATGGAATTTAAAAATAGAACAGAAGTGAGGAAGAAACCAAAGAGAATGATAGATTTCTGATAACTATACTAAAGTCCATCCTTAATAGTTTTTTTTTTTTTTTTTTTTTTTTTTTTTTTGCTTTGGGAACAACATCTCTCTCTTTTGAAGATCATGTCATTTAGGAAAACAATGTCCTGAACTAGAGACATTTTGTTATAGAACCACACTGTCCAATATGGTAACCACTAGCTACATGTGATTATTGATATTAAACTTATTGAAATTAAATAACTATTGAAAATTAAAAATTCAGTTTTTCATCCACATTTCAAGTGTTCAGTAGTTATAGGTTGTTAGTGACTACTACTTATTGAACAGCACTGCTTTAGAATAATGTTGTTAGTAACATGCTAAGTAACCTTGAAGTCATCACTTCCCACTTTTGTGCCATCTGTAAATAAAACTGGTAGATCTCAAAAGCTTTCATTTGCCTTTGGCATTCTGAGTGATTTGTGATGAGTTTGGGGGTGTACCTCCTTCCACTTCCTCTCCTTGCCTTTCTCCTTCTTTACTGCAGCTAGGGTAGAAATACCCAGAGGGAACATTAGGCTGCTAATTTGTCAAGTTATATTGCTTCCACTTCTTGCTCCCTTGGTGAAAGGGAAAATAACTTGAGGGCATACTTACCTCAGAATGCCTCATATTTGTGCAGTACTTTGTGGATCATAGAACTCTTTCAAGTTATTCTTCATTTTATAAAATCAAAGAATCTTAAAGTTGGAAGGTCCTTACAGGTCATCTTAGTCTTCAGTGAACATGAATTATGTGGGAAGCTTGTAAGATGAAAATTGCATGTCCCCCTCCCTGGAGAATGATCTAGTAGAAGTAGGTGTTCCCCTAACCCAAACTGTACATCCATCTATCCTGCAGCTGTATGAGGTGGGATCTTGGAATCTGCGTTATTAACACTATCTGACCATACTTTGAGAAACACTGGATTTGCTTGTTCCATGTGGCAGAATATGCTCTTTTGTATTCCTGCAAATTCAAAATTGTTCATGATATCTTTAGAGTTAGGAAGTTCCTAAAGGATCTTCTATCTTTGGACAACTCTGACCGAAACACTTTCTTTATATTGAGCTCTCCCACTGACCTAGCTGTTCCATTTATAGTTATATAATACTGGTGTGCTTCTTTGTTATAACAATCCTTCAGATTCATTCATTCATTTATCCAGAAATATTATTGAATATGTACTATATACAAGGTTTTGTGCAAGGCATTAGGAATTCAGTAGTGAAAAAACCAACCTGGTGTCTACCTTCAGAAGATACCTTTTATCTAGTAGGGAGACAGGCAATTAGAGGGGGTAGGGAAGAACAGAAGAAGCATACCTAAGAAAAATGTCATGAAGAAAATAAACAGAATGTTGTAATGAAGAAAAGCAGGAAGGGCTGGTGTTAATTAAAGGTGATCAGAGAAATCCTCCCTAGGAGGGTGACATTAAGCTGAGACCTGAAACATAAAAGCCATTCAAAAAGTTGGGAAAAGATAATAATAAAATAAAATAAAACTGGAATGCGGGCTGGGGTTGTGGCTCAGCGGCAGAGCACTCGCCTCGCACGTGCGCAGCCCGGGTTCGATCCTCAGCACCACGTATACATAAATGCTATTGCATTTTGTACAACTAAAGTAAATAAATAAATATTAAAAAAAAAAAACTGGAATGCTCTGTCTTTCTGAAGACCAGTTTCTTTGGAGTCCAGTAAGCAGAATAAGAGGATAGCATTGGATGAAGTTGGAGAGGATACAGGGTTTGGAAGCTTGGATTTTCTTCTATGTGCAGTGGAAGCCATTAAAGGGTTTTTAGGTAGGAGACGATGTGGTATGATTTCTGTTTTTAATAGATCATTCCAAATGCTGTATGGATTGGAAGGGAGAAAGAGTGAAGTGAGAGACCAGTTAGGGGGCCATTGTAGTCATCTAGGCAACAGATGAGGGCAGCTTGAACTAGGGTGGAATCAATAGAGATAAAAGATATTTAAGACTTGCTATCACACCCCTCAATCTTTTCTTTTCCTTAAAATCTCAGTTGGGTCTTCCTCCCATAGCAGGTTTGACTCCTTATCTGAGTATTTCTCCTCTGGAAGACCTCACTTGCCAGTAGACCCTCCCCTCCAATGTATCTATGGAGAATTCAGTTTTCCCACCTACTTTATTTCCTTTTCTCTTTCCTGGGGATTGAATCTAGGGCCTCATGCATGCTAGGTAAGTGCTCTACCACTGAGCTACACTCCCAACCCTCCTACCTGTTTTCTCTTAGCTCTTTACTTCTATTTTGTGCCTTGCTTGTGGTTGTAGGGAATTAGAATCTTTAGTTCAATGCCTATCTTTCTCATATAAAGAGAATACCAATATTCCCTGTCACTAATCAATTATCAGTCTTTGAATGATTTGACCATGACCCTTGAGTATCTATTGTGCCAGCTTTGCTTGGAGGAGACAGAGAAGAAGACATGATCTCTGTCTTCCAAGAGCCCAAGGTGTAATACAAGGTGAAAAAACAAATCACAAAGAAAGTAACATAAAGGATCTTGGGAAGAAGGGTGAAATTTCAGCTTCTGGATAGGTGGTGGTAAAGGGAAACTAAGGAAGACTTTATGGAAGATGTTAACTTGGACTACCTGAGGAAAAGGGGGCCAGGGTGTATTCTTATATGGGATAGTCAAAGATGACCTCACTGAGAAATGAATATTTGAACAATGACTCAAAGAGAATAAATTATGTGGCTATCTAGAAGAAGAATGCTCCAAGTGGAGGACAAAGCCCCTGAGGTTAAGTGTGTTGTCGTGTTTTTACCAAACACTAGGGAGGCCGTATGGCTGGAAGAGGGAGGAGAGGAAGAGAGAACAATAATATGTGAAAATAGAGAAGGACTAGATCGTGCAGGAACTAGTGGGCTTTGACTTTTTCTTAAAATTATATGGGAAGGGCTGGGGTTGTGGCTCAGCGGCAGAGCACTTGCCTCGCACGTGCACTGCCCGGGTTCGATCCTCAGCACCACGTAAACATAAATGCATTGCATTGTGTACAACTAAAGTAAATAAATAAATATTTTTAAAAAATTATATGGGAAGCAATCTGAGCATTTTGAGTGGAGTAATGACACAATATGACAACTATTGGTGATATTGGACTAGAACAGTAGAAATACATGTGAAGAGAAGTTGTCTACTTCTAAATATGTTTTGAATCAATAATGTATTAAAGTAAATTAGGAGAATGTGAGGATGAGGTAATTAGAGCTCCCTGGAGAAGATTCCTTGGAGGAAGGACACGAGAAGGACCTAGTGATTGTGAACCTTGGGTTGTCCCATAAACCATGTGGCCTCCAGATGAAGGGTAAGTGATCTGGTTTATAGCAAAGGTTCCCAATCAGTAGTCCATCAGGCAAATCATTTATTAATAGTTTTGTTTGGGCCACAGCATTTAAAAGTTTTAAAAATTTGTTGTCAACACTTAAAAATTCATAAGTTTTGAAAAAAATAGATTTCAGGAATGTCTTGAAAATTTTTAAAAGTGGCAACTGAGCCAGTGGACAAAATCAGGTAGTAGATGGCCTCTTTTTTTCTTTCTTTCTTTATTTCTTTTTTAAGTTGTAGATGGATGCAATACTTTTAAATTTATTTTTTATGTGGTGCTGAGGATCAAATCCAGCGCCTCATATGTGGTAGGCAAGTGCTCTACTACTGAGCTACAATCCCAGCCCCGTGCCTTCTTTTTTGCCAGAGCATACATTCTCCAATTTTCTAGTAGCTGCCCCTTGCTAATGTTTCCCCACAAACTAAGGCTAAGTGTTACTGTGCATATGTTGCTGTTTTCTCTTTCTCTTTCTTTTTCTAGTACTGGGCATGGAAACCAGGGCTTGTATGTGCCTGGGATGGCTTCAAACTTACGATCCTCCTGCTTCAGCCTCCCAAGTAGCTATGACTGCAAGTGTGCATAACCACATCCAGTTAGTAAAGTATACTTTGCCATTTTGCCCTGCCCTGCCCTTCAGGGGCTGGATTCTGAACCCAGGGCCTACTGGATGGTAGGTAAGCCCTCTACTGCAGTTGTTGCTGTTTTCTTAATGAAAATTTAAGAGGAGGACTGAAAGAGTGGCTGGGGAATTACAAAAAAAAAAAAAAAAAAAAAAGGGGGGGGGAATAATATATTGTCTTTATCAAAAATTTTCTTTCATGTGATCTACTTTACTCATTTACATTACCTGCCTGGACCCTGTTAATTTTTGAGCTTGTAACTCACAATGTGAAGGAAAGAGGCTTGGACTTTAAGTCCTTATCCCTGCTCTTTTACAACTTACCCAATAACCCTAAGCAAAACTCATAATCTCCTTGACTCTTAGGGTTAGGAGATAAAAGTGGATGTTCTGTAAAGAGCTCTAACTTCCTAGAGGGCTTGGGATCTTGTGGTATGCCAGTACCTTGTCCCCTCCCTTCTTCCAACCAGCCACGGGCCCCAGCCTGGTGTATATGTCAGAGAAAGAAGACACTGGAATGAGTAAGGTGCCTAGATCAATAATGTAGAACTTGAGTCCATGGCCAGGGAGAAACACATACACTGTGTGTGTATGTGTACACACACATGCGTGACTGGAAGTGGTTTTAAGTCAGCTGTACTTGTAAAGTTGTGCTTATATGTTCTTGTTTACCTTCTGTGTACCAGGCTGTATTCCAGGGCCAGGGAGGTAGCAGCGAACAAGCCAGATGAGGTCTCTGCTATCATGGAGCTTATGAAGGACATACGTTCCAGTGAAGGACATGGATAATATACAAATAAAATAAATGAGATAATTTCAAATAATGTGAAGTTTCATGAAAAAATAGTGGATATGTAAATGTGGTGCTTGCAGATGGTCCATGTTTGAGTTCTGGATACATATATTTATGCTTATTTGTGCCCATGTGTACAGATAGACTGCTTTTGTGCCTAGAATGTTTATGTATCAGTATATGTGCTTTTTTTTTTTTGGTACTGGGGATTGAACTCAGGGACACTCGACCACTGGGCCACATCCCCAGCCCTTTTTTGTATTTTATTAGAGACAGGGTCTCACTGAATTGCTAAGTGCCTCACCATTGCTGAGGCTGGCTTTGAACTCGTGATCCTCCTGCCTCAGCCTCCCAAGTGCTGGGATTACAGGCATGCGCCACCACGCCCGGCTCAGTATATGTGCTTTTTATGTAAGTGAGTACACATAGGTGAGCTGGTATATGGTATAGACATGGGGATATATGCATGAGGACATATACGTCAGCATTTAGCTGTAACTGGAGATGTTCTAACATTCCCATAACATTGGTAAGTGGGCTGATTAAGGAAATGGCTTTTCTGCCTCTGGCATTCAGGGCCATTTGCCAGCTCTCTCTCTCCTTGTCCTTCTCATTTTAGTAAGCTCTCTGTGTTTGGCTTCTCTTAGCCCCAGGAGGGTTAAAGCCAAGGAGAGGATAGTAATTGACTCATCAAGCCAGAAGCTGGAAAGAAGCTGATAATCTTCTGTGTAACCTCTGTCAGTAAGAAAAGACCTGGCTTCCCTGCCAGTCCCTGTCCTTCACACTATGAGGGAAAGAGTCCTGACATTAAATCAGAAGACCTGAGAATCTATTCTTGGCTCTTCCACTTATTATTATGTGACCTTGGCTGGTTACTACATCTCTCTAGGTTTCAGTTTCCTCCTTCGTAGCTACTGTGGGTAGAAGGAGAGGGGATGCAAAGGCCTGTAGTGCTGAGGGAGAGCTACATGGTGCTGTGTGTGAAGGAGGACAAGAAACATTCTGAATAGAGGCAATGACTTGATCAAAAGTATGGAAGTGGGCTTGAGCTTTGTATATAAGGGAAGCCAAGAACAACCCATGTAGAATAAAATTCAAACTTCTTACTATTGCCTACAGAGTCCTACATGATTTGGCTGTTGTCTAGCTTTCATTCTTACCCAACCCCTTGTTACCATACTACAGCCATACTGACTTCCTATGGTTCTTTCAGTAGGTCATAGTGCCTTTCCATTTGCTGTTCTCTCTCTGCTTGGAATCACTTCTCAAGAATTAACATGGGAGAGCTGTAGCTGTGCTTGCCTTGCACATGTGAGACACTGAGTTCAATCCTCAGCACCACATTTAAAAAATAAAGATATTTTATCCATCTACAACTGAAAAAAAATTGTGGGCTGGGGTTGTGGGTCATTGGTAGAGCGCTTGCCTAGAATGTGTGAGACCCTGGGTTCGATTCTCTGCACCACATATAAATAAATAAAATAAAGGTCCATTTGCAACTAAAATAAATAAATAAATATATATACATATATATATATACACACACATATATTTTGACTTTGCAATTACGTTTATTCACATCTTGATAGGAGAACAGGCATCTTAAAATTCAGGGGAGATTTTTTTTTTCTAAAAATTAAACTTTAATGAACTAATATAGAACCAGAATCTATTTTTTTTAAGTACCATTCAGTAAAATGCATGATTAAAGATCTGAATGGTACTTAAAATATATATTTTTAAAAAAAATAATTAATATGATGGGCTGGGGCTGTAGCTCAGTGGTAGATTGAATGCCTAGCACATGTGAGACCCTGGGTTTGATCCTCAGCACCATATAAAAATAAACAAATAGAATAAAGGTATTGAGAAAAAAATCTTTAAAAAAAAGAATAATATGGCTAATTTCTTCTTCTTCTTTTTCTTCTTCCTCTTCTTCTTCTTCTTCTTCTTCTTCTTCTTCTTCTTCTTCTTCTTCTTCTTCTTTTAGAGCTTTATAGTTATACATAATAGTTAGGCTCAACCTACTTCTTATTATTTAGGTCTTAGCCAAAATATCACCTTCCCAGGAAGAAGCGTTCTTTGGCCCTCTTACTTAACGTGCTTATTTCCTAAATTTATCAATATTTAAAATGCCCAACAATTCCACTCTTAGTAATTCATCCTATAGATATAGTTGTAGGTAATTTATATATGAAGATATTCATTGAAGCCTTTATTGTTAAATAAATTATGGTATGTATGGTAGACAATGAGAATGAAACAGTTCTTTCAGTCTTGATGGAGAATGATACCAATGTATATTATTAAAATTTTAAAAGCAAATGGCTGAGTGTACACTTAAGATTTGTGTAGTTTATTTTATATATATGATACTGAGTTTTAAAAACAAGATACAGAATAGTGTGCATTGTATGCTATCATTTGTGTATAAAAATGAGAATATATAAACATAGTTGTATTAATACATGCTTGTCTAATAGGCCTCTCTCTTGAATAGAGCAGCTCTTTCTACCACTGTATTCCTGTATTTGGTTACAAACTGTGAGGTGCTTATCCCTTTTAAAAATCAATTTTTTTAATATTCAATTTTTAGTGCTGGGAATGTAACTCAGTGGTAGAGTGCATGCCTGTCACACATGAGGACTTGGTTCAACTCCTAGCACCACCACCACTAGAACAAAATTCAGTTTTTGAATTTTGTGCTATTCCAAGGATCCTATGAAAGATGCTAACAGTGTGACTTCCTCCAAAATAATTATTATAGTCACTCCATAATACTTGAGTTACCCTAGGCCCTATATACTACTAGGAGTGGCCCTAACTGCAAATTGATTGTCTTTGAAAAGACACAAAATATTATTACTAACAATGGTTGCCAGTAGGTAAGGTGATTGGGAGATAGGGATGGGAGGGACATTTATCCTTATATATCTTTTTATGAGACCTACTTGTTATGTATTATTTATTTTAAAAATCATCAAATTATTGGGCATGATGGTGCATGCCTGTCATTCTCATGGCTTGGGAGGCTGAGACAGGAGGATTGCAAGTTCAAGGCCAACCTCAGCAATTTAGCAAGGCTCTAAAAAACTTAGTGATACCCTGTCTCAAAATAAAAAATAAAAAGGGTTGAGGATGTGGTTCAGTGATTAAGCGCCCCTGGGTTCAATCCCCAATGCAAAAAAAAAAAAAAAAAAAAAAAAAAAAAAAAAAAAAAAAAAAACATCAAATTCCAACAAATACTAAGGGAAAACTTCTTGCTTTATTTGTTGTTGTTTGTGTGTTTTGCAGTGCTGGGGATTGAACCCAGGGCCTCATGCATGCTAGGCAAGCACTCTACCACTGATTAATATCCCTAGCCCAAAGGTGATGACTTCCAAACTTTATGGACATTAGAATCACCCACTGATTCTTTGTACCAGCTTGTAACAAAGAAGCACATTTTTGGACCCCGTGGTTCTGATTCAGTAGGTCTGAGTTTGGACCTAGGAATCTAGTTTTAACAAATTCCTTAGGTAATAGGGCTGCAGGTGATCTGGAGACCCTATTTTGAAAACCAATTCAGTCTTGATCCTCATTAGGAAAAGTCACATCTGTGATATTATGTCTTCTTAACATATTCCAAGGATGGAAGAGAAGCGACCATCACCCCATTTTATAAACATAAAAAAATGAGACCCAGAGATAGATGTGTACTTTTCACTCTCACTCTCTCTCTCTCTCTCTCTCTCTCTCTCTCTCTCTCTCTCACACACACACACACACACACACACACACACAATATAAAGTATTTTCAAAGGCCAGAGTATCTGTCCAGTCAGCTCAGGTGTGGTGGCAGATGGCTTACTCCACAGGACAGTACCAGGCCTTGTTATTGCTGGTTATATTTTATGGCTGCTCCTGTCTCTTGTTTGAGGATGAAGAATGAAATTGTACCCCTAATCACTTATTCTTTCTGGTGTATCTCAGGGAGGGCAATGAGCCAGGGGAGACCACCCAGATCACATACCGTGAACTTCTGGTCCAAGTGTGTCAGTTCAGCAATGTTCTCCGTAAACAGGGTGAGTGTGGGGGTGTGGGGAAAGGGACTGGAGGGCCTGACCTTGGGGTATCTGAGGATTGTGGGGAGAAGACAAAGAATGGAAAGACTCTGGTATTAGAGGAGCAGAAAAGTTAGGTGGGGGAGGGAGCACCTGGATGGGAAGGAACAAGTAGCATCAGGAAGGGTCCATGGTCCATGTTCTGTGTTTTTTACCTACAGGCATTCAGAAGGGTGACCGAGTGGCCATCTACATGCCCATGATCTTGGAGCTCGTGGTGGCTATGCTGGCATGTGCCCGCCTGGGAGCTTTACACTCCATTGTGGTAGGAGCTTGGGCTGGTGAAAAGGGGTCATAGAGGGGGACAAGGCTCTGGAGCAGTAGGTTGGGCCTGGATAACAGAAGAGTTTAAATAACAAACTAAGGAGCTTAGAGTGTTTGTGTCATAGGTCCAACTCAGTTATTCAGGACCCTGGCTTAGAGATCCTAAGTGTTTCATAAGCAACTTCTTTCCTTGTTCACTCAATTTCTGGGACCTCCCTCTCTCCCTCAGTTTTTCTTTCCTTCCCTAGTTTGCAGGCTTCTCTGCAGAGTCTCTGTGTGAACGAATCCTGGATTCCAGTTGCAGCCTTCTCATCACTACAGGTGACTAATTTTCTCACTCCTTCTCCAGAGCCCCCTACACCTAGAGTCTTGGTCTTTAATTAGCTTGTTGGTTTGGAGCAGCTCAGAATGGAAGGTAGGCATTGCCTGCCTTTCCTTTCCTGTCCCCACTCAGCTGACTTCTGTCAGCCCAAATCAGCTGGAAGAGCCAGAGTCAAGAGGCCCACTCAGGAAAGGCCCTAATGACATTGTGCTCACTGGGGAGTATAGTGCCTGCTAAGTCCTGGAATGTTTGTTGCTCCCCAAAGATGCCTTCTACAGGGGGGAAAAGCTTGTGAACCTGAAGGAGCTGACTGATGAGTCCCTGGAAAAGTGTCGGGAAAAGTAAGTCTGCTGACCTACTGGCTACTACCCTGGGTTGATTGAGCCTTTCCCCAGTGCCAGCTTTCCTGGCCCCCTCTACCCTAAATGAACATGGGGGAGTCTTGTCAACCTCTCTTTTAAGCCAACTGGGCTACCACTTCAGGCTTTTCTTTCCTCTAGGGGCTTCTCAGTGAGATGCTGTATTGTGGTCAAGCACCTGGGGCGGGCAGAGCTGGGCACAGGTGACTCCCCCAACCAGTCTCCCCCAATTAAGAGGCCATGCCCAGATGTCCAGGTGAGTCTGACACTGCTATACCCTCTCTGGGATCAGATTTCTTCCCTTTTCCTGCCTGAGAAGTGTCTGATGTTTTCTTTACTTCATAATGCTAAGGATCTGGGAGACATCATAGGAATGCTGTCTTTTGCAGGGCTAGCTGGGAACAGGTGACTTTGACCTTGAATATGAGTAGAGAGGCCCTTGGATCTCAGAAACTTAGCATGAAAAATTATGCAGGAGATTTTTTGTGCTGGTTGGGATATCTTGATTGGCAAAGGGGATCCTAAGGACTTGGGCTTGGGTTGGAAATATGCCAACTTGGGTGATTTTATGTAGTCATCTTGATTGGGTTGTGACTTGGAGTGGGCTATCTTTATAGACTAGGGGATACCTGTCCAGGGTCCAGCCCTTAGGATGGCTCCTTAACTTTGAATCCAGTGCTTCTGATAGGTGCAGTAGAAAAACCTCTGGGTGTGAGGGGCATAAGTAATGAAAGTTCTGGGATCCAAAAGGACAGAAGGTTACTTAGATTCAGTGACTTGAAGGACCCTGAGTTGTTTTTCTTTTCCCTCTCTGAGTGGTTTTGAGGCTAGAGTGGCCCTAGTTTAGTTTAGGGAGATCAGAGAGTCCAATCAGTGTTAGGGATTCTATACATATAAAGGTTGGAATTAGGATTAGGAAAATAGAGACTGGGGAAACTAGTGGCGGGGGGTAACCTGAGACATTCAGGAGTTTAGAACACACTCACCCTTCCCTCCCACTCCTCTATCCTTGGATCCTGCTCATCAGCCTTTCCATTCCATGGGCTTTTAACAGGATAAGCTGAAAAAGAAATTCAAGTGCATCCAGCCCCAGGTATACACTTCTGCACTGCCTTGGGCACTGCTTCCCTATGTGTTTGTCTGTATGTCCATCTGCTTCTTGCGTGTTTGTCCCATTGAGGTGGCTGTCAGACCTAACATCCTTCTTTTGCTCCTGGGGTCCTTGACATCTATGTCACTCACAAGTGTTGTGAAATCAAATGTCTGTTGTTGCCTCTGTCAACTAGTATAGCACAAGGATCTTAGAGTAGTAGCAACAAAAATCCCATTTCTGTCCTGGTGCTTAGACCTTTGTGGGAGAGGGAACCAGGTAACCTGTCAGAAAGCATTTACTGTGTATTTTTAAAAAATATTTATTTATTTGCTTTAGTTGTACACAATGCAATGCCTTTATGTTTATGTGGTGCTGAGGATCGAACCCGGGCCGCACATGTGCAAGGCGAGTGCTCTACCACTGAGCCACAATCCCAGCCCCATTTACTGTGTATTTAGCTGGGGCAGACAGAAGAGAGACAGAAGGGGAGCAGGTAGAGGAGTTACAGATCCTGACTTGGAAATTCACCATCAAGTTGGAGAGGTAGATATGTATTAGAAATGAAAAAAATAAGTTTTATACATGACAGTAGAAAAGAAGATTCCTAAATACATTTACATACTACTTTGGGATTTACAAACTGCACATAACTCTTTGATATAGTTAAATACTAAAATGAACAAGAGTCACACTGCAGGTGGTTCTAAGATGGGAGATCCATAAGTGGTTGTTCAAAGCATTTTGGTTTAGAGAGTAGACCTGGAGTCCAGAGACAAGTTTTAGTTGTATGACTTTGATTGAATAAATCTTCTCTTTCCTCTGGGTTTCATTTTCCTTATTAGAAATAGAGAGATGATAATACATATTTAAAAGCAAACATCTTCTGGGTTGGGGATGTAGCCCAGAAGTAGTAGAGCACTTGCTTAGCATGCATGAAGCCCCAAGTTTAATCACCAGTGGAAGAAAGGCACAGAGGAAGGGAGGAAATGTCTTCCCTTACTAAACAAACAAACAAACACCCCAAAAAACAAAAACAAAGCTCATTGTTCCTATATGAGTTTTACCATCTTCACAGGTTACCTTACTCTAAGTCTGCTAAGATTAATCTCTTATGCTTATGGTAGATATATAAGCCCATCTTCTCTATTCTCATTAGTATGGTAGAGACAGATCTGATTTTTAGGAAATACTCCTCTCCTTTTAAAACTCAAGCAAGGACCCAAATCCTTCTTTTGAAAGGGATAACAAACTTGGGCATTTAGAGGATAGGCTCTGGAGCCAGACTGCCTGGGTTCAAATTCTGACTCTACTACTATGTAAATGTGGACCAGCTGCTTAAGATCTCTTGCTTCAGTTTCCCCATCTGTAAAATAAGGATAATAATTGTACCTGTCTGTTTGTCAATATATGTAAGGTGCTTAATGTGTTAACTACTTAATAAATGTTAGCTGTTACTGTTTTCCCTTAACACAGCAGACTGACATTTTTTAAAAATATATTTATGGGCTGGGGGTTGTGGCTCAGCGGTAGAGTGCTTGCCTAGCATGCGCGCACCGCGGGTTCGATCCTCAGCACCACGTACAAATAAACACATTGTGTACAACTAAAGCAAATAAATAAAATATTTAAAAATATATATATATATTTATAGTTGTAGATGGACACAATACCTTTATTTTATTTACTTATTCTTTATATGGTGCTGAGAATCGAACCCAGTGCCTCATATGTGCTAGGCAAGTGCTCTACCACTGAGGCACAACCCCAGCTCCCAGACTGGCATTTCTAAAAGGAAGACCAGTAGACAAATAACAAACTCTAGTAATTCTGCTTTAAACTGCAGGCTCCTGGATTTTTACTTCTTGGTGGTGAAGACCAAAGGGCATAAAAATAGATTTACAAAGTTTAGGTTTGTTTGTCTGAAAGTGGCAGTAAAAGCTGTAAAAATCTTGGCAGAGCTCTAGACCCCTTCATTCTTTTTTTTAAAAAAATTATTTATTTATTTACTTTAGTTGTACACAATGCAATGCATTCATTTTTACGTGGTGCTGAGGATCGAACCCGGCCCGCGCACGTGCTAGGCGAGCGCTTTACCGCTGAGCCACGACTCCAGCCCCAACCCCTTCATTCTTAAGCAATCTTCAACAGAATGCCTGGCACAGCTTACAGATACCCTTCCCAATCATATCACCAGTGAACTCCCTTATATTCCTCTTCCATATCTATCAGATCCCCTCCCTGAAGCTATCCTAGTCGAAGGACAAAGGCCAACTCCCCAATTTTTGCTTTAGAAAATTCAAACCTTTTCCTGGATCAAAGTCATAGGCTTCATAGGCCCACACCCAATTTACAACCAAAATTTACTTCACTAATTGATCTCATCCTGCTTCCTGGTGCTTGTTACTGACTCCACACCTAGAGTACCCCACCTTCTCCACTCCTCCCTATACACTTATACACACACAAAGGAATCAGTTTGTACACAATTATAAGAATATCCTCATTGCAGAACCGCAATGTTAACTATTTCTTACCTTATGACCATTCACATACAATGGACCAGCACCATTTCTCCCATCAATATTGACATAGTTCTGCTTAAAAACATTAACACCCTCAACTCAAGAGATCATTTGGTTTGAGTGCATTGGTGTACACCTGTAATTCCACCAACTCAGGAGGCTGAGGCAGGAAGATCTCAATACAAAGCCAGCCTCAGCAACTTAATGAGGCCCTAAGCAACTCAGTGAGACACTGTCTCTAAATAAAAAATAAGCATGTCTGGGGATATTGTTCAGTGGTTAAGCAACCCTGGGTTCAATCCCCAGTCCAAAAAAAAATTATTTGGCAGGGAAAAAAAGGATTCATATGACAATATATACAAACTCATTTATTATAGATCTTATACCAAAAATGTTCTTATGTTTTATAGCTGAGGCAGCTCCTCTCTCTTCTCTTTTTTCCTTTTTGTTATTTTTAATGCCACTCTCACAAGGACTGGGATTGTCCTAATATATCAAAGTATGTGGCTAATACTTCAGGATTTTTTTTTTTTTTTTCCTTTTTGTATTTGGAACCGAACCCAGGGGCACTTTACCACTTAGCCTATCCCCAGTCTTTTTTTTCACTTTTAAATTTGAGATATTAAGTTGCTGAGGGTCTCTCTGAATTGCTGAGACTGGCCTCAAACTTGTGATCCTTTGGTTTCCACCTCCCAAGTTGTTGGGATTACAGGTGTGCACCATTATACCCTGCTGCTTTGAGATTTTTTTCTTAAACCAAATATATGCATAATAAATTACCATATTTCCATGTAATAGGAGAAGAGCGTTTCTTTAACATTGACATGACTACTTGCCAGCCAGGGCCATCAAGCATTCAATAATCTAATGAAGCCAGGTATAGGGATGCAAACATGTAATTCCACTTCTCGGGAGGCTAAAGCAGGAGGATCACAAGTTTGAGGCCAGCATGGGCAACTTAGCAAGAGCCTGCCTGTCACAAATAAAATTTTTTTAAATGCTGGAGATGTAGCTCAGTGGTAGAACACTTGCTTAGCAAGCCTGAGGCTCTGGCTTCAATCCCAAGTACTAGAAAAAAAAATCCAATGAATATAAAAGGGCTTTGAGACTCTAAAGGAAACTCCAAGAGTACTCAGATCATCACACCTTTAAGTATATCTTTCAGTGGTCATTGAACTTAGCCTCTATCCCTTCTGACATTCACTAGTCTTCCCCAATCCTCCCCAGCTTATACCCCCAGGACAATCCAAAGCTTGACGTTTGTTAAATAATATCCTTTTCTTCTGCTGTTTTCAAAGTCTTTTGAGACTGTAAGGCCAAAATGACTATCCTCATTTTAAAAAGGAGTAACTTGAAGTAGACTGACTTGCTTGAGGGCACATAGCTAGGAAGTGGCAGAAGTGGGATTAGAATCCAGTATAATTTTTTTATATTTATTTATTTGCTTTAGTTGTACACAATGCCTTTATTTTTATGAGGTGCTGAGGATCGAACCCGGGCCATGCATGTGTTAGGCTAGCGCTCTACCACTGAGCCACAACCCCAGCCCCAGTAAAATTTTTTGATATATCCAGGGACTCCAATTTTACCTAGCAAAGAGTAGATTTTTTTTTTTTTTTTTTTTTTTTTTTTTTTTTTGGTACTGGGGATTGAACTCAGGGGCACTCGACCAGAGGGCCACATCCCAGCCCTTTTTTGTATTTTTATTAGAGACAGGGTCTCACTGAGTTGCTAAGTGCCTCACCATTGTTGAGGCTAACTTTGAACTTGCGATCCTCCTGCCTCAGCCTTCCAAGT
The DNA here is from genome assembly GCA_025594165.1 of Tamias sibiricus. Classification (NCBI taxonomy): domain Eukaryota; kingdom Metazoa; phylum Chordata; class Mammalia; order Rodentia; family Sciuridae; genus Tamias; species Tamias sibiricus. The sequence goes on along the minus strand of CM046659.1, from coordinate 173,866,656 downwards.
GCTGGGATTACAGGCGTGTGCCACCATGGCCGGCTTGCAAAGAGTAGATTTAAAAAACTGGTGTTCAAAGAGGTGATATAGCTCAGCATCATGGCACACACTTATAATCTCAGCAATCCAGAAGGCTGAGGAAGGATTGAAAGTTCATGGACAACTTCAGCAACTTAGTGAAACCATGTTTTGAAATAAAAAATTAAAAGGGCTGGGGAATGTAGCTCAGTGTTAAAGAACCTATGGATCCAATCCTCAGTAACACACACACACAGAAGTGATATAGGGCTAGGGATATAGCTCTGTGATGGTAGGATACTTGCCTTCTCTGGGTTCTATACCCAGCATTGCTCCCTTCCACTCCCCGCCCCAGCCCGGGGTTGAGGGGGGAAGTTTTGTAGCTAGGAAAGGACAGTAGTCTCAGACTTGAGAGAATTTTCAGGATGACAGATCCAGAAGTCATTATCAAAGACAATCAAGTAAAAGGGGGATGTTCCTATCCTGGGAGGAATCCGCATTGGCCCTTCTCCACCATCTTGAAGAAAGGATTCCTGCTGAATGGAACCTGTCTCCTCAAGCAGAAATTGCTATGGGAAAAACCCCTGGTATCAGTGCTATAAAGGCAGGAGAGAATGTCTTGATGTGGATATGCTCTGGATATATAGGAAAAAGTGCTTGGACCAAGATCTGTTCATTTCTTTTACTACTAACAGGCTCCAGTGCCCACCTCACCTGCAGACTCTGACTGATTTTGCATTTCTAAATTGTGTGGTGTCTGCATCCTTGCTGATGAGCCACTAGTCCCATAGTACATGTGTGTATGTAGGCTGTGTATGCTAGTCATTCATCCAACAAAAATTTTACTGAATGTCTTTTGAGTGTCAGGCACTTTACTAAGTGTTGGGGACCTAGGGGTAAAAAAAGGGGCAGACATGCCACTGCCATCCTAGAGGTCACTATCTAGTTGGGGGAGACAATAATCAAGTAAACAATTAAATAAAATCACTGGAAATATCTGCTATTTGAGAAAGAAATATGATGTGATTAATAAAAATAGCATGGATGGGATGGGAATCAATCAGTTTAGGTAAAAGCTAGGAAGGTGACATTTCAGTTGAGAATTGAAGGATGGGAAGGAACCAACCGAGGGGCCCTCCTTAGCCTGAGGCTTGGTGAGGGAAGAGGTGGGGTAGAAGTGGAGGAAGAATGTCAGGGTACTTGAAGAACCCAGGAAACCTGTGGTTCTTTTTGTTTTGCCCCATTCTATCCTAGCAGGGCCTCCTTCCCTTCCTGTACCTTCATCTACTAGTCCCCTTCCTCCAGGTGCCAGGTAGGGCTGTCTCTTGCTCCCATCTTGAGTTGCTCACAGTCCTTCTCTGCCCATTCCTGTCTTCCTCTCTCTGCAGATCTCCTGGAATCAAGGGGTTGATTTGTGGTGGCATGAACTCATGCAAGAGGCAGGGGATGAGTTTGAGCCCGTGTGGTGTGATGCAGAGGACCCACTCTTCATCCTATACACCAGTGGTTCCACAGGCAAACCCAAGGCAAGTGTGTATGTGTGGTGTCTCTACTATATAGGAGTAAAAAGTGGGTTTCTGAGAAATGTAAAAAAACAGGAATTTTATTCTACAACCCTGAGTTTCAGAAATGTTACATTACCTCTCTAAATCAAATTAAGACATAAATTCTCAATTACTAGATAGTGAAGCCCAGGGTAAGACAAGTCAGATGGAGGCCCAGAAAATGGTGAAAGGATCAGTCCATGTGACTGACATGAATGCTACTTGCCCATTCCCTCAAGGTTTGGTTGAAAGAGAGCTGTACTTTCAACTCAAGGTCAAGGGTGGGCACAGGAATCTCTCTTGGGCTTCTTGGACCATAGCTCTTAGAGTTCAGTTACTTCTTCGTGACTCATTGTTGACATCTAGTCCTCTGCTAGAGCACAGTGTGAGAGCTGGAAAAACTGACTGACAGATCTGAAAGACTTGAAAGCTATGTCACTCTGCTTTTCCACCCACCCCATCCCCTAAGTTCTCTCCATGCTTTGGAATATCCCTCAATGGATCTTGAAAAACACAATTTTGGCGTCTCCTTTCTAGGGATAGGTTAGGGATGGAGTAAGAGTGACTGTTTATTCCAGTCACTCTGACAATGTGGAATTGAGTGTGTGGGTACAAATACACAGATGCAAGTGTTAGGAGTGTTCATGTGTATGTGAGTGATGTGGATGGCTTAGAAATATACTCTGAGGTTGGGCACTATGGTGCACACCTATAATCCCAGCAACTCAGGAGGTTGAGGCAGGAGGTTGCAAGTTCAAGGCCAGCCTGGGCAGTTTAGTGAGGGCTTGTCTCAAAAAATAAAAAGGACTGGGGATGTAGCTCAGTGGTAGAACACCTATGGATGGGTTCAGTCCCCAGTACCAAAAACAAACAAATAAATACATAGAATTTGAGTGTGAAGGGGGAATGATGGGATGCTATGCATATGTGATATCAGGGATGTGATAAAGGAGATAAGATGGGAACATGGAGAAAGGAGATGGAAGAGAGACAGATGCTATGGAAGGGATGCTGGAGGTTCAGAATCCCTGAGAAGGGTCTGCTCCAGCTCTGTCCAACCTCCATTTTTGGTGAGTGGAGTTGGGCACAAGAGCCCAACCTGAAGCACCGTTTCTTCCACAGGGTGTGGTGCACACGGTTGGCGGTTACATGCTTTATGTGGCTACAACCTTCAAGTATGTGTTTGACTTCCACACAGAGGATGTGTTTTTGGTGCACAGCAGACATTGGCTGGATCACTGGCCATTCCTATGTCACCTATGGGCCACTGGCAAATGGTGCCACCAGTGTTTTGGTGAGAAGGGAGCTGGAACCCATGGCCACCTGGCCTCGGCTGGGGGATGGACAAGATTATCCTGGGTGATTACTTCCCAAGGCAGTAATTGTCTAGAGGCAATGGGACTTACACAATAACTTGTTTCCTGGAAAAAGAGGAGTCCTTGAGGGGGTTGTGTATGGTGACTAGGAAGTTCCCTGCTTGCCTGGGCAGGGACTGAAGACATGATTGGTCAGATAGGGCAAAATACTGAACCTGAGGGAATGTTAGAGGAATGGAAAGACTCTTGGGAAGGACAAGGAATGATCTGCTTTCACTGGGGTCAGTTTGAAGGGATCCCCACATACCCAGATGTGAGTCGCCTGTGGAGCATTGTGGACAAATACAAGGTGACCAAGTTCTACACAGCACCAACAGCCATTCGTCTGCTCATGAAGTTTGGAGATGAACCTGTCATCAAGTGAGACCCCCTTCCCAGTTGCTGTCCCATAGATATCCTTCAGAGCTGGGTGCTGCCCTTTGTACATAGTTTCTTTCTATTGTCCCAATTCCCTGACCTGAATAGGGGAGGAAGTAAGAGAAGGACCAGGACATGTGTACCCTGGCTCCCAGTGGTACTCAGAAATTTCCTCTCTCCCATTCCCTGCCCAAGGCATAGCCGGGCATCCTTGCAGGTGCTAGGGACAGTGGGTGAACCTATCAACCCTGAGGCCTGGCTATGGTACCACCGGGTGGTAGGTGCCCAGCGCTGCCCCATCGTGGATACCTTCTGGCAAACAGAGACAGTGAGTGAGGGGTTCAGAAGGCTGGGCTCAGGGACAATGTTGGAAAACTGACTCAAACCCCTGATCTCTGACTTCCACAGGGTGGCCACATGCTAACCCCCCTCCCTGGTGCTACACCCATGAAACCTGGTTCTGCTGTGAGTGAATTTCCCCTGTTCATCCTGGGCTTGGCAGGATAGGGTCATATGGGGCATTTGGTCTACTAGAGAATGGACCCATATGTATGAGGAATTTGGGGGCTCTGGGGCTCCTTGGGAGTTGAGTCAGAATTGTCTTATTCTTTTTCTTGGGTTCTGTCTCCTATGCTTTTAGTCCTTCCCTTTCTTTGGTGTAGCTCCTGCAATCCTGAATGAGTCTGGGGAAGAGTTGGAAGGTGAAGCTGAAGGTTATCTGGTAAGGCCCTGGCTTTTTTTTTTTTTTTTGGAGGGAAGGTACTTTGAAGAAGGAAAAGAATCTACCACAGATACTTTGCTTCAGAGTTAATACTTTGCTTCTTTCCTGGTAGCTGCTTAGAACTGAAGCTCCACAGTTGGGGGTTCGTCCTCCATTAAAAGACTTTAGGGGGAATCCTTCTAGATACTTTGCCTACATCTCTGCCTTTTGGTGCATAAGGTTCTTATGGGCCTTTTAAGAATATGTTCAAAGATTCCCTATGATACTTTTTTGGGTATGGAAGACAGTTCTAATTCTTCCTTTGACAAACATTCTTGAGACAGGAGGCTTAATAACATAGTAGATAATCATGTAGGATCTTGGGTCAGCCTGTCTGGGTTTAAATCCTGGCTCTGCCTCTTCTATGACCTCAAAGAAGTTACCTTTGAACCTAACTTTTCTTATTTAGATAATTGGGCTATAATATTACTTTTGTCTCCTGTGGCTGTTTGGTCAATTAAATTAGATAATCCATGCAAAGGGGTTAGCACAAAACCTAGAAGTTAATGCTCAATAAATGTTAGCTATTACAACATTTGTATTAGTACTTAATAGGGATCTTATCAGCCATGTCCTCCAGACCCTACCCAATTTCATTTTCCTGAGAACAAGTTAGTAACAGGAGAAGGACTTGAATCTAGGCCTTCTGACTCGGCCTATAATTCCATCTGTTCCCATCAATCTGCTACCACAGAACATTATTATTTACTCATGTGTGGGACTCACTTTTTTTGTTGTTTTTGGTGTGGTACTGGAGATTGAACCCAGGGGCACTCTATCACTGAGCTATATCCCCAGTCCTTTTTATTTTTTGATAAGGTCTTGCTAAATTGCCTAGGCTATCCACAAACCCGTATCCCTCCTGCCTTAGTCTCCTGAATAGCAGGGGTTATAGTCATGTGCCACCACACCTGGTTTGAGTCCCATTTTTTAAAAATATTTATTTATTTACTTTAGTTGTACACAATGCAATGCATTTATGTTTACGTGGTGCTGAGGATCGAACCCGGGCCGCGCACAGTGCGAGGCGAGCGCTCTGCCGCTGAGCCACAATCCCAGCCCCAAGTCCCATTTTTTTATATGACTGTTTTCATTTGCTTTAAGCTGGACTTAAAATTTACTAAAAGCTTATGACTAACAGAACACTGTGCTAAGCAGTTTCCACATACTATTAATTTAATCCTCAAAATAACTTCAGAAGATAGAAATTATTTTCTCAGGTTTACAAATGAGGATTCTGAAGTTCAGAGAAGCAAAGTTACTTTCCCAAGATCACATAGCTAGCTAGTAAGTGATACAGTTGGGATTCCAAGCCAGGATCATTCATCTCCAAAGCTTATAGTTTGCCTTACTTCTCAGGAATGGACTTTAGGATATTTCCCCCCATGTTTAGCAAAACTGTTATTATCTTCCTCTGAGAAAGCCTAGCAGTTGTGATCACTGTGCCTTCTCCCTCCACAGGTGTTTAAACAGCCCTGGCCAGGGATAATGCGCACGGTTTATGGGAACCACACACGCTTTGAGACCACCTACTTTAAGAAGTTCCCTGGGTACTATGTGACAGGAGATGGTGAGCCTTGGCTATCCTCTCCCTGCACCTCCCATTAAGACATACCTTCACCTTCCATTTTCAAAAGAGTTGGTTAAGGGTGAAGAACAGACAGGAACATGTCCTAAATATCACTGTCTAGTAACCAGGCAGAGCAACAGAGAAAACTTTACAGGAATGAGTATTGCAGGAAAGTTCTCAGGATGATGCCATCTGATATTAGATGTCTGAGAGTTTCTTTTTTCTTGCTCCTATGTTGACAGAGATGGAGCATGTAGCAGTGTGTTCTACTATGTCATGTGTGTCTCCATGTTTGGAGCCTGTTTGTCCACTAGTCCATTCATCTATAAGTATTTATTGAGCACCTACTATGCCCAACCACTGATCTAATAAGCACAAGGTATATTACCATGAATAACATAGTCAAGGTATCTTTTATCATGCGATTTACATTCTAGTTAGAAGGGGACAGACAATAAATCCAGCAAACAAGTAAATAAGCTTATCTTAGTTAGAGGTAAGTGATATGATGAAAATAATGTGATAGGTTGGAAAAAAATTGGTGGTTGAATGAGATGGATATCATTATCCTAAATGCATGATTGAAGATCTGAATGGTACTTATATACTTTGTATACAAGCAGTTGTATGTAAAAAGATACTATACTTGTGCATGATGAATAAGTAAATAAATAATAAAAAAAAAAAAGAAAAAATAATGTGATAAAGAGTTCTTCAGCTGGGCATGGTGGCGCACGCCTGTAATCCCAGCACCTGGGAGGCTGAGGCAGGAGTATGGCGAGTTCAAAGCCAGCTTCAGCAATGGCGAGGCACTTAGCAACTCAGTGAGACCCTGTCTCTAGTGAAATACAAAAAAGGGCTGGGGATGTGGCCCAGTGGCCCAGTGCCCCTGAGATCAATCCCCGGTACCAAAGAAAAAAAGAGTCTTCAGGGACAGCTACTAAATAGAGTGGAGAGTGGTCAGAGGTGGCTTTTCTGAACTGACATTTGAGTAGAGACTTGAGGGGTGAGAAAGAACAGATACAGGGAAATCTAGATTAAGAGTATTGTGTTTCAGTGGGACACAAGTTGGTGTTTTTGTCTTTTTGTTGTTTGTTTGTTGCAGTGCTGGGTATCTAACCCAGGGCCTTATGCATGCTAGGCAAGTTCTCTACCATTAAGCTACACCCCCAGCTCCAACACAGCTTGAAATGATTGAGGAATGGACTGAAGCATGTATGACTAAGAGTGTAGTAAGCACAGGGAAGAATATCACATGAAGCTGGAGAGGTAAATAATATAGGGTCTTATGGGCCACGATGAGCAGTTTAGATTTTATTCAAAGTACAATGAAAGGGCTGGGATTGTGGCTCAGCGGTAGAGTGCTCGCCTAGTGCGTGGGCGACCCGGGTTCGATCCTCAGCACCACGTACAAATAAAATGTATTGAATAAAACGCATTGTGTACAACTAAAACAAATAAATAAAAATATTAAAAAAAAAAGTACAATGAAAGACATTTACAGGTTTTAAGAAGGGGAGTGATAAGAACTACTTTACTGTTTAGAAAACAACTACCTGAGTTATAGAATATAGACTTGAGATGGGTATATTAGTTATTTACTGCCATGGAATAAATTACCCTCAAAGTTGGTAACTTAAAACAACAAGTATTATATTATCTCACAGTTTCTGAGTATCAGGATCAGGGAACAGCTTAGCTGGGTGGTTCTTGGTCAAATGTCTCTCATGGGTTGCAATCAAACTGTTGGTAGGGGCTGTAGTTATGTGAAGGTACAACTGAGCCTGGAGGGCCACTTTCATACTCAGTCATGTGGTGGCTGGCAGAAATACTCAAGTTTCTCACCATCCGGTCTCTCTGCAGGGCTGCTCACAACATGGCAGCTGGCTTCCCCTAGAGTACGTGACCTGAGAGAATACATCCAGGATGGAAGCCAAAGTGTCTTCTGTAATCTGATCTCAGAAATGACATCCCATCATTTCTGCCAATTTTGTTGATTACACAGACTAACCCTACACAGTGAGAAAGAGTACTATGCAGGGCTTTAAATACTAAGAGATGGAGATCAGTGAGACCATCATGGAGGCTGGAAGCAGGAAGACTTGTTACAAGTCTACTGCAGTGGGTGTGGCAGTTTGGTAATGTGGATCATGTACCCTCTTGTTGGGTATTTATATGTTGTGCATTTCTTCCCAGGCTGCCGGCGGGACCAGGATGGCTATTACTGGATCACTGGCAGGATTGATGACATGCTCAATGTATCTGGTGAGGGCCCAGGACCCCCTACCATTTCACTAGCTTGTTCCCCTGACAATTCCCAGCTAAAGACTTCCTAGAGACCCAGGACTGTCCTTTAGCCAGACCATGTGTGGAGTGTGGTATTCAGTTCTGGGCCCAGGTTTTGGAAGAATGATCAACACTGGAATATGCCTAGAAGAGGGACTCAAGGTGGCAAAGTAACTGGAAACATGGCACGTGAGGACTGGATGAAGGGCATTCCCCATGTGACCAGACTGGGTCTGCCCTGCAGGTACCAGTGGAACAAAGGCTAGAATCTCTCATGGCATTTCCTTTCTCTTGACAAGGACACTTGCTGAGTACAGCAGAAGTGGAGTCAGCACTTGTGGAACATGAGGCTGTAGCAGAGGCAGCTGTGGTGGGCCATCCTCATCCTGTGAAGGGCGAATGTCTCTACTGCTTTGTTACCCTGTGTGATGGTCACAGCTTCAGCCCCACCCTCACTGAGGAGCTCAAGAAGCAGAGTGAGGAGCTCCCCTGGGCAAGGACTAGAGGGTCTGCATATTGTTAGGGAAGGGCTGCAGCAAGCTGTTCCCCAAACCATGAATAGAGCCCAGGGGGTCCCATGGGCCAACTGATTTCTACCTACTTAGTTTCTACTAGTCTTTCCATGAGGATAATAATAGCCAACATTTATATAATACTTTTTCATGCCACCACTATAATCACCTCCATGAAAGAGATAATATTGATACTCTAGTTTTAAAGATGAAGAAACTTCAGGTGCAGAGAAGTTAAATCACTTGCCCAGGACTATACTTCCTGAAAGGTGTATTTAAATTCTGGCAGGCTGATTCTATAGCCAGCATTCCATGAACATGGGTTAAGATATAGTAAGAGAGGCAGAGAACCTGAGAGTGATTCTGTAGGCAGGGCCTTCAAGAGGAAACAGGTGGGGAACCAAACCATCTCTCCCTTGGCTTTTGGGAGTCTAGCTAAAGGTACTTGATGATTTGTTGATTACAGTTAGAGAAAAGATTGGCCCAATTGCCACACCAGACTACATCCAGAATGCACCTGGCTTGCCTAAAACCCGCTCAGGTATGTTCAGATACCTCCAGGGATTGGGATGGGCTGAGGCCCAGTGGTATGGGGTATGTGGATGAACGCCTTTGGCAGGGCTGGGTGGGTCAGGGCTGTCACTTAGTAACCAGAGGCTTATGGTCCCCTAGGGAAAATCATGAGGCGAGTGCTTCGAAAGATTGCTCAGAATGACCACAACCTGGGGGACACATCTACAGTGGCTGACCCATCTGTCATCAGTCACCTCTTTAGCCACCGCTGCCTAACCATCCAGTGAACAAGACTCTGTCCTTTACCCAGGATTCCCCTGCTTGGCTCTCCAAAGTTCTGCCCGTCTTCCCCGTCCCCAATCTAGGAGTACTGAGGGCCAATCCTGACCTATATTTTGTCCCTATACGGAGACAGTTTCCTGTGACTGCCAGGCAAAAGGGACAAAGGCCCAAGTCATCCTCAGACCAATAAGTCTCCAGTCTCCAAATAAATCTCCAAGCCCAGTACAGGGACCTGAAGCCCATGTCCCTAATCCAAGTTCAGAGGGTAAATGAGGGCCTAGACTGAAGCTGGGAGCCAACCCTATAATCCTATGTCAGCTTTCTCAGGAAGCACCAGTACTTATCTTGGATATGCACTTGTCTTTAGGAATGACAGTTTGTGAGTCCAGGATTAATAATTATTTTTTTAAATACTTTGCTGCTTCTGTTCTGAGTCTGAATTCCCCCATTTGCTCCAGAGGCTGTGCAAGTCAGTTCAGTCTCCAGACGCTTTTCAGATCATCTGCTTCTTTGGAGGAGTGGGTGTATTTTGTTACTAGGATCAGAGAACTTATCTTCCCTGTCCTGTACCCACCTTTCCACGAATCGAGCCCTGCCTGTGAGAGAGACATTCATATGGAACTCTCTTTTCTTGCCCTATTGATGCTTAAGCCTCATGGTTGTAGGAATAAAGTTTGTGACCTCAAAAAGGTGGTGACTGGTTTTCTTAGGTATCTTTCAGGATGTATAAGCAGCTGCTTTGGTTTGTGTGGCAGATAGAAAGGGGAGTGATATTCCCTAGGGCTACCCCAGTGTCTTCCTTCTAAAACTTTTGTTTTGGGAAGAGGCAGGCAGGGCTTCACTCATAGGAACTCTGACAAGCCTCTCAGTTCAGCAAGAGTGACTGAAGCCAGTTCACAACTTTCATGTCCCACTGTGGTTGCCTTCCCACCTGGGCCAGGGACCCTCACTTTTCCCTATGATCCTATGGGAGTGTTAGTGAGTAACTAAAGATTGGAACTTTGGGGTCCCATCCATAGGGTCTGGGTCTAGGAAGACCCTGACTAAAGCCCAGTCACATTCCCTGCTCCAATCCACCTTAAGTGGGCTGACATAGATTATAACTTTCCTCTGTATATGAAGCAATGATTCAACAATCAGCAATGTAGTTTTATTTAAGGCAGAGATGGAAAAAGTCCATGTCCCTCCACCCTCCTTTATCTCTCCTCTTTCTACCACTCAGTCCTATCCCAAGTTAGGCACTGGAAGCTGCTGGAAAGGCTGATGAGGGGCCAAGAGGAGTATGGCAAAATTTATGGACCTTGACCTCAGAGCAGCTCCCTTTCCACACCTCAAAGATTTGGGGGCCTCTAGATCTCATCTAGTGGAAACACAGCCTTTCTGGTCCTCATATCCTTCCCACTGGACCTTAGAAAACTTTGGGAGAGAATGACCTTCCTAAGGTGGGAGGCGGGCTTGAAGATTAGTGACAAGTACATGGGACAGAAGGTCTCTTGAGCGAAGTCCAGGCTGTCCAGGCTGTGCCCTCACACAGGGTATGGGTTGTCCAGGACTGCCACTCCTGCTGCCACACCCCCATCTGCATGCTCGATGGCTTTGGTTCGAAGTAGATGCCCCACGTGCTTGTTCATCACAAGTGTCTTTCCCTGCCTATAGAAATGAGACCAGAAGACACACAATATCACCAAACCCAGGACCTTCCCTGGTCCCAGCTAAGCAGTACATGGGTAACCTACTATATCCAAAACAGTGCTAGGATTTTAGAGGAGATTTAGGTTTGCATCCTAGCTTGTATTACTAGTTTTGTATCTTTGAGCAAATTCCTTAGCCTTTCTAACTATCAATTTCCTGAGTTTAAAATTGAGATAATACCCCTTATTTTGCAAGAAGATCCTGAAGAATAAATAAAGCAAGAACAACACTTAGCATGATCCAGACTCTCAATTCATGTCCTGAGTTATGAATTTTCTTCCCTACCTCTCTCTCAAGGTGACTGTGGTGGTGGTAGGAGTGACAGGCAGAGATGTTTAAAGTGGTGAGAAGGGGAAGTTGTGGAGGGGCAGGTTCCAGAAGGTAGCATGGCAGCAACTGGTATTCCTTGCCCTAACCTTGAAGTATTTTGTAGGAAGTGGCATGAGGGACTTGTTCCTTACAAATTCCCAAGTCCTCCTCTCTTTCTGATTCTTTGTGTGCAAATCCAAATCTAGGGGCTACATAGCTCTTCAAAGCCACTGAATGACCTCTAGCTGACCTTTCTCACCTTTCTCCAGGGGACTTTGAGCAGGATCCAAAAATCTCTTCCTCCCTGGAGTCTCCTACTCCTGACTGTCAAACCACCTATTCTCAATTCTCTTGGTACTATCTGCAATTTCCTTTATATATGAGAAGCAAAGCACTTCTTATATGGGCTTAATTTGAGAGCCCTGTGAGGTGGGCAGGTCTTGAGTCCTTGGCCTCATTTAATAGATAAAGAAATAAGTAAAAAAAGGTAGGGATTGGCAGAGCTGGGACTGGAGCCCAGGATTCCTGACTCTGTCCAGGGTTCCCTCTAGCTCCTTCCACTACCTGCTGGGAGGTAGTGGGAGGAGCTCTCCTTATTGGCTCACCTGACATAAACTCCAAAGATGCCCAGCTCTGAGATGCACTGGACCACTCTGACGGGGCTGCCAGGCCGTAGCAGGCAGTTTGCAAAAGGCTCAGGTTCAATCTTCTCCATGAGGATGTAGGAGGCCCTCTCCTCGTGGTCCTTTAGCTGCTCCAGGACCTGCGCCATTTCCTCCCCATACAGGTTGTTGCCTGCAATTAAACTGGCCAGTTACCTTGAACCCTCTACTTACCTTCTTTACTTCTGGGGCCATGTGGACAACCCAACAGGCTTAGTTCATGACACCAGCTCAGAAAAGCTGGAGTACATCTAGCTTCAGAGAAACAAAAGGTCACCCTGACAGGAAAGCCCTTACACAAATGAACACACCTGCCACCATACCATCCTGCCTGGTTCTCCTGTCTATGGATGTTCCTTCTCTTCTTAAATATTGGGGTTCCACAGGAATCTATCCTACACCCTTGTTCTCTCTTCCATGTACCTTTCTCTTCCATTTCTAAGGTCCCACCTATACCCTATAACTTGTTAACTCCTGTATTTTTAACTCAAGCTGCTTGCTCTAGATATCACTCGAATGTCCCATGAGTCTCCAAAAACAAACTCAGCATGTCCAAACAGAACTCTATTTCTGCTTCAATATGCCCCTCTTAGACCTTCTAATTCCCAATTAGGCAAAAGGCATCCCTGAGTCCTATTTTAACTCCTCCGTCTCCTATACCTCTGACACTACCTCACACATGTCTCTTCAGTCTATTTCTGCTTCAATATGCCCCTCTTAGACCTTCCAATTCCCAATTAGGCAAAAGGCATCCCTGAGTCCTATTTTAACTCCTCCCGTCTCCTATACCTCTGACACTACCTCACACATGTCTCTTCAGTCTGTGCTCCATGATGTCATAGCCCTAGTCTGGGCCTCTACATCACTCTTCTGGACGACTTTACCAGCTTCCTTTATGGTCTCTCTGCCACTAAGTCTCTTCATTCCAGGAAACTTTCTATAATAGCCGACACACTGTACGTTTTGCAAATTCTTACCACTGATAGCCACTTGGATCCTTAATCAATCAAATGTCCCTTACTGCTTAAAACTCTCTAATGGCTTCCCATTGTAAAATCCAATTTCCTAACATATATTCGAATGTCCTTTATAACGCCTCCTACCATCTGCTACTCCAGCCTCACCAGTTTCTCATTAACATACTCCAGCCTCACCAGTTTCTCAAAACATACCATGCTTTCATGGCCCAGTGCTTTTGCTTGAGATTGTTCCTTCTGTTTAGAACACTCATCCCCCTTTTCTACCTGGAAAACTCCAACTGGGTCAAAAATCATCTCTGGATCTATGAGGCAGACATGATTCCTGCCCTCAAGGAGTTTCAAATGAGGCAGGAAGACAGACATGTATTTTGTGGAACCTAACACACTACTACCCTGCTACCCTATCATCTACCTGAGGCACCTCAAACTAAAGTTGTCCAAACCCTCCAGTGCTGGTTAATCAGATTCCCTTGTACTCCACAGCACTTGGTCACTGGGTCTTGGGGACACTGTCCTTGGTGGGACCTATGTCACTTCCTTTTGTATCCACCATGCCTGACTTATGCCCATGGCAAGCACTCACTGGTGACAACTTGCTAGCTCCTTTCACCGAGTAGTTCTGCAGAGGGGATTCACCTACCTCCACCCTCTCTTTGAGGCTTTAGCACAAACCGGCTTGGGGCAGCAAGGGCCTCAGTAATAGCCTGGTCCCCTTCTTCACCCTGGCAAGAGGCAGAAAGTAATCACCACACAGTTTTAAGGCTAAAGAAGTAACTAGGGTCCTGCTGATCATACAAGCAGCATTATGGGAACAGCAGGAGTGTGAACAGCCATTTATTCCTACGGGCTGGACATTTCTTTTCAGTTGTGATACCCACAACCCTTGTAGCCATAAACACAAGGAGAAAAGGTTTTCCTCTGTCGACACATGCTGTGCAGCAGGCAGCCTGGACAGTGGGTACAGATATTCCTCGATTCTGGCTACCTGTCTTAGTCCTCTCCCCTGGTTGCCATCCCCATCTCTACCTTTGCTGAAGAGTTCACAATGAATTCCAGCCCTTTGAGGCTGCTCCCATCCCCAAGGTTCTAGGGGTTCCCCAGAGCACCATTGACCCAAGTCACAATACCAATGATAATGCCAGTTCCACCTTCCCCAACACACTGGGCTCCAGCTTTCTGTCACTAGGAGGCCTTTCAAGGGAGAAATGGGTTGCTTATATACCATGTCCAATGAGTAGAGACCAGCGAAGGTGGCACGAAGGCGGGCCACAGCCTCAGGCTGGCCAGGAAGCAACATCTCCAGCACGCCCGCCCGGCTCAGCTCCTGCTGCACCTTTTTAGTCCCAGCCAACTGTGTGGCAATGTCTGGGCACTTAACAGCACATGACCTCTCCAGCAGTAAGCGTGCTTTCCAGTTCTGCAGAGGGAGGAACACAAAAAGAAATGTACTTTAGTTCATGTCTTCTGATCATTACGGATCAGGTGCCAGGTATTGTGACTTTTATCTTCACATTGATTATCTCCAAAGACCATTGCAATATCCTTGTGAGGCAAGTGTGATGTGACTTTTTCGAATCCATGGGATTCTCGCCTTAAGGAGCTCACAGTCCAGCACACTCATACATGACCACAAATAAAGGGAAATGACAAAAGGTGAAAAATCTTTTATGAGGGTATAGAAAAACTGATGAAGTTTGAAGGGCTTGGGCCACTTATTTATGAGTTCAGCTTCTCACCATATTTCAAATAAAATTCAAGACTCCAAACTCCATTTTACTTCCTTATCATGGCCTATAAGACCCTATGGGATCTGGCTCTTGTCTTTTTTTTTCAACTTCATTCCATATTGCCGCCCCCGACTCCTACTCCTGCCTCCTGATTCCCCCATTCCAGCCACATAGGCCTATCATTCCTCAAATACACAAACCTCCTCAGATCCTTTGCTTTAGTGTTTTCCCTTTGCCTGAAATTCTCTTTCTTTTGGCTTTTTCCAGGAATGGCTAGATCCTTCTTATCATTAAGTCTTGGCTCAGTCACCTTCTCAGAGAAACCTTCCTTTACTACCCTATTTAATGTAGGTTTCCCCATAATTCTCTATCTTTTCACCCTGCTGCCTCCCAACTAGGAGAAATAACACTCTTTAAAAAAACTTTCCAAGCAGGGCACGGTGGTGCATGCCTATAATCCCAGCACTCTGGGAGGCTGAGGCAGGAGGATCGCGAGTTCAAAGCTAGCCTCAGCAATGGTGAGGCACTTAGCAACTTAGTGAGACCCTGTCTCCAAATAAAATACAAAAAAAGGGCTGGGGATGTGACCCAGTGGTCTTGTGCCCCTGAGTTCAATTCCCGGTACCAAAAATAAATAAATAAATAAATAAATAATTCCGGGGCAGGGGTTGTGGCTCAGCGGTAGAGCGCTCACCTAGCACGTGCGTGGCCCGGGTTCGATCCTCAGCACCATGTATAAACAAATGCATTGTGTACAACTAAAAGCAAATAAATAAATATTAAAAAAAAAAAAATCTTTCCAAGCAGGGCATGGTGGTGCATGCCTATAATCCCAGCACTTGGGAGGCTGAGACAGGAGGATTGAGAGTTCAAAGCCAGCCTCAGCAATGGTGAGGCACTTAGCAATTCAGTGAGACCCTGTCTCTAATAAAATACAAAAAAGGGCTGGGAGCCGGGCGCGGTGGCGCACGCCTGTAATCCCAGCACTTTGGGAGGCTGAGGCAGGAGGATCGCGAGTTCAAAGCCAGCCTCAGCAATGGCGAGGCACTTAGTAACTCAGTGAGACCCTGCTTCTAATAAAATACAAAAAAGGGCTGGGGATGTGGCCCAGTGGTCAAGTGCCCCTGAGTTCAATCCCCCGTACCAAAAAAAAAAAAAAAAAAAAAAAAAAAAAGGGCTGGGGATGTGGCCCAGAGGTCGAGTACCCCTGAGTTCAATCTCCGGTACCAAAAAAAAAAAAAAAAAAAAAACAACAACTTTCCAAGGCCTCATTCCCTGATCAGACTGTGAGCTCTATAAGGACCGGACTTTTGTCTTATTTTCTTCTGTATCCCTGCTATCTTACACAGTTCCTGGCACACTTCATAGGTGCTCAATAAGTATTTGTTATTTGTTACTGTTGCTGAGTGAAGTGAAATTCATTCAAGTAGTATCCTGGTGACAGGCAGTCTGACAGGTGAGACTCAATGGGGATGGGGTACTCAGGCTAACAGAAAAATATGGACAAAGGCCTGCTGGTGGTGATCATAAGATGAATAATCTGTTGTGTCAGGAGCTTAGGATATAAGAAGCAGGGAAACATCAGAGAATCATGTGTCCTAGTTTTGGTTCCCATTCTCAGGCACTGGGGAGACAGTCTGTCCTTGGCTCCAGATCACAGTAAACTGTCCACAGCAGGATCAAGGCTAAGACTTGAGCAACTCCTGCCACACTCAATGCTACAGCACTTTTACCTTATCTTTACCCAATAACCCCAATCACTAATTACTGGTCTGGGGTTCCAGGCAGAGTCACAGGTGCCCAGAAGATGAGATAAACCCAGAAGTACCTCATTAAGTCACAAGCAGGGAAAGCACAACCCAAACATGAGCAGGGACTTGCCTGGGGTCATCTAGCAAATCACTAAGCTTTATAGATCTATCTCCATGTTCTAAACCTAGTTTGAGCTTCTCAGTTCCCTAAGAATGTCCACTTCCTTGTATACACTACTTTCCTTGTTAGCTCACCCTCTAAGTTTTCTTGAGCCTCTTCCCCCATTGTCTTCTTGAAACTTGGATCCAGGATGGGTCCCAACAGACAGTTTCTTCTCTAATCAGCAAGCTCCCAACACTGCTAACCACTTTTATAGAGGAAAGGAACTTCTGTAGAGCTGCCACCTACATCCAGTTGCCCTCTATAGAGGTCAACCCTGGGGGGAGCCCTAGATGAACTATAGACCTGAAAGGAGTTCCCTCAATTTTATAGTTTCTGCTTTCAGAAACTGAAACCCAGGAATGGTCCCAAGAGGCAGAGTCAGGCGAATGACCCCCAGACCATGGCCCATGGTATTTCCTAACCTATCTCCTCCTTTGCCTTCTCCCAAGTGAAATCAGGGCTTCTTAGTCTCTCCATATATACATACTGGGAATACCATTGGCCTGAAGGTCAGAAAGCCTGGAAACCTCCTGTGCGACCTTAGACAAGCTTCTGCATTTCTCCAAACCTTAGTTTCTCCATCTGTGTAATGGGGGTAATTATATGCCTCACAGGGCAGTTGTAATAAATAAGTGATACAATGAATGTGGTGAATAATTTTAATGACATGGTAAGATAACAAGATGAAGTAACATCATTACTTCCATGAACACGAATGGACAGATGACAAAAACTTTCTGACTCAGACAAAGGAGAGGTAAAGAGAAAGAAAATGGTCAGTGTTGTACTGGAACTACCTTGCATCGGCTAGTGAGAACTGACTGTACCACTCTCTTCCTAACTCTGTGTTCAGAGATGTTGATCTGGGGAGCTCAAAATTGTACTAAAGAAATCAACAAATGTTTTAAGCTAGGGCTTTTCTGTCAAGAAAGATGGTTGTTAAACATTTGCCAGCCTATCTCTAGAAAATGTGTAAGTGGCTAAAGCACTGGATTCCTGAAGACGCTGATTCTAGAAGACAGTGTGTTTGCAGAGTGAGAGGTAGCAAGACACTTGCAGGAGGGGAGGAGGTTCCAGCAGCAAGTTCCCTGAGCAGAAACTGAAGCTAAGACTCAGAGAAAAACCCTGGTTGTTGTGACATCTGCGTTGGGGCTCTGTGGAGCTCTGGTAGGTCCCAGGAGGCAAAGAATTGTCTAACAGAAAAATACCAACCTGTGTACTGTACTGAGTTGGCATGTAGCCATCCCGGAAGTAAACCACAGCAATTTCTTGGCCATCCCTAGAACATAACATAGAAAAAGCTACTGTGTTAAATTGTAACTGATGTGTTCAGTGGTTCAATCTATTTCAGGGTATGTCAAAATGCATTTGGCTTTTCTGAAAGTCAGTCCACAGGACCTGGGCTGGGGTTCACTGGAACTATTGAAAACTACACTACCAGTGCTTTCACTAAAAACACAGAGGTATCCAATATGGAAAGTTTTAGGATATTCCACATCTAGAGTCATTCTAAGGAGACTACAGGGAAACGAAGGTAACCAGAATCAAATCAGGTAAATTCAAAATCACATGGCCTCAAAATGGCTGAGTTGCAGAATCATATTGCCATGCATAGAAAAACAGACTTGTAGTCAGATGCCGTAGTGCACACACCTGTAATTGCAGCAACTTGGGAAGTTGAGACAGATGAAGTGTAAGTTCAAGGCCAACCCTAACAATTTAGCTAGACCCTTTATCAAAATAAAAAATAAAAAGGGCTGGGGATATAGCTCAGTGGTAATACGTCCCTGGGTTTAATCCTTGGTACCCAAAACAAACACTGCTTAAAGTAGCTGAAACCTAAGATTTCTTAACATGATGGGGTAGGATGAGATGCAAAAATGAGTCTAATTAAAATACAGACTTGGGGCTGGGGTTCTGGCTCAGCGGTGGAGCGCTTGCCTAGCACGTGCATGGCCCGGGTTCGATCCTCAGCACCACGTAGAAATAAAGGCATTGTGTACAACTAAAAACAAATAAATAAATATTAAAAAATAAAATAAAATACAGACTTGGGCTGGGGATATAGCTCAGTTGGTAGAGTGCCTGCCCCACATGCACATAGCCCTGAGTTCAATTCCCAGCACCACCAAAAAAAAAAAAAAAAAAAAAACAGACTATCTTTTTAAATTTCTTCCCCTTTTCTTTGACCTATTTGATAGTGTCGGTTTATCTAGAAAGTAAACCACTTTGTTTTATTTTAAAAAATAGTAAGGACTGGGGTTGTGGCTCAGTGGTAGGGCACTTGCCTACCATGTGTGAGGCACTGGGTTCGATTCTCAGCACTACATATAAATAAATGAATAAAATAAAGGTCCATCGACAACTATATGTATATGTGTGTGTGTGTATAATTATTATTATTATTTTTAAATATTTATTTATTTGCTTTAGTTGTACACAATGCATTTATTTTTACGTGGTGCTGAGGATTGAACCCGGGCCGTGCACGTGCTAGGTGAGCGCTCTACCGCTGAGCCACAATCCCAGCCCCGTGTATAATTATTTTAAAAAATAGTAAGTGGTATTGTGAAATCCCATGGAGATTTTTAACTTTTAACAATCACAAATTTCCAAATGTGGACACCTTGTAGTGGCCCATGGAGGGAAGGGTAAAGCCTGGCTTGGAAGACAAATCCAGGCCCAAGCTCAGAAAATGGAATCTAGATAAATCACAGAATAAGGCAGCTGGCCCTCTGCCTCCCTGACTATCCAGCCCAACTGCTTAGGCCTGACTTGACCAACCACAGGAGGGGCAAGAAAACTTTAGGGAGCTCAGAGGAGTATGAAAACAAAGGTTATCTTTAAGGATGATACCCTTATCCAGATGTCATCAGTTATGATACAACCCTTTAGAAGTAGTTTGCTTGGCCTTTCACCAAAATTTCCTGGGAGGATGAAATATTTCAGAAATTAGGAGAGAAGAAAACAAACCATCCATCACATCTCCCAGAAGGAAAGATCATTTGGGGAAAGAGAGTGACAGAAGGATTTCATAAACAAATTGGCTAGTGGGGTCCTTGGGGATGCTTACACAAACAATCTTCGGTCTTGGTCTAGAGACCCACTTTCAAAGACATCTTCAAATCTTCGCCGCATTAGGTGGATCTTCCTGGGAAAGATGGACAAGGGTCAGAGGGAGTGGATACTGTGTTCTGAGTGGCCCTTCCCATTGGGGCCACATATGGAGGATACCTCTTTTACTTACTTGTCTAGTAACTCATTCTCTATGGCACGCTGGTCAAATATGTTCCTTTCCTTCTCTTGAGCAATCAGTAGCACCTGAGCACTGGACAAAGAACACAAATGGCCTGAGGCTGCTTTAGAGCTTATCCTTTCCCTTTCCCACCCTCTATAGGAATAGGAATAAGAATAAGAATAAGAACACAGTTTCCCTGAAAGAGTAGATGTTACCTCAATTTGGGATTAACGCAGGCATAGACACTTAAGGTTATAACACTTTATTTTCTGAAGATAGGAAACTTGGAAAACATGGAGATGTCTCTACCTCTTTTCTAATGGGTATATGAAATACAGTAACAGCTGGGCATGTGGCACATGCCTAAAGTCCCAGGAAGCTGAGGTAGGAGGATTACAAGTTGAAGGCTAGCCTGGGCAACTTACACCCTGCCTTAAAGGGAAAAAAAAAAAAAAAAAGAGGGCTGGGGTTGTGGCTCAGCGGTAGAGCGCTCGCCTAGCACGGGCGTGGCCAGGGTTTGATCCTCAGCACCATGTAAACATAAATGCATTGCATTGTGTACAACTAAAGCAAAAAAAAAAAAAAAAAAAAAAAAAAAAAAAAAGAAATGGACAAAATTATAATGATGTCAATTTTAGGTTTAAACCCATCTCAAAAACCCAAGAGGATTTTTTTCTTACAACTGAACATAGTGATTCCAAAATCTGTCTGGAAAAAGAAACAGGTAAGACTGTTGAATATTTTGTAAATGAACAATGCTGGGGGTCAAGTGCTAGTAACTCTATTACTATACTGTAAAGCATATAATAAAAGAGTGTGAGGCTGGGGTTGTAGCTCAGATGTAGAGCACTTGTCTAGCACATGTGAGGCACTGGGTTCAATCCTGAGCACCATATTAAAAAAAAAAAAAAAATAGGGCTGGGTTTGTAGCTCAGTAGTTGAGCATGCCTGTGAGGCCTGTGTTTGATTTTCAGCACCACATTAAAAAATAAGTAAATAAAACAAAGATATTGTGTCCATCTACAACTAAAAGAAAAAAAAAAAGAGTGTAGCTGGACGTGGGCAACTCAGGAGGCTGAGGCAGGAGGATTGCAAATTTAAGGCCAGCCTCAGAAACTTAGCAAGGCCCTAAGCAACTTAGTGAGACCCTGTCTCAAAATAAAAAATAAAAAGGGCTGGGGATGTGGCTCAGGGGTAAGCACCTCTAGGTTTAATCCCTGGTACAAAACAAAACAAAAACAAAAAACAAGTGTGGGTTCTGCATAAAACTTTAGAAGAGCTAAACAGACCCCCTACAGAAAGCCTCAGATCTACTTACAAATAAGGCATTATCTCCTGGGGCTTCCCAACATTTCTGTGACGTCCACAGGACCATGTTTGATCTCACAGTACTAATGGGATCAATGGGGGCTTACTGGGCCTCTTCCTCTTTCTTTATCCATGTGTTTCTTAAAGAAGCAGGGGCTTGAGAACTCAGGGAAAAGCTTATGCACAGAACTATCTGTTTAGCTGCCAGTTAAGCTATTTTTCAGTGTCAAAAAACAGGCCTAGGGGCTGGGGTTGCGGCTCAGTGGTAGAGCGCTCGCCTAGCACGTGCGCGGCCTGGGTTCGAGCCTCAGCACCACGTAAAAACGCACTGTGTACAACTAAAAGCAAAATAAATAAATATTAAAAAAAAAAAAAACAGGCCTAGTCTCATGAAGCCTTTATGAGACTCATAAAGCCTCATAAAGCCAATACTTATAATACCAAACTCCATTTTTACTGAAATTGTACTGCTTTGTGCCTGTTGTGTCTTGCTATGGCCACTGGATACATTGGCTGAGGATGCTAAATGTATATTCCTGACCTCTTGTACTGGGCCTCTTATCTCTCTGTCTTTGTTTCTCCCCACTTAGCTGAACCTCTTGGACTAAACTCTGTTTTCCTGACTTCTTTCCACTTGGCCAAAATACAGGTCCTAAAATGTCCCCTATCCCAACCTACCTAAAGTCTCATGAAGCCAGATGTGACATTAAGTTGAGTCTTGGCTTTGAGCTGGGCATCTTAGAGACAAGCTAGAATTGATGCTCTCATAAGCCATCTTGCCCTGAGAGAGTCCTGAAGGCCAAAGGCCTTGTTCTTCATTTTGTAATATGAATCACTGAAATGCTCTGCACATGGGTAGGTGGTACCTGGCCCAGGCTGGCCTACTTCCAAGAAGCAATGGAGGAAGAAGGCTGGAGGCTAAAGGTTAAGGTGGAATTGCATGCTCTGGCTAGTTAATTCAGCCTGCCACCTGACAAGCAGTGGGAATTAGACCCAGAAAACATTCTACCTCCTCCTTCCTTCAATTATGAGCAGTTAGAACCGAGGAAGACTAAAAAATTGTCACTTAAGGAAGGTGGTTAAGTGCCTCTAGCATGATGGCTTGGAGTGAGGACCTCTGAGTGCTAGTCATGGCTCTGCACGTGACTTGTAATGTGTCCTTGAACAAGTGTTTCTTTCACTGGACCCTGAGTTTCCAAAGTGCTGATCAGATCATAGTTAACCAGATCATAATTCCCAGCCTTTTTATTTATTTTTATTTTTTAGTTGTCAATGGACACAATATCTTTATTTATTTGTTCATTTTTTATGTGGTGCTGAGGATTGAATCCAGTGCCTCACATGTGCTAGGCAAGTGCTCTACCATTGAGCCACAACCCCAGCCCCCATAGTTACCAACCTTTTAAGCCTCTTTCTTATTCTCATTCTAACCACAAACCCTAGGGTTTGAGTTTGTCTAAATTGAAATCATAATTAATTATCCAGCCTTCCTTCAAAAAAAATCTTAAAAAGCATGAGATAATTAATGAAAATTCATCTCTACAAATGTTGAACCTCAGTTTTTTAATCCATACTATGGGACAGTATAGTAGAGAGAATTCAGGTTTTAAAGGCAGATTAATTCTAAACTTACTAGTTCCATAACTTTAGGCAAGTTACTAAACCTTTCTGAGCCTCAGTTTGTCCTTGTGTTAAATAAAATTACCACTAGTTCTATAGTAGCTATTTTATTATTACTATAATTATCATCATCATCACCACTACCACCATCAAATGAACCACATAATGATCCACATTGAATTTTTAAAGCATTTTTCAGGTCCATGGTCTTATTTAATTCTCACTTCTACCCATTAGGTATTATTATCACTTCCACTTCACAAATAAGAAAACTAAATCTCAGAAAAAAGAAATGACTTGTCAAGGCCATTGTGCTGCATCAGCGGAGCCTATTCTACTCAGAATGGCAGAAACCAGTTCTAGCTTAGGTGCCACCTAAGGTGAATAGCTCCTACCCACCAGTGCTTAATTCTGGGCAATAAGTCTTTTCTCTTCATGCTATTCACAGCCTGGCAGGAGCCCTCTGTACTATGAACTATGGGGGCTGGGGTTGTGGCTCAGTGTCAATCAGTGGCTCACCAGCTGACCCATCCCCTGGCTTCACTCTCTCAAAATGCAACCTAACCAGGAGTTCTACTTGACAGAATAATTGTCTGATGGCTTCTGAATGCTTAAAATCTGATTTTTTTAAAAAAAATTTTTCTTTATGGATCTTAATGAAGGTTAGCAAGCTCAGAGATGCTGTCTTGGAGGCAATAGTATGATTAAGAATACAGGCTCGATATATTAACCTACCCTTAAAATGTCTACATCTGAGGGCATATTAACCCTGTGCTTTATAAATCCTGCCCTTGGTAATAGCTGGCACCATCTTCTACCACCCTGCCTCTAATGGGTTGGAGTTGGTGGCCCTGGCCAAAATAAAGACTTCTTTGGTTGTTAGGCTTCCATTCCTTGATCAGGAGCCCCAGGTTTCTGTGCTACACAGGTGCTGATGAAAAAAAAAAAAAAATGGAGAACACTAAGCACACTAAAATCCAGGAAATGGGCCAGGCGCGGTGGCGCACACCTGTAATCCCAGCACTCGGGAGGCTGAGGCAGGAGGATCGCGAGTTCAAAGCCAACCTCAGCAATGGCGAGGCACTTAGCAACTCAGTGAGACCCTGTCTCTAATAAAATTAAAAAAAAAAAAAAAAAAAAAAAAAAAGGGCTGGGGATGTGGCCCAGTGGTCGAGTGCCCCTGAGTTTAATCCCTGGTACAAAAAAAAAAAAAAAAAAAAAAAATCCAGGAAATGATTTAAACCAATAACCTTGGAGAGATCCAAGATGGCGGATTAGAGGAAGCCGCACTTCAGGGCAGCTCCGTGGAAAGAACCCAACAAAGCAGATAAACTGCCCTTCATCATATATGGTTTGAATACCACGACCCAGGAGAGAGAGAGAGAGACGCACTCGCTGCCTGCAGCCGCTAGAGTCTCGTGGCTTCTGCTACACCGCCTGCGCAGCAAAGGCAGTGCGGAACAAAGACAGAGCCCGCACCGGCACTGCATCCCCCAGCCACGCTCGTGGCACGCCAGCTTGAAGCCAGCGAAAATAGCCAGAGGAATTAGTGCTGGGAGACCACGGGAGACAGCAGGTCAACAAGGCCAGTTCAAATCCACACTCGGCCGGACGTGACCCTCACCAGTAAAGCCCCAGAGAAAGCAGTGCGGAGACCAGCGAACAGGCAAGGAGGAACCCCAGACTGGGAGGGCCTCAACAGACAGCGGGGGAAGGCAAGTCCTGTGTGACGACCCTCTGCGACCCTTCAATTGAGGAAGAACACGGAAGTAGACTCCACACAAAGACCCGTCTTGCTAATCAGGTACGCAGACTTGACCCCGCCCACAAATTCTCCGCATCAGCCAGAGCAGATCTGATGAGCAGCTAATTTAACAAACTGAGAGAGGGGTGAGGAGAATAAGCTGCCTATTTGAGACTTGTGAATTCGACTTTGTGTGTGTTTTTTTTTTTTAATGTCATTGTCCTATTGGTTTTTTCTTTCTTTCTTTCTTTTTTCTTCTTTTATCCTATCTCCCATTTTCATTCTCTCTTGCCTCTAATTCCTTATTTCCTCATCTTTCCTATCTACACCCTGCCCCTACATTCTCAACAGAGAAGAAAACAAGTTGTGTACAGGAACTTGGAATCTTAAAACTGGGGCAACTGAATAGTACATCCAATGGGTGTTTTATATAGTCTCCTCTCTCTTTTTTGACTCACCTTGTCTTCTCTCTTTCATTAATTCCTACTACCCGGCCATTTTCTAATTTCTCTCAACGTTTACATAAGCCTAGCTGAAATACACATCGGTCTTCACACTTAACTGTACACTCCAATTCCTTTCCTCCCCCATCTGCTATTAAACTACTTCCATAGATTTTCAGTATTACACTCCCTAAGGGGGAGGATAGCAATACCCTTCCCTCCTTCCTCCTAAGTATATCACCTTTGTACCCAATATCTGAAACTATAAACCCCATTATAATCACTCAGAATATATTGGAGGCAATATCTAAATTCTCTAACTCTGTAAATTGTGAACAAACTGTGATTAACTGAATATAAAATGTCTGGTTTTAAGGTGTAAAGTATATATAAGGGGAGCTGATAGAATCCTACAACAGGAGCATTATTAGGCCTTAAGGTAAAAAAAAAAAAAAAAAAAAAAGTCAATGTTCCACAATACCAAAAGAAAAGACACATAAACAATATGAAAAAACAAGGGAAGAAAATGTCCCAAACAAATCAACATACCTCCTTAGCAGATTCCTTGGCAAGCACAGTAGATCTAATGACAGAACAGGAATTCAGGAATTACATAATCCAAATGATTATGGAGCTCAAGGACGAATTCAAGAAGGAGGTGAGAGAGCAAATACAGGTAGTAAAAGATCACTTTGACAAAGAACTTCATAAACAAATACAAGAAGCAAAAGACTACTTCAATAGAGAGATAGAGGTTCTAAAGAGAAACCAAACAGAAATTCTGGAAATGAAAGAAGCAATAAACTAAATTAAATGCTCTATTGAAAACATCACCAATAGATTAGACCACCTGGAAGAAAGGACCTCAGATAATGAAGACAAAATATACAAACTGGAAAAAAATGCAGAGAACACAGTAAAAATGGTCAAAAATCAAGAACAAAACATCCAAGAAATTTGGGACAACGTAAAAAGACCAAATTTAAGAGTGATTGGGGTAGAAAAAGGAGCAGAATTCCAAGCCAAAGGAATGAATAATTTATTCAATGAAATAATAGCAGAAAATTTTCCAAACTTGAGGAATGAATGGGAAAACCAAGTCCAAGAGGCTTACCAAACACCAAACATACAAAATCACAACAGATCCACACCAAGGCACATCATAATGAAAATGCCTACTATACTGAACAAGGAGAGAATATTAAAAGCCACAAGAGAAAGGAAACAGATTACATATAGGGGGAAACCAATTAGACTATGTTCAGATTTTTCAATCCAGACCTTAAAAGCTAGAAGATCCTGGAATAACATATTTCAAGCCCTGAAAGAAAAGGGATGTCAACCGAGAATCCTATACCCAGCAAAATTAAGCTTTAGATTCGAAGATGAAATAAAAACCTTCCACAACAAACACAACTTAAAAGAGTTCGCAACTCGAAAGCCAGCACTTCTGAACATCCTGGGCAAAATATTCCATGATGAAGAAAAGAAAAAATAGCAATGAAAATCAACAAAGGGAGATATTAAACTAAAGGAATTCCCAACCAGAGGACAAACCAAATCAAGGTAAATACCATAAACAAATAAAAATGGATGGGAATACAAATCACATCTCAATAATAACATTGAATGTTAATGGCCTAAATTCACCATTCAAAAGACACAGATTATCAGACTGGATTAAAAGAAACGACCCGGGCTGGGGTTGTGGCTCAGTGGCACAACACTCGCCTCGCATGTGCACGGCCCGGGTTCGATCCCCAGCACCACGTAAACATAAATGGATTGCATTGTGTACAACTAAAGTAAATAAATAAATATTAAAAAAAAAAAAAAGAAACGACCCAACAATATGCTGTCTCCAAGAAACCCACCTCATAGAAAAAGACATCAATAGACTTAAGGTGAAAGGCTGGGAAAAATCTTACCACTCACATGGGCCAAGGAAGCAAGCAGGGGTTTCCATTCTCATATCAAATAAGGCAGACTTCAAGCCAAAGCTAATCAAAAGGGACAAAGATGGCTATTTCTTACTGATTAAGGGGACTATTCATCAACAAGATATAACAATTATAAATCTATATGCCCCAAATAATGGAGCACCTACATTCATCAAACAAACCCTTCTCAAGTTCAAGAATAAAATAGATCACAACACAGTTATTCTAGGGGACTTCAACACACCTCTATCACCACTGGATAGATCATCCAAACAAAAGATAAATAAAGAAATTTTAGGCCTCATTAAAACAATTAATAACTTAGACCTAATGGACATATATAGAATATTTCATCCCTCAGTAAGCAAATACACTTTCTTCTCAGCAGCACATGGCTCCTTCTCCAAAATAGACCATATATTATGCCACAAGGCAACCCTCAGCAAATATAAAAAAGCAGAGATAATTCCCTGCATTCTATCAGACCATAATGGGATGAAATTGGAAATCAATGATAAAACAAGAAATAAAAAAAATTACTCCAACAACTGGAAGCTAAACAACATCTTACTGAACGAACAAGGGGTTGAAGAAGACATCAAGGAGGAGATTAAAAAATTCCGAGAGGTAAATGAGAACACAGATACATCGTATAGAAATCTCTGGGACACTATGAAGGCAGTATTAAGAGGAAAATTCATTGCACTGAGTTCATTCCTCAAAAGGAAAAAAAAAAACCCAACAAATAAATGACTTAACATCACACCTCAAAGCACTAGAAAAAGAAGAACAGACCAACACCAAGAGCAGTAGAAGACAGGAAATAATTAAAATCAGAGATGAAATTGAGTCTAAAGAAACAATTCAAAGAATTGACAAAACTAAAAGTTGGTTCTTTGAAAAAATAAATAAAAT
This sequence comes from Tamias sibiricus, assembly GCA_025594165.1. Taxonomy (NCBI): domain Eukaryota; kingdom Metazoa; phylum Chordata; class Mammalia; order Rodentia; family Sciuridae; genus Tamias; species Tamias sibiricus. Next base: position 173,838,955 of record CM046659.1, on the reverse strand, counting down.
CGACAGACCCTTAACGATGCTAACGAAAAGAAGGAGAGAAAAAAACTCAAATCACTAACATCCATGATGAAAAAGGAAATATCACAACAAACACCTCAGATATACAGAGAATAATTAGAAATTACTTTGAAAACTTGTACTCTAATAAAATAGAAAATACTGAAGACATTGACAGATTCCTAGAGTCGTATGAACTGCCCAAACTGGATCTGGAGGATATACACAATTTAAATAGATCAATTTCAAGTGAGGAAATAGAAGACGCCATCAAAAAACTACCAGCTAGAAAGAGCCCAGGGCCTGATGGCTTTACAGCCGAGTTCTACAAGACCTTCAAAGAAGAACTAATACCATTGCTCTTCAACTTATTTCAAGAAATAGAAAAAGAGGGAGCTATCCCAGACTCTTTCTATGAGGCCAATATTACACTGATTCCAAAGCCAGGCAAAGACACAGCCAAAAAGGAAAACTGCAGGCCAATATCTTTAATGAACATAGATGCAAAAATTCTCAACAAAATACTGGCAAATTGAATACAAAAACATATCAAAAAGATAGTGCACCACGATCAAGTAGGGTTTATCCCAGGGATGCAAGGTTGGTTCAACATATGGAAATCAATTAACATAATACATCACATCAATAGACTCAGAGATAAAAACCATATGATCATCTCAATAGATGCAGAGAAAGCATTCGACAAAATACAACACCCCTTTATGTTCAAAACACTAGAAAAACTAGGAATAACAGGAACATATCTCAACACCATAAAAGCTATTTATGCAAAACCCCAGGCTAACATTATCTTAAATGGAAAAAAATTGAAAGCATTCCCTCTAAAAACTGGAATAAGACAGGGCTGCCCCATTTCACTGCTGCTATTTAACATAGTACTTGAAACTCTGGCCAGAGCAATTAGACAGACGAAAGAAATTAAAGGGATCCAGATAGGAAAAGAAGAGCTCAAATTAGCACTATTTGCTGATGACATGATAATATACCTAGAAGACCCAAAAAACTCTACCAGAAAACTCTTATAACTAGTAAATGAATTCAGCAAAGTGGCAGGATATAAAATCAATACCCATAAGTCAAAGGCATTTCTGTACATCAGTGACAAACCCTCTGAAAGGGAAATGATGAAAACTACCCCATTTACAATAGCATCAAAAAAGATAAAATACCTAGGAATCAACTTAACGAAAGAAGTGAAAGACCTCTTTAAAGAAAATTATAGAACACTAAAGAAAGAAATTATAGAAGACCTCAGAAGATGGAAAGACCTTCCTTGTTCCTGGATAGGCAGAATAAATATTGTCAAAATGTCCATACTACCAAAAGCATTATACAGATTTAATGCAATTCCAATCAAAATCCCAATGACATTCCTCGAAGAAATAGATAAAGCAGTCATGAAATTCATCTGGAAAAATAAGAGACCCAGAATAGCTAAAGTAATCCTTAGCAAGAAAAGTGAAGCAGGTGGCATCACCATACCAGATTTTAAATTATACTATAGAGCAATAGTAACAAAAACAGCATGGTATTGGCACCAAAATAGACTGGTAGACCAATGGTACAGAATTGAGGACACAGAGACTAATACATATAATTTCAGCTATCTTATGTTGGACAAAGGCACCAAAAATGTACAGTGGAGAAAGGACAGCCTCTTCAACAAATGGTGCTGGGAAAGCTGGAAATCCATATGCAACAAAATGAAATTAAACCCTTATCTCTCACCATGCACAAAATTCAATTCAAAGTGGATCAAGGACCTAGGAATTAGACCAGACACAATACGCCTAATAGAAGAAAAAGTAAGCTCCAATTTCCAACATGTTGGATTAGGCCCCAAGTTCCTTAATAAGAATCCTGTAGCACAAGAATTAGTATCAAGAATTAATGAATGGGATAGATTCAAACTAAAAAGCTTCTTCTCAGCAAAAGAAACAATCAGTGAGGTGAATAGAGAACCAACTGAGAACAAATATTTAATACATGCACATCAGACAGAGCACTAATTTCTAGAATGTATAAAGAACTCAAAAAAAACTCAACACCAAAAAAACAAATATCCCAATAAATAAATGGGCCAAAGAAATGAACAGACACTTCTCAGGAAAAGATATACAATCAATCAACAAATACATGAAAAAATGCTCAACATCACTGGTAATTAGAGAGATGCAAATCAAAACTACCCTAAGATATCATTTCACACCAGTCAGAATGGCAGCTATTAAGAACACAAACAACAATAAATGTTGGAGAGGATGTGGGGAAAAAGGCACGCTCATGCATTGCTGGTGGGACTGCAAAATGGTGCAACCATTATGGAAAGCAGTATGGAGATTTCTTGGAAAACTGGGAATGGAACCACCCTATGACCCAGCCATCCCACTCCTGGGTCTATTCCCAAAGGACTTAAAAACAGAATATTACAGTGACACAGCTATCTCAATGTTTGTAGCTGCACAATTCACAATAGCTAGGTTGTGGAACCAACCTAGATGTCCCTCAGTAGATGAGTGGATTAAGAAAATGTGGTATATACGCACAATGGAATTTTACTCAGCAATAAGAGAAAATAAAATAATGGCATTCGCAGGTAAATGGATGAAGTTGGAGGACATAATGCTAAGTGAAGTTAGTCAGTCTCAAAAATCCAAGTACCAAATGTTTTCTCCGATATAAGGAGTCAGAGTCACAGTGGTGTTGGGAGTCGGGGTACTCAGGAAGATTAGAGGAGCACTAGAGTGGTCAAAGGGGGAAGAAGGGAGGGAGCTAGGGGGGCATGGGGGGTGGGGAAAAAAAAGGGGAGGTATAATAAGATGGATATCATTATCCTAAATGCATGATTGAAGACTTGAATAGTATGAATATACTTTGTATACAAATAGTGTTATGTGAAAAGAGGCTCTATGTTTGTATTATGAACCGTAATGCGTTCTACTAGAATGGCCAATGGGGAGGGAGGGGAAGGGAGGGGGCAAAAGTGTGAAGGGAAAAAAAAAAAAAAAGATGGTAGAATGAGATGGATATCATTACCCTAAGTGCATGTACGAAGTCACGAATGGTGTGAATATACTTTGCATACAACCAGAGATTTGTAAAAAAAAAAAAAAAAAAGTGCTCTATATGTGTAATATGAAATGTAATGCATTCTGCTGTCATTTATAACATCTTAGAATTAAATAAACAAACAAACAAATAAATAAATAAATAATTTTTAAAAAAACAGTAACCTAAAAAAAAAAAAAAAAAAAAAGAATACAGGCTCTGCAGCTACTCAGGAGGTGAAGCCTGGAGAACTGAAAGTTTAAGGCCAGCCTCAGTAACTTAGTGAGACCCTATCTCAAAATAAAAAATGAAAGTGTTGGGGAGGTAGTTCAGTGGTAGAGCTCCCCTGTACCACAAAAAAATTTCCACACACACACACACACACACACACAAATATAGGTTCTTGAGGGAGGTAGACTCTGGATTCTGCCCCCAACTCACCTTTTCACCTTGAACAAATCACTTCACTTCTCTGAAACTCAGTTTCCTCATCTATAAAACAGGGGAAATGAATAGTACCTACCTCAGGAGTATTTGTCATGAGGATTCCATGAGATCCTGTATGTAAATCACTTGGGCACTAGAAAGTGCTCTAAGGTATAGCACTAGTAAGTGCTCTTTAAGGGATAATTGTTAATTCTCTATGAACATTGCAATAACCGTTAGTATTGTAATCCCTCAATTATCTTAAGTCACTTACCTAATATCTTCAGACATCTGGAACATGGTTGAGAAATAGGAAGAAAGCAAAAAATGCCTCTAAGCAGTTAAAATGGATACCATAAAATTCCCAAGACAAAGCTTAAAAAATTACTCATCAGAGAGGCCCTCATGCTCTTTAGACATAATCATAATAACATGGATCATTTGTTTTTCCAAAGCACAGAAAATCAGGAGATATGGGGATGGCAGGGGAGCATTCCAAATTCAAACACTGACAGCAGTGAAAAGTAGAAGATGGGGCTAGGGATGTAACACAGCAGTATAACACTTGCCTAGCATTCTCAAGGCCCTGGGTCGATCCCTGGCACCACAAAAAGAAAAGAAAAAAAAAAAAAAAAAAAGTAAGAGCTGATAATTGGGAAGCACACAGGAAAACTTTGAAGACAAGGAGAACTTAAAGCCTAGCAGTAGAGGCACTGGTGTCTTTCTAACTCTAGGTGGCACAGCTGCATTGCAACAAAATGCAGTCACCAAGAAGAATATTATCTCTAGCCAATATCATTTCATATTTACAAAGGAAGCCCAAGAACACATCTATAATTCCAGCTACTTGGAAGGCTGAGGCAAGAAGACTGAAAGTTAAAGGCCAGACTCATCAATTTAGTGAGACCCTGTCTCAAAAAATAAAAAGGGCTGGGGATGTGGCTCAGTTGTAGAGCACCCCTGGGTTCAATCTCTGATACAGGTATGGGGGTATGGGGAGGAAGCCCAAAACAAAACTTCATTAAAATAATTTTGGCTTTAAATATCTGTTTCTATTCCTAGCAAAATCACTTCATTCCCTAACGATATCAAGCAATGGAGAAGTTGCTGTACCCATGAATGCTGAATCTAAAGCAGTAAAAGAGCTGCCACTTTTTTCTACATCCTTACTTGGCTGAGCCATAGAGCTCCCAGGCTTTGGCAATCCCCAGGGCCAGTCCCTTGCTGGGATTATTGGAGAGGATCTTGGCAGCTTCTTTGGTCTTACTCAGGAAATTGAGAACATGTCTGTTGGAAGAGAGATGGCTGTTCAGTTATTGGATTGACTGGAAGACCCCTCTGCCCTTGACCTCACAGATACATATAGAAACATTACTCAAATAATCATCTGCACACTTAAAAGCTTCTTACCATCACACTCCTAGAGGATCCACTTAGCTGGAATATGCTGGGCTGCTCTCACCTGGACCCTTGATGTACATGCCCACAGGAGCTCTGAGGCCCAAGTGAGCTGGAGTCCCTTACACTGGGCCCCCAGGTACTGCCTGGAATGCTGCTGCAGCAACCTGAAGTATCTGTGTTGGTTAGGAATGGCTACTACTATAACCCAACCATCATATGGAAGCTCCTGCATTCTTCTCTACCTGAGATTTGGAATTCCTTTCATGCTCTCAGATATGTCTAAATTCTTTCTCACTGTAAGCTCCTTGCAGATACTGTTCCTGTCTGGAACACTGACTTGCTTAATGACTAGATAAGCAGGACTAGATAAGCCATGAAAAGTCCCTTCTCTCCCTGACACACTAAGAATCTGATTACAAGTGGAAACTGTGTTGCAGGATGCAGGATGTGTGTAGGTAGGGAGACCACATGACCCAGGGCCCAGGAAGGCACAGTTGTGATTGGAGAGCCCTGGTTCAACCAGTGATTGTACCTCCATCAGGCCGGCCCTCATGTTTACACCCATAGCTACCCAAGAAACCTACTTGTGCACGGCTGGAGTACGGGAGGCCAGGCCCCCAAAGCTGGCAGAGATAGTGTTGATTTCAATCTGTTTCAGGGCTGGGGAGCCATCTGCGCTGCGCTGGAACATGTAGTCTGAGCGGTTCAGACCCAGGAACACCGTCTATGGGAAAAACTGAAGGCTGAGGACATCTGCCCAAGGGCTGCCTCTTACAATTTAGTTACAAACAGACAGGTACCATGAACTCTATGTAGAGATAAGAAGCACTAATTAATATTCCCAGACCCAGCAGGATCATTCTTCTGGTCATTCCAGAATTGGTTGCTGGGATATACAAACTCATTGAAGACCAGTGAGACGTAGATCCACATGAAACCAAGGCCTGGGCCAAATTCTTCTGGTAAAAACAAAACAAGCAAAACAAAACACCAGAGATGAGGGGGCAGGTCCCATACTTGGGGAGGGGCTGGGAATTGTTACCTGGGCAATGCCTTCTCCCAAGACTTGTTTGTAGATGTCAAAGAGATGAGCAGTAAAGTTGTCCATCTTGATGGTGCTGGAGGAGGAAACAGAATATTTCCTAGGCTTCCTGGGACCTTAAAGATCAAGGAGTCCTACCCCCATTCACTGGTTCCTGAATCCCCTCTGGGTCTTCTGGCCAAAACTTGAATACCCATTCCAATATTATAGAGAATAGTGGTTAAGAATCCAACCCTACACTTACTATTAGGCAACCTCACACTCTTTTTGCCTCTCTGTATCTAAGTTTATTCGACTATAAAGTGAAAAGAAAAATAATTGTACTTATATCATAGAGTTATGTGAAGAATAAATGAGACATTTCATGCCAAATATTGAATATGTTCTTCTAGTCCTCAAAAGAATTCAAAAAACGGCATGTGATGGACTGGGGTTGTGGCTCAGTGGTAGAGTGCTTGCCTTGTACATGTGAGCACGGGGTTCAATCCTCAGCACCACATAAAAACAAATAGGGCTGGGGTTGTGGCTCACCTAGAATGCATGAGGCACTGGGTTCAATCCTCAACACCACATGAAAATAAAATAAAGATATTGTGTCCACCTGTAACTAAAAAATAAATATTAAAAAAACCCACAAATAAACAAAATAAAGGTATTACGTCATCTACAACTAAAAAAAATTTTAAAAAATGGCATATGATATAACTAACTATTCTATACTTGAACAACTCTGATGGCTGGTAAGCTTTCTGACTGACTTGATGTTACCTCTCCATAGCCTCCCCTACACTCTGGTACCTCCCAGGACACATTTTCTTCTCCATGTCCACAACATCTCTGAGGACAGTGACCCCTGTGCTCCAATAAGATTTCACAAACCTAAGGTAAATATCCTGGTTTCTTTTTCAATCAGTCCTCAAATGAGGTGATTTCCTCAGAGGAGCCTTTGCTATCTGGATCAGATTCCCCTGCTAGGTGCTCTCACAGCACTGTGGATCCTTCTATTACAGCGCTGATGGCTGCTGCAACTTTCCATTTTATTTATATAATGATAGTGTCATCTCTCCTTTTTTTTTTTTTTCCTTTTTGCCATGCTGGGCATTGAACCCAAGGTCTCATGCGTGCTAGGCAAGTGCTGTACCACTGAGCCACATCTCCAGCCCTCTCCTGTTTGTCTATAAACTACACAAATGCTGGACTATGTCTTAGTGGGCTCGTCATCATAATTCAGTGTGCTGCTGGGACATGTGTAGTAGGGGCCCATCCACTATGGCTTTCTGGAGCCTTAAGAAAAGGCACAGCAGGAGTATATAGTTTGTTAATACCACACTTGTTGCCTCTCAAGATTCAGGGTGGACTCTGCTGGCCTGCCCAAGCCTGGCTTATAGGCTCACCTAGTTATAGGGACCCTGCAGCAGAGAGTGGGGAGGAGGCAGGTAGCTCAGGCCTGCCCTGAAGTTCCTCTGCTCCCAGTCAGCTCTGTCCCAAGGGTTAGTTTTCTCATGGGGACTTTCTTCAACCCTTGGTGAGGAGGAGAGTGCCCAGGTGGGCTTCAGTCTCCAGGGAAGCTGAGAAACATTTTCCCTTTTCTGAAGATGCATTCCCTTTCAATCCCAGGCTCAAAGAGGCTGTTCTCCTGTAGGAGCTAGGGTGTTGTGTGAGTGTTAGAAGAGAAAGGAACAAGGAAGATAGGGGTTACAGAAATGGGCTGGAAGGAAGATTTCCCATATAATCACATGGTTAGGGTAAAAGCCATAAGCCAGGCTGCTTATATATCCCATAATTTGGAACTGCAGGTACAGAGCTGGGCCCATTCTGAGAAAGAAGGTGGTAGTAGGATTCATACATGCATGACTCTGGTTTTTTAGCTCCAAGTCAATGGTTTCCAAACTTCTTATCATTAGGATCCCTAATCATATTCACCCACACACCAAGTGCATGTTTTTAGATTTTGCCTCTAACAAAATAACCTAGTTGTCTGCTGAAACGTTAATCAGGGCTGGAGTTGTGGCTCAGTGATAGAGAGCTTACCTGGCCTGTGTGAAGTACTGGGTTTGATACTTAGCACCACATAAATATAAATAAAATAAAGGTATTGTGTCCATCTACAACTAAAAATATTTTTAAGCAGAAAAATTAATCAAAGACATGCAATTATATCTACCATAGATATAAATATATGTATTTATATACTTAATTCTAAAATATAAAATTCTAAAATATAAATGCTGTGTGTTTGAGAGAGAGTATGTGTGTGGGAGAGAAAGAGAGAGATAATGGGGATTGCTCTACCATGGAACTACATCCCCAGCCTTTTTATAAAATATATTTATTTTTAAATGCCTTTATTTTTTTTACGTGGTGCTGAGGATTGAACCCGGCCCATGCACGTGCTAGGCGAGCGTTCTACCACTCAGCCACAACCCCAGCCCCCCAGCCATTTTTATTTTATTTTGAAACACAATATTGTTAAATTGCCCATGTTGGGAGCTGGGGTTGTGGCTCAGTGGTAGAGTGTTTGCATAACATGTGTGAGGCACTGGATTCGATTCTCAGCACAGTATATAAACAAATGAACAAAATAAAGGCCCATCAATGTCTAAAAAAACATTTTTAAAAAATTGCCCATGCTGGCCTTGAACTTGTGATCCTCCTGCTTCTCTCCCAAATAGTGGGGATTATAGGCATGTGTTACCATTCTTTGCTAAAATAACTTATTTGTGTCTCATTCTAAAATAAATCAAGAAATTTCACTTATCTAATAATCTGGACAAAAATATCTAGGGAAAGGAAAAAAAAAAGATAAATGAAAAAAAAATCTAGGGAAAAGAAACAGATAAGAGGCCTGAGGTGACAAGATAGGGACATTGCTTACGGAAAGATGTAGGAAATCTCACTTTAAGCCAAATAATCTTCCCTATCCTTGATTTTCCTCTAAAAGGAGGCTGATTGTCCTTAATTCTAAATGGAAATTTCATTCTTCAAAGTGGTGGTCATGGATTACAGAGTCACAGAATGTTAGCACTGTCAGGGCCCTTAGATTTAAGCCAAACTCCCCCACCCCCTTTTTAAAAAATATCCACTTATTTGTTCTAGTTGTACATGATGCCTTCATTTTTACGTGGTGCTGAGGCTCGAACCCGACGCACACGCACCAGGTGAGTGCTCCACCACTGAGCCACAACCCCAGCCCCCAAACTCCCATTTTTTAGATGAAGATATTGAGGCCCATAGAAGAAAAAGGACTTTTGTGAGGCAATATAAATAAGCAGTAGAGCTAGGATTAGAAGCTAGCTTTCCTGACTCCTATACTACTACTGCTTGTTTTTCCTGTGGGGTATTTGACCTCTACCTGACCAAGTCACTGACATAGCAACATCTCATGTCACTCTAGTCTTCCAGCAGCTCTTGGACCTCCAGCAGCTTCTAGCAGCTCCTGGATTCCCCAGGCCTCACTTCCCAGTACCTGGAGAGAGTCTGCTCCAGAAAGGCAGAGTTCTGACTGACAGCATCCACTAGCAGGTTGAAATCCATCTGCACAGCATAGGCCTGCTCCAGCAGGGCACTGGGGACCAGTGAGGGGAAGAGTGCAAAGGGGGCATAGCTCACCACCTGATCAATGAGAGAAAGAAGGGTATGGTTAGAGAACCTGTGAGTGGGGGTGTCTTTCTGCAAACATAACCCCATGCAAAGCCTGGCCTACATTTATTGAGAACACACCAATTGCAAAAGAGTGATTAGGTCTGGGAGGGGAGATAGGGGAAAGGGTGAAGAAGGGATACTAAGAGAGCTTCCAGATTATGTGACAATTCATCTCTGAATGTTTTAAAAAACAAGAAGCAAAAAGGCAACAGCAAAACAAAAACAAACCCACAAAAAATGATTTAGTGCTCACTGTTTGCGAGGCACATGTAACTGGATGAATCCATAATATGAATTCATCATTTAACACTGCAAGGAAGATACTACTATTATCACACCTAACAGATAAAGGACCTGAGACAGTTAAGTTATAGGTCCCAAAATATATTCATCTGGTAAGTAGTACTAGGATGTGAACTAGGATGGTTACTAAGCCACATCTACCCTGCCACCATGAATTCCTAGCTGGTTGATATTCAAGCCCAGGCCTTTTCCTATGCCAAGAACTTGCACCACAGTCCTCTTCTCTTCTGGCTGGGGTAGAAGGGAGAGTCTTGCTAGTGGGGCTGCAATAGAAGTGAACTCTGGGTCCCTGAGTAGAAGCAGGAGTATCTGGTTCCCCCTGACACCTCTCAGAGTCCTCAAGTTAACAGGCCTAGAGTTCATCTGCTTTTTGGGTTCCTTGGATTTTGACATAACCAAGAAACCCCAAAACCATCTTATATACTTTCTACAGGGGAAAATAAATTCTGGAATTCCCAGCAACAAATGAACTGGAACTTGGATAATGATAAGAAGACTTTGCAACTTGAATTATGAAACACTCCTGAGTTTAATCTTTGAGTTAATATCAGTTTGCTGTTATGGTAGTATAAGTTTATAATGTTGGAACTTGGCATTTATATGTTTACTTTAAAAATACTACTATTTGGGGGCTGTGGCTATGGCGCAGTGGTAGAGTGCTCATCCCTCATGTTGAGGCCCTGGGTTCGATCCTCAGCACCACATAAATAAAATAAAGGTATTGTATTCACCTATAACTAAAATATATATTAAAAAAATACTACTACGCCTGTAATTTTGGGAGGCTGAGGCAGGAGGATAGTTCAAAGCCAGCCTCACAATGCACATTAGCATAGTGAGACCCTGTCTCTAAATAAAATACAAAAATTGGGGATAGTGGTCGAAGTTCAGACCATAATTTTGGGTATATACATTTAAAAGTGAGGAACATAGTGTGTGTCTCATTCCCACTCTGGCCCAAGTCACCTAGTTCTTCACAGAGACAAATGGTATACTAGTGTCTCACATATCCTTCCAGACATCTATTTACTAATACATATGTATGCAAACATTTTCTCTTTTTTTATACACATAAAATTCTCTATAAACATTGTTCTTTAAATAATTAAAGCACTCACATTCATCTTAATGGTTGTATAGTATTCCCACTCTTTGGCTATCCCATAACTTATTGAATCTAGCCTCCTATTGATGACTATTTGAGGGTTTCTTTCTTACATGTGTTCTCTGTTGCCCACAGGCTACAGGTATAAACATGTGATATCTGGATGGCAACAAGAACATAGAATAACATTGTTCTACTGTTAGAAAAACTATCACACATGCAGAACAACAGCATTCTGAATTACAGTGAGGAAAGCCACAGAGAGTAACAGGAAATATGATGAGGAGACAAGGCTGGTGGGTATCCCCCACCCCTCTCCCCCAAGACTATTTTTTTAATGTTGGCTCTGACTTTTAAAAACTGATTAAAAATAAAATACTGTTAATAATGCTTATCTCTGGAAGAAAGAGACTTACTGTACCCTTAAAGCCCTTTGAATTTTGTATCCTGTTCATGTATTAACTATTCAAAAAATGAATTAACTCTGTAAACACTGTAGGAGCCAAATCTTTAGGCTTGCATGTGGCTGGCCTGCAACCCAGATCCACAAGGTAAAGTTCATACTCCTACTCCGCCCTGCATCCAAAGCCTCTTGGCCTGCCTTCATTTCTACAATATTCCTGACTTTCAGTTGCATTCTCTTGAATACTTTTTTTTTTTTTTTTTTTGTCTTTTATTACTTTTGGGTCCCTGCTATGCTATTCCTTTCCCCCATCTGTCTTTTAAGGTCTAGCAATACTACCCCTCATCTCAACCTTCTAATCATAATGGATTACTCTTTCTTCCAGGTGTCCTAAGAGAGGCAGTAGAGTTTGATATTCAGAGCATGGTCTCAGAAGCCAAACCCCTTGGGTTTCAATTCTGGCTCTGCCAATTATTCCACCATTTAAATGACCTCAGGCAAGTTACTTAACTTCTCTGGGCTGTGGTTTTCTCATTCTGTTAAATGAGTCAGCAATTCCCACATGTTTAGAATAGTGCCTGACACACAGTAAATACTAATATTGTGTAGCTAAGTTTTCTCATAGAACTGACATTATTTAATTTTGTGTTGGGGTATGTTCTCCAAATAAACCCTGAGCTCCACAGGCTTGAGCTTCTGGCTGACTTACCTCTGTTCTCAGTATCTAAGATGGTCTGGCATAGAGCAGGCAACAAATAAAGATTTGGAAGGAAATCACACACACATGCACACACACTTCCTGTATTTTTCTCTGGATTAGAAATTTCATTGAGGATTGTGCCTTTCCTAGGCTCCATTAATTTCCAGAAAGACTAAGTGTTGGAGCTTCATATAATACCTATTAATTAACAGAAGAAAAAAGGCTTAAATGGGAAAACATGTTGCATCTTGGATTCAGGCAAACAATTCACCAAATCTAGGTTCACAAATCAAGCAATTTTATTGCCAAAGCCAGAGGCAGGCCTTTCAGAGCATCATCCCACTTTAGATAGATGGCCATTCTCATATACCTGGGTCATATTAGTGAGTCTGGACTCTCCAGTTGGCCCATACTAGTTTCTGGACACAGAAAAAAAGAATATGGTTAAGTTAAAAAAAAAAAAAAAAAAAGATGCTAGGTGCTCTGTAGTCACCAATATGGATGCGTTCAGGGTATTCTGTTAAGTAACAACAAAAAAGTAAGCAAAGTATACAAAAGCTGGGTGGCACACAACACCTGAAATTGTAGCAACTTTAGGGAATATGAGGCAGGAGGACTGCAAATTGGAGGTCAGCCCGGGCAAATTTGTGAGATCCTGTCTCAAAATAAAAAAAATAAAAATTATCATTTCTTGGACTGGGATTGTAGATCAACTAGCATGAGTGAGGCACTGGGTTCAATCCTCAGCACCACATAAAAAACAAAATAAAGGTATTGTGTCCATCTACAACTAAAAATATTTTTAAGCAGAAAAATTAATCAAAGACATGCAATTATATCTACAATGAAAAAATAAAATATTTTAAAAAATTAGTATTTCTTGCCCACTGCCCTGCCTCATACATGTATGGTCAGGGGCTTGAGCTGCTGGTGCCTCTGGATTGAGCCAAGTGCATAGGCGGTTTTCTTTGACCTGGGCAACACACTCATAGACGAGACCAGGTGAACAGGAGAGACATGTTGTAGGCAATAAAGCTCTTACAATTGAAATACCATTATAATGAAAAGACTGAGGGGTTGGGCCTATGGCTCAGTGGTAGAGTGCTCATCTCGCATGTGTGAAGCCCTGGGTTGGATCCTCAGCACCACATAAATAAAATAAAGGTATTGTGTCTACCTATAACTAAAAAAATATTTTTTAAAAAAATGAAATTATCTGTGATAAAGTTCAAGCTAAACTCAGGAAGGAATGTTTTCGTCCTTATCACACATGCATTGTAGATCTGAGGACTTCACACTGGGAAGAAGCAATCCTAGAAACAAAAGGTGGAGCAAACAATAGGAAATTGGCTGAAGAAGGTCATTTCCTGTGGAAACCTACACATTTACAGCATATGATCCTAGTAGAAGATCTCAGCCAAATTTCCAAGGAAGTCCACCTACTCTTTTTTTTTTTTTTAAATATATTTATTTATTTGCTTTAGTTGTACACAATGCAATGCATTTATGTTTATGTGGTGCTGAGGACCGAACCTGGGCCACGCATGTGCTAGGCGAGCTCTACCGCTGAGCCACAACCCCAGCCCCTCCACCTACTCTTATTAACAAAATGTGACAAGTCAGGGATGGTACATGCCTATAATCCCATTAGTTCAGGAGGCTGAGACAGGAGGATTGCAAGTTCAAAGCCAGACTCAGCAAAAGTGAGGCACTAGGCAACTCAGTGAGACCTTATCTCAAAATACAAAATAGGGCTGGGCCGGGGTGGTAGCGCACGCCTGTAATCCCAGCACTTTGGGAGGCTGAGGCAGGAGGATCGTGAGTTCAAAGCCAGCCTCAGCGTGGCGAGGCACTTAGCAACTCAGTGAGACTCTGTCTATAAATAAAATACAAAAAAAATGGTCTGGGGATGTGACCCAGTGGTCGAGTGCCCCTGAGTTCAATCCCCGGTACCACAAAAAAAAAAAAAAAAAAAAAAAAAAAAATAGGGCTGGGGATGTGGCTAAGTGGTCAAGTGCCCCTGAGTTCAATCCCTGGTACCAAAAGAGAGAAAAAAATTAGTGACAGATACAGAGGGAGAAAATTGAGACCTGTGCCTGTCAATCCCACTTTGATGCTACTGTTGTAGGTGGAGAGCAGAGAAACCCCTGCAGTTGTGGCTCCATGGTGTAGTGCTTGCCTAGCATATGTGAGGTACTTAGTTCGATCCTCACACCACATTAAAAAATATTAATAATAAAGATATGAAAACAAAGAAAGAGGAGAAATGTGCCCCTTTCATATTTTAATCACTGCTGTGATCTTGTTGGAGTACAGCCTGGGGACTGAGAGATGGTTGGGGATACATTAGAAACTGATATACAAGGAGGCCTCAATGTAGGACTAAAAGCAACAGCCTGGATAAACCAAAGTGGAATAGTGCCACTAAAGTCATCCCCATTCCATATTATATAGTTTCTTATGTGTTAAAATTACCTGTTCTCTTACAAAATATAGATTGCAAATTCAGTATGTCAGTTTAAAGTACATATTATGATCCAATTCTAAGAATAATTTGACTTAGAATTTAATGGCCATTTTGTGACGGTCCTTCCAACACAATTGCTTTTGACAACCAACCATTACTTGTATTTATCTGAAAACGCAGATTGCATGAATACAGGTTACTTTTAGTAGTGTATAGTCCAGAAAACTTGAAGATACATTGTTAGTCTGTAACTTGAAATTTTTAAAAATTATTTTATTAATCTTATAGTATCTTGGCTCCATGACACCAAGCAGGATAGCTTATGCATGGATACATAAATACAACTTATATGGCTTAAAAATAGATATTCTAAAACATGTATAGTAGAGATTTAGCCAGAGCAATTGGATCTGGTTCATACAAAGTATTAATCATGCAAATCAAGGTATTTCATAGTGAAATTATTTTGCATATTTCTTAACATAACTCATATTCTTGTCTTTTCTATTGTATATCTAAATTTTCTGCACGACATTTTTGGAGGCGTGATATTTCTGTGGTGTGTGCATGACAAATAGATTGCCCCAGTTTTTTTAAAAAGCGGCTAAAATCAACAGGTGGTGTTCCTTTTCCATGCCATTTTCACACCTTTCTAGAGTGAGCTTGTAAACTTCCTTGTAGTCTTTACCTCTTGTAGAAATATTTTTTACTATCTTTCCAGCCACACAGTGGAATCCAGGGGACTAGACTTGCTGGGGATAGGTGCAGGTCACGTGGCATAAGAAGTAATTTTTTCTCTGGTGGATCTGTAAGAGGGGACTTGCCTTCACGTGGCCTAACCAGGCAGTTTCCCTGCCCCAATCTGTTCTCTACTGAGTGAATTGTTTTACACAAGCTAATAGAAAATTGGGCTTTGCTATGAACCATTTCCATGATGCTTTTTTTTTTCTTTTTTCTTTTTGTGGTGCTGGGGATTGAGCCCAGGGCCTTGTGCATATGAGGCAAGCACTCTACCAACTGAACTATATCCCCAGCCCCTCCATAGTACCATTTTAATACTTGAGTGACTCTTAGGGCTACCACCTGCCTTAAATCTGTTTTTCACATTTTCAGAAATAATCACTGTTTAACAAATTTATGTATCTAATTCAGGGTTCACATGGAGCTTTTTTAAAAAAATATTTATTTATTATTTGTCTTAGTTGTACACAATGTCTTTATTTTTACATGGTGCTGAGGATCAAACCGGGCCATGCACGTGCTAGGTGAGCCCTCTACAGCTCAAAAGAAAATACAAGCCGGGTGCGGTGGCGCACGCCTGTAATCCCAGCACTTGGGAGGCTGAGGCAGGAGGATCGCGAGTTCAAAGCCAGCCTCAGCAATCGCAAGGCACTTAGCAACTCAGTGAGACCCTGTCTCTAATAAAATACAAAAAAGGGCTGGGGATGTGGCCCAGTGGTCCAGTGCCCCTGAGTTCAATCCCCGGTACCAAAAAAAAAAAAAAAAAAAAAAAAAAAAAAAAAAAAATACAACCACAGCCACAATCCCAGACCCCATTTGGAGCTTATTAATTAATGTCTCCATGGCAGTATATCAGCTGGCAACCAGAAAATTTTTCCTAGGCCATGAGACTAGACAGTCCATGATTCCATTAACTAAACTTGGAGTGAAGTGGTTAATAAAGAAAAGAGTGGGGCTGGGGATATAGTTGGTAGAGTGCTTGCCTTGTGTGCACTAAGGCCATGGGTTCAGTCCCTAGCAGCACAAAAAAAAGAAGAAAAAAAAAGTAGTAAATAAGGAATTTTTTTTTTTTTTTTTTTTTTTTTTTTTTTGTGGTACTGAGGATTGAACTCAGGGGCACTCGACCACTGGGCCACAACCCCAGCCCTTTTTTTTTTTTTTTTTTTGTATTTTATTTAGAGACAGGGTCTCACTGAGTTGCTAAGTGCCTTGCCATTGCTGAGGATGGCTTTGAACTCACGATCCTCCTGCCTCAGCCTCCCAAAGTACTGGGATTACAGGCGTGCGCCACCGCGCCTGGCTTAAGGAAATATTTTTTAAAATTAAATAAGATGGTCAGGGATGTAGCTCAGTAGAGCTCCTCTGGGTTTAATCCCCAGTATCACAAAAACAAAACAAACAAAGTAACAAATAAAACAAAACAAATACAAAAGTGGACAAAAGAGCTTGTCTAGTAAGCTTCTTTGTGTTAAAAATGTGAAAAGGTCTATGTAGTTATTTACCTGTTAGGAATCAACTACTTGAAAGGATAAATAAGAACACTAGAACATAGACTGCCTTCAGAATAGGGGAATCGGGTAGCTTGGGAATGTGGAAAGAAGGTTAAACTGTAAACTCATAACTTTTGAATTTTGTGTCTTTTAAACTTCGAACCATGTAAATATATTACCTAGTCACAAAATAAACAAGTTTTTTTTTCCCCCTTAAGGATGAGGTTTTTTTTATTTGTTTGTTTCACATGAGGTCTCACTATATTGCCCAAGCTGATCTTGAATTAGTCAGCTCAGTTGATCCTCTTGCCTCTGCCTGCTTAGTGGGACATGTTGGTACAAGCTCAGATGCCCAGCTAAAGGATGAGATTTAAAAAAAAATAATAAATTTTTTAAAAAGTGTGTATACACACACACACACACACACACACACACATATGGTTTGCACTCGGCAGTTTTACATATCAATCCTAGAGAAACACAGAGGGGCCCAAACAGGCATGTATGTGGATATTCCCTGTTGTGTTATCTGTAGTTAACCCTAACCCTAACCCTGTTGTGTTATCTGTTATATTAGAAGTCACCTAGGTGGCCAATAGAAGAGAAAAATTAAGTTCTGACCCATCCACATCTAGAATACTATGCATCAAAGTGACGCTAACTCTACTGGAAGATGTTAAAAAGACTTCTAAGGGAGACTGTAAAAAAACAAAAACCAAAAACATATCATAGAATAATATGTATGATCCAGTTTGTTTTTTCTTTTTCTTTTTTTTTTTTTTTTTAAACTTTTATTGCACAATTTCTATGTGGTGCAGAAAAAGACCTGAAAGGATATATCTCAAGCCAATTCCCAGCCCCTGAGAACTATGGTAGTGTGATTCAAGCCAATTACTGAGGGAGGGGAGGGATTAAAAAATACTAGCTCCCTAGACAGAGTGCTTTATGTGAATTATCTTCTTTTACCTACCCAACTAGGTAGGTCCTAATATTATCCCTTTTGTATATTTGAAGAAAGTGCAGCTGAGAGAAGTTAAGTAACTTACATAAGTCATACTTTGAACCCCAGATTTAAATTTGATTACTCTAGCATGCTGCGCTTTTACTTTATATATGTCTGTAGGTCAATTTTAAGTATTGAAGAAAATAAAATAAAGCAAAAGAGATGTGGTCTCTGAGCCAAAAGATCATCCCTCAGTCTGGTAGGGCCAGGCAATGGGCAGTGGGATTGGAGAAGGGTGGTCAGGTTGTGGGGAGGCTCTAGGACTTACATCTGAGGAACTGGGCTCCTGTGTGGTCCTCAGCAACACGCCTTCTGCTAGGGCCCGGTCCACAGCCTGCCGGGCCAACTCTTCTAGCTGCTGCTCATCCTGCAAGAGGCTCCCCCAGCTGGTGGCCATCCCAACCTGTGACAGAGAGCTTAGTAACACATGGCCTGGGGCCCATCAACCACCAAAACACCACACCATAGGACCCTGGTTGGGTCCCCTGAAAAGACATTGTGGTACAGAGGAATGAACACTGGCTAGTCCCAGCTCTTAGCTTCCATATGCACAAAACAGCTTGACAAAGTATTTCCACAGCCATTCTCTCTTTTGATTTCTAATACAGCAATGGCATTATTGTCACAGTAAGGAAACGGAGGCTTTGAAAAGTGAAATGCATTGCCCTAGGTACTGACTAGGGCATGGTTCAAGTCTAGGTAAAGCCTAGACTTGAAGCAGGTCCCTGGACTCCCAGCCCAATAGTCTTCACTGGAGAAAGAAGCACTAATGTTATATGTGATTGGGACAAGTTCCTTCCCTTCCTAGAGATACAGATTCCCTCTCTGTGAAACAAGGGGCATGGGAGAAGTCAGTTGTTTCCAAAAGTGGATGAACATTCTAGGTTGCTTGGAGAAAATACATATATTCTGGGACCCTACTCCAGAGATTCTGATTCAAAGAGGTCCAAGAGGAGGAAGAGGTTGAGGCTTGTATTTTTTGTGAGTCTTCCTGGGATGGGGACCATTATAGCAGACTAATTTCCCTTCTTATTCCAACAACCCATGTTAGCAGATCTCAAATAATTACATAGGAGGCAGGGAAGAAGCCTTTTGTGAAATACCATGAAGTACAGAGAAGGCGAACTCCCTCATACTAACCAGAAGCAAACATACTAGCAGAAAACAATTACATTCTATGTATGGATATCTATGATCACAGCATTTAACAAGAAAAAAATATATTTTTTTTAAAAATATCTTACTTTTTTTTTTTTAAGATAAAACATTTTTTGAGAAATCACCAGGTACAGTGGCACATGCCTGTAATCCCAGCTACTCAGGAGGCTGAGGCAGGAGGATCACAAGTTTGAGGCCAGCCTGGGCAACTTAGCAAGACCCTGTCTCAAAATAAAAAGGGGTGGGGATGCAGCTCAATGGTAAAGTGTCCTGGGTTCAATCTCCAGTATCAAATTGAAAAACAAACAAACACCAAAAAGCAGAAACCCAAGTGCCTAGCATAATAGGAGAAATCTGACTGGTTGCCCAAAGACACACAGAAGTATACCAACTCACACCTTGCTACTCATTCATTTGACATCAGCCTCAGGAATTTAGAAAGACCTAGATAAAAAATGGGAATGCCAGTCATTAATTTTGTTCTGACCTACTGTCACTTAATTTTTTGAGAGCAGAACATGTCTGCCCAACTCAGTAGTTCCCAGGAAGAGAGAATCAGTGAATGAAAGGTAACCTTCATCACATTCAGCTCTGCTCCTATCTTCTCATGACAGAGCTAGTGTTAGGCCAATTATGCAAGTCTGCTGGCTTCAGCACAATGTTTTGAAAGAATGAGCATGTGATCTCAAAAGAGTCCTGATGACACCCCTGTTGGGTGACAGATGACAATAGTCATAGTAAAGAACAAGGCCCTGGAGTCAGTCAGACCTGGGTTTGAGTACACAATTTTATTTCCCTTATAAGTAACTTCACCACGTGGATTAAATGAGAAAAATTTGTGTAAAGTTTCTCAGCAGTGTTTGGTGCTTGTGTTATTTTATTTTCTGTTACTATAATGAAATACCTGAGGCTGGATAACTTTATAAAGAGCTTTATTTATGTCCTTGGAGATTCAAGGACATGGCAGTGGCTTTGCTGAGGCCCTCATGCAGATAGCTTTACAAAGGCAGGAATGCAACTGAGAGGAAGCCAAAGAGAGTGACTCAGGGGTTAGCCTCACTCTTTTCTGGTACTGGGGATTGAACCCAGGGGCACTTTATCACTGAGCCACATCTCCAGCCCTTTTAATTTTTTATTTTGAGACAGGGTCTCACTAAATTCCTGAGGCTTGCCTCAAACTTGTAATCCTCCTGCCTCAGCCTCCTGAGTTGCTGGGACTACAAGCACTGTGCCCTGCCAGTCTTACTCTTTTTACTTTTGCAGTACTGGGGATTTAATACAGGACCTTGCACATGTTATGAGCTATATCCCAAGTCCTTTTTGCTTTTTGATATAAGCGTCTCACTAAATTGTCCAGGCTGGCCTCAAAATTTGTGATCCTCCTTCCCCGTCTCCTGAATAGTTGGGATTTCAAGCACATACCACCACACTCAGCTAGGCTCACTCTTATAACAACTCACTCCCTTGAGAACTAACTCTGGATCCCACAAATACTATCTTAATTCCTTCCAAAAGCGGTACCCCAATGACATAGGACTAGATCCCACCTTTAAAAAAAAATTTTTTTTAGCTGTAGATGGATACAATATCTTTATTTATTTTTTATGTGGTGCTGAGGATCTAACCCAGCACCTCACACGTGCTAGGCAAGGGCTCTTTTTTTCTCATTCTATAGTCTCCACCCTTGTGTCTTATTTCCGTTTTGCTGATGATGTTCAAATCTATATTTTCACAGCAGTACTTTCCTGATGGTCAAAGTCAAATATCCAACTGCTTCCTGGAAGTCAGCACACAACCAGAGTAGAAATTTTGTTGTCTCAACAAAAATCTGCTTCTCTGATGAACCTCACCCAGGCACCCAAGCCTCGCGTGTACTTCTCTCCATTCTACTCCAACCCTGTGGATTTTGCTGCCTAAATAGTTTTTAATTCTTCCATGTCTATCTCCACTGTTAGTAGAAGAGCTCCTCCCACCGTCTTCTCTTCCCTGGGCATTAAACAGATTTCAGAATGAAGCATCTTCAGGATGCACCAACCTCGCTCCCTGTTCCAGGCCTTGCCAGGTGCTGTTTTCTCTTGGGAACATTCCCCACCACTCCTGATTTAGTTTTGGTAGCTCTCCCTGTTCTTCTCTGTCCAGGGCTTCTACAGTCCATTGATTTTCTCGGTGCCACAGCAAATGCATTTGTCTTGATTACGTTTCTAGCTGATGCTAACGCTTAGAACTGTATTCAAAGAACCTTAAATAAGTCAATCACCAAAACACTGAAAACGCACACAAGGAAAGCCGGTCGGACTTTATCACCAGGGCGGGGCCCGTGCCTGCCCAGAGCTCGGGGCAAAGACACGTTCTCCCATCTAAGCTTGCCCTGGACGGGCCGGCTCGCTCCGACCAAGGACAAAGTTTGGTTCCAATCGCTCCCAGTATTTTGTTTTGTTTTTCATTATTTCCTTTAAACTCTGATTCTAGTCTCAGTGGCTCTGTGTCCCCGACACCCGCCCGATCTGGAAAATCTGGGATCAACGTGCGTTAGCCCAACCCCCTTCACTGGACACAAGTTTCCCAGCTCCTGAGATGGGTTTGAGCTACAAGATCTCCAGGCCTCTGCGTTCCGATAGCTCGCCAGACCCCTCCCTCACAGCTTTCCTCCTGAGGAAATATGACCCTTGCCAGCCGCCGTTGCCGAGCCCCAACCTACTAGTTCGTGGTCCCGCCGCGCACCGCACTCCGGGAACTCGCGCCGTTACCCAGACTCAGGGGGGCGGGGTCTCGGTGCGGCCCGGTGCGCTTGCGCGGACCGCCCCCATTAGGCTTAAAGAGTAGGGCGGGGAAGAGACGTGTGTCGGTGGAGGTGGACGGCGGCCGGGAAGGGGCAGTCCGTGTGAGGGCGATCTTAGTTTTAAGGGTGCGTCTGTTGCACCCAGGCGGACCCGGACTTGGGAAGTACGGGAGGGGTCAGGCTGGGTCGGCGGGGTGCTGCGGGTATGCTTAGTTCATAGAGCGTCAGAACTGTCGACGTCCAGTGTAAGATGGGAAAACTAATGTTCAGGTGGGACACGACCTCAGGGACAGACGGGTGATAGGGGCGGGGGTGGGTGTGGTAATAGTCTTAGGGGCAGGGACGGGCGCAGGGTCGTGTAGCTTGTTAGGCGCTGAGCCAGCATTGGAACCCAGGTTATTTTCCAAGACCAATCAAATCCCAGAAAAACCCACCTGATTTTTCTCACCTTTGGTAGCAGTAGGGCAAGCCTTAAAAGAAAAAGGAAAGCATTTTCGTGGAATTTTGAAGTTAGGAGGGTTCGAGGGTGACCCAGTGTTTCTCAAACTCTTCAGATGCCCCTCGTATCAGGATCTGGGAAAGTTTGGGGTTTTTTATTTTTTACTTTTTTTTTTTTTTTTAATATATGGATTCATGATTCTACCTCCACCTTACTCCTGGCAGCCCCCAACGTCATAACTGTTTCTTTTCCCTAGGTTATAAGAGGATTGTTTGCAATTTGAAGCACCTAATGAGAATTTTAGTTAATGTAAACAAAATGTATCAGTCCAAGCCCTAGGGATTATACATGAATAAAACACAGCCCCTGTTTTCAATCCGATTAAGAAGGTAGACAGTCAATAGTACTTTTCTGGAAGATTTAAGGAAGGCTCTTCAGATCTTGAAGAATGGGTAGGAATGTGATGGGGTGGAGGTAAGAGGCTGGGTATTCCAGGTAGCAAAAACAAAAACAGCAAAGGCATATAATCCTGAGGCTTGTTGGGTTTGTTTTAGAGACAGGAGTTTGGTGTAGGTAATGAGGACGATCTGGCTGTTAGAGACTATCCTGGAGAGGTAGCTTTGGATACCACCTCAAGGTGTTTGGTGGTTATCCAGTGGACAGGTGTGGGAGGGTTTTTTTTTTTTTTTTTTTTTTTTTTTTTTTTTTTTGGTACTGGGATTGAACTCAGGGACACTCGGCCACTAGGCCACATCCCCAGCCCTTTTTTTTTTTTTTTTTTTTTTTTTTTTTTGTATTTTATTAGAGACAGGGTCTCACTGAGTTTCTAAGTGCCTCACCATTGCTGAGGCTGGCTTTGAACTCGCAATCCTCCTGTCTCAGCCTCCCAAGTGCTGGGATTACAGGCATGCCGCCACCACACCCGGCTGTGGGAGGGTTTTAAGCAGGGGAGAGGCATGGTAGTCAGTTTTGTATATTAGGCATTGGTTACAGTGTGGCAAATGGTTTGAAAGTGGGGAGACTAGGGCTACAGCTGTCAGGCAATAAATGTGAGCCAGGCAGTGGCTGTGGAGATGGAGAAAAGGAGAGGACAGATAGAAAATTTGGAGGGAAAACTATGACTGATTATAAATCAGTGGTCCAACTTAGAGTCCAATATCCTTCTAACTCCTTAGAGAAAACATGGACAGTCTCTTGACTACAGAACCGGCTGAGCCCACCAGTATTCTTGTGTGGATGGGAGCAGGTGTGGGGTGGTCTATTTATTGCCAGAACAGTGTTTCTTGATGTCTTTTTTTGGTCTGCTTCTGTACCTCAGGGGATATGAAGTAGCATTATTGTAATAGTTCTCAAATGGCAGGGGGGAAAAGGCCACTGTATTAACCAGATACAAAAAGAAGTTATTTCTAGCACAGTATGAATGTAAAAATTTAAAAATGTAACCTAGGGTTTTCTGTGCAGGTTCCCCACTTCCAAGATGGGTGCTCAGTGACATGTATTGTGTATCTATCTGTTGGTGAGATTTAGGGAGGACTCCAGACCTTAACAGTCCTTTGGTTGAATTCCCTCATATTGTGACAGGAAAGGCTGCTTAATTCTCGTTTTGTAGGTGTGGCAGCTGAACCTCAGAAGTTAAGTGACTTGTTCAAAGTGACAGTTTGTGATGGGACTAGGTCTTTTCAGCAGGGCTTTACCTTTCTTGCTCCCTCTGCCTACATGCTTTGCCCCTACAACTGGCATGACTTGTTCCTTGTCTTTCAGATGTTTTCTCCTTAGATGGCACCTCACCCCACCCCACTAATATGTATCACATAATCCTGTGAGTGTTCTTCCTAATAGCAATTAGTACCTGAAATTATTACTTTTATTTGTCTGTTGTTTCCCTCTACTGAAATGTGAGCATCAAAATTGGGCCAATATCAGTCTTGTTCACCACTTTACCTCCCAGCACCTGAAATGGTTCCTGCCATGTAGTAGATACTCAATAACATTTGATGAATGATGGAAATAGGTTAGGAAGGGAGGAAGAGTGGACACTATGTTTATTGAGAATTTAGGATGTTTCAGGTACTTCTCACAAATTATCTCATTTAATGCCCTCAGTCTTTCAAGGTAAATACTATTTTCTCCGTTGAGTGGATAAAAAAAACATACTAAGTGAGGCCAAGTGGTTTGTTAATTTTGATGCTTAGATTCCTTTGAGAATCTTAATTAGACACAAATTTTTGCATGTACCATGTAGAGGAATCCACAGATCTTCTCAGACCCTCTTGGGAATCTCAGATCAAGAAACTCAGGATGAGGGAAGTTACCTAGGGTCTTTCTGCCACCAAGCCTTTGCTGGGTCCTTACTCCATGGCAAGGATGGATTCCATTTACTGGACTACAGGGAACCTGTAGATTCTGGAGCAGAGGGAGATGACGATGCACTGAGCCTTTGGTATCTCAGATCTGGGTTTAAATCCTCACTCCACAACCTAACACTGTGATTATGGGCAAGTCATCTCACTTCTGAATCTTATTTGCCTCATTTTCAAAATGGAATCTGTTTTTTCCTAATGTTAACTACTTTTCATTGATCTGGTCATTAAGTGCCATGTACTTGACTAATGACTTTGTAGTCATTACATCATGTTTAGCCACAACCCTAGGTAAGGTCAGTAGTCTTATGGTGTGTATATGTCTCTCTTTCTCTCTCTTTCTTTTTTTTTTTTTTTTTTTTGGTACTGAGAATTAAACCCAAGGGCACTTTACCACTGAGCCACATCCCCAAACCTTTATTTAATTTTTTTTATTTTAATTTTGAGTCAGGGTCTTGCTAAATTGTGGAGCTAGCCTTGAACTTGGATTACAGACATATGCCACTGCTCCCAACTGTGGCCTCCATTTTACAGTGAGAGAAGTGGAGGCTTGAAGAGGTGTCCTGACTTGCTAGATAAGACTTCTTGACCCCATTAGACATTTGTTTCCCCCACCCACCTACCTTAGGATGTCCATGAACTCAGGCTTTCCCAAGCTGACTATTGAATTCATTGAAGTCTCTGTTCTGGAGTTTGTGGGAATATTGGAGTATAAATTAGGTGAGAAAAAAAAATACAAGGAGAGCTGCATTGCAGTGTGAATGGAGTCCTGTCCCTTAACTCTGTGCCTTGCCTTTGTTCTTGTGAGGGCCTCTTTCCAAGTCTAGACTGGGCCTTTTGATTGGGACACCTCCCATGCCCAATGTCTGCATTGCACGTGTTCTGCATCTGTGCACATGCCTGTTGTCTCTTTTTAGCAGTGACAACACCCTGCCTGGCATCATTATTTATGAGACTATCTCCCCAGCTGGCTGGGGGCCACTGTTTTGGCCATTCAGAGTGGAATTCCTCTGCCTTCTGTCCCCTAGCATAGACTGGCTCTGTGGTGCTGCTCAGGAAATGCCTGTGGAATCAAAGTGAGGACTCTCCCATGTGTTGAAAGGATTTACTGTGTGCCAGGCCTGTCCTGACACTTTATATGTGCTATCTCATTTACACTCCTGCAGTGCTGGGAGGGAGAAGTTACTGTTCCTATTTTACTGAGAAGACACAGATTTTGAGACTTGGACTTTGTCTTGGGCCCACTCACAGTGACTGATGGCACCAGGACTGGCTCTGGGGCGGCACTCTCGTCGTGCATGACGAACTCATGGAGGGACTGTAGGGCTGACAAAGGGGACACACACATTTAGGGCACAGGATCCTCAGAGACCTTCTACTTATAAGCTTCTAATCTAGATCTCGTTTTTTTGTGTGTGTGTGAGCAAAGAGAAGCCCAGAAGTAAAATGGCTTGCTTATACCATTTTCTCTACCTGCTACTTCTCCACTTACTTTTGGATGGGATGGAAACTGGTTTTACTCTTCACTGTACCACCCATGTAGTTTAGTCTTAATCTAGGTCTACACTCAGTAAATATTTCTAAATTTTATTATGATAACATTGAGAAAGATATTAATGTTAATGAACACCCACATACCTACAATATAGATTATGAAATAAAACATTGCTAATATAGTACTCCCCTCTTATTTGTGGGTGATATATCTCAAGACCCCCAGCAGACGCCTGAAACCACAAATAGTACCAAACTCTTTAAACTGTGTTTTTCCTGTATGTACATATTTATGATAAAATTTATAAGTTAGGCACAGTAAGAGATTAACAATGGTAAGTAATAATGGAGAAATTCTAACAATGTATTGTAATAAAAGTTATTTAAAACTTATGAATTGTTATTTTAAAAAATATCTGTTCAATATTTTCAGATCACTGTTGACTACATGTAACTAAAACCATGAAAAGTGAAGCCCTGGCTAAGAGGGGGACAACTGTGTAACTGAAGGTCCACGTGTGCCCCACCCTACCAGACTGACCTCCCTGTATCCCCAGGTAATGACTCTCCTGAATTTGGTGTTTATTATCCCCATGCAACTTTGTTTCTTTTGTTTATGTGGTAGCTTGAGATCAAATTTGTGGCCTTGTGAATGCTAAGTACACATTTTACCCCAGGGATAGGTGCCCAGTCTCCTATGCAAGTTTTTTTTTCTAATTTTTTTTTATTTGCTTTTAGTTGTACACAATGCGTTTATTTTTATGTGGTGCTGAGGATCGAACCTGGGCCGCGCACGTGCTAGGCGGGTGCTCTACCGCTGAGCCACATCCCCAGCCCCTCCTATGCAACTTTTTATTGAGATATAACTCATACCATAAATTAATCCTTTTAAGACATACAATTCATGTGTGGTATTTTATTAGAGACAGGGTCTCACTGAGTTGCTAAGTGCCTCGCCATTGCAGAGGCTGGCTTTGAACTTGCGATCCTCCTGCCTCGGCCTCCCAAGTGCTGGGATTACAGGTGTGTGCCACCACGCCCAGCTGTGTTTTCAGTACTCCTGAGTAGCTACCTAGAAGTGGAATTTCTGGGTTATATGGTAACTGTATGTTTAACTTTTTAAGGAATTTCTAACTGTTTTCCAAAATGGCTACATGTGTCAGTTTCTTTTTTTACATATTTACCAGTACTTGTCTGTCTAATTATGGTTATCCTAGTTGGTGTGAAGTGGCATCTTAGTTTGTGTTTGTTTTTTCATTTTTTTGTGGTGCCAGGAATTAAACCCAGGGCCTTGTGCATGTGAGTTAAGCACTCTACCAACTGAGCTGTATCCCCAGTCCCTATTGTGTCTTTTTTAAAATATATTTTTAATTGTTGATGGACCTTTATTTTAATTATTTATTTATATACAGTGCTGAAAATCGAACCCAGTCCCTCACACATGCTAGTCAAGTGCTCTACCACTGAGCTACAACCACAGCCTTTATTGTGGTTTTGATTTGCATTTTGCTAATGATTAACGATGTGGAGCATCTCTTCATGTGTTTATTGACCATTTGTGTATCTTCCTTAGAGAAATGCCTATTTCAAATCTCTTGTCCATTTAAAAAATTTAAAAGCCCTTTATATTATATTTTAGGTACTAGATTTTTATTAGATATGTGATTTGCAAACAGTCTTTCCCTTTCTATAGTTGTCTTTCCAGTTGTGTCTTTTGAAGCACAAATGTTTTTAAATTTTGATGAAATCCAGTTTATCTAGTTTTTTCTTTGGTTGGTTGTGCTTTGCATGTCATATCTAAGAAACCATTGCCTAATCCAAGGACAAAGGTTTACACTAACTAGGTTTTTTTTTTTTTTTTTTTTTTTTTTTTTTTGTGGTACCGGGGATTGAACTCAGGGGCACTTGACCACTGGGCCACATCCCCAGCCCTTTTTTGTGTTTTTATTAGAGACAGGGTCTCACTGAGTTGCTAAGTGCCTCGCCATTGCTGAGGCTGGCTTTGAACTCGCGATCTTCCTGCCTCAGCCTCCCAAAGTGCTGGGATTACAGGCGTGCGCCACCACGCCCAGCTTACACTAACTAGGTTTTCTTCTAGGATTTTTATAGTTTTGATTCATATTTACATCTTATTTCAAATTAATTTTTATATGACATGAGTTAGGTCTTGTGCTTCTTTTTATTCCTTTACTAGGTATGTTTCTAAATAATATATGATACTGTTTTTCAAGGTGTTTGAACTTTGTTTTTTTTATAAATGTAGATGGAAATTTTATGATGATACTGTTTTTCCAAATATCCTTTTACCCAATTGTTAAATGACTTTGTTCAAAATAAAAGTGAGCAAGCTGGGCGCAGTGGTGCACGCCTGTAATGCCAGCACTTGGAAGGCTGAGGCAGGAGGATCACGAGTTCAAAGCCAGCCTCAACAATGGCGAGGCACGTAGCAACTTAATGAGACCCTGTCTCTAATAAAATACAAAAAAGGGCTGGGGATGTGGCCGAGTGGTCAAGTGCCCCTGAGTTCAATCCCCGGTACCAAATAAATGAATAAATAAATAAAATAAAAATTTAAAAAATTGAGCAAACAGATTGAAAAACTAGGTCTGGCTCAATTTTTAAAAAATTTAATTTAATTTAATTTTTCCTCTTCTTATTGGTGCACTATAATTATACATAACAGTAAGATTTGTTATAATATATTCATACATGCACACAATACAATAGTATTTTTTTTTTTTGTGGTACCGGGGATTGAACTCAGGGGCACTTGACCACTGGGCCACATCCCCAGCCCTTTTTTTGTATTTTTTATTAGAGACAGGGTCTCACTGAGTTGCTAAGTGCCTCGCCATTGCTGAGGCTGGCTTTGAACTCGCGATCTTCCTGCCTCAGCCTCCCAAAGTGCTGGGATTACAGGCGTGCACCACCGCGCGCGGCAATACAATAGTATATTTTGATCAATTTAATTCCCAGTACCTTCCCTTTCCCTCCCATTCCTCCCCCTGATCCCCTTCTTCTATTCTACTGGTCTCCCTTCTATTTTTGTTTGTTAATTTGTTTTAACTATACATGACAGTAGAATGCATTTTGACACATTGTACATAAATGGTACACAACTTCTCATTCCTCTGGCTGTACATGGTGCAGAATCACACCAGTAGTGTAATTATAAATGTATATAGGGTAATAATGTCTGTCTCATTCTACTGTCCTTCTCATCCCCACAGCCCCACCTCCCCTCACTGCCCTCTGCATAATCCAAAATTCTTTCATTCTTCCCTAATCCCCACCCCACTATGGATCAGCATCCACTTATCAGAGAAAACATTTGGCCTTTGGTTTTGGGGGGATTGGCTTATTTCACTTAGCATCATGTTCTATAGTTCCATCCATTTACCTGAAAATGCCATGATTTTATTTTTCTTTAAGGCTGAGTAATATTCCATTGTGTATATGTACCACATTTTCTTTATCCATTCATCTGTTGAAGGGCACCTAGGTTGGTTCCATAGTTTCATTGATGTGGCTGTGTCACTGTAGTAGGCTGATTTTAAGTCCTTTAGGTATAAACTGAGGAGAGGGATAGTTGGGTCAAATGGTGGTTCCATTCCAAGTTTTCTGAGGACTCTTCATACTGCTTTGCAGAGTGGTTACACCAATTTGCAGTCCTACCAGCAATGTATGAGTGTACCTTTTCCCCCACATCCTCACCAACACTTATTATTGCTTGTATTCTTGATAATTACCATTCTGACTAGAGTGAGATGAAATCTTAGTTTTGACTTGCATTTCTGTAATTGCTAGAGATGATGAACATTTTTCATGTTTGTTGATCAGTTGTATTTCTTCTTCTGTGAAGTGTCTGTTCAGTTCCTTAGCCCATTTATTGATTGGGTTTTTTTTAATATTTATTTATTTGTCTTAGTTGTACACAATGTATTTATTTTACGTGGTGCTGAGGATCGAACCCGGGCTGTGCACGTGCTAGGCAAGTGCTGTACCGCTAAGCCACAACCCCAGCCTGGGTTATTTGTTTTTGTTTTTTTTTTTTTAGTTCTTTATATATCCTGGAGATTGGTGCTCTAACTGAGGTGTGTGTGGTAAAGATTTTTTCCCATTCTGTAGGCTGTCTCTTCACATTATTGTTTCCTTTGCTGAGAAGAAACTTCTTAGTTTGAATCTATCCCATTGATTGATTCTTAAGTTTTGGACTTTAAGTGATAACATATCGCATGTATGTTTGTGCAGCTTGCTTTTCTCATTTAGTGCTAGGTTGGGAGTCATTCCTGTTGTAAGGGTAATTGCAGTTCATGCATTTTCACTGCTCTATAGGTCTCATTGCATAAAAGCACCACATTTTGTCTCTCCATTCTCCTATGAATGGTCTTTTGAGTTTTCTCTAATATTTTTTTCCATTGCACATGGCACAGACTAGTGGCTACCTCTTTAAATGTTG
This sequence comes from Tamias sibiricus, assembly GCA_025594165.1. Lineage (NCBI taxonomy): Eukaryota > Metazoa > Chordata > Mammalia > Rodentia > Sciuridae > Tamias > Tamias sibiricus. The sequence continues at coordinate 173,808,477 of CM046659.1, read as the reverse complement.
AAGGTCATGAGCAATTTGCTAGATAATATAAATTTTTCTCCAAAGTTTTTTGTTTTTCTTTCTTTTTACCAATTTTTATTCCTGTCAGCAATGTGCTAGAATTGCCCTAGTTCTACATCTTCACCAAGATATAGAATTTTCAGGAGTTTGAATTTTTGTTTTGTTTTATTTTTGCCAGTCTAGTGATTGTGAAATGATTTCATTGTGATTTCACATACTAATAGCAAAACTTATTTTTCATTAAATATTTGCATGGTTGGGTACAATGATGCTTGAAAGCAGAGTGTGCACGGCTCTTTAATGAGGAGATAACTCCGCCTGTGGTTGGAGGATGGCAGGGCTCTGGGCCCAGACTGTGTTGGCTATTTGAAGGGAGACCATGGAACTAGGGAATGTTGGGGCAGGTTGACAACTCTGTATGTAGGAGAGGGCAATTATCATCTTGAAACTAGTGAAGGCAGAGGATAAAGTCCTGCCCTTCCATCTCTCTGAACTTTCACCAAGAGGGGAAGGGGCTGCAGAGATAGCAAGGCCAGAAGCGAATTGCCTTAGGATGAGAATGGGGGCCCACAGTCTTAGAAATGACCCTTTTCCTTCTCATGATCTTGGTGTTGGTGGATCATGCACTTTTCTTGTTTATTCTACTGAGTTTGGAGATGACAATGGTAAGAAAAGAAAAGTAATGATCATCTACTAAATACTTATTATGTGCTATGTGCTAGCCATTGTGCTTGTTTTTTAATAAAATATGTATTAACCTCATTTAATTCCAAATGGGACAGGTGCTATCTCAAAGGAACAATCACTGAGGATTTACACGCAGATAGTCAGACTCTAGAGCTCTTAATCATCATGCTGTATTGTTAGCTTGGCTCCAGCTGAGCCCAGGAGAGGAAAGAAGGGAGAGCTTTGCCCAGGCTGGGTGGAAGATAAATAGGGGTCTTACATGGAGGAAACAGCAGGAAGCAGAGTGAGAGGCTCATGGAGAAGATGATTATTAAGAGCAGTTGCCCCACCCCAGCAGACATGGCCTGTTCAGTGAACACACTCATGGCTATCTCTGTACCCAGGCCCATCCTGGCTGCTGGGGTGCCAGAGTGCATCTGCCTACTCCTAATTCTTTTTTTTTTTTTTTTTTTATTTTTTTAAATTGTAGATGGACATAATACCTGTATTTTCTTTATTTTTATGTGGTGCTGAGGATCAAACTCAGTGCCTCACATGTGCTAACCTTGAGCTACAACCCAGCCCTGCCTTCTCCTAATTCTTAAGAAATACCTGATCTTTTTTTTTTTTTTTTTTTTTTTTTTGGTACTGAAAATTGAACTCAGGGGTACTTGACCACTGGGCAACATCCTCAGCCTTTTTTTTTTTTTTTTTTTTTTTTTTGTATTTTTATTAGAGACAGGGTCTCACTGAGTTGCTAAGTGCCTCACCATTGCTGAGGTTGGCTTTGAACTCGTGTTCCTCCTGCCTCAGCCTCCCAAGTGCTGGGATTACAGGCATGCACCACTGAGCCTGGCTAAGAAATACCTAATCTTGTAGTGGAGACAGATGATAAATAAGCAAGCCAAGTAATAAATGTAATAAATTTAAATATCAAGATATGTCATATAGAGGGGGATAAGAGAACATTTAGAGAAAGGACTTAATTTAGCTAGCATCATCATGGTAGGTCCCTTTGAGGAGGTGACAACTGAGCTGAGACTTGAAGGGAAAGAAGGAGGCAGCCTTATCCTAGTTTAGGGAAAGAGGAGTCCATGTGGAGGGAATGGAAAATGCAAAGTCCCTGAGATAGAGAGGAGCTTATAAATAGTTTATAAGCTCCCAGAAGGCCAGTGTAACTGGAATAGAATGATTGAGAAGGTGGAGCTGCCCAAGATGAGGCTGGAAAGTTGTCAGGACAGGTCATGTTGGGGCTCTTAGCTGGGACCAACATACAGGTCTATAGCCTTCAAGTCTAAATAAAGTCCAAGGACTCCATGATGTTCTCTTCTTGCTTGTTCCTAAGGATTGGGTGTTGGCATACTTGGGAGTGTCTGAATTCCATTATCTGGTATGGGCAGGGTGAGGCAGGTAAAGACCATTTTTGGCAAATGTCCTTAGAAAGTTGGAACGAGAACTTGGAAGCTGTGGCCCACCTGCTTCTCCAGGTATGTTTGGAGTGGGGGATGGCATCAGTGGCCAAGGACACTGGTGAGAAGGCAGCACCTCAGACTTTGGCTGGGGTTGTGGCTCAGCAGTAGAGTGCTCGCCTAGCACATGCATGGTCCAGGTTCGCTCCTCAGCCCCATGTACAAATAAAGGCATCGTGTACAACTAAAGCAAATAAGTAAATATTAAAAAAAAAAACAACTGAGGGCTATCCAAATACCCTTCAACACTTAAATAGTTAAACAAAGTGCCCTGCATCCATATCACAGATTGCTACACAGCAATAAAAAGGCACAAACTTGATATCAAGCAACAAATTGGATTAATCTCCAGGAAATTATGCTTAGTGGAAAAAAGTAGTCTCAAAAGATTGCATGCTGTATAATTTCATTTATGTCCCGTTTTGGATGACAATTTTAGAAATGGAGCATGTATTGGTGGTTGCCAGGGTTAAAGATGGTAGGGAGGTTGGTGCAATTATAAAAGGATAATATCCAGCATCTTGATGATGGTGGATCTACAACCTACACAGGTGATAAAACTAAAGAACTTAATGCATGTGCGTACACACACATGCATATTCATACACTAGTATATGTAAAACTCGGAACATCTGAATAAGATTGATAAATTATATCAGTATCAATTGATTATATCAATGATGATATTTTTCTATATATATATATTTTTTAAATATTTATTTATTTGCTTTAGCTATACACAATGGGTTTATTTGTATGTGGTGCTGAGGATCGAGCCCAGGCCGCGCACGTGCTAGGCGAGCGCTCTACCGCTGAGCCACAACCCCAGCCCTATATTCTTTTTTTAATATATATTTTTTAGTTGTAGTTGGACATAGCACCTTTATTTTATTTATTTATTTTTATGCGGTGCTGATGATTGAACCCAGCGCCTCACATGTGCTAGGTGAGAACTCTACTGCTGAGCCACAAACCCAGCCCCTATTTTTCTATATTCTTAAAACTGCATGTGAAAATACAGTTATCTCAATAGAAATTTCAATTAAGAGATAAAATTTGTGCTGGGGGTATAACTCAGTGGTATAGTGCTTGCCTAGCATGCACAAGGCCCTTGGTACAATCCTCAGTACTGCAACCAAAAAATAAAAAAAAGAAATAAAAATTAAGGTTTGAAGCGTTAGAGAGAACAGTAGAGATAATTGTAATAATAAAATTTTTAATCCATAAAAACTCTGAAGATTGTGCTTGAGGAGGACTCTTGTCCTTGATTTTACAGCTTCACAGAGAGATGAGCCATATGCCCAGAGATGAGGGAAGAAGCAAGTTACTTGGTATACTCAGGGTGGGGCTGGGGCACCATTAGACCTATCAGGTAGGTTCCCAGCTTAATATTTTGAGTGTCTCTGTGTCCTCAGCTCCCAAGCTGATTGACCAAGACAGCTAAGGGCAGAGCCATAACCCACCTCACCCTTACACTCCATTTCTAGTTGTTTTTTTTTTTTTTTTTTTTTTTACTACTGGGGATTGAACTCAGGGGCACTCAACCACTGGGCCACATCCCCAGCCCTTTTTTTTGTATTTTATTAGAGATAGGGTCTCACTGAGTTGCTAAGTGCCTTGCCATTGCTGAGGCTGGCTTTGAACTCGCAATCCTCCTGCCTCAGCCTCCCAAGTACTGGGATTACAGGCATGCGCCACCAAGCCCAGCTCCATTTCTAGTTTATCATTTACTGAAGAAAGGGGTTCTTCCCCCATTATTTGTTCCACCAGGTGGGGTTAAATGCTGCTTCTGGGGAGACCTTGTCATTTGTTATTTTATTTATTAAGTTTTTTGGTAGTACCAGAGATCGAACTCAGGGCCTTGCTCATGCTAGGCACATACTCTATCACTGAACTACATCCCCAGCCTTGTCATTTGTTATTAACTGACTGTGTTTTCATGCCCATCTTCCCTGCCAGTCTGAGGTTGCTAAACCTTAGGAGCAAGCCCAGCTCCAGGGTGGGGGACATCAGAGAGTATTTGTTGGGTTGAACTAAATGGGAAGCTGGGGCAAGTCCATCCTGATCTTGAGAACCCCAGGCAGGTCCTGAGCTTTGGCACAGGATTTGAGGGGTGGCATCACAGTGATTTTACAAGGTCCTAGGACTTCTTTCCCAGGTGTTGGGCCCACTAGGACCTCTCTTCCAGAATGTTGACTGCCCCAGGCACTGTCTCAAATTCCATCTGCAGAGTGGCAGACACAGGCTTTCCCCACCATAGACCCCAGGGTACACATGGCCACAGCATCATCTGTTCACACTGTTGACCTCTTACCATGGGCTAAGTACTGTTTCAGTTATTTCTCTCAATACTTTAAGGCAGGTATTCTTTGTACATTCATTTTACAGAGAAGGAACCCAAGGCTCAGAGAGGTAAAGCAACTTATTCAGGGCCCTTAGCTTGCAAATGGCAGAGCAAAGATTTGAGAAGCCCCTGCAGTTGCAAAGCTAAAAAAGAAACATTGTCTGCTCTTAAGGAGCTAATGATACTGTCATCATGGTGCTTATTGTAGATCAGGCATAGTCTCAGCTCTTTACATACATTATTTCATTAAATCTATTTAGTACCCCAGTGAGATGAGTTTATGCCCAATTTATGAGGGAAATTGAAGCTCCAAGAGGAAAAGCAATCTACTTAAGGTCACCTAGTGAGTTGGACAGTTAGACCTCTTCTACCACCTCTTCCCTGGACCTCCTGTTGTTGTCTTCCTCCAGCGCTGACCTTCTGGTGGCACTTCCCTGCTACTTTTTCTGCCCTCCCCTTGCCCTAGGCCCCCTGGCTCATCCATGTCCAGAGTAACCACTCTTTCATTCATATTCATAGTATAGCTTAGAGCCTGGTTTTGGGCAAAACTATCTGAATGGTGACCCTTGTGAATATATCTTCTTCCTTAGGATGTCCTATAGCCCTTCTTATCTCTCCCAGTTTCCTGGCAAGGGGAGTGTTGAGGGACCTGTCACCCAGGTGCTTACCTACTCATGGTGGCCTGATTGTGTGCAGCCCATGCACTGTAGAGGATAGAGCCAGCATGACACCCATATCAGGCAGGGAGCCCAGCACACAAAGGAGGTGGGGGTGGGGTTGGGCCTCTCAGGAATGGGTGGTTCTGGAAACATGAGCAGCAGCAACTGCTGGCATTATCTGGGCTCTAAGAATAGCTTGGGCTGAAGATTGGAGGCTGGGGCCAGGGAAGAGGATAGGAACCTGCATTCCCCTCTCCCCTTCTGCTTCTTGGCCTGGAAGCTGGGAAGCCTCTCTTCTGCCATACCATTTGTTCTGGGATAGTTTTGAATGGGCATACTTGTCCACCATTGGGCTGGAGGAAAGAGGGTACTCTCAGGGTTCAGACCCAGGCTGCCCCACCTGGGCTTGAATGCAGTTTACCCACACCTGGGACCAGCCCTCACCCAAGTCCCTCCCTACTGGTACAGAGTAGGGGCTTTTCTTTTTTATAATCAAGGATCATACTGGAAGTGACCTTTATTCAAGTAGCACACATTTAAAAAATAAGTCATACATACACTTGATTAAAAGGTTATGCAAGGGGAAAAAAGCTGGGGAGGCTGAGGCAGGAGGATCTCAAGTTCAAAGTCAGCCTCAGCAACTTAGTTAAGACCTTGTCTCAAAAAAATAAAAAGAAGCCGGGCGCGGTGGCGCACGCCTGTAATCCCAGCACTTTGGGAGGCTGAGGCAGGAGGATCGCGAGTTCAAAGCCAGCCTCAGCAATGGGGAAGCACTTAGCAACTCAGTGAGACCCTGTCTCTAAATAAAATACAAAAAGGTCTGGGGATGTGACCCAGTGGTCAAGTGCCCTTGAGTTCAATCCCCGGTACCACAAAAAAAAATAAAAAAAATAAAAAAAAAAAATAAAAAAAATAAAAAGAGCTGGGGATGTAGCTTAGTGGTAGAGTGCCCCTTGGGTTCAATGCCCAGTACTGAACAATAAAAATGTTTGGGGATCAGTGTCCCTCCCTTTCTTGGCTGTCCCTCTACCAATTACTATTACCAGCATCTTTTTCTTTCTCTTTCTTTCCCTCTCCCTCCCTACCCTTATCTCCCCTGACTCCCAACTCCCCTTCTCTCCTCATCTCTCTCCTTCTACTCCTCTCCCTCATTTCCCCTCTCTCCCTCTCCTCTCCTTCCTTCCCTCTTTTTTTCTTACCTAGATAATCTTGCTATGTTGTCCAGCTTGCCCTTGAATTAATGATCCTTTTGCCTCAGCCTCCTGCATAGCTGGGATTTCAGGTTTGCACTCCCATGGTGCCTACTCTGTTACCAGCATCTTGAGTGACTTCCAGAGGCAATCTGCCCATAGGTGAACATAAAAATACACAAATCTCTTTTTCCTTCTATTTTTACGCAGGTGATGGCATGTTCCATACATTCTTGTGCTCCTTGAGACCTCCCCACCCCAATGCTGGTGATCAAACCCAGGGCCTCACACATGCTAGGCAAGCACTCTTGTAGAACAGTTTCTACATACCCACCCCCTCACTTATTTTTCTTAATACTCTGTCTTGGAATTAGCAGTAATTTATTGAGTCTCCACTAGTGCCAGGCAATATTCTAAGTACTTGAGGTGTTTTAACACATATAATGTTCATCACAGCTCTGGAAGGTAGGTACTGCTTATGCATATTCATTGTTCAGAGATTAAGCAATTTTCCAAGATTTCATGGCTGGTAATTGTCAGAGCTGGGATTCACACCCAGGCAGTCTGACTTTGGATAAACTGTTCATCATCACTACTCTAGCCTGCCTCTGAAGCTTAAGTCATAAGAAGTGTATATGGAACACTTACCAGGTACCAGGCTCAGGCTAGGATTCAGCAGAGTATAAGAAAGACCAGGTCTCAGTTCTCATGGAACTGGCATCCCAGTGCCCATGAGTGTTAGCCAAGGCAGGAGGAGGGAAACCCACATGTCTGGTGTTTGGACACACACACCCTGTTTCCTTACCCATGAGTTCTGTAGTCAATAGCCTCTGAGTTCAGAGGCCTTAGAGCCAAGAGCTCAGAGTTTAGGTGGAAATATGGGGGTTCAGATCACCATGTAACCCTGGTGAGCCTTATCCCCTGCTCCCTGGGATCCGTTTCAGTAGGGCTGGTGGAGGGTGCATCTCTAATCCAGGGCCCAACCATTGTTTGAAGTTGGGAACAATTGAAGGGCAAGGGAGCTATAGATAGACCCACAGCTGCTGTCACCTGTCCCAGCCTGGGCACTGGGCCCAAGCATTGTCTACACTGGGGCACTCTATCACTGAGGGCCCCTGTGGGTGGGAGGTTGGCCCAGCTGAGCTCATCTCCAGAGACAGAGTCAGAAGCCAAGACAGAGAAATATAGAGTCTCAAGGGTAGAGAGAGACAAGTTAACACAGAAAGACTAAGACCCTTGAGAAATACAAGGGACTCCTACCAAATGCCAAAAGTGGAGTCTGTTTGGAGACCAAGGAAGAGACAGAGCTATTGAGACAATGAGAACCTAAGACAAAGGTTGAACTCACAGAAGCAGCAAATCAGAAACCTGGACCAGAACCAGTGCTGGGTCCAGAGCACCTCAGTCCAGTCCAGATCTTTGTGCCCATCCCTGTGGGATGGCTATATCTGTACATTTCTCTCTGGCAGGGCCACATCCCAGAACTCTTCAGGAGGTACCCTGAAGTCTTAGGGACCCTTGTAAGTGCTCCAAGGGGTCTTCAGAAACCAAAGGTCTAGTCATAGCTTTAATTCACTATGTGACCTTAGGCAAGGATCTGCTCTCCCTCTATGCCTCAGTTTCCCTGACTGTTCAATGACAGTTGGTTTGGGAGATTACTAAAGGGCCCTTTTGTCCTTTGGTGCTGTCAGGACATTTCCCCTCACATGTATAACCTCCCTCCTCTTATTGCAGCAGAGGCTATAGTCCCCTCCTTTCTTTGCCCTTTGTGGGGATGGGGGACAGCTGGTTTCCCACCCCTCCCCCCAGTAACCTTTCAGCCATAAATCCATCCTGAGGCGTCTCTCCTCCGGATAAACAGCCCTGATGCCTTTTGGCTGCCCTCATCCTATTTTCTGCTTGAAGCATCAGAGCTGGGGCCCACTCAAGCCCTTTGCAGCTGCCCAGGGCCCCATGAGGGGGACAGACCTGGGGCATGCAGGGGTCCAACCACCCCCAGGGTGCCAGGGTGGCGGGCCCCTCTTGGGGCCTCACCACCTTGCATGTGGACCATTATGGCAGCCTCCTCCTGAGTGAGTCTTCCTGCCACCGGTCTCGCCCCTTCAGTTCATCCTCCACACCAGCTGCCACAGGGATCTGATGAACACATAAATCTGACCACATAGTCTGATTCCCTTTCTCAGAGCTCTTTGATGAAGAAATAAATAAAAACGCCTTTGATGGTGACCCAACTCCTGCAGAGGAAAGCTCTAAATCCTAATGTGGCTTTTGAAGCCCTTCATGGTCTAGTCCCAATTGCTCCATCCAGTCTTGCCTCCCTTTATACCCCTGGGGACCCAGCCTCAGCCAGTGTGGCTGCTCAGGCCTACCTTTATTCCCTTCTGCCTTGGACTTTTGGCTCATGCTGTCCGTCCTGTCTCCCCTACCTTCAGTGCCTTTAACTGTCCAGGCCCATCTGCTCCTACCTGAACCACCTCAACTGCCTCCTCTTACATCTCTTCCTCCTTCCAGTCCTTTTGCTACATGGCACCCAGAGATGCCATTATTGAACTTCAAGTCTCTTACTTTCCTAACAGATTCCCACTGTACTTGCAGTGAAACCCAGATCCCCTTCTGGTTCCTTCAAGACTCTGATTGATCTTGCCTACCTGTCTACTTCTTTACCCACACCTCATAAAACTCTCCCCTTGTTCACCACACCCAGATGCACCACCATTGTGACAGTGCCTCAGAAGTTCCATCATGTTTTCTACCTCAAGATTTCTGTATCCTCAGCCGGGCGCGGTGGCGCACGCCTGTAATCCCAGCACTTTGGGAGGCTGAGGCAGGAGGATCGCGAGTTCAAAGCCAGCCTCAGCAATGGCGAGGCACTTAGCAACTCAGTGAGACCCTGTCTCTAAATAAAATACAAAAAGGGTCAGGGATGTGGCCCAGTGGTCAAGTGCCCCTGAGTTCAATCCCTGGTACCACAAAAAAAAAAAAAAAAAAAAAAAAAAAAAAAAATTCTGTATCCTCCATTGCTTCTGCTTGAATGATCCTTCTCTGGGCTCAGCCTGGTTGGCTACTTCTCATCCTTCTGGTCTCACCTCAGATGTCACCTCTTCAGAGAGGTTCTCCCTGGCCAACCTGAATAAAGCACACCCCCCTTACCCTCCAGAGTATTGCTCTATTTATTTCCATCATAGCACCTGCCACAATCTTTAATTACCTTCAAAAACATATTTGCTTGTTTTATTTTTTGCCTCCCAGGGGAATGTCAGCTCTTTGATGGAAGAAACCTTGTCATGCCCCTTCCCTTGCCAGTCTGGGTGTCAGATTTGCTTTTGTCCTTCAGCCTTCCCCATTTGGACATCTTCCTTGAGTTTCTTTCCTTTCTTGGACAATGAGTGTCTCTTGTTCCAATCCTGGATGCCGAGTAGAGCTGTCAGATGCCTGCTGAGTTGGAGTCTTATGTCCCTCCTGGCTGTTGTAGCCTTTTCATGGTGTCCCCTCAACATTTCTACTCAAAGAAGGACTCTGACCCAAAGAGGGATTGGTGGCAGGCATATTTTGGGCTGGATTCCAAAATCCTGGAATCCTGGAACACAGACTTCAGAGGTCACCCAGTACAAAGCCTGAAACCCCGTGCAACCTCTGCCTGAGTCCTCCTTGGTGTGGGCAGGTTCACTTTCTTTCAAGGCAGCATCTTCTGTTACTTACTGGTTCAGAGTGTGCAAGTCCTCCTTTGTGTGCATCCAAATTCTGCTTCCTGTCCCTGCCTACTACTCTGCTTTTGAGGCCACACAAATCCCATAGGCTCCCTTTGCTTCAGGACAGCTCTTCAAGTATTGAAAGTCAGAGCCTTAACTCCTTGTAGATTGTAGTCTTTGTTGCATCTCTCAGGACATTGGATTTCCTCTTTGCTTTGTTTTATTTATCATGAGCTTGTCTCTGCGGGAAGATGTGCTCTGGGTAGTGGAAGTGAACCCAACAGGGCAATCCTAGACCATTTTGGGGGTTGGTTTCTCAGTGCCAGGCAATTCTAGAATCATACCCACATTATACTTGGCATAGGTTAGGCTTATTAGAAGTTCTATTTCTCTAGGCTAATTTTATTGCTTGGTCCCTGGGCAAGAAGCCCGGCATTCTGAGCATCTTTGAACAGTGAAGGGCTTTCTCCACCTGCTGTGCTTTCTATAAATGGCTCAAGTCCAGCCCTTTACCCCCCACAACTTCTGGCCCATATATGAATTAAAGCTATACTCTAAACTATCAAGTTTGATTTATTCACTTACTCAGTAGATATTTATTGACTTTCTACTATATGAAGGCTCTCTACAAGGTGCTAGGGATATAACAAAGCCCCCGCCCTCATGGAGTTCCTTTCTAGAAGTGGGAGGCAGGCAAGCAACAGCCTAAGATCTACAAAGACAGTTAAAACAAAATGATGTCCTAACAAATATAATGTTGATTCCACACATGTAAATTCTGAAAATAGATGACATTAATCTGCAAAGTTAGTGTCAGGATTATATTACCCTGGGGAGGGGTGTTTTTTGAAAAGAAGGTCTTAGGGGGATAATTTCTCATAATTTATGGTAGTTTCTGTCTCTTAAACAGTATGTTTACTTTCTAACATTCATCAGATTGTACAAGAATGTTCACCACAGCCCTGACTATAGTGGCAAAATAGGAAACAATATGAATGTTTATCCAAAGGGCTCTTGTATCATTTTTTTTCCTTTGTAGTGCTGGGGATTGAACCCATGGCCTTGTGCTATAAGGCAAGTACTCTACCAACTGAGCTATATCCCCAGCCCCTCATTTCTTAACATGGGGAAATAGGCATAGGATTAATTTATAAAAGGGACTAGGCATTTGAATTTTGACAGGTATTACCAAATTTGACAATGCATTTATTTGAAGTTTTCATGGAATATATAGTAAAGCACATAAACTTTAAATATTCTACTTCATTTGTTTCACAAGGTGGACACACCTGTGTAACCACTGCTCAGCTCAGTGCATGGAACATTTCCTGTATTCCAGAGGTCTCTCTTGTGCTTCTCCAGCCATTACACTCCCTCAGAGGACCACTCTTCCACTTCCAACCCCATACTCTAGTTTTTACCAATTTTTGAACTGTACATGGTTGAAAATGTATTTTAGAAATTACTTCTATATATTTTATTTGGCACATCTATGCATTTGAAGTAGGTAGCCCATTAGTACAGAATATTTTTCTGTATGAGCTCTGACTGACATTTGGTTGGAATACTGGCTCTGGAACTCTTTAGTTCTGTGTCCAGTGTCTAAGGTTCTTGGATCCTTTGATTGTCTGATTCAATCCTGAATGAGATGATGGACAGTAAAGCCTGGAAGTGCTCCCATATATTCTAAAGCCTATAGACTGAGTGTCATCACCCCAAAACCTATTGAGATTGGGGTAAAGGAAGTTGCCTCCCTATGAATCTTTTTTAAAATTAATTAATTAATTTAGGTATATATGATAGCAGGATGCATTTTGATTCATTGTACACAATTGCAGCACAACTTTTCATTTCTCTAGTTGTACATGATGTAGCGTTTTCATTTCTGTAGTTGTACATGATGACTGTACCATAAGTACAGTCATACATGTACCTAGGGTAATGATGTCCATCTCATTCCACCATCTTTCTTGCCCCCATGCACCCTTCCCACTTCTCCTTCCCCTTTCCCAAAGTTCCTCCATTTTTCCCATTACCCCCAACCCCCCATTATGGATCAGCATCCACTTATCGAAGAGAACATTTGACCTTTGGATTTTGGGGATTGGCTTGCTTCACTTAGCACAATATTCTCCAACTCCACTTATTTACCTGCAAATGTAATAATTTTATTCTCTTTTAATGCTGAGTAATATTCCATTATGTGTGTGTGTGTGTGTGTGTGTGTGTGTGTGTGTATCACAGTTTTTTTTTAATCAATTCATTTATTGAGGGGCATCTAGGTTGCTTCCACAGTTTAGCTATTGTGAATTGAGCCACTTTGAACATTGATATGGCTGCGTTACTATAGTATGCTGATTTTAAGTCCTATGAGTATAGACCAAGGAGTGGGATAGCTGGGTCAAATAGTGGTTCCATTCCAAGTTATCTAAGGAATGTCCATACTGCTTTCCAGATTAGTTGCACCAATTTGCAGTCCCACCAGCAATGTATGAGTGTGCCTTTTCCCTGACATCCTTACCAACATTTATTGGTGTATTTTTTAAAATATTTATTTATTTGCTTTAGTTGTACACAATGCATTTTTATTTCTACGTGGTGCTGAGGATCGAACCCAGGCCGCGCACATGCTAGGCAAGCACTATACCGCTGAGCCACAACCCCAGCCCTCTTCTCTGTATTGTTAAAATCAAGAATTAGGAGCCGGGCGCGGTGGCGCACGCCTGTAATCCCAGCACTTTGGGAGCTGAGGCAGGAGGATCGCGAGTTCAAAGCCAGCCTCAGCAGTGGCGAGGCACTTAACAACTCAGTGAGACCCTGTCTCTAAATAAAATACAAAAAAGGGCTGGGGATGTGGCCCAGTGGTCGAGTGCCCCTGAGTTCAATCCCCGGTACCACAAAAAAAAAAAAAAAAAAAAAAGAATTAGGGCTGGGGTTGTGGCTCAGTGGTAGAGCACTTGCCTTGCATGTATGAGGCCCTAGGTTTGATTCTCAGCACCACATATAAATAAATGAATAAAATAAAGGTCCATCAACAACTAAAAAAATTTTTTTTAAATCAAGAATTAATAAATTGGATGAACTCAAACTAAAAATCTTCTTCTGGGGGGGGCTGGGGTTGTGGCTCAGATGTAGAGCGCTCACCTTGCACGTGCGCGGCCCGGGTTCGATCCTCAGCACCACATAAACATAAATGTATTGCATTGTGTACAACTAAAGTAAATAAATAAATATTTTTTAAAAAATTAAAAAAAAAAGCTTCTTCTCAGCAAAAGAAATAATCAATGAGGTAAAGAGAGAGCCTACATTTTGGGAGCAAATTTTTGCCACATGCCCATCAGATAGAGCACTAATCTCCAGGATATATAAAGAACTCAAAAAAATTAACACCAAAAAAAAAAAAAAAAAAAAAAAAAACCACCACAACAACAACCCAATCAATAAATGGGCTAAGGAGCTGAACAGATACTTTTCAGAAGAAGATATACATTCAGTCAACAAATATATAAAAAAATGTTCAACATCTCTAGTAATTAGAGAAATGCAAATCAAAACTAAGATTTCAGGGCTGGGATTGTGGCTCAGCGGTAGAGCGCTCGCCTAGCGCATGGGTGACCCGGGTTCGATCTTCAGCACCACGTACAAATAAAACACATTGAATAAAATGCATTGTGTACGACTAAAGCAAATAAATAAAAATATTTAAAAAAAAAACTAAGATTTCATCTCACGCCAGTCAGAATGGCAGTTATCCCTATGAATCTTTTTCTTTTCTTTTCTTCTTCTTCTTCTTCTTTTTTTTTTTTTTCAGTACTGGGGATGGAACCTACTTATGGGCACTCTACCATTGAGATATATCCCCAGCCCTATTTTTGGGGGGGTTAGGTACTGGGGATATAACCCAGGGGTGCTCAACTACTGAGTCACACCCCAGCCATTTTTATTTTTTATTTTGAGACAGGATCTCATTAAGTTGCTTAGGGCCTCACTAAGTTACAGAGGCTAATCTTGAACTTGCAATCCTCCTGTCTCAGTCTCCTAAGTCACTGGGATCACAAGCATATGCCACCACACCTGGCATCTCCAGTCCTTTTTATTTTTTTTGGTACCGGGGATTGAACTCAGGGGCACTCGACCACTGGGCCACATTCCCCAGCCACCCCCCTTTTTTGTATTTTATTAGAGATAGGGTCTCACTGAGTTGCCAAGTGCCTTGCCATTGCTGAGGCTGGCTTTGAACTTGTGATCCTCCTGCCTCAGCCTCCCAAGTGTTAGGATAACAGGCGTGTGCTACCACGCCTGGTAGCCCTTTTTATTTTTTATTTTGAGACAGTACTTGCTCAGTTGCTAAGACAGTACTTGCTCAGTTGCTCAGTTGCTAAGACTGGCCTTGAACTTAAGATCCTCCTGCCTCCATCTCTCAAGTCACTGGAATTATAGGTGTGGACCTGACTCCTTTGAATCATGAATGTCGGATTCCTAACTGGTCTAAATTTCCTGGGTTTGCTTCCTCTTTAGCTTAATCACTCCTTTAGTCTGTGGTCCCAGGGCTGGTTTTCTTCATATATGATTTCCCTTTAGGTACCCTCAGAGAGCTGGAGACAGAAGCAGGGAAACAAGAGATAGTGTCCAAGTCCTGGAGAGGGATGTCTCACTCTCTGTTGCTCTATTGCATCTGCCTCTGCTGATTTGTGAGGCTTGGCCAGTGTTCTTTCTCTGGGATTCAGTCTCCCTGGATGTGTAAGGAGAATTGAACTAGATGGTCTCAGAGGGCGTTCTGTGGTTCCCCCTCTCTGAGTCTCTTTGTTCTCTGTTTCTGGGGGGTGAGGGTCTTTCTGTGGGTGTATCAGATTCTCTGTAACTCAGTTTCTGTCTCTGAGTTCCCCACTGCCTTGTCTCTGCCCCTGTCAGTCTCTGAATCCCAGCCTCCCTGTCTCTGAGTGGAGTGTCTCTCTCTGCCTTTGTGATCCCCTGACAATGGGAGGTAAAAATAGCCCAGGGGCCATGCTGGTGGAGATAAAAGGGAATTTGCCTTTTGTGTCCTGTGGCCAGGCTGGGGGGGCTGTGACACGTGGAGATTGCTGACATAGCTCTCCTCCAATGACCTTGACGGCAGCAATAAAAGGGGTAGCACAACTCCCTGCCCTCACCGTGGTGCTGAGGTGGGTGACCAGGGCTGGGGTTGGAGCCAGATGGTTGGCAGGCAAGATTGCCCATGGGTGGATAAAGATCTTCCATATCTGTAGGAGAGGATGCTGTGGTACTTGAGAGGGTGTGTGTGTGTGTGTGTGTGTGTGTGTGTGTGTGTGTGTTTGGGAGGCTCACCCAGGGAGTCACCTAGTATTAGACCTTCTGGGTTGGAGGATCTTGCCCAGTGTGGGGCCCTTGGTCCCTCAGTTTCTTTGTCACTGCTATATTCCAATGCCTACTGCCTAGGACCGCCTTGAAATCCCCAGATTCCAGGCCTATTTTCTCCACGTCTTACTGCCATGATGGATGTGAGTGAACTTGGAGAGTCTGCCCGCTACCTCCGCCAGGGCTACCAGGAGCTGATGAAGGTGCACACTGTCCCGTGGGATGGTAAGTGAGGGCTGGGGGGCAGGGTGGATAGGCATAGCCTCGGAGAAGCCTTTCTGAACTCGGGTCAGGAATGAGAGGAATGGCACTCGGGTTGGGGCTGAAGTGGCATTCTGGCCTGACAGCCTTAGCTCTGGACCTGGCCCTTAGATTCCAGGTATTGGAAGCTAAAATCCCAGGGATCATGTGTACATCACTGTGTACAAGTCAGCAAGCCTTGATTTGTCTCTCTATAAAATGGGATAATAGCGCCTGCCTGGTGGAGCTGTAGTCTGTGAAAACTCAGGCTGGAACTTGAGGCCTCTGAGATGAGACCAGTAGCATGTGTGCTGTTGTCCCCAGCATGTCCACAAAACCTATGCTGATCTTATTTTTAGTGCTTTCCACAGAGCCAAAGTCACTGTTTGTTACAGACAGAAATAAAGACTACTATTTATGACCTGGATTGCTCATAGGACAATAATAACAATAGACAATGTGTGTCGAGTGCTTATTGTGTGCCAGGTCCAGAGCAGATGACTTTGTATTCATCCTCTCAACAACATGGAAGTGGGGGACAGGGCCAGAGACAGCTTTAAGGGTGTGTAACATCTGTGGTTGCACAGGGCACGGGGCTTAGAAAGGCCTCCTGCTTGATTTAGCACTCTGCTATTCTACCTTGAATTGTTAAATAAGGCTTTTTAAACAAATGAGTCTGCATTATGTTGTATTGGGGCCTTCAAGTTAAGTAGCTGGTCCTGAATGAGTGGTTTGGCTAGCAAGTAGAAGGGAAGGGAGTAGAACCTTTAGTCTGCAACCCGAGTCCATGTTTTTCACTACCACAAAATCTGGGCTACCCAAATCTCTGAGACCAGCTGGAAAGAGGTGGCAGGAGAGCGCAGGACAGTTAGACCTGAGTCTTCAGTGAAATGGGGAAGGCAAAACCCCCCTTAAAGTTATGTGCCTGATATTGAGGGGCTGCTTCATATAGGACCTTAGGAAAACCTCATGACATTTTGCATTTAAGGGAACAGGCCCAGAGAGAAGTGTAGTGGCAGAGGCTGGGATTGTCCCCAGGTTGCAGGGCAAATGGGGGTGAGGCAGGGATCTGAACCCAACTGTGCTACCCAGACTGTTACATCCAATCAGGGCATCATTGGAGATCTCTAGGGACTCTGCCAGCTCTGCCCTGGGTTTGGAGGAATATTTACTAGGACTCCTTCCTGGTGGGGTAGCTTCTGGGAGGGGCACAACTCTACGAACAGGCTTGGGAACCCCACCAGGACCCTTGGAGGTGCTCAAGCAGCTCTCAAAGGCCCAATGATCTTTATGTCACCTAGGAAAGAAGAGGGTCTGGGTGCCAGATGAACAGGATGCCTATGTGGAGGCTGAGGTCAAGTCAGAGGCTACCGGGGGCAGAGTCACCGTGGAGACCAAAGACCAGAAGGTTCAGCTTACCTTTTCCTGAGATTAGTCCCTCTATTCTTGGGGACAAAGCTCCTGCCCCGTGGGATCCATACTTTGGGGTGTGGGAATGTGTCAGTAGGTTTCCCTGCTATGACACACCATCTTGGCAGGTGTTAACAGTACGGGAAACAGAGTTGCAGCCTATGAACCCACCCCGCTTTGACTTACTCGAGGACATGGCCATGATGACACACCTCAATGAGGCCGCGGTGCTGCACAACCTGCGCCAGCGTTATGCTCGCTGGATGATCTATGTGAGCTGTGGGCTGGAGCTGGGCTGCTAATGTGGAGCTAGAGGAGGGGCTGGAATGATAGATAGCTCTTGGGCTGTAGGGGCCGAAGTGTAGTGGCAGAGGCTGGGCTTAGGGAAGAGCCTAGGCAAATGTGAAGGGGGCCTAGAGGTGGGGTGGCGTGGTGTCCTAGTGCTGTGGAGGCATATCCAGGGCTGCGAACCAGAGGGGTGCAACTATAGCCGCTGGGACATGGCAGGAGGTTCAGCCATGCCCTGTGGAGGCGGAGTCTCCAGCTGGGGGCGGAGCTGGGGACAGGAATAAGGGTCCTGCCTAGAGGATGTGGCATGGCCCCTCAAGTGGCTCCTTGAATATCACAGGGGTCGTGGTGTTATGAGGACTGGTGCCTGGGAATGTGAATTTGCACCCTACCTATAAACTGTCTCCTCAGACGTACTCGGGCCTCTTCTGTGTCACCATCAACCCCTACAAATGGCTCCCTGTCTACACGGCCTCAGTTGTGGCGGCTTACAAGGGAAAGCGCCGCTCAGAGGCCCCGCCTCATATATACGCAGTGGCGGATAACGCCTACAACGACATGCTGCGCAGTAAGAGCTGCCTCCCCTCTACTCCCCAACTCAAGACCTCTTCCCCAGCCCCAGGGAGGCCGCTGTAGATGACGCCCTTCCCTCCTCTTGCACTGCCCTCCTTTGATGCTGCTGGAGACTAGCGCGGCCATGCGCCTCTCCAGACTGGATGGTCCCACATGTCCTTCTGGTTTTGTCCCTGGGTTATTGGGGGCTGCCCCCCATCCCCACACCGCCCCCAACCTGCCAGGTGTTCCTCCTTGGCTGACTTTTCTATCCCCTCCCCTTTCCTCCAGACCGGGAGAACCAGTCCATGCTGATCACGTGAGTGTGGGGATCTGGGGGTGGGGTGGGAAGTGCAGCAGGAAGGGGATAGAACCAAAATAATTCCCCAGCTTTGAATCCAGAGTGCTTAAGGGCAGGGCTTTTGCCACCTGGAGCTAGTGAGCCAGCTGAAGCTAAATCATTTTTGCCCCCGTTTGGGAGTGGGGAATAGGGAAGGGATGCCTAGCTCCAGTACAGCCTCTCCCGCGGCCCAGAATCTCCCACCTTGATCCTTTGGGGTTCTAATTTTGACTCAAGGGAAAAGGGGGGAAAAAGAGGGACTTCCTTTCCCCTTCCTCATCCTCACTGTCTTCTTATCTTTGATCCTGGTTCCTTTGAAGGCAAAGGAAGGTGGTAGATTTCTTACATATAGGATTCATGTCCAGCCAAGCCAATATGAAGAGTGTGTGTACACATGTGCACACACACATACAAAAACTTGCAGCCTGGTAGTTAAGAGCAGAGGCCTTGAAACCAGATAGACCTGGATTCAGGTACTCATGTTTCCATTTCCTGCTCTGTGCCCTGGGCCTCTGAGCCTCACCAATAAAATTAGAACAATCCTACCTTCCATGTAGAATAATAAGGAGTCAAGTGAGTTGATACATGTGCCTGGCACACAGCAGGGACAGTCCAGAACTTCTGGGGTCCATTTCCTTATGCATAAAATGATAATAGTATCTGTTGACAGGATTTCTTTTCTAAGGCTTAACTGAGCCAGTGGAGGTCAAGTACTTGGCCTGGCACCTGGAGCTAAGTTAGTGCTCAGTGAACAGAGGCATCCTCATGTGTGTCCTCTCACAGGAATTGGCTGCTGGCTTGCTTTGTAAAAGCACTTGGAGGTTGATCTCTCTCTAGGGTTTGGATTTGGGGGTGCTGAGTTGGGTGCTGAGTGATGGGGGAAGGAGAGAAGGGTATAATTGGGATAGGGCATTGGGGGCAGGGGAACTAGGCCAGATGGGCATTGGTGACTCGTGTTTGTGTTGTCCAAGCGGAGAGTCGGGGGCCGGTAAGACGGTTAACACCAAGCGGGTCATTCAGTACTTTGCCATCGTCGCAGCCCTGGGAGACGGGCCAGGCAAGAAGGCCGTAAGACTCGCCCACTTGGGCACAGATTCCCACTGCTTCTCGCTTTTTCTTCTTTTCTTTCTTCCCCTTCTTCTTCTTCTTATTATTATTCTTTTTTTCCCTCCCTCCCTCTTTTTTTTTTCCCTTTTAAAAATTTTGACTCCCCAGAGTTCCCAGCCCTGCCTGAGCCTCTCACCTTGGTGGGAGTCTCTGGCCTGAGCAAGGCTTAACCTGAAAAACTGTGGCCACCTGTGACACACTATGTTGGCCCCATACCCGCCTGCCACAATGTTCCCTCCTATAACACAGATGAGCTGTGTTATGATGCTGTTCCTGAACTTTCTTGTGTGATTTTTCTCTTTCACTGTGATATTCATATTTTGAAAAAGATTATCAAATAGGTGTTTTTCCCTATTAAGTCATTGTTTTCACACACCAAACAGTTACCTGCTGCCAGAGGGAACAGGCTTTACACAGACATTCAGTAGCCAGAACCGAAGGTACTGGATGTTCTCAATGATTTTGTGACCTGTGATACTCTAAGGTCTTTGGAAATTTCTTAAACAAAGGAGGTTTTTGTTTGTTTGTTTGTTTTCATTTTGTTTTGGTTTTGTCTTCTATTCCTATCTCAGGGGCCAGCTGTTCAGAATTCTGTGGCTCTCCCCTCACCCCCACGCATCTACCCCATGATGGGCTGCCTTTTCTTTCTGGAAGCCCAAGGCCTCCTGCACAGCTTCCACTCTTGGTCCTGTTGAGCCTTGCTTTATTCTGGGGCATTTTTCTTTTTTTCTTCTTTTCTACTTTTTACCCGCCCCCCCTTTCCCCCATTTTATTTTCTTGGTTTTTGACTTTTGTTTTAGTTTTGTTTTTTGGTTGTGGCCGTTGTTGTTTTTGTTGTTTTGTTTTTTGCTGTTGACTTTTTGGTATTCTTCCTTCCCTTCCCACCCTGTTTTCCAAACCCCCAAAAGGCCTTTGGGGAGATCTACAGAAGGTTGGGTAGGTCCAGCAATAGGGAAAAGTGGCAGGGAAAGGCCAGAGTTGGAAAGGACATAACTGGCTTGGGCGCAGGGAGCACCTGGGCAGAAAGGAGTCCAGGACAAAGGGTCAGGCAAGGGAGATGGAGGGAAGGCTGCCCACAGGATGTGGGAACTTAAAACTGTATCAACCCTCTCCCTTCACCTCCATATTTGGCTGAACAGTCCTGGGGGGAGCCCTGCATACAAATACTAGATGGAAAGTGTGGAGAGGGGGGACCTACCATTTCCTTCTGCTTCCTCCTTCCCACCAATGTCTTTGGGGGCATATTTTGGGGTGGGGTACAAGAGATTGAACTCAAGGGCACTCAACCACTGAGCCACATCCTCAGCCCTACTTAGTATTTTATTTAGAGACAGGTTCTGTTGCTTAGGGCCTCCCTTTTGCTGAGGCTGGCTTTGAACTCGTGATCCTCCTGCCTCAGCCTCCCAAGCCGCTGGGATTACAGTTGTGTGCCACTGTGCCCAGCCTTTAGGGGCATTTTAAAGTCTTGGGCTCCCTGGAGGTGAATAAGTGAATGAATGACCCCCAAAGTCCCTTTTGGCATATCTGCTCTCCCCAGAATTCATCCCTTCCTTCCTCCCTTTTTCTTCTCAGGCTTATGGCATCCAGGGTAGGGAAGAGAAGGATGAGCTAGGAGGGAAAGAGGGAGCATGGCTCAGTTCCTTAAGTTCCTCTGGGTGAGAAACACAATCACTGTAGGCATTGAGGGAAGCAGGATGCCTGGGTTTGGCCTACTCTGCCATCCCACTTGAGCAGATCAGCTCCCAGTTCTGGAACTTAGGTTCCTCATTTGCAAATTAGGGCTAATAATGTGTGCCTGGTAGGGCCATTTTGAATAATAATAGATGTAGAACATATAATAAAAACACACCTATCCTCAGCACCACGTAAAAATAAATAAGTAAAGGTATTGTGTCCAACTACAACTAAAAACAAAACAAAACATACCTAATCACAATATAAAGAAGTGTGTAGAAGGCCCATCCAAGGGAGGTTAGGGTAGGAAGGTTCAAAGCAGGAAAGACGTCTCTTCCCACCACAGAGCATCAGGGAGGCCTTCCTGGAGGAGGGGGGGGGGGGGGGGGGGGGGGGGGAGGGGGGGGGGGGGGGCACTTGGTCTGAACTCTGAAGGGGAGTAGATTTTAGTTAGGAGCCCCTAGGGCTTGGGGTGGGCAGCACTGCATAGGTGTGGAAAATGAGGGAATACTGGAGAGGCAGAGCCGGTTAGGGGAGGGAATGGGCTGTGAGGAGGAGACCCTGATGCAGCCCCTGCCTGAAGCTGCTGGCTAGTGCTGTGCTGGCTCAGCCGCTCAGCCTTTCTAATGTCGCTCTTAACAGCCCAGGGGGCCAAGCTATGGGTGGTGGGGAAAAGGGTGCTGCATTTACTTTAGTAAATATTTGGTGACTAACATTCACTGTCCTTTTAACTCCTCCTTCCCCCAACACCTGGTGAGATCTCACGTCCTCTAATAATATATTTCTTCTCCCCACACCCCCAGCAATTTCTGGCAACAAAGACTGGGGTAAGTATGGGGCCAGTGTGAGGGGTCGACAATGATGAGGTCCTGAGGACCTCCCTTCCCAACCAGAGGGTCCATGGGCTGCCCTGCCTTCCCAGTCAGCAGGCCCAGGACTGACAGACGCTCATCCCCACCCCTACACTAGGGCACCCTTGAAGATCAAATCATTGAGGCTAACCCTGCCATGGAGTCCTTTGGCAATGCCAAGACCCTGAGGAATGACAACTCTTCCCGCTTTGTGAGTGGCCGCAGTGGGAGTGGGTGGCTGGGGGTGGAGGGAGATCAGCAGCCAGGAGGATCCATGTGGTGGGGGCCTTTAGTGGGTTAGACAACAGAGGCTGAACCCCTTAGCTGAGGGCAGCCCCTCTGCCTGCAGGGCAAGTTCATCCGCATTCACTTTGGTCCCTCTGGGAAGTTGGCCTCTGCTGATATTGACAGCTGTGAGTCTGGGTGAGAGGAGGGTTAGGGTGGGAAGGGACAGAGCTGGCTTGAGCCTTTCCACTCAAGTCCTCTGGGCTCCACCTGTCCTAGGTATTTTGCTCCATCTTCAGAACACTGCCCATTTCAGGCCACCTTACTTTCACCACAATGTCACACCAGCTTCCCTAGGGGCTCCCAGCCTCACTCCTCTGCTTGGTCTTCCAGCCACAGTCTCTCTGATCCTAACCTGTTCCTGCTTAAAAACCTTCCCTAAGTCCTATTACCTGAAGATGGATCCAGATCCTTTTTTAGCCAGTAAGGCTCCCGTGATTGGGCCTCTGCCTGCAACCCGTCTTTTCCATGGCCCCTGACAGGGCATGTCTGCCCTCTGCTCCTCCTGTCTCAGCCTCATGTCTACATGTCTCCCACCCTTCCAGAAAACCTGTTGGGATGCTCCTAACAGCTCTCTGAGTGGTTGCTCATCCTGTATGACACAGTCCAGTTACCCAGACACTAGTGTCTGGGCCACACAAATGGATCACACCCACAGGGGAGTCCCTGTGCTGACCGCTTCCCACCTTTGGATGCGTGTCAGATCTGATAGATAAGAACACATGGACTAACCACCAGCAAATAAAAATCTACACACAGACACCCATGTTCACACACCCACTCATGTGGATACACACTCACGCATCTGGCCAGAGATACACAGGTGCAAATAGACACATATCCCACAGAGTGACACAAGTACTGATGGAGAGACCCTCCCAACACATGCTGTGTGTGGACACAGCATCCCTACACATCCCCTGCACCTCACTGTCACTTCCTCCCTACCCCTTGTCCCCTCGGAGTGACCACTCTGGGGAGGTATAGGAGATGGCAGGTCAGTGCCCCTTTTCTGCAGATCTCCTAGAGAAATCTCGAGTGATCTTCCAGTTGCCTGGTGAGCGTGGCTACCACATCTACTACCAGATCCTCTCGGGGAAGAAGCCAGAGCTGCAGGGTGAGGGTCAGGGATGGAGGGGAGGAGTCATAACCCAATGTGACTTCCTGTCCCTTCCTGGCCCACAGTATGCCAGGCCCTGGGATGGCTGTTCCCTCTTGGGCACTCAGAGCTTGTTTTGTCTGTGCACTCCTTTCTGGGACTTCTGATTATTACTGAGTTCTCTATTTCCTGTGCCAGATAACAGGCCTCTTAGTTCCATTGTCCTGGCAGTGTTAGGTATCTTCTCATAGAAACTGAAGTCCTTTCTGAAATTAAAGTCCTCTGATCTATACCACAGTGGACCCAGTGATCATCTATGAGTTCCCTCTTTTATTTGTTTTTGTGGTGCTGGTGATTGAACCCAGGGCCTTGTGCATGCGAGGCAAGCACTCTATCAACTGAGCTATATCCCCAGCCCTATAAGTTCCCTCCTTTATAAGCCCCTTGAAGGCAGAATCTGGTCTTCCCTATGTCCCAGCACTAGGAATTTGGGCCAGAGGGTTGGCCATGAGGGACTGGGGTTCACTCCTCAGTGAAGCATAAATAAAGAGAATACCCCCAAAATTCACACACACACACACACACACACACACACACACACACACACACTCACACACTAATAAAAGGGACTGGGGTATAGCTCTGTGGTAGAGCTCTTATCCTAACAAGCACAAGGCCCTAGGTTCAATCTCTAGTACTAAAAAAAATAAAAAAATAAAAAAATAAAAATTGAACAAATAAAAAGAAGGCATGGGGTTGAGGATCAGAAACAGGCTCTAGACAAGTCCTGAGAGTGCCCTAGGCTCCTGCTGGCTGGACCCCCTAAGGTCTGTCATGCTGGGATAGGGGAGGGAGAGCAGCCTGGTGGACATAGCCTGATCTGCCCTTTGCTCCCCTGTGCCCACAGATATGCTGCTTCTGTCTATGAACCCCTACGACTACCATTTCTGCAGCCAGGGTGTCATCACTGTGGATAATATGGATGATGGAGAGGAGCTCATTGCCACAGATGTATGGGCTGTGGGGCAGGGGAGCTGAGCAGAGTGCCTGTGGTGTGGGGGCCTCATGAATGTGTGGGCTGGGTAGGAATCAGGGAGCACTGTCAGCAGACAATGCCTGGCTGGACCCTGGAGGGACCCAGACATTTCTGAACCCTCTGTGCTCCCTACACCCTTAGCATGCCATGGACATTCTGGGCTTCAGTGTGGATGAGAAGTGTGCCTGCTACAAGATTGTGGGTGCCCTCCTGCACTTTGGCAACATGAAGTTCAAACAGAAGCAGCGAGAGGAACAGGCTGAGGCTGATGGCACTGAGAGTGAGGGGGCCCTGACCTTGGTTTGACCTGGCCTTCACATTGACCCCATTACTATGTCCTGTCGTGATCTTTAATCCTCACTCTTGTCCACAACCTTTGACCTCAGTCTTAAGTGCTCTTGACTCAACTCCAGACCCTTACCCTCCTGAGGCTGACAGTGTGCTGGCCCTGAACTTGACCCTTCCCACCCTTCTCTTGACCCCAGGCTAAGGCAATAGAGCCAAGTACCCACAGTATTGTCTTCCTCCTTTCTTATCCAACCCTTGTTCCCTGTCAGGTGCTGATAAGGCTGCTTATCTGATGGGCGTCAGCAGTGGGGACCTCCTCAAAGGCCTTCTGCACCCCCGGGTGCGTGTAGGGAATGAGTATGTGACCAAGGGGCAGAGTGTGGAGCAGGTGAGTGGAGGTTTAGTGAGGCTTCCTGGAGACCCACCTGGAGACAGCTGGGGCAGGATCCCCTCCTTACCAGGTCTCAGCCCAGCCTTCTTCCTCCCCGAGGTGGTGTTTGCTGTGGGGGCTCTGGCCAAGGCCACTTATGACCGGCTGTTTCGGTGGCTGGTGTCTCGGATCAACCAGACACTGGACACAAAGCTGCCCCGGCAGTTCTTCATTGGGGTCCTGGACATTGCTGGTTTTGAGATCTTTGAGGTGAGAACAGGCCCACACCCTTGGCTTTGTTCTCTCTGAGGTAGGGCACCATGGGTGGGAGAGGGCAGGGCAAGCTTGTGCATGTTCCTCTATATCCCCTTCTGCTGAGCCGGGCACCTCCCTCTCAGTTTAACAGCTTTGAGCAGCTGTGCATCAACTTCACCAATGAGAAGCTGCAGCAGTTCTTCAACCAGCACATGTTTGTGCTGGAGCAGGAGGAATACAAGCGCGAGGGTATCGACTGGGTCTTCATTGACTTTGGCCTTGATCTGCAGCCCTGCATTGATCTCATTGAGAAGGTGGGGCCCCAGGCAAGGCCACTGTGAGGAGGGGAGTGTGTGCTTGTTTGTGAGAAAGCCTGTGTAAGTGTATGTGAGTGGTTGTGCATTGAAGCCAGCATATGCACGTGTGATTGTGACTGTGCGCAGGTATGAATGGGAAAGTTTGCATAGGTGTGCTGGATTGGATATGAATCTGTGTTGGTTTGTGTGAGCAACATGAGTGTGAAAGTCTTTTGGCAACAACCCCCACCCTGGGTGCACATAATTTTGCAGCCAAAATTTCACTGGGTCCTCAGAATTGCCCTGGGCAGGACAGAGTATTTCCATGTTTGTTTAATTGTGAAACATTATATATTTCCCCATTGTATCAAGAATGGAGTAAAATTAAATTTGGAAATAAATATTAGAAATAAAGGAGTAAGGGCTGGGGCTGCAGCTTAGTGGTGGAATGCTTGCCTCCCATGTGTGAGGCACTGGGTTCGATCTTCAGCACCACATTAAAAACACTAAATAAACAAAATAAAGGTATTGTGTCCATCTATAGCTAAAAATATTTTTTAAGAAAGAAAAGAAATAAAAGGATAAAAATGGTTCCCTCCAATCTTACTATGCCTGTTTTGGCCCTAGAGTTAATTTCCTCCAAATTCTTTGTCCTGAGTATTTATTTTCTTTACGGATACAAATTCAGTTCATATTTTACTTTTCCTCTGAACATGTATTTTGAATATTGTTGCACAGAATAGATCATGGAGCACATGATTCTCATATAATCCCCAACAGTTGGGCATTTTGGTGATTGGTTTCTTTTGTTGTTATATCTGCACTGAAGGTAATCATTTTCTCATTTAATGGGTTAGGAAGCTGAAGTTTAGTGAGGCATAAAGTCCCCACAGATAGTGAGGAAGCCATGTGAACTTGGTGGCTTCTGTTTTTTCTAATGTATTTGTGTATTGAGAATGTGTGAGCCATGGATGTTGAAGAGGTGAGATGCCAGTTTGGGTTTTTATACATCTCATGAGCAAATAAAATTCAGTTATTGTGAACTGTGTATAAGTGGGTTAGAAGGCAAAACTCATACTTTGTTTGTCTCTCTTAGAAGGTGGGGCTCCCAGGAGTGAGTCTGTCTCTAATTTTGGGGGGAGATGGCTGGGGTTGGGGATCTGAAATGCCTTCCCAGAGGGAGGCGGTCTGGGGAGCAGGGTCCAGCTCAGCCAGGATGGGCTGGCTCTTCAAGCTTGTTCCCTGTCCCCAGCCGCTGGGTATCCTGTCCATCCTGGAGGAGGAGTGCATGTTCCCCAAGGCCTCTGATGCCAGCTTCCGGGCCAAGCTCTATGACAACCATGCAGGGAAATCACCCAATTTCCAGCAGCCTCGGCCTGACAAGAAGCGCAAGTACCAGGCCCACTTTGAGGTGGTCCACTATGCAGGCGTGGTAGGTACCTGTTGGAATCACAGCCCTCAGCCATATCCCTCCTCAAGGTTCCCTCGCCTTGGCTCAGCACCTGTCTTGCCTCTGCTAGGTGCCTTATAGCATTGTGGGCTGGCTGGAGAAAAACAAGGATCCCTTGAATGAGACTGTGGTCCCTATCTTCCAAAAGTCACAGAACAGGCTCTTGGCCACACTCTATGAGAACTATGCAGGCTCCTGCTCCAGTGAGTACTGAGGGACAAGTTTGCCATTCCCACAGGAGCCTGCAGAGTGGCATTCTCTGGAGTGTCTGACTGGGTTCCATGTCTTTCAATAGCTGAGCCCCCTAAGTCTGGGGTGAAAGAGAAGCGCAAGAAGGCAGCATCGTTCCAGACGGTGTCCCAGCTGCACAAGGTGAGGCCCTGAGTGGGCCCTGTGCAAACCCTCACCTTCACCAGCCTCCAGCCCATCCTCTGCTCCCTGCCTTGTCCCCTGCGCCCTGGGCGGGCGGCTGTTAAGACTTGCAGTGATGTTTAACTCCTCTCCACGTGAACATCACAGCAAGTCTGTGCTGCTACCCGTCCCCATGCTGCCTGGGCAGGGATGGGGGAAAGGGGAGGGAGCCACAGGCCTCTGTGAGGGATGGGGATCTGTGGGGTGGAGGCTTTGGTTGTGATGATGGGAGAGGACCAGCCACAAAGAGCAGGAGTGAAAGAACAAAGGTGCAGGGCATGTTTAGGTACCTCTGATGTGTTTTTTTTTTGGCATGCTGGGGATCAAACCCAGGGCCTCGTGCATGCTAGGCAGACGTTCTACCACTGAACTGCTTTCCCAGTTCTACATTTAGGACCCCTGCCCAGCCCTCTCTTGCCCCGCTCCACTGCAGCATCCAATTCTGGTTCTCTACCTTCTGTACCTTCTCCCCACTCTCCCCACCCCCAGGAGAACCTCAACAAATTGATGACCAACCTTCGGGCCACACAGCCCCACTTTGTTCGCTGCATTGTCCCCAACGAGAACAAGACCCCAGGTAGTGTTCCCAGGGCTGACTTGGGGCATGTGGGGGACACTGGAGAAGGGAAGCAGTCTTCCCCGCTTGCCATGCAGGGTCTGCACAGCCTCAAAGTAAACCTTGGGTCTATTTTCTATGACACCTGAAGTATATCCTTAGACCTCTGACCTTTTCCTTTTCCCCACCATGTCCAGGGGTCATGGATGCCTTCTTGGTGCTGCACCAGCTACGCTGCAATGGGGTCCTGGAGGGGATCCGCATCTGCCGCCAAGGATTCCCCAACAGGCTGCTCTATGCCGACTTCAGGCAGCGGTGGGTGGCTCCTGGCCCTGCCTGGCTCCTTCTCCAGCTCTGCCCTCGCTGTCTTCTTCTGCTCTCAGCTCCAGGTGGAGGCTGCAGGAAAGGCTTATATTAGAGCCTAAGGGATAAATGAAGGTTCCAGTCCCCGAAGAGGAGGTGGGGGACAGTAAGGGGCTGGGCAGGCCTCCCTGTGGTGACTCAGACCTGGGAGGGGCCTGGACAGAGAAGTGAGTCGACTTGGGGTAAATATGGGAGGTGGAGCCAACAGGCCTTGCCAATGACTAGGACACAGAATAAGAAAGAAAAGAGTATGGTAACTCCCAGGTTTGGGGCCTGAGCAATTGGGAATTTGATGCAAGATGCAAGGCAAGGCGTTTTGATTTAGGGGAGTGACAGGATAGTGGTTTGAACTCTGCTTTGAGCATGTCATATTGGAAATGTCTGCAGCAGACAGCCTGAAGAGAAGTCAAGGGGGAGATTTCCTTTATTCTTCTGGAGCTCAGGAGAGCTGGACTTCATGATGGCTGTTGAAGTGAATGCTCAGTCACTGCCATCAGCTCCCTTCCCTCTTCCCTCCATAGATTTGGTTTTGTTAGACTACAAGTATCCAGAGCTCTTTCCCCTTCTAGAAGTAACTGTGGGTATCCACATAGTCCCTTGTAAAGGATATCTAGACAAACACTGTCCATGCTGGTGTGGGAGCTCTCAAACATGTTTGTTTTTTACGTAGCTGCCAATCTTGGTAGACTGTCCCTCATCAGCAGGCATAAGTCTGCCTCATTTTTTGTTTTTAGCTATATAACATCCTGTGGTCTAGTGAACCATGTTCTTTGTTTCATGAGTGCACCTAGTGAAGGGCTACAGCCCACATGACCCTCTACACATGTGCATAGGTGTCCATTTAAGAAATGGATGTGCTAGGAACCCTTGCTTTTTAAAATATTTTTGGTACCAGGGATTGAACCCAGACATTCCCCCCAACTCTTTTATCTTTTTGGTACGAAGGATTGAATTCAGGGGCACTCAACCACTGAGCCACATCCCCAGCCCTATTTTGTATTTTATTTAGAGACAGGGTCTCGCTGAGTTGCTTAGTGCCTCACCATTGCTGAAGCTGGCTTTGAACTCACAATTCTCCTTTCTCAGCCTCCCGAGCATCTGGCTCCCAGCCTTTTTTATTATTTTATTTTTATTTTTATTTATTTATTTATTTTGGTACCAGGGATTGAACTCAGGGGCACTCGACCACTGGGCCACATCCTCAGTCCTTTTTTGTACTTTTATTAGAGCCAGGGTCTCACTGAGTTGCTAAGTGCCTTGCCATTGCTGAGGCTGGCTTTGAATTCGTGATCCTCCTGCCTCAGCCTCCCAAGTGCTGGGATTACAGGCGTGTGCCACCACGCCCGGCTGCCTTTTTTATTTTTTATTTTGATATGGTCTTGTTAAGTTGTATAGGGCCTCACTGAGTTGGTGAAGCTGGCCTTGAACTGCCTCAGCCTTTGGAATCACTGGGGTTACAGGTGTACACCACCATGCCCAGCCCCTCACTCATTTTGAGTAGAATTTTTTCAAATGTTTTTTCAGTTTTGTGATATGGTACAAGATGTCACCTTTTATTATTTTGGCTTTAGAATAATTATAAAAGTAGCATATGCTACTTCCTGAGGGCGTTTAAACATACCCTGAGAGTTTCAAGCAGAACGTGCCCAGCCCCCCAGCGTGGCATTGCCTTCCCCTCCACCTTGTTCGGTGTGCCTTTCTGGAACTTCTGCTTTCACTTCTGAAAGGCTGGGAATGGTTCCCTGCTACCCAGTCACCTTCTCTGTCTTTGGCTTCCCCATTTTCAGTGGCCTGTGCCCCATCCTCTCCTCACCAGCCTTTCCCTGCTTTCTTAGGTACCGCATCCTAAATCCCAGTGCCATCCCAGATGACACCTTCATGGACAGCAGAAAGGCCACAGAGAAGCTACTGGGCTCACTGGACATTGACCACACCCAGTACCAGTTTGGCCACACCAAGGTCCAGGCACACTGGAGTTAGGATTGACCCAGGGTGTGGGGTCACACTGGGCAGGAATCACACTTGGCTGTCCCTTCCACCTCCAGGTGTTCTTCAAGGCTGGGCTTCTAGGCGTCCTGGAGGAGCTCCGGGATCAGCGCCTGGCCAAGGTGCTGACGCTGCTGCAGGCACGGAGCCGGGGCCGCCTCATGCGACTTGAGTACCAGCGCATGCTAGGAGGCAGGTGGGTGTGAGACAAGGGATGGGGACAGGATGCAGATGTGACCACTGTCCTTTGGTTCACAAAACAACCAGGTTCTACAGCCCTGTCATGCTGCCTTGTGGTCAAGTTATGCTCCCTGTGGCTTGTTGGGTGAGGATCTGTTCTGTGCCCCAAACCCCCAGCCTCCATTTCCATGCCTCAAGATTTGAGAGCACCCACCACTCCACTGCACACCATTGGAGTCAGGGCTTGGAGGAGTAATAATGGCTTTCAGTGTTTTCCAGGCCTCAGGACAGATACCTTATTTGTATTTTCTTGACTTAAAAAGTTTGAGGCAGTCTTAAGAGGTAGGTACTGTGATTACCTCCACCTCCCTCAGCAGAAGAGGACCTGAGGCAGATCCAATAAAGAGCCAATGAGTGCTGGGCAGTATGCCCAGGCAGCAGACTCCACAGCCTACTGGCTGAGCCCCCTCTGCTGTCTTTGAACACTTGCAGAGGCTCCTGGAGACATGTGGGGCTCATGAGCGCCTCCTGGAGGCAGACCTCTGGGGCCCTGGGCTGCTCCTTCAACTTTGCCCCTAACAGAGGTGTTAGGACCCACTCCACAGGACCACTAGGAAGACTAGATGTGGTAACACAGTCTTAGTGGGATGCCAAGGGTAGGTGCTCCAGGAACTTCAGTCACACCTTGAAGTGGGCAGTACTGGGCCTGCTTCACAGGGGCTGCCTCTCCCCAGGGATGCCCTGTTCACCATCCAGTGGAACATCCGTGCCTTCAACGCTGTCAAGAATTGGTCATGGATGAAGCTCTTCTTCAAGATGAAGCCACTCTTGCGCTCAGCACAGGCTGAGGAGGAGTTGGCGGCCCTGCGAGCCGAGCTGCGAGGGCTTCGAGGGGCACTCGCTGCTGCTGAGGCTAAGCGCCAGGAGCTGGAAGAGACTCATGTCAGTGTCACCCAAGAGAAGAATGACCTGGCCTTGCAGCTACAGGCAGTGAGTGATGGTGTGGTGAGGGGAGGATGAGGGAGTCCCTTTTGTGACTTGGTGTCTCTTGACATTTTGAGAACCCCAGGCTCCTCTGAAGAAATACCACCACAAGATCCAAAGCCAGGGTGGCCCTGGGATGCTCTGGCTGCTCAGGTCTTAACCTGGATCTTTCTCCTTATTCTGAAGGTGCCATATAACGAGGCTGTGCTTGTGTTCATGCCCAGCCCTTCATTGTCAGGCCTTGTCTGTCCGTATGTCCTAAAGCCCTCACCCCTGGCATCCCCTGAAGCTACAGAGGAACTGTCTCCCCAGCTTTCCCCTCCTTGCTGCCCCTGAAATGGACCCTTGCTTCCTTCTCTGACCATAGGCATCCAGGTGGTAGGTGACAGGGCCTTAACCAGAGGGTAGGGACCAAGGGTCTGGAAACTCCCCAAGTGCACAGAGCAAACTGTCCTTCCTTTGGCACAGAGTTTGAGTATTGCTTGTGTGCCAGCCCCAGGCTAGTGCTGGAGATAGTAATGCAGCCAAGTGGTGAGGAAACAGGGAAAGAATACCAGAGCCCCTTCAAAGACAGTCTCCAGGAGCTCTTCTGTGGCCATGCAGGGCTCCACATGTCACTGACACTTCCCAACCCACCCCTCGAGGCCTCAGCCTGGCATATGGGTGTGGGCAATGGGCTTTCCTCCTAGAGTGCTTCTTAGACCTCTCTCCATGGGTTGCCCAGCCTGTCTAATGTTACTGTCTTCATGGTGCCACTTCTGCCCCTGTCCCCACCAGGGCCAAGAGCAGGTCAAGGCATTGGTTCTGAGGGTGCAGCCGAGTGTGGGTGTCAAACCTCATGGACAAACAAATGGCCTGGCTGGTCGTCCCTCAGCTGGCCCTGCGTCAGCTAGGCTTCACTCTATGTCCCCTCCAGGAGCAGGAGAACTTGGCAGATGCTGAGGAGCGCTGCCACCTGCTGATCAAGTCCAAGGTGCAGCTTGAGGCAAAGGTGAAGGAGCTGAATGAGCGACTGGAGGATGAAGAGGAGGTGAATGCGGACCTGGCCGCTCGCCGGCGCAAGCTGGAAGATGAATGCACAGAGCTCAAGAAGGACATTGATGACCTGGAGCTGACTCTGGCCAAGGCTGAGAAAGAAAAGCAAGCCACTGAGAACAAGGTATGGACAGGGTCAGCTGTGGGGAAGGGCTTCAGCCTGGGAACCAGTGGGGGCCAGGCAGCTGCAGGTCCCCCTCCTGACTCTGTTGGGCCTCTGTTATGTAACCTGGGGCAGGTAACTGCCTCTTGTGGGCCTCCATTTCCTCATCTGTCAGATGAGGTTCACAGAACTTGCCTCATTTAGAATAGCTGAGGGTTCAACATGTAAATGGCCTTCACCAAACATGCTCCATAGGGCTTCTCACACTAGGTACTCTGCAAATGCTAGTGATTTTCATCTAGCCAGGACCATGAGACCCTGGATGGCATGAACCCAAACCCCTAGCTCACATCCCCAACATGGCTTCTATCACGAATGTGCACAATGGTGGTTCACAGCCCTGGGAGTACTGACTTCATTATACAGGGGGGAAAGTGAGGCTGGGGGTGGAGAGTGCTTGTTCAGGTTCTCACAGGTGCTTAGGACTAGACCAGGACTAGCTTGAACACCTGTGGACACCACAAGAGGCTGACATGCCCCAGTCTCTTACTCTGGGCTGTGCACTGTGCTCAGGGCTCAGTGATTTTCGCCCATTAGTTCCTCCATTCAGCCTGAGGAAGGCTCACAGTGAAGTGACTTGCTTGAGCCCTCAGCTGGAAGGGGCAGTTAGTGGGTGGTGGCTGCTGAGACCAGAGTATGGTGAGGGATGTCCCCTTGGTGACTCTGGCCCTGGCACAGGTGAAGAACCTGACAGAGGAGATGGCCACATTGGATGAATCAGTGGCCCGGCTGACCAAGGAGAAGAAGGCATTGCAGGAGGCCCACCAGCAGGCCCTGGGTGACCTACAGGCTGAGGAAGACCGCGTGAGTGCGCTGGCCAAGGCCAAGCTGCGGCTGGAGCAGCAGGTGGAGGATGTGAGTTAGGGCTGCTGAGGGGTTGTGGGGTGGGTGGGCAAGTACTGGCTGGCTTGAGGCTGAGCCCCACCTGCTCCACAGCTGGAGTGCTCCTTGGAGCAGGAGAAGAAGCTGCGCATGGACACCGAGCGGGCCAAGCGCAAGCTCGAGGGTGACCTGAAGCTGACACAGGAGGCGGTGACAGACACTACCCAGGACAAGCAGCAGCTGGAAGAGAAGCTCAAGAAGTAGGTGTAGGGCCTGACCATGTTCTTCCCTTCTGAATTCTATCAGTCCTGTTACTCTGGGGTTTCAGTGAATGTGGGGGTGGGGTTTAGAAATGGGTCACTAGGGCAGAGGTAGTGTCCTGCCCTTCCTGGTTAGGGGATGAGGGCAGTAGGTGCACAGGAATGAGGCCATTTAGAGCCTCATGGAAGGAGGTTGCTTGCAGGATAGGGGGGCCCCAGTCAGGTGGATGACAGGGCCTGAGCTGGCTCATCCCACCCTCTGCTCCCAGGAAGGACTCGGAACTGAGTCAGCTGAACCTGCGGGTGGAAGACGAGCAGCTCCTGGGCACCCAGCTGCAGAAGAAGATCAAGGAGCTGCAGGTGCATGGGGGAGGATGGGCAGGCAGGCCAGACCCAGGTCAGGGCCCGCATAGCTGATGTCACCACCTACCTACTGACCTAGGCACGGGCGGAGGAGCTGGAGGAAGAGCTGGAGGCTGAACGTGCAGCCAGGGCCCGGGTGGAAAAGCAGCGGGCAGAAGCGGCTCGGGAGCTGGAAGAGCTGAGTGAGCGACTTGAGGAAGCTGGTGGTGCCTCCGCAGGGCAGCGTGAGGGCTGCCGCAAGCGTGAGGCTGAGCTGGGTCGGCTTCGGCGGGAACTGGAGGAGGCAGCACTGAGGCATGAGGCCACAGTGGCAGCCCTGCGGCGCAAGCAGGCAGATGGTGCAGCTGAGCTGGGAGAACAGGTAGACAGCTTGCAGCGGATACGGCAAAAGCTGGAAAAGGAGAAGAGTGAGCTGCGCATGGAGGTGGATGATCTGGGTGCCAGCGTAGAGACTCTGGCCCGAGGCAAGGTATCAGCCTTCTTCCTCACTCTGACCTGTGACCCCTGGCCCATCCTGACTCTAAACCAGGTCTGACTCCAGCAGCTGACTCCTCCTTCTGACACCTGGCCACCCCATGCCAATACTGACCCCACAGCAGCCTTCACCCTGAACTTGACCATGGACTCATTAACCTGGCAACCCATCCTTCCCTACCAGACCTGACATCAAACCCTGATTCCTCAGCCCTATTCTGATGGCTCCAGGACATTTTGACCCAGCTTCCAATTCTGACCTCAGACCCTTGACCCAACAGTAGTTATGACCCCAGTCCTTGATTCCTGAACTCTGGACTAATACCTGTCCTGATTCTCCTGTTATGAACCTAGCACCCAACTTTGACCCATGAACTTTTGACTCTGACTGTCCTTAGCTGACACCGGATCTAGTATCCTAACGTCCACCTGATCCATTTGTACTGGGACTGGTCCAGCCCTCTCACTCTGAGGCCTTAAGCTATGAGCCTAGCGATAGAACCCCTGACCCTGAATGTGGGTCTCTGATCTCCCCTTGATTCCTGGGCCCATATCTAGCTTTCCAGTTCCTGATTCCAGGTCCCAGTCTCTGACTGGAAGCTCTAGATCCTGCCCTCAGGTGCATAAACTCATCTTGACCCCTGACTCTGGGTCCCAGGCCAGTGCAGAGAAGCTGTGCAGGGCTTATGAGGATCAGCTAAGTGAGGCCAAGATCAAGGTGGAGGAGCTGCAGCGGCAACTGGTGGATGTGAACACCCAGCGTGGGCGATTGCAGACTGAGAATGGTGAGGTCAGGGTTCAGCTGGACCACACTGGGTGGGACCTAGGTACTATCCCTTACCCACCTGACTGCCTGCCTGTAGGGGAGCTGGGCCGCCTGCTGGAGAGGAGAAGGAGTCTTTGATCAGCCAGCTGAGCCGTGGGAAGGCCTCAGCTGCCCAGAGCCTGGAGGAACTGCGGAGACAGCTAGAGGAAGAGAGCAAGGTGAGTTGGCACCAGCAATCGTAGAGTGAGCAGGTGGCCGCTGGGGCTATCAGTATGGACTGATGCTGAGGCCCCGGATGTCCCTGCAGGCCAAGAGTGCGCTGGCCCATGCTGTGCAGGCTTTGCGACACGACTGTGACCTTCTGCGGGAACAGCATGAGGAGGAGGCCGAGGCCCAGGCTGAGATGCAGCGGCTGCTATCCAAGGCCAATGCCGAGGTGGCCCAGTGGAGGAGCAAGTATGAGGCAGATGCCATCCAGAGGACTGAGGAGCTGGAAGAGGCCAAGTGAGCATCTGGTGGCCTGGCCATCACCACATTTATGCCTATGCTTTGGGAGCAGGGGCTGAGGGGAGATGCTAGGGCCCTTCTTCTGCTGGCCTCCTCCCTCCATAGTCCATACCCTGTCTGGTCCATGGCCCAGAAAGAAGCTGGCCCTGCGGCTACAGGAGGCAGAAGAGGGTGTAGAGGCTGCAAATGCCAAGTGTTCATCACTGGAAAAGGCCAAGCTGCGGCTGCAGACGGAGTCAGAGGATGTGACCCTGGAGCTGGAGCGGGCAACCTCAGCAGCTGCTGCACTGGACAAGAAGCAGCGGCACCTGGAGAGGGCCCTGGAGGAACGGCGCCGACAGGAGGAGGAGATGCAGCGGGAGCTGGAGGCAGCACAGAGGGAGGCCCGTGGCCTAGGCACAGAGCTCTTTCGGCTGCGCCACAGCCATGAGGAGGCACTTGAGGCTCTGGAGACACTCAAGCGGGAGAATAAGAACCTACAGGGTAGGACATGGAGTTGGAAGCATCTTAGGGTTATGCTGGGATTAAGAGTGTAGAAAGCGACCTGGGTTGGGGTGTGAGCCCAGGGGTGCTCTTCAGCACCCTCTCCATTCTGCAGAGGAGATCAGTGACCTCACAGACCAGGTCAGCCTCAATGGGAAGAGCATCCAGGAACTAGAAAAAGCCAAGAAGGCGCTGGAAGGGGAGAAGAGCGAGCTGCAGGCAGCACTGGAGGAGGCTGAGGTGAGGACTGGTTACAGGGGTGGGTGGATGCTGACCTATGTCTCCCTGCTTCCTGAACACTCACCCCTGGCCCCTACCCTGTACTGCCTACTCTGCATTCCCAGGGGGCCTTGGAACTGGAGGAGACTAAGACACTGCGGATCCAGCTGGAGCTGTCCCAGGCCAAGGCAGAAGTGGACCGAAAGCTGGCAGAAAAGGATGAGGAGTGCACTAATCTGAGGTCTGGTACCCCTCCTCCCAGCCTCCTGAGCACAGAGCAATGGTGGAAAGCAGTGTTGCTGTGCCCGTGGTAGCATACTGGCATAGGCATCTAGTCTGTCTTTGCAACATGGCTTTCTCAGGTTGGGGCTGTTCTCACCATTCCAAGAGGTAAACCTCCACGAGGCTAAAGAAACCCCAAAATCATACAGTGGAGCAGAGCCAGAGTCCAGTCCATGTCTGTCTCAGGGCTTCACTTCTATCCACGAGCTTGCTTTGGTGGACAACAGGCAGTCACAAGGGGTTTTATGACAGGAACAACTGTTACCCAGTTGGGTTCCTATCTTCAGCAGTCCTTAGGCATTTGTGAGAGCATGTTCCGCGCCTGCCTCTCCCATGAGCCAAGCCTGCCCTTCATCCTGCCCTCCCATAGGCGCAACCATCAGCGTGCAGTGGAGTCTCTGCAGGCCTCCCTGGATGCAGAGACCCGGGCCCGGAATGAGGCACTTCGGCTTAAGAAGAAGATGGAGGGTGACCTCAATGACCTGGAGCTGCAGCTGGGCCATGCCACCCGCCAGGCCATGGAGGCACAGGCAGCCACACGACTGCTGCAGGCCCAACTCAAGGAGGAACAGGCAGGGCGTGATGAGGAGCAGAGGCTGGCTGCTGAGCTCCGCGAGCAGGCACAGGCCCTGGAGCGCCGCACAGCGTTGTTGGCTGCAGAGCTGGAAGAGCTGCGGGCTGCCCTGGAACAGGGCGAGCGGAGCCGGCGGCTGGCAGAGCAGGAACTATTGGAGGCCACTGAACGCCTCAACCTCCTCCACTCACAGGTGGGGTCTGGACAAGGATGTCCACAGGGACTCGGGAGGGGGACAGAGGCCTGTTGGCCAGCTGAGACTCTGCTTCCCCTCAGAACACGGGGCTTCTGAACCAGAAAAAGAAGCTAGAAGTGGACTTGGCCCAGCTGAGCGGGGAGGTAGAGGAGGCTGCCCAGGAGAGGCGTGAGGCTGAGGAGAAGGCCAAAAAGGCCATCACCGATGTGAGACTGGGCCAGGGCTGTGTGGGGGAAGGGGGAAAGCAGAGGTCAAAGGAGCTTCCCAGGGGCTGGTCACTTCCTGATCATGCCACCTCCTTCCTCATAGGCAGCCATGATGGCTGAGGAGCTGAAGAAGGAGCAGGACACAAGTGCACACCTGGAACGGATGAAGAAGACTCTGGAACAGACAGTGCGGGAGCTGCAGGCACGCCTTGAGGAGGCAGAACAGGCTGCCCTCCGGGGTGGGAAGAAGCAGGTGCAGAAGCTGGAGGCCAAGGTGTGTGCAGCCCCTCTGTACTTCCCCAACAGGGTGGGTGGGCAGGTAGCTGAGAACTGCCAGCAGGTCCACCCTCTGGCTGTCTGCAGGTGCGGGAGCTGGAGGCCGAGCTCGATGCAGAGCAGAAGAAGCATGCCGAGGCCCTCAAGGGTGTGCGCAAACATGAGCGCCGGGTCAAGGAACTTGTGTACCAGGTGAGTGATGGGGTCCATCTTGTGGGGTAGCCCTGGAGCTGGCCCAATCCAGGCAAACCCTGAGTCCCCTTTGCCTGTCCAGGCTGAGGAGGACAGGAAGAACCTGGCTCGCATGCAGGACCTGGTGGACAAGCTGCAGAGCAAGGTCAAGAGCTACAAGCGCCAGTTTGAGGAGGCGGTAAGCACGCTGGGGTGTCTTGTCAGATGCCATGGATAACCCAATTTCAACTGTGGCCCCAGGGCCTGTGGTCAGGTGAGGCATCAGCAGCAGGCTTTCCTATTCTCTGAGCATAGTGACCACCTTGCCCCCGACAGGAAGAGAATTTCCTGGAAGCTTCAGAAGGGACTAGACCAAGTTGTCCCCAGCCCTATGTGCTTTCCCCTGCCCAGGTCTGAGGGTTGCCTCTGATGGGCAGGTTGGCACTCAGGCACCTCCTGATGTAGTTTCCACTTCCTTCTTCTGCTGTGGGTCCTGGTGCTCAGGGAGGCTGGTGGTAGGTAGAGTAGAAGAACAGGAGAAGCCAGTTCCTTCTGGGGATGGGGTGGGGACCAGAATGACCATTTGTTATTACCAAAGGGGAACCAAAACCCTATGTATACCCCCAGGAGCAGCAGGCTAGCACCAACCTGGCTAAGTATCGCAAGGCCCAGCATGAGTTGGATGATGCAGAGGAGCGGGCTGACATGGCCGAGACCCAGGCCAACAAGCTGCGGGCGCGGACCCGGGATGCCCTGGGCCCCAAGGTGAGGGACCAATGGGCCCCACCTTCCACGTGGGGAACATGGGTTGGGGGTAGCAGGTTGTGCGGCTCACTCATCCTCTCTCACCTCTTAGCACAAGGAGTGAGAGCCTGAGTCTCGAGCCCCTGGGCTATGAAGAGGAACATCTGTTGTCCCATGGTTTCTTCACCCCCTTTGGCTGACACTCCAACCTCCCCAAGCCCTGGACCACTCTAAATAAAGGCCACATCTGCAGCAACAGCTGTTGTTCTCATTTCTTGGGGTTCAGTGGAGGGGAACACAGTCTCATGGACAAAGTCAGGTCCACATCGGTCATTTAAAATAAAGTTCTTTAATAGTCTCCATTTACTTGGTTTATTTGCTGTTAATAAATTGGCAACACAGGAGGGGCCAAGGGTGAGTTCCCAGCCAAGCTCCTGTGTCTGGGCTCAGGCAGGAGATGCTGCTCTGGGGCAGGGCAGGCACAGCCACCCTGTGCCCCAAGGGATGGAGAGAAAAGGCCCCCCAACTTCTGGAGGAACCCCCTGGGATGAACACAGCGGCCAATGAGCAAACAGAACAAGAGGAGCTGAAGGAAGACAAGGGGAGGACAGATGGGTAGGTCTGGGGGAAGGCAGCATTCTCTGATACCCCCACCCCTGTCCAGGAGCCTCTGCCTGAGGACAGGGGAGGCTTGGCTCATACATGGGGGACCCTGTCTCCCTCTCTAACCCAGGACTGGCAGCCAAGAGACCAGGCAGGAGCTCAGACAGAGCTCTTTTTGTAAGTTTCCTTTCTCTGAGCAGGCCAAGAGTCGCAGGATTATGAGGGAAGGGTGGGCATGGTGCCCCTGTCCTCATCTGTGGACTATGAGGGAACTGAGGCTCCCCAATGACTAAGGCCCTCAGACCCAGAGGCCCAGGGCTTCCAGGATGCTTCCTCCCGTTGCACCTGTGCCTAAAGACCTGGGGCAGGCAGAGAGCGGCAGGGAGGCAAAGGAGGGACGGGGAACAGGCAGGGTGTATGGCACATGTAGCCACGCTCACCCACACTGGCCCTGGCCCAGCAACCTCCCGAGGCCTGGCCAAAGGTCACTCCTCAGTGAAGTCCCTGTCTATGTCCATGTAGGGCTCTTCAATGTAGCTGACAAGGGCAGAAGGTGACTGGCGGTCTGGGTTCAACAGGATAGACACTGTCTCCTTCCAGTATGAGAAGCTGATGCAGGAACTCTGGGCAAAAAGAGAGGAGTTTGGGGGAGGGTGCCTGGAGGACCCAGGCCAACTCCAGCACCCCACAGGGAGGGGCTTGGTAAGGGGACAAAAAGCCTGTCCCACATCCCAGCCGGGAACTGTGCCCTGGATGCCCCTCAGAGACCCTGGGTCTGCATGCCCACCACCCACCCACTCGGAGCTGCGGCACTCACATTTTCCAGGCAGGTGCTATCCTTGTCCTTGTGTAGGTAATGCTGCTGCCAAAAGCGCAGCAGGTTGTGGAAGTTGTTGAGCAGGAAGCCGGGATACTTCTTGCTATGCTCCATGCGCTGCAACAACCGTAGGTATAAGGGCAGCCGCTCTTTCCGCCGGGCCAGCATCAGGATCACCAGGCTGGTGTTGAGGCAGCTGACGTTCTCCTGCAAAGCCAAAGGCAGCTGGGCTGGGTGCATGCCGGCAGTCCCAGTGCCCTCTGGTGAACCTACAGAGCCATGGACCTCCCTCTGAGCTGCCCCTTCCCAAGCATGTTCCTATTCCCCATGCCCACCCTGATGGAACAACATCTGTCCTCATCCAGACCTCAGCTTGGACATCACCTCTTCTGGAAACTTCAATCACCTGGCAGGGATGGGTGTGCATACTAGGTGCAATTGTCTCACTTTAGAACTTTCATTCTACACTGGACTGTGTGCCCAGCTTCCCTACATTTGTTAGATGACAGAACAAAAGAACCACCTCTGACAGGTACTAGTATTTCCCCCATTTTAGAAAACAGAGGTGTGAAGCTTGGAGAAGGGAAGGCCACACTACATTGAAGGAGTTGAGGGCAATCTGGCCGAATTCCACAGCTGGTATAACTAGAGGGATGTGTATGTGGGACACTAGAGAAGAGTACTGGACTAGAAGTCAAAAGAATATTGTGCCAATCTTGACTGTGCCCTGACAAGTCATCTTAGGCCCTTTTTGTAAACTGGGGCACTGGGCAAAGCCCTGGGAAGAGACGTACTTCTAGAGGGAGGGTGGGAGAAGCAAATGCACTGCACTCCAGGAAGAGGGAAAAGGGTTCCAGTCTCCGTTCTCCGATTGCCCATTGGTGGGGCCTCTCACCTGGGTCAGCGTCTGCACGTGGATGATGTTGATGAGGCGGAAGAGAAAGGACATCTGGGTGGGCACCTGGGATATATAGGCAAGCAGGCGGCACTCGGACAGGACCTCAGCCACTGTGGAGGAAGGCACAGGTGTAGCAGCAGGCTCAGGTCAGCAGCCAGGCCACCTATGCCTCTGCTTGAGCTCCCCTTGGGTCCTGGCACTGCAACTGGGAGCCTCTCACCAAAACAGCTACAAGAAAAGCTGCTGGAGCAACTGTTCCATCACCTGGCTAACCTAAGCCTGTGTTCTCAGAGACCCATCTGGTCCTTCAGAACCACGCTCAGAAGCAGCCCTGCTCCCCAGCCTGGCACCAGCCTGTGGCTACTTTCCACAGGATAGTGTGCATCCACAGGAAAGTAGACCTATGGTCTATTTTTCCTTTTTCTTTTTTTTTAAAGAAAAACAGTGAAGGTTCTCTATTCACCTCAATGATTGTTTCTTTTGCTGAGAAGAAGCTTTTTAGTTTGAATCCATCCCATTTATTAATTCTTGCGCTTTATGGGGTCTTTTTTATTTTTTTGTACCAGGGATTGAACTCAGGGGCACTGGACCACTGGGCCACATCCCCAGCCCTTTTTTGTATTTTATTAGAGACAGGGTCTCACTGAGTTGCTAAATGCCTCACCACTGCTGAGGCTGGCTTTGAACTTGAGATCCTCCTGCCTCAGCCTCCCAAGTGTTGGTATTACAGGCGTGCGCCACTGTGCCTTGCTGCTATAGGGGTCTCATTGACGAAGTTGGTGCCTACTCCAACATGATGGAGATTTGGGCCTACTTTTTCTTCTATTAGGTGCAAGGTCTCTGGTTTAATTCCTAGGTCCTTGATCCACTTTGAGTTGAGTTTTGTGCATGGACAGAGAGAGAGAGGCTGAGGTGAATAGAGAACCTACAGAATGGGAAAAAATCTTTACCACGAGCACATCAAATAGAACACTAACCTCAAGGATATATAAAGCTCTCAAAAACCTTAACACCAAAAAAAAAAATAACCCAATCAATAAATGGGCCAAGGAACTAAACAGACACTTCTCAGAAGATGATATACAATCAATAAAAAAATGTACAAAAAAATGTTCAACATCTATAGCAATCAGAGAAATGCAAATCAAAACAACTCTAAGATTTTATCTTACTCCAGTCAGAATGGCAGCTATCAAAACTACAAACAACAATAAATACTGGAGAGGATGTGGGGAAAAAGGCACACTCATACATTGTTGGTGGGACTGCAAATTGGTGCAGCCAATCTGGAAAGTAGTATGGAGAGTCCTAGGAAAAACTTGGAATGGAACCACCATTTGACCCAGCTATCCCACTCCTTGGTCTATACCCAAAAGACTTAAAAACAGCTTACTACAAGGACACAGCCACATCAATGTTTATAGCAGCACAATTCACAATAGCTAGATTGTGGAACCAACCTAGATACCCCTCAGTAGATGAATGGATAGGGAAACTTTGGTATATATACACAATGGAACACTACTTAGCACTAAAAGATAATGAAATTATGGCATTTGTAGGTAAATGGATGGAGATGGAAAAAATAATGCTAAGTAAAGTTAGCCAATCCCAAAAAACCAAAGGTCTAATGATTTCTTTGTTATGAAGATACTGACTTAAAATGGCAAGGGAGGGGGAATGAGAGGAACGAAGGAACTTTAAATAGAACAAAGGGGAGGGAGGAGAGGGGAGAGAAGGGGGCAAGGGGATAGGAATAATGGCAGAATGAGTTAGACATCAATACCCTAAGTACATGTATGAAGACACAAATGGTGTGAAAATACTTTATGTAAAACCAGTGACTTGAAAAACTGTGCTCTTTATATGTAATATGAAATGAATTAATTGCACTCTGCAAACATGTATAACAAATTAGAAAAAAATTTTTTTAAGTAGAAATTGTCTACATTGTGACATCTGCTAAATAAAACCAATGATAGTAAATAAAATGAGTAAAATAAAAAAAAAAGAAAGAAAGAAAAACAGTGAAGGAAAGTTGAAATCATTTTTCAAAGCTTCTAACTCGACTGGCTTCCCACACAGCTCCCATGTGTCCCTGCCCATTGTCAAGGTCATGGTACACATGAGCACTGAACAAATAGCAACCCACATTATGGGGTGAGGGGTACGATGGTTGACTGTATCAAAGAACAGATCCTTTAGGGGCAGAAATAGGAGGCAAATGGCAAAATTACCAAATGACCAGGATGCCGTTTTGTTTTTTGGGTGATACTGGGGGTTGACCCAGGACCTCTTACTTGTTAGGCAAGTGCTCCACCACTGAGCTACACTCCTAGCCCTTTTTATTTTGAGATAGGGTTTTGCTAAGATGCCCAGTCTGGCCTTGAATTTGTGATCCTCTGCCTGGGTACACTGGGTAGCTGAGATTACAGGTGTGCACAACGACCCCCAGCACCAGGATGCTTCTTGCTATCAATAATAGTGACTATGACAAGGAACACCTGTTTTTGGAGGATGTGCTCACAAATTTGTGAGAATCTGCTGGACGCCACAGACTCTTGTAGGAAAAAGAAAAGCATGTGTGTGTACATAAACATGTGCGTGGTGCATGCAATTCCAGGTGAGCCCTGCCCCAGCTACAGCTCACCCCACCACTCCACACCCACATCAGTGAGATAGATGAAAGGGGTCCCACTCACCCCATCCCAAAAGAGGAAGGTGGGTTTTCTGTTTTTGACATTTTGCTGGCAATAATGGCTTTTCTCCTGTATCAAAAATGTTGCACATGCTCATCAAAGGAAACAAACAATAGGGAAAAGGCAAAGCAGCTGGGCCAATTAGCTGAGACCATCACCTTCCAAGCACTTTCTGTCTGGGGCAACTGCTTCAATCATCCCATCACCTGGCTGGAGGCCAGGTGACTAACCCCAGGTGCAGTCACACTGCACCCATTTGCTTTGGAACCCTGGCTTTTTCTCACCTTTCATATCCACCTGGTTTTCAAATCGGTCCAGTGACAGAGTGACACAACGTACTAACATGTTGGAGTCTACCAGGGAGCTGTTGATCTGCTTCAGGAACACCTGGAACTAGAGCGGAGATGGCACTCAGGAGAGGCAGTGGGTTGCTGGCCAAGCTGGCAGTGGCCCACGCTGGGCAGTTGCCACCACAGACATCAGCAATCCTCTAT
This sequence comes from Tamias sibiricus, assembly GCA_025594165.1. NCBI lineage: Eukaryota > Metazoa > Chordata > Mammalia > Rodentia > Sciuridae > Tamias > Tamias sibiricus. The sequence continues at coordinate 173,764,032 of CM046659.1, read as the reverse complement.
CCCAGGCCTGCTGCTTTATAGACAGGCAACCTGAGTGGCCTGCTCTCCCCACCTGCTGCTAAGATTCTGGGACACTTCCTAGTGGTTCTGCATTGAGGGTGTTGGCTCCTCTCACTTTTACTTCAACTAGTCTCAGCTGGGTTTGTCACGCTCCAGAGAGCCTAATACTCCAGGCCCAGTAATCCATGCTGGGCCTCCCACCACAGCACCCACACCTCACACCAGCAATTCCATGTCTTACCCATTCTCACCCCCAACTCCCCATAAGCAGCAGTGGATTTTATCCCTGTGTTCCAGGGTCTGGTATGCAGTAGGTGCTAGTGAACGTTTGTTGAAGACTCCCATTGAATCCCAGTACTCTCCATCTAAAATCCCACACCTGGAGATTTGCGGATCAGGGCTCCAAGATAACTTGGGGCAACGCAGCCAACTCCACAGAACAGAGGAGCCTCACCTTTGCATCCGTGTTGATGTATTTATTGAATCTCTTGAATGCATCTACATTGAACTTCATCAGCTCCCCCAGGAGGTCAAAGTAGCTCTGGAGCACATCCCTTGATTTGCACTCACTGTCCACAATGCAGTACAAGATGTGCTGGGGTGTGGAGGGGACAGAGTAAAGGTGTGGATATGGCTGCCCCACACTAGTCTCCCACTGGGGCCTGGCATGGCAGTTCTACGGAACCTGTGGTCTTATCTAGATTCTCTCTGAGGGTGCTGGTGGTTCCAAGGACAGGACAGGCTGCTGACACAACTCACCAGGAGGGGGCAGTGAGTTGGGCATGTAACACTTGCTTGCTCACAGCTAAAGCCTCTGACCTGCTCTGTGGTCACCAACATAGCCAGAGATCTCCAGCTCCTGGGCAGCAGCGCTGTCTCCAGATCTAATACTGGTTATTGCCCTAGCACTGAGGCCAGAGGCCAGAGTTTAAAAGCACAGGGCACATTTTGACCCCATGGATTATCTTTGTGTTTATAAACGAAACTATTTAAAATTTATACCAAAATCAATGATTTTTTTATCAAAAACATAAAGCCATCTCTTTGATAAAGTTTTCTATGATAGTCTTTTAATATTTTTTGAAGTTATGACTTGGATCAATATAACTTCTTTTCCATATAGCTTTTACAATTCATAGGTTCTTGTCCATATCAATTTTTAAAAAACAATTATAATTGGTCCTTAACTCAATGAAGAAAAATTAACTTTTAGTCAAAATCAAAATATCCTCAGGGTCAAAAGGCTTTTCTGGGTAACTCTAGACTCTTACGCTCCTGTATAGTCACACTCCAAGTCCCGACATCAACCCTGAAGTACCCATGGGGAACCCACCAACAGAAACCCAGGGCAAACAGCAGGGTGATCTACACCGGCATTTTAAGATGCTGAGATTTGGTCTGCTCCTGATGAACTGTTTAGGGCTCAGGACAGAAGAGCAATATGGGGGGTTGGGGGCCACCCAGCACCCTGGCTCCTCCAGGCCATACCTCCAGAAGGCCTCGCTTCAGCAGGAACATCTGGTCTGCATAGGAGGTGGTCCCTCGGAGGAAACTCTCCACAGCTCGTGCTTGCCAAAACCTGTGACCCAAATGTTGACCCCAGGTCCAGGTGGCTAAGGCTGCCCTTTCCTGGCCCCAATTCAATTCTCCCAGGGTTTGGGAGATGTTTGCTGACTTCTTATTTATTTAACAGTCATTTACTGAATATTGACCAGGCTTTGAGCCTCACCCTAGGCTCTGGGGATACAGCAGTGACCAAGAGAATCCTTATTCTCACAGAGTTGACAGCTCAGTGAGGAATAGTCTTCTATATGGGTCAGTCTGGAAGGAATTGTATCACAGAGAAGGTAGCATCTAGGTACAAAGAGCTGGCTGTTCCAGCAAGTCCCATGTGAAAACACTCCAGGCTTTGTCCTTTCAGAATGGGAGGACATCATAACTAGGGGCCACAAACGGGTGTGGGAAGCACAAGAGTATGTGCAGACAGGCCACTGAGCCTGGCCTAGAGGAGAAATGGCAGATGTTGACCTGCGGCCCAGAGGGCTCAGCTGGGATTCATGATAGAAGTCTGGATAAGGAAGATCGGGTGACAGGGACCCACTTGTGGGGGAGCCTACTGGTAGTTTTGCACCCAGACCTACTGGAATTCCTCCTGCATACATCTTTCAAGACTCCTCTCTGAGGGGTCTGGACATTCTGAGCAGGCCTGTCTGTTCCCACCCTTGCCAGCACCCAGCAGGGGAAGGGCTTTCCTTTGCTCCCACAGTTCCTGGCTCCATTCCTTTCCATGCTGCAGGGAAATGTGTTTCTTTTCATGCCTGTTCCCCACAACCCCACGGAATGCCACACTGTCTGAGTCTGTGTCCTATTTCTCTCTCTCTTTCCAGCACCAGCACAGAAGAGGTGGTTGGCAAATACATGCTCAGTCACCTCTTGGCAGGCCCTGCAGGTCTGTAAGCAGGAAGGCAGTACTGACCTGCTGAGTCACATAAGGCCAGATGGCAGTCAAGCCACCTTCCCCAACAGTGACCACATTTCAAAGGTGGATACTGGGGACTAAAGGTGGTGTTATTAACCATTTGGGAAACACTTGGCTCCTGGGCCCTTCAAGAGTGACAGGTACCTATCCTCAGGCTCACCTGAAAGAGGACTCAGCTGGCTCCTTCTTCATGACCTGTAGCAGACGAGTTAACAAGCCCCTCTTCCCATCACACACCAGACTCCTGAAATAAAATAGCAGTGGAGGCAGATCTGAGAGGTTAACAGGGTCCTTGGGTCACTCTGCTAGCTTAGATGAGTGAAAAAAAAGAGACATTTCCAAGTTTGCAGGGTACTCAGAGACTCCTGTGGCCATCAACAGCCAAGTGCATTCCCACTACATCTCAGGCCAGCTTGCTCTTCCAAGACCTGCTGAGAGGCCTGAGGCACATCCAGAGCCAGATAGAGCTCAGAACTGCTAGTGGCAGGGTCTTTTACACCACAAGTGGGTCTGAGGCAATGAAAGAATCTGCCAGATGGGGCAAAGTCCATGCCAACAGGGGAGGACCCAGGTCCTCCCCTCCCCAGGTTCAGTTCTATCTGGGCTGTGGATAAGTGCCCATGCCTCCAGGCTTGGCTTTTGATATATAAAGCAAAGGCAGCAGGTGAGGAAATGACTCCAGCCATTGTTGGGGAAAAAGATGGCCAAGTTGGCAGGGGTCTGGACCCTTCAACTCCCTCTTCAAATACATTTATTCCTGCAGACATCAAGGTAGGGCCCCAAGTCCAACCTGACCTGAGTGAGTTCTGCCCTTCGATCCCTTCACAACAAGGCAGGGAATTCATGGCTCTGTCTACTAAAAAAGGTCCACCCTATTCTGGCTCCTATGACTCTTACTACCCCACTCCCAAAGACAGGCAAACAAAGTACAAAAGGATTTAACTCTTGCAGGGGCTGAAGGGGGGCTTCTGTTTGTCTTGCTTGGCCAGCTACCACTAGGCAGGAAAGGTCCACATCAGCTTAAGTGCACATATGCAGAACACAGGGCAGAACATAGATGCCCTTTGGCAGGTGACTTCTTGGAGCCTTTGTCCTGCATCTGTAAAGAGGAGGTGATGAGGGCACTCTCTCCTAGGGCTGCTGTGAAGCTAGAGAGATAAAATGCAGGAAACCTGAGGGAGTGCCAGGTACAAAGTATCTCTTGGAACACTTCTATATGGATTTTACAATTCATGGGTTTTTGTCCAAATCTCGCTGAGTGAGACAGGGCGAGTGTGCACACCTGTGAGCTGAGGCACACTGGCAGCGGGAGGAATGTGGCCAAAGCCACACTCACCTACACTCACCTGTCAGTGTTGAGGACGGCTTCCACTTCAGGGATGTTGGCCTTGAGAGAGATGGCACTGAGTTCATTCAGCTCCTGGTTGTTGAGCAGCAGGTACTTATTCCTTAAACAAAAGGGTTGCAGGAGTGAAGGACAGGAGCTGGGGCTGCCCGTCAGCACTGTGCCAGTGCAGAAAGCCTCCTGCCCACTTCCTGTGGGAAGAGGGAAGCTGAGAACTCACCAGGTGCCTCCCGCACAGGACTTGCACCTCTGAGTGGCATTCTGCAGGAGGGCACTCAGCCCTACCTCTGCCACAACACTATTGAGGTCCCTTCCTTTAGCAGCTCTAGGCTTTCCAGTTGCCCACTGAACATTTCTATTTGATTTGTTGAGACAACTGCACCTAGCATATTCAGTTATACCTGCTGCAGCATTCCCAGAAGCCACTCATGCAAAGGCCTGGCCAGTGGTGACACACCTCCCTCTCCTTCTCATCTAGCCTGTCCTCATCCAAGGCCAGTACACAGTGCTAGCTTCCCAATCAGTCCTGCAGGAATCAAGTCTTCACACAGCTCCCACAGAAGCCTTTGGAACAGACTCTGACCCTGTCACTGCATTTAACACTCCCTGACTTCCCACTGCTTTAGCATATATAATATCCAGGGCTACGAATGTGCCCCACAGGCCCTATGCAGCCCAGCCACTGACCACCTCTGTGATTGCACGTAAGTAGAGCCTCCTCCATCTAGTTACCCTGATTTTCCTGGCCATACCACACTCCCTCCAGCAGGGGCTTCTGCATGGGCGGGGCACCTGGCTCAACCACGTACTCTCCTATGCTCTGTTTTCATGCCATTTACTACTACTGACCTTGCAGGCCTCAGCTGACAAGTTATTTCTGAAGGGAAGAATTCCTGAGCACCGGCTGGTCAGACAGGACTCCTTCCTACCAACCATCCTCTCACAGACTCATGCTCCTTCCCTCCCAAATAAAATGTCCATTGGTCACCATACATCCATTCACTAGTGACGTTGTCTTTGATTAATATCCAAACCCTTCCAAACCCGTATTCTTCATGACAGGTGGAATGGCTGTTTCCTTTCATCACTATATCCCTTGATCCCTGCACACAAGTGCTGATTTAAGAGTCTGATGAAAACTAGGAACTCACTTTCCTCAAACCAAACCAAACCCAATCCATAACACTTTTGTAACCCATCAGTGCCTTCAGTCAGAGCAACTCTCATAGGGGATGTTCACACGTGATGAGAGGGAAGTTGTAAAGTAGAGGCCCATGGGTCACGTTTGTCCTTAGGCAAATGTTAGCTTACACAATGTTCTAAAAGAATTTAAACCAACATTTAAAAATCATAATTTTATCCCCAGCATTGTAAACAAACAAACAAAACAAAACACCAGGGCCTTTTACATAAATCTTTTGTTTGGTTTTTGTCCTAGGGATTAACTTCAGGGGCATTCTACCACTGAAATACATCCCCAGATCTTTTTATTATTTATTTATTTATTTTGGTGGTACTGGAGATTGAACCCAGGGACTCACACATGGTAGGCAAGTGCCCTACCACTGAGCTACACCTCTGGCCCCTCTTTTTACTTGCTAAGTTGTTGAGGCTGGCTTCCTCCCTCAGCCTCCCAAGTCACTCAGATTATATACAGGCACAACTGTGCTCAGCTTTCACACAGATCTTAACTTTTGGCTTTCCTTGAGGGAAAAACCCAAAGTCAGCAACAGTGGAACCAGTTCTCTGCTATTCTTTCCTCCTTTTTACTGTTTTCCTTATAGCAAAAAATAATTTTCCTGTATATTTCCCATCAAAGGTTGAAAAACAGAAAATGAGAGGGCAGAATATATATCAATAAAAATGGGGGACTAGGCCAGGTGTGGTGGCGCACACCTGTAATCCCAGCACTTGGGAGGCTGAGGCAGGAGGATCACGAGTTCAAAGCCAGCCTCAGCAATGGCGAGGCACTTAGCAACTCAGTGAGACCCTGTCTCTAATAAAATACAAAAAAGGGCTGGGGATGTGGCCCCAGTGGTCGAGTGCCTCTGAGTTCAATCCCTGGTACCAAAAAAAAAAAGGGGGGGGGGAGGGGAGGGGTACTGGGCTGTAATTCAATGGTAGAGCACTTGCCTAGCACATGTGAGGCACTGGGTTCAATCTTCAGCACCACATGAAAATAAATAAATAGAATAAAGGTATTGTGGGAAAAAATATCTTGAAGGAAGGAAGGAAGGAAGGAAGGAAGGAAGGAAAGAAGAAAGGAAGGAAGGAAGAAAAATGGGGGAAAGTACAAGGCGAAAAATCCCCTTTGTGTCCAATCTGCCAGCTTTGCCTGCGTATCAGAGAACAGTCAGTAGAAAGATGTGTTGTTTCCAAGGGTAGGAAGGGGCCAGTAATTTCTATCTCTACTTATTAGAGTGGCTGCGGGAAAGCTCTGCACCTGGTAAGACAAACAGCAACTCATACTGCAGGGTCAAAGAAGTGCAGCCACACTTGGTAACATGGAGGTGACAGTGAGCTCCCACCGTCTCCCCACGTCCTCCTCCTAAGCAGACAGCAGTCATAGGACAGAGAGAGAGAGAGAGAGAGAGAGAGAGAGAGAGAGGCCTTTGGGAGACAACTGACAATTCTCTGTGCAAGGACACATATGTGTACTTACTCATGGTGTGTGTACTTACTCATGGTGGTCGCTGAAACTCTGGAGAAGCCTTAAAAACTGGATCTTCAAGGTGATGTCCTAAAATACATGTTAAAACGACAGTCATATTGTTTCTAAATAAGACAGGGCAATACCAGTCACTGTGGACCATGCCAGTGGTCCTAGCTACTTGGGAGGCTAAGGCAGAAGGATCACTTGAGGGGGATGTGCTGGGAGTGATATTGGTCAAATTGTATTGCTATATTGTATATTGTGTGCATGTATAAATAAGTAAAAATAAATTCCATAAGCAATAAATTCCATCAGTATGTACAACTATAATGTACCAATAAAAAAAAATGTGGAGGATGAGGGGAGGAGGAGGATCACTTGAACCTGAGAGTTTGAGGCTGGTGTGGACAACAATACAAAGACCCCCCCTATTAAAAACAACAACAACAACAACAACAAAACACTCTGGTGAGACTCTGGGCATGCCACTCTGCTTCTGCGCTTCAGTCCTCACCCACAATGAGGACTTTTCTTTATTAGAAAGTCATCTAGTCAGATCTCTACATCTAACCGATGGCAAATTTAACTAATGTGGACCCTTCCTGCTAAAAACATCTCACGTATTTTTTTTTAAAAATCACCAAAATACTTTTAAATGTGTGAGGTTAAGCTCACAAGGTAGAAAGGGAAACCTGTAAGAATGAGACATGAAGACAGGCTTGAGGCCAAGAAGCAAGCCCTGTTGCTGATGCTTGGGAAGCTGAAGGCTATGTGCAGAGATGGGGGCCTAGTCACACCAGGGCTGGGATTCTAAGGCCCTGAAGTGAGTGATCAGACAGAGCCTCAGGATTGGGCAAAGACCTGATCTATGGGCCAGGGAGCTGGCAAAAGAGTCTGGTTCTCTGCCTGGGTGCAGCTGGAGATTAGAGTCTCCCAGGAGAAGTGGAAACCTGGGCACATACTAACATAGCCAAGAACAAAATGTGAAATCTGGCCCTGGGACAAATGCACCCCCAAAGTATCTGGCAGATGAAAGCAAAAGTGCCCTATAGAAATACTTCTAGGGGTAAGACTACACAGGTACCAGGGAAAGCAAGCCCCACTCAAGGTGGCCTCTCCACAAACATGAAGCAAAGCTCCACCCTGAGGGTGTGAAGACCCAAACACAAGCATCATTACTCCACGAGCAATTAAAAGAGACTATAAGAAAGTAAGTTACAAATAATAAAGAGAAAACATGCAAGAAAAACACAAGAAAGACGACATTTACATGTACAAAGACCAAGCAGTTTTTAAAAAAGAGTCAGACAAAATAAATGCAAAATTTATTCACATGAAGTTAAAAATTCAAATGGATGGACTGAAAGGCAAATCTGACAAGGCCAAAGAGAGAAATGGTAAAGTGGGAGTTGCGCTGAGAAAAGTCCCAGAATGAAGAGGTCAGGGGGCTCATGGCACTGGGCCTTGAAGGCTACACAACATTTCCAGAGCACTTTCCCTCCCATGCTGTCGGGTGGGCCTCAGGCCAGTGGTCAGCAGGTGTGGGAGTATGATCCTTCTTTGGTAAGAAAACAGAGACTCAGTGACTCATTCAAACTCTCCCAATAAGCTGAATGGCACAAAGGCTTCCTGATTCCCAGTTCAGTGTTCTGTCTAGGGCACTGTGAGATACACAAGCAGAGGTGAATCCTTGGCTTCAGAAAACCAAAGCATCCCAAAACCATTTCCTGAGGCAGGGCATTGGTAGTATGTGGTGCCTGAAGGCAAACCAAATTATGGAGAATGGAATAACTGGCTTCCAATTATGGGATCATAAAATAGGACTTTCAGTTCCTTCCCTATTCCCAAAGACAAGAGGTCAAAGGGTCAGTGGCAGGTCTTAAAACAACTGTTTCTAGCAAGTGAAGTCCCATTGTGTCCCCATTGTGTCCTGCTCACCGGGCTACAGTCACAGTTCTGGTTGTGACCATGGAGGACGAGGGCAGATGCTGAATGCTTCCTCCAAATCAGCTTGTCAAACAAATTATTGAGTCCAGGGATCAGCTTGAACTCTGCAATCATTCTGTGAACCTGCATGGAGAGGGAAGGGAAAACAGTAAGATAAATGTGCTTCCAAGACCTGCCAAAACCTCATATTCAGCACAGATGGTAATGATCTTTAGGACCAAGAAAGCAGTCAGGGTGGAGTGCTGAGGTTTAAAGAAAACATCTACACATGTCCTACCTTGATCACCTTGCCACACACACTTTTTGACTTTGCTCAAAACTGCTCATGGTAATACTATAAATCATACTATGTGGAAGGTCCTAATCTTAAGAGTGTGAGTTTTGGATTCAGACAGTCCTATGTTTACTCTTAGCTCCACCATGTGTAAACCCTGGAACCTTAAGAAAGTCCCTTAATGTCGGTATCCTTTTCATATCATTAAGATGACAATATGGCCAGGCATAGTGGCACATACTTTAAATCCAAGCCACTTAAGAGGCCGAGACAAGAGGATTGTAAATTTGAGGGCAGGCTCAGCAACTTATCAGAAAAAGGTCTCAAAATAAAAAATTAAAAGGGCTAGGGACATAGCTCAATGCTAAAGCACTCCTAGGTTCAATCCCTAGGACCAAAAAGGAAAAAAAATGAAAATATGCTTCATACTTTACAAAGGTATACATTTCAACTGGGGCAAAATACAAAAAGAAACTCTGCTAACCCTAGAAAAACTTATGTGAAGACTTCAAAAAAAAAAAAAAAAAAAAAAGTTACCCAAGGGGTGGCTCTAAAGGATTAACTAAATCTGGAAGCCAAGAAAGGAGACTGTTGATTTCAACCACACAAAGGTTTTAACGTTCTGTATCATAACACAATAAGCAAAAGTCGTAAGTCAAACATGACAACTGGAGAACATACACTGGTAACTCATGTTACAGGCAGAGCAAATTTCCTCTATGAGAAGTCCTATAAATCTCAGACTAAAACACCAATCTGTAAAGCACTTGCCTAAGAATACATCAGGCCCTGGGTTCAATCCCTACCACTGGTGAGGAAAAACAAAAACAGACCAATCCCACAGAAAAAAGTTGGTAAGGATATAGATAGGAAAATAGAAAAGGTTCTTAAATATATGAAAAAGGCTAACCTCACTTGAAACTTTTTTTTTTTTTTTTTTTTTTTTGGTACCGGGGATTGAACTCAGGGGCACTCGACCACTGGGCCACATCCCCAGCCCTTTTTTGTATTTTATTAGAGACAGGGTCTCACTGAGTTGCTAAGTGCCTTGCCACAGCTGAGGCTGGCTTTGAACTCGCGATCCTCCTGCCTCAGCCTCCCAAGTGCTGGGATTACAGGCGTGCGCCACCACGCCCGGCTTCACTTGAAACTTTAAGAGAAATTGGAATCCCAACTGATTTTTCACATGGGCAAAGGAGACAAAATTTTATCTGACTCTGGCATGATTTTGGTGACTAGGCACCAGATACACTCACATTCTGTGGGTGAGAAGGCATATTGGTACTACCTGCACAGAGAGAATGATCTCTCAATATCTCTAAAAATTACAGCCATGTTCCCCTTGACGAGCAATTCCATTTTTATTCTCAGGCAGAAACTTATTAATAATAAATGACATACTTATGACATTACTGAAGAAAGCATTATTAATAATACTAAACAAACAAACAAACAAACCAGACAACCTACACTTTTATCATTAGGGATTAAATAAACAGTGGTACACCCACATAATGAGATATAAGGCACCAGCAAAAAAAAAAAAAAAAAAAAAAATCAAGGCATTTTGTACGTAGTGAATTGAACAACTGCTATTATATAACATTAAGAAAGCAAGTGGCTGGGGCTGGGATTGTGGCTCAGCGGTAGAGCGCTCGCCTAACACGTGCGCGGCCCGGGTTCGATCCTCAGCACCACATACAAATAAACACATTGTGTACAACTAAAGCAAATAAATAAATATTAAAAAAAAAAAAAAGAAAAAAGAAAGCAAGTGGCCAGGCGCAATGACATGTGTCTGTAATCTCACTGACCAGGGAGGCTGAGACAGGAGGACCATAAATTTGAGGCCAGCCTCAGCAACTTAGTGACGGCCTAAGCAATTTAGTGAGACCCTGTTGCAAATAAAAAATAAAAAGGGCTGGGATGAAGCTCAGTGGTAAAGTGTCCCTGGGTTCAATCTCCAGTACCAAAAAATAAAGAAAGTGTGCACATGCTGACATGCTGTATTATTGATTGTGTAAAAAAAAAAAACTATTTACTTTTGTAAACATACATATCTCTAGAAGGATTCACTAACAACTGGTAAAGTTAGCTGCTTTATGGAAGACCCAGAAAACTGAGAAGTAGAGGAAACACAGGCTTCATTGATACTAATATATGTCAACTCTGAGAATTATTTGCTTATTAAATATTTTTGCATAACACAAAACAAAGCTGTTGTAAATCCCTTTGGGGATATGTCATACAGATTAAGCTGGAGACTGCATGTGAGGCCAGGAGCATAGCTCAATGTTCTGGCACCACTGCTCCCACTGCTCCGCAGGGAAGGGAAGTCCAGCAAGGCCAGCTCACACAAGCTTGACAAAGGACATATCACCTAACTCAGGGTCTCATCCTGAGGTCTGCCTCTTTCCAGCCCACCATTGGTATCACTGATCCTGGGAGACCAAACACAACAAATTACTGCCTGTGACTCCACTCTCATGGATGTCTGTGGACACAGAAGTCAAACCTTCTGGTCCGTGTGAGATGCATAGGCAGCCCAGAATTTGTCAGACTAACACGTTGTCTGGTTTGTTTGTAGGATGTCTGCTTTGCTGCCCAGGCCTCTGTAAAACCCAGCCTGATCTACTTTGCCTTGCTTAATGGGTAGGGAAATGGGGCTGACACCTATGGTGATCACCAAGTCAAGTATCTTCCTGTCTTACTACAAAGAACCCTAAGTCCTACTCAGGTCAACTTAAAAAAAAAAAAAAAAAAAAAAAAAGTTGACAGTACACTGGCCCTGAAAGTCAGGGTCTGAATGCCACACTCAGTCTAGAAATCCAGGCTCAAGATTAGGAGTTTGAGTGGGTAGCATGAGCTGAAAATCCTAGCTACTTGGGAGGCTGAGGCAGGAGGATCACTTGAACCCCAGAGAGTTAGAGGCCAGTCTGGGCAATGTAGTAAGACCCTGACTCAAAAAAGGGGAAGATGGGGCTGGGGCTATAGCTCAGTGGTACAGCATCTGCCTAGCACGAGTGAGTCACTGGGTTTGATTCTCAGCACCACATAAAAATAAATAAATAAATAAAATAAAGGTTTATCTACAACTAAAAAAAAGGGGTGGTGGAGGGGGGAGGGTGGTAGGGTGATGGTAGTGATATGAGTCACAAAGCTGAGAAGAGATGGGTCTTCTGAGGTAGAAATGGACTTCATCCCACGTCTCCTGAAATCCAGGCCACTGGTAGGTTTGAGGTTTCTGCTGTGATACTTCTCTTTTTACTTGCAAATACCAGCTTCTTCAACTGTGGGGCAAATTTTACTGGTCAAATGTATCTTTCCTACCTCGGGTCCAGCCCCTTATTTGACTCCACACTGGAATGGTAGAAAAGCAGCCAAGATAGAGTGCCATTCCACCTACAGAGATGGGGAGCGGGCAGTGAGAGCACAGGCTTCAGAAGCTGGGCTTGGTCAGCTCTAGGCTCACAGGCTAGCTCTGGGCAAAGTTATCCTTTGACCCTGAGTCCCTTGATGGAAAACAGGGGATAAGAGAGCTACTGAAATGGCTCAAAGGGGTAATGTGGAAAAAGCTTGGGGGATAGAAAAGAAAGACTGCTATCTTGATTATTTTCATTAGTACCAGGATAAAACTTATGGAATTTGAGGAGTCCTTCCAATCTTGTGATTTCAATCTGCCCAAGACTGGTCAGAGAACTTGACTCAATTGTACATTAACAAGGCCACTTTAGAAGGAAGCCTTCTGTGAGGCCCAGCCAAGGAAATCCTTCCCGGGGGCACCCATTCTAGGCAGGATCCATGAATCCATGTTATAGTGCCTGGCACACAGGTATGCAGTGGGGCAGGACTCAAAGGCTAGTGACAATCCCTCCTCAAGGAAGCAGTGCTGTTATCATGTAGTTCACCTGAAGACCATAATGACTGATAGCAACTTGGTGACAGGAAGGCTTAGGGAAGAGGGTGCTGCTAATACTGGGGGAACAGAAACAAGAGGCAGGGCAGTGACATTTACAATTCTGGCTCTCCCAGGGCCTGGACACTGAGAATTTGGTTTCTTGAGCATTGAGCTCTGGGAGAGTGGATCATCACCTGCTGTGTCAATTACCAAGTACCTGAAAATGGACACTGAATAACTATGAAAGTGCCTCAAAAAAGTGAAAGCATTCAACACATGGAAACCATCACCACTATCATTTCTTATAACAAATACGTTCCACACTGAAGGAAGAAACACCAAGGTTGTAGAAGAAAATGTGGGATCTCATCCACTGTCCTGGTTTTACCTAATTGTATGCTGAGGACTCCCAAAGTAACTCCTCCAGGCCGACCTCTCCCCAACTCCAGCTGCTGGTAATCCAAGTGCCACTTCCAATCACCACCTAATTCTACCCTGTTCAAAACCCAACTCATCTTCCCTAAGCCTGCCCCTCCACTCCTCACCCACCAGTTTTAAACCACCTCAACAAATGACAAATCTATCCCCAGAACCTTGGGAGTCATCCTTAACTCTTCCCCTCTCTTATGTCTGCATCCAAATCATCAGCAAATCCTATCTGTTCCATCTTCAAAACATAACCTGAATGCAACCCCTTTCCACCAGCACACCCCAACCTGTGCTGATACTGGCTACCAACTCTTTGCTCAATTACAAAGGTTACTAAGGGGTCTCCCTACTCCCATTCTTCTGATTCCCAGGCTTTCACAAAGCAGTCAGAGGGACAACTCCTTACTTTACTCACAGTAAAAACCAAAGTCTTTTAAATGGCCTATGACATCCCAATGCAAGTTGGCCCATGATCCCTCAGCTTTCCTCTCTCACTGCCTGTCTCAGTCATCCCCCCGGCCTCTTCTATTCCACCAACCTATAAGGCCCACTCCCACCTTAGGGGCACAGCTCCGGCTAGTTGGTCGGCTGTCTCAGGTCTCAACATGCAGGCTCTCACTTTCCTCAAGACACTGCTGTTTCAAATGTTATTTTTTAAGTGAGTCTTTTCCATGGGTACCCTATATGAAGTTGTTCTTCATTTGTAAAATGAGGTTAACTACATGTCTGTCATCCAGAGATAATGTGACAATCCAGCATTTGACTCAGAAAGATGCATGAGGGCTACTGAATGCCTAACCTCTCATCTCATAGAAGTCTCTCCTCCCCACATGCCTGGTTTCCTCTCTAGAAGAATGGCAGTTGGTAGAAAAGGTCTAGATCTCATCAGTCCTGAAAATTACCAAGCCCTCTTTCTGCCACTGCAGGTTACAGAAACATGTTCCTTTCTTCTGCTCAGGAAACCCCAGCACATGTAGAATCCCTGTACTTGCCCAGGTTTCATAAGTGGACACAGCTCAGAGTTCTGCCCTACCACCTTGACCCTGCATCAGATCAGCAACTCTTCTGGCACATCTACAGGGCCAGTCTTTTATTTTTTTTAAAACAATTTTTTAAACTTTATTTTATTCATTTATTTATTTTTATGTGGTGCTAAGGCTCAAATCCAGTGCCTCCCATGTGCTAGGCAAGCACTCTACCACTGAGCCGCCACCATCCCAGCCCTACATGGCCAGTCTTTATTCTTCACATTATTGAGGTAAAATGCCCACTTCTGGTCTGGGTGCCAATGCTGTCTAGAAATGCTGCCTATAGCAAGGTACCTGGAAAGACTCCAAGCTCTAGAATGAGCCTGGTTTCCTTATGAGAAGGGAAACAACCCATATGCTTTGTTGGTCTAGAGTGAGTGCCATTCTAAATGAAGGCCGATGGTGCACCCAGCATACCACAAGCCAGGCAGCATCTGCCCCTGGCTCCCCCTGTTCTGGGATGCTAGGGAGGTGCCCACCTGGTTTCGCTGACGCCCCATCAGCAGCACGCAGAGGACATAGAGCACTTCCAGTTTGTACATGATCTCATGCATAATCTTCATTGACTGGGGCAGCTGGGTCCTGGCTGAAGTGTGAGGTAGCCCATTCTCCTCAGAAGCGCCTGGAGGAGGGAACACAGTGGAGGCTAACATAGCCCCAGGGAGAAGGTGAGTCATGGCTCCTGAGAAAACACATTCTGCCCTCAAACTCACTCTGTACAGACTGGAGATAAAAGCCATTAGACTGAGCCCTGGCCCACATCAGACTTTGAAAGCCCCCAAACTCCTTCAATCCCTAGAAGCTAGATGAGCAAGAAACCTAGAAAAACCGATTCTGTATTTCTAGTCTGTTTCACCAACAAAGTGAAAATATTCTGGCGTTGTCAATGCAGTGCCATATTCTACCCTCCCTACTGGTACTCCTTCCCCTGCCACCAAGCAGAAAGAGCACAGACAAATAGATAGATGACTGATAGTGTGTAGAACTCCTCAAGTAACTAATTACTCTGAGTCCTTGTTTTTCGGTCTAGATTCCATGAAGACATACCGCTGAAAGCCCAAGGGATCCTTTTTGAAGATCTCCCCCATTTTTCAAAGAACCATCTAAAGATTTCTAAGGCTCAATTTTCTAAAGCAGACTGGGTTTTACAACTGATAGCACAGATATAGATGAACATTATCTACCAGCAGATTTTCATTGTGCAGAATCTCATCATTACTAAAGCAGCAAATAAGCAGTATGTATGGGACATGATACCTGTAAGGCATCATACTTGGAGCTTTAGGTAACCCAACTCACTTACTCTCCTAACCAGTTGACAAAACTGTGTGTGTCTCGTCCACTCCAAAGAGGAATTTACCCTTGGGAAGGTAGGACAGCAAAATTATGAAGATGGAGGGCTCTAGAATTGAAATTTGCTGGCTATGTGACTCTGTACAAATCACCTCCTCACTAAGCCTTTGATTGCTCTGTACTACTACAGTGGACAGAAGATTACCATGAGGAACGCAAGAAAAGCCCAGCAATGGATTCTTAGGAAGCCTCAGTCACCATTAGATCCCTTTTAGGAGGACAGTGGTCATAGTTAGAAGAGGCTGGGTGACTTTAGGACAATCAATTCCTTTCAGTTTCCTCATCTTTAAGGTGAAAGGATGAATCAGTAACTGCTAAGGTTCTTTCAAGATCCTACTGGACCTATTTCCCTAGAGGCCTTTTGCAAAGGCCAGAAGAACTATGCATACAGAGGAGTGGTTATCAAACCCATTTAGGGAAGGCCTACTCAGGAGACACTGTGATTTCTGCAGGGTTTCATAACATAGAGCCTGACTTATTCCACTCTACAGACCCAGAACAATTTTTCCCTGTGACATTATATCATCAATATAAAATCATAACCCTGGAAGAGGACAAGCTGCCAAATGAAGCATGACTTAGGAGGCAGCATGGCACAGTGGGTAAGAGCACAGATGTTGAAGTCAGTCTGCTGAGCTGGAAACTCATTCACTAGCTGGGTAGCCTTAGCTGGCCTTTATGTGCTTCAGTAGCCATCCTCATCTGTAAAATAGTGATAATGACAATAGTACATACCTCCTAATAATGTTGCAAAGACAGAAGAAATTAATATTTTGGAGGTACTTAGAACAATGGCCAGCACAAGTCAGCAACATATAAGCATGTGGTGAATAGAAATAAAAACCTTAATTCTGAGTTCTTCTGCTAATGTTTTCTCTTTTATAAATTTAAATTAATTTTAAATTAATTTATCTATGTGACACTTGATATCTGTAAGGCATCAAGGATTGGTTCACCAACAGCCATTTATAATGTGCTGAGCCCTGCATATACAAGCACAATACATAAAAATTGTACATATTAATGAGGTACCATGTGATGTGCTGACATGTATGTATATGCTATGTAATGCTTAAATCTTTAAATACATTTATCTTTTCAAATATTTATCATTTATTTATGGCAAAACATCCAAAATCCTCTTTATTTAGCTTTTTGAGATATAGCACAATTTTATAGCACATAACTGTTATCTATAGTTACCCTACTGGGCAACAGCACACCAGAACTTCTTACTCATATCTAATTATAACTTATTACCATGTTTTCTTCTTTTCAATCTTCATGCTTTTAATAGCAATTAAAGTGGCAGTAGGTAAAGACTAAGGAAAATTTTTCCGGAGACAGATTAAGAAAATTCTATCAATTCACATATATATTCCTGCACTTTGGGAGAAAAACCAGAATGACTAAATCCGTGTTGGGACTCCTTGGTCAGTTCCCAGAACATGTATGAGTCCAGTGATATGTGGAGATTCTGGGGAACCAGTATGCAGAATCTGCCTCTGCTGCACACTTGCTGGTAAACTGGCAAGCCCCAGGATCTGCACGACCTGACTTGCCTAGCTTGGAGGCCTTTAGGGAGGCCTGCAGGAGAGGATGGCTATGGAAGGAGCAGGTACAATGTGGAGCACACAGGCACCCTCAAAATGAGTGTCTCTGGAGAGAAAGACATAGCCAGCTCAGATTCTGCCCCAAATCACAGGCAACTTTTGGTGCTGGGCTTGTACATTATGACAAACTCTGTGGGGATAAATATTTGCAAGAAAGTCTCCAAAGCAATAGCTAGAGCTTAGCAATGAGGTCACTTCCAAGGATGAAGAAGGGAAAACTAGTTCAAGAGGCGTATCCTTCCCTCCAAATCTCTTCAGCTCTGTAACACTAATGAAAGTAGTGACCATTTTCCATACATCTGCACTGCACTCCACTTTCTGGGGCATATTAACTCACCAATTTTTAAAAACAGCCTTAAGCTATGATTCACATACCACACACTTCACCCATTAAATCAATCATAATTCACTGACTTTTAAGATATTCATAGTTGTGTAGTCATCACCACAATCATTTTAGAACATCTTCAATACCCTAAAAAGAAAACTTGTACTCATTAGCAGTCACTCTCTATGCTTCCCACTAAACCCCTAGCTCTAGGCAACCACTCAATTAATTTCTGCCTCTATGGAATTGCCTATATAGGATGGTTCATATAAATTAATTTGCATAATATGTCTTTCATCACTGCTTCTTTCACTTGGCACAATGTTTACAACGTTTATCCATGTTGAAGCATGTATCAGTATTCCTTTTTAAAAAAAAAAAAAACTGATGAATAGTATTCTATATGAAAAAACCCACATCCTGTCTATCTACTCATCAGTTGGTAGACAGTTAGGTTGTTTCCATATTTTAGCTATTATGAATATGCTATAATGAACATTCATAAAAATGTTTTTATATAAACATATTTTTGTTTCTCTTCAGTATGGCTAGGAGTATAATTTCTGGGACATATGGTGACTATATGCTTAACTTTTGAGGAATGCCAGACTATTTTCAAAATTGGCTACACTACCTTACATGCCATCAAAAGTAAATAAGGCTGGGTACAGTGGTGCTTGCCTGTAATCCAAGCTAGTCATGAGGCTGAGGCAGGAGGATTTCAAGTTCAAGGCCAGCCTTATAACATATAGAGACCCCATCTCAAAAAATAAAACAACCCCCCCCCCAAAAAAAAAAAAGGCCAGGTATGGTGGCTCACAACTGTAATCCAGGCAGTTTGGGAGGCTGAGACAGGAGGAGTGCACCAGCCTCAGCAAAAAGCAAGGCGCTAAGCAACTCAGTGAGACCCTGTCTCTAAAATACAAAAATAGGGCTGGTTGTGGCTGGGGTTGTGGCTCAGTGATAGAGCACTTGCTTGTGTGAGGCACTGGGTTAGATTCTCAGCACCACATATAAATAAATGAATAAAATAAAGGTCCATCAACAACTAAAAAAACCAGGGCTGGTGATGTGGCTCAGTGATCAAGTACCCCTGAGTTCAATCTCCAGTACCCTTCCCTGCAAAAAAAGGAAAGAAAAATAAACTGAATATGCATTTCAATATCTCTATATCCTTCTCAAGACTTATTATCTGTCTTTTCAATGACAACCATCCTAGGGAGTATTAAGAGGTATCTCATAGCCGGGCGCGGTGGCGCACGCCTGTAATCCCAGCACTTTGGGAGGCTGAGGCAGGAGGATCGCGAGTTCAAAGCCAGCCTCAGCAATGGCGAGGCACTTAGTAACTCAGTGAGACCCTGTCTCTAATAAAATACAAAAAAAAGGGCTGAGGATGTGATCCAGTGGTCGAGTGCCCCTGAGTTCAATCCCCAGTACCAAAAAAAAAAAAAAAAAAAAAAAAAAAAAAAAAAGGTATCTCATTATAGTTTTGATTTGCATTTCCCTGATGGCTAATGATGCTGAACAACTTTTCATGGCTTACTGGCCATCTGTGTATCTTCTTTGAAGAAATGTCTTTTTGGATCCTTTGTCTATATTTTGAAATGCATAGGCGTTCTTTAAACATTCTAGATTCAAGTACTTATTCAATACGTGGTTTGCAAAAATGTTCTCCCTCCCTCATTCTGTGGGTTTATCTTTTCACTCACCCCAACACGCCCCTCCCTAGAGCGACTCCTTTATTCTAAAAGTGCTGGTATGTGAGCCACTTCCTTCTTCCTCACCCAGGCCAGAATACCATCCTGGGGAAGTATGTAGCCTTCCCCAGAGGAAGCCCTAGCTCATGAATGGTTAGGAGGGAGCAGCCAGGAGACACCAGCCCAATGTCCATTTCTAGGTCACAAAATAGAAGGGGAGAGGAGGGAAGGGATCTGGTAGGAGTGACAGGCCTTGCCCAGCCTGTTAGTGTGCTTTCTCTGGGTTACGCTGCCTCCTGCTGGCTGCAGTCACTGCTGTCTTTCTCCTTCAGATTCTAACCAGAGGATAGCTAGGGAGTCAGAATTCTAGCAGCTTCTATTTGGTAATCTTCTTTCTGGTGGGGAGGTGCGGCAAATCCAGTTGGGGCTATCACGCCACATGCTCCACTCACTGCCACTGATTCTTGGAATCCAAACTTGGGAACTGAAGCCCAGCTGGGAACAAGTAAGACTTTCCTTGCTCTAGAGGCAGGTCTGTAGGGAGCAGGTCAGATCTAGTCACCCTGAGTGTCTCCCCCTGGTGAAGGTACTTGGCTTTCTGCAACCAAGCCCAGGAGCTTGCCATCTCACCTTAGGCAGGAAGGTGCTTAGCTCAGCCAGGGGGCTCCAGATGTGGTTTGTCCTATGCCCTCTGAAGCCTGGTGGCCCAGCCCAGGAATCTTCCTATCAGTCAGTCTCTACAGCTGCTCAGAGTGGGGCTGCAGGTCACACACACATGTGAAGGTGAGATCCACGGAGCAAAGGGCTTATGGCCCAGAACACTTCTGTGTCAACAAGGAGGCCTATCCCTTTGACACTTAGGCCAGGTAGATCTCCAGGGTCTTGAGCAGCCACTGTGGATTCTTCTTGGCCAACACTTCCAGGTTCTTAAGGACAAAGCCTGAGTCTGAGATGGTCTTTTGCTGGATCCTCTAGGCACTGGTAAGGCAGAGGAAAGTGGCAGCGTAGAAGCTGTTTACCATGGCAATGACCTTTTGCTGCTGATTACACTCCCTGGAGAGAGACTCCTCTTTCCAGGTCTGGATGGTTATGTGGGTGATGTTCATGGACATAAAACTGAAAGAGAACTGCTGGAAATGGTGATGAGATGGGGGGGAAATCTGGGCCATCAGCAAGGTCTTTGCACCCATTACCAGCTACAGCAGATGCAGGAAGGCAAGGAAGCCCGCCCCTCTAAGGTCTGTGGCTGGATTTGCTCCCTGAAACCCCTAGTCCTCCCAGTGGTCTTTGTGGAGGGCATAGTTGAGATTGGAGCCTGTTTGCTTCTTGTAAATGGTCTGGTGGATGTGGCCATGCACTGGGTCATAGCTGTCCAGGTCACCCATACTCTCTGCTGGACTGTCCCTTGGGGGAGGACTGGGTGCTCAAGACACCCTCCTTTCAGCTCCCAGTCTCACCCACCATCAGGGTGAGGGCCCTGGCCTGGTCTCAGCTGAGGTGGCACAGTATTCTGTTCTGACCACCTATGCAGCATCTGCCCTGTGGCAGTCCTGACAGTCACACTGAGCAATGGTTAGGACCAAGTCCCTTTCTTTCCAAAGGCCCTGGTAGAGCTTTGGAGGCCTGAAGAGATAGTGCTAGAGGTGGCGAGCCCAGTCCTTTCAACAGTTAGCTGGATTCTCTTCTTGAAGGAGGACAGGTCCAGAGTCTCAAAGTGTTTCAGGGCCTCACCAAAGGAGATAAGCTGTCTAGACTGGTCTGAGTTGTCACGGCTCCATGTCTGGCTGGATGGTATCCACAGTTCTGATACCTCTTGGACTCTGAGCACCTCTGCCTCACAACTGTTTATCTTTTAATTCTTTCTCATTACAGAAAGAGAGGTATTTTTCATTCACGACTCAAAATCATTTGTTCAAGCAAGCTTTGTTCTTGGGCTAAAAAAGGGGTAATTGAGTTCTGAGATCTGATACCACAAGGGGAGCCAGAGGTCCAATTGCTCTATCTTACGCCTTTCTTCTGGTAGTCATTCAGATCAGGAATAAGAAAACAGTCCTTCTGTACCATCACTGGGGTAGAGCTGGTTTCTGTGAGTAATGAAAAAGTTCCCGAGGCCTTTGAAGCCTCAGCTTAACAAGGTACACATAGTAGCAGCCACTGGCCAATCTGGCCACTGCTAGATGGGGTTTCCAATGGTGCAAGATAAGTGCTCCATCACCAGAACTGGCCCCGCACCAACTCTGTCAACTCACGTGGAGGATATCAGCCTCCAGAGAAGGGTGAGGGTCAGACCTCAGGTGGGACTGGTCACAGATGCCTATCACAAGGCCCCAGGCCACTGAAGGAGGTGTTCTGCAAATGTAGGGCTCAGAGGGAGATGGCATGTACCTGAGGCCTGTGCCACATGGTAGGACAGTATTGTTTCCTAGGCCAGCTGTTGGCGGCACTGGGGGTAAAGGCAGCGCCCTGGAGTGTACTGTGCAGGGCCAAGTGACCCCTGGCCTCAACCTGCTCATCTGCCTCTTTTCACTTTCTTGGTGGTGCTTTTTTAAGTATAAAAGGGTTTAATTTTGATTAAGTCCAATATGTCTATTATTAGTTTTATTGCTTGTGTTTTAGATGTTACATCTAGGAAACCACTGACAAATCCAAGGTGAAGATTTACTCCTTTGTCTTCCTCTACAGGTTTTATAAATCTAAATTTTACATTTAGGTCTTTTTTTTTTTTTTTAGTTAATTTTTATATATAATGTGAGCTACAGGATTCAACTTATTCTTTTTGAATGTAGATATTGAAGGTCCCAACACCAATCATTGAAAAGACCACTGTTTTCCCCATTGAATGGTCATGTCATCTTGCTGAAAATCAATTGACTGTATATGTATGGATTTATTTCTGAGCTCTTCATAATATTCCATTGATCTGTGTATGTCTGTTTTTTATGCCAGTAGCACACCATCTTAATTATTGCAGTTTGTATTAAGTTTTCAAATCAGTGTGAGTTCCCTTACCTAGTCCTTTGTTGAGGTTGTTTGGTTATTCTGGGTCCCTTGCATTTCCATATGAGTTTTAGAATCAACTAATATCTTTCTTCAAAGCAAGCTGGAATTTTTGATAGGAACTACACCAAAAGTATAGGTCAAGATGGGAGCACTGATATTTTAATACTAAGTCTTCCAAATCAAGGACATGGAATTCCGTCTTCTCATTTATTAAGTCTTCTTTAATTTTTTTCAATGATATTTTGTAATTTTTAGAGTATAGGTTTTGCACTTTTTTGTTAAACTTATTCTGAAGTATTTTATTCTTCTTGATGCTATTCTAAATGAAACTGCTTTTTTAATTTCATTTTTGGTTTGTTAACTGCTACTACATAGCAAAACTATCGCTTGTTTTAAATATTAATATTGCATCCTGGAACTTTAAACTTATTAGTTTAGTAAAAACTTTTTCTTTTTTAAATAAACTGTTTAAGTTTTTTCCATACACAAGATCATGTCATCTGTGAACAGAGAGTCTCCACTCTTCCTCATTTGGAGGCCTTTAATTTCTTTTCTTTTTTTAGTCCCCAACTGCCCTGACCAGAACCACCAGTAAAATTTGAGCAGAAGTGGCCAAGATCAGACATATTTGTCTTGTTCATGATCTTGCAGGAGAAAGTGTTCAGTCTTTTGCCATGAGAGAGGATATTAGCTATGGATTTTTTGTTTTTTATAGATGCCCTTTACAGATTAAGGAAGTTCCCTTCTGAGTTTGTTGTGGTTTGTTTTGTTTTTAAATCATGAAGAGGTGTTGGATTTTATAAATGCTCTTTGTGCTTCTATTTAAATGACCATGTAGTTTTTATTCTTTATGCTATTGTATGGTATATTACGTGAATTAATTTTCATATGTTAAACCAATCTTGAAAAAAATCCCACTTGGTCATGGTGTAAAATCTTTTATGAATGTTACTATATTGGGTTTGCTAGTACCTTTTTTTTTTTGAGGAGTTTGCATCCATAATCTATTAGACATTGGTCTGTAATTTTCTTTTCTTGTAATGTCTTTGGCTTTGGTGTCAGGATAACAACCATAAACAACAAACTGAGAAATGCTCCCTCCTCTTGTTTTGTGGAAAAGTCTATGATACTGTTGTTAATTCTTCTTTAAACATTTGGTAGAATTCACCATGTGATACCAGCTCATTTGGCAGAAGCCACATGGTGTAGAGCTTTCCTTTATAGCTGGTTTTTGCATTACCAATTTAATCTCTTTTCTATTTATTGAGTCAGTTGTAACAGTTTGTCTGTCTTGTAATTTGTCCATTTCATTTAGGTTATCTAATTTACTTGCAATGTTTACAGTTTTCCCTTTGTATACCTTTCATTCCTGATTTTAGTAATTTAAACCTTCTTTTTGTCAGTGTAGGTAAAGGTATGTCAGTTTTTTAAAATTTTTTTATTAAATATTTTTATTTATTTGCTTTAGTTGTACACAATGCGTTTTATTCAATGTGTTTTATTTGTACGTGGTGCTGAGGATCAAACCCGGGTCACCCACGCGCTAGGCGAGCGCTCTACCACTGAGCCACTATCCCAGCCCGGTATGTCAGTTTTGTTGATCACTTCAAACAACCAACTTTAGTTTTCTGGATTTTTTAATTTTAATTTTTATTCTGTAGTTGCAGATGGATAGAATGCCTTTATTTTATGTGTTTATTTTTATATGGTGCTAAGGATAGAACCCAGTGCCTCACACATGCTAGGCAAGCACTCTACCACTGAGCTACAGCCCCAGCCCAGTTTTCTGGATTTCTCTGTTGATTTTCTTATTCCCTATTTCACCATTTTCCATTCTAATCCTACCATTTCCTTTCATCTGCCTGCTTTGGGATTGGCTTACTCATTTTTCAAAAACTTAAGGTAGAAGTTTAGGTCACTGAGATTTTTAATAAATGTAGGCATTTACAGGTATAAATTTTCCTTTAACCATGCTTCAGCTACATCCTGTTAAGTTTGGTATACTGTGTCTTCATTTTAATTTGTCTTGAAATATTCTCTAATTTCCTTCGTTTAACCCAATTATTTAGAAATATACTGCTTAATTTCCACATATTTGTGTATTTCCCAAATTTTTCTTCTTGCTATTAATTTCTAAATTTACCCCACTATAAACTGGGTGCAGCGGCACATGCCTATAATCCCAGCAACTCAGGAGACTGAGGCAGAAGGAACACACATTCAAGGTCAACCTCAACCACTAAGTGAAATTCTGTCTCAAAATAAAAAATAAAAAGGGTTGGGGATAGCCAGGCATGGTGGTGTATGCCTGTAATCTCAGTGACTGGGGGAGGCTGAGACAGGAGGAGGGCGAGTTCAAAGCTAGCCTCAGCAATAGCAAGGTGCTAAGCAACTCAGTGAGACCTTATCTCTAATTAAAATACAAAATAGGACCGTGTGGCTCAGTGGTTGAGTTTGAGTGTCCCTGACTTCAATCCCCAGTACCAAAAAAAGTGTGTGTGTGTGGGGGGGGGGGGGGGGGCCTGGGATATAGCTCAGTGGTACAGTGTCCATAAATTTATCCCACCGTGATTAGAAGATAAATCTCACACAATTTTAATCCTTTTAAAAATCAATAAGGCTTTTTAAGAAATAGCATCATATATGGTCTACCCTGAAAAATGTTCCATGTGAACTTAAGAAGAATGTTTATTCTGCAGTTGTCAGGTGCAGTTTCCTATACCTGTTAGTTTTAGATGGGTTATGGTGTTGCTCAAGTCTTCCATTTCCCTATTGATTGTTTGGCAATTACTGAAAGTGCTATATTAAGGTCTCCAATTATTAGATTTTAACTGTCTGTTTCTACGCTTAAATCTGTTTGTTTTTGCTTAATATATCTTTTGGCTGTTATTAGACACATATGTTTATAACTGTTATATCTTCTTAATGGAGTCACCTTTTATTATTACAAAATGTAATACTTCCCCTTTGCCTCTGATAATGGTTTTTGTTTTAAAGTCTCTTTTAGTACAGCCACTCCAGCTTTCTTATGTATGCTAACATATGTGAAACATCTTTTCAATCCTTACTTTCAATCTATTTTAATCTTTTAATCAAGTGTCTCTCCTGTACACTTGACATAATTGGATATTTTTAGTTTAATCCAATATTAAAATCTGTCATTTGAATCAATCCTTTCATATTTTTGCCATTTCACTTTTTCCTTTCTATATGTTGTATGGGTTTCTTATTCTTCTATTTCTTTGCATTCTTTCTCTTTCCTTAGCACTATGGGGTGGGAGGAGGAGTTTGAACCTAGGGCCTTAGGCATTCTAGGAAAGTTCTCTATCACTGATCTACATCACCAGTCCCACCCCCCCCCCCCTTTTAAATTCTGAGACAAGATCTCCCTAATTTGCTCAGGTTGGCTTTGAACTTGTGAACCTCCTGCCTCAATATCCTGAGTAGCTGAGATTTATAGGCATGTGCCACCACACCCAGCTTCTATTTCTCCTTTAGTGCTCCATTTGGATTAAGTGAATATTCTTCAGTATAATATAATTCCTTTAATGATTTCCCCATTATATGCTTTAAGCTACTATCTTAGCATTTAGCTCTAGGGCTTACCATATATATATAAAACAAACATTTTTTTTCAGAATTACATTAAATTCCAGAGCTCCTATACAGCTTTAGTCTCTTCCCCACTTTTTGTGCTGTTTTGCATATTATGTCTACTCATGTTAAAAACCCAACAATAGTTGATATACATTGTTATAACTATTTTATATAATTTTACGTCTGTTAAAGAAAACTGTATGAATATATGCAGAATTTACTTTAACCTTATTATTGACCATTTTGGTTCCTTTCATTGATTCCCCTAGATTCAAGTTATCATCTAGCATTCTTTATCTAATACAACTTTCATCCCATCCACTTTCTTTGTGCAGTTGTCAAATATAATTATAAACATAATTTTATATAAGTTTCTTAAATTAGTTAAAAAAGAACTACACATTTATACTGTCAATTAAAATTATAAAATTACCTTTACGGGAGCTCTCTGTGTGTGTGTGCGTGCACATGCATGTGTGCGCCGTTTGAATAACTATCTGAAGTCACCTGCTTTCAACTTAAAGAAGTTCCTTTTGTATTTCTCATAAGGTGTTACTACTTAATTTCCACATATTTGTCTGAAAATAAGGAGTTTCTGTTTTTGTTTATCTAGGAAAGTCTATTTACTTTTGAAGGATAGTTTTTTTTTTTTTTTTTTTTTTTTGGTACCGGGGATTGAACTCAGGGGCACTTGACCACTGGGCCACATCCCCAGCCCTTTTTTTGTATTTTATTAGAGACAGGGTCTCACTGAGTTACTAAGTGCCTCGCCATTGCTGAGGCTGGCTTTGAACTCTTCTTGATCCTCCTGCCTCAGCCTCCCAAAGTGCTGGGATTACAAGCGTGCGCCACCGCGCCCGGCTTGAAGGATAGTTTTGCAAGATAGACAATTTTTGGTTGACAGTTTTTCTCTTTCAGCACTTTGGGTACCACTGTGTCTGGTTATCCACTATTCCTAATGAAAAGTCAGTTATTAAATCTTATTGAATACTCTTGGGCATGACAAGCCATTTTTCTCTTGCTACTTTCAAGATTTTCTTTGTCTTTTACCATTTTTATTATGTGTCTAGATGTAGACCTTACTGAGTTTATTCTACTTGGAGTTCTTTGAGCTTCTTGGATATGCACATTAATGTTTTTCATTAAATTTGGGTTGTTTTCACCTTTTGAAATTTATTTTCCTCCTCCTTTCTATCTCCTGCTACTTCTATTATGCACATCTTGGTGCATTTAACACCATCTCACATTATTCTGAGGCTCTGTTCATATTTCTTAATTTTTTTAAATATATTTTTTAGATGTTAATGGACCTTTATTTTATTCATTTATTTATATGCAGTGCTAAGAATCAAACCCAGTGCCTCACACATGCTATAGGCAAGTGCTCTACCACTGAGCCACAACCCAGCCCCTCTTGTTTATTCAGAATATTGGATCTTCAAGTGTTTTTTTTGTTTGTTTGTTTTGGTACTGGAGATTGAAATTCAGGGGTACTCGACCACTGGGCCACATCCCCAGCCCTTTTTTGTATTTTATTAGAGACAGGGTCTCACTGAGTTGCTAAGTGCCTCGCCATTGCTGAGGCTGGCTTTGAATTCATGATCCTCTGGCCTCAGCCTCCCAAGTACTGGGATTACAGGCGTGCACCACAGTGCCCGGCCTGGATCTTAAAGTTCTTTTTAAAATATTTTTTTAGTTGTAGATGGACATAATATCTTAATTTATTTTTACATGGTGCCGAGGATGGAACCCAGTGCCTCACATGTGCAAGGCAAGCGCTCTACCACTGAGATATAGTCCCAGGCCCAAGTTTTTGATTATTTCTTTTGCCAATTCAAATCTACTTCTGAGTTATTCCAATAAATTTTTCATTCAGTTATTTTACTATTCAGCTCGAGTACTTCCATGTGACTCTTTTTTATATTTCCATTCTATTGTTCATCATCAAAGCTTTTTTTTTTGGGGGGGGGGATACCAGGATTGAACCAGGGGTGCTTAACCACTGAGCCACATCCCCAGCTCTTTTTGTATTTTATTTTAGAGACAGGGTCTCGCTAAGTTGGTTAAGGCACAGCTAAGTTGCTATGGCTGACTTTGAACTTGCGATCTTCCTGCCTCAGCCCCCTAAGCCACTGGGATTAGAGGTGTGCACCACCATGCCAGGCACTTTTTTTTTTTTTTTTTAACTTCTACAACATAGTTTCCTTTACTTTTTAGACCATATTTCTAATGGCTGCTTTGTAGCCCCTGTTAAATCTCTTATCTGGGCCTTCATAGGCAATCTCCATTGCTTACTTTTTGTTGTATATGGGTTATATTTTCCTGTTTCTTTGTATGTATAATTTTTTATTAGAAATTAACATTTATGCTGGGCGCGGTGGCGCACGCCTGTAATCCCAGCACTTTGGGAGGCTGAGGCAGGAGGATCGCGAGTTCAAAGCCAGCCTCAGCAATGGCGAGGCACTTAGCAACTCAGTGAGACCCTGTCTCTAAATAAAATACAAAAAAGGGCTGGGGATGTGACCCAGTGGTCGAGTGCCCCTGAGTTCAATCCCCGGTACCACAAAAAAAAAAAAAAAAAAGAAATTAACATTTAGGTAATAATATTGTAGCAACTCTGGATATGGTTCCCCTTTAGGGCTTGTTGTTGTTGTTCGATTATTTGTTTAGTTATTTGGCCTATTTCAGTAAAGTCCATTTCTCCAACAGACTAGTGAAGGCTTTGCTCTCATGCCTTAGACAGTGCATGCACACAGTCTCCGGGGGGATGTTTATTTCTGACTGGCTCTTTCTCGGATCTGTTAAGCTTTCTGCCTGTTCTGGTATCACACCCAGAAGTTAGGCTCCACTAAATGCTGCCTAAATACTATTTTTGATAATCCCTGGGGCATAAATTGCTCCAAAGCCTGATTTGGTTTATTTTGTTTTTAAGATTTTTTTTTTAGTTGTAGATGGACACAATACCTTTATTTTATTTATTTATTTTACATGGTGCTGAGGATGGAACCCAGTGCCTCACATGTGCTAGGCAAGTACTGCACCACTGAGCTACAACCCCACCCCCAAAGAGGGATAGTTTTTTTTTAAAAATATTTATTTATTTACTTTAGTTGTACACAATGAAATAATGCATCTATGTTTACGTGGTGCTGAGGATCGAACCCGGGCCGCCCACGTGTGAGGCGAGCGCTCTGCCGCTGAGCCACAACCCCAGCCCAGGGATAGTTTTTGAGAATGAGGTTAGTTCTGACCTTAGCAGAGTTCTTCTTAGAGGTCTCTCGCCTTGCTTTGAAGGTGAGCTAGCTGGTTTATTGTTTAGTTTGTTGCTCTTAATTAAGAACTACCAACCTCCTTTTATTTGCTTACCACCAAAATCTCTATTGTTTTTTAAATTATTACCCTTAGGCATGAATCTCCCCAGGTTCCCTTCTTACCAAGTGAGTCTTCCCTTAGGCAAAACCTCTGAGCCACTACTCTAGAACAGGGTCATAGCCTCCAGCTCTCTCCACTTATCTCTCCTGGTGGGAAATCTTTGGAAATAAGTGAGCTGGGGCTAGAGCAATTGAAGCCATAGTATTCTTGGCCTGAAGAATGTGGGTAGAACTTTCACACTATGAGATTACTACATATTCTCCAAGAATTCAGCTTCTTCAATTTGGGAGCTGGAGTCCAAATATGAAAAGTTGGCAGCCCTCCCTCCCAGGGAGGTACCATATTCCTTGTTTGAAAGTTAAGAATTCCTGGGTTTGTACACTCTGACTCCATCCTGCTGACCAGAGTCCTTTGCCAGGAAGATGGGGCTTAGACTAGGAGTATATGTATTAATTAGGCAACCCAGTCTCATCAAGGGAACCAGAAAAAGGCAGGGCAGAGGAAAAAGAAGACTAAGAAACATATAGGATGAACACCAGACAAGAAAGATTTCTTGAGTTTCTGAGAATGCTCTGGTTATTGGCCCCCATCAATCCCTAAACATAGCCACCTTAGGTTCTGCAACAAAGCCCTTCTTGCAATCAGAGTTACTCTGAGGAGTTCAGTATGGCTGCTGTAACCAGCTATCAAGAGTATTAATAGTCACGGTCTAGGACACCTTAAGGAGAATTCTACTTTTAGCAAATCTCAAATCCTTCTTG
The DNA here is from genome assembly GCA_025594165.1 of Tamias sibiricus. Taxonomy (NCBI): domain Eukaryota; kingdom Metazoa; phylum Chordata; class Mammalia; order Rodentia; family Sciuridae; genus Tamias; species Tamias sibiricus. Next base: position 173,734,258 of record CM046659.1, on the reverse strand, counting down.
GAAAGGTGGTTAAGAATGTCTCCAGCACTCCCTACCCCCATGAAAAATAGCTCGCCACACAGGGGACCCACTCAAAGTACCTTGATTGTGCTCAGACTCCTCACTGGCCACTCGCATCAGGGCATCCAGCACCAAAGCATTGTCTAGCCAAGTGTACCACTCCTCCAACTCCTGAAGGAAGCTGGCTGTACCTGTTGACTCTGACACCTTTCGAGTAGCCAGTTTGCAAAGCCTCTCGACAAAGCCAGGGATGCTGAGAAGGGCCGCTGCCAAGGAGAGAATAAAGAAATTTTTAAAACAAACACCAGCAAAATGAGCTCTAAAGCACTCAACAATCTTAATAATAGTAATGATTCCTATTGTGACAACAGTTAGTCAGAGCTGCTCTTTTAAGATGAAATGTCAAGCCAAGGTAAAATAGCAATAAAATTTAAGAAACAAGTTCAATTTTTAGCAGCTCTCTTTTATTTTTAGTGTCTCTCTTTTATCTATTGGTGCAAATATACACTGGAATAACCTATATGCCTTAAATTTGTGTTTCTTTGAGCCAACAGGTCCATTTCTCGGAACTTGTCAGAAGAAAAAATCCAGCCATATATACGAAAATATCTATATAAAGATATCCATTGAGAGGGGAGTGAAGAGAGAAGAGGGGGGTATGGGAGTAGGAAGGATAGTAGAATGAATCAGACATTATTACCCTATGTACATATACAACTATATGACCAGTAGGATTCTACATCATGTATAACCTGAAGAATGAGAAATTTTACTCTATTATATATGATATATCAAAGTACACTCTACTTATGAACAACTAATTAAAATAAATTTTTTTTAAAAGGTATTCACTGATTGTGGTTTTTGTAATAGTATAAAAGTTGAGATAACTAAATGTTCATCAATAGCAGATTGATTAAATATAATGATAAATCCACATGATAAAATTCAACACAGACTCTGAGAATGACACAAATCTTTACATAGTGACTCAAAAAAACCTTTTAAATTTACCTGTTAGAGAAAAAAATAAATTATTAAAAATATTGATTTAAGCTCATTTTCTTCAAAAATTTAAACATCTGTTTCTTCAAAATGTACATTTAAAGAAGAAAAGCATGTACAAGGTATATACTGCAGCTGTTCCTGAGCAGGAGAGCATATAAATGCTCCTTTAAAAATTACTTGTCTTGGGCTGGGGTTGTGGCTAGTGGTACAGCATTTGCCTAGCATGTGTGAGGCACTGAGTTCGATTCTCAGCACCTCATATAAATAAATGAATAAAATAAAGATCCATCTAAAATCATGGCATTTGCAGGTAAATGGATGGAGTTGGAGAATATTATGCTAAGTGAAGCAAACCAATGCCAAAAAAACAAATGTTGAATGTTTTCTCTGATATGTGGATGCTGATCTATAATGGGGACGGTGGAGGGAACATGGGAGGAATGGAGGAACTTTAAATAGGGCAAAGAGGAGGGAGGGAAAAGGAGTCATGGGGGTAGGAAAGACAGTGAAATGGGATGAACATCATTACCCTAAGTACATGTATGAAGACACGAATGGTATGACTCTACTTTGTGTACAATCAGAGACATGAAAAATTGTGCTCTAATGTGTACTACAAATTGAAATGCTTTCTGCTGTCATGTATAACAAATTAGAATAAACAAATAAATTTAAAAATAAGTATTATAAAAAAATAAAGATCCATCAACATCGAAAACAAATATTTTTTTTAAAAACTACTTATATTGGTCCATGTATATATGTCAAAATATACTCTACTGTCACACACATCTAAAAAGAACAAATTTTAGGAGCTGGGGTTGTGGCTCATCGGTAGAGCACTCGCTTAGCACGTGTGCAGCCTGGGTTGGATCCTCAGCACCACGTAAGAATAAAAGCATTGTGTACATCTAAAACAAATAAAGATAAATAAATAAATAAAAAGAACATATTTTAAAAATAACTTCTCTTGGACTGGAGATGTAGTTCAGTGGTCTAGAGCACTTGCATAGCATTTATGAGACTGCAAATTCAATCCCCAGCACCCCCCCACCCCCCACCCCCCAACACACACACACAGCTACGTATCTGTAATTTCTGACTTTCCTGTAAGGAACATTTACCAATAGGAAGAAAGAAGACAAGCATTCTTTTTTTTTTTTTTTTTAAATAGGAAAACTGAAGAATTATTTTATTTAGTGGGATAGAGGTGGACAAAGAACAGCAACTCATATGCAATTAAGTAGAATAAAAAGAGTGCAGACATCACAATGATGAATTTCCACAAAGATAATAGATTTGCACCACATGGAATATTTATATACAAGATGTCTTGATATTAGTGACCAGTTTATATCCAATCTGTTTTTCTAAGTTCAAGAACATTTAAAACCTCAGACTTAAAATTTAAAACTAGACATGACAATTCTAAGCACACACCACTCATTTAAAATTTCTTATTTACTGTTACTCCTGAGTTTTTATCCCCAAACATTATTGTTTTCCTCAAGATCTCAAAGATCACATCTCATACTCCTAGTAGTAATCACACAGAATTAAAACCCCAACCAACCAAGAAGCAAACATTCTTTTTAAGGATAAAGAAAGAAACTGAATAATTTTGTCTCCTGTTTCTACTAATTCCATTTCACTCACATAAGATAGAAATTCTGATCAGTATAGGAGAACAATAAACCTTAATAGCAGGGATAGTGGATTCAAATCCTGGCACCATCATTTAACTTCTTGAAAATGAGGCTAATGTCTGTATTTACTTATTTTTTGTATATATCTTTTATAACTTTATTTATTTATTTTATGTGGTGCTGAGGATCAAACCCAGTGCCTCACACATGCTAGGCAAGCACTCTACCACTGAGCTACAGCCCGAGCCCCTGTATATATTTATTTATATATGCATTAAATCTCTCAGGAAAGAGAGAAAAGAAATTAACAGCAATAAATGCCATAAGAAACAGCCTCAGGAAATAGCCCAAATGTCCATCAAACTGAACAGAGGGAATTAGGTCATTGGGAATAAGAGTGAGTGAGAAACTTTTAAGTGAACACCTGCCTTTCAATCTATATTGTATATTTTTCTGAAGCATGTAAATGTATCACATAATCAAAAATTAATAAACAACTGGACCAACCTGGGCAATACAGCAAGACCTTGTCTAAAAACAAAACATTGTCTTGTAGAAACACTGAAATACATGCAAGTGAAATTACATGATGTCTGGGATTTGTTTCACATTAATCCAAAAGGGTTGGGTGTGTTGAGCATACATGAGGCCCTGGGTTCAATACCAGCACCAAAAAGAAAAACTCCACAAAGTAGTGATGGGACTGGAGATAAGATAGGCCATCGTTTGATAATTACTAAAGTTGGGTGATGCGTAAACGAGGATCATTACAGTATGTGTTCTCTCTACTTTTTATCTGCATAAAGTTTCCCATAACAAAAAAAAATATTAGGGGCTGGGGTTGTGGATCAGTGGTAGAGTGCTTGCCTAGCTCGTGTAAGGCACTGGGTTTGAGCCACAGCACCACATGAAAATAAAGAAATAGATATTGTGTCCATCTACAAATAAAAATATTTTTAAAAAATTAAAGGAAAATACAAATGAATACATTGAATTTTCATATTCTTTAAAAATAGTTGAGACAAGAGTATTCCAAGTTTGAGGCCGTCTCAACAACCTAGCAAGGCTTTATTCTGAGGCCCTATCTCAATACAAAGGGCTGGGGATGTAACTCATTGGTAAAGCACCACAGGGTTCAATTCCCAGTACCGAAAAGAAAGAATTTAGATATTACTAATAATTACTATAGAAATTACGAGGATTATATAGAGTCATATAAATTCAGTGCCCACCACGGAGACTGGCAACTAATTAGTCCCTTTTTCAATCTCTATAAAATGGTGCTTGATCTCATTCAAAAACAAAATAAAAACTAATTAAGCCGGGCGCGCCTGTAATCCCAGTACTTTGGGAGGCTGAGGCAGGAGGATCGCGAGTTCAAAGCCAGCCTCAGCAATGGCGAGGCACTTAGTAACTCAGTGAGACCCTGCTTTTAATAAAATACAAAAAAAAAAAAGGGCTGGGGATGTGGCCCAGTGGTCAAGTGCCCCTGAGTTCAATCCCTGGTACCAAAAAAAAGAAACAACTAATTAAAACTGGATTGAGGGGCTGGGGTTGTGGCTCAGTGGTAAAGTACTCGCCTAACATGTACATGGCCCGGGTTCGATCCTCAGCACCACGTAAAAATAAATAAAAGGCATTGTGTACAACTAAATAAATAAACATTAAAAACAACTGGATTGAGGTTCCTCAAAAACTTAAACATGAATTACTCTATAACTTAGCAACTCCACTCCTACGAATATACCTGTAAGAACTGAAAACAGGCCAGGCACGGTGGCGCATGCCTGTAATCCCAGCACTTGGGAGGCTGAGGCAGGAGGATCGCGAGTTCAAAGCCAGCCTCAGCCGTGGCGAGACACTTAGCAACTCAGTGAGACCCTGTCTCTAAATAAAATACAAAAAAGGGCTGGGGATGTGGCCCAGTGGTCCCTGATACCACACACACACACACACACACAAAAAGAACTGAAAACAGATGCTCAACCAATTCATAAAAATAATGAAGTACTAATGTGTGCACAACTTGAAAGAACCTTGAAAACATTGTGCTAAGTGAAAAAAACCATATACGAAAGGCCACATACTACATAACTCCTTTCATATCATATCCAGAACAATCAGCAGAAACAGAAAGGAAATTGATGGTTGCCAGGAGTTGATAAGGGTTATAAGGAGTAACTGCTTAATGTTATATGAGGTTTCTTTATAGAGTGATGAAAATAATGTGGAACTAAGCTGGGCCTAATGGTTAATTTTATGTTATGTGACCCTCATCTCAATTTAAAAAGTTTATAAAAAATTTTTTATGAATGCAAAAAAGAGTCATTTTTTTCCCCTCCCTTCCCAACACCATGATTGGCTCATTTAGAGATCTCTGGAAGGAGACTGGTAATAAATTACATACAAAGATCTGTATGTACTGTACATCTACTGTTACCGTGCTGTTCCTTTTGTACTGTTTGGATTTAAAAAACAACAACTTAGGTATGTATTCCTTTTCTAAAAATAAACAAGAGTTTGGGTTGTACATGAAAATCTTTTTTTTTTTTCTGAGATACTGTTGTTTTACTCATCAGCTTGGCAAATGGCAAGAAATCTAAAAATGCCCTGTACTGGAAAGGGTTAATTTGTCAACGTCAAGTTTAAAATACAAACAACACCCAGCATATCATACTCTATTATACAAATTTGTTACCTATAGCAACAAGACTTGAAATACATTCCCATCAACAGGGCATTTGTTAATAAATTATGGTATGTTAATATAAGGCGATGCAATGTAGTTAAAAGAAGTAATGAGGGCTGACGTTGTGGCTCAGTGGTAGAATGCTTGCCTAGCATGTGTGAGGCACTGGGTTCAATCCTCAAACCACATTAAAATAAATAAATTAAATAAAGGTACTGTGTCCACTACAACTAAAGTATATATGTGCATATATATAAAAGCAGGAATCACATAATTTTATACATATGGAGTGTTTTGCAAGATAAAGTCAAAACAGAGAGAATGGTGCTCATTTTATACTACCATATGTACAAACAAAGAGTCAATCTCACCAGGCACAGTGACACACACCTACAATCCCAGTGACTTGGGAGGCTGAGACAGGAGGATCGCAAGTTCAAAGCCAGCCTCAGCAAAAGCAACTTGGTGAGACCCTGCCTCCAAATAAAATACAAAATACAAAATAGGGCTGGGGATGTGGCTCAGTGGCCAAGTGCCCCCGAGTTCAATCCCTGGCCCCCACTCTCACTCACCCCTCCCCCTGCAAAAAAGAGTCAATCTCTTTCCCTCCCTTCCCAACACCATGATTGGCTCATATAGAATATGTAATAAATTACATACGAAGATCTGTATGTACTGTACATCTACTGTTACACGTGCTGTTCCTTTTGTACTGTTTGGATTTAAAAAAAAAAAAAAACTTAGGTGTGTATTCCTTTTCTAAAAATAAACAAGAGTTTGGGTTGTACATGGAAATCTTTACCTCATTGGATTTTTTTTATATCTATTTTCTTCTATATAAATAGCTCTAAGTTTCTTTGTTCAGAACACCAAATTTTCCCCATTATTACGTACTAAATATACCCATTCAATGTGATCTGCCCAGCACTCAGGGTTATGAGGCTCTCACTTCTCACCCCAGAGATTCCTGGGTAGAGCATCCCTGGCTTCAATCCTTAGTAACACACACACACACACACACACACACAAGGAGAGAGAGAGAGATTTCTCTTTCTCCTATATCCACAAAGGAAAAGCCACAAGAAGATGAGAGGTGGCCATCTGCAATGAGAAGGTGGCCATCTACAAGCCACCTCCACAGAAGAAAGGCCTCACCAGAAACCAATCCTTTTTTTTTTTTTAATATTTTATTTATTCACTTTAGTTGTACACAATGCAATGCATTTATGTTTACGTGGTGCTGAGGATTGAACCCGGGCCGCACACGTGCGAGGTGAGCGCTCTGCCGCTGAGCCACAACCCCAGCCCCAGAAACCAATCTTGACAGCACTTGATCTAGGATTTCTAGTTTCCAGAACTAGAAGAAAATAAACTTCTGTTATTTAAACCCCTCAGTCTATGATATCTCATTACGGTAGCCACAGCTAATACACATATCTGCATTTAAGAGTATTTAATACTGGAGTTCAATTAAAAAAATTACATCACTTCTAGGGGCTGGGGTTGTGGCTCAGCGGCAGAGCGCTCGCCTCGCATGTGTGCGGTCCGGGTTCGATCCTCAGCACCACGTACAACATAAATGCATTGCATTGTGTACAACTAAAGTAAATAAATAAATATTTTTTAAAAAATTACATCACTTCTAGGTAAAGCAGTTAACTCAGTGTTTGCCAGAGAGCAGGAGCAATATCTATGTAAGTGTGTTTATGTCAGTTTTAAGGTATAATTCAGTCATAATAAAATTCACATTTTTAAAAAAATATTTATTTATTTACTTTAGTTGTACACAATGCAATGCATTTATGTTTACGTGGTGCTGAGGATCGAACCCGGGCCGCGCACGTGCGAGGCGAGCGCTCTGCCGCTGAGCCACAACCCCAGCCCCAATAAAATTCACATTTTTGAAAGTATTATGTTACAACTTATTACAATGAGAATTCTCCAAAAGTTATATGAAAGGAAGAGAAGAAAGAAACACTTAATAGACCAAGGAAGGCATTAACTCTACAGGTACAGGAGGCAAAGCAAACCTGCAGGGAAACACTAATCTGGGGTCCACAGAGTACACATGCTCATGTTTTTTTTTACATATGACAGAACTGAAACATGTAAAATTTATTCCTTAATAACCTACAAAGCACAGTTATGACCATCTGGACCTTAACAGAGTTAAAAGAAGGCACATTCAATATTACAAAGGGAGGCTGCTATGTAGCACTAAGCAACTCTGCAGAGCTAGCCCTGGAATGCAGAAACAAAGTATTGTTTTCAAAGCATCACAAGGGCTACCTTGGGATGGTCAGAGTTTTCTAGTACATTTTTATTATTGTACCTTTGCTTTTTTTGTTTTGTTTTTGTTAACATTAGGGTACACAGTGATATGAAGTGTTATGTTTATCAACAATTTGATGTCTGAATTTCTAGCTGTTAAGAGTCAAGAACTAAGTTTTTTAAAAACTAGTACATTAGAGGGCTGGGGTTGTGATTCAGCAATAGAGTGCTCGCCTAGACAGGCAAGGCCCTGGGTTTGATTCTCAGCACCACATAAAAATAAATAAATAAAATAAAGGTATTTTGTCCAACTACAACTAAAAAAAAAAAAAAAAAAAATAGTACATTAGGGCTGGGGTTGTAGCTCAGTGGTAGAGCACTTGCCTTGCATGTGTGAGGTGCTGGTTTGATTCTCAGCACCACATTTAAATAAATGAATAAAATAAAGGCCCATCAACAACTAAAAAAAATACTTAAAACAATTAGTACATTATAATTATCCAAAATAGTGGAATTTGTTCATACATATTTATAAAGGTACACAATGTGACAGTACCTCCTCTTTCTCTCCCCTCTTCCCTTCCTCTGGTTCCCTTCATCTATTATACTGATCTCTATTTTTATGAGACACCCCCTCCCCAACACACATTTGTTTTTCTTTCTCTCTAGCTTCCACATGAGAGAAAACATGAAACTCTTGACTTTCTTAGTTGACTTATTTCATTTAACATAATGCTTTCGACTTATTTCATTTTACACAATGCTTTCAAAGGAACTGTAAAGACAGTTAAAAAAAAATATATCATCTATATTTTTACAGCCAGATGTATACCCAGTTTCCCCAAAACCTTCTTAGACCATCATTATCAATAGAATAAAGTTCTTTTGCTACTGAAAAGAAATTTGTGGGGTATATTGGTTAGAATAGTGTTCTTTTTTTAAATAATAATAATTTACATACCCACATGGCTCTAAGTCAAACATATATAAGTATATACTAAGAAGTAGCAGTGCCAGTGCTGACACTGTCAACCATTACCAGTCACTTTCTAGCAGGTAATTATTTCAGGTTTCTTATACATCCTTTTAGTTTCTTTTTTTTTCTTGTGTTTTTTTTTTTTTTGTTTGTTTTGTTTTGGTTTTGGTTTTTTTTTTGGTATGGGGGATTGAACTCAGGGGCACTCAACCACTGGGCCACATCCCCAGCCCTTTTTTGTATTATTAGAGACAAGGTCTCAGTGAGTTACTAAGTGCCTCATCATTGTTGAGGCTGGCTTTCCTCCTGCCTCAGCCTCCCAAGTGCTGGGATTATAGGTGTGTGCCACCACACCTGGCCCTTTTAGTTTCTTTATGCATACCATATGTAAGCAAATAAAAATGTAGTCTTAGTCTCCCTCCCTGCCTAATACAAAAGTATTGTATTATACACACTGTTCTGCATTTTCCTTATCATTAAGATATCGTAGAGATTTTTCTATGCTAGTACATTGAGATCTTCATTTTTTTTAAGCTATACAATTTTCCATTATACAAATATTATATAAATTAAGCAGTCTCTTACTGATGAACATTTGGGTTGTTTCCAAATTTTTATTTTGTTTTGGTACTGGGGATTGAACCCAGGGGCACTTAACCACTGAGCCACATCCCCACCCCTTCTTTATTTGATTTAGAGACAGGGTCTTGCTGAGTTGCTTAGGGTTTCACTAAATTGCTGAGGCTGGCTTTTAACTCATGATCCTCCTGCTTTAGCCTCCTGAGCTAATGGGATTACAGGCATGTGCCATGGCACTGGGCAAGACTTTTGTTATTACAAGGCTGCAATGAATAACTTTGACATACATAAAGTTTCAGAAGAGGCTTAGTAGGTCAAAAGGTATAAATATTTGTAATTTTGATAAACAGTGGGTTTTTTTTTTAGGTAAACACAGACAAGTGTAAATTTCCATACTTCAAGTGGATTGTCAGAGCCCTCACACATCAATCTCTAGAGATATTAAAAGAGCTAGATGATTTAGAAAGGGTCTCAGAGCTACCATCTCAAAATTCTGAAAACCTGGAGAATTTACCTTGGTTGATTTCAGCTGCAGAAGGCCCCAAGCTCAAACTCTTCTTGTGCTGAGCATTTTTTGCAAGAAGTGTATGCTTGTCATCATTCCCTGTATCCATCTCTGAAATGGTGACAGCCAGAATCCGACAGAAATTAGCAAGCTGTTGCTGATCGAAATTGGATACTAATGAACTCAGATTGGGAACTTCATCTAGTCGAATCATTTCCTACAGAAGATACAAATAAAACAATTCCCATGCTCAATGCCAGACTGTTGTTATGTGCCCCTGTGCATTCCCTCCAAAATGGGACTCAGTAATGAGACCACTCAGTGTTTAAATTCCAGCTCTACAATCTGCAGTGTGCAAGCTAAGTAAATTATGGTATTTCTCATCTTTCCTTGTCATCTGTAAAATGGGACTAATCTACCGCCTAGGATTAGTCCAAGGGTTAAGTTTATCCTTCGAGTACCACAGTTCCCATTCTCTACCTTTGCTCTTGTGAAGCTTTTTTTTGCCTATTAAAAAAAAAAAAAAAAAAAAAAAAAAAGTCCTGCTATAAACATTGAGATGGCTGTGTCACTGTAATATGCTGTTTTTAAGTCCTTTGGGAATAGACCCAGGAGTGGGATAGCTGGGTCATAGGGTGGTTCCATTCCCAGTTTTCCAAGAAATCTCCATACAGCTTTCCATAGTGGTTGCACCATTTTGCAGTCCCACCAGCAATGTATGAGTGTGCCTTTTCCCCCACATCCTCTGCAACATTTATTGTTGTTTGTGTTCTTGATAGCTGCCATTCTGACTGGAGTAATTGAAATCCTAGAGTAGTTTTGATTTGCATTTCTCTAATTGCCAAAGATGTTGAGCATTTTTTTCATGTATTTGTTTGATTAATTGTGTATCTTTTCTGAGAAGTGTCTTTTCAATTCCTTAGCCCATTTATTGATTGGGTTATTTGTTTGTTTTTTTTGGTGTTAAGTTTTTTTTTTTTTTTTTTTTTTTTTTTTTTTTTTTTTTTTTGTGGGTACCGGGGATTGAACTCAGGGGCACTCGACCACTGGGTCACATCCCAGCCCTTTTTTGTATTTTATTTAGAGACAGGGTCTCACTGAGTTGCTAAGTGCCTCGCCATTGCTGAGGCTGGCTTTGAACTTGCGATCCTCCTGCCTCAGCCTCCCAAGTGCTGGGATTACAGGTGTGCGCCCCGGTGCCTGGCTACTTTTAAGTTTTAATAGATACCCTATATCAAGCAATTTTCCTTCTATCTCTAGCTGCTGCAGTTTTTTTTTTTTTTTAATATTTATTTATTTGCTTTGAGTTGTACACAATGTGTTTTTACGTGGTGCTGAGGTTCGAACCCGGGCCGCACACATGCTAGGTGAGCGCTCTACCACTGAGCCACAACCCCAACCCTGCAGTTTTGTTTTTGTTTTTAGTTGTAGATGGACACAATATCTTTATTTTATTTATTTTCATGTGGTGCTGAGGATCGAACCCAGTGCTTCACACGTGTTAGGCAAGTGCTTTACCACTGAGCCTCAACCCTAACTCTAGCTGCTACAGTTTAAATATGGTTTGTGCCCCACCAAAGGTTTATATACTGAGAACTTGATCTCCAGGGTGGTCCTATTAGAAGGTGGTAGAACCTTTAAGATATGGGGACTATTAGGAGGTCCTAATGACACTGGGAGTGTGCCCTCAGAAGGTATTTTTCCTGGGACTCCTTGGTAGTTCTTGGGAAAGGGTTGTTATAAAAGGTCTCACCCAGTCTGTGTTTCCTACCTCAAAATATAATCTTCTTGCTCCCTTGCACATACTCATACATTGCTACCTGTGCCCTAAGGTGAAACAGCCTAGGGGCCACCCTTGCCACAGACCCTGTGCAATGCTCTCTGGACTTCCAGTTTCCATAACTGTGAACTAAATAAGCCTCTTTTTCTTCATAAGTAGTCTGTGTCTAGTATTTCATTATAGTGACAAAAAGTTGCCTAAAATACTAGTTTTTATTATGAATATAAATGCCTCATATTTGGTTAAGTTCTCTTTTTTTCCCCCTTAAACTGCAAATGTTTAAAAAAAAAAAAAATCTACAAATGTAGCCAGGCTGTAATCCCAGATACTTGGGAGGCTGAGGCAGGAAGATCACAAATTCAAAGCCAGCCTGGGCAATTTAGTTCAGATCCTGTCTGACAACAAAAAAAAATTTTAAAAGGGCTGCTCAGTGGTAGAGTGTCGCTGCATTCAACCCCTAGTACTGACCAAAAAAAAAAAAAAAAAAAAAAAAAAAAAAAAATGTGTGTACTATGTGAGCTTTCCTTGTTTTAAATGGGTCTTGTATTCCTCAGGTAATACCTGCTATCCTTCATCCTACTGATTTACTAAACTTCCACTGGATCAGGAATTTCTCTAGCACTACACATATCACAGACTTGTAATTATTTGTTTTTGCATCTATTTCCCAAATAATTGACACTACATTGAGGGAGGGGTATATTTTACCTTTTCTTTAGAGCCCTTACACGTAAGACCCAGCAGTGAAGGAAATGAGTAAACATGCACTAAAAAGCTAATGATCACTGAATGTTTTCATGAATCCCACTGCCCTCTATTTGTGGAGATGGAGAAGGAGAAGAATCTGCTGTGGAGGGAGGACTGGGAGCAGATGCTCCCACCTTTGTCTTTCCTTTCCCTAGTCATTACACACAAATGTTAGCTAGTCTTATTATTGGAAATCACAACTGTCAGCTCTTCAGTTCCTCAAACCCTGTTGTATTGGGTCCCAAATCCCACTTCTTTTTACAATTTTTATTTAATATTTGATATAGACAACATGTTCTGAAATAACAAAATGAATCTCTATATGCCTTTCCTATTACAACTCTCTGCTTATGTCAGATGTAACCACTGCTGTGAATTATTGCTTTGCCATTCGAGTTTTATTATACATATAATCTGGTTTTATTTTATTTTTTTGATTTTTTTTAGTTGTAGATGGACACAACTAAAAAAATCATTCATTCATTCATTCATTTTGGTGCTGGGGATTGAACCCAGGGCCTTGTGCATGCGATGCAAACACTCTACCAACTGAGCTATATCCCCAGCCCTTATTTATTTATTTTTATGTGGTGCTGAGGATCAAACCCAGTGCCTCACATGTGCTAGGCAAGTACTCTACCACAGAGGTGCAACCCCAGCCCCTTGTTTTTATTTTTGAGCTTTATAAAAATCAAATATTACTTATAGTCTTCTACCACTTGCTTCTATCAATCATTTCCATTACTCTTATATTGTTACTTATAGCAACTGTTCATGCACTTACAATACTTTGTAATATTCCATTGTATAAAGAGTCACAGATCACTGACTTGCTTTCAGGTTCTGTTTTGCAACAATGATGCTATAAATGTTCTCATATGTTACTTGATGCACATAAGTTTTTGTATTCCTCAGGTAATACCTGAGGAATAGTTTCCTAAGGCAATAGTTTCCAAACTCTTCTGACAATAACCAGAAACAAATTATATTTTTCATCACATCCTAATAAATACACATGTGGGAATACATAAATATGAAAAAAATCTTCAAACTCTACCATTGCATGACACACTTTGATCTTTTCTATTTGGTTGGTAGACCCACTAATTTCACAACCCTTATGAGTTCAATCTAGCACTCTCATCTCTAGGAATTACTGTTCTGAGACTAAGCTTTCCCACAGTATGTTCAGGAACAGGTTACAAGTAACCCATGACAAAATACTAATGCCTCAACCCTTTGAACAGAGCTTCCTTAGGTGCCTGTTCAAATATAAACCAAAACAAAAAGTATAAATAAATTCTTCTGATATTAAAAAAATTACCAGTAGATAAGAGTTTCAACGGATATACATTTTCACCAACATTTTCTCTCTCTGTCCCTCACTATGGTACAGGATTTGCATTTCCATGTTTATCAATGAAGTTAATCATTGTCTCTTACATTCATGGCCTACTTGTTCCTCTTCTGTGAGATATTTGTTCATATCATTGTTCATTTTTCAATGAGGCTACTTGTCTTTTTCAGGCTGATTTGTAAGAATTCTTGATAAATTCTGAATACCAATCCTTTGTTTGTTGCATGAATTGCAAATACATTTTCCCATTTGTAGTTTGAGTTTCCACCTTTCTTTGGTGCCTATCCCCCTTGCCAAGATACCCATCAAGTATAGTAGAAACCATCATCATCTTTGGCAACACAGAAATGAATGACAGGGCATAAGGGACCAGGTGGGAAAAGTAGTGAAGAAGCCATCACTGCCTCCTATGCTGAGACTGCCAGAGAGTCTGAAGTTTCTGCTATGAAGACCCCTCACACACATGCTAGAGCACACAATAACTGGGAAAATAACAAAGCCTTTTTATCAAAGGGCACAAAGGGCCTGTTTGGGGCCTGCACACATCTCCAATGTGTTCCTATAGACAATGGGCCACTTGTGCTACTTCTGCCTGGGCAATGACAAGAAGTCCTCCGAAAAGGATAACAGAAAAGCAGAAATGAAAGCTGAGGTCACCATGATGCACATGAATACCCTACTCCCTGCAACAGCAACCTTAAGGAGGCTGCTCAGCAATAAAGGGCAGAAATATGCCAACCAGAAACCACTACAGAGGCTTAGAACAGATAGGGACTGGGGAAGTAAGCTCTTGAGTACTAATAAAGATTAGACCAACGCCGGGCGCGGTGGCGCACGCCTGTAATCCCAGCACTTTGGGAGGCTGAGGCAGGAGGATCGCGAGTTCAAAGCCAGCCTCAGCAATGGCGAGGCACTCAGCAACTCAGTGAGACCCTGTCTCTAAATAAAATACAAAAAAGGGCTGGGGATGTGACCCAGTGGTCAAGTGTCCCTGAGTTCAATCCCCGGTACCACAAAAAAAAAAAAAAAAAAGATTAGACCAAAATTCTAACACAGTGAGTCTCTAACTAGGTCTTGTGTGTGTGTGTGTGTGTGTGTATGTGTGTGTGTGTCAGGGGGTATCCTATGACTTCTTCTTTTTTTTTTTTTTTTCCCTGTGGTACCAGGGATTGAACTCAGGGGCACTCACCCACTGGGTCATATCCCCAGCCCTTTTTTGTATTTTATTTGGAGACAGGGTCTCACTGAGTTGCTAAGTGCCTCGCCATTGCTGAGGCTGGCTTTGAACTCGCGATCCTCCTGCCTCAGCCTCCCAAAGTGCTGGGATTACAGGCGTGCGCCACCGCGCCCGGCTCCTATGACTTCTTGATGAGAAATTTTAAATTTACTGTTTTCATCTGGATCACAATTTTTAAATTTAATTAATTTTCAATTTTTTGGTGGTACTGAGGATTGAACTCAAAAACAATCTACCACTGGGCTATATCCCCAGCCCTTTGTAAATACAAATATTTAGAGATAGGGTCTTACTAAGTTGTCCAGGATGGCCTGGAACTTGTGATTCTCCTGCCTCTGCCTTCCAAGCAGCTGAGATGAGAGAGGTAGGCACCACTGCATCCAGATGCTGATTATAAAAAAACAAAACAAACTAACTATGGATAATCTGAATGTCCACCTTATACCCAATTCGTGGGATTTCAGTGCTCACATTTTTGTCTCTTATGTTAGTAGCAATTACCAATCTTAATCAGTGAAGGCATGTAAGAAAAATTGAGATGGACTTAATAAGCAAAGGCCATACATTATCACCATGGGGAGCATACTCTAATGAATAAAGGTTTCACAGCAATTAAAATACAGAGAATTGGGGCTGGGATTGTGGCTCAGTGGTAGAGCGCTTGCCTAGCACGTGCGCGGCCCGGATTCGATCCTCAGCACCACATACAAATAAACGCATCATGTACAACTAAAAGCAAATAAATAAATAAATAAATAAATAAATAAATAAAAATACAGAGAACTGGTTCTAAAATAGAGTTACCACACAGCATACAATTGTACAAATAGCTAAAAAGAATGGGTACTATAATAATTATTGAGGGGCAATTTTATCTTAGCAAAGAAACACTGGCCATCACATTAAATTGACAAAGTCAATTTGAAGTTTTGAGTTTCTTATTTAGTTTGATTCCAATTTATACACTTCTTTAGGTTTCATAGTCATAAAAGGCTAACTGATATAAGGAGCATAACCTAGTTTTATACTTGAATATATTTAAGTAACACCAAAAATAATTTAACACTACGAGTGTGAAAGAATTTCTTTTGAAGGAACTCTACGTTATTCAGGGTTGAGAATCTGACGATCTGATATATGTTCTCCCATCTGTTTAGTCACCTGCCAGAGGACACAGCTCACCTTTTTAACACCCAAAATATCTTCAATGAGGGTTGCTGTTTGTAAGAATGTCTTCTTACTTGTCATAAGTGTAAACAGGAAGATCACAAAATCATTCTTTTCTGCCAGACGCTTTGTAACTCCTTCCGTCTGTCACAGGGAAAGGGAAGAAAAGCAGGGTTGTGAATAGGTTGTGACCATAAAATATAAAGAGCATGGCCTTCCTTCCAGGTGCTGGAAAGCAGTCCCACCTTGGAAAACTGGTACCCCAATAAATCTAGGACATCACATGTTAATTGTGGGGAATAGCTGCAAACTCTCCAGCCATGCATTGAAAAGCCTTCTGAACCTCAGACTAGACAATGGAGAGCCACTCTAAAGCTGAGAATGAGAGAAAAGCAGGAGGCAGTGGCCTCAGTTGGCCTGTAAAGTCTAAGCTCCAAATTTAGAGAACAAACAAACATGATTTGGAACAGAAACTGGTGACTAATGTGAGTGATTTCACTCAGAGCTAAAATAATTACTTCAAAATTCTGCCTCCCCAATATTTCTACTTGTTGGTCCTGGTTCTGAGGCACACATAAAATAAATCCAATTCTCTCAAATGTCTGAAGACAGCTCCTGTGTCTATACCCCCACTCATGTGTTCCCTTCTTAACCACTGAAGATGTGGTAGGGAGATAAATGGTGCCCCGATGATAGGGGTACTTACACAGACACAGGTATTATACAGGATGCTCAGGCAGTCCTTGGACATTTCATCACTTACTGAAAGGGAAGGCACAATAATTGGTTATTTTTCTCATTGAAAGGACAGTATAACATTATTATGCTTTTTGAACATAAGAACTGTAAAAATTCTCTCCAAGATAATTACTTTTCTTTTAGTATATCTCCTTCCAGTCTATCAAAAATTTGTCTATCAAAGATTTTCACAGTGCCCATCAGAACCTAAAAACCAATTTGTATATTGCTTTTTGGTTTGATATAGTAGCCATTTTCTTAACTGCACCACATTCTTTGCATTCAATATGCTGTGGTGCCATCACTCAATAAAGACATTTTTCCTTTGTGTCTTGTTCAGGATAAGCCAGAATTTTGAGGGGGGGGGTTTGCTATTTAAATAGACTATAAATAAGCAACTTAATATATCTGTGTAGCCTCTTTATGCCTGGGTTGAATTTTTTTCCTCAAGATACATTTTCAAAAGGAGAACTACTGGAATCCAAAGTATAAGCATCTTAATTGCTCATTATAAATTTCCATTGGAAGTTCTGCTAGCAGCAAACAAGGACACCACTTTCACTAAAAATTTACCAACTGAGTGTTTTGTTTATTTTTTTATTGTTGTTAATTATGTTGGGCAAATAGCTTTTAGCGTTTGACCTACTACTGATTCCTATGAACTCAGTATATCTCTGTGAGCAGAACAAGAGAGTAGCACAAAAAAGTAAACTTAATTTTTGTGACCCTAAAGCCCAGAGATGATAAAACTAGGTATGACACATGGACAAAATTGTTTTGTCTGCCACTGCTTCTATTTTTTTTTTTTAATTGTCTCAATTCTCCCCTATGCTGCCATAAATTCTACCTGAGATTCCAATAAGCAGTCCTGCCAAGCTGGCTCGACTAGATAGGTTGCCTCATATATCTTGAGACAATGCAGGTGCCCTGTATCCCTCACTACTACCTCTCAACCCATTTCAGCAGCCTTTTTGCTTTATTTATTTAGTGACTTCTGAGCAGGGTGGAACACCAGATCAACTTATCTCAATATTTCTAGGCTTTCCAGTTTAAAAGAGAGTTGCAATTCATGCATTCACCAAGTATTCATTTAGCACCTACTCTAAAACAGATAGTGGGGGAGGGAGAGGGAGAGAGAGAGAGAGAGAGAGAGAGGAGAGAGAAGTGAGAGGAGAGACAAATTTTCAGCCCTCACTTAAACTATAAATATAGTGGGAAGAAGAGGAAAATAAACAAATGGACCACCAAGTACTTATAAGATGCTACTTGCTGTCAAGGTAGAAAACATGAAGGACTAACTTAGTGTACAACACTAAGGCATTAAAGATGAATAGAAATTTTCTTTCTTTTTTTTAAAATTTTATTTATTTGCTTTAGTTGTACACAATGCATTTTTTGTTGTTGTTGTTGTTGTTGTTGTTTTAATTTTTACGTGGTGCTGAGGATAGAACCCGGGCTGCGCACGGGCTAGGCGAGCGCTCTACTGCTGAGCCACAACCTCAGCCCAGGAATTTTCTTAACCACTACTGCACACACAAATGAAGGCTTATGTTAAGGGTAAATTTTTCAAAAAATTAAAAAATATGTACATGTGATACTTGTAGAAGGGCATTCATCAAATGTTAATTGAAGTCATCTCTGGCTTTTAAGAATGTAGTGCACTTACTTTTTTGAAATTAAATACTCAATACCTAAAAAGAATATCCGTAACATATATAAGTTACAAATAATAAAAGAAAAATACCAACATACCCACCACCCAGCTTAAAAAATTATACACTACCCAAAAACTTTTTATCATATGTGCTCTGGTAATTACTAAACTTTTTACAAAAAGCATATATGACCTTTATAAAAAAATCTAATAGGTTTTTTAAAAATGTAAATAAAGTGATCTTACTAGGTTATTCCTTACTCTCAGCTAGCTACATATATGAAATAAGAATTTCCAAAGAAAACATAAAATTGGATCAAACAACTACCAAAAAGTTTACAGTGGCTCAGGAGGCATACAGCAGCTCAAGAGGCTGAGGTAGGAAGACTGCAAGTTCAAAAAGCCAGGCTCAGCAACTTAGCAAGGCCTTATGCAACTTAGCGAGACTCTGCCTCAAAATAAAAAAATAATAAGGGCCAGAGATATGGCTCAGAGGTTAAGTGTCCCTGCATTCAATCCCTGGTACAAAAAAATTTAAAGCTTAAAAATGCAATTCTTAGCCGGGCGCGGTGGCGCACGCCTGTAATCCCAGCACTTTGGGAGGCTGAGGCAGGAGGATCGCGAGTTCAAAGCCAGCCTCAGCAATGGCGAGGCACTTAGCAACTCAGTGAGACCCTGTCTCTAATAAAAACACAAAAAAAGGGCTGGGGATGTGGCCCAGTGGTGAAGTGCCCCTGAGTTCAATCCCCGGTACCACAAAAAAAAAAAAAAAAAAAAGCAATTCTTTTAGCCCAGTGATTTTCATGCTTTCTGTTTTGTTTTTGAAAGTGCCAGGTCTATATTTCTATCCAGTATGGAATGAAGGAAGAGTGTTGCTTAGTTGGGGATAGAGAGAGCAACTGCAGCTGAATTAATAAGGCATATTCTCACTGTTAACAAGAAGGGAAAGAAGAACAACTCCAAGGAGAGGCCACCATACTGGCACAGTGGGAAATGAGAAACAGGGCCTGATGAATATACTTACTTTTTAGTTTCTGTCCCCGGATAGAGATTGTAGGCCTCATAAGAATTTCTACAAGGAGCTATTTAAAAACAAAAACAACAAAAAGGAATAAAAATCTTAAAAATTTAATCAAAGCACAAACTATAAAATAATTGGCCTGAGTAGCTCTCACAGTACTACAAGATCTTGTGCCAGTAATCAGTGAGATTCAGTGGAAGAAGCATTGTAGTCAGAATCAGAAAACCTGGGTTCTAGTCCCAGCTCAGCCACTGATTTTCCATGTAAACTTGTGCATGCCAGTGCCCCTATTTGGGCCTTATTTTTCTCATTTTTATAAATGAATAAGTTAGATTATAATCTCTGGGGTCCAAAGTGGCTTTAATATTTGAAAAGCTACAGAACATTTTTATTACCATGACTTTTCTTTTAGTTAAAGAACACTCGTGTATATGTTTATTAAAAAGGTCTCAAAAGATATACCACAAATTGTTGGCACTGATTTTTTACCAGGGACTGTGGGTGATGTGCATATATTTTTCATTTTACACACCTTTAACAGAGTATGCAAATTTGCTTAAACTTTAGAATAAATATGTATTTAAAAATCCATTCTGTTGAAAAAAATTATAATTGATAAAAGGGTTAATCCATCAAGAAGATATAAATACACATGCACATAACAACAGAGCCCAAAAGTACAGAAACAAAAGATGACAGAACTAAAAAAAAGAAACAATTCAGATAAAACAGGTGGAGCTGGTCGTGGTGGTGCACACCTGTAATCCTAACAACTCTGGAGGCTGAGGCAGGAGGGTTTGCAAGTTTGAGGCCAGCCTCAGTAACTTAGTGAGGCCCTGAGCAACTAAGCAAGACCCTGTCCCAAAATAAAAAATAAAAAGGGTTGAAGGTATGGGTAAGTGGTAAAACAACCCTAGGTTTAATTCCCAGTCCCAAAAAACAAAACAAAACAAAACCAGGTGGATACTTATTATGGTTTGGATGTGAGGTGTCTCCCAAAAGCTCACATGTGAAACAATGCAAGAAGGTTCAGAGAAGAAATGATTGGGTTCTGAGCATTAACCCAATTGGTGAATTAATCACCTGATGGGATTAACTGAGTGACAACTGAAGGCAGGTGGAATATAGCTGGAGGAGGTGGAGCATTGGGTGTGTGGCTTTGGGGCATACATTTGTATCTGGTAAGTGGAGTCTCTCTCTCTCTCTGCTTCCTGATCATCATGTGAGCCGCTTCCCTCCTCCACACTCTTCTGCTATGTTCAGCTTCACCTTGAGCCCCAAGGAATGACATTTACTACCTATGGACGGAGACCTCTGAAACCATGAGCCCCCAAATAAACTTTTCCTCCTCTACAATTGTTCTGGTCAGGTCCTTTTGTCACAGCAGCAAAAAAGCTGACTAAAACAATACTCCAATACTCTGTTTTCAATAACGAACAAACAACTAGGCAGAAAATCAGTAAAGAAATGAAGATTTGAACACCACAAACCATCTAGGAATAAAAGATATCTTTAGAATACTCCATGCAGCAACAGCAGAATACCTTCTACTCAAGTACACACAGAACATTCTTCAAGATAAAATCATATACAAATTATGTTCTCTGGTCACAATGAAATTAGAAATGAGAAAGAAATATGGGAAAATCATCAATATGTGGATAATTACAAAAATTTTCCCAAATAATAAGATTAAAAAAAAAGAATCACAAGGGAAATTTAAAAGTACCTGAGGTGGCCGGGCGCGGTGGCGCACGCCTGTAATCCCAGCACTTTGGGAAGCTGAGGCAGGAGGATCGCTTTCAAAGCCAGCCTCAGCAATGGCGAGGCACTTAGCAACTCAGTGAGACCCTGTCTCTAAATAAAATACAAAAAAGGGCTGGGGATGTGACCCAGTGGTCGAGTGCCCCTGAGTTCAATCCCTGGTGCCAAAAAAAAAAAAAAAAAGTACCTGAGGTACATAAATAAACCAAAACTTATAATATACATAAAGCAATGCTTACAGGGAAATTTGTAGCTAATGACAATCTTTAAAAAAATTACTTCAGCTGGGTGCAGTGGTGCATGCCTGTAATCCCAGCACTTGGGAGGCTGAGGCAGGAGGATCGCGAGTTCAAAGCCAGCCTCAGCAATGACAAGGCACATAGCAACTCAGTGAGACCCTGTCTCTAATAAAATACAAAAAAGGGCTGGGGATGTGGCCCAGTGATCAAGTGCCCCTGAGTTCAATCCCCAGTACCAAAAAAAAAAAAAAAAAAAAAAAAAAGAATAAAAGGGGATAGGTATGTGGCTCAGTAGTTGAGCACCCCTGGGTTCAATCCCCAGTACTCCCCTCCTTAAAAAAAAAAAAAAAAATTACTTCAAATCAATAATCTTCTACCTTAGGACACTGGGAAAGGAGGAACAAACTTAACCCAAAGCAAGGAGAGAGAAGGAAATAAGTATTTGAGTGGAAACTAGTGAAATAGAGAATGGAAAATTACAGGGAAAACTGCATGCCAATAAATTAGATGACCTAGATAAAATGGACGAATTCCTACAAACTAAAAAAAAAACTGATTCAAGAAGAAACAGAATATCTTAATAGCCCTATAAAAAGTAAAGCAACAGAATCAGTGATCAAGCATACAAAAAAAAAAATCTATGCATCAAGAAATGCAGAAGTCCAAGCAGCTTCACTAGTAAACTATTCAAAACATTTAAAGAAGAATTACTATGGGGGCTGGGGTTGTGGCTCAGTAGTAGAGCACTCGCCTAGTGCGTGGGTGCCCAGCACCACGTAAAAATAAACACATTGTATACAACTAAAGCAAAATAAATAATTTTTTTTTTTTTTTTTTTTTTTTTTGTACTGGGGATTGAACTCAGGGGCACTCAACCACTGGGCCACATCCCCAGCCCTTTTTTGTATTTTATTAGAAGCAGGGTCTCACTGAGTTACTAAGTGCCTCGCCATTGCTGAGGCTGGCTTTGAACTTGCGATCCTCCTGCCTCAGCCTCCCAAAGTGCTGGGATTACAGGCGTGTGCCACCGCGCCCGGCTAAAATAAATAATTTTTTTTAAAAAAAAGAATTACTATCAATTTTCATAAACTCTTCCAAAACACAGAAGAGCAAGGAACATTTTCCAACTCATTCTATGAGACCAGAATTACCCAGATACCAAAGTCAAACAAAGATATCATAAAACCACAGACCAATATCTCTTACAAATGTACACACACACAAAATCCTAAAAACACTAGCAAACCAATCCGGCAACATATAAAAAAAGGCATATACACCATGACCAAGTGGGATTTATCCCAAAATGTCAAGGCTGGTTCAACATATATAAATCAATTAAAATAATACACCATATTGTTACTCCATTGTATTGTATTGCCTGGGTGGCCTTGTATAATTTTTACTCTGTCCTAATCTTGCTTGTCTTTGAGGACAGGATGCCTGAAGGGCAGACATTGCTTTTCATGACAGCTGGTTGAAACTGGTTGGATCTAAAAAGGCAGCCAGAATGACAGCCAAAATTCTCTTAATTTTATTACATTAAAATACATAAATATTCCCCTTTACTTGCCTGTCTCTCTGCCTTGTTTTTTTTTTTTTTTTTTTTTATCCTAGATCTATAAACTTCCCACCAGACCCTTAAGGGGTGGGAAGTTGATTTGTGAGTTTATCTCCTATTTCTCCTATTCTTGGACTGCTCAATCAATCAGTGGTTGGTCTTTTTATTGGTTCCCACAATTCCCAGAGGGAAAAAGGACCCAGCGTTTGGGAGTCAAAAATTAGTATCAATATCAACAGAAGAAAGGGTAAAACCCACGCAATCATCTCAATAGATGCAAAAAAGCATTTGAAAAATATTCAACACACTTTCATGATTTAAAAATAAAATCAATAAGGAATAGAAGGGAACTCCCTCAACCTTTTTGTAAAAAGGGCATTTACAAACAAACAAACAAACAAACAAAAAAACCAAAAAGTTCACAGCTAATTTCATATTACTGGTGAAAGACTGAGTGCTTTCCCACTGAAAGCAGAAAGAACACAAATATGTCTACTCTCACCACTTCTATTTATTATTATATAAAGGTTCTAAACAGGGCAAAGTTTAAAAAAGAAAAAAGTGTGTGAAGGGGGTCCAAACGGGAAAGGAAAAAGCAAAACTATCTCTATTTGCAGGTGTTATAACCCAGAATACAGAAAATCCTAAAGAGTCCACTGTGTGTGTGTGTGTGTGTGTGTGTGCATATATATATATATATATGAGTGTACATATGTGTGTGTGTGTGTATACACACAGGGTGTGCACATGCATGCGTGCACGAGAGAGAGAGAGAGAGAGAGAGAGAGAGAGAGAGAGAGAGAGAGAGAACGTGCGCGCGCAAGCGCCGCAAATAAATAAGAGTTCTGTAAACTTTTGGAATACATAAGCAATGCATATAAATAACATGCATTTCTACAACTATAGCGATGATTAAACCAAAACTGTAGTTAAAAAAATTCCAAATAAAAGGAACCAATAAAAAATAAAATAAATTTTAAAAAATAATAATAAAATTCCAGAGCTGGAGTTGTAGCTCAATAGTAGAGCGCTTGCCTAGCACATGTGAAACACTGAGTTTGACTCTCAGCACCACATAAAAATAAACAAACTAAATAAAGGTATTGTGTCTATCTTAATCTAAAAAAATATATATATTAAAAAAAAGATTCCACTTATCAAAAAGAATAAGAAACTTAGGAATAAATTAAACAAGTGCAAGACTGTGCAATGAAAATATAATATTTTTGAAAGAAACTAAAGATAATCTAAAAATTTAAAGATATCCTCACCAAAATTGACCTACACATTCAAAGTGATGCCCATCAAAATCCTGGCTGGCTTCTTTTCAGAAATTGACAAAACTGATGCTGAAGTTTACATGCAAATGCAAGGAGTAGATAATAGCCAAAACAATCTTGAACTAAAGTACAGAAGTAAACCCTCGTGTTTATGATCAATTGATATTTGACAAGAGTGCCGAGACAATTTAAAAATAAAAGACTAGTTTTTTCTAATTGTGTTGTGACAACTGGACAGTCACATGCAAAACCATGAAAATGGACCCCTAGTTCAGATAACAAACAAAAACAAACTCAGGGCTGGGGTTGTGGCTCAGCGGTAGAGTGCTAACCCAGTATGTGCATGGGTTCGATCCTCAGCACCACGTAAAAATAAATAAATAAAATAAAGGTATTGTATCCAACTAAAAAAAAATGAAAAAAATGAAAAAAAAAAAACTCAAATAGATCAAGGACCTAAACATAAGAGTTGAAACTATAAGACTCTTAGATAAACACATAGGAGTAAATCTTCATGACTTTAGGCAATGGCTTTTTAGATATACACCAAAGCCCAAGGAATGAAAGAAAAATATTAGACAAAATGAACAAAATTTAAAAATTGTGCTTCTCCAAGCTATTCTTCAAATGGCTAATGCATTAACACAGGAAAAGAAAAAAATAGCCGTCAACAACATTAGCCGTCAAGGAAATACAAATCAAAACCACAATGAAATGCCTCTACTACCCTCTAAAATGGCTATAATCAAAACTACAGATAATAACCGCTGGCAAGAATGTAGAGAAATTGGAACCTTCATATACTGCTGATGGCCATGTAAAACAACACAGCAGCTCTTAAAAAAAACAGTTTGGCAGGTTCTCAAAAGTCAAATAGAGCTACCATATGACCCAGCAACTCCACTCCTACATATATACCAAGATAAATTTTTAAAAACACCCAATTCTGTAGGAAACTTTAAAATATGGCCACAGAAACACTTGTACTCTAGTGTTCATTGCAGTTTTACTAATCAAAGCAGCATTATTAATAATAGCTAAAAGTGGAAAGAATCCAAATGTCCATCTGCTGATGAATGGATAAACACAATATGGTATATCCATACTATGGGATTATTTCTTTCTTTTTTTTTTAATATTTATTTATTTGCTTTTAGTTGTACACAATGTGTTTTTACGTGGTGCTGAGGATCGAACCCGGGCCGCACACATGCTAGGCGAGCGCTCTACCACTGAGCCACAACCCCAGCCCTGGGATTATTTCTTGACAACAAAAAGGAATGAAGCCAGGTGTGTTGGTGCACGCCTGTAATCCCAGCAGCTCGGAGGCTGAGACAGTAGGATCGAGAGTTCAAAGCCAGCCTCAGCAAAAGTGAGGCACTAAGCGATTCAGTGACCCTGTCTCTAAATAAAATACAAAAATAGGGCTGGGGATGTGGCTCAGTGGTTGAGTGTTCCTGAGTTCAATCCCTGGTACAAAAAAGAAAAAAAAGGGAACAAAGTACTGATACATACTGTAACACAGATAAATCTTAAGTCACAAAAGATCACGTGTTATATGATTCCATTTATATGAAATGTTAAAAATAGGTAAATCTATACAGACAGAAAGTAAGTAGAGTACTGGTTGCCTAAGGATGGCTTAGGAAGAAATGGGATGTGACAAAGGATGTTGTGTTTTTTGGAGTGGTAAAAATGTTTTAAAATAAACTGTGGTGATAGTTGCATAATTTTGTAAATTTACTAAAAACCATTTAATGTTCTACTTTAAATGGGTTAATTGTATAGTATGTGGATTATATATCAATAAAACTGTTATGCTAAGTTAAGGAAGCCAGACATGAAAGTCATAATGTATGATGCTATTTATATGACTATCTATAATAGGCAGTGACAGAAAATGGATAGTGGTTGCCAGAGCTGAGGAATGGGGGATGACTGCTCAAGATATGGAATTTCTTGGGCTGGGGTTGTAGCTCAGTGGTAGAGTGCTTGCCTTGCACATGTGAGGCCCTGGGTTCGATCCTCAGCACCACATAAAATAAATAAATAAATAAATAAAAGATATTGTGTCCATCTACAACTAAAAATTTTTTTTTTTTAAAAAGAAAGAAAGATAAGGAATTTCTTTTGATGAAAATTGTTCTGGTGATCACCCCACAACTTCATGAACACACTAGAAACTAATAAAGAGTGGTTAAAGAGCTATTTTTATGGTATGTACATTAGTAGTACTAGTAGTAGTAGTACTGGGGATTAAATCTAGATGCACTTTATCACTAGCCACATCCCCAGCCCTTTTTATTTTTTGAGACAGGATCTCACTAAACTGCTTAGAGTATCGATAAGTTGCTGAGGCTGGCCTTGAACTTGTGATCCTCCTGCAGCTTCCTGAGTTGCTGGGATTACAGGCATGCACCAGCACACTTGGCTGGATACTTTTCAATCACTACAATTAATGCTATACTGAGGCTGGGATTGCTGCTCAATGGTAGGGTATTCCCCTAGAGGGTGTGAGGTACTGGGTTCGATCCTGAGCACCACATATAAAAATAAATAAATAAAGGTAAAACAAAAAAAATAATGCTATACTATCTATGTATATAAATGTAAATAAAGCTTTTATTGTTTTTCTATTTTTTTGTTTTCAGTTTTAATTAAAAAAATTCTTTTTTTTTTTTTTTTTTTTTTTTTTTTTTTTCTGGTACCGGGGATTGAACTCAGGGGCACTCGTCCACTGGGTCACATCCCCAGCCCTTTTTTGTATTTTATTTAGAGACAGGGTCTCATTGAGTTGCTAAGTGCCTCGCCATTGCTGAGGTTGGCTTTGAACTCGCGATCCTCCTGCCTCAACCTCCCAAAGTGCTGGGATTTCTTTTCTTTTTTAGTACAAAGCTTTACCTCATTTTGACTTATGTCTTTAGGAGACCATCATGAAAAGAAAGCAACAACACAAAATAAGTAATGATCTTTACGGTGGCCAGGTATCCTATACAAGTGCTTTTCAAAAGAGATCACAATCACTAAGCAAGATGTAATATGCTCAACTGCTCAGATTACTATATTTAAAATAAATTTACTTCAAATGGAAGATGGACTAGGTCAATGAATAAAAGTCTCTGAATGCTAAGCTTTGGTGCACACTTACAATATATCTATATTTTATTACACTGGGTAATAGAATATAGATGTATATTTTGGCCTACATCTATTAAAAAGCTGGGAGATTTTACCCATGAATCTATATTTCCCATCCCCACAGGGAAACTGTAAATGAGAATGGAAGAGTCATTTCCCACATATTATCAGGCACAAAACACCATAGTTCCCCACAGCCCCTGTAGTCTTTTAATTCATTTCTGCAGATGGTTTTGCTTTGGGACTACTTCATTACACTTGGTTACCTACTTTACAGACTCTAAGATATATCAGTGTCATGTGTAGGATTGAGTCAAGTTGATAAGAAGTAATCCAACTTAGATTGTGGTTAGTCATTCCAATCTAGCTGAGGTTTGGACAGCACAACCAGCAGAGGCTTATTTTAGGATTTTGCTAGCATGGAGCAGAGGAGGAAATGAGCTTGTTTAAAAAATACCTTTGGGCTGGGGACATAGCTCAGTTGGTAGAGTGCTCGCCTAGCATGCACTAGGCTCTGGGTTCAATCCCCAGCACCACACACACACACACACAACAAAAAAAAACCTTCAAGGGGCTGGGGCTGGGGCTGGGGCTCAGTGGTAGAACACTTGCCTAGCATATGTGAGGCACTGGGTTCAAGCCTCAGCACCACATGAAAAGAAATAAATAAAAAATATAAAGATATTGTGCACATCTAGAACTAAAAATATACATTTAAAAAAACACCTTCGAGAGCAAGATGGCAAGAGAGTTCAGCAAGAACAAATGCAACAACTGAAAGTTTGTGAAACAAAAAAGACGAAAGGAAAACCCCTATTTATGAAGACTGGGATTCCTGAGGAAACTGATCTAACTCACAGAAGGAAAGAAAACCCCACAAAATTGCCCGCAAGCCTATAATCCCAGCGGCTCAGGAGGCTGAGGCAGGAGGATCACAAGTTCAAAGCTAGACTCAGCAATTTAGGGAGGCTCTAAGCAACTCAGTGAGAGCCTGTCTCTAAATAAAATACAAAAAAGGGCTGGGAAAGTGGCTCAGTGCCCCTGGGTTCAATCCCTGGTACAAAAAAAAGAAGGAGGAGGAGGAGGAGGAAGAGGAAAGAAAAAGAAAACCCCACAAAATCAAGAACTGTTGATCCAATGAGGTCCTAAGATAGGACAGGCACTTACTATGCAAAGCCACATTTTCACTGCAAAAAGATACCAGGCTACAGACTTACATTATTCTTTTTCCTTCTGTAAATATGTTGGTTTTTACTCAGTAAATTCCTTGATGAACAATTCAGAAGTAAAGGGTCTCTCTAGCTGACTAGTAAGTAAATGCTATAGGACCACTAGATCTGCTGAGAAGAGGGAATGCTCAGCAGTAATTAAATAAAATGGGGGGGGGGGGGTTGGCCCAGTATATAAAGCATTTGCCTAGCATGTACAAGGCCCTCAATTCAATCCCCAGCACCGAAGGGGGGATTGATGATATGGATGAAGATAAAATAATCTATATTTTTGTGGAAAATGGTATCTTTAATAAAAAGGAATGTTTTTAAATTGAAGCATAACACAATGCAGTGAAGAGTATAAATCTTAAGAGTATAGCTCCAGGGGCTGGGGTGGTGGCTCAGTGGTATAGCGCTTGCCTAGCATGTGTGAGGCACTGGGTTCAATTCTCAGCACCACATATAAATAAGTAAAATAAAGGTCCATTGACAACTAAAAAATATTTTTTTTAAAAAAAGAGCATAGCTCCAGTTTTTATAAACAGAACATTATTCTTATAGAGTTGCCACCCAGATCAAGACAGAGAATAACCCTAACATCCCACTATGATCCTTCCCTTCTACTCCCTCCAAATAATAAGGGAAAAGGTAGAGATCTTGAAGAAAAATTGTCAAATTTCAATCCCTAACCAAAATACAATTCAAATGGTATAAAAATTTAAAATATACAATAAAATTTTTTTAATATTAGGAAATAGACACAGTTTATAATCAAACAGCAAGAAAAAACATGCAAGAAAACTCTGAAGCGAGAAAAGAGAAGACTGATTAATCTTATAACAAAAAAAAAGTAAACACTTCCAATTTAAAAATACCACAAAATAAAATTTCTGTTCTAAAAGAGTGTGTGTTGGGGGGTGGGGTTAACATTAAAATACTTACAACAAAAGACTTTTTTTTTTTTTTTTTTTTTTTTTTTTGGTACCGGGGATTGAACTCAGGGGCACTCGACCACTGGGCCACATCCCCAGACCTTTTTTGTATTTTATTTAGAGACAGGGTCTCACTGAGTTGCTAAGTGCCTTGCCATTGCTGAGGCTGGCTTTGAACTCACGATCCTCCTGCCTCAGCCTCCCAAAGTGCTGGGATTACAGGCGTGCGCCACCGCGCCCGGCAAAAGACTTCTTAAAAATAGAAGTACTTACAAATTAGTAAGAAAAAGGACTAATAATCAAATAGGAAAAGCTGCAAAAGTTATTAACAGAAAATTCACAGAAAAGAACTTACTTATAAATACATGAAAAATATTCAATCTCACAAAAGGATGCAAATGTTTAAAACTATAAAGAGAGAACATAAAAGAACTCTTATATCCCAATAAGAGAAACAATCCAATTTAAAATGAGAAAGGAGACAGGCATTTCTCTAAGGAAGATAAGCAAATGACAAGTTCATAAAAAGATGGCCAACATCATTAGAGAAATACAAATCAAAAACACAGTAAGAACACTTCAATCTCACTAGAATGAGATTTGTCATTTGTAAACAAATGACAGATAATAGCAAATGTTGATAACAATATAGAGAAATTAGAATCTTCATACACTGCTGATGAGAATGTGAAATAGTGCAGCTTCTTTGAAAAAACAATCTGGCAGTTCCCTAAACAATTATTTAAGTACAGTTACCACATGACCCAGCAACTCCACTCCTAAGTATATGCCCAAGAGAAATGAATATGATATCCACACAGAAACCCATACAAAAATCTTTGTAGCAATGTTATTCAGAATAGTCAAAAGACGTGCTAGGAGCAGTGGCTCAAGAGGCTGAGGCAGTAGATCTCAAGCTCAAAGACAGACTCAGCAAAAGTGAGGCACTAAGCAACTCAGTGAGACCCTCTCTAAATAAAATACAAAATAGGTCTGGGGATGTGGCTCAGTGGTCAAGTGCCCCTGAGATCAATCCCTGGTATCTACCCCCTTCAAAAAAAAAAAAAAAAAAAGTCAAAAGGTGGAAACAACCCAACTATCCATCATTGGACACATAGACATACTAAATATGGTTTATCCATATAATTGAATATTATTTGGCTATAAGAAGGAAATGGGTGTTGATACATGCTTCAACGTGGATGAATGAACCCTGAAAGAACTATGTTATGTGAAAGTAGCCAGTCACAAAAGACCAGGCATTACATGATTTCATTTATATAAATGTCCAGAACAAGGACTACCAAGACAAAAAGTAGATTCACAGTAGCCAGGGCAGGACCAGACAGCATTAGAGAGATAAAGAAGCAAAAGCTAATACATATGGAGTTTCCTTTTTGGGGGTGATGAGGTGGGGGCGGGGGGTACCGGAGATTGAACTCAGGGGCACTCACTCACTGAACCACATCCCCAGCCCTATTTTATTTAGAGATAGGGTCTCACTGAGTTGCTTAGTGCCCCACCATTGCCTAGGTTGGCTTTGAACTCATGATCCTCCTATCTCAGCCTCCCTAGCCTCCCTAGCCATTGGGATTATAAGCATGCACCACTGTGCCAGGCTACATATGGAGTCTCTTTTTTGGGGTAATGAAAATGTTCTAAAACTGTAGTGATGATTGCACATATTTGTGAACACACTATAAAACCAATGAGCTGGGCTGGGGCTGTAGCTCAGCAGCAGAGCATTTGCCTAGCATTCGTAAGGCACTGGGTTCAATCCTTAGCACCACATAAAAATAAACACATAAAATAAAGGCATTCTGTCCATCTGCAACTACAATTAAAAAAAACAAACCTATGAACTGTATACTTTAAGAGGGTGAATTATATGACATGTGAACCATATCTCAACAAATCTGGTAAAAACTATGAAGAAATACTACTTTTCTCACATTTGCTTAGTGAAAACTTAAAGTCAGTTTGGTGAAGGGGGCTTCTAGTAGGTCTGGTAATGTTCTTCTTGATTTGGGCAGTAAGACAAAAATGAACTCATTTTGTAGTAATTATACTTCCATAGAAAGCCCATAAAAATGCACACACATATACAATATATTGATGATGGTATTAACAGACAAGCTAATACTTTGTTATTGGGGATGTAAGTTGATAAAACTATAAACTGCAGGCTAATAAACAATGAAAGACATGTGCTTTGATTCCAAAGGTCTATACTCATTACAAAAAAATACATACAAAACCTTCACTGAAATCTTGTAACAGAAAAGGTGTAGACAAAAAGGGGGGGGGGAAGGTGCAGAAAAACTAAATGCCCATCAACTAGGACCTGCATGAATAAATCATGGTATAATTACATCAAGGAACACTATATTTGGCTATTTTAAATAAGGCAGATTTTTGTGTACTGAAATGAAACTATCCCCAAGCTAGAGAGAATTACATTAAAAAAAAAAAAAAAAAAGCAAGGCACAGGAGAGTGTACCAAATATATGGTATGCCCCTGCATGTGGGGAAAAAATAAACTAAGGGGTGAGGGGGCATTTAACACACATATTGCCTCATAATATCTCTAGAAAGACATATAAGAAACTAACAATTACAACTGCTTCTGAGAAGGAGACACAGGGGAAAGTGGGAGACACTTTTTACTTTGTGTCTATAAGAAAAATGGCTATATTATCAATTCAAATAAATAAATTCTTCTTTAAAAAAATATTATATGCTGCTTCAACATAGAATAATGCCACTCTGCTTCTAAAAGGTAAAATCTGAAATGTTTGCTATAAATTCTGAAATGTTTCCTGTCTCCCATTTTAACACTTAAATTGTCAAACCATTTAAGTAGGAAAAATAACAGTAATAATAATAAACAGTTACTTACATCAACACCTCCAAACAAGTCAAAAATATAAGTATTTGGATAAGTGATTTCATGAGTAAGTTTCCTATCTTCAGTAACAAATGCCATAGCCTCCATGGAAAGAAGTGGAGAAATTTCCTAGTTTAAAAAACAGGACAAAGACGCTCTGTTTTAGAATTCATCAGACGAGACACTAAAATATCAGTTTACGTTTTAGTCACAAGTTGAATCCCCACAAGCACAAAGATAAATAGCTCCAAATGAATTGCACTTCCTAGTGTTCAGACTCCTTTAGAGTCCTTGCCCACACTGAATCTGAGCTGGTGTGATGTGTTTCAATTAACATAATGTGGCAGAAGTGACACTATGCCACTGCTGGCATAACCCTTAAGAAGATCTGGTAGAGTTGGCTTTTGCCATCTTGGAATCTAATTGTACTGCTATGAGAAACTCAACATAGCCACCTATTGAGGTCATAAGGAGGTCATAAGGAGGAAAACTAAGGCCAGGACTGATATCTTTAGCCTATCTCCAGCAAGTTCAAACCAATACAAGCTCAGTTCACACCAACCAGCAATTCTGAATATTCCAGATGTCTCAGCATCCCTTTCCCATAGCAGAAGCAGCAGCAGAACCATTCAATCAATCAAGAATTGTGAGAGATAGATGATAATTGCTAAGTTTTGTGGTGACTGGTTCTTCAATGATAACCAAATCTGTTCAAGAGTCACCTCCTGAAGGAAGTCCATCCTGATTTCTCCCATTCAAAAGCAATCTGATGCTCTTCTAAAGCTTCAAAGCAATCTGTAAGTCATTTATGACATTCAGCACTTTTATTTTTTATCTATTTATAAATCTATGTTATTTCTTTCCTAGAATACAAAGCTCCTTGAAATGAAGCCCAGAAGAGATTCCTCTTTGTATTTCTTCACCGTATGTTTTAAGACATAACAGGTATTTGACATGGTAGAAATAGAGCAATGGTTCAACAAATTTTGGGAGACACAGAGTCCTTTGTTCATATGGAACAAAACTAATAGAAAAAAATCTTATAAAAAAGCCTGCTGTTAGCCGGGCGCGGTGGCGCACGCCTGTAATCCCAGCACTTTGGGAGGCTGAGGCAGGAGGATCGCGAGTTCAAAGCCAGCCTCAGCAATGGCAAGGCACTTAGCAACTCAGTGAGACCCTGTCTCTAAATAAAATACAAAAAAGGTCTGGGGATGTGACCCAGTGGTCGAGTGCCCCTGAGTTCAATCCCCGGTACCACAAAAAAAAAAAAAAAAAAAAAAAAAAAAAAGCCTGCTGTGTAGTAAGTCTCAAATGAGTATTTGTTAGATGAATAAAGAAATGATGATCAGAGGGCTGGAATTGAAGCACAGTGGTAGAGTGCTTGCCTAGCATGGGGGGGGGGGGCGCACTGGGTTCAATTCTCAGCACCACATGTAAATAAATAAAATAAAGGTCCAACAACTAAAAAATATACATATATAAGTTCTCTCAACCCTATCTCTGAGAGATTTTTAAAAAATGAAGTGAAATAATATAAAATTCTTTGGAAAGCATTTCTAAATAAGAGTCTAAAATTATTTCTATCAATCTCAATCAGACTGTGAGATCAAGAACATGAAAACATCTCTTCTTAAAGGTAAAGCTGAGGCTTAATGACTATTTTACTTCAGAATAACTTCTATGCTATCATCAAAACTTTACCTCTAAAGAACATTATATCATTCAGTTTCATTATGATAAAATATACTTACAGAGGTTATAACTACTGCTAGATCTGGTACTCTAAATTTACATTTGGGTTAGAAACTCTGGGGATCAATCCAAGCACTCTGATGAACACAGCTGAGAAAAATTGCCCTAGCATAATGTCTCTGCACTCTTTCCACCCCTTTCTAACTATCAAACCTGGTCCCTTCAATCTTTTTATGTTAATGGTAATTATGAACAACTTATAAGGCACCTTTCATGAGCCTTCAGCAATAGGGGATCTTTTAAACTCTGTTTAAGGAATGTCATCCAGGGCTAGGAATGTAGCTCAGTGGAAGAGTGCTTTTCTACCATGTACATGGCTCTGAGTTCAATACCCAGCATCACAGGGGCTAGGAGGCTGGGGATGTTATCAAAATCCTCAGGAACAGTTTGACCTCCCAAATTAATCAAACACTGCTATAAAATAAGCATGAATAAAGCCCACAGGAATACACAGAGGAAACTTCATGTAATTATCTCCAGATGGTGGAATTACTGGTGATTTTTACTTCTTTACACTTTTTCTGAAATTCTCAAATTTTATACCACTCATATAATTTCAAGACAAGCTATTTTAAAATGGCAGGCAGGTTGTATCACCTGTAGACCCTAAAGGCAGCCCCTTTCGGGCCCATACAAGTTACCTTGAGGATGTTTTGGCACTCAATGAAGTCACTGTGGAGATGGCTGGTGGCATACAGTTTAAGAAGCAACTGAGGAATTCCACTCCATTTGGATGGCTTGTCCCTCTCCGTCAAAAAAGTCTCAGTGAACTGTGAATTGGAAAAAAAAAAGGAACAATCTACTGAGGAGGAAAAAAAATACTAGCCAGCCAAACAGCTGACTCCCTACAGCACCCAGGAAAACAATTCAAAAGCAGCCTTGTACAAATCTTCAAAAGCTAACCCCTACTTTTCAGCCTCACCTATTTCCCAAGGCTCACTCTAGGTTCCAAGTGCATGTGTGTTCTTTCTCTGCACCTCTCTGTACAAGTTCTCTTGCCTAAAACACTCTTGGTGTTTTCTATCTGAAGTGTTCCTTCTCCTTTAAAACACAAGCCAAACAGAAATCTTTCTTGATTGGCCTTCCTCTCTCTCCTTTCTAAGAGATTAGGCACCCCTCTTTTGGGGCTTTATCTATTGCATACTTTATACTATCATTTCATAATGTAAGATTCATCTGTCCCTCTCCTCTAGACCACAACTACTTCAGAGCAGTTATCAAACTATGCCTGCCCCTGTTCTCCTGACCCCCAATCTCACTCAACCACAGAGTGCCTGGGACAGGGCAGGGACTTAGTAAATGTTTGACAGCATGAGGAACAGCAACAACACAATGACAGAAACATTAATCAATTATGAAAATTTTCACTAACCTTTTTGGGACACACCATTATGAAATGAATACTGATGAACACTGTTGAGAATAATTGCCCTATGAGGGGCCAGATGTGAATTATTTTCATGTGCATTTGTCCCTCTATCAGATCAAAAGCTTTCTAGTAACTATTAGTACAGGATAAACAGATCTTCAATAACATTTTAGTTTTATCCTGATATCTCTTAGTCCTATTATAATGAACAAATCCCATTACCAGCAATTTCATTTTGTTCAAGCAAGTTCAAACCAATACAAGCTCAAAAACAATGGAAATATAACTTTTCATTTCTTTAGAAGGCAAAGAAATAAAATAAACATGGTTAAGGGATCCAGCATAAGGAGTGCTTAAGAGAAATTTACAGCTGTAAATGATGATATTAAAAACAGAAGCAATATCACAAATCAATAATGTAAACTTCCACTATGAGAAAAGAGGAAAAAAAAAAAGAATAAACACAAGAAAGAAAGTTAAAAAGACTGCAGCAGGAGCTGGGTCCAGTGACACATGCCTGTAATCATAGAGACTCCATAGGCTAAAGCAGTAGGATCACAAATTTAAGGCCAGCCTGGACAACTTGGAAAGACTTTGTCTTGTGCATGGCCCCTGTGCAAGGATGACATGCATATTCATGAAGTGTTCCAATATTTTTTCAAAAAAATAAAAAGAAAGACTCTGTCTCAAAACATAATTTAAATAAAAAGGTCTGGAGCTGGGCATGGTGGCACACACCTGTAATCCCAGCAGCTCAGGAGGCTGAGGCAGAAGGATTTTGAGTTCAAAGCTAATTCTAGCAACTAGCAAGGCTAAGCAACTTAGCAAGACCCTGTCTCTAAATAGATATAAAAAAGGGTTGGGGATGTGGCTCAGTGGTTAAACACCCCTAGGCTCAATCCCCAGTACCAAAAAAGAAAAAATAAGTCTGTGGATGTAGTTCAGTGAAAGAGCACCTGATGGGCTGGGGTTGTGGCTCAGCGGTAGAGCACTCGCCTAGCATGTGCGCAACCCGGGTTGGATCCTCAGTACCACGTAAAGACCAATGCATTCTGTACAACTAAAAAGCAAATAAATAAATATTTTTTTAAAAAAGAGCACCTGTTTATCATGCACAAGGCCAACCCCCATCACCACACACACACACACACACACACAAAAGGTTGTAGCAGAAATAAAGAACAGAAAAATAATCAATGAAACCAAAAGTTTCAAGATTCTCTGAAAAGATCAACAAAACTGACTAATTTTTACCTACACTAACTAACTTCTACTGGCTCAAATTATTAAATTCAGAAATTAAAAAGAGAATATTACTATCAACCTTAGAAAAATAAAAAGGATTATAATGAATTATTATAAACAATCATATGCCTATGAGTTAGAGAACCTAAATGAAAAGCACAAATTACTAGAAAAATACAAACTGAAACTGACCTAAGAAAGAATATTTGAATACATCTATAACAAGAGATTGAATTAGTGATTAAAAAAAAAAAAAAGAACTCACAAAGAAAAGCCCAGGTCCAGAAAGATGGCTTTACTGGTATGTACTATCAAACATTTTTAAAAGAATTAACACCAGGGGCTGGGATTGTGGCTCAGCGGTAGAGCGCTCACCTAGCACGTGCGTGGCCCAGGGTTCGATCCTCAGCACCACGTAAACATAAATGCATTGCATTGTGTACAACTAAAGCAAATAAATAAACTTCAAAAAAAAAAAAAAAATTAACACCAATAATTCAGATTTTTCTTTAAAATAGGAGATAACATTCACATCTCATTCTAGGAGGACAGTATTACCCTGATAACAAATCCCAATAAAGATATCACAAGAAAACTACAGATCAGTTTCTCTTATGAATACAGATGTAAAAATCCTCAGTAAAATACTACCAAACCAAATCCAGCAATATATCAAAAGGATTACAGACCACGATCAAGCAAGATTTATTCCAGGAAGGCAAGGATAGTTCAACATATAAAA
Source organism: Tamias sibiricus (assembly GCA_025594165.1). Classification (NCBI taxonomy): domain Eukaryota; kingdom Metazoa; phylum Chordata; class Mammalia; order Rodentia; family Sciuridae; genus Tamias; species Tamias sibiricus. The sequence continues at coordinate 173,696,763 of CM046659.1, read as the reverse complement.
ACCAATCAATGTAATACAGCATATCAATAGACTACAGAACAAAACCCTCATGATACATCAATAAATATAAAAGAAAAAAAAAGACAAAATACACCTTCAATGTTTAAAACACTGGACAAACCAGAAATACAAAAGAACTTCATCAGCCTATTAAAAGCACTTACCATCCATAGATAACATCATACTTAATAGTGAAAGATTAAATGCTTTCCTACTGAAGTACTTAGGAAAAAAATAAGAATGTCCACTCTCACTACCTCTATTTGACACTCTGCTAGAAATTCAAACAACTGGATAAGAAAAAAATAAATATATAAAAGGTACACTTATACATTGCAGGTAGGACTGCAAATTGGTACAACCACTCTGGATAGCAGTATGGAGATTCCTCAGAAAACTTGGAATGAAACCACCATTTGACCCAGCTATTCCACTCCTTGGTTTATACCCAAAGGACTTAAAATTAGCATGCTACAGTGACACAGTCACATCAATGCTTATAGAAGCTCAATTCACAATAGCTAAATTATGGAACCAACCTAGCTGCCCTTCAACAGATGAATGGATAAAGAAAATATGGCAAACATACACAATGGACTATTACTCAGCCTTAAAGAAGAATGAAATTATGAATTTGCAGGTAAATGGATGGAGCTGGAGAACATCATGCTAAGCAAAATAAGCCAAACCCAAAAAAACAAAAAAGCCGAATGTTTTTGGATAAGCAGATGCTGATCCATAATTGGGGAAGGGGGAGTATGGAAGAATGAGGGAACTTTGGATTGGGCAGAGGCAAGTGAAGGGAGGGAAGAAGGGGTATGGGGTGGGAAGGATGGTGGAATGAGATGGACATTATTACCTTATATACATGTATGATTACATGACTGGTGTGACTCTGGACTATGTACAGCCAGAGGAATGAGAAGTTATGTTCCATTTGTGTACAATGTGTCAAAATGCATTCTACTATCATGTATAACTAATTAGAACAAATTTTTAAAATTAAAAAAGAAATAAAAAGCATCCAGATTGAAAAGGAAAAAATAAAACTCTCTCCATCTGCAGATAACTTGATCTTGTGTATCAATTTCATTTGTAATAACATAAAAAAGAATAAAATATTTAGGAATAAATTTAACAAAAAGGTATATAAGACTCACACAGGAAAATAAGATTGTTAAAAGAAATTAAAGGAGGCCTAAATCAGTAAAAAGACACCCCATGTTCATGGATAGCAGGACTTAATATTACCAAAATGGCAATAACCCCTAATTGATTCAATGTAATGCCAATCAAAATCCCAGCTGGCTTCATTGCAGAAATGACAAGTGAATCCTGAAATTCATATGAAAATGCAAGGGACTCAGAATAGTCAAAATAATCTTGAAGTTGGAAGAATCATGCTTTCTAATTTCTAAATTCACTAAAAGGCTAAAATAATCAAGACTGAATGATTCTGGCATAAGGACAGACATATAGATCAGAGGAATAGCACTGGGATTTAAAAAAAAAAAAAACACTTCAGGAAGCCACCTGTGTATTACTTGAGGGTCTTCTCTCAGTATGGCAGCCAGGGAGATTTTAGGTTTAACCTTGGGAACTATCCATGGCTCTCCCATGCAATAGATTGCCCAAGGAAGATGACCTTTATCTCTGCTCTCCTAGGAAGATCCCTCGAAATAGCTCCAGAGATGGGCATAACCCATTGGAAACCGGACAGCCCACCTATAACCCTTTTTGGTGAAGAACATTCTATGGAAGGCCTTTGATGTTCCCTGATATAAATAAAGCAAGCATGGGCTCCATTTTGCCTTTTTAGTATAGAAGCTCCATCATCAGCTAGCCCATCCTGCCCCCACTTTCTGAAAATATTTTCTGTGTCCTGTGGTTTTTTCCAACACTCTATTCTTCCTAGCTCTTATTTCTCAGCCAGCCCATTCCACCCAGGGGAACCCCATTTCCACTGCCTGCGTGGGATGTGGGCAGGAACTTACATTTAAGATCAGTTGAGGGCTGGGGTTGTGGCTCAGAGGTAGAGCGCTCGCCTAGGATGTGTAAGGCACTGGGTCCAACCCTCAGCACCACATGAAAATAAAATAAAGATACTATGTCCACCTATAACTAAAAAATAAACATTAAAAAAAAAAAAAAAAAAGATCAGCAGGGCATGGTGGCGAACACCTGTAATCCCAGCACTTGGGAGGCTGAGGCAGGAGGATCAAGAGTTCAAAGCCAGCCTCAGCAATGGCGAGGCACTTAGCAACTCAGTGAGACCCTGTCTCTAAATAAAATACAAAGAAGGGCTGGGGATGTCGCCCAGTGGTCAAGTGCCCCTGAGTTCAATCCCTGGTACAGAAAAAAGAAAAAAAAAAAAAAAGCTCAATTGACTTTTGACAAGGATATCAAGATTTTTCAGTGGTAGAACAAACTTTTCAACAAATGTTGATAGGGTAACTGGATATTCCATAAGCAAAAGAATGAAGATAGACTCCTTCCTCACATCATATATAAAAATTAATTCAACATGGATCTAAATGTAAGAGTTAAAACCATAAAACTCTTAGAAGAAAACATGTGTAACTGTCATCAGCTTCTTAGTTGTGACACTAAAGCATGAGAAACCAAAAGAAAAAAATAAATTGGACTTCATCAAAAGTAAAAACTTTAATACCTCGAAGGACAGTAACAAGAAAGTGAAAAGACAACCCACAAAAATGGTAAAAAAAAATAACTTGTAAGCCAGTTATCTGATAAGGATCTAATATCCAAAATATATAAAGAAATGTTGCAACTCAAAAAAAAGACAATACAATTTTAACAATAAACAATGCACTAGAAATCAAAAACACTATAATAGAAATGAAGAATGCCTTTGATGGGTTCATCAATATACTGGATATTGCCAAAGAAATAATCAATGAACTTGAAGATATGTCAATAGAAACTTCCCAAAGTGAAATATAAAATAAAAAAGTATAACAGAATATCCAAGAAGTAGGGGACAATCACAAAAGGTATAGTGTACATGTAACTAGAACAACTGAAGAAGAAAGAGAGAAAGGAGAAGTGGCTGAAAAAATAATGGCTGTGAATTTCCCAAAGTTAATGACAACAACCACAGATTCAGGAATTCAGAGAACCCCAGAAGGGTTTTATTGTTTTATTTTGGTTTGGTTTGGTTTTATGATAGGCAAGCATACCATATTCAAAGTGCAAAACAAACAGCAACACCAAAGAGATAAATCTTGAAAGAAGGTGGGGAGCTTACCTATAAAGGAACTAGGGTAAGAATTACATAGGGCTTAGTGAAAAAAGCCACGTAAGCCAACAGTGGAGTAAAATATTTAAAACACTGAAAAAAAAAAAAAACACACCAAATAACACTGAAACCAGTGAAATGATCCTTTGAAAGCAAAGACAATTAAAACTTTCTTATATAAATGAAAACTCAGAGAGTTTTTACCAAGAGACCCACTCTACAAGAAATTTGAGAAGTAGTTGCTTTTGTTTCTTTTTAAATGTGCATTTTTTTAGTTGTAGTTGCACACATACCTTTATTTTATTTATTTATTTTTATGTGGTGCTGAGGATTGAACCCAAGGCCTCACCGCTGAGGGTGAGGTGAGGTGAGTGGGTGAGCACTCTACCGCTGAGCCACAGCTCCAGCCTGAGAAGTAGTTCTTTAGAGCAAGGAAAATGATATAGGTTTAGAAACTCAGACATACACAGAGTACTGAAGATGGAATAAATGAATATAAAATAAAAATAGCTTTAACATTTTTATTCTGAATGAACCTAATAATCATTCAAACAAATAACAAGACATTAGGTAATTATAGGATTTGGAGAAGTGAAATGAGTGACAGCAATCTTAAAAGTAGTAAGAGGGAGGGACTGGGAATATTCTGTAATAGGGTACTCGAATCCCATGAAACAGCACAGCATTATTGAAAGTGAACTTAGATTAATTGTAAATTAATACAGCAAATTCCAGGGCAACCACTAAAAATGGAATCATATAAAGTGTTCAATTAAATAGAGAGAAGGCAGAAAAAGATAGGAAGGTTAAAAAAAAAAAGAAACAAGTATAATGAATAAAAAACTGTTACGAACATGACAGACATTGGTCCAACTATATCACAAATCACTGTAAACTCCTACGCCAATTAAAAGTCAGGTCTGTCAGGGTGGATAAAAAGAAAACAAGACCAGCCGGGCGTAGTGGTGCACGTCTGTAATCCCAGCACTTGGGAGGCTGAGGCAGGAGGATCGCGAGTTCAAAGCCAGCCTCAGCAATGGCGAGGCACTTAGCAACTTAGTGAAACCCTGTCTCTAAATAAAAAATATAAAAAAAGGCTGGCGATGAGGCCCAGTGGTCAAGTGCCCCTGAATTCAATCCCCAGTACAAAAAAAAAAAAAAAAAAAAATTTATTTGTAGGTGAACACAATACCTTTATTTTTTTATTTATGTGGTGCTGAGGATCGAACCCAGGGCCTCACACATGTGAGACAAGTGCTCTACCACTGAGCCATAGCCCCAGCCCTAAAAATATTTTTTAAAAAAACTATACTACTAATGAAAAAAAAAAAAAAAACTATAGATCAGAGTGGAAATCTGAAAATATCCTGAAATGAAAAATCATGAAAATATCATATATCAAAACTCATGGGAGCCGGGCGCGGTGGCGCACGCCTGTAATCCCAGCACTTTGGGAGGCTGAGGCAGGAGGATCGCGAGTTCAAAGCCAGCCTCAGCAATGGCGAGGCACTTAGCAACTCAGTGAAACCCTGTCTCTAAATAAAATACAAAAAAAGGGCTGGGGATGTGGCCCAGTGGTCGAGTGCCCCTGAGTTCAATCCCTGGTACCAAAAAAAAAAAAAAAAAACTCATGGGGTAGCCGGGCGCGGTGGCGCACGCCTGTAATCCCAACACTTTGGGAGGCTGAGGCAGGAGGATCGCGAGTTCAAAGCCAGCCTCAGCAATGGCGAGGCACTTAGCAACTCAGTGAGACCCTGTCTCTAAATAAAATACAAAAAAGGGCTGGGGATGTGGCCCAGTGGTCGAGTGCCCCTGAGTTCAATCCCCGGTACCACAAAAAAAAAAAAAAAACTCATGGGGTAGGGGCTGGGGTTGTAGCTCAGTGGCAGCTCATAAAAATAAGTAAATAAAACAAAGGTAGTATGTCACCTAGAACTTAAAAAAGAAAACCTCATAGGGTGTAAGTAAATACATGTTCAGTGACTATTATAAACCTATACCATACAACTAAGTAGAACACATAAAAATTTAAAAAAAAAAAAAAAACTGATACCAAAACCCCTCCAAAGGAAAATTGTAGTTTCACTCAAAAATATAGGAGGAGCCGGGCGCGGTGGCGCACGCCTGTAATCCCAGCACTTGGGAGGCTGAGGCAGGAGGATCACAAGTTCAAAGCCAGCCTCAGCAATGGCGAGGCACTTAGCAACTCAGTGAGACCCTGTCTCTAATAAAATACAAAAAAAAAAAAAAAGGGGCTGGGGATGTGGCCCAGTGGTCGAGTGCCCCTGAGTTCAATACCTGGTACCAAAAAAAAAAAAAAAAAAAAAAAAAAAAATATAGGAGGAAAAACAATTCTAATTAAAAAAGTAGGGAATCAAATTTAGCAAAAGGATAGAAATCTGCGTCAGAAATTAAAAGTTGGTTTAAGCTGGGCATGATTGTGCTTGCTTGTAATCCTAGCAGCTCAGGAGGCTGAGGCAGGAGGATTGAAAGTTCAAAGTCAGCCTCAGCAATGGCGAGGCACTTAGCAACTCAGTGAGACCCTGTCTCTAATAAAATACAATAAAAAAGGGCTGGGGATGTGTCCCAGTGGTTGAGTGCCCCTGAGTTCAATCCCTGGTACCAAAAAAAATGAATTTCAGGGCTGGGGCTGTAGCTCAGTGGCAGAGTGCTTGCCTAGCATGTGTCAGTCACTAGGTTCGATCCACAGCACCACATCAAAATACATAAAATAAAAATAAAGGCATTCTGTCCATCTACGACTACAAAAATTTTTTTTAAAAAATGAATTTCAAATAGGGGCTGGGATTGTGGCTTAGTGGTAGAGCGCTCACCTAGCATGTGCGCGGCCCGGGTTCGATCCTCAGCACCATGTACAAATAAACGAATTGTGTACAACTAAAGCAAATAAATAAATTAAAAAAAAAAACACATTGTATACAACTAAAGCAAATAAATAAATATTTTTTAAAAAAATGAATTTCAAATAACAGGTGCCTGCAGAAAACTTACTGCATATTTACCTAATAGTGAAACGTTTAAGGCTTTTTTCCTCTTAGATCAGGAACATGCCACTTCTATTCAATGTACTGCAGGTCTTAGGTAGTAGAGTAAGGCAGGATAAAGAAACATAAGATGCTAGATTAGAAAGCATAAAATAATCATAAATTACCATGACAGAAATTTCTTTCTCAATTTATAAAAATTGCTAAAATATTTTACACCAAATTCTTTGACAATTTCTTAATGTTTCAAAATAAAAGCATTTAAAAAAAAGAAAAAAAGAAAGCATAAAATAAAAGCTTCAATTGCAGATACAATATTCAACATAACTATACCCATATATAATTCAAGAGTCTAAAAGATAAATTATCAAATTATGACCAATATAAAACAATCTTGGGCTGGGGTTGTGGCTCAGCAGTAGAGCGCTTGCCTGGCATGTGCGCGGCCCAGATTCGAACCTCAGCACCACATAAAAATAAAGGCATTGTGTACAATTAAAAACAAATAAATAAATATTTTTAAAAAACAATTTACATTACAGCTACAGTTTTAAAGTGCAATTTCAAAACACTACAACATTGGGGCTGTAATTGTAGCTCAGTGGTAGAGCATTTGCCTCGCATGCATGAGGCCCTGGGTTCAATCCTCAGCACCACATAAAAATAAACAAATAAAATAAAAATAAAGATATTGCAAAAACAAACAAACAAACAAAAAAAATACCACTACAGTCGGGCGTGGTGGCGCATGCCTGTAATCCCAGCACTTGGGAGGCTGAGGCAGGAGGATCTCGAATTCAAAGCCAGCCTTAGCAATGGCGAGACACTTAGCAACTCAGTGAGACCCTGTCTCTAATAAAATACAAAAAAAAAAGGGTTGGGGATATGGCCCAGTAGTCGAGCGCCCCTGAGTTCAATCCCCGGTGCCAAAAAAAAACTACAACATCATTAAAAAAAGTCAAATGCCAAGGAATAAACCTGGCAAAGTTAAGCAGAACTGCCACACAGAAAACTATAAACGTCAATAGAAATTACCAAAGACCAAATCAAAGAGAAAGAGAGAATGAATGCATTAAAACTGAATGCAATCCCAATCAAAATTTAGTTGTAAAAATGTATAAACTCATTCTAAAATGGGTATAAAAATGGCAAAGGGGGCCAGGGGTCAAGAAGAGCCAAGACAATCTTGACTATAACTAAGTTGAAAAACATACTCCTATTTTATATGCTCTACCCAAAATCAACATATATAAAGTTACAGAATATAAAACAATATTAATACCAGCACAAGGATAAATAAGACTAGTAGAACACACTGACATGGAACAGAACCATGCATATATACTTGACTGATAACAAAGGTGGCACCTCAGAGCAGACAGGGGTACAGTCCAATAAATGATGATGATGATCAAACTGGATATCTATATGGAAAACCTCACATCATACCCCTAAATCAATTGTCAGCAGAATGTATACCTAAATCTAAAAGGTAATCCATAAAGTTTCTAGAAGATACTAGTTCCTAGTATCTAGTAAGATAAAGTTTCTAGTATCTTCATGACCCTAGAGTAGGCAAAGATTCTTAAACAGGATACAAAAATCATTAACTACAAAGAAAAAGTGATACAATGAATTGTAGTAAAATGAAGTACTTCTGTTCATATAGAGATCTTATTAGCAATTAAAAAGGCAAGCCACAGAATGACAGAAAGTATCTACAAAACTTCACTATAAAGGGGTAATATCCAGAAAATGTAAAGAACTTCAAAAAAGAGCTGAGGATACAGCTTAGTGGTAGAGTGCTTGCATATCAAGTACAAGGCTCTGGTTCAATTCCCAGCACAGCAAAAACAAAATAAAACACAACAAAAACTTAAAAAAAAAAAAAAAGCTTCCAATCAATTTAAAAAGATGCTACAGAAAAAAAAGTGCAAAAGATTTGAAAACAATTCACAAAAGGGGATGTCCAAATGGCCAATAAAGCTGAAAAGTGCTCAACCTCATTGAGTCATCATGGAAATACAAATTAAAACCATAATGAGGGCTAGGGATGTCTCAGCTGGTAGAGTGCTCTCCTCACCTGCACAAGGCCCTGGGTTCAATCCCCAGCAATACACATACACACACAGATATACTATTGTACTCCTGTAAGAAAGAATAAAATTTAAAAGACTGACACATAGGTTATAACCTATAGTGCCATAGGTTACTGAGAACATGGAACTCACACCCACAACTGGTGGAAGTGTAAATTAGTACAACCACTTGGGAAAACCTCATAATAGCCACTTATGCATATCCTATAACTCAAAAATTCTACTTTATTTAGAAGTAGAATTGTGCACACATGTAAAATTGTACATACATGTACAAACTGCATGAACAAGAATGTTCTTATCAGCATTATTCATAATAGGCCCAAATTGGAAGGATTCTAAATACTTCTTAAAAGTAGAAAGAGCCGGGCGCGGTGGCGCACGCCTGTAATCCCAGCACTTGGGAGGCTGAGGCAGGAGGATCGCGAGTTCAAAGCCAGCCTCAGCAATGGCGAGGCACTTAGCAACTCAGTGAGACCCTGTCTCCAAATAAAATACAAAAAAAAGGGCTGGGGATGTGGCCCAGTGGTCGAGTGCCCCTGAGTTCAATTCCCGGTACCACACACACACAACAAACAAACAAAAAAAGTAGAAAGAATCATGATGCCTCAATGAAAATGAGTGAACTACAGCTTTACCAACTTCATAGATGAATCTAACCAACAATGTAAATTGAAAGAATACTTTTTTCAAAACAATGGAACAATGCCATTTAAAATTTAAGAGAAAATAACTACTTAACTCAGAATTCTATACCTAGCTAAACTAAATATGCAAAGATCAGAATAAAAGACATTTTCAAATATGCAAGCTTAAAAAAATTACCTCCCTTATACTCTTTCTTAGGAGGCTACGATAGAATGTGCTCCAAGAAAAGTCACAGAATTTAGGAATCAGTCTAAAACATGAGAAAAGCAAATAAAGCACTCTGAATTTGATGAAGTCCCAAGAGTTCAGCTGTATAGTACATGTAGTAAATTACCAATCCAAATGCCTACCAGTAAGAGGAGGATGAAGAATTAAAAAAATAAAAAGAGAATTTGGGAATAAATTATGAGTATGCAGAAAACAAAACAAATTTTAAACAGATGTAAATCTATGCTAGTGAAAGAAGTCACTTTCAAAAGGCTACACATGGTATAGATGCATATGTATTATAAGGTACGATTCCATTTTTATGACAGTCTAGAAAAAGGGCAAAAAAATAAGAAGAAAACAGATCAGCAGTTGTGGAAAGGGGCTCACAACTACAAGGGAATTGTCTATAAATGTAGTGGTGACTACATATGACTCTATCCATTTATCAAAACTCAGAACTGGGCTGAATTTGTGGCTCAGTGGCAGAGTGCTTGCTTTGCACATGTGAGGCACTGGGTTCGATCCTCAGCACCACGTAAGAATAAAGGCATTGTATACAACTAAAACAAATAAATAAAATATTAAAAAATAATAAATAAATAAACAAATGAAGTTAAAAAAAAAAACTCAGGAAACTATAAACTAAAACAGGTGAATGTTGGCTGGGGATGTAGCTCAGTGGCTTAGCATATTGCAAAGCTCTGGGTTCAATCCACAGCACCAAAAAAAAAGAGTTTTTCTATGTGTATACTTCAATTTAAAATTATATAAAACAAAACCAATACAATTGTTTTACATATATGGCTTTGTTGTAAGTGGTAATTATATCAGCACAATGTCTATAACAACCACCAAAGCTATAAAATACCTACACTGGGATAATAATAGACAAATAAGATGGCATAAAGTTTTATAAATCAAATCCTAATCTTTTACAGGAGGAAGAAACAGATAATAGCAAATTGAAATGTCAAGAAATAACTTTAAAAGCACGTTGTTTAGAAATACTAGCTCTTGGGCTGGGGTTGTAGCTCAGTGGTAGAGTGCTTGCCTGGCATATATGAGGCACTGGGTTCAATCCTCAGCACCACATATAAATAAATTAAATAAAGGTATTGTGTCCATCTACAACTAAAAATATTAAAAAATAAAGAAAGAGGAGCTGGGTGTGGTGGCGTACTCCTGTAATCCCAGCACTTGGGAGGCTGAGGCAGGAGAATCAGGAGTTCAAAGCCAGCCTTAGCAATGGCGAGGCACTTAGCAATTCAGTGAGATCCTGTTTCTAATAAAATACAAAAAAGGGCTGGGGATGTGGCCCAGTGGTTGAGTGCCCCTGAGTTCAATCCCTGGGAAGGAAGGAAGGAAGGAAGGAAGGAAGGAAGGAAGGAAGGAAGGAAGGAAGGAAGGATAGAAGGGAAGACAGACTAACTCTTTGGCTTTCTTGCAAAATAGTTACAGCATGAAGAGTAGTTGCCTCAGGAGCATTGAAACTTAGAGGTACAGAATGGGGTAGGCCACTGTTGTTTTTTGTTACAAGCCTCATGATATCCAAAGACCCAATCACAGCCCAAACACTCAACTTTACGAAGAATTTGTTACTACCTCTACACTGTCTTACAAGGCATTTACTCTTGTTTAAAAATAATCATTAGAATTTTGTTTTCCTTGTGAACAGCAGAGCACTGTGATGAAAAAAGTCACCTTCCAGTCATCTTCACAGTTGAATTATTGGCAGGTGTCACACGGTTTTTTCTCTTAGAGTACTTGTGGTTAGACAGTTTACAGTAGAGATAATCTCTTACATTAAGCACCCTAAGCTGTCAGCTGGTTCAGCCAATATAACATATTCAGACATTTAGTTTTTATTGATGTATTTTGTCTTTACTGCTTTTCTTTTTAAATAATTAAAGGATGAATTCCATAAAAACAAATGTATATCTTATTTGTTTAATCCTAAGTGTATCTAGTGTTTCAAAATGCTAAGTTAAATCCAAGTAAATAGACATCTTAAGGGATTATTAACAAAGATTAAATATCTTACTATGTTATTCTGACAATAAATGTTAACCACTGAATACATTTTAATGGTGTCTGTTGTTTAAATATAATTAGGAGTGCATTTTAGAGCTTGTGAATACAAAGACTTCCTTATTGGAATAGCTTTTATGTGAGAATTTATCCTATCCAGGGGTTTTTCAGTGTCAAATTACCCTTGACAGGCAAGGGAAGATTTTTCTTAAATCCTTAGATTTTACAAACACAAATGCTTAGAATATGTCTAAAACAAGTAGTGGCTATTGAAGTGTTAAAAAAAAAAAAAGTGGGGTTGGGGATGTAACTCAGAGGTAGATATACCAATAATCATAAAGGGCACATTGGCATTTGGGAAACAGAAAGAGGATCCCATAATCCACTCTGTCGCTGAAGGGTATCTAGGGATTGTGGGTCAGGATCTGTAGCATGAGCTGCACTGCCCTTGTGCACAGGTTTACCTAGTCTATTCTTTCTCTCAACTCCTAGTGATCACACAGGGCCTTGTACACACATGGTAAGGAATCTGGATTTGATTCTAACTACAATGGGATGTGGTTAGAGTGTTTTAAGCAAGAGATTTATAAAAATCTGAATTATTTTAAGGATCAAATGTGCTAATGAATGTAGAAGGGCTCAGTAAAGTCTAAAGTATACCTGCATATTTTATTACCTTGAAGAATGGCAGAACAGAAAAGGGAAGAAAATACAGCAAACTAAAATTCAAGTAGGACAGGCTCATTTTAACTCATGTGGCCTGTTAACTTCTCCCAGGCTTTTCTTATGTCTCATTTAGGGAGATGTGGATGATCAGATTTGATAGAAGCAGCAGAATTTGGTTTTCAAAATCTGATTGGGTTGCCAATTAGACATCAATGTGGAAATGCTAAGCAGGCAGCTGGATACCCTACCCATCTGGAGCTAAAGGGAGAAATCAGGGATGGAAATACAGACTTCAGATCCATCAGAATATAGAGTATTAATAACAATACAGTCGAACCTTTAAAGTGCATAATACATTTGGTTACTATTTTAAGTGCTTTATATGTTTTAAGTTCATTTGGCCTTCACCACAACCTTAGGAGGTTAGGTCCTATTATCCCTACTTTAGAAATGAAGAAACTGAGGCATAAAGATATTAGATAACCTGCCTAAAAACAATCAAGTATGAACCAAAGCCAGGTTTCAAGCTAGGCAATCTGACTCTGGAACCCTTTAAGGTCATGGGGCTGCTGAGGAATAACAGAAGCACATAGGACTGAGAATACAGTATTTAAATTCAAACAATTTCCTGAGTCTTAGTATCAAGTGCCTGGCATGGTTTCAGGCACTGCAGATACGAAGAAAGAAAAGACACACTCCATGAAGAACCTCAGTCTAATAACTACTAGCTGAGAGCAACTATTTACCAAATATCTAATATGTGCCATGCTAGCTAAGCATTTTAGACATATTATTTTACTTAATTCTTCAAACAACCTAAGGAGGTAGATGTTGTTATCACCATTTTAGAAATAAGGTTCTGAGAGATTAAATAACAACCTCAGTCACTTAACTAGTAAGTTACAGAAGTAGGATTCAATTCAGGTCCATTTTACTTCAAAACCTAGTTTTTTTCTAGGGAAATTCCATCACATGCTATAACACAGATAACTTTAAGGATATTATGCTAAGTGAAATAAATCAATCACAAAAAGCCTGCACGATTTCATTAATATGAGGTTATTACATTACATAGTAGTAGTCAAACTCACACAGAAAGTAGAAAGGTGATTACCAGGGACAGGAGAAAGGGAAATAGGGAGTGCAGTGGGTATACAGTTTCAATTTTACAAGATGAAATCAAGTTCTGAAGATCTGTTGCACAAGTGAAAGCACATAACACTACTGAATTGTACACTTAATAAATGGTTATGATGATAAACTTCACATTATATATATTTTTTTATCACAATTTTAAAAAATTGTTAAAACCTGTTGTTTTGCTACTATACCATGTCAAAATGGATATGTTCACTGTGCTATGGAAATATGATTAAGTAAATAATTTATTCTGCACAGTGAGAGAGGAGGGGCTATGACAGTAGTTCAAAGAAAGTTACTAAGAAAGAAAATATATTAAAGATGAAGGTTGCTACTTTATCTTCACTATACTTCTGGGCAAGGGTCCCTATCTCAACCTCTGCAATAGCTCCCACGCCCATATACAACTATCAATAACCAAAATAAGCAGCCTAAATCAGGTTAGAGAATATTCCAGTAGCTTTCTAATCTGGTGAGCTTCTCTAGTTTCTTCCCATCCTAAAATCTTTTCAGCACTGGAAACAAATTAACTTTCCTAAATTGCCTCACTCATCATTCTAAAGAACTTCTGTGGCTCCTTAGTGTTTTTAGAACACAGTTTATCCAAATAGGTGTTTAAAATCATATTACCTAACCTTTCTGAGCCTCAGATTCCTTACCTGTTTTAAGAGATAAGTTTGACACATAGCTCAAAAGATCAAGGATTAAAGATATTGTACACCTTGCACGATGCTTGAGCACACGTCTGTGCTTACTAAAGGACAGTTATCCCTACCGCTTTCTGCCTGTCCCTACATATCCAGCTCAGTAAGGTATTCTGGCTTACAGGACAGAGCAAGTATTTCCATGATCTTAAGGCAGACAGAAAAGAATGTAAAAGGAAAAAAGGTTGCTCATCTATGGTTGTCTGATGTCCAGGAAAATATGACTCACTCAGAACTGCTCCTTCATCTGCAATCCTCTACACAGACCACCTACATTTATTTTATTCTATCTTTTTAGTCTTTTGAATAATATTCAATTGGTTCAAAATTAAATTTAAATAAAGTTGTACTGTGAAAAGTCTCACTCTCATTCTCTCCTCTATTCACCCAATTCCTACCCTTGTTCCACCAACCACATTGTGTATCCTTCAAAACTTTATGCAACAGCTTTCTTTAAATTATGCTTTTTTTTTTTTTTTTTTTTTTTTTTTTTTGGTATCGAGGTTTGAACTCAGGGGCACTCGGCCACTGGGTCACATCCCCAGCCCTTTTGTGTATTTTATTAGAGACAGGGTCTCACTGAGTTGCTAAGTGCCTTGCCATTGCTGAGTCTGGCTTTGAAGTCGTGATCCTCCTGCCTCAGCCTCCCAAAGTGCTGGGATTACAGGCATGCGCCACCGCGCCCCGGCCTATGCTGACGTTTTACAGGTGCGTTTGCAAGGTTAGTTCCGGGATCATGAAGCTTGGTGAAGAGTGAATAGGTCTTAGCCATCCTGCTTTTTGCTAAAGTGGTGTCCTCCACTCATCCTAAAAAACATTAACATATATTGAGGACCTATTACAAGCCAGATCCTAAGTATAACATTCACTGATTACCCTTGAATCCTTACTATGCACCAGAAATGTATTAACACTTCACACAATTGTCTCCTTTGATCTTCACAACCTTAAAAGGTAGGTTACTAATTCTCATCTTCATCTTACAAATGAGAAAACTGAGGTACATGATGGTAACTGCACAAGCAAACAAGAGAGCAGCGCTTTGAACCCTGGCCTGACTGGAGTCCTTGCTGTAACACCATGACGCTCTACACTGGTAAAACAGTCTCTGCACCCGTTGAAGCTCAGCCTAATGTGGAAGACAGGCGAGCAAAGGGCAGACAACAAAGAAATATGTAATTACACGCGAAGAAAGTAATGTGAATTAAACCAATTCGGGGCTTTGACAGACTAACAATGAGGGCGTACTTTAGAAAGGGGGAAGGAGGAATGTCAAAGAAAGGCCTCTCTGAGAAAATGACATTTATGATACGCTTCGGAACCGTTTTCGGGGCTGAAATGAGGACCCCCGCCCAATTCACAGGGTTACTCAAGGCCCACAGAGGATAAAGCAAACTCGCCAGGGTCCCCCAGACGTGTAGACGTGGCGCAGGGAAGGGAGGATCCAGAAACTGGGCCCAGGGCTTGTACACGCCATCAAAGCCCACAGCAGCTCAGTCCCGCTCGGCCCCTGTCCGGGGGCTTCTACTTGGCAGCTGCCCACGGCCCCACCGCGGCTGACAGCGTCCAGACAGCCCACAGGGAGGCCCTGCGGTCAGCCTGGAAGGGTCTGGTCCGTCCAGCAGCGGCCTGGAAAGGCCTCTTCCCCGGCCCCCAGCCAGCTCCCGCCTGGTCCGCCCCGCCCCGCCCCTCAGGCCGGCCTCGTACCTGCACTGCACGGACCAGGCCCCGGCCGGTCAGCTGGCCCTGCCGCAGTTGCAGCAGAATGTTACCCGGCCGCGGCCGGCCGCCCCATCCGCCCCATGCCGCCACTGTTGCTACCGACCGTCTCCCCCGGCCGGCCCCAGCCCCAGCCGCCGCGGGCGCTGCCGCCATGTCTCCTCGTCGGACAAACAGGAAGCAAGCGGCCCCGGGGCCGCGTAGATTTCTACGGGGCGGCGGAGGGCACCCGCAGCGCCCCCCAGTGGACTGACGGCGGAGGCACAAGCCGCATGGCAGGGTCCGTGCGTGCCACGCGTGCTTCTGGGAAGTGTAGTCCCGCTCTGAGGCGGGGCAGGTGGCGGAGAGATTCGGTGTTTCCTGCACCTTCAGTTTTCAGGGTCATAAGATCTGCATTTCTGCGAGGTTCCTCCAAGTCGAAGGCAAGTGCCTGCGTAGGCACTCTCCCATTTGGGGAAGATGCAGTCAACTGGCCAGTAAAATACCCTGGACTACAATAGGAGTTAAGCTCTGAAATCTAATTCCTGCCTCTTTCCCTCTGCGTCAGCCTCGCCACCGACCTCCACCAAGTCTCCGCATTCTGCATCTGTCACCTCAATTTCCTCGTTATCCATTCAGTGTTTGGTTCTTGGGAGCCAGATCAGCCAATCAATGTTTCCTAAAGGGCCTGCTGTGTACGTGGCACTCGATGGGTCCCTGGGGTCAGGGGTGCAGATTGAAACAGAACGGCCTAGAACCCTGTTTTGGAATGCAGGTATAGCGGATGATGGCAACTCCACACATAAATAAATATACAATAACAAACTGGATAAGGTAACTGGATAGGTCGTTATTAAGTGAAATAATGTAAGGGAAAAGATTAGTAAATTGTTACATCAGCTGTCAAATAAAACCCTGTCCTAATTTCTCCCCATCAGACAGCATGTTCTTTCTACTCTGAGCCCATATACTCAATCTTTTGACACTTTTGTAGCAGGATGGCATTCTTCCCTTTTCCTTTGCTAGGAGGCAATCTTGTGGATTTATGAAAAAGGAGTGCTCAGTGTGATGAATTAGGATATGACTCATAACTAAGTGAACACTTTGAAGAATAGGCCACTATCCTGGGAAAACTGAGACTATGGTTATCATCTTCATGCCCCATTTAAAAAGTGTGGTCTCTACTCACTTCCAACAAATTTTGATGCTGGATCATTTGGTTTTTCAAAAAAAGTAAAAAAAAAAAAAAAATCTGGCTTTTATGTGAAATCCCCCATCTTTATTGGCCAAATTTTAAAACCCTGGAAAATCCTTAGAAGAAGGAGACCAGAAAAAGATACCCACATACATGGAAGTTTAGCATGTGATAAAAGAAATATTTCAAATCAACGAGAAGAGAAAAAACAATAATGTTAGGTCTCTAATAAATAACAATAATGATAAACATCTGTTTTATGGAAAAACTATACTTCATATCTACACAGACCTAAACTGGATTGTAATAATGGAAGTACAATTCCATAAATTTACTAAAAATCACTGGATCATATACTCAAAATGAGTGAATTTTATGATATATTCAAGTTATACTTTAATAAAGCTGTTAAAAATAAGAGTGTAAGTGCTGGGGTTGTAGCTCAGTGGTTGAGCCCTTGCATGCGTGAAGCACTGGGTTCGATCCTTGGCACCACATAAAAAATTAAATAAATAAAACAAAGATATTGTGTTCATGTACAACTAATAAATAAACAAATAAATAAAAGTGTAAAAATAACAGGAGTGAATATAGGAGAATATTTTTATGATCTGAGGGTAGAAAAGGTTTGGGTTTTTTTTTTTAATTACAGGGTCACATTTTAATTCCTGAATTTTACAGTTCAGCATTAATATCACCACATGTATACAAATGGTGTAAAACAAGTACAGTGGTATTTTTAAACAAAATAAACATCTGTTTTATGAAAAAACTATACTTCATATCTACACAGACAGCCCATCTTTTCCAAACAATAGCCAAAATTAAAATTAACTACAAAATCTCCAAAACGGGAAACTGCTTCAGTTTAAGCTATTCCAGGAAAAAAATGGACCCATTAACACATTACAAGGGGGTTTGGGGTTTTTTTTGTTTGTTTTCATTTGGGGTACTAGGGATTAAATATCATCCTTTTTATTTATTATTTTGAGACAGAGTCTAGCTAAGTTGCTTTAGGGCTTCACTGAACTGATGAAACCAGCCTCAAACCTGCAATCCTCCTGCCTCAGCCTTTCAAGTCACTGGAATTATAGGCATGTACCACTGCACCCGACAGAGAAGGAATTCTTAAGTATAAAATCTAGAACCAGGAATAGAAGATTAATAAAATTGACTTTAACAACAGGATAATCTGTACAAGACAACATGAATGACCCATAGAAGGCAAATAATATCCTGGGAAAAAGTTAATATCTACAGAATTTATGAAGAATTTACTGTTCTCTTTGCCTGAAGTTCTCAACCCCCAGTAGCTCTTTGAATGGCTTGCTTTCTCATCCCCAGTTCTCTGCTCCAAGACCGATCTTCCCTGACCACCTATATAAAGTAGCATCTCTTATACTTTTCATCTTATTAAATGCTTTTAAAAAAATAGCACCTGTCTCCACCTGAAATATATAGTTGACTACTCTCTGCACCCATCCCCCTGGACTAGAGTATAATTTTGATGTTTTGTTCTTTGCTACATCCATTCCCAGCACCCACAACAGTACCTGGCTCTTGGGAGATGATAAGTATTTTTTTTTTTTTTTTTTGGTACCTAGGATTGAACTCAGGGGCACTTGACCACTGGGCCACATCCCCAGCCCTTATTTTTGTATTTTATTAAAAGCAGGGTCTCACTGAGTTACTAGGTGCCTCGCCATTGCTGAGGCTGGCTTTGAACTCGCAATCCTCCTGCCTCAGCCTCCCAAAGTGCTGGGAGATAAGTATTTTTTAATGGTACCAATGGGTTAATGAACAGATGCATGCACTCCTACATAATTAAAAAGGCCAAACAACACAATAGGCAGATAGGAACAGGCAATCCACAGAGGGAAAATGGCCAATAAATGTAGAAAATATAATCCTTCTCAATTTTACCAGTAGTAGAATAATGGTGGTGAGAACATAAATTGATACACATTTCTAGAAAGCAATTGTTTAGTAATATGAATTGAGTCATAAAGAAGTTCAAACTTTTTGACTTAACAGTTACTCCTATAACCACTTTTTTTTTTTTTTTTTTTTTTGCTTTAGTTGTGCACAATGTGTTTATTTGTACGTGATGCTGAGGATCGAACCCGGGCCACACACATGCTAGGTGAGCACTCTACCACTGAGCCACAACTCCAGCCCCATCCTATAACCACTTCTATTCAGTGTGATACTAGAAGTCCTAGCCAGAGCAGTCAAGAAAAAGAAATAAAAGCATTCAAGTTGGAAATTATCTCTATTTTCTGAAAACATGATCTTATATGTAGGAAACTCTAAAGATTACACACACACACATACACATACACGAGAACCAATAAATAATTTCAGCAAAATTACAGAATACATAACCAACACACACAAATTAGAGAAAACCAGTCCATTTACAACAGCTTCAAAAAAGGATAAAATACTTCGGAATAAACTTAACCTATGAAGTGAAAGAATTATACACTGCAAAACAAAACATTGATAGAAGAAATTAAAGAAGATACAAATAAATGGAAAGACATTTTGTGCTCATGGATTGGAAGACTTAATGTTGTTAAAATTCCATCAACCCAAAATAACCTACAGATTCAACAAAAAGCCTATGAAAATCCCAATGGCTTTTTTTTTTTTTTTTTTTTTTTTGGTAGAAACAGAAAACAATCCTAATTTTGGGTCTCAAAGAACCCAAATAGGCAAAGCAATCTCAAAAAAGTAAGAATGAAGTCAGAGGTTTTGTAACAGGGGTTCACTTGATGTTTTGACTATATCTCTTGTACTTTAAAACTTACATTTTTTTTTCTTTTTTTCCCAACATTCTTTTGACTTTCTCCCCACTGATTTTCTTTTCCCTAACATTTTTCCAGATCTTCTCCTCTCTGATCCTTTTCCTTCCCTAACCTTCTCCTCCCTATTCTTCTTCTTGATCTCTCCTCCCTAATCTCATTTTCTCTGAATCACCTCTATAAAAACCCCCTGTTGGGACTGGGGCTGGGACTCAGCAGTAGAGCGCTTGCCTAGCTTGCAAGGCCCTGGGTTCAATCCTCAGCACCACATAAAAGTAAATAAAATAAAGGTATTGTATCCAACTACAACTAAAAAATAAAAAAATAAATAAAAAACCTGTTCCTGCTGATGGGTTAAATCGCAGCCTTTAGGACAGCAGTCCCCTGTGTTTCTCTTTTGCTAGCAAAGCAATAAACCTTCTTTTTCCTTTTTCTCAAAACCGTGTCCTCGTTATTGGATTGGCATCAGGGACAAGGAACAAGTTTTGGTAACAAATTTGGCACCTAGATGGGACCCCAGAGCAGGCCCCACTCAGGTCTTCTTGGGCAGGCCTGGCTCACTTCCATGCTGAGGATCCATGGTGCTGGCAAACTTGTCGAGAGCAAACTGCAGGAGAGTTAGGAAACGGGTGAATTTGCCTCAGGTCTACCCAAAGGAGCTGTTCCTGTGAGCAAAGGAGGGACTGAAGGACCATCTCAGCAGCTGTCAGGGAGCTCCTTTTGCTTTGAGGGAACTCCCATCTTCTCTCCCTGAACAGTACAGGTTGCTGCATCATGGTACACTTTGAGAAAAAGAAAACTGAACTCAGGAAATTCATCACAACTTTGGCCATTTGCATGATTCCTGCCGTATGTATGCCTTGTTCAGTCACCTGCCAACTACCACCATGGACCTCTGGACTTCTCTGATGCTGAATGCCCTTAACTGTCCACGCCCCACGTGATAGAGAACAAAGACTTTGGATTACTTCCACCAATTTCGCCTCCTTTCAGCAGGAAGCAGTTTGGAGATGTCGTGGTCCACTTTATACTTTGAATATAGCCCTTACTGCTCTGCCAATGCAACTTTTTTTTTTTTTTTTTTTTTTTTTTTTGTACTGGGGGTTGAACTCAGCGGTACTTGACCACTGGGCCTCATCCCCAGCCCTTTTTTGTGTTTTATTAGAGACAGGGTCTCACTGAGTTGCTAAGTGCCTCATCATTGCTGAGGCTGGCTTTGAACTCGGGATCCTCCTGCCTCAGCCTCCCAAGTGCTGGGATTTACAGGCGTACACCACTGTGGCCAGCAATGCAACTTATCAATTTTGGGGGGGGTACCAGGGATGGAATTTAGGGGCACTCGACCACTGAGCCACATCCTCAGCCCTGTTTTGTATTTTATTTAGAGATAGGATCTCACTGAGTTGCTTAGTGCCACACTTTTGATGAGGCTGGCTTTGAACTTGCAATCCTACAGCCTCAGCCTCTGGAGCCACTGGGATTACAGGCATGTGCCACCACCCGGCTGTTCTCTTAATCTTTACATCATATTTCCTCCCTAAAATGCTGTGGTTATCACCAATGTAGACAGATATCAGGTGATTTTTATTTTATTAATATTTTCCATAATTTTTTTGCATAGGCCATGTATCATTTTTACATTAAAGAAAAAAAATGTCTTTCAATGTTTGAAATTAATTCAAAAAGGAAAGATGTTTCTAGGGATGCAAAGCCGGCATTGGTGAGTGGTCTGGGCAGCAGCCAACAATCTACCGCCCCTGAGTTCTGCCCAGAGCTTTCCCTGAAGCATATGGCAGTGTTATACTCTCATCTTTGTCACAGCGAGAAGACAGGATCTTGACAAATTTCACAGTTCAAACAGCCCTCCAGGTTTCCCTTGGCATTCATCATGCTAGGAACAAGTCTTCCAACCTCAGCTTATACCCAACTGCAAATGTCACTTTGCATTCCTGTTTGTAGCTTTCTTAGTCCAACATAGCCCAGGCATTCCCCAAAGCTGGATATTCATGAGTCAAAAATTATCACCTCAAATTCAGTCCTTAAGGACACCATGTGACTAGGAAATGAGGAGACAGGTTTGCAGAAACCTCTGTGTAAAGTCTGTCTTCTGACTTTCTCTTCCTCTTGTTGGCCTTTCCCCCTGGAAACCAGCTGAGGGCCTCTCACCACCAGAGGGCATAGTATTCCTCCCACAAGAGGCCCATTGATGATGGATTGGGGTCAGCACTAGAAAAAACAAGCTACCAAAATGGCTAGGTTTTTTTGTTTGTTTGTTTTTTTTTAATAGTAATCCCAAATGGTGTGACCAAATATGATGATGTTATTTGTAGACTATTACTACCTCTTTTAAAATGACTTGCCAAACTCGTCTCAGTCAGGCAGACAGACTTTCTTGGGCAATTTTTTGATTCATGTTTTTTAATCATGAAGTCATTTTAAGCAACTTGCACAATTACCTTTAGGTCATAGGAAGTTGTCCCATGTAACTATGCATCATCCTTTGGTGTCATTTTGGACACTATTTGTTCACATTACATTTCTAATATACAACTTTTTAATTGTTTTTTTTAGTTGTAAATGGACACAATTTTTTTAAATTTTTTAAGTTGTTGATGGACCTTTATTATATTTATTTATTTTTATGTGGTGCTGAGGTCAAACCCAGTGCCTCATACATGCTAGGTAAGCTCTCTATCACTGAGCTACAGCCCCAGCCCAGTGATCTGATTTTTAATATTTGTTGAGTATCACCATAGTACCCGGCACTATTATAGGTAGAAGGGAACCAGTGCTAAATAAAAAAAGCAAAGTCCCTCCTCCCCATGGGGCATATACTCTTGGGTACCACCCATCCTTTATTAAGTACTACTATACCATGCACCAAGCAATTCATTTGCACTGTCTTATTCTTCTCTTAGTTTTTTGGGGGAAATTTTTCAAATCTACAGAAATGTTGGGAAAAAATACTGTGAACACTTATATATTCTTTGCTGAGACCAATTGTGGTGTTGGTTTTTTTTTTTTTTTTTTTTTTTTTTTTTTTTTTTTGGTACTGGGGATTGAACTCAGGGGCACTCGACCACTGGGCCACATCCCCAGCTCTTTTTTGTATTTTATTAGAGACAAGGTCTCACTGAGTTGCTAAGTGCCTCACCATTGCTGAGGCTGGCTTTGAACTCGCAATTCTCCTGCGTCAGCCTCCCAAGTGCTGGGATTACAGGTGTGGACCCAATTGTGTTTTATCCTTCTCTCGCTAATATAAATATTCTCATACAGAGAAATACATTAAGTATATCTTCATATAGTCTCACATATAGATATAGAGATACATTTTAATATATAGAGAGAGGGTTTGTTTTTTTTTTTGTTTTGTTTTGTTTTTGCTAAACCATTTGAAAGCAAATTATAGCTGCTATGACAATTCACCTCAATATTTCAGTGTCTGTCTCCTAAGAACAAGGACATTCTCCTAATAACCATGATACCATCACACCCAAGAAAATTTAATATTGATATATTATCTTGGGATACACATTAAAATATCTGCAGCTGTCCCTCAAATGTCCCTTAGAGTCCCTTTTTCCCAGTCCAGAACTCAATCAAGGATCATTCATCACATTTGAATGCTATCTCTTTAACCTAGAAGAGTCTCTCATCTTTGCTGTCTTTTGTGATATTGACAATTAAAAGTTGAAGCCTATCTGGGCGCAGTGACACACACCTGTAATCCCAGTGGCTCAGGAGGCTGAGGCAGGAGGATAGTGAGTTCAAAGCCAGCCTCAGCAAAGGAAAGGTGCTGAGCAACTCAGTGAGACCCTGTCTCTAAATAAAATACAAAAAAAAGGACTGAAGATGTGACTCAGTGAATGAGTGCCCCTGAGTTCAATCCCGGGTCCCCTCCCCCACACACACCAAAAAGAGTTGAGGCCACATGTACTGCATGCCCTAACATCTGGATCTGCTTGATTGTTTTCTCAGGACATGATAAGGATTAATTTTGGGGGGGTGGTGTACCAGGGGCAGTCAGTCACTGAGCCACATCCCCAGCCCTATTTTGCATTTTATTTAGAGACAGGGTCTCACTGAGTTGCTTAGTGCCTCGCTGTTGCTGAGGTTGGCTTTGAACCCGAAATCCTCCTGTTTCAGCCTCCCAAGCTGCTGGGATTACAGGCAAGCACCACCTTGGATATTACTATAGATTCATGGATTCTTTTTTGTACAATGTGCTATAATCCATTACTATCATTACTCTATTTTTCTTTAATTTTATTAGGGTATCATTTACATACTGTGAAATGCATATATCTTCAGTGTATATAATTTGATAAATTTTGACATATGTATATACCTGTGTAACCAATATCCAATTAACCAATACCTCAATGGCTACAGAACATTTACCCCACTCCAGAGGTTCCTCATGCCTCTTCCCAGTCAATTCCTGCCTCTTCCAAGCCAACACTGTTTTAGTTTTTGTTTGTTTTGTTTTTGGTAAATATTTTTTCAGTTTTTGATGGACCTTTATTTTTATTTATTTATATGTGGTGCTGAGAATTGAACCCAATGCCTCACATGTGCCAGACAAGTGCTCTACCACCGAGCTACAACTCCAGCCCCCTGTTTTAGTTTTATCATCACAGATCAGGTTTTTTGTTTGTTTGTTTGTTTGTTTGTTTAGTTGTGGATGGACACAATACCTTTGTTTTATTTATTTATTTTTATGTGGTGCTGAGGATGGAACCCAATGCCTCACACATGATAGGCAAGTGCTGTACCACTGCACTACAACCCCAGCTCCCATGGATTAGTTTTTTTTTTTTTTTTTTAATTTATTTACTTGTTTGTTTGTAGTTGTACACAATGCCTTTATTCTTAGTGGTGCTGAGGATTGAACCCAGCCCACGCACGTGCTAGGCGAGTGCTCTACCACTAAGCCACAACCCCAGCCCCCGCATGGATTAGTTTTGATGGTTCTAGAATGCCATATAAATGGAACCATATAGTATGTAGCCTTTTTTTATTTATTTTTATGTAAACCTTTTATGTCTATTTTGTTTTCACTCAGCACAGATTCATGTTGTTCATTTGTCTGTTGTTCACTACTTTTTACTGTTGGAAAGTATTTCATTGTATGATTATAATGATTGGTTTATTTTTTCTCCTGTTTGTGGATTTGAGTTATTTTTAGTTCAGGGTTATTATGAATAAAGCTACTTTGAATACCCTTATACAAGTTTTTTTTTGTGTGTGTGTGTGTGTGTGTGTGTGTACTGGGGATTGAACTCAGGGGCACTCGACCACTGGGTCACATCCCCAGCCCTTTTTTGTATTTTATTTAGAGACAGGGTCTCACTGAGTTGCCAAGTGCCTCGCCATTGCTGAGGCTGGCTTTGAACTCGCGATCCTCCTGCCTCAGCCTCCCAAAGTGCTGGGATTACAGGCGTGCGCCACCGCGCCCGGCTCAATACCTTTACTTTTTTAATGTGGTGCTGAGGATC
The DNA here is from genome assembly GCA_025594165.1 of Tamias sibiricus. Classification (NCBI taxonomy): domain Eukaryota; kingdom Metazoa; phylum Chordata; class Mammalia; order Rodentia; family Sciuridae; genus Tamias; species Tamias sibiricus. The sequence continues at coordinate 173,671,806 of CM046659.1, read as the reverse complement.
AAACCCAGTGCCTCACACATGCTAGGCAAGTGTTCTACCTCTGAGCCACAACCCCAGCCCCTGTTATTCTTTTTTTTTTTTTTTTTTTTTTTTGGTGTGTTTGTGTGTGTGTGGGGGGGGGTTACTGGGGATTGAACCCAGGGCCTTGTGCATGTGAGGCAAGCACTATACCAACTGAGCTATATCCCCAGTCCCTCTATTATTCCTTTTGATGCTTATATTATCCTGAATTTCATCTTTGAAACAAGTTTCTTTGTCCTTTGACATTTTCTGAGATGATCTTAATAGTAAATGGCCCCTGTAAGACTTTCAGGGATTGAACCCAGGGCTTTGAGTGTGTGCTAAGCACACGTTTTACCACTGAGCAGAAACTCCAGCCCCACATAAGCACTGTAACCATGACACGTCACTTAACTTTGTGAAGCCTCAATGTTATCTGTAAATAGAGAAAATAACAATTCCAACTTAAATAGATTATTCTGAGTTGCCTTTTGCATGAGGTATTTAACATCATCCTGGAACAAAGTAAACACTGAAGAATGTCAAGTATTTTTCTTACTATTATTATATTACTTACATTGTGTAAGTTTTCTGTTCAACATATGTAACATTCGAAGGCCTTCAACTAGTAATATTTTTTTTCTTTTTTTTGGAAGAGGGTCTCACTTTGTTGCCCAGGCTGGTCCCTGGAACTCCTGGGCTCAGAAATCCTCCCACTTAGCTCCCATGTGCCACCATGCTTTTTTTTTTTTTTTTTTTTTTTAACCCCTTTCTGGTTCGGGGGTCAAATTCAATGCCTTGTGCATGATATGTCAACACTCATCATTGAGCTACACCTCCAGCCCAATATTTGGCTTTTTAAACTGTCTTCAAGTACTCAGCTCTCCAAATGCTGACAGAAATTTCAGACAAAATGAGAGCCTCAGAGGCCCCCTATCATGTTGACATCTCCCAACTCTGGCAGATTCCATATTTCCTTTAAGACTAAATTTCTGCCAGGTGCAGTGGCACACGCCTATAATCCCAGTGGCTCTTTGGGAAGCTGAGGCAGGAGGATCACTGGCTTGCTGGATATTTAAAACAAAAGAGTTGAAGACCAAAGTCAAGGAAGCAAAAGGGCCAAGGAAAATAAAGCCAACATTTTGGCCCTTGCCCTTTATGGTCAGCCAGGACCCAGAGAACAATGGGACCCCTCTCTGGGCCCTGAAACTCTGGTGAGTCAACTTGATCTAATGATCAGGGAGATTGAGAGGACCCTAATAAAGGAAGCCAACCAGTGCACATTCTGCTAAGAGGACAGTCATTGAAGACAGAAATGTCCCTGATGCTTCCAAGAGAAACCACTTATGGTCAGCTAGACCCCAATCTATCCTGGCAAGGGGCAGCACTGGTAGAAGAAAGCTAAAGGAGCCAGGAGGCTTCACACATGTCTCTGAGGACTCTCAGCAGACTAAGAGTAGATAGGAACAAGGTCAGTTTTGACCAACTTGATCTTAAATACCTGGCAGGAGAGTATAGCCTGAAAGCACAGTTCTATATGGACATTTAAAAGGAAAAACAAGTTTTTTTTTAATGTGACTTAAGATGTACACTGTATCAGTCCTACCAAAAATAAGTGAAGCTGGAGGCTGTAAAGGAGGTGTTCTTGTGTGAGAATGCCTAATAATAATGATTGCAAGAGTTGAAAATTTGTCCTGAGTTAATTTGAGCCTGATTTCATAGACCTATAAATCTTCCTAACCTTCTATATTGATGAACTCAATCTGTTTTTCACTGGTAAGATTATGAGTTACTGTCCTCATGGTTTTCAGAGACTGGCTGAAATACTAATTGTTTTTGTGCTAATTATTTACAAAAAAAGTAATACTTTGTTGTCTTAGCATGATACCTGTCCTATGTATGCCTTGTCCAGTCACCTGCCATCTGCCACTGTAAACTTCTAGACTGTACAGATGCTGAATGCCCTTAACCGTCCACATCCCACCTGATAGAGAATAAGGACTTTGGGTTACTTCTCCTAACTTTGCCCCCTTTCGGCAGGAAGCAGTTTGGAGATGTCAGCACCCATTTTTCCACAGAAAGCGAATGTAGAAATTGACAGTGGGGAAATGTAATAGTGATCCACTTTATGCTTTGAAGATAGCCCTTGCTGCTCTGCCACTGCAACTTATTTTTAAAATGGACATGTTTCTTTCTCTTCCTCTCTCCCTGCTCCAGCTAAACTCTCCCTCTCCCTAATCTCAGGGGAAACAGAATTACCTTTCTTCCCCATTTTAGGCAGATTTATCTGTCCTTGAGTACACACCTTCCATAGAAATGAAGTAATTCAGACTTTGGGGATGGTATCAAAACATCTCAGAAATGATTAATCTCCCAAATTAACAAGTGAAATTACAACTCCAACAGAGAACACTTGTAAGAGCCCTAATTAAGGAGATAGCTAAGATGCCGGCTAGCTGAGAGCCATAAAGTTGTTCAAGTATTTTCACCTGATATTCATGCATTTATCTAAGAATCTTATTATGCCCGTGAACACTGTGTGACGCACCTGTAAGCTCGAGCTGTTAGCACGTGTCCTTGTTAAGGCAAAAAGTATTTAACCTGGTGAGGGTGAGTTAGAGTGGTGGTTGGAGTTGGAGAGGTTGTTGGAGCCGGAGAGAGAAGTTAGAAGAGAGAAGAATAAAAGAACTTTTTCATTTCCATCCTGCCTCCGAATTTTCTCCCGCAGCATCGTTGCTGCAAGCGGCAATCGCTACAGGTGGCAACAAACACTCTGTTGGAATGTAACCTTTGAGTCTTTAAAAGCCTGCTGATAGGCAGAATCACAGCCTTTGGAGATAGGAGTCCCCTATGTTTCTCCTTTGCTGGCAAAACAATAAAATTTCTTTTTCCTTATTCTCAAAACTATGTCCTCTTTATTGGATTGGCATCGGGGTCAAGGACCACGGTTTCATCAATACCCCTGATATTAACATCTTACATAACCATCAGTTTCCTGCTTTCTAAAAAAGCTGCAGATAGAAGAAAAAGAAAACCCAGATTAACTATTGTGTTATAATCCTAAAAAACAATCAGGTTAGAACAGAGATCTCAACCAGGAATTAAGGTCAGAAATTTAAAAGGGAACACTAGTCACAATCTCCAGCATTAATAAGATCATAAACCAGCACAGTGGAACATGCCAGTAATCCCCGTCACTCAGGAGGCTGAGGGAGGAGGATTGCAAGTTCAAGGGCAGCCTGGGCAATTTAGAAAGACCCTGTCTCCTGTCTCAAAATAAATAAATAAATATATATTTATATATATATATATATATATATAATAAATAAATATATATATATATATTTTATATTTTTTTTGATACCGGGGATTGAACTCAGGGGCACTCGACCACTGGGCCACATCCCCAGCCCTTTTTTGTATTTTATTAGAGACAGGGTCTCATGGAGTTGCTAAGTGCCTCGCCATTGCTGAGGCTGGCTTTGAACTCGCGATCCTCCTGCCTCAGCCTCCCAAGTGCTAGGATTACAGGTGTGCTCCACCACGCCCGACTATAAATAATATTTTTAAAAAAGAGTTTTATCTCTCAACTTCCCTAAAGTATATTTTCTCTCATATTGTCCATTTTTTACATTAAAGGCCTTAGCAGATAAATAATATTTAAAAAAATAAATTTAAAAAATAAAATAAATAAAAAATAAAAGGAGCTGGGGATGTGGCTCAGTGGTAAAAAAGTGCCCCTGATTCAATCCCTAACACCATGAAAAAGAAAAGAAGGAGGAGAAGGAAGAGGAAGAGGAGGAGAAAAAGGAGATCATAAGAGGATATGCTGAACAATTTAATGTTTATACACTTGAAATTTTAGATGGAGCAAGATTCTAGAAAAAAAAATGCACTTACCTAAGTGAATGTAAGAGGTAACAGAAAGTTGGAATCATCCTGTAACTACAAGCCACATGTCATGTGTCACTTAAGGATGTGATGCCTTCTGAGAAGTACATTGCTTGGTAGGTGGTTTTGTCCTTGTGAGAAGATCATAGAGTGCTACATAAACCTAGATGGCATAACTCAATCACTCAATGTGGTTAAGTGCCCTGGGTTAATAAATAAATAGTCATTTACTATCATATTCAAGTATTACTTACTGTACATAATTGTATGTGCTATACTTTTATACAACTGGTAGCACACAGTAGTTTCATTTACAATTGCATCACCACAAACACACGGGACTTGTGCTACACATTATCATAGCTACCAGGTCACATAGACAAAAGGAATTTTTCAACACCATTTATAACTTAAGAAGCCATCTTCATATATGTAGTATGTCATTGACCATTGCTATGTAACACATGACTATATTAAAGAAATTTCATCTATAATTTAATACCTTACCATAAAGAAAGCTCCAGTCCCAAACAACTGCCAATTTTTTGAGTCCAGGTCTCGCTGTGTTACCCAGGCTGTGCCTTGAACTTGCAATGCTGCTGCCTCAGCTTCCCAAGTAGATGGGATTACAGTGTGCCACTGAGCTGGGCTACCAAACTCTCTGTTTTTTTTTTTTTTTTTTTTTTTTTTTAAGTAACTTTTAAAAATATTTATTTATTTGCTTTAGTTGTACACAATGCGTTTTTATTTTTACGTGGTGCTGAGGATCGAACCCGGGCCGCGCACATGCTAGGCGAGCGCTCCACCGCTGAGCCATAACCCCAGCCCCCCAAAACTCTCTATTTTAATTGAACCCAGGGGCACTTTCTTTCTTTGGTACTGAGGATTGGACCCAGGGGTGCTTCACCACTGAGCCACATCCCAGCCCTTTTTATTTTTGTTTATTTATTTTTTTCAATTTTGAGACAGGGTTTCACTAAGTTTCTAAGGGCCTTGCTAAATTGCTTACGCTGGCCTTGAACTTGCAATGGATCATTATTCCTCAGCCTCCAGAATCATTGAGATTACAGGTGTGTGACACCACACCACACCAGGGGGCTACCAAACTCTTAAAGAAAAAATAACACCAGTACTCCATGATTTCTCCCAAAGACCAGAAAAAGAGGTAACATTTGCAAACCAACATTAAGAAAACATCATGGGGCTGGGATTATGGCTCAGCGGTAGAGCGCTCGCCTAGCAGCGGTAGAGCGCTCGCCTAGCATGTGCGTGGCCTGGGTTCGATCCTCAGCACCACGAAGAATAAAGGCATTGTGTACAACTAAAACAAATAAATACTTAAAAAAAAAGAAAGAAAGAAAACATCATCATATTGATAACAATTTAGGAGATGAAGTGTAACATGTACTTTCCTTTCATTCTAATCAAACTGCTTTCACTAATAAATTCTCATGAATTTGTTGCAACAATGTTGGGGACATCTAATACCCTTGTTCCTAGTCTTCAGCTTGCATTAGAATCACCTGGAGGACTGGTTAGACCAGATTGCTTGTGCTACCCCCAGAATCTGACTCAGAATGTCTGGGGGTGGGGGAGCAGGGAGCCAAGTGTTTCATCTGTAACAAGTTCCCTGGTGATGCTGACTTTGCTAGACCAAGGACCACATTTGAGAACCACTAATCCAGAGGCATATATATTGAAATCCTGGTTACCATAGTGATAAAGACACTTAGGATGACTGGACAGGCTTGACATGTTAGGGTAGTTTCCCCAGAAGTTTCTAGTTTAATTTTTTTTAAGAATGTTAAAAAAGAAAAAAAAAATCAGAATAGGCCAACATTTTTATTCAAACAGCTTTGGAAATATTTTCCAAATGAGATTGCTTTTCAGCTGGAAAAATATTAATTTCATTCTTGTGCTTTTATAACCTGCTTTAAAAACAACCAACTAACTTTAATACAGTAAGTGGTATGGTCAACTCTAATCCCTGAAAATACAATTTCAGGAAACTGGCTTTTACTGGGTTTTCTCCAGTGTATGCCTGAATTTCAGCAGGATCTCTTTGTTCTCCAAAGATTTACAACACATAAAAGATCTTTCAAATGGCAATGTTTTTAGATACTGCTAACAATTCTTTTTTTAAAGTTTGTTATGTTTCAGTCATATTTACTGCCCTAGTTTCTTTGATCATTCTTTTTTTTTTTTTTTTTTTTTTTTTTTTTGGTACCAGCGTTTGAACTCAGGGGCACTGGGCCATATCCCCAGCCCTTTTGTGTAATTTATTAGAGACAGGGTCTCACTGAGTTGCTAAGTGCCTCACCCTTGCTGAGGCTGGATTTGAACTTGTGATCCTCCTGCCTCAGCATCCCAAGTGCTGGGATTACAGGCGGGCGCCACCTCGCCCAGCTTTTTGATAATTTTTGTCTCTTTTTTTAGAATTTCAATAATCAACATAAGGACAGTCTAAATTAGTTCGATCAAAATGCTACAATAACCACATATTCAAAATTTCCATATCCAATTATGCACGTTCTGAAAAACTTTGCTGCAAATTCATGACCAAAACTCAACTGAAAAAGAGCTTTAATTCAACTAACTACAAATTGTGTTGCTATAAAGTTGAGTAATACTCTATTCCCCTATTATAACATGATGGTGATAAAGACATTCATATGCCAGAAAACCAAATAAGGTAACAGTGTGCTAAAATAAGACAATCTGCTTTTAGCCTATGTGTGTGTCTTTCACATCCTCTTTTCTGTGTCTTCTAAAACATGACACAGTTACCCTTTGAATTGAGCAAATGTCCTCACTTCTTCCCAAGGATCCACACGATGTGCTGCTCGGATAGTTTCTAATCCATTCTACTTTATTATTTTAAAAGTTGGTGCGAGGGCTGGGGCTTTAGCTCAGTGGTAGGGTGCTTGCCTAGCACACGTGAGGCACTGGGTTCAATCCTCAGCACCACATAAAAATAAATAAATAAAACAAAGGTATTGTATCTATCTACAATTAAGAAAAATATTCTTTTAAAAAGTTAGTGGGAGGGGCTGGGGTTGTGGCTTAGCGGTAGAGCGGTCACCTAGCACATGCACGACCCGGGTTCTATCCTTAGCACCACGTAAATGTTAAAAAAAATAGTGCATTGTGTACAACTAAAGCAAATAAATAAATATTTTAAAAAAGTTAGTGGGACACACTAAATTTATTTCTTGACCCAGTAAAAGATTATAATCAGGGCTGGAGTTGTGGCTTAGTGGTAGAGAGCTTGCCTAGCATGTGTGAGGTAATGGGTTCAATCCTCAGCACCACATAAATAAATAAATAAAGTTATATAAAAAAAAGGATTATAAGCAAAGTCTCAAAAGCACTGCTCTATGGCACTAAACTGTTACTATAGCAATAAAATTTGTAAAATATATACATGAATATACAAACAGAATACATAGCTTATCTATCTATGTATTGAGTATTTCCTTTGATAACTTTATTTTCCCAGTCTGGATGTAGACCACACTGTGCCGACAAACTGCTGGTAGGTGATGGTGTGTGTGTGTGTGTGTGTGTGTGTGTGTGAGAGAGAGAGAGAGAGAGAGAGAGAGAGAGAGAGAGAGGGAGAGATGGGATTTTTTTCTTCCCTTTTTTCTCCATTTTTTAAATGTTAAGATATGTCAGATCCCAGCAACTCTGCTAAGGCAGGAGGATTGCAAGTTCAAGGTCAGCCTCAGCAACTTAATGAGAACCTGTCTCAAATAAAAAATTAAAAGAAGGATTAAGGACATATATAGCTCAGTGGTATAGCACCTTTGAGTTCAATCCCTGGTGCCAAAAGTTAACAAACAAATAAATAAAATATTGAGATGTAATTCATATACCATAAAATTCACCCTATTAAAATGTACAATTCGTCTGGCACATGCCTAAATCCCAGCAGCTTTGGAGGCTGACACAGGTGGATTGCGAGTTCAAAGCCAACCTCAGTAATTTAGCGAGGTCCTAAGCAACTCAGGGAAACCCTGTCTTTAGATAAAATACAAAATAGGGCTGAGGGGATGTGGCTCAATTGTTGAGTGCCCTTGAGAACTATCCCTGGCTACCTACCCTGCCACCCACCCCATGCCAAAAAAAAAGAGAGAGAGAGACCCTGTCTCTAAATAAAATACAAAAATGGGCTCGGGATGTGGCTTAGTGGTTAAACACCACTGAGTTCAATCCCTAGTACCAAAAGTAAAAAGTACAATTCGGTGGTTTTTAGTATAGTCACAAAGTTGTGTAACTATCATCACTATCTAATTCCAGAACATTTTAATCACCCACAAAAATATCCCATACCCATTAGGAATAACTTCCCATTTTCTCTCCCCTTGATCCCTGGCAATCACTTTCTGTCTCTACGTAGTCATCTATTCTGAACAATTAATATTACAGAAATCATATAATATATAGATTTTTGAGTCTGCTTTCTTCTATTTAGCATACATTTTCAAGGTATATCCATGTTGTAGCATTTATCCATACTTCATTTCATTCTGTGATTGAATAATATTCCATTGTATGGGTATACCACATTTTGTTTGTCCATTTGTCAATTAATGGATATTAGGATTGTTTCCACTGTTGGCTACTACTGGAAATAATACTGATATGAACATTGGTATATAGGTTTTTGTGTGGAATATATTTTTACTTCTCTTTAATCTATACATAGGAGTGGAATTGCTGGGTCACATAGTAATTCTACATTTAACTTTTAATTTTAATTTTATTTTTCCAGTATGGAGTATCAAACCCAGGGCCTTTGGCATGCTAGGCAAGCACTCTATCACTGAGCTACCTCTGCCCCACACAGCTGTGTATAATTTTTTAATTTTAAATGGCACTGGAGATTGAACCCAGGGCCTTGCCCATGGTATGGAAGTGCTCTACCACTGAGCTATGTCCACAGTCCCTGCCCTGCCCTGGGTACCAGGAATTGAACCCAGGGGCACTTGAGCACTGAGCCATGTCTCCAGCCCTTTTTTATATTTTATTTAGAGATAAGATCTCACGGAGTTGCTTAGGGCCTTGCTAAATTGCTGAGGCTGGCTTTCAACTCTCGATTCTCCTGCCTCAGCCTCCCAAACTGCTTGGATTACAGGCATTCAGCCCCACACCCGGCTGTCCCCAGCCTTTTAAATTTTATTTTAAGACAGAGTCTCTCACTAAATAGCCCAGACTGATCTTAAACTTGCAATCCCTCTTCAGCCTCCTGAGAACCTGGACATGTGACACCATGCTGAGTATCCAAACCAGTTGCTCCATTTTACATTCCCAAAAACAATGTCTGAGGATTCCAAATTCTGTATATCCTCACTAACATTCATTTGTGCTTCCTTTTTTATGAAAACCATTCCTAGCCTGTGCAAAATGGCATCCTGTTGTGGTTTTGATTACTACGTCCTTAATGACTAATGATGTTGAGCATCTTTCATGTCTTATTGGTATCTGTTTTTCTTCTTTTGAGAAATGTCTATTCAGCTCGTTTGCCCAATTTTGATTAAATTGTTGTTAGTTGCACAAGTTTTTATATATTCTAGATGCTAGACTTTTGTCAGATATATGATTTGCAATTATTTTCTTCTGTAGGTTTACTTTTGATAATGTCCTTTGAAGCACAAAGCATAAAAGTTTAATTTTGAGGAAGTCCAATTTACCTATTTGTTGTTTATATGTATTTTCAGTGTCATATCTAAGAATCATCACCTAACCCAAGGTCCCAAAGGTTCATTTTGTTCCTTGGTTTTTTCCTAAGAATTTTATAGTTTTAGCTCCTACAGATACAGTGAGTTCATTTTTATACAGAGTGAGACTGGGATCTGAAATCTTTCTTTTGCAGGTAGATTTCCAGTTGTCTCAGGAACATTTGTTTAAAATATTGATGGTGGATCATTTTGGGACTTTTAAAAAAAAAAATCAGGCTGGGCACTGTGACACATACCTGTAATCCCAGCAGCTCAGGAGACTGAGGCAGGAGGATTACTGATTTCAAAGCCAACCTCAGCAACTTAGTGAGGCTCTAAGCAACTTAGCAAGACCCTGTCTCTAAATAAAATATAAAACAGGCTGGGGATGTGGTTCAGCGGTTAAGCTCCCCTGGGTTCAATCCCCAGTACCAAAAAAATTAATTATAATAAAATTTTTAAAATGAAAAATTAATTAACCATAAACATAAGGGTTCATTTCTGAACTCTATTCTAGACCATTAATTTGTATGCTTATCTTTATGCCAGTACCAGTGTCTTGATTATTGTAGTTTTTTAGTTAATTTAGAAATTGCGAAGTGTGAATTCTCTAGTTTTGTGCTTTTTCATGATTATTTTGGGTATTTCGGATCCCTTGAATTTCCATCTGAATTTTATAAGATCAACTTGTCAATTTCTCTAAAAAAGGCAGTTGGAACTTTGAAGGAGATTGCATTGAATCTGTAGATCAATTTGGGTGGTAATGCCATCTTAACACTATTATGTATTCCAATCTATAAACATGGAAAAATTCTTCCATTTATTTAGGCCTGTTAAAATTTCAGTATTTTTTCAAAATATACAATTCTGACACTGAATTTATTAAATTTACTTTTAAGTAATTTATTCTTTTTTATACTATTATAAGTGGAATTATTTTCTTGACTTCATTTTGGATTGTTTATTGCAAGTATATAAAAATACAACAGATTTTCATATATTGATCTTAAACTCTGCAACTTCGCTGATCTAGAGATTTTCTATTATTTGGGAGGAGTATAAAAGTATTGATTTGGGGCTGAGGTCTTGGCTAGTGGTAGAGCCTAGCATGTATGAGGCACTGGGTTTGGTCCTCAGCACCACATAAAAATAAATAAAGCCAGACGTGGTGGTGCACACCTGTAATCCCAGCACTTGGGAGGCTGAGGCAGGAGGATTGGGAGTTCAAAACCAGCCTCAGCAATGGTGAGGCACTTAGCAACAAAGTGAGACCCTGTCTTTAATAAAATACAAAAAAGGGCTGGGGATGTGGTCCAGTGGTTGAGTGCCCCTGAGTTCAATTCCTGGTACTAAAAAAAAAAAAAAAAAAAAAAAGACAAGAAAAAAAAAAAGAATGTAAAAATAAGTAAAGGTACATTGACAATTAAAAATTTTTTTAAAAATAAATATATTGACTTTTTACTCATTTTTAATTTGACAACATTTGTCTGTATTTATTTTTTACAGCATGTTTTGAAATGTGTATACATTGTGGAATTGGCAAGTTGAACTAATTAACACATGTAATCAACTTTGGATTTTAAATTAAGGAACTATATCAGTTATAATGGTTTCTAGGTATATTAACTAGGCACCAGACAGGAAAGAGATGGCTCATTAAAATGAGAAAAATTAGAGGAAGGTTTAGTAAAGAGACTAAGAGTGTTGAAGAACTACAGGGATAATATAATAATCTTGGGCTAGTAATAACACAGCCATTACATTATAATCCCTAGCCTCAAGGGAATGAGGGAGTAGAAATATTACTGTATTAGTCAAGAGTTACAAAACAGAACAGGAGGTACACATACATGTAAAATGTATAATATGTAACATAAATAAATTAGGTATTACGTTAAATTAATTATATTATAAATTTATATAACTTATTGTACATGATTAATATGTAATATATATATATATACACACATACATTTAAACACAGAGAAAGGGGGATTTATTAGGAATTGACTCACACAGTTATGGAGATTGGCAAACTCAAATCAGTATTATGGGCTAGAAGGCCCAAAACCTGAGAGAACTGATAGTACAGATAATGTCTGAGCAGTCTGCTGGAGAATCCCTCTTATGTGAGGAAAAGTTGGTATTTTTATTCAAGTTTTAACTGATTAACAAACACACTCCATTATGGAGGGCAATCGCTTTGCCAATTGAAATGTTAATTTCATTAAAAAATACCCTCACAGAAACACTTGAAATAATGTTTGGACACCCCATGGCTCAGCCAAGTTGACACATAAAATTAACCATCACTGAAAAGAAAGAGTTGCCACCTTGAGAGAAAGAGACCTTCAGTTAAGAGAAGGGAGTCTGAGGAATACATTCCTTGAATCTACTCACTTCAATAGCCTGTCTGGAAACCTCAGGGACTGGACCCAACTGGATGCCAGGAAGCAAATGAGGCCATTGATGTAGTTCATATAGGACTAAAAGAGCAAAGAATAATTTATCTTTGGCAGGCAAAGAACAGGGTTGAAAGGATGGAGAGTACATCCAGAGGGGCAAATGGAAGTATTCTACACATGAAATTCAAAACCCGGGATCATGGGCTAGGGATATACCTCAGTTAGTAGCATGCTTGCCTTGTATGCACAAGGCCCTGGGTTTGGTCCCCAGCACTACAAAAAACAAACAAACAAACAAAGGTAGAAAACCCCAGAGCCTGTGCCACAGCAACAGGCAATTCCAGCAGAATCATTCAAAGAAAGTAGAAGGAAGGAAGATAAAAGCCAAAATTAGTACAATAGAAAACAAACACAATTGGCATTATGTTGCTTAGTTTTCCATCACTATAATAAATACCTGAGATAATTAACTTATAGAGAAAAGGTTTATTTTGGGGCTAGGGATATAACTCAGTTGGTAGAGTGTTTGCCTTGCACGCACAAGGCCCTGGGTTCAATCCCCAACACCACACACACAAAGAAGTTTTATTTTGGCTCACAGTTTTAAAGGCTTCAGTTCACTGCTTCAAGCCTATAGTGATACAGCACATCATGGCAGGGAGTGTGTGGTAGAGTAAAAAACTGTTCACTTCATGGTCAAAAGCAAAAGAGAAGGTCAGAATCCCACTATCCCCATTAAGAAAATGTACCCAATGACCAGGCTGGGTGGTGCACGCCTGTAATCCCAGAGGCTGAGACAGGAGGATCATGAGTTCAAAGCCAGCCTCAGCAAAAGCAAAGTGCTAAGCAACTCAGTGAGACCCTGTCTCTAAATAAAATACAAAATAGGGCTGGGGATGTGACTCAGTGGCCAAGTGCCCCTGAGTTCAATCCCCAGTACCAAAAAAAAAAAAAAAAAAAAAAAAAAAGTACCCAATGACCTAATGACTTCCCATTTGGTCCCATCTCTCAACAGTTCCACCTCCCACTTAATAGGCCACTCTGGGGACCAAGCCTCCAACACATGGGCCCTTGAACATTGAAGATCCAAACAATAGCAGACAGCAACAACAGAGTCAAAAGTTTATTTTTAAAAAAAGAAGAACAAAATAATCTCTAGCAATACTAATAATCAAGAGAAAGAGAAGTCACAGTTAATGGATGTAAGAATTAAAATAAGGTAGGACAACTTTATGCCAATGCATTTACAGGAAAGTACAATTTTCTAAGACAGGGAAGAGAATGAATTTTAAGAAAGAACTCTTTAGGGTGCTGATTGGTGATCAAGGGTGTCCTGGCATGTTGGGGTGAGCTGGCCTTAGCCACAGAGAAGGCCTGGATAATAGGGAACTCTAGTCCTAAGAGCAGCCAGAATTAATGGTAGTTGTTAGTTTGCAGAAGATATAATTTCTCCCCACCATTCTTGGCTTTCAGTTAACACATGTTAAAAATTATCGCAGTCCTCATTTGTGCTATGGGAATTAAGGATTAGTCAGAGTCCCTATTTGAGGCAACATAATAAAAGGGAGGGCAGGATGTCTGCATTCCTATCAAGGTGGCCACTGAGGCTTGCCTGCAGAAAATGATCAGCAACTAAATGAACCACAATTCATGGGCAGAGAGGAGGTGGGTAAAGAAAGCCTGACAAGGTCCCAGGTTAAAAGTCACCTTAGCTATTTAGGGAAATGGTTGATTTAAGAACTGGGGCAGGGGACTGGGGTTGTGGCTCAGCAGTAGAGCGCTCGCCTAGCACGTGCGTGGCCTGGTTTGATTCTCAGCACCATGTAAAAACAAAGACATTGTGTACAACCAAAGAACAAATAAATAAATATTTTTAAAAATTAAGAACTGGGGCAGGAAAGATAGCAGAGGAGCTTGGAACAACTTGCTATACAAGAAAGTAAGAAGGCTATCAAAGCCTACTGGAATTGTGTTAATGATTCAGGACTAATTCTATGAGAGGCTTCCACTGGCCAGAAATTAGACAATTTCATCCTTGACAAGGATAATAATTTTAATGGCCTGAAAGCCATCAAGTACGTGTTCTTTTTTCTTTTTTAATTTTTTAAAAAAACTTTTTTGGTACTAGGGATTTAACCCAGAGGCACTTAACCACTGAGCAACCTCCCCAGCCCTTTTTTTAACATTTTATTTAGAGACAGGGTCTCGCCAGGCATGATGGTGCATGTTTGTAATCCCAGCAGCTTGGGAGGCTGAGGCAGGAGGATTGTGAGTTTAAAGCCAGCTTCAGCAACTTAGCAAGGGCCTAAGCAACTCAGTGAGACCCTGTTTCTAAATAAAATATAAAAAAGGGAAGGGAATGTGGCTCGTGGTTAAGCCCATCTGTGTTTACTCACCATATTAAAAAAAAAAAATAGAGACAGAGTCTTGCTAATTTCCTGAGGCTGGTTTTGAACTTGGGATCCTCCTGCCTGAGCCTCCCAAGCCAATGGGATTATAGGCACGTGACACTACACCCAGCCATCAAGTAGGTTTAAATCCAAGAGTTTGTAGTACTTAAAAAATTAAAAACAAAAACAACTGTTGGTTGTCATTTTTGGAGGTTTCTAGGGAAACTACTTATTATTTTGGAAACTGGTAAATAAACAATCAAGTTTTTATCCGGGCTTTCCTCAAAGTACCCAAATGGTTGCTGAAGGAAATTCCTTCTTTAGAGAATAGGCTAGCCAAATCAGAGTATCACTATTTTGTAATCCCTGCTGAAGATGAATATAAGCAATGATCAACAAATGGCTGTTGCTGGGCATGGTCGTACACACCTATAATCCTATTGATTTAGGAGGCTGAGGCAGGAGGATCATAAGTTGGAGGCCAGCCTTAACAATTTAGCAAGACTCTGTCTCAAAATAAAAAATAAAAAGGGCCGGGCGCGGTGGCGCACGCCTGTAATCCCAGCACTTTGGGAGGCTGAGGCAGGAGGATTGCGAGTTCAAAGCCAGCCTCAGCAATGGCGAGGCACTTAGCAACTCAGTGAGACCCTGTCTCTAAATAAAATACAAAAAAGGGCTGGGGATGTGGCCCAGTGGTCGAGTGCCCTTGAGTTCAATCCCTGGTACCACAAAAAAAAAAATAAAAAAAAAAAAATAAATAAATAAATAAAAAGGGCTGGGCTGGTGGTGCATGCCTATAATCCCAGTGGCTCAGGAGGCTGAGACAGGAGGATTGCGAGTTCAAAGCCAGCCTCAGCAATGGCAAGGTGCTAAGGAACTCAGTGAGACCCTATCTCTAAATAAAATACAAAACAGGGCTGGGGATGTGACTCAGTGGTCGAGTGTTCCTGAGTTCAATCCCTGGTACCCCCCCCCCCAAAAAAAGGGGCTGGGGATACAGCTCAGTGGTACAGCCCCTGGGTTCAACCCCCAGTACCAAGGTGGGGGGAAAGCTGTCAGTAATAGAAACAACCAGACCTCATGTGCCTCCTGAAGTTCCCAACAGAGATATGAACCATCTGAATCTGATAACACCTCTGGATCTTAATATCAATTTACAAAAAATAAAAAACAGCTCCACATATGAAACATTACAGAAATGCAATTAGTAAAGCCAATAATATGGGCAATGTATAGAACAAACAACTCAGTTTCAACAAACTGCAACGAAAATAGGGCAGAAGTGGGAAGGGAGAGTGGAGGACCACAGGAAGAGAGAGAAAGCACACCTGTAAATTAGAAGATATTGTAGAGATATATTATCTAATTCCAAATATATGAGCCCTCCTTGGATCTTGATTCAAACAAACTACAACACAAATTTATAAAGCAATAAAAAGTTTGAGCATTAATTGGATATTTGGAGGCATTAAGGAATAATTCTTGATTTCTGTAGGTGTGCTTTGGGGATGCATTATGAAATACTTTATGGATGAAATGATACAACCTTTGGAATTCTAGATAATCTTGTGCAGATATAAATGAACTAAGGTTGACCATGAGTCCATGAAGCTGGATTTGCTAAAGCTGGGTGATGAGTACATGGGGGATTACTATCCTGTTCTCTCTTCTTTTGTTTAAAATTTTTATACAATTAAAAGTTTAATGACTTCTCTCTGCAGGGAGGCCTTCCCAACCACCCCACCTAAGGTAGCTTAACTTGCCCCATTATTAATTAGCATAGCACTCTATTTTCTTCATGAAACTTAGCCAATGTTACTTTATATATTTACTAGTTAATTTTTCTCTGGTAGAATTTAGTTTATAAATTTAGTTTATAAATAAAAATTGTGGGCTGGGTTGTGGCTCAGTGGTAGAGCGCTCGCTTAGCACGTGCATGGCCCTGGGTTCGATTCTCAGCACCATGTAAAAATAAATAAATAAAACAAAGGTATTGTGTCCAACTACATCTAAAAAATAGATATTAAAAAAAAAATCGTTTTCCTTGTTTACTGCTTACCTTCTGGGTTGTCACTGGCTTTACCCAAAGGTGCTTAAATCTTTGTTGACTGAAAGAACAGATGGATAGAGGGGACAGCTAATGGGCAAAAGCACAGTTTGGGGGCAAGAACTGACAAAGAATTACTGTTGTAACAGGACCCTCACCAAAGATACCAAAAAAAAGGAGATTCAACTATTAACCCCTGGGCCTTTGCAGCCAGCTAACTTGGGATTTAGCTATTTCTTCAATTGTCTTGAGAAAAATAAACTAGATTCACAATTGTTGTCAGTCACAAACCTTTTCTTTGGGTGAAAATAATACAATATGTAAAACACAATAGCCAAAAGCAGATTTATTACTACAGTTTAGTTTCAAAAAAAAAAATAAAAATAAAAAAATCATCCAGTGGTTATGAGGAATCTAGAAAAACCTGTCCCAGCAAGGCCAACTTGGAGGTAAAAGGCTGACTAGGGCAGCTGAGAAGTGAGATTTTCTGCTTGCCAGCCTTCTTCTCCCTTGCCTGGTCATGGTTTTCAGGTGAGGAGAAGGTTCCTGGCCCTGCTGGGGGTTCCCAGCGCCCTGAACTCATCCTCTTTTTCTGAAATCTTGACCTATTCCGTTTGAGAGAGTAGAATTGTCTCATCAAGTCTTCCACTTCCCACTGCTCCTCCTTCAGCCTCCGGCAGCAGTGTAGGGCGGCAGGGTCAATGGGGTGTGCTTCTGTGTTGAAGATGTAGCCCCCAGCCCCCAGGATGCACTCCCCATAGGGGGTTATCACAGCATCGAAGGTGGAGCCATTGTTGTGGATGAAGTTGGTGGGGTCAAACAGAAGGTAGAGGTATTTCACAGTCTCAGCCAGGAAGAAGGACTCCATGCGGTTGTCTAGTTTGTGGTCTCGAAGATCTTTGATCTGCCATGTGAGAGAAGGAAACAAGTCAGATGGCATCACAGTTTGGTAGTAAGGGTCAAGTGACCCTCTTTAAGAATTCCTGACGGGCTACTAAGCAGCTGAGGGCCTATAGGTGACTCATTTAGCTTTTCCAAGCCACCCCCTCCTCTCACTTGGATTATCACAACAGCTTCCACTGGGCTGCCCGCTTCCATCTTTACCCTACAATATACTTGTATCATGAGTCTTACCTGTGACTCCTCTTCTCATAACCCTCTGCTGACACCTCACTTCAGGCAGGCTAAAAACCCAAGCCTTACCATGGCTACCGGTCCTTCATGTTAGATTATGAGATTTAATGGAAAAAAAAACCTTTTAATAAAAAAATACTCTTCCCCCTAGGTACACTCATAGCTAGCTCCCTCACTTCCTTCAAGTCTGCTCAGATGCTGCCTCCCCAGGAAGGTCTCCCCGATCTCCCTACATGACAGGATAATCTCTATTGTCCTTTATCCTGCCCTGGCATAATATCCCATTGTTAAAATGTCTCATTAATTACTTAGATCTTCCCTTGCTGGGCATCAAGGTAGATAACAACTTTTTGCTATTGTCAATAACTAACAAGGAGCCTATTTTAGAAAATTTCAACTGAGTTTACAGTCATAGATGAGTAAGATGATTTGTGATAAACATTTAATTTTAGCTTCTCAAAATTAGTAATGCATTTAAACGAAACTTTTTTTTTTTTTTTTTTTTTGATACCAGGGATTGAACTCAACCACTGAGCCACATCCCCAGCCCTATTTTGTATTTTATTTAGAGACAGGGTCTCCCTGAGTTGCTTAGGGCCTTGCTAAATTGCTGAGGCTGGCTTTGAACTCACGATCCTCCTGCCTCAGCCTCCTGAGCCACTGGGATTACAGGCATGTGCCACCACACCCCACTAAACAAAACTAATTCTCAGTGGACAACTATCTTACGCAAAAAAACTGACTCTAGGGATATATGCACCAAGCCTTATTTTCTTGTCCTATTTGACAAGATCAGATGTCTTTTCCCATCATGCACCTTGGAAGACTTCCAAGAGGCTTCATTTACATGGAAATACGCCTAACATTCCTAAGAAAGCCCCAATGGGCTTATTTCTGTTTTTTCACAAAACAACACTATGGAAACCAAAACATATCACTGTTTTATATTCTCCCCAAGAATATAGGCCTTTTCTTTCAAAATGGGAATCCATATTTTACTTATAGAATATAATCACATTACAAATTTTGCAAAAAAAAAATGTGTGTGTGTGTTTGTGTGTGTGTGTGTGTGTGTGTGTGTGTGTTCATTTTTGAATCCTATAGCTTCACACAAACTTTGTATACTTTTCAGGAAATTTTCTTCCAGACGATTTTCCTAAACATCTAATTTTATGTGTTTGTAATGGTTGTTTGGGTCCTATAAGGATATGTGACCCAGCTCTCACCCTTGACCCCTTCAATCCATTCTCCATAGAGCAGCCAGAGTGATAGTTCTAAAATGTCAATCCAATCATGGCCCTGCTCCTACCAAGGCTCCTCCTTCCAAACTGACCCAAATACAAATTCTTTCCCATGGCTTGTGTGAGGCCTGCTGTAATATGGTCCCTGTCTTCCTTTGGGACCTTCTATGGATCCACTTTCCTCCTTGCTCACTCCATTCCAGCCAACGTTGGCCTTACTGTCTTGCAGACGTGTGCACTGTTTTTCCTACTAAAATACAAGCTCTATGGGAGCAGGAGCTAGTCTTTTTGCATCACTATGACCCTAGGGCCTAGTGAAAGATACCCAATAAGTATCTGTGAGACCAGCAGGCTTGTTTTATTAAAAGGCCCCAGATTTGAATACAGGGCTATGGGATGGATTTTCCATCTTAAAGTCCATTTTATAAAACTCTCTCAGAAAGCTTTCTAGGAAGTCCAGCACAAGTAGTACACGCCCGTAATCCCAGAGACTCAGGAGGCTGAGGCAGGAGGATTGCAAGTTCAAAGCAAGTCTTAGCAACTTTGTGAGACCCTAAGCAACTTAGTGCGACTCCTGTCTCAAAATAAAAAAATCAAAGGGACTGGGGATGTGGATCTGTGGTTAAGTGCCACTGGGTTCAATCCTGAGTACAAAAAAAAAAAAAAAAAAAAAAAAAGAAAGAAAGAAAGAAAGAAAAAACTTTCCAGGAAACTCACATTACAAAGTAGCCTATTCGGACAGTTAAGGATCTCTGGTGCAGAGCGGGTGCAGAGGGAATACCAAGGGCATAGGGTCAAGACCCCTGGGAACCAATCTTGGCTCTAACTCCACTAACTGCATGACCATTAGCAAGGTTCTTAGCTTCTCTGTTCACTAGTTTATGTCCATCTTCAAGGTCCCCTCCAGTGCTAATGTTCCAGCACTCCCAAAGCTTCACCCTTAAAGAGGCTCTACAGCAGCAAGGGGAAATATTTCCCAATTGTTGGGCCCAGGAAGCACTTACTGTTGCAAATCCGCACTCCACCTTGCTGATTTTTTCAATGGACTCCACAGCATCTCTCCCAAGTTCTAAGAGGGTGGGATCCCCCGTGGCACGGTACAGGTACATTGCGCTCTCAATGAGCTCTGCAAAGTCCAAAGCAGAACTTCCTCACCCAGTAGCTGAGCAGGCATGGCTTGGGGCCCACTCAGGAAAGCCAGTACAGGATTACTCCCCGCTCTTTGTATATAAGGCCCCAACTAAGAGGAACATGGGGTATCTACTGAGAGCCTACACTCCCAAAGCTGGAAGCTCAGTGGAGACCAGTAAAGGCTGACCATGGACTCCCACCCACATAGAGATCCATGTACAACCAGAATATCACAGAGAATGAAAGTGTATCTTTTTTTTGGTACTGGGGATTGAACTCAGAGGCACTTGACCACTGAGCCACATCCCCAGCCCTATTTTGTATTTTATTTAGAGACAGGGTCTCACTGAGTTGCTTAGTGCCTTGCTTTTTGCAGAGGCTGGCTTTGAACTTGAGATCCTCCTGCCTCAGCCTCCCGAGCCACTGAGATTATAGGTGTGCAACACCACGCCCAGCTGAAATTATATCTTGATTAAGCTATTTCTTTCTGTTGCTCACAGCCCAACCTAACCCTAAATTTTAAAAGAGTATGAGCCTGTTATTCTAAGGCCCTTGCTGAATCAGGACAGATAAGGATGAAGGCTAAGATATTTAAACACCAACCCCAACCTACCAAAGATGTAATCCCTGATTCACTGTGCCCTATCCTACCCCACAACAGGAGTGTGATATTCAGACATGAGCTCTATTTTGAAATAGATATTGGCCAATAAAAGTGGATCCAGATGAGAATATTTATTCTCGGGGTGGGGGCAGGGAGAAACTCAGGAAAATATGTTGTTTTCAAATACCTGAATAACTGTTTTGGAAAAGAAAGATTTGACTTTTCACTGAGGATGGCCTCAGTAGGTAGAAGCTATAACTCAATATGCTTTTCTACTTAGTCACCCATTTTTCTTAGAGGAAAGAACTACTCTTCCTCCTCCACCAATATCTCCCAATCTTCTCCTTTCCTGTTTCCTTGTGAGCTCTTCAGAACTGCTCACCTCCCCAGTTCTCTCATACATCTCCTTCCCCCACCACCACATGGAGACAATTGCTAACCCAATTGCTTATAATCAACAATACAAATGGGACACACTTACTGGCAGATGAACAGACAGACAGAAAAGATAGTGTTCTCATGAGAGGCCTCCCTTCTGCTTCCAGCATCTGGCTGGATCAGGGCCATTCTTGTTTCCTCTTCCTCACACATGGATCTAAGTATGCTAGCTACTGCTTTACCTTTCTGTACATCATCCAGACAACTCTGGAGAAGGGCAACTGTCTGACACTTAGATTTGGCCTGTGCAGGAGGTTAAGGCCCTCAGAGGCTATTAGGCTAGGCTCTGTGCTTCCACACTGGTGATCATAGGTATGCACCAGAGTGCAATGCACTGGCCAGTCTAGTTATAAGGTTGTATCTTATCTCCCATGTGCTATTGTTTTGGGGAAGGAAGGGTGACTGGCCTGAGGCCCTCCTAGATTCTTGGCAGTGGAACCTTACTTTCCACTGATGCCTTCCTGCCAGGCTGTCCTGCAAATGGAACAGGGTGCGTCTGGATGTAGTGAGCTTCCTGTCCCTGGTGGCAACTAAGAAAAGACTAGATAACCACTTGACAGGGCTACTGTAGGAGGATTTCAATTAGAAGACCTCTCAGATTCCTCTAACCCTAATATGGCACAAGTCTACATCTTACATTAGGCCCAAACTGATCATTTCCTCTATAGGGAATGCTAGATATGATGGATACTTTCTCTTAAAATAATAAATAAATAAAGCCATGGCAACAAATGCATGAGAAACACCAAGGACAGAAACTTCTGAGGATTCCAAAGTGACTAATTTGCCCTTTACAACTGCTATTTCACTCTTTCTGCATCCTCCCAAGATCTAAAATAATCACTTTGGTTAGAGGAAGAAGAAACTGAGGCAGAGAAAGGCAGAATGGGCAAAAGCACTAGGAAGGCCTGTCCCATGGCTCAAAGGCAATTCAGGTGGGAAGAATCTAAGATGACGTTAACATAACCTACACTGGGATGGGAATGACTGTGCTGACTAAGCTTCCTACCTCTGTCCCCCTTTCCCTCCCTCCTCAGTATTGACCTTTCCTGCAGTGCATCAGAGGACATTAGAGATGTCAAGAAACTTAAGACAATGTCCAGTGTGTGGTTCCTTCCTTGATTCTGAGCTGCCAAAGGAGAGTGGGGCAAGACTACATGATGCCCAAAGTTCTACCAATCTGTACTATGGAAGCATAATTTGCCCAACCCACTGACTTGGGAAGTTTGTGCAGGCTTCTGAAATCTTGATGGCAGAAGCTCCAAAGGAGGCAATGTGGCATTTTCCCTCTCACTATTTCCCTGAGCTTGAAAGAGCCTAGGAGAACCTGGGTTTAGTCCCAACTTCGGCACTTAGTCTTGGACAAACCATTTCAGCCTTTCTATCAGTGTCTATACCTGCAAATATGGGGAAATATAGTAGGAAAACCACCCAGAGCCACTGGATCAGATGTGAAAAAATAGCCTTGCAAGAGCTTGTGAAAGATTAGGCTGTGAGGAACCAGACCCTGGCATGGACCAGAGATGCTACTCACCTGGCCGAAGTGGGTAGCCCTCTCGTTTCTCCACTGTGTATCCCTGAGGGATGTTGTAGAATTCTGGAAGCCCTCCAAACTGCTTCCATACAGTGTAGTAGTTGAGGAAGGTCCTCATGGCATTGTCAATGTCCCCAATGAGGCTCTGTGGGAGAGACGTGGTGGTCAGATAGGCAAATGCCAGCCTAAGAACCTATAGACAAAACCCCACAAATAACCAACCTCAGGGAAAAGACACAGTAAAGTCTTTGGGGCAAAAAAAGCCATCAACCAAATCCTGAGTCTGCTGTTGACTTGCTTTGTAGTCCTGAGCTAGACACTTAACTTTTCTGAGCCTCATCTGTAAGATGTAAAATTCAACACTTATCTCATGCATTGTTGGAAAGAACTGAGATTATGTATTAAGTCCCTGAACCTTCACGGTCAATGTTAGCTACCAGCAGTTTTTATTTTGGCAGCTGGTTCAAAATTCTGAGGGAAAAAGTTGCTATGCTTTCACCCCCACCCCAAAGCCCTACAGATGACCATTCTGATTAGTTTCTTATATAACTTTCCAGAGTTTCTTTATGCAAACATAAGCAAAAATGAGCATGTTATTTTCCCGTCACTAAAAATAGCCCAAATTAGGCATACTATTTTACATCTTCCTTTATTTAACAATGTATCCTGATTTTTTTCAAGTAACTACATAGAACAACCATAATCAGGCCCACTGTCAAGAGGGAAGACACCTGACAAAAATGCCCACTGGCTGGGCGCGGTGGCACATGCCTGTAATCCCAGCAATTGGGAGGCTGAGGCAGGAGGATCGCGAGTTCAAAGCCAGCCTCAGCAATGGCGAGGCACTTAGCAACTCAGTGAGACCCTGTCTCTAAATAAAATACCAAAAAGGTCTGGGGATGTGGCCCAGTGGTCGAGTGCCCCTGAGTTCAATCCCCGGTACCAAAAAAAAAAAAAAAAAAAAATGCCCGCTGGAGAAACGGCTGTCACCTGGCTTGGAGAGACACCGCCCACATTACTATATAGCTGGTAAGACAGTCCATGGCAACCTTGAAGTTCAGTTTCCAAAACCTTCAAGCTCCCCTTGAAAAACCCAGCTTGGCAGAATTGTGTACCTCTCTAATTCACTCTATATTTCTATTTCACCCCCACCCCCCTCCACCCTATAAAAAAAGTACTCAAGCAACCTAAGGAACTTATATTTAGCATGTATCAGAATGAGCTTGCTTTGTCATTCTATAGAAAAATGACCACCATCTTTGATCATTCCTACCTGAAGACCAGGCCAATAGGCCTCCAAGGACTGGAAGACCGGCATGGACACAGTCCCCTTGTACATCTGCACCCACAAGTACCAGTCATCGAAGCGGGTGTAATTCCGAATGGCTTTGTTATACTCTGTACCACAGGAAATGTGTGATTAGGAAGACAAAAGTCAGGCCCCACAATGGAAGTGTGGACTCACACTTGGAGAGAGTATATGACGGCTTAGCCTCAGTGGGGACTAGGATGCAGTAAGGCAAGCAGACTAGAAAGAAGCACAGGCTAGAGTCAAACATCCAGGCTCAAATTCCAGCTCTGGCTTTACCACATGCTAGCTGTGACCTTGGGCAACTTTCCCTGCTTAAGTTTCAGTTTTACTATCTGTTAAAATTGGGAAAGAAATGTTACATACCTTATGGGATTTTCCAGTAATTTATTCACTCAAATATTCACTGAGTACCTTCTAGGTGTGCAGTGGTCAACAAGACAAAGTCCAGCCCACATGGAGCTGACACCCAGTGGGAACTTGAACTTTTACTCCTTCCCTAGATTGTAAATCCATAAGCTCTAAGACTTTGTTTTGTTCATTGCAGAATCCCCAACACTAAGAGGGTGAACAATAAATATGCACAACAAATATTACCTGAATGAACAAAGTGCCAAATACATATGCAAATATATGAGATAACCTAAAAGACTGATGCAAGGATTAACTGAAATAGATACATTCAGAGCATGACACTGTGCTTGGCACATTAATGGTACCCAATAAATATTTGCTGAACAAGTAAATAGTGGCTATAGTAATTATTACTAGGTGCCCAAGAATTCCCCAAGATCATTATTATTAGTGGCTAAGGACTTGGAGGGTAAATGCACTTATTCAGGGAGTCATCTCTTACCTGCCTTCTGTAAGGGTCTGGGGGAAACGAAGATGAAGGTGGCATGGGCTCTGTACTGAACTCATAGACTTGTAATTGTTGATGACAGCTGACTACAGGAAAGGTGTTTAAGGCTCTATAATCTGAGGAAGGATCAAACTGTTTCATGGGCAAGGTGATATTTAAGTTGGGCTTTGAAAGGTGAATAGAATTTGAAGATATAAGGATAAGCGAAGTATCCAGGCCAAGGAAACAGTATGTATAATGGCCAGGGGATAAGAAATCCAGGCCATGTCCAGAGAACAGCATGGTTTAATGGTTCTTGTAAGAAGGCATAAGGAACCAGGCATGGTGGCACATGACTGCAATCCCAGCAGCTCGGGAGGCTGAGGCAGGAGGATCATGAGTTCAAAGCCAGCCTCAGCAACTTAGTGAGGCCCTAATAAAATATAAAAAAGGGCTGGGGATATGGCTCAGTGGTTAAGCACTCCTGGGTTCAATCCCTGGGACCAAAAATAAAAAGAAAGAAAGAAGGCATGAGCAGGTACACTGGGCAGCAAGTGGGAGGTCAAGGTCCACAGTGCCTTCAAATGCAAACTCAGGCATTCTGAATTGATTCTGTAGGCACTTGGGAATAATTAATTGAAAGTCTGCAAATAAACCACACATCAATAGGAAAAGACAGGAAAAAGCCCCCCTTTCCCACCCTTTTTACCTAGGAACATGGCCATGAGCTTCTTATCCTGAAGCAGGATGGCTCCTTTCACCAGGTATTCAAAGTAGGAATCCACACCGGCCCCGATGCCTGCATCCTGGGCCACCCATTTACCAGTGAGCACATCGATGTGGTTGCCAACCTGGGAGAGAAACACATGGTTCCAAGGAAGGGCCTAAAACCAAAGAAGGATGTATCTACTCTTCAGTGCCCAGTGAGACTCAAGGTAGGCACCTCAGCCTTTCTTGGAGACACAGAGGCTATAGGGGAAGGTGACAAAGCTGAAACATGGCCAGTCTTCCTGTACATCTGTACAGTGGAGAGATATCTCATGCACATTTGTGAAGTAGGAACTTGCTGTTCCCATAATCTGTGTCAGACTTCAGAGCACTTGGCTTGTGATTCCAGAGTCTAAAGACGTGACACATTCTTCATATATTTCCATAAATTAACTCAGGAAGGAAAGGAACTGGATAGCTGGAGGACAGGGGTCAGAGAACTTTATCAATGTCACCCAGTACTTTTATTAGATCGTTTGAATTTTGAACCATGTAACTATAAAATTTTTTAAAATAAATATTTAAAGATTTAAAGGAAGAAATGTGTTTTTCGTATAACTCAAATGCTCCAGGAAGTAATAACTTTATCAATACTTAATCAAAAAGAAATTACTATGTACTCCGTGTTAGTTTGGGTTCCCCTGGGGCAGACCCTTCAGCAAGGGAGAATGAAAACAGTTGATATGAAAGTAAGTCCCTGAAAATACCAGCAGAGAAGGAATGAGGGGGCAAGGGAGTCAGGAAAGGGGACACAGCCCATAAGGGCTGAGTGATGGAGCAAGTTTCCACCATGGGAATTGGAAATCAGTCCTTCTGGAGAGCTCTGGGATTCAGCATAGAGCATGTTTGTGCCTTGGAGTGATCTCACTCAAGAGCGGGAGGGGGTGGAATGGAATGTTTATCCACAAACTTCCATCAGTATCAGTCACTGGTTGAGAACTGCTGCAGGGTAGCATTAAGTTCCAGTACTTTCAGCCAAGGCAAGCAAAGCAGGCTCCAGGCACCAGCAAAGGTCCGCCAGCAAAGGGACATGGGTGATGGCTGCTGAAAGACAGGTCAGTGTGCACAGAAATAAAAAAAGTTGAGGCAGGGCATGAACAAGAGTTCACTGTGGTCCCAGGGTGGGAGAAAAAAACTGCCTGTGATGAACCAAGACGGTTACTCTAGGTCTCCAGAATGGCACCTTCCTAAGGATTTGTGAAGTTTAGTCAACAAGTTCCATTTTTCAAGCTGCGTAGCTTATACTTGAATCACTTTCAAATACAGTCTCTAGAAGTCACAATGACTCAGCAAAGGAGACATTAATACATTAACTTACTGCTGAAGTAACTGAGGACCAGAAAGGTTAAGTGACTTGCCCAGGGTCACAAAGTTTCGATTTAGCAAGGTCAGGGCTTGAATTTAGTTCTGTCTAAATCCAGTGTTATTTCCTGGATTGCCTTGGCTCAATTATTGTTAGGTTCACTAGAATATCCTGTTAAGGAGCTGAGAACCACTTTAGTGATCAGCTGGTCCAAAGTGTGTTAAATTTCCCTGTGTTAAGTGGAATTAGAGGGGAAAGGGAAGTTCTGGGGTCAAATAAGTTTGGGAAATGTGAAGTCAAATCAATTACTTTACCCCTGGATTTCATAACCTTCATTCTGCTCATGTTCATTGTACTTTCCCAAAAGAGGGTACCATATTTAAAAATCACATAACTTAAATGGCCAAGAACCACTTTTTTTTTTTTTTTTTAACAGAACAACCATTCAATATTTCTTAACACTGGTATTCTAAAAAACACAATTTTACAAATATAGATAGACACTAAAAATGAGGGCTGATGATCTATGGGCTTAACTAAGTAAGCCAGGGGCATGAAACATATGGCTCCCTAGAAATCAGAGAAGCTCAAGGGCTTGAGCTTAACACAGCCCCTGCTCCCAGGCATAAGATATGCTTTCAGGCTGTCTTCCCTTCTGAGCCAAAATATGAATGGCAGGTTTGGTCTACTTTTGGTGTTCTAAGCCCAAGTCCTGGGCTACTTCCTAATTTTCCCCTGACTTGACTGTAACTTGTTGCTCAGAGCCCTTGTAAACAGGGGGCTAAATTGGCAGACTTGACTCACAGAGGAAGGGCAACAGCTGACCTACCAGCCCGATATCTGACCGGCTCTCCCAGAGGCGCATCAGGGCTACTCTGGCCACGTCTTCAAACACAGGGTCACCAGTGAGGCTGCTCAGGGTGGCAAATTCCACAATGAAGGTCCCAATCCCTGCTGTACAGGTGACAGGGGTCTCTCCAGGGTTCACACCATGCAGCAGGTTCACCGTTCCATAGGGCATGCCAGTGGGGGTCTGAAAGGCTAAATAATCAGAAATTTATGACTCAGACAAGAGCAAGGAGGTAGGGACAATTTTGATCCAGGCCTGAAGCTTGAGACCTCAGCCAGCACTTCCTTCTTTTTTCCCCTGGGTGATCTGCTAGGGTGTGAATGAGAGAAGGACAAATGTCACAATTGAGGTGCCCTTAGCAGCCACCTAACCCAGATGCTGTCAAACTCTGTTCTGCCCTACCCCTGGGCTCCTGCCTGTGATGAGGGTATGAAGTGAATTGTGCTCAGGTTGCCACACTCCACATATCTCACTTCAACTAGAGCAGCTCTACTTTTACTTTATTTATTTATTTCCCACTATGTCTTCTAAGGCCAGGCAGGTAACTCAGTGTGAAGCAGGCAAGGTTTAAGCTACAGGGATTAGTAGGGCTGTGTCACACGTACCAAAGCATGCCCCATTGGAAGTCACTCATAAACTTTTTAAAACACCACTCTGACCAAATTAACAGATTAGTAGACCCTAAGAGGTCTCAAAGGGACCAGTTTGAGATCCCTACTTAAATAAAGAGTTTAGGGGCAAAATTATTTTTTAAAAAAGAAAGAGCCGGGTGTGGCAGCACACACCCATAATCCCAATGACTCAGGAGGCTAAGGTAGGATGATCACAATTTTGAGGCCAGCCTTGGCAATTCAGTGAGACTATCCCAAATTTTAAAATAAAAAGGGCTAGGAATATAGCTCAGTGGCAAAGCATCCCTGTGTTCAATCCTCAATACAAAAAAAAAAAAAAAAAAACCCAAAAAACCCCACTGATAGAGTCTGACCCTCAAATTTACAGGTGGGGAAAATCATGCCAGTAAAGAAGTGAATCAGCCAAAGGTCACAGGGAAAGTCAAACAGAGCTGGGCTGGGAATGCCTGCCCAGACTCTCCCAACAGCCCCAGCCCAATGCTCTCCCCACCCCACCCTGTGCCTTCTGATTCAAGGCAAGAACTTGAAGATCAGCCCAAGGCAGAGATTTCCTCTCCAGGCCAAAAGGTCAAACAACTTCAGAGCAGCAGCCTTGGGTTACCAAAGCGTGAACAAAGTTGACAGGGTCCAGCAACTTTGTTATAGACAAGAAACTTGTTTTCTGGCAGGCACAAGCAGCAAGCTGGGAGAATGACAGTCACAAGCAAAGAGGACCCAAATAAATATTTTAGAAAAGAAAGGAAGTATTAAAAAAAAAGTTACAAAATCCTCCTTCTTGACCTGAGGGGTAGATATACCAGTGTTTTCTTTTGAATATGTACATTTCTCAATGCAAAAAAAAAATTTTTTTATTTTTTTAATATTTATTTATTTACTTTAGTTGTACACAATGCAATGCATTTATGTTTACGTGGTGCTGAGGATCGAACCCGGGCCGCGCACATGCGAGGCGAGCACTCTGCCGCTGAGCCACAATCCCAGCCCGCAAAAATTTTTAAATGAAAAAAAGCAACAAGGCAGCTTCCTCTAGGGAATGAATCACACAGGACATGATGTTTGCAAGGAGACACTCCAGTGGTGAGCCACGGGCCATGAGTGAGACTTGATCCCAGCTCACCCTCTCAAGCATGAGAGGCAAGCAAGTGTTGCATGCAAGGGACAAACGAGATGGCCAAGGGGCTGGCGGAAAGCACACTGTGATGTGTTTGGGTGTGAACAGCCCTTAGACCTCTACCACGCCCTGAAGGGAACACAGTGTCCAGCTGACGATGCTGAGCCCAGTGTTGCTGCCCCAAACACTGAGGCTTGGACTGCAGCCCTGGACACAGCATAGCCACAAAACAAATCCCTCTCGTTTCAGCACTTGAGGTTCTCCAGGCACTTTTTGCCATCTGATCTCATTTTGGCCTCCCTGAAACCCAATGTGGTAGGGAGGCAAGAATGATGACTTCCAGACAGAGGGGAAACTGAACCATGGAGAGAAGAATAACCTGGTCAAACTGCTAGCTGGCAGAGTCGGTCTAGAACCCATGGCTCCTAATGCTCAGATCATGACTCTTACCCAGAGCTCTGTTATTCCAGCAGCATATGGGCCTGGGAGGGGGCAAGAGGGCTCCCTCAAAAAAAGGGTTAAAAACCATCGACCAGCCAGGCTGGCCTTCAGCCCACGCCTGCAGACTGTAATGAGGTCAGATCATCCATCCTGAGCCAGAACCCCAGCAAGCCCTTAAAACTCTCAGAAAGCTCCTGATTTCTATGGTAGGGGTAGGGATATAGAGTATTTGAGTAAAAACACTAGGACAGAGCTGGGGCTATAGCTCAGTGGTAGAGCTCCTGGTTCACATGTGTGAGGCACTGGGTTCAATCCTCAGCACCACATAAAATTAAATAAAGGTATTGTGTCCATCTACAACTAAAAGAAATATAAAAATAAAAAAAACCACTAGGACATGATTCAGCATTGCCACTTTCATCCCAGCAAGGGAAGCGGGGCCTACTGGACTTCATGTCTCCTTCATCTCTGTGTGGTTCTTACCTGGGAGGAGTTTTCGGGCTGCCTCCTCAGCCATCCTCAGGAGAGGTCCAGAACAGGGCCATCCGGCCTCCACTTCCACCCCAGCCTTCTTGGACAGCAGATGAGCAGACAGGAGTCCTCCTACCACTACAGATGGCACAAAATGCAAGTGTCACAGGACAGAGGACCACTCTTTCCTTTATGCAAATTAAACCTAACCGCTCTGTTGGGGTGAGTCACTGGGACGGGTTAGGGCCACTTAGTCAATGAATCTATCCCCAGTCCCATGTATTTGCAGTGTGAAGTTCACAGTTTCTTCTCTTGGTGGGTCACGAAAACAAGGGTCACCTTTTGAAGTCCCTACTATGTACCAAGCACAGTGTACTGCCATCCCTTCTTCAGATGAAGATATTAAGATTCAGAGAAGCCGGGCGCGGTGGCGCATGCCTGTAATCCCAGCACTTTGGGAGGCTGAGTCAGGAGGATCGCGTTCAAAGCCAGCCTCAACAATGGCGAGGCACTTAGCAACTCAGTGAGACCCTGTCTCTAATAAAATACAAAAAAGGGCTGGGGATGTGGCCCAGTGGTCTAGTACCGCTGAGTTCAATCCCCAGTACCAAAAAAAAAAAGGTTCAGAGAAACAAAGTGACTTTCCCTGGGCCACCCATCTAGTAGGATGTAGGGCCAGGTCTGCCTGATTCCAAAGTCCAAACTCATTCTACTTTGTCACTCAGTCTCCCAACTGCCTGTCACACCTAGGGTGATGAGAAAAAAGTATTTATCTTCATTTATGTATTAATTTATCTATTTTGATTTATTATGCAATATTTAGGACTCATAAAAAGACACAAAGGTTCTCTGTCTAGAAATATGGCTGAATAGATACAACAAATGACCCTTTGACTAAGGTCTGACATTGAGCTTCAGACTTCCCCTCCTGACAGAGGGGAACAGAAGACAAAGGCAGGACCTGGCCAAAGTGGGAGTCAGATAAAAGGTCCCCACATAAAGTTGTGACCTGATGTGTGTAAGGATAAATTAAAAATAGACCCTGCATACCTTCCTTAGTTACAGAAGGACAATTAGATGCCTCTAATCTTGGTGCCAAGTAAATGAAAGGGGACTTTTTTTTTGGTGACATTTGACTGAAACTTTTTTTAAAAAGTTTTAAATTATTTTTTATTCTAAGATGTTATAAATGACAGCAGAATGCATTACATTTCATATTACATATATAGAGCACTTTTTTACAAATCTCTGGTTGTATGCAAAGTATATTCACAGCATTTGTGACTTCATACATGCATTTAGGATAATGATATCCATCTTTAAAGAAAAATAAAAATACAAAAACCCTACTGAAATCTGGTACTCACAGTTTTACAATCTGAAGTCACACTAACTATATAGTCTAGAAAACCTCAAACCTTTAGCATAAAGTGAGTTTTGGTAGGTAGTGACTCCAGCCACATGGCAAAAATCAATAGAAACTATATTTGGAAGAACCCACATTCATCCCAGGCCTCAAAGAATCCTACAGATAAAGTCTAGGAAATGAACATAGAGTGAAATGTAATAAATCTAACTTAAAAATCACAAAATATACAAAGCATTATAAATAATAGCCAGCAGAAATGACAATAGAACAAGACCCACCAATACTTCCTAAATTGGAATTATCAGACACAAAACAGAAAATAATTGCATGCAATATACTTAAAGAAATAAAGGAGGTTGGAATACATAAATATACAAATAATAAAAATGACCAGGTATATTTTTAAAAGGACCAAAAAATATAATAATTGGATTAAAAATAAAAAATGATAATTGAATTAAAAATTACAGGGTTAGGTTTAATGGAAGATACTATATAGCTAAAGAGAGAATTAGTAGACTTGAAGACAGACCAAAAAAATTATCCAAAATGCAATATGAAGATACAAAATGTTGCCACATGTGGTAACATATGCCTGTAATCCCAATGACTAGGGAGACTAAAGCAAAAGGATCCCAAGTTTGACAGACAAAAAAAAAAAGACAAAATGTACCCTAAAACATAAAAAGGGACTTGGAGAATACAGGAATACAGAATATATCTAGTTGGAGTTTCTAAAGAAGATGGAGAGAAAAGGGGAGGGGCATTATTTGAAGAGAAAATAATTAAGAACTTTTTCAAAGAAACAACAGCAATTCTCAGACCCAAGAATCCCAAGCAAGATGATAAAAAGAAATCCACATTTATTTACATCATGCTAACACTGCAAAACACCTAAGAAATAAAAGCTCTTAAAAGCAGCCAGAGTCCATGTGATAAAGATCAAATATGGGTGATAGGTTTATCAGTTAATTGTACTATTTTCTCTACTTTTTATCGATGTTTGAAATTTTTCAAAAAAAAAATTTTAAAAAGGAGGAAGTGAAAGCGAAAAAAAGAAAAACATATTACCTACAAAAAAATAATGAGTAGTACTGACAGATTATTTCTTAATGATGATGAAATCAGGAATTTATAAAAAAAATGGCTTCAATGTGCTAAGAGAAAATAACCAGCAAAAATATCCCCTAAATGGGCTGGTGTTGTAGCTCAGTGGTAGAGCACTAGCATGTGCACAGCCCGGGTTCAATCCTCAGCACCATGTAAAAATAAAGGCATTGTGTACAACTAAAACATATAAATAAATATTTAAAAAAATATATCCCCTAAAGACCAAACAAAGGCAGTGAAGTAAAGACATTTTAATGCATACAGTAGTTGAGAAGGTTTGCCAAGGACATGGCTGCACTAAAGGGAATTCTAAAGAAAGTATGTTAGAGAGAAGATAAGGGATCATAGATGTTAAATCTTAAGATATGAGGGGCTGGCGTTGTGGCTCAGTGGTAGAGGGTTCGCGCTTAGCGTGTGCTCGGCCCAGGTTCAGTCCTCAGCACCACATAAAAATAAAGGCATTGTGTACAACTAAAGAAAATAAATAAATATTTAAAATAAATAAATAAATCCTAAGATATGAGAAGGAAAGATGATGAAAACAGTGATGAACATATGAGAAAAACAGAAACTTTAACTGTAGAGAACAACAATAACAATCTTCAGAGGGTTTGAAACAAAGAACTAAAATATATATATAACTATATAGATTCTGAGGGTGTCCTCAGAATCAGGTTTTATATTATTCTGGAGGAAAATAAAGACTTTCATTAACTTTAAATTTTACCAAGTTGTGATTTTTATATTTGCTTAGGAAAACTACTTAAAAAGTTAGATGTTATGCATAATTTCTAAATTAATATAAGAAAAATGGAATGAGGGGGAAATCAATCTATACAGAAGGCATGAAAAAGGAGAGAAAAAGGAACAGAGAAGATGGGGCAAATAGCACATTCTAGAAAAGTGAGTATCAATGCATCAATAAATATAGTAAATATAAATGGATAAAATGCTTGGGTTAAAAGATTGTTAGAATGGATAAACAAACAAAACATATTATGCTGTTTAAACAAAGTGTATCTAATCCTAAAACTACAGAAAGATCGATAGTAAAAGGGCATATAAAAGGTACACCAATTGGGAGGCTGAGGCAGGAGGATCGCGAGTTCAAAGCCAGCCTCAGCAGTGGTGAGGCACTTAACAACTCAGTGAGACCCTGTCTCTAATAAAATACAAAACAGGTCTGGGGATATGATCCAGTGGTCGAGTGCCCCTGAGTTCAGTCCCCGGTACCACAAAAAAAAAAAAAAAAAAAAAAAGGTACACCAAGCTGGGCGCAGTGGCGCACGCCTGTAATCCCAGCACTTTGGGAGGCTGAGGCAGGAGGATCGCGAGTTCAAAGCCAGCCTCAGCAATGGCGAGGCACTTAGCAACTCAGTGAGACCCTGTCTCATATAAAATACAAAAAAAAATGGGCTGGGGATGTGGCCCAGTGGTCTAGTGCTGCTGAGTTCAATCCCTGGTACCAAAAAAAAAAAAAAAAAAAAAAAGGTACACCAGGCAAATGTTAATAAAAAAAATGTTGGTATAATTATATTAATTATATTCACATCAGAAACAAAGGCATAAGGATGATCTTCATTTACAGATGACAAATTGGGCTCAGAAGTTGTGAGATGCAGCAAGAAGCAGAATCTCAAACTCAGCTCTGATTATTATACCAGGATTTTATACTAGGGAGTCCCCTACTTTCTTCTCTTTTTAAAACTTTTATGTATCATATGTACTGCTTCATTGCAAAAAATATACAAAATAAGGAGGAAAAAACATAATTCTGTCATCCAGAGGTGATAGCTATTAAACTAGTGGTTTAGAGGGTCACAGTAAATAAGGGCTGCAATAGGCTGGCAAGAATCACTGGACGTCTACTAAAAATACTGATTCTAGCACCCAACTCAGAGATCCCAATTCATTAAGTTTAGGGTGGATTCTAAACATGTGAACTTTTTTTTTTTTTTTTTTAGTTATAGGTGGACCACATATCTTTATTTTATATTTATGTGGTGCTGAGGATCAAACCAAGTGCCTCACACATGCTAGGCAAGCTCTCTACCTCTGAGCCACAACTCCAGCCCCACATGTAAACTTTTTAAAAGGTCCCA
The DNA here is from genome assembly GCA_025594165.1 of Tamias sibiricus. Lineage (NCBI taxonomy): Eukaryota > Metazoa > Chordata > Mammalia > Rodentia > Sciuridae > Tamias > Tamias sibiricus. The sequence continues at coordinate 173,636,964 of CM046659.1, read as the reverse complement.
ATTGGTTTTTATGGGCAGCCAAATTTGAAATAAATGTCCTTGACACCCACTAACCAATACAATAGTCACTAACCACATGTGACTAAAGATATTTAAGTTCATAAAAAGTAAATGAAATTGAGCTGGGAGCAGTGGCTCAGTAGGCCGAGCAGGAAGATCACAAGTTCAAAGCCAGCCTCAGCAAAGTGAGGCACTAAGCAACTCAGTGAGACCCTGTCTGTCTCTAAATAAAATACAAAATAGGACTTGGGATGTGGCTCAGTGGTTGAGTGCCCCTGAGTTCAATCCCAGGTACCAAAAACAAAACAAAACAAAACAAAAAACCTAAGTGAAATTGAAAATTCAGTTTCTCAGTTGCAATAGATACATTTCAAATCCACAAAGCCCAGTGGTTGGTGGCTACTATATCAGAAAACACAGAGAGAAAACATTTCCATTGGGCTGGGGTTGTAGCTCAGTGGTAGAGCACCTGCCTAGCATGTGTGAGGCACTGGGTTTAATTCTCAGCACCATATATAAATAAATAAAAAATAAAGGTCCATCATCAATTAAAAAAAATAAATAAATAAAAAACATTTCCATCAACACAGGAAGTTCTAAGGAAGTTCTATTTGACAGAAAATAAGCTCTAAGAAAGGCAGGGATTACATCTTTCTTTCTTTCTTTTTTTTTGGTATTAGGGATTGAACCCAGAGGTGATTTACCACTGAGCTACATCCCCAACCCTTTTTAATTTATATTAAGGTAGGGTCTCTAAGTTGCTTAGGGCCTTACTAAATTGCTGAGGCTAGCCTTGAACTTGTGATCCTCCTATCTCAGCCTCCTGAGTTGCTGGGATTATGGCATGCACCACTGTGCACGGACACATCTTTCTTGATCACAGCAACAAATCAAAGTTACATATGTGAGCGATTCTGGCCTATTTCCTTCTAGTCTTTTCTCCATCTGCTGCTCATTTTCATGTATGATACTAAAGAGGGACTCCAAAACACTCTCTACTTACAAACCACCACCCTCCAGGAGGCAGAAAAACTCTATCAGTCAGTGGTTTTGGCTAAGTGTCCTGGCAAGGTGGATTCTGAAGATCCTATTTACCCACTCTTGGTTTACACAGAGGCAACTCCATTTTCTTCCAAAGACCCTGAAAGGCAACCCTCACCTCGAATGTTGGTTTCAAACACAGAGGCGTTCACGTCGATATCAAAGTCCACGTTGTCCTGGAGCACTTCAACCACTCTTTGGAATTCAGAGACATTCCCCAAAATCTGGAGGGAAACAAATCTGATCAAGAGGCTCTCTCAGGCATGGAGGCACTGAAGATGCTGGGTTCAGAATTTGGGATCTTTTTCCCTCCCTCTCTCCCTCTTTCTTTCATTTTTGGTACCAGGGATTGAACCCAGGGGTGCTTAACCACTGAGCCACACCCCCAGTCCTTTATATTTTTTATTTTGAGACAGAATCTCACTAAGTTGCTAAGGGCATAACTAAGTTGTTGAGGCTGGTCTCAAACTTGAGATCTTCCTGCCTCAGTCTCTCAAGCTGCTGGAATTACAGGAGTGTGTCACCACACCCGGCCAGAATTTGGGATCTTATGCTGGTGTGGCCCTTGCTTATTCAATTAAGACCTCCAGTTTCTGTCCTAAGTCTGGTGACAGAGAAAAGAACAATGAGAGCCAGAAATCTAATATTGAGAGATTGGTTAAGGTACCAATTCAAGAGCCATTAGATACCCATTTAAATGGATACAACATAAAGAATGCAGACTCAGCAAGGAAGCCTTAGCCTGACAACTGCAGTGCATATCTGTTTCTAACCTTCTCTTGTCACATTCAACCTTGAGGAAAACATTACAGGTTGGTCCCTAAACTTCTTTACCCCAGAGAGGCTGAAAATCCAGATGTTCACTTTCTCTGCCTCCTCTGCCACTAGAGGTGACTATACTATCCAGTCAGTTCTGACCCTTACAGAGTCTACTGGGGGCACCTTTGGGAAAGCTTGCTTTTCTAATAATAATAGACAGACACAGCTGGCATGGCTCTCACTCTGCCTCTGTCTTGAAAGCAGACAAGATTTCTGGAGACATGGTTAGCTATAGTCCATCCTGAGACACTGAGCATGAGAATGAAAGCCAATAAATGAATGACAGTAGAATGGAAAACTATAAAGAGCCTGGGTCCCTAATACTATAGTTGGGTGGCTGACCCAATGCTAGAAATTGCCTCCAAACTTCCGGAACCTTTTATTCTGATAAAATTATTCTGACTTTCCCTTAAAAATTACCCCTCTCCCACAGTTACTCCTGTGGTATGGGAGAGACTGACCCTATGTCCCCAGCTGTGGAATGGGTAGGTACCTCTCTTGGGCGAGCCATATCACCATATCCCTTGGCCAGGTGATTGGTTCAGTGACTGGCAGGTGATCTAAGCCAGCTGAATGAACTTTCAGTCCCTGGAATTCATGGGAAAGGGTTCTTTCCACAGTTTCCTAACTGAGTGGGATGTAAGTGGAGCTACCCTGCCAGCTTACAGAGAGCCTGGGAATACAACAGCAAAGAAGGCAGAGATAAGAGATGGAAAAAGAGACTCCTAATGACATCATTTTCATGTCTGGGTTCGCCTGGGTCTAAGGCCAGTGTGTATCTGGACTTTATAGGTGCCCAATTCAGTAAATTTCCTTGTTTAAATCAGTATGAATTGGGTTTCTGTCACTTGCAAACAAAACACTCCTGACTATCCCAGCATTCAAGGTCATCTGTGATTTGGACCCAGCCTTCCTTTCTGATCAAATCTCTCACAGCTCATCTTCACGTAACTTGCCTTCTTCTACTTCAATAAAACTGTACCAACTATTTCTCAACTTCTTGACTTCAGACATGCTGTTCCCTCTGCCAGAAATCACTTACTTCTATGTCATCCCATTTCTAAATTCAACCTATCTCTACTTGTGTAATTGTCTTTAGGAAGTTTTTAATTCCTCCTCTAACCTCTTCTTCCTTTAAAGGATCCCAAGTACTTTATCCACACAACTCTTAGGGCATCTATTTCTTTCCACATAAAGAAAACATTCGCACGGGCAGAAGCATCATTCATTCTTGAATCTCCCCACAGTGCCAAACACAGCTCATGATACAATTACTTGACAAATGTTTGTCATATTGTAGTCAGTGATCTCAAGACAGAAATCTCACCACTTCCTACCTTCTACTTAAGAAATTCCACTGGCTTATCCTTGCTCTCAAAATTAAAGATCAAAATCCTTAACACAGTGAAGAAAGCTTTACAACCTCTGGTCTCTCTGTCCCTCCAGCTTCACTTTATTTCTTCCTTTTCCTTCTCCACACCCCAGCCCTACTTGCCTTCTTTCAATTCACTGTACGTGCCATGCTCTCTGCTGCCACAAGGTCTTTGCACTGGGTATTCCCTCAATCTAGAATACTCTGCCTCTCCCACTTCCCCAGCCAATACCTGATTCTCCTTCAGATCTCAACTAAGTGTCATCTCACTTGCTCAGGGAAGTTCTCCCAACCTCCTCCATCTAGGTCATATTACTTTGTTATGACCACTCATAGAATTGTGCACCTTTCCTATAGAGCACTCACCTTGTTGTTGTTGTTGTTTTGTTTTGTTTAGTTTTTTTGTACTGGGGATTGAACCCAGGGGCACTCGACCACTGGGCCACATCCCCAGCCCTTTTTTGTATTTTATGAGACAGGGTCTCACTGAGTTGCTAAGTGCCTCACCATTGCTGAGGCTGGCTTTGAACTCACAATCCTCATGCCTCAGCTTCCCAAGTGCTGGGATTACAGGCGTGTGCCACTCACTGTGCCCGGCTTCACCTTAATTTGTAATTATACATCCTTTAAAGTTATTCTTTGATTTTTTTTTTTCCTTGCTAACATCACAAACTCCAGGGACACAGGGCTATGTGTGTTTAACATCACCAGGATAACTCCAGAGTTCAGCACTGTGCTTGGTACACTGCTGGCCCTCATCAAATATTTCATGAATGGATAAGTACATACAAATTAACATTAAGTGGAAAAATAAGTTAAATTATATATATATATATATATATATATATTATATATATAATTGTGATGTGTTCACAATCACATAAATACTCTCAGTATGTAAAAATAAGATGACAGAGAACCAGAAAAAATGAAATAGGGGGAAAGTTGTTAAATCTTTCTTGTAGCCTTTTTATTTTCTGGTACTGGGGATTGAACTTGGGGCATTTTACTACTGAGCTACATCCCCAGTTCTTTTTTTACTTTTTTGAGGCACGGTCTCATTAAGTTGTGTAGGGCTTTGCTAAGTTACTGAGGCTGGCCTCGAATTTGGAATCCTCCAGCCTCAGCCTCCTGAGCTGCTGGGATTACAGGCATATCACCACACCTGGCTTCTTGTAGCCATTTGAAAGGAAGACATAGTCAAGTCTTGGAGTCATACAGAACAGAGATCAAGACCTAGCTCTGTTTTTTTTTTTTTTTTTTCCATCCAATTCAATATTTTATTGAGATAATCACATGATTTTTCCTTCTTACATAGTAATATGGTGAATTATATGAATAGATTTTCTGTTGTGAAACCAACCTTACATTCTTGGTAGGAAACATAACCTGGTTATGGTGTGCTATGTTTTAAATTAGTTGCTGGGGTTGGGGTTGTAGCTCAGTGGTAGAGTGCTTGCCTAGCATGTGTGAAGCACTGAGTTCGAGCCTTAGCACCACTTAAAAATAAGTAAATAAATAAACAAATAAAATAAAGTTAAAAAATTCTAAGAAAACTTAAAAAATAAATAAGCAAAATAAATTAGTTGCTGGATTCAGGTTGCTAATATTTTGTTTACACTATTTTAATCTATGTTTATTAGTGATATTGGCTAGTAACTCCCCTTTCTTCTATACTGTTTTTTAATTTATTTTTTATTTTTTTAAATTTATTTATTTACTTTAGTTGTACACAATGCAATGCATTTATGTTTACGTGGTGCTGAGGATCGAACCCGGGCCGCGCACGTGCCAGGCGAGCACTCTGCCGCTGAGCCACAACCCCAGCCCCTAATTTATTTTTTATTAAATTATTTATTCTAATTTGTTATGTACTAGCTCTGCTTTTTAATAGCTGAATATCCTGTGCAAGTCATTTTACCTTTCTAACCATCAGATTTCTCAGCTGTAAGGAGTAAAAGTGCTTGTTAAAAGGATTAACCAAGGTAATACATGTAAGGTACTCAGCACAAGCCCTACACATAGCACAGTAACTAATTTCTGTTATTACTTTACTATCATTGCACATGGCTAATGAATGTAAACTTCTAAAAACAAGCAGAATGGCAAGGTCTTATATTCCTCACAGAGTTATACAAGCCTATCATAGGCCTCTGTACATCACAGACCCTCTATAAATGTTTGGTAAATGAACCTGAATAAATTGGAACTCATTCCCTCCATTCTACCTGTGTAGCCAGAGCCTGATAACTCAGAATCAGAGATGAACAGCCCAGGAGAGGAAGTCACTTTTTACCAACAGTCAAGCTGCCAAAAGAGGAAGGAAGTTGGTTGTGCAATGGTGAAAAGCAACACAAACAGACAAGATACTTACCAGCAAGGTGTCCAGAGCATCAATTAATGTCAGAGAAAAACTGCAAAAGGCCAGAAGGAAAGAAATTCAAACACATATATCTGGCTGTCCCAGATCAGATCCCCCCAGACTGAGTCATGGTGGTACCTCTGCCTACCTCACTTACTCACAACAGAAAAACCACTGGGAAAATTGCTAGGATCCTCAATCTTCTTAATGCATCTGGAAGGACGTGCTGACATAGCTCATGCACACAGTTGTTTAAGAATGTTCATGACAGTACTGTTTACCACAGTGAAAGGCCAGACAGAACCCAGCTGTCCACCAGTTGAAAAATGATGAATTAAACTGTGGTACAAACAGTACAAAAGTATGAAGTTATCAAAAAGATAGACTAGGGGCTGGGGATGTATCTCAGTTGGTAGAGTGCTTGCCTCACATGCACAAGGCCCTGGGTTCAATCCCCAGCACCACAAAAAAAAAAAAATAAAAAAAAAAAAAAAAAAAAAAAAGAAGCAGCAGCAGCAGCATTAAATGGGGCTGGGGTTGTGGCTCAGCAATAGAGCGCTCACCTAGCACGTGCGTGGCCTGGGTTTGATCCTCAGTGCCATGTAAAAATAAAGGCATTATGTACAACTAAAACAAATAAATAAATATTAAAAAAAAGACTAGGTCTATGTGCCAATAAAAAGATGTTGTTAAATAAAAAAGACAATGTACACAAAAAGTGTTATAGTATGTTCCCATCTGCATTTCAAAATGACATACTAATAAAAAGCAGATTAGCAGTTGTTGGGGTCAGTGATAGTAGAGGGATTAACTACAAAAGGGCACAAGGTAACTTTTTAGGATGACAGCAGCATTCTGTATCTTGACTGTGATGATGGTTACTAGGTACTTAAAATGGGGATATTCTATTACATGGAAAATATACCATTAAAAAATTAATTCTAAAAAGATACACATATACACACAAACCAAAAATATTTCTGGAAGGATATACAGGAAAGGAACTGTGGTTGGAGCTCTAAGGTATGAGAGATATTTATTGTTTATGATTTTGTACTTCTTGAATTATTCATTTGTTTGTATTTTCTATGTTCCAACTAAAAAGTGAATATCAGCACAAGTTCTGAGTTTACTTAACTTCTCTAGTCCTTAGTATAGGAGGGGATGTTATCATTTTTAAATATTGGTAAAACAGGATAACAGCATCTAACTCCTAGGAGTAGTAAGAGAATTAAAAAAGATGACACAGGGGCTGGGATTGTGGCTCAGCGGTAGAGCGCTCGCCTAGCACGTGTGTGGCCCAGGTTCGATCCTCAGCACCACGTAAAAATAAACACATTGTGTACAACTAAAGCAAATAAATATTTTTTTAAAAAAGATAACACAGTCAAAATGCTTAGCACAGTGTTCAATCAATGTCAGCTTCAGTTAATGCAATGATTCCTCACTCAGCAAGGAACAAGACAGAATTCCAGCTCTCATAGATTTTTATTCTAGTGGAAATGATAAAGACAAAGCAGTAGATAAGTGAAAATGACAGTATCAGAACAGTGCTACAAAGAAAACAAAACAGGCGATTTGTAAGAATGTCTTAAATGGGAGTGGTTAGGGAAGCTGATGTTAAGGAGGTGACATATGGAGCTAAAATATCAGTGATATGAGGGAAATGAGGAAAGTGTGTTTCATTTACAGGGAGCATCAACTACAGAGGCTGTTAAGGTTTGGGAGACACATCCTTTTCTGGACCTGTTTGTCCACCTATAATAAGAAGGGGTTGGGTTTTTTTTTTTTTTTTTTTAACTCTTGGAGCTCTTCCCCAATATCCTGACTTCAGAAATTTGCCTGAGTCCTCGCAGCTGATGCCTGCTACTGCTCAGGCTGGGTCCACAGGTCAGGCCCAGCCTGCTGGGGCTAATCCAGGATGCTTTGCACTGCCAGAGGCTGGATGGATCCTGGAGGTGCTGGTCTGCATTGTGGGGAGCGCAGCCCAGCGAAGTGATCATGAAGCCACCCGACCCAGCCAGACCACGGCCGCCCCCTTGACCCTCCGCTGGCACTACCTGCCCCAGGTGTCGTGTCCGTCACAGGTGAGAGGTCGCAGCTCGTCGTAGGGAAAAGCATTTTCCAGGTAACTGTCGTAGGCGTGGTAGAAACATGGCCTTGACTCGCTCCCTGGTGGTAGGGACCAGAAATAAGGTAGTGGGGAGGAACATAAAAGGCGAGGAAAGGGACAAGAAATAGGGTAGGAAGTGGAAATCACCAGCTGATTTCTACCAAAGGCCCAGGAAGAGGACCCAAGCAAGTCAGGGTAGGGGTCCTGGGATGGAAGGAACGGGAAGGGACCCAGTGCGCGCTTCCCATTCCCCTACTATGGAAGGCGGGATCCTGGCCCCCTTCACCTGTAGTGAGCGGAGTCGGGCGCAGTGCCGTCGGGGCCTGGCGCACCATGGTGCAGGGGCAGCAGCGCGCACAGTAGGCCGAGCGGGATGAGCAGCCGGAAAGGCATAGAGCTCGTGTCCCGTCAGTGCCGCCACAGCAGCTGCAGCCACCGCCACCGGCTCATCCTGGGAGCTGCTTCTGGCGCTTCCGGGAATCCGCGCCACTACGCCTGCGCGCTGGTAGATCAGCCACTCACTTCCGAACTACAAGTCCCAGAATGCAATGGTGGAGGAACCCAGGCAAAGAGCATCTAGGGATATATAGTCTCAGAAGCAGAAGCAACGTGTCTACAAGACAGTGGCTGCTGTTGCTACTGTTACCAGTTAATGTTTTAATAATACCAGTTAGCGTTTATTGAGCCCTTATTTTGTACTAAACCTGTATGAAGCCATTTAAGGGCATGATCTTGGGTGTGGTTTTTTTTTTTTTTTCAACCACCTTATTAAGCATGAGGGCTGGGACCAGCAAGAATTCAGCATTTGTTCAGTGGACGTATGTAAAGATTGATGAAAAATGTTCAGCTTTGATCATTTTTAGAGATATTTGGTTTCCCCAACCAGTTACCTGATAATGTAAGTAACAACTTGCAATTATTTGTCCAAAGCTGGCACTCTTGAGGCTTCCTGAAATCCTTTCAGTTCTAGGAATTCATGACATTTATTTTATTTTATTTTATTTTATTAGTTGTTGATTGACCTTTATTTATTTATACGTGGCGCTGAGATTCGAACTCACTGCCCCACACATGCTAGGCAAGCGTTCCACCACTGAACCACAACCCCAGCCCCATGATATTCTTTTTCCACTTTGGGATATAGTCACATCATCGTGGTCTCTTCAGTCTCCTTCCCAGCCCAGAAATTAGCCCCTCCAAATACCTTGGACTAGTTCAGTGACTGCAGCCCTATAATGTTCCAGGTGACAATGAAGACCTTGGGCACTACAGCTTTCAAAAGTTTTGAGACCCATTTTTCACATTTCCCTTCTTGCAATTTCCTAGAGTTTGGTCAGCACTTAGGTCATGTCAGTACCCTTGAATTTGGTTAGTGCAATGTGCTTTAGAGCCAACCCTGGATTTGAAATCAGATCTGGGCTTCAATTACAACTCTTATCATTCATATACAACCTGTGCATGTGACTTGGGGCAAACCCCTTGCCTTCCCTGGACCCAGCATTTTCATTTATAAAAGGAGAGGTTTGACCAAATGGATCTCTGAGATTCTTTCAACTTAAGCTTTCTATTTTTGGAGGGTATGGGGAATTGGGGATTGAACTCAGAGGCACTCAACCACTGAGCCACATCCCAGACCTAGAATTGGCCATCCTCTTCTCCTTGCTGAAAGTCAGATGGATGCGGCAGCTCAGTTTCTTGAGAGGAGTGAGGGCTGGCTGTGTCTTCCTTGGTCTAGCATATTCTAAAACATCTCTCAGAGGGCTGGGGCTGGGGCTCAGCAGTAGTGCACTTGCCTGGCATGTGTGAGACACTGAGTTTGATTCTCAGCACCATGTACAAATAAATAAAATAAAGGTCTATCAACAACTAAAAAAAAATTTTTTTTTAAATCTCTCTGATATTTTTTTTTTAGATATCCTGAAATGTCATCAACTGATATCAGAATTGAATCCTGACCTAACCCTGAGATATTGAGAGAATATTGTGAAGTGTAGAAGGTAAAATTATGGGCTTTAGATTTGGGTGGACATACTAGGTGTGTGATCTCTTCAGTTCTTCTTGGAGCCTTATTTTTTCTTCATTGTAAATTAGGCATAATATCAATACACACTTAAAAAGGATTGTGAGGATTCTGCGAGCTGTTACATATAAAGTACTGGTAGGGGAGCCACTCAGTGAATATTAGGATGTTTCTGGAAACTTCTTGGAGGTGTCAGATGGAAGAGAAAGGAGACCACAGTAAGCTGAGACCTGGATAACAACACAGGAGCACTGTATGAGTTTTCTGTGATGCTATAACAAATTACCACCAACTTGATGACTTAAAGCCACATAAATTTTATTCTCTCAGTTCTGGAGTCCAGAGGTCTGAAATCAGTTTCACTAGCCAAAATTAAGCTTTTGGCAAGGCCATGTTCCCTCCACAGTTTCAAGGGAAAGAATCCATTCCTTGCCTCTTCAGACCCTTCTAAACTGCTGGTCTCCTTCAGTTTGTGGCTGTGTCACTTCAGTCTCTGTGTCTGTCTTCATATCATCTCCTTCTTTTTGAATTTGTGTCACATTTCCCTCAGATTCTCTCATATGAGGACACATATTTTTAAATGTTTATTTATTTGCTTTAGTTGTACACAATCCGTTTTTACATGGTGCTGAGGATCGAACCTGGGCTGTTCACATGCTAGGCGAGTGCTCTACCACTGAGCCACAACCCCAGCCCCGTCATATGAGGACACATTTAATCGCATTGGGACCCACCTGGATAACATAAGATAATCTCTCATCTCAAGATTTTTTTTTTTTTTTTTTTTTGGTACCAGGGATTGAACTCAGGGACACTTGACCACTGGGTCACATCCCCAGCCCTTTTTAATATTTTATTAGAGACAGGGTGTCACTGAGTTGCTAAGTGCTTCACCATTGCTGAGGCTGGCTTTGAACTCGTGATCCTCCTGCCTCAGTCTCCCAAGTGCTGGGATTATAGGCGTGTGCCACTGCGCCCAGCTCTTCTCAAGATTCTTAACTCAATGACACCTTCAAAGACTCTCTTCCCAAATAGAGTAATGTTTACAGGTTCCAGAGACTAGGACTTAGACTTTAAAGGGCTATTTTTCAGCTTAGCACAATCACTAAGTATTTTTCAGGTCTGGGCCTTTCTATGTTATGAAGCTTTCTCTGGCCCAATTGTCTTGTAGTTTATCTTTTTGTCTCCATTTTGAATTCTACTATGGATAAAATGTTTGCAGGGATGGTGGGGCCAGGTTGCCTGGATTTGGTAATGACACATTTGTCTTTAGGTGCAATATTGAAATATTCATAATATTTCTTTACTTTCTTTTTCTAGCTTAATGAAAATATGCATTTTTACACTATTACAGAACAAATAAAACTGTGACTTATATTTTCATGATTAATGTGACCAATTTCATAGTTCTCTAATGAGGAAAAAATTATTTTTACTTCTGGAAAGCATTAGGACTCTTCCTTCCCTGCTTCACCTTTTACTCTGTGTTTATATTAGATTCTAGAAGGTTTCAGTCTACCAGTGAAGTATCAAACTTAAATATTTACTTGTGAAGAAATGCAGGGTAAGTTTCCTAACCTCTCTGAGTCTCAATTTCCTGATTTGAAATGCAAAAATTGATAAGACAAAAAATATTGGGGGGGGGTTTAAATGAGATAATGGAGGTGAAAATTCTCAGTACATATTAAGTTCTTGGTAAATATTTGTTCTCATATTTGCCTCCCCTACTCCTCTTTTTTAAGGGGGGAGGGTATTTATTAGTTTCATTTATTAAGCATCTGCTCCTAGTGATCCAAGGTATTACAGACAATAATTTCTACCCTCAAGAGTTTGAAGCTCAGTACTGGACATACACCCAAGTTTCCAGCATAGTCAAATCATACCCCTTTCCCTTGCAATGCTTGCAATTTGGTTAGAAAGGAAAAGACATCTGTTGAAGAATATTTGAAATGACAGAGTAGTCAAATCTTCCCATGGGTGAATGGTTTGGGTCACATCAGTAGCCTGGGTCAACGTCCTTGGACTCTGTTGAGTGGAGCAAGCCTTGGACTGGTAGTCAGTAGTTCTTGGTTCTGTTACTGGTTTAAGCATTGATCTTGGGCGAGTCATTTTCTCTTTTGCTTTTCATATCTGGGAAATGAAAAAGTGAGACTACCTCTCAGCAGATGAAAAATATTAACGGATCCAGAGTTATTGCAAAAAAAAATCAGAAAACAGATTTCAACATGCATCAAATGCAGAAATCTTCCCCCACCCCAAAATACCCATGAAACAGAATAAAACATAGGACAACATTCCTTGGAATTTGACAATTAGTCAACTGAACAAGAAGGAAGATGAGGAAATTATCAAATGTATCAGTAATGCAAATATTTTTTTTAATATTTGTTTATTTGCTTTTAGTTGTACACAATGCGTTTTATTTTTATGTGATGCTGAGGATCAAACCCAGGCTGTGCATGTGCTAGGCGAGCACTCTGCCGCTGAGCCACAACCCCAGCCCAGTAATGCAAATATTTATATAGAAATTAATTTGCTGCAGGCACAGTTCTTTGTACTTTACATGCAAAAACACCAGTAATCCTCACTACAACCTTCTGAGATAGTATTATTATCACCATTTTATGGCTTTAAAAAAATCAAGGCATGGACTTTAAAAGTTGAGCGGAGAGGTTTATTAACTTAAGCATTGGCTCTCATACCCAATAAATAGTGAAGCCAAGATTTGGACTCAAACGTCTATTCTCTACTGCATTAATGAAAACAACGACCAATGTATTTAATCAAAGGTCAATATGGAATAAAAAGTGGTAACCTGGGGCTGGGGTTGTGGCTCAGCGGTAGAGCACTTGCCTAGCACATGTACAGTCCGGGGTTCAATCCTCAGTACCACCTAAAAATAAAGGCATTGTGTAAAACTAAAACAAATAAATAAATTTTTTTAAAAAGTGGCAACCTGTTCAACTTCTACCATGTCCTCTAGCTTTAGCTTGATATGAGCCCATGATTCAACATTCCCTTCCTTTTTGCTGGAAAAATGGAGGGGAAAATGCTCAATTTTCTGTGGTTGGAAATGAACTTTTGGTCCAATATCTTTGACTTTTAGCAGGGAAGTATCTGGGAATCCCTTTTCCAGCGTTAAGAGGTCAGTTGGGTCTAGCGGTTTCCCTCAGCTCCCAGAGCACAGTGTGCATACTACATATTTTTGGACTGCCAAGAAATAACTAGTTTATTCCTGGGAAAGTCTCCATCTGTTGCCCTGTAGGAATGCTTTAATTTCCCCTGTGCCCAGTATGTCCAAACATTTAGATCGATGACTCCCTGGTCTGAGCCCCAGACCATGTTTTTATAATGCTTTTCTTCCATGGGAACTCAAACCTGTCACTAAATTGGCTACTGGACTGAATACTTTAAAACAGTTAAGACAATGCATTCTGCTATGCTAATTTTAAACAATTTTTTTTGTACCTGGGATTGAACTCAGGGGCACTCAACGACTGAGCCACATCCCAAGCCCTATTTTGTATTTTATTTAGAGACAGGGTCTTGCTGAGTTGCTTAGTGCCTCACTTTTGCTGAGGCTGGCTTTGAACTTGCGCTCCTCCTGCCTCAGCCTCTGGAGCCACTGGGATTATAGGCATGCACCACCGCACCCAGCTTAAACAATGTGTTTTAAATTTAAAAATAGAAAAAATGTATGGAAGGTTATCTGACAAAATTGTGGATTTTTTCATGATGTCTACTGCCTTTTTGGAAATATCCTTTGCTTTTGAAGGGATTGAACCCAGGGTGCTTAACCACTGAGTTACATACCCAGTCCTTTTTATTTTTTGAGACAGGTTCTCCCTGAGTTGCTTAGGACCTCACTAAGTTGCTGAGGCTGGCTTTGAACTTTCGATCCACCTGCCTCATCCTCATGAGCCCCTGGGATTACAGGCATATGCCACCATGCCCAGCAACTAAGTTTTTTAATATGCAAAAAACATGTCATAAATTTTTATGACAGAGGGAATATCTAGCCCAGACTTGTGGGCTTGAGTTCAGGGAAGGCGTCCTAGAGTAGGTGACCCTGAATATTCTCCAAGGATTAATTGGGCCAAACAAGGAGGCAAGAATCACTACAAGGTTCTCTGCATTCCTTAGTGTGGGATGAAAGCTCCCTCACCTGACACCTACTTGCCGCTTCACAACATTTCTTCCTCCCTCCCACCTATTCTGTTCCATACTACCAATTTCTCAAGCATGCTAGTCTTTCTCTCCTCCTATTCTTTCGCCCTTTCTTCTTCGCCTACCTGAAATAACTTTTCCCCATACCTCACTCCCAGCCCCAACTTGTTCCCATAGGGTCCAGAGGAGGCATCACCTCCTCTAAGAAGCCTCCTCTCACCTCAGGCTAAGTTAGAGGACTCTACTCTCCCTGGATGCCTCCCATACTCCTCATCCCTCCCCATCTACCCCCAGATCCCCATCTTAATACTTACTGCATTATATCATCATTGTCTGCTAAGTATCTTTCTCCCCTACTCAGTTGTCTGTTTCCTGGGAGAGATCTTGTCTGCTTCTGATCTTGACACAAAGTAAATGCTCAACAAATGCCCACTGAATAAAAGAATGAAGCAGCATATGAAAAGCTTTAGGGAAAATAAAAGAGGTGAGCAGAGGCTCTCAGAGCCCTCAAAAATAACCTATGATCATTGGCAGAAGCACAAAGTGTAGTGGCCATTGCTATGGACTAAACTAACAAGAGCTCAGAGAGGCTGGTGCACATTCCCTAAGTCTTTCAGAAGGAGGTGGTATCCAAGCCAGGCTTTGAAGGACAGGCAAGGACTTTGAAGAACAGTAGAACATTATGGAACAGCAAAGAATAAGATATATGTAAAATGGGTAATACCTCATGAAGAAGTTGTTTCATCTTAGCAATGCAGGGTTAGTTTACTACTAGAAACTTAATACATTTGCTACTTTAATATGTTAAAGATGGAAAAATCCTATGATCTTCTCATTAGATAATGAAAGGGATTTGAAAAACTCAAACATTTATGACAAAAACTCATCAAACTAAGAATAAGAGGAATCTTTCTTTTTTATTTTTCTATTGATTGTAATTATATTGTAATTATAATTGTAATTATTGTAATATTGATTATAATTATATTGATTGTAATTGATTGTAATTATCTATTTTTCTATTGTATTGTAATTATACATAACAGTGAGATTTTCTGTTATATAGTCATATATAATGGCAAAACATTGAAAGCATTCCTTTGTAAATCAGAAAAATGATGTGAATACTCTCTTAATATTCTTTATCACAATCAAACAAAATATCTCTATATTTCTATTCAACATTATATTAGAAGATGTAGCAAGAAGAATAAACAAGAAAAAGAAACATTGTAAAAGTTAGGAAGAAATATATTTATTATCTACTAGTACTAAGACTATGAGAATAGAAAATCCAGAAGAATTTACACTAAAACTTTTTTGGGGCACCAGGGGTTGAACCTACGGGCACTCAACCACTGAGCCAGATCCCCAGCCCTTTTTAAAATATTTTATTTAGAGACAGGTTCTTCCTGAGTTGCTTAGGGCCTCGCTAAATTCCTGAGGCTGGCTTTGAACTCATCATCCTGCCCCCCCTCAGTCTCCAAGCCGGGATTACAGGTGTGTGCCACCACGCCCAGCAACAATAAAACTTTGTTTAGACTATAAATTCATTAAGGTTACTAGATAAAAGATTAATGTAAGAAAACTATCAGTGTCTCTCTCTACTAGTAATAAGCAGTCGAACATGATTTGTTTAAAATACCATTTTCAATAACATCAATAACTCTGAAGACTGAGCCAGTGTAACATGGAGTTAGGCAGTCAGGTGGGTTATTTGCCTCGCGAAACCAAAAAAGGAGTGCCACGGACAAGCGGAGGTTAGAGAGAGTAAGATTTATTTAAAGCAGACAAAGATTCCCAGAGTACCGGAGGGGTTCCAAGGATGGGTGCAGCTGGCTGGCTAATCTTTGCGTAGAGGTTTAAAAGGCTTATCTATGGCTCAGCATGTATGATGGGGGTGTGTCTATGTTGGAATGGACCAATCAAGATTTTTTCTTTTTTAAAAACTTTTTAGTTGTAGATGGACACAATGCCTTTATTTTATTTATTTTATGTGGTGCTGAGGGTCCAAACCAGTGCCTCACACATGCTAGACAAGCACTCTACCACTGAGCTACAGCCCCAGCCACCCAATCAATCTTTTTTTTTTTTTTTTTTTTTTTTTTGTACTGGGGATTGAACTCAGGGACATTCGACCACTGGGCCACATCCCCAGTCCGTTTTTGTATTTTATTAGAGACAAGGTCTCACTGAGTTGCTAAGTGCCTTGCCATTGCTGAGGCTAGCTTTGAACTCGTGATCCTCCTGCATCAGCCTCCCAAGTGCTGGGATTACAGGCACGCCCTACCACCTGCCAATCAAGCTTTTTAATCTTTGGATTTAATAAACCAATCAGAAGTGCATAATTTCAATCCTTTATTTATGTATTTAAGAGAAGGAGCCCAGGTGTGGTGTTGCATGATTGTAATCCCAGTGCCTCTGGAGGCTGAGGCAGGAGGATTGAAAGTTTGAAGCCAGCTCCAGAAATTTAGTGAGACCCTAAGCAACTCAGTGAGACCCTGTCTCAAAATTAAAAATAAAAAGGGGGACTGGGATTGTGGCTCAGCGGTAGAGTGCTTGCCTAGCAGGTGCGCGCCCCGGGGTTCTATCCTCAGCACCACGTACAAATAAAACACATTGTGTACAACTAAAGCAAATAAATAAATATTAAAAAGGGGGGGGCTGGCGATGTGGCTCAGTGGTTAAGCACCCCTGGGTTCAATTCCTGGTACAAAAAAAAAAAAATGAAGGGTCTCACCTTGTGGTTCGACACATCTATTAGAGGAAGCATTTCTGGTAGTGGTCTGCTTTGTGGTGGGCCCTTGCTAGGGGTAAAGGTAAGGCCAATTGAGGTGGGGCTGCTGTGGTTGAAGCTATGAGGAACAGAAACAGGTATTCTAACTAAGACCAAGTTGCTGTGGTTGAAGCTGTCAGGGAGTAGCAAGTTACAGGATGTTCTTCAGACCTGATGGAGACAGACATGATGACCCCTCCCCTTCTTTCCTTCTCCAAGGCCTTTATCCTGTCTGCCTGTGGGAGATCTATCTTTCTGCCTCATCCGGAGGATCACTTGAACCTAGGAGTTTGAGGTCAGCCTGAGAACATAGCAAAATCCAGTCTCAAAACAAATAAATGAAAATAAATATGAAGCAAAAAGTCTTACAAAGCATGAGCAAGTTATTTAGAGAGAAAATTATAAAACTCCAAGACATCATAGAAGAGGTCTTTTCTTTTGTTTAAAAGAAGAAATATACCCTATCATGCATTGGATGATTGAATATTGTGAAGATGTCAGTTCTCCCTAAAGTCATTTACATGCTAACCATAACAACAACCCAAATCCCATCAACCTGATAAAGTGACCCTAAAATTGATGTTTAAACTACAAAAGTAGCCAAGACACTCTTGAAGTACAAAGTGAGAAGACTTGATGATATAAGATATGAAAACTGGCTGCACTCTGTGGTACACACCTGTAATCCCAGCAACTTGGGAGGCTGAGACAAGAGAAATGAAAGTTCAAGGCCAGACTCTGTGTAACTTAGTAAGACCCTATGTGACTTAGTGAGACCATATCGCAAAATAAAGAATAAGGTGTGGGGATGGAGTTCAGTGGTAAAGCACCCCTGGGTTCAATTCCCTTTTCCCATCTACCCCTGCCAAAAAAAAAAAATAGATATAAAGACTTATTATAAAACTGTACTAATTGAAGAATTGGGCAGTGGTCCAGAGAGAGAGAAATAGGCTACTGAAACAGAATAGACACATTTACTAAAAGTCACAGATGTTACTGCAGATCAGTAAGGAAAGGTGGACTTTAATAAACAATGCTAGGATGATGGATTTTCATGAAAAGACACGAATCTTGACCTCTCCTTCACAACCTAAAAGTGAAAGACAAAACTAGAATGCTTTTGAAGATAAATAGAAGAATACCTTTATGCTTTCATGGTAAGAAAGGATTTCTTCAATAGGGGAAAAAAGCACAACTGTAAAAAAATAGATCGATAAATTTAACCACTTAAAAATTAGAAGCTTTGGGTTGGGGTTGTGGCTCAGCAGCAGAGCACTCGCCTTGCACGTGTGCGGCCCGGGTTCGATCCTCAGCACCACGTAAACATAAATGCATTGCATTGTGTACAACTAAAGTAAATAAATAAATATTTAAAAAATTAGAAGCTTCTGGTTGAAGATGTGATTTTTCTTTAAGTGAAAAGATAATGTTTGTGTTCTGAGTTCAAGAAACCAAGAGGAGAAAATTTGGCTGAAACCGGAAGACACAGAAAGATAAGGCTTGAGGGAGGAAGGAGTCATGCCAAGAATACCATGCTTCCATCATTTGCCAGGGAAGGGGAGAACTGGAATCATTCTGACTTTATAGGGCTTCTTTCCATGTTCCCTAAGTTGAGGTGTGTTGGAGAGCTACCTACAGGGGAAAGTTATTTTAAGACTTACATCTATTCCTTTGCCTTCCTTTCAGGAAATCATTCTTCATATTTATTCTCTATTCCTCCTGGGATAGGATCAGTTCTCCTTGCTGTCTCGGAAGCCAAGCTCCAATCTTTTTTTTTTAATATTTATTTATTTGCTTTAGTTGTACACAATGCATATATTTGTATGTGGTGTTGAGGATTGAACCTGGGCTGCGCATGTGCTCGGCGAGCGCTCTACCACTGAGCCACTACCCCAGCCCCCAAGCTCCAATCTTAAATCCCCCACCTGCTCAATACTTACCTGTGTGCTAGGCACAGATGATTCACCTTATTGATCCCCATAGGATGCTCAAATAATGAAGAATGCATGTTTTGGAGTTCTAAGTCACCCGAGTTGAATCCCAGCTCTGCTTTTTACCAATTGGGTCTTTGAGCAGATCAGTTTGCTTCTGTGTCTCTGTGTCCTTGTCTGTAAAATGGAAATAATGGCAGTTTCTCCAGAGTTTTCATAGGGCATTAGTGATAATCACACACATGCACTCTCCTTACTTAATACGATCCAGCATCCTGTGAGCTTTCAGTAAATCTTACTGTTAGTATTACACATCCTAAGGGGGAGAGGTCTCTTCATGGACCACACTGCTTTGTTACCTGAGTTGGGCCCAGATGTCTGTCTTCAGGAGCCAAGAGGGAAGGGAGGGGTGGGTCCTCTGAAACCCAGCTGGGGCACACTGCCAATCCCTGGCTCAGCGTGCCTCCTATAGCCCTGGCAAGACTCTCTGCCCGTGGGGCTGCACCACCACTGGCCCCAGTTCAGCTTCCTGTTCCCCTTATCTTTCCCTTGCATGTGCTCTACAAAGTGGGAAACACTACCTCTCACTTCCTTCACTTCCCTTTGCTCATTAAGACCCTTATTTTTTATGCCTTAGTCAAATCCAACTGCTGGCCTGGTGCCCATTCTATTCTGTGATTTTCTGCCCTTCAGCCACACAGGCCAGATGCAGTGTGGACCCTGGCTCCAATATCAGCATTTCTCTTCTCTCCCCAATCCCCAACCCTGGGTTTAGAATGGGAAACCTCTCAAGCTGCCCCAGCTCATCAGCTTCCTACCCCCAATACTCTTCACTCTCCCTGTACTCTATACTCACATCCTCATTGAGTTCAAATTTCTGCTCTACAGTTCTCAAGCTATGTGACATTGGCAAGTCTTTTCTGGGCTTTAATTTTCCTATCTGTAACATGAACACAATGAGGTTGGCTTGCCCTAGAAGAAGTAATTACAGGCCTAGCACATTAGTATAAAGTTGGATTTTTTTTTAAAAAATTTATTTATTTGCTTTCATTGTACACAATGTGTTTATTTTTATGCGGTGCTGAGGATCGAACCCAGGCCACACACTTGCTAGGGGAGCGCTCTACCACTGAGCCACAATCCCAGCCCTATAAAGTTGTATGTTTTATAATGTATATAAATGCATTAAACACTTAAATAAGTTGGAGGTACATGTTCAAAAATGTATTGATGGAGAATGATTAAAAATTTGATATACTGTGTGTGGGTTAAATTCACAAACTTGGGCATCCTACAAACAATGGTTCAAATGATACTTTTTGCTATGTGGCCTTAGGTAAGTCACTTAGCTTCTCTGAGCCTCAGTTTCATATTAGAAAAATGATGAAACCTACCTTATAGGACTGAAATATGGATAAAGTGAGTTTTTTGTTATTTTTGTTTTTCATGGTACTGGGAATGGAACCCAGGTGTTGCTTCCTGACTTGGAGCAACAATGTCGCGGGAGAAAAACTCGGAGGCAGAATGAAGATGAAAGAAGGTTTTTTATTCTTTGGCTTTAGCAATCTCTCAAAACTCTAACACTGGCTCTTTCAGCAACCTCTCTGACTCTTTACTTCTTCTGACTACTGACTCTTTACTTCTTTACTTCTTTACTTTACTTTACTTTCTTTTACTTTTACTTTCTTAGAGAGAGCTTAGAGAGAGAGAAAGAGAGAGAGAGAGAGAGCTTCTTTCTTCTTTCTTCTTCACTTTCTTTTACTTTTTACTTTCTTAGAGAGAGCTTAGAGAGAGAGAAAGAGATAGAGAGAGAGCTTCTTCTTTCTTCTTTCTTCTTCGGCAGCCTCGGCCTGACTCTGACCAGCAACAACTACTTCTCTCCTTATACTCTGACTCTTATTTCTTCTTCTGACTACGTTCTGGCCGCTCTGACTCTCTAACCCGAACTCTTCTTCTGACCGACTGAGCGACTGAACGACTGACTGAATGAATACCGCTTCTGACCGCTTTCACAGGGTTATATACCTTTAGCTTTGCGGGTGCGTCACGTGCATTTGATTATTATCAGGTGGAACTTATGGCTTCCAGCTAGCCACAATAGTCATCTCCCTGATTGGGGCTGCTTCACCCAGGGGTGCTTCTCTCTCCCCCCCCCTCTCTCTCTTTTTACGAAATATTCATTTTAATTAAAACAAAAAGCACAAAAGAAAAATGCCATATAGTGACTGACATAATGATCTGGCCATAATCACTTTTTAATTTTTTTTGGGGGGGGGGTACTGGGCATTGAACTCCAGGGCACTCGACCACTGAGCCATATCTGCAGACCTATTTTGTATTTTATTTAGAGACAGGGTCTCACTGAGTTGCTTAGCACCTTGCTCTTGCTGAGACTGGCTTTGAACTCGTAATCCTCCTGCCTCAGCCTCCCGAGCCACTGGAATTACAGGCGTGCGCTACCGCATCTGGAAAAATATATTGTGTTCTAAAACCATAGCATTGCCAATAAAGGAATTGAATTTCAAAATAAAAATAGTTTATATTCTCTCTTCGTAATATATATGTGTATATACTACTATATTAAATATGACAAGTAATAAATTCTCCAGCACTTTTTTAATTTTTAATTTTGAGACAAGGTCTCTAAATTGCCCAGGCTGGCCTTGAACTTGTAATCCTCCTGCCTCAGCCTCCCAAGCAGCTGGGATTATAGGCATGCACCACAGAGCCCAGCTATAGTGAGATTATTTATGTAAAGAGCTGAACACTGTTCCTGGCCCACAATGTATGTTATCCATTAAAAAATAGTGTTTAATTTTCAGGGCTCTGGTGTGTGAGAAAGATGCCTAGAAGATAGCTATTGCTGCTGCCACCTCTGCCCATGACAGATCGCACCTCAGTGGGAAAGGCCTCTGTGGGGGGTGACGTGGGTCTACTTTAACCTGAGTGGTCCAAGACTTACCTGCTTAGATCAAAGATTCACAGCACTCCATTTCAAATTAGAAAATCACATACTTTATTACCCTGCATCCCCAAACACTCTTCAAGTCTTCAAGGGAGAAAAAAGGCAAAGCAGAAAGATGCACAAGCTCATTAGAATCACAGAAACTCAAGTGAAAACCAAAATGAAGTGCCATTTTACACCCAACCATCTGACTGTGCCAAGGGTTGGCAAGGATGTTAAGTGAGGGAACTCTCATACACAGCTCAGAATGCAAATTGGCACAATTTTATAAAACCATTTGGCAATATGTAGTAAACTGAAGATGCATGCACCCTGACTCAGCAGTCCACTCCCAGGCTTGCACCTGCAAAAACCCTCCCACGTACACACAAGGAATTGTGTAAAGAATGTTCATATCAGCACTGTTTGTAAAAAGCATAAAATTTAAATGTCTAACAACAGGAAAATGGATAAATAAATTGTTGGATATTCCTAAAATGAAATATTTATTTTCTAGTTGAAGTTAGACATAATACTTTATTTTATTTATTTATTCTTATGTGGTGCTGAGGATTGAACCCAGGGAGGGCCTCATGCTAGGTGAGTGCTTTACCATTGAGCCACAACCCCAGACCAAAAATGGAATATTTTTAAGTAGTGAAAATGAACAGACTGTGTAGTAACATGGATGGATCTTATTAATATGACAAGTGAAAAAGAGCAAGTTGCATAGGAATATATACACTTTAATACCACTGAAATAAAGTGCAAAGTACCACTATATATTATGTGGGAATATGTGCACATGTAGCTTATGCTTAAAGAAATACTAGGAAATACTAAATTTTCATTTGAAGTGATTAATTCAGGGGCTGGGTTATGGGAAGAGAGATGTGATTGGGGAGGAGTCCGGAGGGGGCTTCAATTTCTTTCTTTCTTTTTTTTTTTTAATTTTGTAGTTGTAGATGGACAGAATGCTTTTATTTTATTTATTTTTATGTGGTGCTAGGCAAGTGCTCTACCACTAATCTACAGCCCCATCCCCAACTTATTTCTTATTCTTTATTTCTGGGTGGTAGGGGATAGATGTACTTGTAGTATAATTCTTCAAGCATGAACTAATTCCTCAAATATGCAATATTTCATAATAATTTTTATAAAAGATGTAACAGTGCAATTGGTCATGATTTAAGTCACTCCACTTTTCCTGAGTCCCAGTTCTGGGAAACAAGAGTCCCGTTCTTCTTTCAACTAGATCACTTTGGTGGGCTGCAGAAAGAAAAAGGACTTGGATGCTATTTCCTAGTTACTTTGCAAATCTGAGAAGTGAGCATGGAAGCTCTTAAAAATCTTCAGTTCAGAGCATGGGAACCTGATACATAGCCAGGGTTTTCCCCAGATCTCACTATGACGTCAACTCTATCCAGGGCAAAGTAAATAAAATTAAAAGTTAAAATCCCCCCCATAAGCATTTGACCCAATCTTCCTCAGAAGAAATCTGTATTACCAGTATGCTTCCAGACATTTCTCTATGTATATTCAAATAAACAAATAGATACATAAAGCTTTTTTAATGTGAGGAAATGTGAAATAGTATGAGTAATATAAATGTATTCCTTGAATGGAAGTAAATATCAGATGGAATTATACTATCCATATTTTTCCACACTTCTTTTTTTTATTATCAATGTCTCATGGATCCTTCCACAGCAATACATTTGCTCGTAATGACCTGCCAACGTCTTCCACAGCAGCAGAGCATTCAACTATAGTGATGTACCATAAGTTATTGTTTAAACATTTATTTATGTATGTATGTATGTATGTATTGCAGTACTGGGGATTGAACCCAGAGGCACTCTACCACTGAGCTACATTCTGGGTCCTTTTATTTTGTATTTTTAGATAGAGTCTCAACAAATTGCTTAGGGTCTCACTAAATTGTTGAGGCTGGCCTCAAACTTGCAATCCTCCTGCCTCAGCCTCCTGAGTTGCTGGAATTACAGGCCTTCACCACCATGCCCTGCTAAATTTTTATTTTTAATTAATTAATAAATATACTCTAATATTCTAGATATAAATGTAAACATTTCAAACAATATAGAGAGATAAAAACCTTCACAAAAGAGAGTGATAAAGGCTTTCACAAGATCTGTCACTCCCCTCCACATATGCGCGCGCAGGTGTGCGCGCACACACACACACACACACATATACTTTTTTTTTTTTTTTTTTTTGGTACCGGGGATTGAACTCAGGGGCACTGGACCACTGGGCCACATCCCCAGCCCTTTTTTGTATTTTATTAGAGACAGGGTCTCACTGAGTTGCTAAGTGCCTCACCATTGCTGAGGCTGGCTTTGAACTTGCGATCCTCCTGCCTCAGCCTCCCAAGTGCTGGGATTACAGGCGTGCGCCACCGCGCCCGGCGTTATATATACTTTCTTTTTTTAAGTTTTTTTTTTTTTTTAATATTTATTGATTTGCTTTTAGTTGTACACAATGCGTTTATTTTTACGTGGTGCTGAGGATCAAACCCTGGCCGCACACGTGCTAGGCAAGCGCTCTACCACTGAGCCACATCCCCAGCCCTATATATACTTTTAATCCCAGTCCCCTCCCTGGAGATAAACCGTTGCTGTATCAGATATACATCCTTCCAGATTAATCGACTCTCATAAACAGGCTGCTTGGTGGTTGTATGTGTGGTTGGCGTATAAATGGTTCTAAATTGTACCTAATGTTCTGCACTTACTCATAGATCTCATACACATCTTAACTATCTCGTTCAGTCATTCATTTAGCTGATATTTATTATATGATGTTTGCAATTCTAGAAACAGTATGGAACAAGACAGCCTCTATCCTCATGGAGCTTGCATTCTGGTGGACAGTCAGACGATAAACATGTAAATAAGTAATATAATTTCAGGTAGTGCTAAGTAATATGATGAAAATAAAGTGCGGATTGGTTAAAGGGTTTTTCAATCTAGGGCATACTCTCCACAGTATGAATAATTGTATTTTGGGGAATTATTTTCAAACTTCTCTACTTGCTTCCTAGAGTAAGGACTACATTTCACACTGCTATCCAAAACCCATAATAGAAACATACATGCACAAAACCAAAACACTCATACAAGTGCAACAGTGTTTCATGATATAATGCTTACTCAGAGTGATGCATTGAATTTTTAAAAAATATTTATTTATTTGTCTTAGTTATACACAATGCCTTATTTTTACGTGGTGCTGAGGATCAAACCCGGGCTGCACACGTGCTAGGCGAGCGCTCTACCACTGAGCCACAACCCCAGCCCCTGCATTGAAATTTTTTATTCTGTTCTATTTCATTTTTTAAAGACATGTTAATCATGACCTGCTAAATTGTTTTCGTTGTCCACTACCAGATTATGACCTTGGCTTGAAAAATATTGCTTTATGTAACCAACCCTCTACTGAAATTTATGTAGATTGTTCATAATGCTTTCCTATTACAAACAATGAGCTCTTTTATGCACATTTTTTGACTATTTCTTAGAGCAAGATCCCTGATTGTGTAATTGCTACATACTTAAAATTCTGATGAAGTGTAGGTGATTACCCTAGAAAACTAAATTCTAGTCCTGGATCTGTCACCACCATGATGTATAAACTTTGGACAAATCCTTATTCTCTCTGGGCCTCAGTCTCTCCATCCGTAACCTGCTGATCTCTACACCCTGGAGTCCGCTGTAAGTTGAAAGCAGATGCCCCACCCACCCCCTGACTCAGAGCTGGCGGAACTTCTCAGCAAGCCCTTCTCCCCCTTTTCCGCTCCCTGGGAAGCAGCCCTGGGCTAAGGGAAAAGGCAGGTCTGGGCAGGAGGGTGCAATGCTGGGCGGGGCCGAGGGAGGGCAAAGGGAAGCCGGCCCCCTAGTAGGAAATGAGACAGAGTAGGAATAACACTTTAAAAGCCTAACACCCTCTTCCTTCTGACATTCCCTGGCCTTTTTCCATCCTCCGCTCAGCCTCCTCCTGCTCCCAGACAGCCTCACTTCTTTCCCCAGGCTGCCGCCAGCAGAACCCCCAGCCTGACCCCGCCGGGAGCCCAGGGGGGATCAAGAACTTCAGGATGTTGACAACATTGCTGCCGCTACTACTGCTGCCTGGCTGCGTCTTTTGTAGCCAAGAAGTCTCAGAGGGTGAGTTGGGGGCATGTCTCCTGCCTGGCTTGGTTCTGGAGACTCTCATTCAATCTGGGTACCTAGGCAAGACTAGAGGAGAGCTAATCCCACAGCATCTGTGTCTGCAGCCGGCTGGATCTCTCCATAGAGCAGGCAGGGTCCTGGGCACTGGTTTGTGTCCCAAAGCCAAGCTGAGGAAGTACAGTTAAGTCTCTGGAAAGGAGGAACTGGAGAAGCCTTGGGGGAAATCAGAGGACTGGAAAAATAGGAACAGGACTGGTAAAGGGTGAAGGAACCAGCATCAGAGGGAGGGGAGAAATGACGTGAAGCCTGCAGAGGGAGAGCTGAGGGTGATGGAGATAAGGGAAAGTCTAGAGAAGATGGGAAGAGATAAGAAGAAAAATGGAGGGAATGGGATGAACTGACAGGCTGAGACAGGTGGGGCAGAAACCAAGACTAGGGAAGATGGAGGAAGACTGGGTGCAGCTGATGAGGTGGAATGGGGGGGGGGGTAGGGGTGGAAGCTGTGATCAATAGGAGAGCTCATGGGATATCAGGCTGCCCAAAGTGGTCCCATTTCAGCAGAAAAGGGGAGTTCTTGCCCTGTATTATAATCGCACAGGAGCTCCTCTCTCCTCTCCCACAATCCCTATAGCTTCAGTCACTCCCTCAAAGAAGAAGCAAATAATAACCAGTATTCAATGAACATCTGCTGTTTAATACAGGTACTGATTCCTTTAGCCCCCATGGTATCCCACAAAGTGGGTGATATTCTATGCATTTTACAGAGAAGGAAACTGGGTCACAGAGAAGTTAAGGACCATGTCTAAGGTTACTCACACAGAGACATTTACTCACACCTGCAGACACAGAGCACAACTTCTCAAATGCAAATGCAGACAAGACACACACACTAATTTCAAACCCACACTCAAACATTCTCTGGGCACCAACTCTGTGCTAGGCCCCTTTCTGGGTGCAGGAGACAGAGATAACCAGACCCATATGGTTCTAGATAGTATGTGTTTGGAGACATCCACTTAGGATCCCAGAAATGCATGCTAGCACAAAATAGTCTGGGACCCTGAAACAGACCCAAGTGTTTGGGAGGATAAAAATGATAGGGCAACTGAGCCGGGCGTGGTGGCGCAGTTAATCTTTGAGCTGAGGCAGGAGAAATCGCGAGTTGCCAGCCTCAGCAATGGCGAGAACTCAATGGAGTGGCCCAGTGGTCGAGCCCCTGAACCCTGGTACCAAAAAAAAAAAAAAAAAAAAAAAAAAAAAATGATAGGGCAACTGATTCAAGCATCAAGTCAAATTTGCCAGGCAAACAATGCAGAGCAACGCTGAGGAACATGTCAACCAAAAGCAAAACAGAAATAGTTTGGTATATCTAAGTTCTGGGAAGAGGCCAGAAAATGCAGCTAGGATCAGGTCACTGGGCTTGTACCTGTGGACAGATATCCTATGGGGAGGCAGCACAGCAGACTGGCTAGGGGGTGCTGGCTTCGAACTGCCTGCATTCAAACCTTAGTTCTGCTATACCATCTTAGCCTGTCTCCCATATACACTGGGGTTAATAACAGTAGCTACTCCATTAACTCATTGGGGGAAGGCACAAATAAGATAATAATGCGTGTAAAGCACAGTGCCCAGGTAATAATAATCACTTAGTGGATATTAACTATGATTATTTTTGATTGTGTGGGGGAGGGAAGAAGTGTCACTGGAGGACTTTTTTTTTTTTTTTTTTTTTTTTTTTTTTTTGGTGCTGTGGATTGAACCCAGGGCCTTGTGCATGCAAGGCAAGCACTCTACCAACTGAGTTATATCCCCATCCCTCACTGGAGGACTTTGAGAGGGACTAGCTCTAATCCCTGGTGGAGGTCCAATCACAAGGAATAAAAAAGGAATAAAACTAAGAAATGAGTGCAGGAGGATGAGGTAAGAAATTACTACCTGAGTCCAGATAAGAACTGATGAGGCCTGAACTAGGGCAGTGACATAGGAGACAGGTAACAGGAGATGGAATTGGGATTTTATTGTAGGTCAGGGTTTGATGACCAACCAAAAATGGGGAGAAGGAGTGGAGGAGACACAGGGGACCAGAGAAGGGTGTGTCTCTCAGCTGTAGGCCTCAGTTTCCTCATCTGTTAAGCGAAGATAATAATACCTGTCTTGTTTTCCTGGCTGGGTTATTGTGAGCATCAAATGGGAACTTTATAGGGTATTTTTTCTTTTTTTCTTTCATTGTTTTTTTCTTTTTCATTTCTTTTTTTTTTATTTTCTGTTTTTATAGGGTCAAGTAGGTGGGCACCCGGCCTTTGAGTAGGGGGTTATTATCTCCGGCTGCGAGCCGCCAGCTCCAATGCCAGTGTCCCTGACGCGCTGACTCTGCCCCCAGGCCCACAGAGCCTCCACATGCTCCAGATGTCCTACTTCCGCGACCCCTATCACGTGTGGTACCAGGGCAACGCGTCGCTGGGTGGACAGCTGACACACACGCTGGAAGGCCCGGACAACAACGTCACGATCCTCCAACTGCAGCCTTTCCAGAAGCCCGAGAGCTGGGCGCGCACGGAGAGCAACCTGAAGCTCTACCTCAGGATTTCCACAGCCTCGTGCGACTGGTGCATCACGAGCGGAAGCACAGCGTGACTTGTGAGTAGGGGGCGCGCCCAGGGCGGAGCCTGAGCGGGGCTGGCGGGCGGCCTCTATAGGAAGGGGAGGCGGGGTCTGAGGGAATGGGGTGGGGCTTTGAGGGAAGGACCATATTCTAGGGAGGGAATCTTGTTGGTGGGCGTGGGTAAGTGGGTGTGGTCTTTATCTGGACACAGCTGCTTTGAGGCCTGGGTGGCATCCTGAGCCCAGGGAGATTGCTGGATGGGAGGTGGAGGCTGGAGAGGAGCCGGTGTTGTAGCTCAGAGAGCTCCCCATCAGATCCTCTTTCAGCTGGCATGACCTCCTGGGGGTAACCCTGTTGGGAGGCACTATCCCTGACCCACCCTGGCCCTGGAAGTTTCACTGACAACTCCCCATTCCTTGCCTCACAGTCCTCTTTTTTCCTTCATAGACCCCCACCCTTCCCTTCACACAACCCCAACCTTTCTGCCTTAACCCTCCAGCCACCCATCCTCACAGACGCTGATGACTTTGCACACAGGTCCCCCAAAGCCCCCAACCCTTTACCCACAAGTGCCCCAGTTTCTTCTCTGGAAGCTTCCATTCCCATCAAAGCCCCCACTCCTTTCTCTAATAGTCCCCCTTTTCGTCATAGTTCCTAGCCCCTCCTTAAACAGCCTCCAGCAGTCTAACTCCAGACCCCTCCCATCTTCTCACAGCCCCCTAGCCTTTCTCCCTACCATGTTCTCTTCCTCATGGTGGACAGCCCCCAGCACCTGGCTCCCTCTCCACACCA
This sequence comes from Tamias sibiricus, assembly GCA_025594165.1. NCBI lineage: Eukaryota > Metazoa > Chordata > Mammalia > Rodentia > Sciuridae > Tamias > Tamias sibiricus. The sequence continues at coordinate 173,607,835 of CM046659.1, read as the reverse complement.
GCACCCTGACCCTGAATCCCTCTCTGCAGTTCCTCTCACCATCCGCTGCTTCCTGGGCTGTGAGCTGCCTCCTGAGGGCTCAAAGGCCCGAGTCTTCTTTGAAGTGGCTGTGAATGGAAGCTCCTTTGTGAGTTTTCAGCCAGAGACAGCCCTGTGGATGGCAGACCCCCAGGCACCCTCCAGAGTGGTCACCTTTACCCTGCAGCAGCTCAACGCCTATAATCGCACTCGTTATGAACTGCAGGAATTCCTACAGGATACCTGTGTACAGTACGTGCAGCAACACAAACAGATCGCCATAGATAATTTCAAAGGTACCAGGGGACTTGGGTAGGCCCTGTATTGGGGAGGGGGCAGGTTCCCATCAAATGGATGATCCTGAAGGATGAATGCCTTGAACAAGAGGCCTTGGGGTTGGTGGTAGGGGACAGAGCACACACAGCTTACATCACTGAGTGAACTGGCCCCTTTACTTTGGGATGGAAATCCCTTGAGGTTTAACTCAACCCATGGACTCCCAGGGCAGGGTGCATTCTTAAGCTAATTCTCTGCGTATTCTGCAGGGAGCCAAAAAGGCCGCTCCTACACTTCACTGGTCCTGGGTGTCCTGGTGGGCAGTTTCATCATTGCTGGCGTGGCTGTGGGCATCTTCCTATGCACAGGTGGACGGCGATGTTAATTACTCTCCAATCCCCTCTGAGAAAGAGCTAGATTGATGAGGACTGGCAAGAGAAGGTCTCAGTCATATGAAGTCAAACAGACTCTTCAACTGGGACACCCATATCCCAGAAGGTTTGGAGTGATAGCTCCTTTCTTCTCCAAGATCTGCCCACCAAGGGACATGGGGAGGCTAGGGAGATAAAGTACTTGGTTTGTTAAGAACCTAAGAACTGCTGAAGAGAAAGGGGGTGGGGGGAGAACCTAAGAACTTTCCGCATCATTGAATTGGTCTGAGAAATGAGTGCTTATCTATCTTTGTGGAAAACAGATGATGGAGTTGCGGCAGGGAATGTCTATGTCCTGTTCTCCAAAGAAAGATAGAATTGCCTGAGGTATTCAAAACATGCAACCAAATAAAACAAGTTGTCCACAACTAAAATAAATAACATTCAGTGCCTCCAGGTGTGTCCAACTTGGGAAGGGACTTTGGTATTATAGAAGTAGAAGGAAATAACCAGAAAAATGGTGGAAGTGTAAAAACCAAGTAATATGGAAGCAATGAGTTATTAATTAATCAATTAAATAATATTAATAAATTTCTTGCTTGTGTACAAGACATAATTTCTCCCCTATTTTACAAAACTTTTGGGATAATGTCCTATACACCCTTGCTCCCACTTCTTCATCTACCTCTCACTCTTCAACCTACTTTGTATTCTGGCTTCTCTATAAGCTGCAGTAAGATCACCAGTAACCAAGCTATAATTGTCAAACTCTCATCCTCCATGATATCTGCAACATTGAACTTTATGCATTAGAGACCTCTTTTTTTTTTTTTTTTACTTTAACTTAGAAGATACTATATTTCTAATTTATAAGAGCTGTTCTGGCTACTCTTTTTCAATCTCTTCGATTATGTCATTCTTACTCAATTCACTCTGGACATGTTGGCTTCCTTAGAATGCCACTTTTTGACTTCTCTTGTTCACCTTAAAACTATACCCTTCCTGAATAACCTCCAATACCATCTATCTGTGGTGTGGTTTCCATGGAAAACCAATATTATTTTATCTTTAAGAGCATGTGTTTTGTCATCAGACTTGAGGTTTTTGACCCAGGCATTTAACTTCTTCAAGTCTCAGTTTCTTCATTCATAAAAGATAAATAAAATATACATAAAGATTGTAAGAAAAACAATACCTACCTCATAGAGGCACTGTAAGTATTAGATAATGTATGTAGCATATGTATTATTGATAAATATAGCAATGGCTACAGACCTTTAAACCTCCTGTTTGCCCTGATTCTTGAAAATCATCTCTATCTTAATATTTTACAGACATTTAAGAGTCAATATATTAAAAATTAAATTTATTAACTTTCTGTGCAAACTTGTTCTCTTTCTCTCTCTTCTGCTGTTTACTGTTAGTAGGTAACAGAATCAAATCATATAAATGTAGAGACCTCAGTGTTAACCTTTATTGACTCCCTCTTCTTTATCCCCATCTACAAAACACAGAATCTGTAGAATCCATACCCTCCTTTCCACCCCAGTGCTTTTGTTCAAGATGTCATAGTTCTTCTTTCTCTGTGCTAGGCACAGAAGTGTGCCACCTGATTCAACCTTCAATGAAGACTTGCTGTTCACCCTCAGGGAGTATAGCCAGCAGAGCGCCTTTTGCTGCTTTAGTGTCTACCTCAGCTACAAAGAATAGTTCTGCAAATGGTCATGCACATCCTGGGGCTGCCCTCATCTGGCAACTGAGCAAGGCATGGGTATAAAGGTCAGCCATTTGGGCCAACTGCAGGACAACTCTGATGAGCAGTATTCTCTCCAGAGCTCCCTGCCAGGTTGGCTGGGTCTGTGTTGGACCTACAAAGCTAAAACTTTAGCTTATCCATCAGCTCAATCCTGCTTCCTTCCCTTAGTAAACATATTGTCCTTCAAACCCTCAGTTTCTGCTTCCAGAAAACTCAACATGTGCGTATGCATGCGTGCACACAGGTGCTTTATCTCTCCCTCTCTCTTGTCTCTCAAAATTGACAAATTTCCTCAATATGTTGCCTGGACCATGTTGATACCCTCATCTTAGGTTTTGTCCTTGTCTCCAGTTTCTCTGTTCTAATGCATCTTTCACATGGCAATGAAAAACCACAGATCTGATGTCATTGAAAAAAATTCCCCATGCTTATTGAGTTAATTTCAAAATCATCAAATGAGCCAGGCACAGTGGCGCACACCTGTAATCCCAGCACTTGGGAGGCTGAGGCAGGAGGATCCTGAGTTCAAAGCCAGCCTCAGCCAATGCTGAGGCACTTAGCAACTCAGTGAGACCCTGTCTCTAAAAATACAAAAAAGGGCTGGGATGTGGCCCAGTGGTCGAGTGCCCCTGAATTCAATCCCTGGTACAAAAAAAAAAAAAAAAAAAAAATCCTCAAATGACATTCAAGGCCTTGCATAATGTGGCCCCAACTCAATTGCTTAATGTTATTTCCTTTTTTAATACTTTTTTAGTTGTATATGAACATAATACCTTTATTTTATTTATTTATTTATTTTATTTGTTTATTTAATGTGATGCTAAGGATTGAACCCCGTGCCTCATATGTGCTAGGCAAGCGCTCTACCACTGAGCTACAACCACTACAACCCCAGCCCCCACTTAATTTTATTTTCTACTGTTTCACTTTACCCAAATGTGTTATCAGTTATATGTTTTAAAAGCATATTTCTTTTTCTTTCTTCCTTTTTTTTTTTTTTTTTTGTACTGGGGAGATTGAATTCAGGGGCACTTAACCACTGAGCCACATCCACAGCACTTTTTTGTATTCTATTTAGAGACAGGGTCTCATTGATTTCCTAGGGCCACACTAGGTTGCTGAAGCTGGATTTGAACTCGTGATCCCCTGTCTTAGCGTCCTGAGCTGCTGGGATTACAGGCATGAGCCACTATGCCCAGCAAAAGCATATTTCTACGTGGAAAAAATAATAGAGCAGAAATGATACAGTTTACAAATAAAGAAAAAAACTAAAAGGAAAGTCTTCTATTTCTCTTTCTCCTCAAATCCCCCCAGAGGTATGCTAAGATGCTTAGTTAAAAACGACTGAAACCAACTCTGCAAACTTAAGAGGGAAATAAGTATTTTGGGAGGTTATCAAGTAATCCTCAGAGCTGATGGGGAGATCAGCTAATCAAGCCCAGAAAATAGAATCAGGGATCACAACCATCCACAAGACTAGCCTAGTTATGGCTACCACAGCAGGAATCACTGCCTCCATCACCAATGCCTGCTGCCATGTTAATGAGTTTTCCTGTGTCCCCTTTGCCTTCACATCATTTGTTCAAGGTTCAAAGTCCTGAGTGGGACTGTCCAAATGACCACTCCTAGATCATGTTGCCTTTGCAATAAGGTGGAGTGGAGGGTATCTTTGGCTTCTCTTGTGGGAAGTGGGACACTATCTCCCATTAAGACTCACAGAAAGCTTGGTGCTATGGCACACACCTGTAGTGCCAGCAGCTTGGGAGGCTAAAGCAGGAGAATCACAAATTTGAGGCCAGCCTCGGCAACTTAGCAAGTCCCTAAGCAACTTAGTGAGACCCTGTCTCAAAATAAAATCTAGAAAGGGGATGTGACCCAGTGGTTAAGCGCCCCTGGCTGCAATCCCCAGTACCAAAAAAAAAAAAAAAAAAAAAAAAAAAAAATTGTTGGGGGACAGGCATGATGGTGCACACTTATAATCCTTGTGGCTCAGGAAGTTAAGGCAGGAGGATCACAAGTTCAAAAGCCAGCCTCAGCAACTTAGTGAGACCCTATCTCAAAATAAATAAAAAATAAAAGGACCTGGGGAATGTGGCTCAGTGGTTAAGTTCCCTAGATTCAATCTCTGGTACAAAAAAAAAAAAAAAAAAAAAAAAATCGTAAAAAGGGCAGGTGAGGTAGCTCAGTGGTAGAGCACCCCTGGGTTCAATCTCTAGTATTTCATAAATAAATAAATAAATAAACAAAACAAATAAATAAATCTCACACAGAGAAGGAAGCTTCAAGTGCTGGGCAACCAAAAAACAACAACAAATAAAAACAAAACAGAAAAGCAAACAAACCTCTGAGTGTATTTACACTCCCATCAGTGTATTTACACATTCAGTAAATGTTTATGAGTAACTTGAATATACAAGTTTATGTTATGTATGTTGGAAACAAAATGATTAGGCCATGGTCCTCAGGTACCTCATCTGGGGGTTCATCTGAGTTGGAAAGATAAAACATAAAATAAAAACAATACAAGGCAGGATGTCCTAATAGGACACAGGATATAGGTTATAGGAGGTCCTAATAACTGGAAGAAATGTACAATAAAATGTTATGTTGTTATTTACTATTGTGGCTGTCATTTGCATATTTCTTTATAGTTTTGGGGTTTATCATTTAATGGTTATACTAGAACCACATCTAATGCTCTTTTAGACCCCTCGCAAAGTTGCCATCAAATCGCTCTTTCTAAAGCCTGCCAGTCTTCTGTCCAAAATTCTCTAGTTCTGCTGCCCATAAAATTCTAACTCCTTAGTGTGGAATTCAAGGCCTTCCACAATCCAGCACCAACCAGTTTTTTTCTGTGGCTTCATCTTCAACCCCTCTTCCTTTCTCAACCTACCTTTCTAGACCCTTCAAACTACTCTTGCTTTCCCAAACATACCATGTCCTTTTGGCCATGCCATTTCATGTCACGTTCTTTCCTCTCTCTGGCAAACTCCTTTTCATCCTTTGAAACCTAGCTCAAATGTCATTTCCTCTGTAAAGTCATCCCTGATTCTCCCACCTGTAGTTCTACATTCCCTCCTCTATTCTCCTAAAGCATGTTTCACAGCCTCTGGTATAACATCATTACCCTGTTTTGTAATCATTTCTGTCTTCTATTCTGAAGTGTGAGCTTATCAAAATGCAAAAATTGTATCACCTAGTCTAGAACCAGTACAATAGCTGCTCAATACAATTGGGGATGAATATTTAGGGCATCTTGGGGAATCTTCCATCCCATTCTGTTTGTAGGTATCAACCAGGATGTTTTGACGGAATTAATTAATATATGGAAAAGTAAATGTGGCCTGAGTTGTGGTTCTGATTCTGCCATCCTCTGGCTGTGTGACTTTATGCACTTATTTCACCTCTCAGATTCTATTTTCTCATCAATAAAATGGGAATAAAATTCCAGACCTGCTTACTTCATATTGCTGTTGTAAGAAAAATATAAGATAAAGTATATGAAATCAATTTATAAACTGCAAATCACTATGCACATGTAAGGGGTGGTTGTTATTATTAAAAAGCAAAACCTTAAAAAATAAATAGCTCTGAGGCACATTCTGATAGATTAAGGTATGTATTATAAGCCCTAAATTAGCCACCAAGAAAATAATTTTAAAATATATCATTAAAAATAAATGTGGGCTGGGGTTGTGGCTCAGTGGTAGAGCGCTTGCCTAGCATGTGTGAAGCACTGAGTTCAATTCTCAGCACCACATATAAATAAATAAAATAAAGGTCCGTTGACAACTAAAAAAATACTTTTAAAAGATCATTAAAGGTGCTAGGCATGGTGTCACATGCCTCTAATCCCAGCAGCTCAGGAGGTTGAGGTAAGAGGATCATGAGTTCAAAGTCATTCTTAGCAACTTAGTGAACCTGATTATTTGATAATAAATAATAACTTAGCAATTCAGCTGGGGATGTGGTTCAGTGGTTGAGCACTCCTTGGTTCAATCCTTATACCAAAAAAAAAAAAAAAAAATCATTAAAAGTATCAAAATGGCCAGGCGTGGTGGTGCACTCCTGTAATCCCAGCACTTGGGAGGCTGAGGCAGGAGGATCATGAGTTCAAAGCCAGCCTCAGCAATGATGAGGCACTTAGCAACTCAGTGAGACCCTGTCTCTAATAAATTAGAAAAAAGGGCTGGGGATTGTGGCCCAGTGGTCGAGTGCCCCTGAGTTCAATCCCTGGTACCAAAAAAAAAAAAAAAAAAAAAAAAAAAAAAAAAAAAAAGTATCAAAATGATTCACTACAAAATATCTATATCATACCAAAGAATGTAGCAAAGGGAGAAAAGAGGAACAGAAAAACACAAGACATAGTAGAAAACCAAAAGAAATATGTCCATTGTATATCCAACCACATGAATAATATTACATGTGAATGAATTAACAATCCAATCAAAAGGTATATACTGTCAACTGAACAAAAAACAAGATCCAACTGGATCCAACTGCATGTTGTCTATGAGACACACACTTTAGAATCAAAGATACAAATAGATTGGAAGTAAAAGGATAGAAAAAATATATACCATGCAAATAGCAACTATCAAAGAACTGGAGTGACTACACAAATATCAGACAAATATTAGACTTTTAGACCAAAAAAAAGTTATGAGTGGTAATAAAGGCATTTATAATAAGCAAAGGGTCACTGTATCAGGAATATATAATTACAAATATATATGTTCCCCAAAATGGAGCAAAAAAATGCATAAGGCAAAAATAGAAACTTGGAATGAATCGAAGAGAGAAACTCAATAATAGAAAGGCACTTAGCAACTCAGTGAGACCCTGTCTCTAAATAAAATACAAAAAAGGGCTGGGGATGTAACCCAGTGGTCAAGTGCCCCTGAGTTCAATCCCTTGGTACCCTTCAATACTACATTTTCAACTAATGGTAATGGCAAAAATCAATAATGATTCAGAAAATTTTAACAACCCTCTATATCAACTAGACTCTAACACATCTGTAGAGCATTCCATCCAACAATGGCAGAATGCAGAGTCTTCTCAAGCACATATGGACCATTTTCAAGGATAGATCATATGTTAGATCATGAAACAAGTCTCAATCATTCAAAAAATTGAACATTAAGGATATATTCTCTTACTACAATGGAATTAAATTAGAAATTAACAACAGAATGGAAATGAGGAAACTCACAATGTATATAAACAACACATTACTTAGTAACCAATATGTCAAAGAAAAAATAGATAATCTAGAAAATAATTTGAGGTAAATAAAAATGAATACCATAACATACAAAAATGTGTGAGATGCAGCTAAATTATGGAAAGAGGGAAGTGTAATGTCTGTAATAAAAAAGAAGAAACAAATCAATAACCTAATCTTCTGCCTTAAGAAACTAGAAAAAGAGGAGCAATTATACCTGAATCAAGCAGAAAAGAGAATTAACAAGGATTAGACCCAATAAATGAAATACAGAAGAGAAAAAATGATAAAGAAAATCAACAAACTAAAAGTTGGTTCTTTGAAAAGATCAACAAAATTGACAAAACTTTAGCTAGACTGAGGGGAGGGGAGGACAAATTATGAAAATCAGGAATCAAAGGAGAACCTCCCTACAGACATTGCAGAAATAAATAGAACTATAAGGGAATACTCTACGCTGGGCATGGTGGCGCACACCTGTAATCCCAGCAGCTCAGGAGGCTGAGACAGGAGGATTGAGTGTTCAAAGTCAGCCTCAGCAAAGAGTGAGGCGCTAAGCAACTCAGTGAGACCCTGTCTCTAAATAAAATACAAAATAGGGCTGGGGATGTGGCTCAGTGGTCGAGTGCCCCTAAATTCAATCCCTGGCACCAAAAAACTAAATAAATAAAATTTAAAAATAAATAAAAAAAATAAAAATAAGGGAATACTGTAAACATCTATATGCCAACTAATTAGATAGTTTAGAGTAAACAAACAAATCACCAGGAAGGCACAAACTTTTGCATAAACTCAGAATAAATAGAAATCTAAATAGTCTTATAGCAGATAAAGAGATTAAATTGGTTATTATAACACTTTCCACAAAGAGCCCAGGCCCAAATTATTTCACTGGTGAATTCCACCAAATATTTAAAGAAGAATTAACTGCAATCCTTGATAAACTCTTCCAAGAAATAAAAGAGAAGAAGACAGCTGGATATCAAATGAAATCTCATCCTCAAACTACACACACAAATTAACTTTAACTCAAAATGAATCAAAGACCTAAATGTGTAATCTGAAACTATAAACCATGTAGAAGAAAATCTAAGTGTAAATACTGATCTTGGATTGGCCCATGGTTTCTTTTTTTTTTTTTTTTTCCTTTATTTATTTACTTTAGTTGTACACAATGCAATGCATTTATGTTTACGTGGTGCTGAGGATTGAACCCGGGTCGCACACGTGAGAGGCGAGCGCTCTGCCGCTGAGCCACAACTCCAACCCCCCATGGTTTCTTAAATATGATACGAAAGGACAAGCAACAAAAGAGAAATAAATTGGACTTCATCAATATAAAATACTTTTTTGCCACCAAAGATACCATCATTAAAGTGAAAAGACAAAACACAGGACAAAAATATTTGTATATGATATATTGGATAAGGATTTAGTATCCGGAATATACTTAAAACTCTTGCAACTCAAAAACAAAAAGACAGATATAACTCAGTTTTTAAATGGGCAAAGGATTTGAAGAGACATTTCTCAAAGAAGATATGCCAGTGGCCAATAAACATATGAAAAGATACTCAACATGATTAGTCATTAAGGAAATACAAATCAAAACTACAATGAAATATCACTTCACACCATCAAGAATGTCCACAATAAAAAAGACAGGAAATAACAAATGTTGGCAGGGATGTAGAGAATTGGAACCCCTACACATTGCCAGTGGGAATGTAAAAGTTAAACACAGAATTATCATGTGACTCAACAATCCTACTATTAGTATGTACCCAAGAGAATTGAAAACATGTCCAACATGTACATGAATGTTCATAGCAGCATTATTTGTAATAGCCAAAAGGTAGAAACAATCCAAGCTGTTGCTACTAATCATGATAAGAGAAATCATAGGTTGTAGACGTAATAGGATTACTTGGAAAGTGTCTTAGTCCACTTTCTGTTGCTCTAGTAAAATACCTGAGGCTGGGTACTTCATAAAGAAAAGAGGTTTATTTAGCTTACGGTTCTGGAGGCTGAAAGTTCAAAATCCGGCAGTCCCATCTGTTCAGTCTCTGGAGAGGGCCTTCTCACTATATCATAACACTGTGGAGGGCATCACATGGTAGAAGTGTATGCAGAGCAGGTCATATGGAAAGAAAGAAAACAAGAGATAGGGAAGGATCAGGCTTGTTTTTTATACCAATTAGTTCTCACTCCTGTCAGCTCTAACCCATTCCAAAAGACTAACATTAATTCCTTCCTACTGCCAATCATAACCCCATCACTTCCCACTAGGCCCCACCTCTTTAAGGTCCCATCACCTTTCAATACCATGTTGCTGGGGACTATGCTTCAACATAAGTTTTGGCAGGATTCACCAAAGGATTCTCTAAGAAGAGTTCATATCTGTGTCCAAAAGCAGGAGAGGTTAAGAATCACAAAATCAGTGGGATGAGTCACTTTGACGTTTCAGGAAGAAGGTCTGATCCTCATTTCCGGGAGTTTCTACCCAGGGTAAAGAGTAAAGGGAAACAAGGCCCTGGGTTCAATCCCCAGCACCACACACCACACACACACACACACACACACACACACACAAAAGAGTTAAGGGAAGATTCATCTACTTCTGCTTACACACGCAAGTATTTCTTCACAGCCATATGACCTTGGACGAGTAAGTGCCCTTTCTGAGCGGGAGTTAGCAATTTCTACAATACCTACCAGTTCTGATACTTAGGATTCTAGTTCCTAACTCCAAACAGCAGACATTTGGACAAACTTTTAAGGGTGCTAGACATCCCACTCCACTTCTAGTGAATGTTTGGCTTAGGTCTGGCCTCTCATGGCCAGATTATTGGAGACCCAGATGGAGTTTACTTAAGAAATAAACAAATCTGGAATAAATTTAAACAATCAGCATATTCTACAAGCCTCCTTCTGGGTGGCCAGACTTGCCATAGTCCCAATCTTTTAATTCAATTAAAGAGGGGTGTTTTGATGTTATTATGCCTCCTGCCAGGTAGTCTGAGATTTAAGTTTCTGCACCCCATCCCTGCCCCCATTCAGCCAATGGTTCCTGAGGCTTATTTTATGCACAGCACTATGCTAACTGCTGATGGGGATGCAGAAATGTGTAAAACCTGATCTTTGTCCAGGAGCTCCTGGTCTGGAGGGGGAACTAACCAAAACAGCTCATTTTAACACAGAAGGAATGAAAAAGATACAAAGTAATTCTAAGTTATAAACCAAGGGAAAGGGGTTAAAACTAGACAGAGGCCATAGATTTCATCTGGGCCTTAAAGAAAAAGCAGAATTTCAGTAGGTGAATCAGGGAGAGATGTTTCTTTTCTTTTAGGCTAGATCTTTGAGAGGAGTGATTATATTTTATTCATCTCTTTTTTGCGGGGGGAGGGGTAACCGAGGATTGAACTCAGGGGCACTCAACCACTGAGCCACATCCCCAGCCCCATTTTGTATTTTGTTTAGAGACAAGGTCTCACTGAGTTGCTTAACGCCTCACCATTGCTGAGGCTGGCTTTGAACTCACTATCCTCCTGCCTCAACCTCCCAAGCTGCTGGGATTATAGGCACGCACCACCGTGCTGAGCTATTTTATTCATCTCTATGTTCCTGACACCAGTATAATGCCTAGCACAAGAAGAGTCCAGGGGCAGAATGTGTAGCTCAGTAGTAGAGGGCTTGCCTGGCATGTACAAAGCCTTGGGTTTGATTCCCAACATTAAAACAATAAATAAATAAATAAATAAATAAATAAAAAAAAGGAAGGAAGGAAGGAAGGAAGAGAGAAAAGAAGAAAAGAAGGAAGAAGAGTGCAATGCCTTTGGACTGAAAGAATGAGTAGATTCTGGACTGATATAATAGCACAAAGGCAAAGAGGGTAAAAGTGTACCTTATCTTTAGGGTATAGCAAATGGTCTGATATTACTGCTCTGAATATAAGAAATGTCAGAAAATGGTGTGGAAGATTAAATGAGACTTTTTTTCCTACCAGATTAATAATTCCATGCTAAGAATTTTTTACTAAATTCTATAGGCAAGAGTTAACTATTTCTTCCTATGGGGCAATAATACCTTTCTCCATCTTTGTATCTAGGACAGTTTCAAGAATTTTTTATTTATTTTACTTGGTACTGGGGATTGAGCCCAGGGATACTTTCACTGAGCTACATCCCCAGCACTTCTAATTTTTTAAATTTATTCTGAGATGGGGTCTTTTTTGTGATGCTGGGGATCAAACCCAGGGCCTTGTGCATACAAGGCAAGCATTCTACCAACGAGCTATATCCCCAGCCCTTGAGACAGGGTCTTGCTAAATTGCTTAGGACCTCACTAAATTGCTGAGGTTGGCTTTGAATTTGTGATCCTTCTGCCTCAGCCTCCTAAATCACTGAAATTAAAGATGTGTGCCACTGTGACTGGCAACATTTCCAGGAATTTAGAAATTAGTTAATAAATGACTGGATGAATGAATTAAAGATTTTTGAGAATGAAAGTTATTTGATTTTACTTTAGTAATAATAATCTCTTGGGGCTGGGGTTATAGCTCAGAGGTAGAGCACTTGCCTAGCATGTGTGAGGCACTGGGTTCAATCCTCAGCACCACATAAAAAAAATATAAACAAATAAAATAAAGTTATTGTATCCATACACAACTGAAATTTTTTTCAAAAAAATAGTAATCTCTCACTTACAATTTGATAGCCGCAGAAACACGTTTATTTTATTATTAATTTTTTAAAATATTTATTTATTTGTTTTAATTGTACACAATGCCTTTATTCTTACGTGGTGCTGAGGATCGAACCTGAGCCCTGCACATGCTAGGCAAGCGGTCTACCTCTGAGCCACAACCCCGGCCCCTATTAATTTTTTATTAATATAAGCACAGTGGCTCACACTTGTCATCTCAACTACTCAGGAGGTTGAGCAGGAGGATTGCAAGTTCAAGGCCAGCCTTAGCAATTAAGTGAGACTTTGTCTTAAAATAAAAAAATACAAAAAGATTGATGGTGTAACTCAGTGGTAGAGCACCCCTGGGTTTAATCCAGTATCAAAACACATTTTTTTATTGATATGCCCAAAAGTTTATTAGAAAAGAAAGATATATATTATTATTATTTCCTGTAGATGTTATTCTGATGTCCAGCATAAAGAAATCTAAACTCTATTTCCTTTAGTAGCCCTTCCTATAACCTGCATGTGACATACCTCTCATGAGTAGCCTTGATCTTTCCCCCACAAACACTGGACTCAGGACTTCTGTGTATCTCAAAAACTAGACCCAATGCACAATGCAGAGATATTTTGCTGATTAGTTCATGGGGAGCCTGAGAAAAGGCTCATCATGCCCTGGTGCTGCAGACATTTTTGTTCTTTTCTCCAAGCTTCTTCTCCATAACCACCAACTCATCCATCTTCCTTCTCTTTCCTCTCACTGTCTTGTAACCCTTTCCTACTAAAACATAGCAAACGCCTTTATCTTCTCAAGGCTCTCATTTTTCAGTTCGTGTATTCTTTTCTGCAAAATTAAAGTCCTATAGTTTCCTGTTTTCTAATTTCCTTAAACTTACCTCTGGTGTCCATTTCATCCCATTGCACATGAAGAGGGGATTAAAGTTGGTCTGAATTCCAGAGAATAGATTAATGAATGAGAGGAATTCAAAGAGAATAAACACTAGTTTAAAGTAACTTTCTGATACATCAATTAAATAGTGGAACTTGCTGCTTCATTCACAGAGTAGTGAGCTCTCCATGATTGGAAGTAACCAAGCAAGTCAAGTTCAAGTTCAGACCTTTGTAGCCACATGTGAGAGCCCCATATGTTTCTGAAGACAGTTATCCTATTCTCCCAAATCTTTTTTTCTCTGTCCAAATTCCTAGTTCCTTCAAAGTTGCCTTATTTGATGTGGTGTTTTGGAACATGATATTGTTCTTCTAGACTTGCCACAATTTGTTGATTTATCACTCATTTATTAAAAAATCTTTGTTGAGTGACTTCTATGGCTCAAATGTCACTTAGGAAGTGGAAATCTAGTTGTGTAGCAGCAAACAAAACAAAGTTCCTGTCCTCACACAACTACTATCTACTGGGAGAGACAGACAATAAACAAGTATATTTTTTAAAAAATGTCAGAGATCATAAGTGCTCAGCAGACTAGTAAGGGAGGGACAATTGATGCCAGGAGCCAGTGAGCCGCTGTTCTAGACAGCAGTCCAGGTGGGCCTCTATCTTATGACAGTTGGACAGAGATCTGAAGGAAGTGGGAGAATGGCTGTGGGAAGAACAATCTGGGTAGTCAGGACCAGTGCCACACTCTTAAGGAGGAAGCTTGGTTAATTCGATGAATGATAAAGTTTATCTGAAGTGGTATGGGCAAAGCAGAGTGAAGTAGCATGTGGAAAATCATTCAAGGCCTTTGTAAGCCAATTATAAATGCTTTGGTTTTTTTTTTTTTTTTTTTTTTTTTTTGGTACCATGGATTGAACTCAGGGGCACTGGACCACTGGGCCACATCCCCAGCCCTTTTTTGTATTTTATTTAGAGACAGGGTCTCACTGAGTTGCTAAGTGCCTCGCCATTGCTGAGGCTGGCTTTGAAAGTCGCGATCCTCCTGCCTCAGCTCCCAAAGTGCTGGGATTACAGGCGTGCGCCACCGCGCCCGGCTTGGTTTGGTTTTTATTCTGGGTGAGATGTAAAGTCATTGGAGGCTTCTGAGAAGGTGGTGACATGATTTGATTTGCATTTGAAGAGCATCACTATGACTATCATGGAAAAAGAAAGAGCTTAAGGGACAAAGACAAACTCAGGGAGGGCCAAGAATACACACACAGGAAGGAGACTGCTAAAAGATGGGCAAAAAAAGATGGTGGCATGAACCCTGGTGTTAGTAGTGGAGATGGCGAAAGTAGTTGCATACTGGATGTAGTACGAAGATAGAACTGATAAATGGATGTGGATATGAGAGAAATAAAAATGACTCTAAGAAAAAGCCTACAGAATGGGGAAAAAATTTTACCAGGCACACCTCAGATAGAGCATTAATTTCCAGGATATATAAAGAATTAAAAAAACTTAACACTAAAAAAAAGAAATAACCCAATTAATAAATGGCCATGGAGCCGGGCGTGGTGGCACACGCCTGTAATCCCAGCACTTTGGGAGGCTGAGACAGGAGGATCGCGAGTTCAAAGCCAGCCTCAGCAATGGCGAGGCACTTAGAAACTCAGTGAGACCCTGTCTCTAAATAAAATACAAAAAAGGGCTGGGGATGTGGCCCAGTGGTTAAGTGCCCCTGAGTTCAATCCCTGGTACCACAATAAATAAATAAATAAATAAATAAATAAATGGCCAAGGAACTGAACAGACACTTCTCAGAAGGTGATATACAATCAATCAACAAATAAATGAATAAGTGTTCAACATCTCTAGCAATTAGAGAAATGCAAATCAAAACTACACTGAGATTCCATCTCACTCCAGTCAGAATGGCAATCATCAAGAATACAAGCAACAGGGCTGGGATTGTGGCTCAGCGGTAGAGCGCTCGCCTAGCACGTGCGCGGCCCGGGTTCGATCCTCAGCACACTACAAATAAACACATTGTGTACAACTAAAGTAAATAAATAAATATTAAAAAAAAAAAAGAATACAAGCAACAGTAAATGTTGGCAAGGATGTGGGGAAAAAAGGCACACTCATACATTGCTGGTGGGACTGCAAATTGGTGCAACCACTATGGGAAGCAGTATGAAGACTCCTAAGAAAACTTGAAATGGGACCACCATTTGACACAGTCATCCCACTCCTAGGTTTACATCCAAAGGATTTAAAATAAGCATACTACGGTGACACAGCTACATCAATGTTTATAGCAGCTTAATTCACAATAGCTAAACTATGGAACCAACGTAGGTGTCCTTCAACAAATAAATGGATAAAGAAACTGTGGTATATATACACAATGTAATATTACTCAGCCTTAAAGAAGAATGAAATTATGACATTTGCCGGTAAATGGATGAAACTGAAGAATATAATGCTAAACGAAATGAGCCAATCCCAAAGAACCAAAGGCTGAATGTTTTTTTCCTGATATGCAGATGCTAATTCACGATAAGGGGTGGGGGGAATAGAAGTATTTTGGAATAGACAGAGGGGATTGAAGAGAGGGAAGGGGAATGGGGGTAGATATGATAGTAGAATGAATCGGACATTTTTACCCTATGTGCATATATGATTACATGACCTTGTAACTCTACATCATCTACAACCAGACAAACGAGAAGTTATACTCCATTTATGTATGATGTGTCAAAATGCATTCTACTGTCATGTATAACTAATTAGAACAAATAAAAATATATTAAAAATGACTATAAGAAATGCAAACTAAAGCCATAATGTGATCCCACTATTTGCCCACGAGAATATTTAAAAAGAGAAAGACAAGCCAGGCATGGTGGCACACAGTTGCAATCCCAGTGACTCAGAAGAATGAGGCAGGAGGATCACCAGTTTGAAGCCATCCTGGGCAACTTAGATCATGTCTCAAAATAAAAAGGGCTGGGAGCTGGGTGTGGTGGTACATGCCTGTAATCCTAGCAACTTGGGAGGCTGAGGCAGGAGGATCACAAGTTTGAGGTCAACCTTGGTAATTAATGAGACCCTGTTTTGAAACAAAAAATTAAAAGGTCTAGAGATGGAACATGGTGGTAGAAAGTCCCTGGATTCAATCCCCAGTACTGAGGATGGGGAGCGACAGAGGAAACAAACATATAAGGAAGGAAAAGAATGTATTGGCAAGGATATAGAATAACTAGAACATTCCTATACCACTGATGGTAATATAAGTTGGGACAACCAAAATCACTGTTTGGAGTATCTACTATAGTTAAAAATATGCCTCCTATGTATACACTATACCTAAAAGAAATGCTTACCTATGTTTACTGAAAGACATATATAAGATTAGTCATAGAGGGCTGTGGCTGTGGCTCAGCGGTAGCGCACTTGCCTGGCATGTGTGAGGCACTGGGTTCGGTTCTCAGCACTACATATAAATAAATAAAATAAAGGTCTATCAACAACTAAAAAGAAAAAAAATAGTCATAGAATGATTATCTCTAATAGCCCAGAACTGGAAAGTACCCAAACACCCATCAAGAACAGAATGATTAGGCAAATTATACTGTATCCATAATGAAATACACAAGAATGGAAAGATTTAAACTACATTTCTTAATATAAATAAATATATTGTTTAACAAAAGAAACCAGAGAGAAGCATAAGCTATATGATTCCATTTATGCAAATTTCAGGGATATACAGAACTAACCTATGGTGTTACCCTTAAGGAGCTAACGACTGGAAGAGGTACACAAGATTTCTGGGGTAATGTCTATTTCTTGATCTGGGTACTGATTATATAAATGTGCTTACTTTGTGAACATTCATTGAGTTGTACCTTATAATTTGTGCACTTTTCTGTATCAGTGTTGTGCTTCAATAAAGTACATTAAAAAAAGAATGACTGAGAGGTTTTTGGTCTGTGCAACTGCAGGCTATGGTTACCATTTATTGAAATGAGGAAGCTATAGGAGAAGCAGATCTTGGTAGGAAATCCATCCATTCTGTACCTATTGTGTGACACTTATTAGAAATCCAAGGCAGTTGGGTGCTATGGCATATGCCTGATATCCCAGCAACTCAGGAGGCTGAGAAAGGAGGATCACAAGTTGGAAGCTAGCCTCTACAATTTAGAGAGACACTATCAAAATAAAACATACAAAAAGACTGGGGTATAGTTCAGTGGTAGAGCACTCCTGTGTTCCATCCCCAGTACCAAAGGAAAAAAAAAGAAAAGAGAAGAAAAAGAAGTACAAGGCAAAACATTGATGGTCAATTGGTATACAAGTTTGAAGTTGAGAGAAATGTTCTAGGCAGGAGAATTAAATTTTAGAGTTCACCATAAAAATTATATTTAAACCTATGAAGCTAGATGGGATCATTTAAGGCACAGTAGAGAAAACACCCAAGGACTAAACCCTGGACATGCTCCAACATTTAAAGTTTGGGAATTAAAAGAAACCAGCAAAGAAAACTGAGAAGAAACAACCAGTGAGTTAAGAGAATTAAGAGAGTGCTATGTCTGAAGATGAAAAAAGTGCTCCAGGAAGAGATGATGGATGGTAACAGATGCTGCTGGCAGAATAAGGTGAGGGCTGAGAATGGATTATTGACAAAGGTCATTGGTGACCTGAATAAGAGCAGTTTGGTGTGGTGGGGATGAAGGCCTAATTGGAATGTGCTCACAAAAGAAAGTGAGGAGACTATGAGACGTGAGTGTAAATAACATTTTAAGTATTTGGCTTATTTGATAGTGAAGCAAAGATGTGAGGTATTAAGTCTAGTATTGACTGAAGGTATTAAGGAATTTGGAACTAAGTAGCTAAAGAAGGTTGTGGGAAGGTTTTTGTTTTTGAGAAGGTTGATAATACAATATGTCTGTACACTTATCTCGCCAGCTGCCCGTGCTGACAAGATGAGCTGGGTTCAAAAGAGCTGGCTGCAACATTAAACTAAGAAAACAGTGAAGAAATCACTCAACACCCAGACATGAGTTTCTCAGATCGAGGGTAGGACAGCTCTGCGACCTTAAGGGTCAGCTGAGAAAGACAGCATGCACCCGGAATCTCTTTATTTTTAAAAGGGGACCCACAAAAGGAGATTCAGTGGAATGCTCTTCACCAAATTAGGCAGGCGATAAGACTTTGAAGGTGGAGTCTTGTTTCCTGACTTGTTTCCTTGTGTTTAGCAGATTGATTGACATCTTGGCAAGTCACACCCATCTCAGGTGTTATGTGGGATCACAGGCAGAGCTAGAGGAGAGGTGCACTTAGGTTGCACAGCCAATCAGTATACAATGCCAGACCTGTCCCCTCATATAGCTCTAATGAGCATAGCTCACACACACAGCCCATGGATGGCTTGCGACACACACAGGGATAATCAATAGGGAGGGAAATTTTGATGGTGCAGGGAGAAGAAAGAGGGCAGTGGCAGGAGTGCTGTCCTTGAGCAGTCAGGAGAGGATGAAGTCTAAAGCCTAAGTGGAGAGACCAGCTGTGCTAGGAGATGAGCACTTCGTCCACAGCCACTGGAAGAGAGACAACCTGAGACAGAGATGCAAACAGGTCAGTAGAAGTAGAAACTTCAGGGCTGGGGTTGTGGCTCAGCGGTAGAGCGCTGGCCTAGCACATGAGCGGCTCGGGTTCGATCCTCAGCACCACGTAAATATAAATACATTGCATTGTGCACAACTAAAGCAAATAAATAAATATTTTTTAAAAAGTAGAAACTTCTGATCATTTCTGTTTTCCCAGAGAATCAGGAAGCACCTTCTTCAGCCAGGAGTGTGAGAGAGAGAGAGACATCAAGTCATTGGTGGTTTGTGAAGAGAAATGTGAAACAGTCATCATGGAGCCAGGAAGAGCAAAATTGTGAGTCTCAGCATTGGGCAAGAGTTCTGCAAGTAGCATTTGATAAGTGCGGGATATATGCATGTACAGCAAAACTATTACCTTCTGTTTTTTTTTTTTTTTTAAGATTTCTTTTTTAATTGTGGATGGACACAATATCTTTATTTTGTTTATTTATTTTTTTATGTGATGCTGAAGATTGAACCTACTGCCTCACACATGCTAGGTGTATACCCTGCCACTGAGCCATAACCCCAGCCCACCTTCTGGGTTTTTTATACAGTATTTTTCTTCCACCAATACAAATGAACCTGTCATTATTCAAAATTCCACTCTTACTTCTGGTGCTGGTAATGTGGAGTAATCCTATGGCAGTCTTTCTCTCTTACTGGCTGCAACTAAAATCATGGTCAAAATACAAAACAAAGTAAAACAAAACATAAACTATTCTAAGACTCTGAAAAGTAAACAATAGCAGGCAGATTGGGGAGGGAAGTCAAAAATTGAAGAATGCCCTCTTATGGCAATGCTGGATTTCCTGGGGTTTTTTGTTTCCTCCTTTGCCTCCTGGTCTCCTGGCTTCCAAATATGGGTACTGCACAATAGGTCGGAACCAAAAATGCTAAGAAACCCCATCTTTCTGCCCAGAGAACAGGGAAAGGAACCACTGTGAGCTGGAGAGTGTTGGAAGAATCTCCATTTTCTCTCCTAGTACTGACCCAAGGCCACCTCAGTTGTGGAACTGCACTGTTAATAAGGGGTGGTGTTGTCAGCATGGTCATCTAAAACTCCAAAGAAAGCCCATATCTCTCCATGGAGGAAATGGAAAGTGTGATCACTGTTGAGTAGATGTTTTGAAATGTAGGTTTCATTTTTATTTGGGTCTGATGAAGCCAATAGTTCAGATGATTGTCACTCAAAAAGATAGTTTATTACTCACAGTTTCAAAAAGGAAGGCATGCCCTACCGTGCAAGGCCACAAGAGAGAATATGAGGTCTGTTGCAGGCAGAGAGACAGCAGGGAACTGGAAGAAGGCCTTCAGTGTGGTTTTGAGGGAAGGAATGGGTGAGGCAGGGTAAGCAGGCTAAGCAGGTTTAGGATGGGCTAGACAAAATAATTTCAACAGGCTGATGGTATAGGGACTTTCCCTAGTTGTTTAGTGCCTACTGCTAGAGTGATAAGGACAGAGGAATAGAGGCCAGGAGTATAAAGTCCTATAAAGGAGGCATTTGAGGGGCATAGGCTCTGGGTTGGTTAGTTTGCATATGAAGAGCACACATGAGAAAGAGTCATTTGCTACCTCTAAGTATCAGCTACTGAGAAGGGTAGTCGCTTCCTGATCAGCAAAGTCCCAAATGTCAAAGCATTAAATATAGAAACTTAAGAAATGTGGTCAGTACAGTGCAGACTGTGAAGGAAAGCCCCTCCCCTTTTTGTCTCAAAAAAATCCCCCCTTCTCTTGTCATTCCACACTAGTTGTGGGCTGAGTCATACAGGATTATGGGAATTCTGAGATACAGAAGATTAGGAAAAGGGGCCCCTGGAAACCAAAGAGTGTGGGAGAAATCTCAGGAAGGAAAGGGTTGGAAAAGGGTACCCCTTAATTCTGAACAGAAATTCTGGGTCACTCCCAAACTGCATCTGGGCAGAATATACCCAAAGAAACTTGGACATGACCTTGGGAACTGAACTACAATATAAACTACCACCTGAGTCCCAGACTAACCCCTGCCTTGCATAGGAAGAGCAGATCCAGTCCCTTCTCCAGCCCTTTCCTCCCTGGAATTTCTCACACACTCTTTCAGTTAAAATGAACTCACACTACAACCACCACACATAGAGGGTAAAGCAGTACTTTTAATCTGCATCTGTGTTGATTGCCTGCTAAAATAAAAATAATCAAGATGCAGAGGATTTAAGGAGGACTCAAAGTCCCACAATATAATAGTTAAAATTGCCAAGGTACAATCCAAAGTTATTTAACATACCAAGAACCAGGAAATTGATCAATTTTCAAGGGAAGAAAAAATAAACAAATGCTAATCCCTGAATGACCCAGATGTTAGAATTGTCTGACAAAGACTTGAAAGCAACTATTATAACCATCTTCTGGGAGATAAAGGTAAAACACCCTTGAAATGATAGTTACATGTTCTCATCAAAGAAATAGAAATTATTGGGCTGGGGTTGTGGTTCAGTGGTAGAGTGCTCACCTAGCACATGTGAGGCCCTGGGTTCAATCCTCAGCACCATGTAAAAATAAATAAGTAAAATGAAGGTATCCTAGGCAGGCGCAGTGGCGCATGCCTGTAATTCCAGCACTTGGGAGGCTGAGGCAGGAGGATCGCGAGTTCAAAGCCAGCCTCAGCAATGATGAGGCACTTAGCAACTCAGTGAGACCCCATCTCTGATAAAATACAAAAAAGGGCTGGGGATGTGGCCCAGTAGTCAAGTGCCCCTGAGTTCAAACCCCGGTACCAAAAAAAAAAAAAAAAGAAGAAGAAGAAGAAGAAGAAGGAGGAGGAGGAGGAGGAGGAGGAGGAGGAGGTATCGTGTCCAACCACAACTAAAAAAAAAAAGAAATAGAAATTATAAAGGAGAACCAGATGGAAATTAGATGAAATTTTTAAAAAATCACTGAAGGGGCTCAATATTAGAATGAAGATGACAGGAATAACTGAGTGAACTTGAAGATAGATTAATACAAACCATTCAATATAGAGATCCAATATAAAGATCACAGAAGAAAAAAAGACTTTTACAATGAACAGAGTACAGGCACAATGGTGCACACCTGCAATTCCAGCAACTCAGGAGGCTGAGGCAGGAGGATTTTAAGTTCAAGGCCAGTCACAGCAACATAAACTTTGTCACAAAATAAAAAAATAATAAGTACAGGGGATATAGCTCAGTGGTAAAGTACCCCTGGGTTCAATCCCCAGTAGTAAAAACAATTTTAAAAAAATAATAAGTAAATAAAATGAACAGAGCCTCAGGAACCTATGGGACAATATCAAAAGGTCTAAACTTATGTCATTAAAGTTCCTGAAAAAAGAGGGGAAAAAAAAGGGCTGGGGTTGTGGCTCAGCGGCAAAGCGCTCGCCTCCCATGTGTGTGGCCCGGGTTTGATCCTCAGCACCACGTAAACATAAATGCATTGCATTGTGTACAACTAAAGTAAATAAATAAATATTTTTTTAAAAAAAGAGGGGAAAAAGTGGTAAAATATTTGAAAAAATAACAACTGAAAACATCACAAATTTTGAATCCAAAAGCCCCAAGCAGGATAAGTGCAAAGAAACCTCACCTAGTGACATTCTAATCAAACTTCTGAAAACCAAAGATTAAGAAAAAAAAATCATAAGAACAGCCACAAAAAAATTTTTTGACACATTACATATGGGCAAATAATGATCCTAGTGACTACAGATCTTTTATTGGAATCATGGAGACTAGAAGACATTGGAACATATCTTTAAAGTGAACTGTCAGATTGAATTATCTGTCTAGCCAAAACACCCTTCAGAAATGAAGGTGAAATAGACATTCTCAGATAAAAGAAGCCTAAGAGAAGTTGTATCCAGGAGACCTGCTATGAAAGAAATGCTGACAAAGTTCTTCAAGCTGATGGGAAATGATACCAAAGTAAACTTTGCAATTCAGGAATAAAGAAAGAGCAACAGAACAAGTAAATATCTGGGAAGAGATAATAAGCTATTTTTCTCTTATCACATATCTTAAAAAGATGTATGACCATTGAAGCTGGGCATGGTGACACACACCTGTAATCCAAACAACTTGGGAGGTTAAGGCAAGAGGGTTGCAAGTTCAAGGTCGGTCTCAGCAACTTAGGGAGACCTTGTCTCAGAATAAAAAGTGAAAAAAATAAGCTTAGTGGTAAAGTGCCCCTGGACTAAATCCCTGGTACCAGGGGAAAAAAAATGTACAACCATTGAAAGAAAAGTTTATAACATAACCTAGGAGAGTTTCAATATGTGTATATATAATACATATAGGACAACTATTATAGTTTGGATCTAGAATGTCCCACCAAAGTTTCATGTGTTGAAGGCTTAGTCCCCAATGCAACAATGTTCAGATGTGGGCTTTTGGGAAGTCATTTGGATCATGATGACTCTAATCTCATTGGTGAGTTAATCTGTTGATAGATTCATAACTGAATGGACTATTGGAAAGTAGTAGAAATTATAGGAGGTAGGACCTAATTGAAGAGAGTGGGTTCTTTGGGGCATACCCTTAAGGACAATCTTGTCCCCAGACCCCTTTCTATTTCTCTGCTTCTTGGCTGTCATGAAGTGCCATGCCCTTCCATGATGTTTCTGCCTCATCATAGGCCTAAAAGCAATGGAGTCAGTTGAACATGGACTGAAACCTCTGAAACCATGACCAAAATAAAATTTTCATCCTTTAAGTTTATTTTCTCAGGTATTTTGTCACAGCAATGAAAAGCCAACTAGTGTAACAACTATAACATAAAAGGGAGAGAGTAAAGGGTCCTATAGAGTTATAAGCTTTCAGTATTTTACTTAAAATGGGAAGATACTGATTTTAAGTAGACTGTGAAAAGTCAGATATGTATATTAAAATCCCTAGAGCAATAGCAAATAACAACAAACACACACACACAAGCTGAGCATGGTGGCATATGCCTATAATTCCAGCAAATCAGGAACCTGAGGCAGAAAAATAGCAAGTTTGAGACCAGTCTGGGCAACTTAGTGAGACCCTGTCTCAAAAAAAAAAAAAAAAAAGGGCTGGGGAAGTAGCTCAGTAGCAGAATGCCCTTGGACTCAATCCCTATTACCATAACAAAACAAACAAAACCAAACCATAAAAAAGAAAAAGAACATATGGAGAGAGGGAAAACAAAGATCAAAATAAATTAAAAGGGGCTGGGGATATAGCTCAGTTGGTAGAGCTCTTGCCTTGCATGCACAAGGCCCTGGGTTTGATCCCCAGCACCAAAAAAACAAACAAACAAATAAATAAAATTAAAATAGAATATGAAAAATATTCTAATATAACCCAAAATATAGTAGGAAAAGAGAATCTGAGGAAAAAAATGGAGGTGATAAACAGAAAAATAATTTATTATAGACCAAATCCATTTATATCATTTACATGTAAATGGTATAAATATACTAATTAAAAGACAGAGATAATATGTTGGATAAAGGGGAAAAAAACAGACCCAGTTATATGCTACATGCAATTTCAGAACTTACTATGCTGCTACACTGATAAAGACAGTGTAGTATTGGTGAAAGTAGGGACACATAGATCAATAGAACAGCATAGATCCAGAAATAGACTGACACAAATATGGCTACCTGATTTTTCACAAAGTTGCAAAGGCGATTCAATGGGGAAAGACTGTCTTTTTTTTTTTTCTTCAAATATTTATTTATTTGCTTTAGTTGTACACAATGCATTTGGTCGTTACGTGGTGCTGAAGATTGAACACGGGTCGCGCACATGCTAGGCGAACGCTCTACCGCTGAGCCACAACCCCAGCCCCATGGAAAGATTATCTTTTCAACAAATGGTGCTGGAACAATTGGACACTCATATACAAAAATGTAACATTGACCTATACCTTGCATCTTGTATAAAAAATTTTCGTTGGTCTGGGAGTGTATCTCAGTAGTAGAGCACTTGCCTAGCCCCGAGTTCAATCCCCAGCACCTCCTACCAAAAAGAAAAAATTGGCTGAAACGGATCATAGACCTAAATGTGAATCTATGAAACTTTTAGAAGAAAGGAGAAAAACCTTTGTCACCTTAGCTTAGATGAAGTTCTTAAATGCAACATTAAAGCAAAATGCATAAAAAGGAAACTTGTTTACCCAAATTAATTTTTTTCTTTGAAAGACATTTTGTGTGTGTGTGGGGGGGGTACCGGTGATTGAACTCAGGGGCACTCGACCACTGGGTCACATCCCCAGCCCTTTTTTGTATTTTATTAGAGACAGGGTCTCACTGAGTTGCTAAGTGCCTTGCCATTGCTGAGGCTGGCTTTGAACTCCTGATCCTCCTGCCTCAGCCTCCCAAGTGCTGGGATTACAGGCGTGCACCACTGCACCCAGCTTCTTTGAAAGACATTGTTAAGGGAATAAAAAGAGAAATAACAACCTAGGAGAAAATATCTGCAAGTTATATTTCTAAAAAAGAACTTGAACCCAAAATTTATAAATAACTCTGCAAACTTGGTAAAGATAAAACAATAAAAAAAAAAAAAGAGGAATGGTGCAAAAGATTTGAACAAATACTTTAGCAAAGTAGATATACAGATGGCAAATAAGCACACAAAAAGGTAGAAAATCATTACTCATTAAGGAAATGCTAATTAAAACCACAATAAGACATGTCCATAAAACTATTAAAGTTAAAACAAAGCTCACACCTGTAATCCCAGCAGCTGGGGAGGCTGAGGCAGGAGGATCACGAGTTCAAAGCCAGCCTCAGCAATTTAGCGAGGCTATAAGCAACTTAGTGAGACCCTGTCTCTAAATAAAACATAAAAAGGGCTGGGGATGTGGCTCAGTAGTTAATTACCTATGGGTTCAGTTCCCAGTACCAAAAAAGAAGTTGAAACAAAGCCAGGCACAGTACCATGTGCCTGTAGTCCCAACTACTCAGTAGGCTGAGGCAACAGCATTGCCAGTTAGAGGTCAGCCTGGGCAATTTAGCAAGACCCAGTCTCAAAAGTAAAAAATAAAAAGGGGTGGGATATAACTCAGTGTGCAAGGTTCTGGGTTCAATCTCCACTACTGGAAAAAAAAAAATTTTTTTTTTTTAGTTGTCGATAGACCTTTACTTTGTTTATTTATATGCAGTGCTGAGAATTGACCTCAGTGCCTTACACATGCCAGGCAAGTGAGCTATTGGCTGAGCCCTAGCCCCAGCCCCCATGAAAAAAAATTTTTTTTAAAACAAAACTTGATGACAGCAATTGCTGGTGAGAATGCAAAGCAACTGAAACTTTTATATATTGCTGGTAGGAATGCAAAATGACACAACCCTCTCTCATTTCCTTATGAACATACACCTACCATATAACACAACAATTCTTACTAGAAATTTTGACACATAAAATGAAAATTTATATTAATGTAAAAACCCACATGAGAATGTTCATCCAAGGCTGGGCATGGTGGCACTCGCCTGTAATCCCAGCTATTTGCGAGACTGAAGCAGAAGGATTCCAAGTTGGAAGTCAGCCTGGACAACTTAGTAAGACCCTGTCTCAAAATAAAATAAGAAGGGCTGGGGATGTAGTTCAGTGGTAAAACACATGCCTAGAATGTGCAAGGCCCTGGCTTCAATCCCAGTACCAGAAAAAAGGAAAGAGAGAGAGAGAGAGAGAGAGAGAGAGAGAGAGAGAGAGAATTCATAGGCTACATTATGGTGTGATTCCATTTATATGAATCAAAACTATAAGGATAGAAAACACATGGATGGGGGTTGGGGCTATGGCTCAGCAGTAGAGCTCTCGTCTCGCATGTGTGAGGCCCTGGGTTCTATCCTCAGCACCACATAAATAAAATAAAAGGTATTGTGTCCACCTATAACTAATAAAATATTTTTAAAAAAGAAAAAAAGAAAATACATGGGTGTTTCCAGGGATGAAGGGTAAAGGAAGGTTTTGACTATAAAAGGGCAACACAAAGGAATTTGGGGGGTGATGAACAATTCTACATTTTGGTTGTGGTCGTGGCTGTATAATTCTGTGCATTTGTCAAAACTTACAGAACAAAATTATACATATACACGTATCTATTATATGTGTGTATATCTGTGAAAATTTTCAAAAGTTTTACTATTATCAAGTCACATCTCATAGATTCTTTGTGTAATTATTTCTCTTGAGCCTAAAATTAAGACTGCTTTAATCCCTGTTAAGTTTCCATTTCCTTTCATTCCACAGAACTGAAAACTTCATTTGGAACGTATTCCTTTTGGTAGCTTATCCCTTCTGTCTCAGTAAGGTCCAGTTCCTGTTATTGGGGGTGGCAAAATAACACATTATCTGTCATTAGCATTCTAGAGTGAATCCACTCGTTGGGTTAACTAGCAGTCATTTGTGGATGGCAGTGAGAGGCCTCTTAAGGGCCAGGAGACAGGACAGATGAGCTTCTATGGGACAAAAGGGAAAGGAAGACCCACAGCACAGCATGACAGTAATATGACAGTAGAGGCTAGAGGTACAGGTGGAGGCCATGACCAGAGAGCAGAGGTGCCCAAATCATCCTGTGCTGACTTCACAACCCTGCCTCTGGATGGCTCTGGACTTAAGCCAGCCTCTACCTTAAACATTCATTTCCTCTCTTCTGAATTTGTCAGGTCTCTCCTCTGTTGTGACTTAAATCCTCTTCCTTTGTCTCCATGTATTCAACAAA
This sequence comes from Tamias sibiricus, assembly GCA_025594165.1. NCBI lineage: Eukaryota > Metazoa > Chordata > Mammalia > Rodentia > Sciuridae > Tamias > Tamias sibiricus. Next base: position 173,580,273 of record CM046659.1, on the reverse strand, counting down.
TATTTATTTTAAATGACTCTGGTAATATCCTCTCCTGTTTGTACAGCACTGAAGCCCTTTCGCATTTGCTTATCTCTTTTGACCTAAGGGAAGGAGAATTAGCTCTGCTTTTCAAAAAAGGAATAAAGTCTTAGAAAGGTTAAGTGATTGAATATATATGTGTGTGTGTGTGTGTGTGTGTGTGTGTGTGTGTGATCTTTCCATTACCTATACTCTGCTGCCCCCTACTGTGATCATAGAATAGGTACGAAATTAGATGATAACATGGTCCCTTCAGAGAGTACTTATCTTTGTTTACTTACCAAATATTCATTGAGAGTCTATTATGTACCAGAAACAAGCCAGGCATGGTCCTTCTTGTGCTCATGGAATTTATGATGTATAGGGGGAAATAGAATTACACAAATAATTGCTTAATTACAATTTAGATAAGTACTACAAAGTACAAGATTCTATACTGGTGTATTGAAAGAGGTATGTGGCCTAGTCTAGAGGTTTAGGGAAATCTTGCATGAAGTAGAATCCATAGGAATAAATTATGGATTAGCTCTGGGGGAAGTTAAGGAGGTATCAAAGACGCCTCCCAGATCTCTTGCAGATGGAGTGCTTATTTGGGGAATGCTAGAGGAGAATGAGATTTTGAATGGAAGAATAGGAATTTGGTTTTGACATCTTACCATTTAGGATCTCATGAGACATTAAGGTACAGGTGTAGAGTTAAGCAACTGGATTTAGAGGTCTGGGATCAAGATCTAGGTTAGAAAGAAATTTGGGAGTTGTTGGGATGCAGATGGTATTTGAAACTGGTAATGGATGAAATCTCTTAGTGAGAAAAGAACACAAAGAAAAGAGGGCTTATAACTGCCCTGAGAAACTTCCGAATTTAAGAGGTCAGCTGGAAGAAAGGGAACTAGCAAAGAGAAACTTAGAGCAGGGGCCAGGGAGGTAAGGAGGAAGACGTAACAAAGAGTTAATAAAACAATGGGGAAGAGTTGGGAACAGTACTGAAGAGAGTGATTTGGGTGAAAGTATTCAAGGAAAAATTGCCAAAGTAGATCACATTGGAGTTATTCTTGGGGCATGTAGTATGTCATAAAGAAAAGGAGATGGCTGAAGTGGCCCTTCAGGGGAAAGGCCAGCTTCACGGACTTGTGACTCCTGTAGATACACAGGGCCCCACACTTGGAAGTTCCCCACATTTGTTTTAATGCTCTGCTATCATCTTGAAATTCTTAACATTTTTAAATAAAGGGCAGTGCATTCGCATTTTGTAAATTATGTAGCTAGTCCTGCAAAGGGGCAAAAGAAAGGCAGGGAGACCTGCCTGGAAGCTATTGTTATAGTACAAGTAAGAGATAATGAGGGGGCCAGGTGTGATGGCACATGATTGTAATACCAGCAACTCAGGAGGCCAAAGCAGGAGGATCTCAAGTTTGAGGCCAACCTCAGAAATTTAGCAAGGCTTTAAGCAACTTAGTGAGACCCTGTCTCAAAATAAAAAATAAAAAGTGCTGGGAATGTGGCTCAGTGGTTAAGCACCCCTAGATTTACGAGAGAGAGAGAGAGAGAGAGAGAGAGATGGGGGACTAAGTTTAGGTGCTGTCAGAACAGAATACAGATCCAAATCATTCTTTCCAACACCTACCTACTGATTCTGTATTTAGATGTAGCTGTTTCCCAACTAAAAAATATTTAGACTGATTTCAATCTTTTATGACTACAAAGAATGATGTAAAGAATAATTTTGAGGAGTTGTCTGTACATAGGTAAGCCTATTATCTATCTAGAATAAGTTCCCAAGATTAGAACTGATGGGTGAAAGGGATGCTGATTTTCAAGGTTGAAAGGCATTGCCCATTTGTGCCCCAAAGAATCACCAATGCACATCCCTTCTAAACCACAGAAGAGTGTCTGTTTTACCACACACTCTTTAACACTTTGTAATATCCAACTTTTTGTTATTGGCAGTGATATTTGTAATCTGGTAGTTGAGAAAACTGTAACCCATTGTTTTAATTTGTCTTTCTTTAATTACAAATTAAGATGGTCATTTAAAAAGTCCCTTCATGTTTCTATTTACACAAAGCCCATTTTGTCCTTTTTTAATTGGGTTATAGGTCTTTTTCTCACTGGCTTATAAAAAGTATTTATGTTAGAAAATTAATGGGGCTAGGGTTGTGGCTCAGTGGTAGAGCGCTTGCCTAGCATGTGTGCGACCCGGGTTCGATCCTCAGCACCACGTAAACATAAATGCGTTGCATTGTGTACAACTAAAGCAAATAAATAAATATTTAAAAATTTAATAACAAATATTTTACCTAGTTTATTACTTATTCCTTACTTTCTTTTTGGTCTATTTTTGCCCTGCAGATGAAGGCCTAGATTTTTGAAACTGTGGTAAGTGTGAAGTTCACCTAAGTGAACTTCTATTGTTTACACTTACTTAAAAAAATTTTTTTTAGTTGTAGATGGACACAATACCTTTCTTTTATTTACTTTTAAGTGATGCTGAGGATCGAACCCAGTGCCTCACACATGTTAAGCACTGAGCTACAAACCACAGCTATACTTACTTTTTTAAAAAGTTCAACTTGTATTTATTGAAGATAGAGATAATATATCTATATCCACATTATTTAAAAGTCAAAGGGCACAAAAGGCATACAGTGAAAAATCTCCCTTTCACCTGCTCCTGAAGTAACGTAGCCCCTCTACAGGAGAGGCCACTTAGGTCCCCTCCAGGAAGCCATTGCTGTATCAGTTCCTTAGACATACTTCCATGTTTTTTTTCCTGGTACTGACAATTTAACCCAGGGCACTCTGCCACTTAGCTACACCCCTGCCCTGTATGGTTTTTTGTTTGTTTGTTTGTTTGTTTGTTTTTTGCACCAAGGACTGAACTCAGGGGCGCTCAACCACTGAGCCACATCCCCAGCCCTATTTTGTATTTTATTTAGAGACAGGGTCTCACTGAGTTGCTTAGCACCTCCCTGTTGCTGAAGCTGTCTTTGAAACCATAATCCTCCTGTCTCAGCCTCCTGGGCTGCTGGGAATACAGGCGTATGCCACTGAGCCCGGCCTGTATTATATGTATTTTTGAGACAGGACTCTCTTAAGTTGCCCTGACTGGGCTTGTGCTTGTGATCCTCCTGCCTTAGCCCACCAGTTCTTTCCATATTTTATACACAAACAAGCAAGTGCACACCGCCTTCCCCCTCCCCACACACATGCTCTTTTTTCACCATCTTTATAGAAACTGTAGCATTCTATACCCAGAATTCTGCATTTTTCTTTCCTTCTACTTAATATATTTTGGAAATAATTTCCTAAAGCATAAAGTACTTCCTTGTTTTTCAAATGGGTTCATAGTGTTCTGTTGTATGTACACTGCCTTGTATATATGCTCTGAAGGGGAAAACCCAAGTGGAAAATACCCACAAATCATTTGGAGCTGGATCTTGATACTGAGGTGGGAGATTGAATTAGGGACTTTTCTAGATCTGAACATTTGGACACTTTCTTTTCTCTATGCTGTTATCATTCATTTTCTTTTCCTTCCTTTGTTCCTGGCTTCCTTCTCCCCAACTCCTCCTTTTTTCCATACTGGGTATTAAACCCAGGCCCTCATGCACTTTAAGCAAGTGCTCTACCACAGGGCTACTTTCCCAGCCTTTACCCTCCTCCCCCCACATGCTTTCTTCTGCCAATTAAAAATTCAGTCATCCCTTGCTTATACTTTTAAACACAGGTACAGTAATGTTCCATGTATACTCAATATAAAACAATTTGCTTTTAAAATATAATCTGTTTATATAGGCTTATCTCAAAAACCACTTCCTTGATCCCTTGGTTTTCTCAGCCGGAGTGACCTCACCACCCTCTGAAATCCTACAGTGTGACATAATGACTTGTAGTTATTTATCACATATTAGGCATATTAACATCATAACTCTTTTACCTGAAGACTGTCTTATTCAACGCAGTACTTCCCACAGAGGGGTTGCTTTGTAATGTTTCTAGAAATTTTGAGGTTTTTTAAAAATTTATTTATTTATTTTTAGTTGTACACAGTACCTTTATCTTTATGTGGTGCTGAGGATCAAACCCGGGCCACGCCCGTGTGAGGTGAGCGCTCTACCGCAGAGCCACAACCCCAGCCCCAATTTTGAGGTATTAATAAAGGAACAAAGCTACCAGGGGCATGAGCTCTAGTGCTGGACACTTGGGTTCCACTCCCAGTTTTGTTTCTTTAAAGTACTAGGAATTGAACCCAGGGGTGCATTACCACAAAGCCACATCCCCAGTACTTTTTATTGCTGTTGGGATTACTCACCCTTCAGGGGTGCTTTTGTTCCCTAAGTTATTTCTTCTGGTCCCTTGACTTTATATATATATATATATATATATATTTTTTTTTTTTTTAGTTGTTGATGGACCTTCATTTATTTATTTTTATTTGTATGTGGTGCTGAGAATCGATCCCAGTGCCTCACAAATGCTAGGCAAGTGCTCTTCCACTGAGCTACAACCCCAGCCCTGGTTCCTTGACTTTTAAATATTACCTTTATCCTACAATTCTCCAAATTCACATTCCATTATTGACCTCTTTCTAGAATTCAGACTCACATATCAAACAGCCTGCTTGCTACACCCACTTGGATGTTTAATAGACACCTTTCCCATAATATGTCCAAAACTGAGCTCATGATGTTTCTACTCAAATCTGTCCCCACTGCAGTCTCCTTTGTGTCAGATAAATAATGGCGACTCCATTCTTCTAGTTGCTCAGATCAAAAAGTTTGGTGTAATTTGACTCTTCTCTTTTTCTTTTTTTAAAATTTTTTATTCTAAGTTGTTATGTATGACAGCAGAATGCATTACAATTCATATTATACATATAGAGCACAATTTTACATACCTCCTGTTGTATACAAAGTATATTCACACCATTCATGTCTTCATACATGTACTTAGGGTAATGATGTACACCTCATTCCATCATCCTTTTTACCCCTATATCCCTCCCTCCCCCTCCCTCCCCATTGCCCTTTCCAGAGTTTGTCTAATCCTCCTATGCTCCCTGTCCCAACCCCACTATGAATCAGCCTCCTTATATCAGAGAAAACATTCAGCATTTGGTTTTTGGGGATTGGCTAACTTCACTTAGCATTATATTCTCCAACTCCATCCATTTACTTGCAAATGCCATTATTTTATTCTCTTTTATTGCTAAGTAATATTCCATTGTGTATATATACCACGTTTTCTTTATCCATTCATCTTCTGAAGGGCATCTAGGTTGATTCCACAGTTTAGCTATTGTGAATTGTGCTGCTATAAACATTGATGTGGCTATGTCTCTGTAGTATGCTGTTTTTAAGTCCTTTGGGTGGGATAGCTGGGTCAAAAGGTGGTTCCATTCCCAATTTTCCAAGGAATCTCCATACTGCTTTCCATATTGGCTGTACCATTTTGCAGCCAATGTATGAGTGTGCCTTTTCCCCACATCCTCGCCAAAACTTATTGTTTGTATTCTTAATAGCTGCCATTCTGACTGGAGTGAGATGAAATCTTAGTTTTGATTTGCATTTCTCTAATTGCTAGAGATGTTGAACACTTACTCGTTTATTTGTTGATTGATTGTATATCACCTTCTGAGAAATGTCTGTTCAGTTCCTTGGCCATTTATTGATTGGGTTATTATTATTATTATTTATTATTATTACTATTGGTGTTTAGCTTTTTGAGGGTTTTTAAAAAAATATTTATTTATTTGCTTTAGTTGTACACAATGGGTTTTTTATTTTTATGTGGTGCTGAGGATCGAACCCAGGCCGTGCACATACTAGGCGACGCTCTACCGTTGAGCCACAACCCCAGCCCGAGGGTTTTTTTGTCTTGTTTTGTTGTTGTTGTTTTTGTTTTGTTTTGGTACCTGGGATTGAACTCAGGGGCACTCGACCACTGGGTCACATCCCCAGCCCTTTTTTGTATTTTATTAGAGACAGGGTCTCACTGAGTTGCTAAGTGCCTCGCCATTGCTGAGGCTGGCTTTGAACTTGCGATCCTCCTGCCTCAGCCTCCCAAGTGCTGGGATTACAGGCGTGCACCACCGCGCCCAGCTTTTGAGTTCTTTATATACTCTAGAGATTAGTGCTCCATCTGATGTGCATGTGGTAAAAATTTGCTCCAAAGCTATAGGCTCTCTATTTGCCTCACTGATTGTTTCTTTTGCTGAGAAGAAGCTTTTTAGTTTGAATCCATCCCATTTATTAATTCTTAATTTTAATTATCCTGCTATAGGAGCCTTATTAAGGAAGTAGGGGCCTAATTCAATATGATGGCTATTTGGGCCTACTTTTTCTTCTATTAGACGCAGGGTCCCTGGTTTAATCCCTAGGTCCTTGATCCACTTTGAGTTGAGTTGTCTTCTCTTTTTCTTATACTCCATGTCCAATCCATTGCCAAATTTGGTCAACTCTGCTTTCAAAATCTATCAAGAATCCAACTATATATTGTTATTTCCACTTGGATCCTTGCCCAAGCCATCATCATCTTGCCCCCAGAATATTACAATAGCCTTCTAGTTGGCCTTTCTGCTCATGGTCTTTCAACACGTTCTCAGCACAGCAACCAAGGTGATTCTGTTAAAATATAAGTCAGAAGATGTCTCTTCGGTTCTCAGAAACTTCCACTGGCTTTTTTCTTTTTCTTTTTTTTTTTTTTTTCAGTACCAAGGATTGAACCCAAGGCACTGTCCCACTGAGTTACACCCCATCCCCCCTTCTTTTATAATACCTCTATTTTATTTATTTATTTTTTTTATTTGGTGCTGAGGATCGAACCCAGGGCCTCACACATACTAGGCAAGTGCTCTACCGCTGAGCCACAACCCCAGCCTCCACCCCATCCCTTTTTATTGTTTATTTTGAGACAGGATCTCACCAAATTGCTCAGGCTGACCTCAAACTTTCAATACTCTTGCCTCAGCCTCTGAAATCACTGGGATTACAGGCAGGCACCACCATGCCCTGCTCTTCCACCAGCTTTTTACCTCATGTACAGCCCATTCCCTCCATAACCCTCATCTTCTAGCACCCTCACTCTTCTCCCACTCTTATCATACAGGCCTCCACATTGTTCCTCAAACTTGCCAGGCATACTCATCTCAGAACTTTTGCACTTGCTGTTCCCTCTGCCAGAATTTTTGTGACCCAGGTAGCTGCACGATCTTCTCCCTCATTCCTTTAGATCTTTACCAAAAACATTCACCTTACTGAGGTCTTCCCTAGCTGACTTATCCAAAATTTCCCACAAACACACACCCCTCTCAGACTTTATGTCCTGGTTCCCTTCTATGCTTAACAATTACTATTGTGTGTGTGTGTGTGTGTGTGTGTGTGTGTGTGTGTGTATTACTGGGGATTGAACCCAGGGCCCTTTACCACTGAGCTACATCCCCAGTCCTTTTTATTTTTTGAGACGGTCACACTAAATTGCTTCAGGCCTCACTAATTTGCTGAGGCTGGCCTCGAACTTTAATTCTCTTGCCTCAGGCTCCCAAGTTGCTGGGATTATAGGAGTACACCACCATGCCCAGCATTTGTGTGTGTGTATGTGTGTGTGTGTATCTGATTTTGTTTGTTGTCTATCATTCCCATCATAAGTAACTTCTGTGAAAACAGAGAGGTTTTATTTGATTTGTTGACTGCTCTATCCTAGACCCTTAGAATAGTAGGTATTTAATTATCATTTGTCGAACTTATTTATTCAAATGTTGTCATGTTGCCCCTCTTTTTAAGACCCTTCAGTGATGCCCTCCCACCTAGAATAGGGTTCTCAAACTTTTTTATCTCAGGACCCCCTTTATGCTTTTGTTATGTAGGTTACATCTGTTGATAATTACCACAGTAGAAATAAAAACTGATGCATTTAGAAATATGTACATACTAATTCATTTAAAATAACAAAATAGGGCTGGGGTTGTAACTCAGTAGTAGAACACTTGCCTAGGATGAGTAAGACCCTAGGTTCAATCCCCAGTCTCACAAAAAATAACTGAAATGAAAATAACAATAATAATGTGCCATTACATGTAACATTATGTACAAGTGTTAACATATATGTTAACATATATAACATTTTATGAAAATAACCATATTTTCCAAAACAAAAAATATTTAATAAGAAGAATGGTATTACTTTACATTTTTGAAAATCTGTTCAAGTCTGGATTTTTTTTTTTTTTTTTTTTTTTTTTTGGTACTGGGGATTGAACTCAGGGGCACTCGACCACTGGGTCACATCCCCAGCCCTTTTTTGTATTTTATTAGAGACAGGGTCTCACTGAGTTGCTAAGTGCCTCGACATTGCTGAGGCTGGCTTTGAACTCACGATCCTCCTGCCTCAGCCTCCCAAAGTGCTGGGATTACAGGCATGCGCCACCGCGCCCAGCTTGGATTTTTTTTTTTCTTTTTTGGTGATACTAGGGATTGAACCCAGACCTCATGCATGCTAGGCAAGTGCTCCACCAAGTTAAATATCCAGCACTAAAGTCTAGCTTAATTGAAGACAATTATAGTCTCATATCTGCTTCTGTATTATATCTGTGGCGGTAAATCAAGAAGCCTCTAGAAAACTACACAGTATTCTCGTGAGAAAATGATAATTTAAAAGAAATATAATGTCTTGGTATTGTCATGAAAACAGTTTTGTTATTTACGTCTGCGCCTTTATGTATAGATTTCCCTCCCACTTTATATGGCGGATTGCTGTTGATCAGTCATGGCCCATATCATCTCCTGCCATCTCTAGATAATTCATTGTTTTTGCCTCTCTACTCTCACAATCTGTTGTTCTCTCGCATGGTACATATTGTGTTATCTTCTTGTTATCTATATTAGTGGCCATCTCCCCAGTTGACTATCTTCCTATAGGATGACTATAATTGAATCTTCTTTATATCCTCAGGCCTTCCCACAGTATCTAGCACTCAAAAGATATACAATTAATATGTGTCAAGTGAAGAAATAAGAGAGCAGGTGGAGTTGAGGATTGCAGTCTCTCTACCCTCAGTTCTGGCACTGATATGTCTTGACAAAATTATCAGTATCAAAGTTTTTCCTGATGTCTGGTAAGGTTGTTTACAAAGTGAATCCCAATCATTCATGTGGTCCTTCCCATGAATTAGAGAAGCAGGGTGTGGTGGTACACACCTGTAATCCCAGCTACTGGGGAGGCTGAGGTGGGCAAGTTCAAGGCCAGCCTGGGCAATTTACAGAAATCCTGTCTCATAATAAAGAAGTAAAAAGGCCTGAGTTGTGTAGCACTGGTAGAGCACCACAGGTTCAATCCCCAATACTGAAAAGAAAGAAAGAAACCCATGAAGTAATGAAGACAAGGAACATTAGTTTCATTTCTCACATGAGGAAACCAAGACTCCAATGACTTGCCCAAAGGCACACTGAAGTTAGTGACAGGGTCAATCCTGGAATCCAGGTGTTTGACTCTAGGTCAAATCCTTTTTTCTGTTTTATTCCATGCTTGTCATGGTCACTGGAAGCCAAGAAGTCAGTTCTGGTGACTTGCAGGGTATTATTCTAAAGCCTTTGAAGTTGCCTCTTACCATATATATATAAACTTATAGGTGAACACAATACCTCTATTTTATTTTTATGTGGCGCTGAGGATAGAACCCAGTGCCTCACACGTGCTAAGTGAGCACTCTACCACTGAGCCACAACCCCAGTCCCTGCCTCTGACTTGTGAACGGACTTCACAATCACCTTTAGACTGCCTCTTACTAAGTCCTATCTCAGGGATTCATTTGATAAGCATCCACTTACTCATGTCAGCCTCTCCTGTCACCAGTTGCCTAGTGCCATCCACATCTACATTCACATCCACACGTCCTGGTAGGCTGCTCATCATGAACTTTAGCAGTTCATGAGCATTTGGTGTTAGGCATACATAAGTAAAGCACACTTAAGAAGCTCATCCCAGTCGGCTCCCTTTTTCCCCTTGAATATACTATTTTCTACTTCTGGAATATACCTCCTCTTGACGTTTCCAAATTTGGGCAGTTTGATGCTCTTTCCTCAATTGAAGGAGCCCTAATTAGGAAGGGCTGTTGTAGCTAGCTGGAAGCCATGGGTTCCACCTGATATGTATGTGACGCACCTGTAGGCACCCGCAAACCTGAAGGTATATAACCGGGTGAAAGCGGTCCGAGTTAGGAGAACGGAGAATTCAGTCAGCCGGGCAGTCACTCGGTCGGTCAGAAGAATCAGAGCGGCCAGAACGTAGGCAGAGCGGTTACAGAAGAGAAACCAGATAGAAGAAGTAATGACTGGTCAGAGTTAGGCCGAGACTCCTGAGGAAGACAGAAGACAGAAGAAAGAAGAAGGAAGAAAGAAGAGAGAAGAAAGAAGCTCTAATCTTTCTCTAAGCTAAGCTCTATCTTTCTAAGACTCTAAGCTAAGCTCTAAGCTCTAATATTTCTCTATCTTTCTAATATTTCTCTATCTTTCTAACTCTAACTCTAAGCTAAGAAGACAAGAAGAAAAGCTCGCTTTAATCTTTCTCTTTAAAAATCTTTCTTTCCCTCTCTCTAAGCTCTAAGAAAGTAGAAGTAAAAGTAGCAAAAGCTTAACTCTGCCTCCGAGAATTTTCCTCCCGTGGCGGCGCCGTGGCTGGCCATGACAGGCAGCTTACAAATGGTGGTCCGTCCGGGGCTCGGCAGGCAGAGAAGAAAAGCTAAGAAATAAGAGCAATGAAAAAGCATAGCCTCAGACTCAGTTGAGACCAGCAAAAAGAGTAGAAACAAGAGAGCAGAGCCTCTGACTCAGTTGAAGCCAGTTAAGAATTAAGCCGAAGCAGAGTAGCTGGCCAAAAGCTGAAGCAGAGTAGCCAGCGAAAAGCCGAAGCGAGCCGGCCAAAAGCCATAAAAAATATAGAGAAAAAGCCTTGAGCTTTAGTATAAAGAAAAAAGCCATGAGCTTAAAAGAAAATAGAGAATTAAATAGCATGGTAAAAACCATGCAGAAAAAAAGCCATTGAGCTTTGGCAAGAAAGCCATAAAGAAAAATAAAGAAGAGGAAAAAAAAAAAAAGTCAAAGCCGCTTATGCAATTGTGCTTAACTAAGTGCATTAGCTGCTCCTCAGCAGTAGGCTTCCTTAAAAGCCACAGCACCTCCTCAAAAAGGGCTCAAATATCCACCCTTTCAAAAATAAAAGGTGAAAAGCTAGGTAGGGAAAATAAAATAAAATAGAGAAAATAGAATTAAAGCACCTTTTTAAACTAAAGGGAAGGAATATGAAGGAGCCCTAATTAGGAAGGGCTGTTGTAGCTAGCTGGAAGCCATGGGTTCCACCTGATATGTATGTGACGCACCTGTAGGCACCCGCAAACCTGAAGGTATATAACCGGGTGAAAGCGGTCCGAGTTAGGAGAACGGAGAATTCAGTCAGCCGGGCAGTCACTCGGTCGGTCAGAAGAATCAGAGCGGCCAGAACGTAGGCAGAGCGGTTACAGAAGAGAAACCAGATAGAAGAAGTAATGACTGGTCAGAGTTAGGCCGAGACTCCTGAGGAAGACAGAAGACAGAAGAAAGAAGAAGGAAGAAAGAAGAGAGAAGAAAGAAGCTCTAATCTTTCTCTAAGCTAAGCTCTATCTTTCTAAGACTCTAAGCTAAGCTCTAAGCTCTAATATTTCTCTATCTTTCTAATATTTCTCTATCTTTCTAACTCTAACTCTAAGCTAAGAAGACAAGAAGAAAAGCTCGCTTTAATCTTTCTCTTTAAAAATCTTTCTTTCCCTCTCTCTAAGCTCTAAGAAAGTAGAAGTAAAAGTAGTAAAAGCTTAACTCTGCCCCCGAGAGTTTTTATCCCGGTTTACGGTACCAGGCAGCTTACACTCAATGTTTTCACAACACATTGTCCCCATCGCTGCCATAACTTATGTGATCACAATTATTTTTCTCTATCTCCCTCCTATATGGAGTTGTTTGATGCTGTTTACCAGCCTTCCATCTCTTCCACCTCCTGAGTTTGTCAGCTCCTCCTCTCTCTTGGGAACTCTCCATCCCTTTCCCATGATGCTCCTCAATCCTGGTTCTTCAATCTTTTTGACCACCCTTTAGACTTTTGTTGGCTTTCCTTCTCTCTCAGATGTCTTAAGATGGGGACCTTAGTCTTTCTTTCTTTTCTTTCCTTTTCCTTCTCCTTATCCACAACCGCCCCTCCCACACTTGCCTTTCTTTCTCCGGGCTGGGGATTGAACCCATGCATGCTAGGCAAGCATTCTACAACTGAAACACTTTTTTTTTTTTTAATTGTAGGCAGACACAATGCCTTTATTTTATTTATGTGGTGCTGAGGATCGGACCCAGGGCCTCACACATGCTAGACGAGTGCTCTACCGCTGAGCCATAGCCCCAGCCCCTGAACCACCCTTTTTAAAGTTATTAGTTTATTCTGAGACAAAATCTTGCTAAATTGCCCAGGTTGGCCTTGAACTTGTGATCGTCCTGCCTCAGCCTACTGAGTTGCCGGGATTATAGGTCCATGCCATTGCATCCTGCTCCTTTTACTCTTTTCTACTCTTCTCTTTCAGCTTCAATTCTTACGCTTACCTGAAGGGCTCCAAAATAACCATTCTCCACCCCCTTCTGAACTCAACTCCATACCCATCTCAGCAACCTTGTGGTCACCTTACTCTCAGCAAGTTTAAAGCCAAACTCCTTGTCACGTCTCCTAAGCTAGATCCTCTTCATGATGACTCCAGTTCTGTAAAGATACCACAATTCATCTTTCTGGATGAATTGCTTATTACTCCAAACCCCTTTTCCTCTTCTTTTATGTTCATTGTCACCTTCCTCCCCTGTCATCTTTTTTTTAAAATATTTATTTGTTTTAGTTGTACACAATGCCTTTATTCTTATGTGGTGCTGAGGATCGAACCCGGGTCGCACACGTGCCAGGCAAGCGCTCTACCTCTGAGCCACAACCCCAGCCCCTCTCCCCTGTCATCTTAGGGGGGAAAAATGAGTTCTGATATCAGACTGCTCCAACTCTACCACTTATGAATCATGTGAGTTTGGCAAACTTATTGAGAACCTACACTCCTTATCCTACATTGGGAATAATCATAGCTCCTGTTTCATTGGGTTTGTCTATGAGGACTAATTTAGATATAATTCAGTAAAATGCTTAGCCCAGTGCCTGGTAGGTAGTAAGCATTCAATAAGCATCAGTTATTATTGTGATAATTATTTCCTTATACTGAGACTATTACAGTAGTCTCTCATCTCATGTCTCTGTATCCTCTGGTCACTATGCTCTATTCTTACAAGGGAACTAACACGGAATATCTATTAAGTACCAGGCACTTCATCCTTGCTGCAATCTTTTTTTTTTTTTTTTTTTTTTTTTTTTTTTTTTTTTTTTTTTGTGGTACCGGAGATTGAACTCAGGGGCACTCGACCACTGGGCCACATCCCCAGCCCTTTTTTTTTTTTTTTTTTTTTTTTTTTTTTTTGTGGTACTGGGGATTGAACTCAGGGGCACTCGACCACTGGGTCACATCCCCAGCCCTTTTTTTTGTATTTTATTTAGAGACAGGGTCTCACTGAGTTGCCAAGTGCCTCGCCATTGCTGAGGCTGGCTTTGAACTCGCGATCCTCCTGCCTCAGCCTCCCAAAGTGCTGGGATTACAGGCGTGCGCCACCGCGCCCGGCCCCAGCCCTTTTTTGTATTTTATTTAGAGACAGGGTCTCACTGAGTTGCTAAGTGCCTCGCCGTTGCTGAGGCTGGCTTTGAACTCGCGATTCTCCTGTCTCAGCCTCCCAAAGTGCTGGGATTACAGGCGTGCGCCACCGCGCCCGGCTTTTGCTGCAATCTTATACAGTAACATTGGCATCATTTTATAAAAGTGGAACAAGCCAAGATTTGAACATAGGTCTGACTCTAAAGCCTGTGCCCTTTCCATGCCCAAATTATCAGGTAACCACAAAATACCATTTTTCACACATCATCCTGCTTAACAAAACCTTCAATCACCACCCCCTTCAGAATACATCCCAGATTCATTATCCTGTTTCCCTGTCTTGGAGCACTTTCCTATAGGTACCCTATCAGTGTTCCAGAGAAACCAAACTACTGCCCCAGCCACATTCTGTGCACCCTCAACTTCTCCCTCTCCACGCCCCTTCCCTGATTTAACCTTTCCTTCACAGCTGGAGCTGGAGTCCTACCTCCTCCCTAATACCTTTCCTGACAACCCAGACCCTCCCTGGTTTCTAAGTACTTGCCCAAATCCTTTTTTGACACTTGGTGTTTGCTGTCCTGTTTTTCTTTGCACTTAATGTTTTCTCGCCAAGGTGTAAAGCTCTATGCTTCAGGGAATGGGCCCTCTTTTTTGTTTGATTTTTAGTATCCTAAGTAGCCCTGAGCCCTACTTACAGAACCGCTCAATAATATGGCTTGTTTTGTATGAAAAATCTCCCAACTGGATGATCGCTCTCCCTCTGGGGGATGAGGGAGTGAGCCTCACCTAAACTTTACCTAACGCTTCCCAGGACAGCACCCCGTTAAACGATGCTCAGGTCTATTAGCTTCTCAACCCCCAGTCCCAGGGCAGCCCCTGAGACCCCCTTCGCCAGGGCCATGCTGTCAGACCCAGGGCTATTTCTTTAGCTCTTTCCCCTCCTACCCAGCCCTTACCCAGGGCCTCTCCTCAGTCCCCTCCCTCAAGCTGAATCCTGGACGCCCCTCTCCTCCAGTGCTGCCCCCCAGACTTTCTTCCCCAGGGGTAGCCTTGGGCTCAAACCCCCAACCCCGGCTGTCCTCCCCAGGCAATTCCGTGATTCCGTATCCAGGATTATTCATTTAGCCTCTCCGCCCTTCCTTCGGGCTGCCCCCAGGCCCCCTCCTCCACTTCTCGCTTTGGACCCTGGCCCTAGAGCTGCTCCGGTAGCCTCGGAGACCTCCTTCCCAGCGCGGCTGCTCGGTCCCTGCCCCAGCGCTGCCCCGAGCCGCTTCCGGGCAGGTCCGGCTCCGGTGCTGCCCCCGCGCCCCCGGCCGCCCCCCGCCGGGGCGGGGCGCGCGGAGGCGGGGGCGCGCTGGCGGCCGAGGCGGCGGCGGCGGCGGCGGCGGCGGCGGCGAAGGCAGGCGGGCCGGGCGCGTGTCCGCGGCGCCGTGACTCGGCGGCTCCGCAGCGGCTGCAGCGGGAGGACCCGGCCGGAGCCGCCGCCGCCGCCATCGCAGCCGGGCGGCCGGGCCCCGCCGCCGGAATGCCGAGGAGCCGGGGCGCGCCGGGGCCGCCGCCGCCGCCGCCGCCCGGCCAGGCCCCGCGCTGGAGCTGCTGGCGGGCGCCAGGGCGGCTGCTGCTGCTGCTGCCCGCGCTCTGCTGCCTCCCGGGTGCCGCGCGGGCGGCGGCGGGGGCCAGGGACCGGGCGGCGGTGGCGGCGGCGCGTGCGGCCAAGGCGGAGGCGCCCTTCGCCGGGCAGGTGGGGCTGGCGCGCCGGGCCGGGACGCGGGCTCGAGGCCTTAGGGCAGGGCAGGGGGCGTCGCCGGGCCGGGCCTGGGCCGCGCCGGCCGCCGAGGGTCAGCGCCTGGGGTCCGGGCCCGCGGCCCAGGCGGGAGCTGGGAGGGCCGCGCGGAGGGCCGCCCGGGCCGGGAGTTGTTCAGCACCCGGACAGGGGCAGCGGGCGGGGGCGGAGCAGGAGGGTCGGGATTGTTTTGGTGGCGGTGGGGTGTGTGGCCTGCATGACTGTGTGTGAGGGAAACCGTACAACGCCTCGGAGTAAATAGTAAGCGCAGCCAGTCTGTTGTGGGTTGGGAGAAGAAATCGAGGATGTTCAAGCTGGAGAAGGGGGAGGGGGAGGGCGGAAGAAGGACTCTTCACTGTCTTCATATTTGAAGGCTGTCAGGTGGAGGCAGGATAGACTTGCTCTGCGTGGCCACACAGGACAGAACTAAGGCCAATAGGGGTGGGGGTGGGGTTGCAAGAAGGCAAATTTCGGCTTAATATGGGAAGAAGTTTTTAACAACTGGAGCTGCTCAGCCAGCTTAGGAGGCGGTGAGCTGCTCATCACTGGCATGTGCAAGCAGAAGCTCCCGAGAGGGATTGGATGGATGCATGCATAATACCTGCATGGATACATGCATAATAATAACAATAATGCTAGCTAGCATTTACTGAACACTCATTATGGGCCAAGACTGGTGCTGTTTTATATTAATTAATTAGCTCATTTAGTCCTCATAACTACTCTATGAGATAGTTGCAATTATTATCCCCATTTTACAGCAGAGAATATAGACTCAGAGAGCTTAAGTAATTTGCCCAAGGTCACACAACTAGTGAGTGATGGAGTTGGCTGACTCTAGTCTCCTTATATTTAACCATGACCATTATTCTGTATCACATGAGTGGGGGGGGGGGGCAGTTGGACTGTTATTTCTCTGATCTCTTCCAACCTAAAGGTCTGAAATCCTAATAGACAATCTTGATACTTGGGAATTTTGCTGGGGAAAATCAGTGATTGTCCAAATTATCCCAAGAGAAAGAGAGAGTACATCTTGAAGCAGGCAGTCTGCTTGATCAGGAGAATCTGCTGAAACAGCAGTAAATTGGGCTTGGGACCCAAGGGACATATTCCCTGATTTGTGTTTGTGTGTGCAAGTATGTGTTTTTTCTAGGAGATAATTCCTAGATTTCTTCAGATTCTTAGAAAAAGGGGGGAAAAAAGAAAGAAAGAAAGAAAAAAGAAAGAGTCTTTAGCCCCAGTTGACAGCTTCCAAAGATTTTATAATTCCTGACTGACTTTTGGTGAAAACTTTCCCTAGTTTGTTTGGGTATTAGCTTTATCACACATCAAAGTAATGAGTTAACGTAGAAAAAGTAAGGGTCCCTTAGACTCCCTGAATGCACAGGGTGAGGTAGAAAGACACTGACCCAGGATTTAAGAGGCCTGGGCTCTAATCTGACCTTGGCCCCTGGTGGTTTCTGTGACCTTGAGCCATTTCCCTACCCTCTCTAGGCTTGATTTTCACCAGCTCTCACACAAAGAGATAGGGTTGGTTGATCTCAACTGTGAAACCTTTTTATTCCCATAGCATTTCAAGCATTAGGAGGAGGCAACTCATTTAAATATTTCAGGATTTGGAAAGAAGGTTATGTTTACTTAGTATTTATCCTTACCGATTTTACAGGCTTTGATTATTCCACCTCTCTTAGCCTTTTTAAATTTAAGTTTCCCCATTATGACAGTCCACCCCCAGAATAGCCATCTTTATCCTCTGGGTCATTTTAGTTTCCCTTTTTGGATATTTTGAGGCCCTAATTTTCAACCTGACCATTGTGGGACCCTATGGTTTTGCCTAAATAAAGGACGATTTTTTTCTTTGGTTTCCAGGTCTGTCCTCCTTCTGCCCGTCTCTGCACTGCCCTGACCTTAACATATTAGGCCACTGCCTTTAGGAAACATTGTGCAATAGCTCCCTCATCCCTTTCCTGGGTCAAAGCTGATAGCCTGGAACATGACACCATATATATGGATTATTTTTATCAGAGTGCATCGCCTTACATTTCCCCACCTTGACGTTCAACTGCCATTTTGCAGCCCACTCACTCTCTTTTCCTCCCTCCACTCTCCTTCGGCATGGCATTTCCCCATCTGAAATGGCTTTGTATGATCTGCAGTTTTCACTTGGCTCTTCTTCTGGATCACTTATAAAAAATTTAAATCAGACAGGTCCCGGCATGGTCTCTTGGGACCACCTTTGCTCTTCCACTTAGAGAAGTGGCCATTTATTTCCATCTGTTGTTTCGTATATCTGAGTTCTCAAGCCATGATGAAAACACTACCCTTCTTTTCATTCCATTCCTTTTAAATTGTCTAATATATTGTCCAAAACTTTCTGAAAGCCAGATACACTATATCCACTGCTTTTTTCAATAATTTGTGCCTAACTATCCCTTCCTTGAAGACCAGCAGGTCACGTGATCAAAACCTTATAGAAATATTGTTCCTTTTCAGCCAGCAGATAAAGTTGCTTTCTCCTCTTTCTGTCCTTAAGGGCCCCTGAAGTCTGACTGCATCCTACTTCCCATTAGCAGGCTATCCTTCCCACTGCATATCGATATGCATCCCTGCTCCAGATAAGCTTTTCTCTTCTTTATCCTAAGACAAGCTACCCACGTTTCTCTGGACATGGTCATGTGTTGTTCACTGATGCACTCCCATCCAACAAACTTTAAAAGTTCCAGCTCACCCCCTGCCTTTCCAGGAAACTCTCCTTCACATCTCTAGGCATCATTTATTTCTTTCTTCTCAGGGGAACAGTTTGAGGCAGTTCCAGCCATTGTGTCATTTAATTTTATTAAATACTTAAACATTATTTGGGAGAGACGAGTTATGGTTCTTAGGCAAGGACTTTCCCAACAACAACAACAAAAAAAAACACTTTTTGTTTGTGGATCTAACATAATCCCCAACCCTCAAGACACACCACTAAACATTCAGTGATTCTACTCTTTAGTATTTGGGAGGAGAGGGGGGTACCAGGGATTGAACTCAGGGGCACTTGACCACTTGAGTCACATCTCCAGCTCTTTTTATGGTTTATTTAGAGACAGGGTCTCACTGAGTTGCTTAGTGCCTTGCCATTGCAGAGGCTGCCTTTGAACTCGGGATCCTCCTGCCTCAGCCTCCCACGCTGCTGGGATTACAGGCATGTGCCACCGCACCCCCGGCCTACTCTTTAGTCTTTATGTCCACAAGTTTCACGGATCTGGAATATGCACTCATGGGCATGCAGGTCTCAAGGTCCCTTCTAAAACCCTTCCTAGGATGAGACTCATTGCTTGACCTTCTTTTAGTGGAAACAGAGGTTATTCTTTCAGGCAGTAATTCCACAATTTCACCCTTGAGTTCTTTCATAACTCTTTAGGTAGGATGTCATCTAATGATAGGGACACACAATAGAGAGGATTTGAGAGGTAGCCATTACCTTAGAGATCACCAAGTAAGGACATAGTAGCACTTAATAGATACTTCTTGAATTGCCTTAAATGAGGCACCTAAGGGCACAAACCTTGATAATGGGTGATTTGGAACCTGAACTTTTCCCTGGTCTCCTGACTTCTAAATTGAAAGAATTTTTCACTCTCTGTTGATTTCATACGTTGAATCTTTTATTACCAAGACGAAAAAAAAAAGTTGATTCAGTATGTTTTCCTGGGTGTTTCTTTTGTCTTTTGTACATTGTGGGGTCCTACCAATTTTCTCAATTGGCCTCCTGCCTTTGTTTATTTACATCATCCCTTTTCTTATTATTAGCTTGGGGAGAATGCCTCTCAGATTTTTGTTGTTGCTTGTGTGTGTGTGTGTGTGTGTGTGTGTGTGTGTGTGTTTGGCCTTCCTAGGTTCCAATCCAATTCCTTTTTTTTTTAATATTTATTTATTTGCTTCAGTTGTACACGATGTGTTTATTTGTATGTGGTGCTGAGGATCAAACCTGGGCCACGCATGTGCTAGGCGAGTGCTCTACCACTGAGCCACAACCCCAGCCCCTCCAACCCAATTCTAACGAGGGTCAGAACAGGCAGAAAGAGTCCCAGCCGCTAGGCGTGGTGGCACACGCCTGTAATCCCAGCACTTTGGGAGGCTGAGGCAGGAGGATCGCAAGTTGAAAGCCAGCTTCAGCAATGGCGAGGCACTTAGTAACTCAGTGAGACCCTGTCTCTAATAAAATACAAAAAAGGGCTGGGGATGTGGCCCAGTGGTCAAGTGCCCCTGAGTTCAATCCCTGGTACCAAAAAAAAAAGTTATTTCTCTTTTAGGATCATTAATAAAAATCACCAACTTAAAAAAAAAAAGAGTCCCAGCCACATGAGTAAGAGAGTGAGGCTCCAAGACCCAGGGCATAATGGAATCTAGCCATTGAGACTGGCTCTGGGCAAATGGAGACTATTCTTCGGTTTGCACCTATAGCCAAGGAGGTAAAGTTTAATGATTAGGGGATGCAGTAGACCTACTAAGAAGCACTAACATATTTCTGAGCCCAAAAATTCTTTCAGTGTTATTACAGCCCCCATTATATCTGGGGAAAAAATTCTGTTTGAAAGTTCATTTTACATAAGTTGAACCTAGTCTGCTGTGCTTTTAATCCATTTTTTTCTTATTACTGTGGATTTTTCTGTTACTTTAATAGCCCCTTGTATCTGTAAAGTGCTCTGCACTTCCCAAATGCTTGTGTATGTGTCTATGTATTTGCTACAACAACCTGTGAATTGGGGAGGATGTCCTCATCTTATAGGTGAGTAAACAGAGGTGGTGAGATGATGTGCCTTTCCCATCAGCCTGTCCAGGGACTCACATGTGGCTTATAAGCAGTAAAGTGAACACCAGAAGCTGTATTTTCTGTCCTTGGTTCAGTGCTTTCCCCTCTCTACTAAACTGTCCAGTCCTGGATTATTGGCGTGGCCTTTTAGTCAATATTTTCTAGTTCTTGAAAGAAGTATAATTGTACCATAGAGACAAATCTTAGGAAATGCCTACCCTTATAGTATGAACTCCAAAAAGGAAGAATAGTCTGTGTCCATTGTCTCCTCTGTGCCTGACACCTTCAGGATGTGTGATAAGTATTTTTAAATTAATTTTATTGTCTGTATCTCCTACCAACTTTTCTGAATAGTGCTAGGAACACAAGAGTCAGTAGCTTATTTGAAGAATAAATGAATGCATGCTAGTGATGTAAACAAGGTATAGGGAAACACTAAAAAGGGAGGAGTAAGATTCTCCAGCTGAAGTTGGGGCAGTCAGAATGCTTCAGGAAGGAGGTGGCATCTGAGATGAACTGTTGAGGGAGGAGAAAGATGGAGAATGGTAAGTGAGCAGTCCAAACGGAAGGGAAAGCATGAAGCATGTCTCCACACAAGGTCGTGGCATGTTTAGGGAACATGGATAACTGGATGTGCCTGGAGCATTGACTTGCTTGCTGTTTCCAGTAAGAGCTTGTAGGAGAAGAGGCTGGAAAGACAGGCTGAGAGCAGATTGTAAAATTGGCTTTTGTCCAAAGGCTGAGGGGAATCATTCAAGGTTTCTGAGCAGAAAAGTGACCTGCTCAGAACATGTTGAGGAGGCACAGGACTAGACTTGTTCTGAGTGCTCATTCCTGCTGTGTTTTAGGCTTTCTTAGTAAAACTGAGGCCTGAGTACCCATTTTAGGGAATGGTATATGGATGA
This sequence comes from Tamias sibiricus, assembly GCA_025594165.1. NCBI lineage: Eukaryota > Metazoa > Chordata > Mammalia > Rodentia > Sciuridae > Tamias > Tamias sibiricus. The sequence goes on along the minus strand of CM046659.1, from coordinate 173,559,022 downwards.
AGGTGTGAACTCTGGCTCTGGCTTTCCTCCTTGAGAAGTTTTGTTTGTTTTATGGTGTTGGGATCAACCCAGGGCCTCATGCATGCTAGGCAAATGCTCTACCACTGAGCTACATCCCCAGTCCTTATTGAAAGGTTTTGGAATCAATCACTTGGTTTCTTTGGGCTTCTGGATATAGTAATTCAAGTTCTTCACTAGTTTTACTTCCTCATTACAGCATGCTTTTGCTTTAAAAGGCAACTCTGAGCCAGGTGTAGTGGTGTACTTCTGTAATCCCAGCTACTCATAAGCCTTGAGGCCAGTCTCAGCAACTTAATGATCCCTGTTTCAAAATGAAATAAAATAAAATAAAAAGGTAGTTGGGGATGTAGCATAGTGGTAGAGTGCTTGTGTAGCAGGCCTAAGGCCCTGGGTTCAATCCCAGCACTATCAAAAACAAAACAAAACAAACAAGAAAGAAAAAAACTAACTTTGATTTAGGCTTTAGTGATATAGAGGATAATAGCAAATCATCTGTATGTGTAAATATATATATGTGTATATCGTGTGAGTGTGTGTGTGTGTGTGTGTGTGTGTGTGTGTATAGATGGAAAAATAACATTTTCCCAAACATTATACATGTTGTTATAGAAGCAAGGCATTATTAAACTTTTGCTAGCAATAATGTAAATATTCAATTCTATGCCATACTTAGGTGCCCCCAAAACAGGAATCATCTTCCACCTCTTTCTCTCCTCCCCTGCCTCACATCCATCACCCACCACACAGCAGTTCTACCTGCTGAGTGGATCTTTATTGTGTTCACTTCTCTCCACCTCCTTTGCCTCCCTTAGACTAAACCTAGGTCATCTGTCATCTGGACTTCAAAAACTTCCCACCTGATCAACTCTCTTGCCTGCCTCTACTCCCTCTTTATGCAGGATCCAGAGGGACCTTTTAAAAATAAGTCTTACATGGGGGGGGGGGGGGGTCGGTTATATTTAAAGCCAATATTGCAAAAACTAGTATCTGACAAAGCTGGCTGTTGATTGTCTGGTGTTTGTTTTATTATTTTTCTTCCACTCTACAGAGTTTATTGGGTTTATAACTGGACAAAGTCACACTTGTACAAAATGAAGCTCACACTATCCCAAAGCAGAATAGGGATTGAGGATTGGGAATCCGTTACTGGCCTTTGGGGGAGCTCTGAGGTGAGGCGCAGCCAACCCTTCCACTCCAGAGGTGTGGCCACAGGGGTGGGAAGGAAGGGGGCCCACCTGGCTTTGGTCACAGAACTCAGACTGGCACTAGGCCAGGACAGACAGATGAATTAGGAAGAGCAGGAGTCTCAGAAACCACCCTGCCCAGGGAGCCCAGGGACTGCTCCACCAGTCCCAGTTGCAACCTAGACTCAGGGGCTGGTGCAAAGGGAAGGCAGCAAAGCAGAAGGGAGGATACACTGATGTGTGGTAGCTGGGGGCGCCTGGACCTGTGCAAGAGGGTGGGTAAGGAGGTGGGCTAGCTGCCACTGGACAGTTAGCAGCGGGTTTCATAAATGCCGCTGCGGCCAATGTAGCACACCCATTTGATGACATCGTGGTTGCTGTAGTTCAGCTTCAGTTCAAACACCTTCAAGTAGCGCTCCTTGAGGCCAGAGGGTGCAAATGACACCTCAAAGTTCATGGAAATAGGGGGTCAAGCCCATTTCTTCTTGTCACTGGTGGGCAGAAGCTCAATCTCTGCACTGACCTGAAATTCCTTCATGCCTGCCATGCGCTTGATCTTCCACACAATGGTATTCTCACTGGCCTTGTACTTGACCTCCCCCTTCATGCAGATCACCTGCACCCCAATGTTTTATTATTTTTATGTTTTTATGAATGCTTGAAATCTCCAAAAATAACAAAAAATTAAAAAACATACCAAAAATCTTGTGTTACCCTCATCCTTATCTTGTTTAAAATGACTTTTAGGACAAAGGCTAAAGTACCAGCTGTAGTAGTAGTCTAGTGATTTTTATTATGGAAAAATTTCAAATGCACATGAAAGTAGAAAGAACAGTATTACGGATGCCCTTGAAGCCAGCGCCCACCAGGCTGTTACATATGGCCTACGAGGCGCCCCATGAGAGTCCTTCCCACTCTCTGGCTTCCTTTTATTCCACCCACTCTCCCCGCTGGTCACTAGACTCTAATCACCCTGGCCTTATTTCTCTTTTTCTAATATGCAGGCTCCTTCCCTTTCAGGAATTGAATAAGATGCTCTTTCCTAAAATGCGCATTCTTTGGCTTTCACTTAGCCTCTTCTATTCATTCACAGGTCTCAGCGGAGATGTCATGTCCTCAGGGAGACCACCTCTGACATCACATCCTGTATCTTGTCCTTTTCTTTCATTCCACTTATCACAGTGGCAATGAAAGGCTTAATATTTTCATATCTATCCACCCACCAGGCTGTAAGCTCCATGAGGAAGAGTTCAATGGGGACAACAGGCATAGGAAGCATTGTTTATAATGTAATATGACATGTGCCATAGATGAGGGATGTGAGAATGCCGTTGGAAACAGAGAAAGTCCATTTAACCTGGGACAGATAGCCCTTCCCCATAAGGTGTCATTTGAAGCACATGTGAAGGTATCTAATAGTACATCAAGATTAGGCCAGAATACATGTGAGAAAGGTATTCTAGAGTGAGAGAGAATGGAATAAAGGCACAGAGGTACAGTATGAAGCATATGTTCAGGCAACACAGTAGATGTTACATACCAAATATAGGGAACTTGGGGTGGGCAAAAAAGGACTTGAAGCTTGTTTGAGGGCTGTGCTAATGAACTTGGACTTTGCAACTACCAGTGAGGAATTAGAAGTTCAGCTTCATACTCAATCCACCTAAGCTAAAATAATGAAACTTATGTAATTAATTAGAGGTTATTTAGTCAGCTATCTTATTACAGTTGAGAAACTGAGGCCTAATTGGGTACAGTGGTACATGCCTGTAATCACAGTTGACTTAGAAGCCTGAAACAGGAAGATCCCAAGTTCAAGACCAGCCTAGGCAACCAATGAAGACCCTCATCTCAAAATAAAAATCAAAAGGGCTGTGAATGTAGTTTAGTGGTAGAGCACCCTTGAGTTCAATCCCTGTATTGGAGCTGGGAATCAAAGGTGGGGGAGGGGCTGAGACCTGACTGCTGGGCTTTGTCTTTCTTCTTCCCATTTCTTTTTTTTTTTTTTTAATATTTATTTATTTGCTTTAGTTGTACACAATGCGTTTATTTTTATGTGGTGCTGAGGATCGAACCCGGGCAGCACGCGTGCTAGGCGAGTGCTCTACCGCTGAGCCACAATCCCAGCCCCCCATTTCTTAATTCATCACTAAGTTAAGCCCAAGGGACAGGAGGGTATTGGAAAAGGCGAAGAAGACATTTAGAAGGAAGATTTCTCAGAGTGAATGAGAACACAGCCACACTCCTGGCCTTGGGCAGAGGCCTCCCCAGAACTGGAAAACTCGGACATCCCATTGCTAACCCAAAACCCCAAATGTGCCACCTTCCCCGGCCTGGTGATTGTCTGGCTTGTGGTGGCCTCCTGGTAGTGGGCCAAGGACATCGTGTGGAGCGCCAGGGAATTCCCGCTAGTGCACTTACCACCCACTCAAGAGCCGATGGCAGCCAACAGGCAATGCTGTGCCATTAAGGTGTTTGTCAAGAAGCTAAGCTGGGCATTGTGGGCGATCCTGAGGGCCCTTTTTAGACTGGCTGGAAGTGAAGAAGAAGAAAAAAAAAAAAAAGAAATAGCATTTGGAAGCAAACCAGAGCTAGTGTGGGGGGGGTGTAGCATGACAGAAAGAACCCTCTCTGGGAGGCAGGGACACTGGGCTCCATTTCTGGCTCCCCTGCCAACTTGTTCTGCAATTTTGAACAAGTCATTTCCCCTTCCTGAGCTTTATTTTTCTCTTCTGAAAAATAAGCATGTTAAATTACATGATTTCTAAGTATTATTGACCAGTGCATTTCCTAGATCCCTGAATGGTTATGCCTTCAGGATGCAATTTTTGAAAGCAGTCATAACTCAGGTTGGGCTCAGCAGCAAGACTGGGACCTTGATTGTAGGGGTAGAGGAGAAACTAGGATTTTAGTGGGACAGCAGTCAGGAGGACCCAGTAACAGTGCCAATTTCTAAGGAGTCCCAGAGAGACCAGGGATTTGGTCTGGAAGCAATGACCAAAGGTGGTAGTCTATTGTGAGGACTGTAGGAACAAGAACATTTCTACATGCTAGAATCAGCTAAATGCTTTATGTGCCTGTATTAGTTTCCTATTGTTGATGTACAAATTACCCCAAATTTAGTGTCTTAAAACAACAAAACTGGGCCAGGTGCTGTGGCACACACTTCCAAGTATGGGGGAGGCCGAGGCAGGAGGATTGCTAATTCAAAGCCAGCCTCAGCAACTTTAGCAAAGCCCTAAACAACTTAGTTGGACCCTATCTCAACATAAAAACTAAAAAGGGCTGGTGATGTAGCTCAGTGGCAAAGTGCCTTGGGCTCAATCCCCAGTACAAACAAAACAAAAGAACAACAACAACAAAACCCCAAGCTGGGAGTGTAGCTCAATGTAGAGCACTTGCCTAGCATGCACAAGGCCCTGGGTCCATCCTCAGCACTACAGACAACAACAAAAGCAACACAAATTTATTTTATATTTATAAAGCTCATAAATCCAAAATTGATATTATAGGACTAAAATGAAGGTGTTGGCAGGGCTGTTGCTTCTGGATGCTCTGGAGATAATCATTTCCTTGCCTTTTCTGGTTTCCAGAGCCTATCCACATTCCTTGGCTTGGGACCCTCTTCCATCAGTGGCATTTCTCCAATCTCTGTTCCTATTGTCACATCTCCTTCTCTTACTCTGACCCTCTGCCTTCCTCTTATAAAGACTTGTGATTCCATTAGACCCACCTGGATAATCTGGGATAATCCCCCCATCTAAAGATTTTAGCTTAATCACATCTGTGAAGTTTCTTTTGCCATGTAAAGTGACAGGTTTGGAAGATTAGAATGTTAACATCTTTGAAGAGCCATTATTTTACCTACCACAGTGCATCCTGTCATTGAATACTGACAACACTGCTTTTATCATTCTGCTCAACAGTTGAGGAACTTGATGCTGAGAGAAGTTAGGTCATTTGCCCAAGGGAACACCACTGGAAAGGCTAGGCAATTTTGATATGTGGTAGTATCTTGGTCTCAAGTGAACTGACTTTTCATATGGGACCCCCTCCAGCTCCCAGATGCATAGGGAATTCTGTCTCACTCTCTGGAGAACGAGGCAGGTAATTTGAGACCCTGAGAAACAGATTAGTGTCACAGCAATCTCATTTTGAACTTGAGCACCAAATACACTGAGGCCAAAACACAATTGTAAGGACTAAGCTAACAAAGCAATGGATAGGAAGGGATGATCTTGAGCCACCCTTAATGCAGTATACAGCAACACAATAGGCTCTTTTTTTTTTTTTTTTTATAGTACCGGGGATTGAACTCAGGGGCACTCAACCACCAGGCCACATCCCTAGCCCTTTTTTGTATTTTATTTAGAGACAGGGTCTCACTGAATTGCTAAGTGCCTCACCATTGCCGAGGCTGGCTTTGAACTTTCGATCCTCCTGCCTCAGCCTCCCAAGTGCGGAGATTACAGGCGTGCACCACTGCACCCAGCTAACACAATAGACTCTTATTTTTAATTTATTTTTTTAGTTATAGTTGGACACAATACCTTTATTTTATTTATTTATTTTTACATGGTGCTGAGGATCGAACCCAGGGCTGCACACATGCTAGGTGAGTACTCTACCCCTGAGCCACAACCCTAGCCTCCACAATAGACTCTTAATGTTGGAGTTGAAGCTGCTAATGGCCATGGAGGATTGGCCAACGAGTTGGACAGGTTAGGGACCTAGAGATGACAGCAGAGCTGAGGCACAGAGGGCAGGGGCTGGACATTGAGCCAAGGTTAATAGAAGGCTTTTCTAAATGAATAATGTACTTCCTGCCTTAGGAAGTTATGGGTAATAATGAACATAATGCATCCATTTCTTTGTAGCTCTGCCAGGGCCTGTGCTAGATGTTGGGGTTACAGTGATGAGGAGGACAGGATATGATCCCTGTCCTCATGCATTTACAGTCGAGAGGAGACAAGTAATTCCCATGTGGTTATAACACAGTGTCGTAAGAATTGTCATAGAAGAAGGATGGGGGGCAGACAAGGGATGGAGGAGGAACTCCTGATATAGATTTAAGAGGTCAGAGAGAGGGAGAGTGATCTAGCCAGAAGGAACAAGATATGTAAAGATCTGGAAGAACTAGAATACACTGGACCACAAGACATTCAGTGGAGAATGGTAAAAGAGGCTGCAGAGAGTCAGGGGCCAAATCGCTAAGGCTCTTGACAAAAGAGATGAAAAACCTTTGATTCTCTTGAATTCCCTTGGAGGGTATTTACAGTTACTGTTGCCTCTTCCCGAAATACTCTTTTCCTAGTAGCTGCATAACCCACTCCCTCACCTCCTTCAGGTCTCTTGCTTAAATGTCAAAGAGACCTTCCCTCATCACCTTCTATAAAATAGCTGTCCCATCACTATCTCTTTATTCTTCATAGAACTTATTATCACTTGGTTCTTTCACTAAATGCAACTAGAAAGTAATTAGAACATTTTGGGGGGCAGGTAATGGGGGTTGAACTCAGGAGCACTCAACCACCGAGCCACATCTCCAGCCCTATTTTGTATTTTATTTAGAAACAGGGTCTCACTGAGTTGTCGTGCTTTGCCGTTGCTGAGGCTGGCTTTGAATTCACGATCCTCTTGCCTCAGCCTCCTGAGATGCTGGAATTGTAGGCATGCACCACTGTGCCTGGCTTAATTAGAATGTTTTGTTCACTGTTATAGTCTTAGCACACAGTGACTGGCATATAGTGGGGTTCTCAAGAAATATTTATTGAGTGAATCAATGTACAGAAATAAGCCGATTTGATGTTTAGGAGGTGGAACCAACAGTTCTTTGATAAAACACTGAATGTGGGCAGTGAAGGAAAGGGAGGAGTCATGGGTCTTATGAGGCTTCTGGTTTGGATAACTGGGTAGGCAATGGTGCCATACTCTGATGTAGAAACCAAAGCATAAGGGTATTTGGATCACTGTGATCTAAGATAAGATTTAGGACTTTAAGAGAGAGAAATAGGAAGTTCCAGGATGGAAACGGGCTTCTTGCCCAGTAGTCTGACAGTGGAGAATGCCTCCATCCTGCCACTGATGAGTTTCATGGCTCTGGGTAATCGATTAATCTGTCTAAACCTCGGTTTCCTCATCTGCAAATTGGGGATCATCATTTCTACCTCATGGGGTTGTTGCAAATTCTTATGTGCCTAGAACAATGCCAAGTACACGGTGGTCACTCTAATAATCATAACTACTATTATTGTTAATATAATTAGAACATCTCTGACTTCTAAAAAGTTGTTTCTTGTAATGAGTCAAGATCTATGTCCTGCAGTTTCTCATTCTGGTATGAGTTTTGCTCTCTGTACCAGCAGAACAGAGAACTCCTTCATGTTCCTGTTCTTTTTCATGCAGTCCTCCTTCTTCCAGCCTAAACATCCCTCATCTGTCTTTGCAGGACATGGTTCCTGGTTTCCTTGCTCTCCTGGCCGTTCTCTCTTAGTCAAGTTCTAGTTGTCACTGTCCACTACAGATGAACCTCTGGAACAGGACTTGAAACCCCTGTGTGTGTTGAGGCCAGTTCCTTATCCCTGTTTCTCACATTATCACCCTAGATTATGATCTTGGTTGCCCAAACTCTTTGCTCAGGGCCTTTTATACTTCTTCCTTCCAACCCATGCTTCCAAATTCAACACGTTATTGCCTGGTCCTTCATGGACTTCACCTCTGGCCTTTTTGCTAATACCACCCAACCATTTCTTTTATGATCAAACTTCTGATCCCGATCATTCTCCCCACTCTGTCTCTAGTCACCCGGGTGTTGCATTAATGCTCCTGGAGACCACCTGCATTAACTGATCCGACTGCCCCAACCCCACCCCTCCCCGGGCATCTCCGTTTTCCAAGCGCACTCCTTGGCACTGCCAGGGATCTGCTTCTTGCCGCCCCCACTGGCACTTCTAATCTCACCACCGCCTCTGCTGTCTGCCGCTCTCTTCCCTCTTCTGTCCACATTTCTTTCTTTCTTTTTTTTTTTTTTCCACCTTCTCCTTGTTATTCTCTGCTCTCCCCTTTCCCTGCCACTACTCTGAATGTCTTAGCTTTGACTTCTCAGCGACCAAAATCCCGCCTTCTGGCTAGGCAGCCAATCAGTGTTTAGCCTTCAGTCTCCACATCCTCTTCAGCCCAGCTATTTTGGTCCCTGCTTGCACTCTTGAGATTCTTCTCACTTTCCTCTGGGTTTACACCTCTTTCCGCACGGAGAGGGTGACAGACATCTTAGAGTTGGTTAACTGAGCTGTCAAGGTTAGACTTGTGTGGCTGGTGATTGATTAATGGATCCAGGTGTAAAAAGACAAAGGGTAGGTCATTCTGTTTGAAACTGAATAAGAAAGACTTTCTTCCTTTAGTAGATTTTTATCTTTTTTCAAATGGGACAATGGAGCCTATTGCATCATCAAGCAAGGAAGTCAAACCACAATAGGTTGAAACTCAGCAAATGATTTTTCATCTTCTAATAGATTCAAGGAATTATGTGTGGTGCTTTCATGTGTATTACTCATTAAGCTTTCCCAAAATGAAATCCTTCCTTAATACCCAACAGTGCCTCCCAGAACAACTGTTCGTTCATTCATTTATTCATTCATGAACTCAGCAATTATTTATTGTGCCAGACATTGCGTTAAATGTTGTAGCAAATACAAAAAAAATTATAACACATTCTGTGTTCTCCAGAAACTTAATATAGTGGGGGAAAATAAACATATCAATGAACAGGTATGATACATGTAGTAGTTGTCTTTACAGTAGTGTGTACAAAGCACGGCAAGATGAGGGAGGGTTACCCACTACCTCTGTGAGGGAGAATTAAAAGGATTTAACACAGGAGGTGACAGGAGCTAGGACTTGAAGGACAAGGAGTAATTTGCTAACATGGTGGTGCACTCCTGTAATCCCATCAACATGGGAGGCTGAAGCAGGAGAATTGCAAGTTTGAGGCCATCCTCAACAATTTAGCAAGACCCTTTCTCAAAATAGTAAATAAATAAATAAATGTAGTTCAGTGGTAAAACACCCTTGGTTAAATCCCCAGTACCAAAAAGAGAGGGGGGTGGGATTGGCTTTTAGGTAGCAGGAAGAATCTGGGGGTGTGAAAGGGCAGGGAATGTTTGGGAACTGGTATGAATGGGGCATAGAACACTTGCTTCAAGCTCAGGGGCTTCTGTCCAGAGAAGTCAGAGGATTGCCTAGGACAAAGAGCAAGTGAGTGGCAGAAACAGGTATGCAGAGGAAACTAGAATTGTCTGGTCCCCAATCATATTTCTTGGCTTCCTACCGGCTAATAATCACAGACACACACTTTCTCTCCCCACCCCCTGCCAGGTGTGTCAATGCCCTATTCCTTGGCTTCCATGCTGTCATTTGACCAGCACTTCTCTCTCCCACTTCCCCTCTTTTTTTTTTTTTTTTTTTTTTTTTTTTTTTTTTTTTTTTTTGTGGTACCGGGGATTGAACTCAGGGCCACTTGACCACTGGGTCACATCCCCAGACTATTTTTGTATTTTATTTAGAGACAGGGTCTCACTGAGTTGCTAAGTGCCTCGCCATTGCTGAGGCTGGCTTTGAACTTGCGATCCTCCTGCCTCAGCCTCCCAAAGTGCTGGGATTACAGGCATGTGCCACCACGCCTGGCCCCACTTCCCCTCTTAAGAGATCTGCCCTGAACTCTAAGGTTTGTCCCCAGTAACCCTGGGAGAGGAACAGAATCCAAAGAAGGCGCTGGTACTGCCCCCATGCCCACCGAGTGTCTGAGCCATTCCAGTGTTTGGTCCTAGCTCAGATGTTTGCCTTGATTTTCAAGGAGAAAACAGAACTTGGTGGTCTGAAGGATGAAAAAAATAATCATTACTTCCAAGCATCATCATGCTCAACATCTAAGCTATAAATGTGGGGCTATAAATTTGAAAGTTTCCTGGCAGAAAAGCCAAAAGGAAAATCCATTGGGTTACCCAGTATTCCTTTTCTTACACCTTAAAGCTTCCAGAATCTCCTTAGGGAAGACATTTTCCTTGAGCTAAAGCTTGGTCCTAAGAAAATCAAATGACAGGGTGAAGAGTATGTAATCCAATTTAGATGTCATTTCAGCCACCAAGTACCCGCCCTCTGTAATGCTCCAGGTCTTTGTGAGAGAGAGAGTGATGTCATAAGTTGCCCAGTAGAAAACAGTCTTGACCATGTTAGATGTACTAACCTCCATTTGACCCATAAGGACTCTTGGTCCAGGGAGAATATGGATGTCCAGGGCAGGATGACTAGATTTCAAAAAACAGAGAAGGAGTCAAAACTATGTTTTCCATTCTAATTTTCAAAAGATAACAGAAACACCATCTGAAGGGATAACAAATACATGTTGGGTGATTATTAGGTGTCAGGTACATTTGTTCATTTTATCTTAACAACAACCCTGGGAAGGAGGAGTTTTCCAAGTAAGAATATGGGAGCTCAGTTTGTCCAGGGATATAGCCAGGAAGTGGGGAAGACAGGATTCCATCTCAGGACTGTGTGTCTTTCCAACTGCACCACCCTGTCTCTTTCTTCTGAAAATTCATAAAGTTTACATAGAAAAGGGAACATGATTCTGAGTGTGAGGGGCAGAGGGAATCTGGTGCAAGGATTTAATGCTTTGATGACATGTCTTAATCTAGGAATGGAAGCTGGAGAATGTTTCCCTGCTACTTCCATTTTTTTGATGTCTCACTTGAGCTTTTTGGCTGGTCCTGGGCCATACTCAAGTCACAAGCAATTCTCTGTACTGTGTCCACTTTGTAAACAGATAATTGTCATCTCTTGCTATTTCCTCCTTTATAACCTCTTCACTCATTGCCACCACCACCGCAAAGTCCTAACCATTTTAAATATTGCTCAGAGTTTAAATGCCACCCTCTCCCCCACCACCTCCAGGGAGTTGCACATGCTGTAAAAACAGCTCAAATCTCACCTCCACCTGGAAGACTTCCCTGAACTCTCCTTGCCCCTCTGCCCCTACAACAAGACACTCCTCTCTTTTCTTCCATAGAACTCACCTGCTTTGTAGCACTATATATATATATATATATATATATATATATATATATATATATATAATATACATATATATATATATATATATATATATGGGTTTATTTGTCAGTCTGTGAGCTCCCTTATTCATCATTGTATCCAAGGAACCTTGTACAGTGCCTATCATGTAGTAAATGCTCAATAATATTTGTTGAATGGACATACTAAGCAGCTACTGTGTGCCAAGTCCTGTCGTGGGCACTGGATATACAGAGATGAATAAGACATAGACCCTTTCCTTGAGGAGCTTAGTCACAGTTTGGTGGAGATTGATATGCAATGATTGGAGCCTAACATTATAAGATCCATAAAATCTGTAATAGAGAATTTGGGTAGCACAGAGGAGAGGAAAATTAACTTAGCCTGGGAAGTCTTCCAGAGGTAGTAATTTATGAGCTGAACATTAAAATCTGACCAAATTAAGAATACTAGGCAGAGAGAAAAACATGTACAAAGACATGAAAAAAGAATCAATGTTTGGTGAAATGCAAGAAGTACTGCAATTCTGTGTCATCACTCAGAATGAAAAACATGTTCCAATTCCAAATGCGAGAGAAGTCAGGTTGTCACTCTGACTTTATTATTCTGACAATTTTGTTTTTAATCAGTCAGATGAATTTTATCACAAGGCAGTGAAGATGTTATAGTCACCTTTGGTGAAATAAAGAATAACTTACTTCTAGTTTCTGGTATGTCTTCTTCCAAAAATAATTTGATTTGACTTATAATAAAAGACATATCCACAATAAGCTTGTTCATATAGAAACAAGAAGCAAAAGCTATAGATAGGAAGGGAATAATACTGTTTCCCAGGGTGCTTTTCCCTTCATTCACTCACTTGGTGTCAGGATGTTCCTCTGAAGATGGGCAGAGATTAGGGTTTTCTGGCTGTAAATCTGGCTTTAAGAATGCTCCTGAAAATGCTTGTGGATTCTGTAAACATACAGATATTTTCCTCATTTTCTAACAAATGCCACAAATATTTCCTAATGCTCCCATTTCTTCACGTTTTCACTCCTTGATCTTTTTGATTGGAATCACCATCTTTGCTATCTTTCAGACTCATTGCTTACTAGAGCTTCTTCACCCTAACTTCTTTTAGATTCTCTTGCCTTCTTAAAGTTTTTCTCCCTTTTAAAAAATATGACTCCATGCATAAAACTTAGAAAACAGAAAAAAAAGAACAAAAGACAGAAGTTTCGTGATACTCTACCATTGAAAAACTTTTTAAAATTTTTTGCAGTATTGCAGTTCAAACCCATGACCTCACACATGCTATGCAAGTGCTGTACCACCGAGCTATATTCCCAGTTCCCTATGATACTCTAACCAAAGGATATTCACAGCTAATTTAAGTTTTTTAGTGCATTGAATTTATACATAATAGTGGGGTTCATTTTGACATATTCATAAATGCACGTGACATAGTTTCATCCATTTCAATCCCTACTACTTCCTCTTTCCTCCTTTGTTCCTGAATTTTTTCTTTCTTTCTTTTCCTTTTCTTTTGAAGTGGTTTGGGAGTGTTGCTCAGTGATAGGAGTGTACTTAGCATGTGTAAGACCCTTGGTTCAATTCCTGGCACTGCAAAAATAAAAATAAGAAATATCATTGACATCATTTTAGACTTTCAGAAAAGTTTTCAAGAATGAGAAAAGAATTCCTAAATATCCTTTACCTGGATTCCCCAGCTGTTAACATTTTACTATATTTGTTTTATCTAGCTATCTCTCTCTAAATATATTTATGCATTTATTTCTGAACACATTTAAGAACAAGTTGCAAACATCATGCACCCTTATGTAAGCCTAAATACTTCAGTGTATAGCTTCTAAAAACAAGAAATTCTCTTACATAATAGTTTTTTTTTCTATGCATCTATTATTTATTTATACTTAAACCAAAGAAGGCTTTGTTTTATCTATTTATATTTATTTATAATGGCTTGCTTTGGGGGGGTTAGCAATAAAAATTTATATAATTTCCTGCCAATAAAGATATTCTACCAACGTGATTCTTCATCAGACTCTGACTTGAGACAGGAAGGATTTCTGGTGCGCAAATTTCCCCAGACTGCTCTACTTCAGAAAATGCACTGTTCTTCCTGCATGTTAGTCTTATATCAGTAGGAAATACTTAATCATTGAAGTAAGAGGCAGGGCAGGAGAAAGCTTTGAATGCAAATTTGTTCTGTAGCCAGTAGAGATTTAATGAAAAGTTGAAAGCAGGGGAGTAAGCCAACAAAAGTTGTGTTTTCTGGAGATTAATTTGACATTGTCTCCAGGATAGGAGGAAGAAGTATGAGTCCATAAGTGGCTTGGGTAGAATGATCCCTAGTTTTAAGGGCAAAACTCAGCCCAGGTAGAACGGAGCCTTCTCCAGCATAATGCATCCTTTTCTTTCACATGTCTTTCAGAACTGGTTAAAGTCATATGGCTATCTGCTTCCCTATGATTCACGGGCATCTGCGTTGCACTCAGGGAAGGCCTTACAGTCAGCAGTCTCCACTATGCAGCAGTTTTACGGGATCCCAGTCACCGGTGTATTGGATCAGACAACGATCGAGTAAGACTTGCGTAGGACATTGTGCCTTTGAACTTTCTGGACTTACATTTGGGTTCATGTTTGTCATGGCCTTTTGCACACACTATTCCCATCCTGCCTTCTTATCTTTTACTCCTGCAGTGCCATCCTGGGAGGGAATACCCCAAAGTTCCCTTTCCTGTGTGAGCTGGGGGTTTGCTGGAATGGAAGTCCCAGCTCTGCCATTAACTTGCTGTGTGGCCTCGGAGACAAGTTGCTTGACCCTTTTTGGGTCTGGGTTTCCTTGTCAGTATGCTGAAGGGTTGGGTTATAGAAGGTCTCTTAAATCTCCTCTGGTTTCAATAACTCATGGTTCTACTGGACTTCCCTGAGATGTACCTATCTCACTTGATACAGAGAACTCTTGGATGATAATGGGTTAGCAACTCTCGTTCCACTTTTCCCATTTACCAAACATATGCTGAGTACCTGTGTGTGCTATGCACTATGCTCAGCTCTGGCATCCTGCCCTCCAGAGGCTTAATGTGTAGTGAAAAGCATAGTCATCTGGCCACACCTGTCCTAGGGGACAGAGTCTCAGGGAGATACTTAGGAAGCGATAACAAATCAATCGATCCATGAGGATGGTTGCCATCACTTAGGGAAAGCACAAAGAGGAGCGAGAAGAGACGTGGGAACGGACAGCTGGAGAGGTGGAGGAAGCCTTCAGTGACATGATGGTGTAGCAGTGAAGAGGGCACAGTCAGCAGGGTTAGCTGCTACGGAGTAGTCCAACAGGACAGTGACTGAAAGGCATCTGCTGGATTTAATAACAAAGAGGTTATCAAAAAAATCAGCAGAATGGTGGAGACAAAGTCAGGTGGCAGTGAGGAGAAGGTGAGGAGCAGAGTTGGCAACTGGAGGGGAAATTTTTGAGAACCCCAAGAGTGACAGTGAATGAAAGGAAGGAGAAGTGGGTGATAGCCAGAGAGGAATGAAGTTTGTTTCAGATTGGAGAGAGTTGAGTATGTTTCTTTTGTTTTAGAAATATCTAACAAAGCTATTCAAGCTGTTTAAGAAGACCAATTCACTCCCAGTGTGGTGGGGCACACCTGTTATTCCAGCAACTTGGAAGGCTGAAGCAGGAGGATCACAAGCTTGAGGATAGCCTCTATGACTTAGCAAGACCCTGTTTTAAAAATAAAAAATAAAAAGATCCGGGGATCTGGCTCAGTAGTAAAGTGTCCCTGGGTTTAATTTTCAGTACTGGAGGGAAAAAATAGTCTAGAAGACAACAAGCCATTCACTCCACTGGAAAGAACTGGAGTGAAGTTCCAAAGGTGGTGGTAAGCGATAGGAGCCCAAGCTCAGGTAGAAGCAGCTGTCAGGAGAGTTAGTAGGAATCAGAATAGGCAATGCACCCAATTGTGGATCAAGGATCAGTTCATCCCTTTGGAAAGTCACTCCATGACCGAATCATCTCTCTGATCTCAGCACGTTCATTTGCAAAGGGGAGTGTTGGATTGTGGCTCTCAAATTCTAGGTTCAATTATTCAAGCTTCTAAGCTTTAAAAACTTGGTGAGTCTGGGATTTTATGATCCTAAAATTCTATTCAAACATTTACTATTCCTAGGATTTTCTGATTGTGAGACTGTGAAGTTCTGAGATAGTACATTTGAAGACTCCTATGACGTGTGTGGACTCCTTTGGCCCTGTGGCCTCACAAGTGAGCTGGTAGAGAACCTGACTGCCTTTCCAAGCAGAAGTTATTTTGAGGGCTTTGCACAGGCCTCATGGCAGTGCATCCTGGGCCAGGAGCACTGCTATCTCTGCTGAGGCACCACCTGGCCTTAGATTTTGCTATGTTCCAGAACACCCCAGGCATGTTGGATAAGGTTCAGAGAGTAGCAGGTGGACAGGGAAAGGGGGAGGCAGAGGGAAGTATCTGAGGGAATAGGATGGCATTTCCCACTTGCAGTTCTTCCTGCAACTCTTTGTAGGAAGGCAGGGATCAGTGTTTTGGAAGCATGTGAAGGAGGAAGCCTTCAGTGACACCATCCAGACCGGAGTGGGATGGGTGTTTGGGGTAGAATTCAGAGACCTGAGTTTCAGCTCCAGCTCTGTGACCTTGGGCAATTGCTGCCTTTCTCTGAGCCTGTTTCCTTCCCTAGGGTCTTTCTAGTCTAGCCCAGCCTTTCAGTAGCAGAGGTGGTTCTTGGTTCTGTTCCCAGGGACTGTTAGTGAAAGGAAGCTAGATTAACAATTTCTTGAAGTCTACCTTGGGAAATGTCACACATTTATTCAATCACTCATTCATTCTGTCAACAGCATAGTTTATCTAGCTCAACCTTGTGCTAGGCACTAAGAGAAAAAAAAATAAAACCCCAGCCTTTGTTTGATAAATTGCATTAATTAGTAGCTTATTCATTCAGCTAAGTTCCAGTCCTGCCTCACTGTTTTCTATGCTTTACAAGTTACTCGATTTATCTTTGTATCTTTGCCTGTAAAATGGGGATAATAATTTCTCATTGCCTCACAGGATTGCTTTAAGAATCAAAAATTCCAAGCAAGGCACAGTGCTGCACGCCTTGTAATACTGGCTACTCTGCAAGCCAAGGCAGGAGGATTGCAGATTGAAATCAGCCTGGGAAATTTAGCAAAGCCCTCTCTCAAAATTTGAAATAAAATAAAATAAAAAGGTCTGGAGATGTAGTTCAGTGATAGAGAGCCCCTAGGTTCAGTCCTGGTACAGGAAAAAAAAAATTTTTTTTGTTCCAGGGTTTGAACCCAGGGGCACTTAGCCACTGACTCACATCCCAGCCTTTTTTTTTTTTAGGGAGGGGGGATACTCAGGATTAAACTCAGAGGCACTCAACTCCTGAACCACATCCCCAGCCCTCTTTTGTATTTTATTTAGAGACAGGGTCTCGCTGTGTTGCTTAGGGACTCACTAAGTTGCTGAGGCTGGCTTTGAACTTGCGATCCTCCTGCCTCAGCCTTCCAAGTGCTGGGATTACAGGCATGCACCACCACGCCCGGTTTGGAAAAAAAAAAAAATTAAAGAAGTTCTGGCATTGCTTGAGGTCAGCCTGGGCAACATAGTGAGACCCCTGTCTCAGAAAAAAAGAAATTTATAAATGTCTAGACCAAGGCATGGTATTGCTATCATTATATCTATTATCATTGCTTTATAAGTATGGGTCACTCTCTAAGCAATGTAAAGCACACAAAGATGTGTGAGACCTGGTTAATTCCATCAAGGGTCTTTTAATATTTGATCAAAATAGCCTGTTTTCTTGTCTTCACATTGCCAATGGCAACTGCTTTTAACAGCTGGAAATGAGGTCAGACTGTTTTTCCTTCCAGCGATGCTGAGGTGTAGCTTAGTGGATTGCCATCCTCCTGGTGGAGAGTTCTGATTCATTCATTTTGTCAGTCAGTCACTTAACAAACCATTACTCAGCCCCTTCTGTGTTAGGCACTGTGCCATCCCTGGGGATACAGATAATGTTCCCATCCTCATGGAGCTCAGAATCTGATGGGAGGCAAAAATAAATAAATAAATAAATGAGAATGCAAATATATAATTTCAGGGAGTGATGAATACTATGAAGAAAAATTAAGCAAGATAAGTGGATAGGGTGGGATGGGAGGTTATTTCAGATAAGAGGGGCAGGGAAGTCCTCTCTGAAGGGCAGAGGCCTAATGAAGAGGAAGTGTTACAAGTAGAGGAAATGGCAAATGCAAAAGCCATGGAGTGGGAATAGGCTTAGCATGTCCAACGAATGTCAAGAAGATTAATGGCTAAGCACAGTATACGAGGGGCAAGGGATGATGGCTGTTGAACAGGTAGGCAGGGCTAGACTGGGCCAGACCTGTTGGCCATTGTTTTTGGGTTTTGTTCTAGATGTTCTGGGAAATCATTGGAGGTTTTACCCCATGGAGTGCTGTGATCTAATTGCATTTAAGGAGACTTTTCGCATATACTCCTCCCTTTGAGACTCTCTGCAACCTACAAACAGCAAGAACTATAATTCTCAAGTTGCAGATGAGAACACTGAAGTTCACATTGATCCAGTCACTTGCCTGGGTCCTAGATTAGGGGTGGAGCTGGAATTTATAAAGCCGGTTCTCCTTATCCCCAATCTCTTATTCAGCAATGTTTCTTCATATTTTATTGCAATTGAAAGAATGAATCAATCTATCAATCAAGTTCCTATTGGGGGTCATTCTGAGCCAGGACCCCAGAGGATGGGGATGCACACTGCCTTTCAGACTGGGACTGGGGACTATGCAGTACCTTCCTCAAGAGTGAAATACATTTGTGTGTATGTCCTCTCTCTGCCCAGGTGGATGAAGAAACCCCGATGCGGTGTCCCTGATCACCCCCACTTGAGCAGAAGGCGGAGAAACAAGCGCTATGCCCTGACTGGACAGAAGTGGAGGCAAAAACACATCACCTACAGGTGCTTTGACTCCCTCTTCATCCCTGGCCATGGTGCCACGCCCATTCTGTTTTTCCTGTCTGAATATTGGAAGCTTACAGAGCAGGTGTACCGAGTCTGGACAAGGGCCATGTGCATGGGCATTAGGACCAGATGTTGAAAACCTGTGACTTTTTCTTCCTTGTGGCTTCTAGAGGATGCTAACTCCAACTTTAGGTTTTCAAATTGACCTTGTCCTTTGGGGGCTCATTAGTTGTGCTCTGTTCAGACACCTGTAGTATTTAGTTACAGAAAGTGGGGCATGGATTGTTCAGTAACTTTCAGCTGTCATGAGAACCCATGGCAGAACTCATTCTCCCTGTGAGTGCTTGCCAAACTCCACTTCCTCTGGTCTAGTTCCCTTCCCCACCCCAAATCAGCTTGATAGTCTTCACCTGAGATTGCCAACCCAGAATTCCAGTTGTTTCTTAAGGAATATAAAAAATAAGAACCTGAATCACAACAGTGTCTTTCCTTGACTGTCTGGGAGGGTCAAGGCAGAGCAGGAGCAGTATCCAAGTCAGACCAAGTGGACTGAGAGCAGAGATGATGGAGCTCATCACAGCAAACTCAGAAACCAGAATTCAAGTGGGACTGGGGCAAGAACCAGGCATAGGGCAGGCTCAGGTGGGCTCTTGGTGGCACCTCTCAAAGCTCTGATTCCATCTTGGTGGATTCCCTGGATGCAGGGGCAGGACCTAAGACAGCTATCCTTAGAATTAAACTAACAGCTCTCCTACTGACAAGCTGTTGAAATAGGACTTTTCCCCAGAAATCTGATAAGAAAAAGAAATTTAAGAAGAATCTGGGTTAAAAAGTGGCTAGATTCTTGGGTCTCCAGAAGAGATCAAGTGGATCAAGAGAAAGAAGTTGGGTTCTAACCCAACTCTGACCTTAACCTTTATCACCCACCTCTCTGGGCCTCTCTTTCCTTACTTATGGAAAGGGTATGGTAATTGGTGCCCCAGACTTCCATGAGGCAGAGTATTCATAAGTAGCGATGTTCCTTTTAGGAGAATCATGCAATATGGATAGAGTAACCTTAAATAGCTAAATCTATAATGGATTAAATTAGATACCGCCTCATACCAGCTTCTAGATAGACAAGCTATAGTTGGTGCCCAAGATTTTTTTAGAGAGACTTTTCTCTTAAACTCCTATCTACTGTTGAAATATTTTTATAACTTTTATAAATGTAGCTATGTTATGTGTTGGGAGGGAAATTAAACTTGAGTAAATGCTATCAACCAACCTATTTTTTTTTCTACAAATTGGAGTGAAATCCTTTATTCAACACAAATTTGTCAGAGATAAAATGAAAACACTGATTAAAACAAAGCTATTCTGACTGATGCATGTGGTGGGTATTCAGAGTTTTACCTACCTTGGCCCTTCTTTGACCTCTGGGGCAGTTATCAGAATTCTAGGATGCAAATGGTGAAGATCACCAGGCTGTATTGTCTCTAACGTCTCTTTTAGCTCTCCTGTCCCCAGCTCTCTGTCCCCCTAATAATCTTCTTCTCTCTTGCCAGCATTCACAACTATACCCCAAAGGTGGGTGAGCTAGACACACGGAAAGCTATTCGCCAGGCTTTTGACGTGTGGCAGAAGGTGACTCCACTGACCTTTGAAGAGGTGCCATACCATGAGATCAAAAGTGACCGGAAGGAGGCAGACATCATGATCTTCTTTGCTTCTGGATTCCATGGTGATAGCTCCCCATTTGATGGCGAAGGAGGATTCCTGGCCCACGCCTACTTCCCTGGCCCTGGGATTGGAGGAGACACTCACTTTGATTCAGATGAGCCATGGACACTAGGAAATGCCAACCATGATGGTAAGGCCATGAGGGGATGGGGGATTGCTTGGTTGTCAGAGAAAAAAAAGCTCCAAGGAAGAGCTCAGTGACCACCATAGATGAAATTCCTGCTTTCTAGAGCTTCCTGTCCAAGAACTAAGAATTCAAGAGGGTGGGAACTATGATCTCTGATAATATTCAACCACTAGGGCCAGGGCCACAGAGATTGGTCAGATTGCTTAGGAGATGGTCTAATTGGGCTGAGGCAGGGTTAGGTCATGAATAAGATAAAATGATGTTTCAGAAGCTGAAGAACAAGATAAAAAGGCACTGATGCTGAAAGCGGCGAGCTCTGGCCCGAGTTACTCTAACAGGTGCCATAATTACTCCAGATTCTTGGATAACTTGCCCTGCACCACTATGATTCAATGAATATTCACTGAGCTGGAATCAAAATTGTGCAGTAACACTAAAAATACTCTTTAGGTGGACAAAGAGTTCTTCATCCATATTTACTCACAAGATACTTGCTTAGTACATAGGCCAGGATACCCAATTTTAAGATGAAGAATTCAGGGCTCAAATGGCAGAAGTGGTAGGTGGAAGCACTGGAGCTCAAACTACCTAATGATATTATGGGGACAAAAAATTCACCTTCAGAATTCTTGTGTGTAAAGCAAGAGCTGCAGTAGGTGATCTTTTACTCTAATGTGACATGATACAAAGTTATACAAAGACCACAGGAGGATCTGAATGTTTAAAAAAAAATAGACATGGTCTCTGTTCTCTGGAAGTCTAGAGACACGTATTTCCAGAGAAACAGTAACAGCCACAAGGCAGACCCTACTGAAGGCTGAGGCAGAGATACCAAGCAAATGCAGTGGGAGTCTGGAGGAAAGAGAAATGGTTCACCTTTTAAATTATAGTAGGTAACAATCAGTGAATATGTTAACATTTTAAGGCCCATACCAAGTATTTTGTACACATCACATCATAGGTAGATATTATCACCCCCATTTTATAGATAGGTAATCTGAGGCATAGAGAACCATTAAGTTCTCATAGCTGGAGAATGGTGAAATAAAGGCTTTAAACCTGAGCATTATCACTCTGGAGTCCATACTCTTAGCCACCATGCTATGTTTTCATGGATCTCAAACTACAGGGCACATCAAAATTACCTAGAGACCACTTTTACGAATGCAGATTCTAGCCGGGCACGGTGGCGCATGCCTGTAATCCCAGCACTTTGGGAGGCTGAGGTAGGAGGATCGTGAGTTCAAAGCCAGCCTCAGCAATGGTGAGGCACTTAGCAACTCAGTGAGACCCTGTCTCTAATAAAATACAAAAAAGGGCTGGGGATGTGACCCAGTGGTCGAGTGCCCCTGAGTCCAATCTCCGGTACCACACACACACACACACACACACACACAAAAAAAAAAAAAAAAGAATGCAGATTCTGGGATTCCAGTTTTCTGGGTCCCCTTCAACCTCTGGGGGAAGTGTTTTTCTGCTGTCTTTAAATAAAGCCTTTCCTTGGGCTGGGGTTGTAGTTCAGCCATAGAGCGCTCACTTAGCATGTGCGCAGCCCGGGTTCGATCCTCAGCACCACGTAAAAATAAACGCATTGTGTACAACTAAAGCAAATAAATAAATATTTTAAAAATAAATAAAGCCTTTCCTTTTCCACTCTAAAAAAAAAGAAAGAAGGAAAGAAAGAAAAAGAATGCAGATTCTAAGCTCCAGGTCCCTACCCTCTTGCCATTCTGATTCTCTGGGTCCGGAGTCTGCACATGGCCTGAGCAGTTAATTCCCCTACTGCTTCTGATGCAGGTGTTCTGCTACCTTCCTTGAGAGATACCATCTTCATCCCTGGCGTTTCCCTAACCAGTCCAATCATAAGAACCAACTGAGGGTCTTGTAGAAACATGGATTCTAGGCCCTTCCCCTGGGGATCCTGATTTTAAAGCTCAAGCAAGTTTGGGAAACAGTGGGCATTGTTTTCTGCCCTTGGTGCTGCTTCAGGCTGCAAGCAGACTCTTCCAAGGCCCATTTTCTCAGAGGCTGTGCCATAGGTGGGGACTGCCCCCTTGAGAAAATTCCAAGTTATTGCGTGGGTCAGAGGCTGGCCACTCATGTGATCTGTCAGAAATTGGTTCAGCAGACTGTTTAGCCAGAGCTCAGCCTAAACAGAGTTATGAAAATGTTAAAATTTCTCTCCATCCTTTTTTCTCTTCAGATTGTTGTCCTCTTTCCCCATGAAGCACTGTTTCCTCTGCCCTGGTATCTCTCCCCCATGTCCTGGACAAGTTTCCTGGCTTTCTGCATATCTATTTTTTATCTCGTTGTTATATTTTAACTGGTGTCAACAAATGGCTATCTGTGCTAACTGATAAGATGGTGAGAAGAAGAGAAATAATATTTTGAGGCCCTTTTAT
The DNA here is from genome assembly GCA_025594165.1 of Tamias sibiricus. NCBI lineage: Eukaryota > Metazoa > Chordata > Mammalia > Rodentia > Sciuridae > Tamias > Tamias sibiricus. The sequence continues at coordinate 173,536,463 of CM046659.1, read as the reverse complement.
GTGCCAGGTACTGTTAGCTGATAAGGTTTTAGTTATAGCCCTGATAGAGACAAATGAATTTTCAAAGGGTTGTTGTCCAGAGGAGGTGCTGGGAAGACATTTCCTACTCCTTCGCCTCCCCTTCTGCCCAGTTCTGGGGGTTGCACTCCCATACTCACTCCCTGATATTGGACAATTTACTGGCCCCAGACCCCAAATCTCAAGAACTAATGGTATGTGTGGGAAGGTCCTAGGACCTGTGGATGGGTACCATCACAGAACCCCTCCCACCTCATTCCAAGAACAGCTAACGTCTTCTTTGGACAAGAGTCAGGACTTTGCTCTAGAAATCCAGGCATGAACCAGATGCAGATTATAACACAGCAGTAGACCCCTGGCTGGTGAGCTGGAGAGCATTGCCCCAAAATGGGTTTTGGAATGAGAGGAAAGAAACCAAGATTTTTTGAACACCTGTGTATCATCTCATGTAATTTCCACAAAAACTCAGCAAGGGAGGGTGGGGAATAGGGTCTCCTGGGAAATTTTTGATTATTGGTTTTCTTCTTTTTTCCCAAAATGTCATTATGGAATATTTCAAAACTCACACAAGGAGGAAGAATAATTATGATCCCCAGGTACCCATCACCTGTTTCAATGATCAACACTGTAAAACTCCATTTCATCTATCTCCTCACACTTTTATTTTTTGGCTGATGTGTTTTAAAGAAAATCCCAGGTGTGATATCATTTCACCTGCATATACTTTAGTATATGCCTCTAACAGAGACTTACTTTTAACATAACCATTATCAAGCCAACAAAATTAAATCTAGTATGTTTTCACTTTCCCAAATTACCTAAAAAATGTCTTTTACATTTGTTTGCTTGAATCAGGATTCAATCAAGATTTACATATCACACATGGCTGTAATGTCAGAATCCCCCAGTCCCAGGGTATTTAAAGGCTCCCTGTAGGACCACTGAATTGTGATACTGGTTCTAATTCCCCACCTCATTGGAGTCTGCGAAGGGGCAAAAGCTACCCACAAACCTTTTTTTTTTTTTTTTTTTTTTTTTTTGGTACTGGGGATTGAACTCAGGGGCACCTGACCACTGGGCCACATCCCCAGCCCTTTTTTGGGATTTTATTAGAGACAGGGTCTCACTGAGCTGCTAAGTGCCTCGCATTTGCTGAGGCTGGCTTTGAACTCGCGATCCCCCTGCCTCAGCCTCCCAAAGTGCTGGGATTACAGGCGTGCGCCACCGCGCCCGGCTTACCCACAAACCTTTAAGTCTGTTTCTGGTGCTAGTTCCAGAAACTTACTGTGTCTTCATTTCTTTCAAATGAGTCAACTAGTGAGGTCAGCAGACACTCTCTAAGCTATGCTGGAGAGGGAGCCCAGCCCTGTGCTGCTCCTGCATTGGGGAAGGTGACAAGACAGGAAGAGCCATTATGACCAAACCCTACTTCACAGGATAGAGCTCTACCACACTTCCACACTTAGGTCACTAACTTTTTCCCCCCTGGTGGGGAGGAGGCAGGGCAGCAGATAAGAAAAGTGAAGTTCTGCTGAGGGGTTCAGAAATTCCCCAGTTGTAAGTGGCAGAGCCAGGTGTGAATCTGGGACTCTGCTGTGTCTTTAACATCCTCCCCCACCCCCAGGGGGTTCTGCTGCAGGTAGCCCAAAGATCACTCCTAGAAAAATACTGAGGTTTTGGCACTGATGCTTCCTGGGTGCTGAAGGATCGGCCTGCCAGGCTCAGAGATGCCTGGAGCTCACAGTCCTGGGGCGGTGAGAGTGTGCACTAGTGGTGTAATTAATGCAGGCTGGAGAGCAGCCAGCGGCTAAAGATGCTTTAGAGAGAATGCTGCCAGAGTGTGGAGGAGTTCACAGCCAGCTGGGAACTCCAGGCAGACTTCCTGGAAGACAGGCATTGAGCTGATCGTTGAAGGAAAGAGAGTATTCCAGGTGCAGGGAACAGCACTGGCGAGAGAATAGAGATGAAGGGGATTCCTTTGGGGGGTTGGGGGAGTCGATGAGACAGGGATCACCAAATAGGGAAGTCCTAAGGGAAGGAAATAAAGTGAACAAGTAGCCAGCAGACTATCAGGGACATTCCAGGAGGCTCAGGGACTTTGGGGAGCACTTGCTATTGAGGAAGCTGGTCCTCACACACAGCTCAGCACAGCTCTCCTAATTAATGGTGATACATCTGTGCCAGGAGCCAGTATGAGTGCTCGACATACCTTGCCTCATTCATCTTCACCCCATTCTTAGGAAGATGGTACCATTATTCCCTTCACTTAACAGAGGAAGAGATTTAAAATGTCACACTGCTAGGACACGGCAGAACTGGGATTCAGAGCCAGGCTATCTGGCTGCCAGAGACCACACTCCTGACCACTCTGCTTCCTGCCTCCCAACCTCTTGGGGAGAGAAGACCCTGAAGAGCCTTCTGCCCAGAGTCTTCTCCACAGCAGACCTTGGATAGGACCTGTGCTTTGCTCACAGATTCAAGGAGTCCTCCTGCCCCTCTCCTTCCCTTTCCTCCCTTGAGCTCTCTTAGATTTTTGTGCAGTAAGGTGCTGGCTCCCCAGCTCTTCTCTCCCCCTTGATCCCTGGAAAAATTCTTGAAGGCTCAGGCAGAGGACAGAGGCTGAGTCTGCCCACATGCTCAGAGGCCTGCTCCCTGCTGAGATCCCTGAGGATGGCCCCTAGGGAGAAACCTGGTCAGGAGACAGGCAGTGAACAGCTTGTCCCAGGGCGAGGAACAGGCCAGGAGCAATGCCAGTACTGGACCCCAGGAAGCAGAGCTGCCTTCTGCTGGCTCTAGCAGCCGCCTCTGTTTGGGATGGAGCTCAAAGATGAGCTCATGCCTCCCTGCTGCCAGAGGGACCAGGACCTAAGGAAGGAGCTGGGGGTGGCCTGGCCTTCTCCTGCCAGCCTGCCCTTCCCAGCAGAAGGCCAGCCCCAGGCTTTTGGCCAACCTTGTGCTGATCTTGCCCATCCTCCTTCCTCTCTGTTGCTCAAAATCAGCTTTGCTGAAGACACTGGTGGTGCCAGTGGAGTGGCAGGCTTGCACTGCCCATGGCCTGGGTCTGCCCCAGGGGTTCTTCTCTTTTCCCAAGGCCTTGGCCAGAAAAGTCAAACAATCCCCACCCCCATCTGACCTTCCTAGGAACTAGCTGAGCTGGGATAGGGGCAATTTAGTCAGAGATCTTACTGGGGCCAGAGTGAGCAGCAGGATTCCTGACCACTTCCCAGGCCCTGGTAGCCTCCCTGGACTTAGAGGTGATTAGAAGAGGCTAAAATGCCTGGGCCTGGGAGATAAGAGGCAGGGCTCAAGGGACGTACAAATGCCTGAGGTCAAGGCAAGCAAGGGTCTGCAACAGGGCAGACAAGAGCCAGGACAATGGATCCCTGGTCCTGGCATTTCTTTCCCAAAGCTGAGGTTACTTAATATCCCCCAAATTAAGGCCTTGCTCTGTCCTAGGACTAATAGAGAAGCTCAGGGAAGCTTGCTTTCAGAGGATCTGGTTGCTGGAGCCTCATAGGCCTTGCAGTTCCTTTCTGGTTGATGAACTTGTTCCACTAACTGAGTTTCTGCTTATGCACAATAACAACAGCAACAACCACTGAGGTCTGTACCGTGAACTTTACGTATGTTGTCTTATTCACCCCTTGCTCAGTCCATGAGGTAGGTTTGATTCTGCCACTTTACAAATGGGGATAGGGAGGCTCAGGGGTTAGACCTGCTGGCCAAGTTCCCAAAGCTGGTAGGAGGAGAGCTGGAAATGAAGGTGATCTCTCTACCCTGGAGATGCTCATCCTCACCACGTCATGCTGCCGCCTCAGTTTCACACCAGGATACAGTGTCCCACTTTCAGCTCCTGGATTGTGTCTCTACCCATACGTGAATCCTCTCTTTGATCTTGGCCAGTAGTTCGTTTCTTCCAGGACTGGGATTTTGCTGAGAATTGCCCCACACCTAGGGCCCTGTTCCCGAGGACTCCTGAAGTTGACCACCAGCCGGTCACTCCCAGGACTTCCTCTACTTATCTCCACTGCCGCTGCCTTGGCTCACATCCTTTTCACCTTCCACTTGGACCCTGGTACCAGCTTCAGAGCTGATTCCCCTGGTCCCCCTACCTCAGGTCTCATTCTGCTTTAATCCTCCTTCCAACTGCAGCCCAGCTGATTTCATCACTCTCCCACCTCCACTCCTGCTCACAGCCCCCACCGGCCAAGAAGCTGATCCAAATTCCTTTGTAGGGCATTACAGAGCCCTGCTTGCCAGCCTGGCTGACCTCATCTCTCTCTGGCCCTCCCCTCATGCTTTGTTCTACAGCCAAGTGCAATGAAACTGCTTGTCCCTGGACCTGACTCGTATCATTCTCTCTGCCAGGAATGCCAACTTCCTACCTTTCAAGACTCACCTTTATGAAACATCCCTAAGCATCTTCGTCCATATTTAAGTGACCCCTTCCTCCTCAGAATTCCCCTTGATCCTCATAGACCTCTGTTAAAGCACCTGGAACACTGTGTTGCTTACATTGTTTCTTACTCCATGTTACTCTCTATATCAAGAAGTCTGGAAGGCAAGGATTGTGGCTGATTTCTCTGTACATCCCCAATGTCCAGCAGAGGGCCTGGTACAAGGCATATATGCTCAGTGTTTGCTCAAGTAGTGGATTGACTGACCAACTGATACCTACGTGGGTGCCCTGGGCACCTTCCATGTTTCTTTGCACAGGGAATGACCTCTTCCTGGTGGCTGTGCATGAGCTGGGCCACGCACTGGGACTGGAGCACTCCAATGACCCCAGCGCCATCATGGCACCCTTCTACCAGTACATGGAGACGCACAACTTCAAGCTGCCCCAAGATGATCTCCAAGGCATCCAGAAGATCTACGGTGTGTGGCAGGGGAGAGGGGCCACTGCTTTTTCTGTGGGGGTGGGCTGTGGCTGCCTGCCTATGGGAGAGCAGGCATGGGGTGGGGAGCTCTGCCATTCACCAGCATCGCTGCTGCGGCTCCGATCGTGTGCCATCCTTCATGAGGCTTCCCCTTGGCATACTCGGGAAACCTAAAAAAGGGTCCCAGCTGTGATGGGAAGGAACAAAAGTGAAGAGTGGCCCACCCATTTCCTCTTCTTTACCCCCCCCCCTATACATCTCCGTCTCATCCTCCTATACTCCATTCCTTCCCGCTACCAGATGGTAACTGGGCACTCTCTGGGTCTCGCCTCCAGCCAAGGAGAGTCACACATCTGCCTGAGAAATAGTGATATAGTGTGATGATTTCATAACCAGAGCTGTGATCTTAAGAAGCCTTCCATCAGGCCTCTCTCCCAGCTCAGGTCACTCTGGCATGTGAAGTTCTTATTTTGGTCAAGGTAACTGAGATGGGAAGACCATATGGGAGCAAATGCTTGTCAACAGAGCATAGCCCCCAGGAAACAGAGCTCAGGAACAGGATCCCTCTGGAGGAGGTGCCCCCACCAGAGCTCCAGAGTGTAACAGCCAAAGCAGCAGAGGGCCAGATGGGGGTGGCAAGCACAGGAAGGTGTTTCAAAGGTAGAATGGACAGGATCTGCTAACAGATCAGATGTGGGGATGAGCAGGAGGAGGAGAGAGGCAAGGATAACACCAAGGGTTCTGGCATTTGTAATTGTGGGGCAATGGGATTTACCAGTGCACAACCAAAGTCCTGCGCTGGGACACTGGCTTGGGATCTTTAATGTCCAATACAACAGCTACTAGTGACAAATGGCTATTGAAATTGAAATGTATGTTAATTAAAATTAAATTAAGTTTCAGAGGATATAGCTCAGTTGGTAGAGTGCTTTCCTCGCATGCACAAGGCCCTGGGTTCAATCCTCAGCACCACAAAAAAAAAAAAAAAAAAAAAAAAAAAAAAAAATCAGTTCCTCAATCACACTAAGAATTAGTCACTAAGAATTAGCGCATGTGGCTAGAGACCATGCAGACAGACAACATTTTCTTCCATCATCACAAAATGTCCTAAGGCCCTGACATTTAAAACCATGAGCCTGAATGCACCACTTACGGCAGTGATTATCAACTTGGTTGCCCAATGGAATCACTTTGAGATTCCAACAAAAAACACTGACACCCAGCCCTCACCCTAGGATCAGGGTTACTTGGTTTCCGGTGCTTCCTGAGCAGCTAGAGTTTTTAAAATCTCCCAGGTGATCCTCATATGCAGCCCAAGTTGAGAGGCAGGGATGAAAGAAAATGCTGAGAGAGACTAGGAGAAACCCCAGGACATCTGACAGGCCCAAAAGAGGCTGAGAGGGAACAGCTCATGATATAGCAGGAAAAACAAGAGGGTGCAAAGCCTGGAAAAGGAGGAAAGTGTTCCAAGGGCAAGTGTTTCCAGGATCTTGCTACTCAAATGTGGGCCTCAGACCAGCAACATCAGTATCACCTGGGACCTCAAAGACATACAGAATAATATCAGGCCCCACCCTAGGCCCTTTGAGTCATAATCTGTATTTCTATCAAGTTCCCTGAATGATTCATATGCCCAATAAAGTTTGAGTCAATAACTGTTGGATTCAGCAACATGAAGGTCATTGGCAAGTGGTTTGGGTGGAGAGTGAGGCAGAGTGGTATTGAAGTGGACTAAAGTAATGAAAGTGGACGAGAAAGTGGGGCCTGTGTGAAGGGGAGCAGAGAAAAAGGACATCCTAAAGAAGGACAAGTTCACTCTTTTAACAGGAGAGCAAAGCCTATTACAAAAGAGAAACAAAACAAAAAACCACAACGCTAGATTTGGGGGTGGAAAGATGAGGTCTCCATCTAGTGGCTGTTTTTAGGTATTTCCTCAAAGTTAAATAAAGGAGAGGGGACCGAGGCCAAAAAGATGACAGGATAGACCTGGAGCTGCCTGGGTGATGATGAGGCAATGGCAGAGGGAGGCAGGGAACAGCTGTCTCCCTCTCTGAGATGTGTCTCCTCTCTTTAGGACCCCCAGCTGAGCCTCTGGAGCCCACAAGACCCCTTCCCACACTCCCAGTCCGCAGGATCCACTCACCATCTGAAAGGAAGCATGAGCGCCAGCCCAGGCCTCCTCGGCCACCTCTTGGGGACCGACCGTCCACTCCAGGCACCAAACCCAACATCTGTGATGGCAATTTCAACACAGTGGCCCTCTTCCGTGGAGAGATGTTTGTATTTAAGGTAGGGCCAATCGACCAGCACCACCCAGGTGTTCCTTCTTCCCATTCCTTCTTCCAATACTCCTGCCCTGGAATAAGCTGCTATGGCATCTGGACAGGAGCTGGCCTGTGTCCAGGACCCAGGGTCTCTTTCTGGTGCTGCTGGGTAAATCAACTTGTTTCCAAGAGGTGAGGGGGGAAGATTGGTGATCTTGTACCTTTCCAGGGGTTAACACTAAGGGAAAGGCTGGAGATGACTTCTAGTCTATGACCTTGAGCAAGTCACCTCCCTTCTCTGGGCCTCAGTTGTTCATCTGGAACCTGGTGTGGCGTGTCATTACTCTGACAAAGAGTATGTGAATATCAAATGAGTGACAGACTATGGAGATGGCTAGTTTGGAGTGGGGGCTGGGCCAGCAGTGACTGAATCTGACTGCAGGTTCTTGTTTTTTCTTTGTTTGCTCTACTGGGAATTGAACCCAGGGGCACTCTACCACTAAGCTGCATCCCAGCCCTTTTTGTTTTTATTTTTTAAAATTTGAGACAGGGTCTAAGTTACAGAGTCTAGCCTTGAACTTGCAATCCTCCTGCCTCAGCCTCAGAGTTGCTGGAATTACAGGAGTGAGCCACACCATATCCAGCCTGACTGCACGGCCTGCCAGGGCCTGAGAGCCTGGTACTGACTAGGCTACATCTTGTCAACTGTCCTTTGCCTGCCACTTTAGTCCAAATCTGACTGGACATTAGCCTGCTTGGTGTGTTGCAGGCTGGGTCCTCAGCAGAGCAGACTCTGAGGTGGAGTTTATGAAATTAAGGATTCTGATTAGGGAATAACTTCAGGATCAACATCTGTGGGCTGGAAGAACAGGAAGCAGGACAGGGCAAAGCAGCAAGCTGAGCAGCAACATAAGCCTGTTGCAGACTTGACCACTCCCACAGGGAGCTGTGGAGCCAGAATGGCCCACTGGAGTCATCCCATGTTGGATCCAATGTGGTCAGAACTTTATACCCTCTGCCTCATTCAGTCATTTGGAGAGAAAGGGTACAACCTGGGGAAGGCTCTCTGAAGCAGAGACCAACCCCAAAGGGACTGGTAGTTGAAAACTGCCTGCTGGCAGTACTCCCAGCCACCCACGGGGATCTGGATAGAATGTTTCTGCACATTTTCTGGAGGTCTACCCAGAAAGCTTCAAGCACTGAGCAAGAATCAGGCCATGTGGGTCAGCCTGTGATCTACCTCTCACTGAGTGGCTCTAAGACATGTCACTTGGCCTTCTTTAAGACTGTTTTTATATCTCAGATTAACTTAGAGTTGTGGAAGTCAAAATAAGGTTTGAAAACTGTACCTGGAAGTGCTTTGTAAAATGCCTTTAAAAATACTGGCTTTTGTACCATCTTTTATGAATTATATTCCTTCTGTACTTGTTTTTTCTTTCTTTTTTAAATTTTTAATCCCCTCAAACAAAATATTCATGGCCAAATTTGGGTTTAAACATCCCCATTTACCAGTGCTGGGTTTCCCACCAGCCTGAGACCTGGCCTGGGTGTTGTCAGTGACTCTCCAATGCCCTCCTATGGTCACTACAGGCCCCAGCACTTCCTTTCCAGCTTTTCCATACTTCCTCACGAAGACCAGGCCTGTCTGCTGTCTGTCTCATGGTCCCTGGAGCAGCAAGAGCCATCAGGAGATTTAAGTGAAGAATTACATGAGCATCCTGTCTTCCTCTGAGAGTTGGAAGCAGCAGATGGACAGACTGCATGGAGGGTTGTGAGGCTTGGCCCAAGGGATGATGTTGGGTTGTTGGACCTGAGCCCCAGGGCTGAGATCATTGGTTCAGAGGCAGGGCCTGCCATGTCCTTACTCCTCTGTTCCCCCAGGACCGCTGGTTTTGGCGCCTGCGTAATAACCGGGTACAGGAGGGCTACCCCATGCAGATTGAGCAGTTCTGGAAGGGCCTACCTGCCCGCATAGATGCAGCCTATGAAAGAGCTGATGGGAGATTTGTCTTCTTCAAAGGTAATGTAGCCTATGCTATGGGACTTGGGACAATTTCCTGCCCTTCTGGCTTCTTGTCCCCAAGCTCTGCTGGGGCCAAGGAACTGAAGGAATTGACACTCTGGCTCTATGGGCAGAAGATGAGCAAGTGGCACTAGCTACAACCTCTGGCACCAAGTAGCTAGGGAAGACTAATCTTGACCTCCTCTTGCCTGCAGGTGACAAATACTGGGTGTTTAAGGAAGTGACAGTGGAACCTGGGTACCCCCACAGCCTGGGAGAGCTGGGCAGCTGTCTGCCCCGTGAAGGTATTGATACGGCTCTGCGGTGGGAACCTGTGGGGAAGACCTACTTTTTCAAAGGCGAGCGGTACTGGCGCTACAGCGAGGAACGGCGGGCCACAGACCCTGGATATCCCAAGCCCATCACCGTGTGGAAGGGCATCCCTCAAGCCCCCCAAGGGGCCTTCATCAGCAAGGAAGGGTGTACGTAAGGGTCAGGGCCATGCAGGGGTGGGGGGCCTGATTTTACATGGCTTTCCTAGGACCTGGACATATTCTTAGGGTCCCCAGGCTTGATAAATGCTACCTCGTAGCAGACAATTGCCCTCTCTGACTCATAGTAAATTAACTTGCTTAGCAGGTACCAGAGCCACGTTTCCATCTGCAGGATGATTCATAGCTGGGAGGCTTTCTTCAGACAGCACTCCTCAGTGGTTCTCAAGTTTCTATAGGAGCTTCTCTGGTAGTCAAATCCGAAAAGCAGTGACATATAAGCATGTCAAAGGAACTTTTTAACAGAGACTGAGGGCAGGAAGCTAGAAAGAGGAGTACTTTTTCAGTTTATGAGACATTTTCTAAGCTTTTCCGGGAGGTCAGGCTGGCAACCAGACACCATGGCTGTCATCAGGTGCTCACAGACTGTCTCCCCATCAAACTAGAAGCTTCTCAGAAGGAAGAGCCAAGTTTTGCCAAGTGCAGAGTGGACATCCATAATTATCTGATGATCTGGTCAAAAGCACAGACTAGCTGGGCACAGTGGCACAAATCTGTAATCTCAGCAACTGAGGAGGGTGAGGCAGGAGAATCACAAGTTCAAGACCAGACTGGGAATGTAACTCAGTGGTAAAGTGGCCCTGAGTTCAGTCCCCAATATACAAAACAAATAAACAAAAAACAAAAACAACAATAAAAAAGAACCTGAGTCAGGTTGACTAGGTTCATATACCACCCCTTTACTTTATATATTTGGGCAAATCATTGAAGTTTTCTCTGTCTCCTCATCTACAAAATGGGGATAATAATGGCACTTATACTTATGTAATGGCTTTGTGAGGATTAAATACATTACACAGAGCATTTAGCAGAATACCCACCACATGGCATATACTATGTAAATCTAGCTGTTATCATCATCATCATCTTGGTGTGTTTCAGTTTATTCAGAATGACAGGATTCATTCACTCCCCCCACAGTAGAAAGCCAGGTTGTGTGGGAGAGGCTGGGGATATAGCAGTGAACAAGACTTGCCTAGCTCCTAGTCTAGTGACAGAAAACAAATGAGGTGGCCACAAAAGCTAGAAGAGAAATAAATGCAATGAGAGAGTAACTAGGCAGAGGACAGCATATTAGGGACCATTGTCGAGAAGGGCTTTCTGAGGACGCATCACAGCTTAGAAAGCCAATGGCCACAGGGGCAGAGCTGCCATTTGCTGGCTGTGTTGTGTACTGGATGCTTTACAAATGTGGTCTCCTTTTGGGGGAGCCTCAGAGACAGGTGACATCAAGGACCTTGACCAATGAAAGTCTCAGCCAAGGTGTGGAGCCAGCCAATGAGGAGAGTCTGAGCCAGTTGCTTGCTGTCTGTGGAGTTGCTGGGCTAGTAAGGTGGCTGCCTAGGGAGTGATTAGCAGAGCTGCCCAGCCTGCTGGCCTCCTTTCCTTTCAGCCTTTCCCCTAGAAGGGTCCCAAAGACAGCACATCTGTTGAAAAATGAAGAGTGCTAAGTAAAAAAAAGAAGTCCCTTAATTGTGGAAGGTATTGTCTGTTGTCAGCATCTCCCATGGCTCAGGCAGAAGCTGGCCTGAGGCCCTAGAGCTATGGAGACAGTGCTGTCAAAGCCTTAAATTGAGGGCTTGATCTGACTCTTGTGGGGAGTTTAAAAGAGCTGTGTTCCCAGGCTCAGAATGGTCCTCTCTGGGATATTGAGCCATGTCCCAGTTCTACTTGAAGCCCTTCAGTTGTTTCTCAATACTTTTGAGCTTACAGGAGGGCTGTTCCAGGTCCTGGGTGCCCCTCTCTGCAGATGTGTTGTTTATTCTACAATCCAGCCAAGCACTGCACCCCATCACCTCCATGATTCTGCCAGGCTGCTCCCTCTGCCTAACATGCCACCCTTCCCTCAGAGCTTCCCTCCTGTATACTGCCACAGTACCCTGTGTCCTCACATTGCCCCAGAACAGGTACTAGGAAGTGTCTGGGAGTAGTGATGCTGGGCCCTATTTCTACAGATTACACCTACTTCTACAAGGGCCGGGACTACTGGAAGTTTGACAACCAGAAACTGAGTGTGGAGCCAGGCTACCCACGCAACATTCTGCGTGATTGGATGGGCTGTAACCAGAAGGAGGTGGAGCGGCGTAAGGAGCGACGGCTGCCTCAGGATGATGTGGACATCATGGTGACCATCAATGATATGCCAGGCTCTGTGAATGCTGTGGCTGTGGTCATCCCCTGCATCCTGTCCCTCTGCATCCTGGTGCTGGTCTACACCATCTTCCAGTTCAAGAACAAGGCAGGCCCTCAGCCTGTCACTTACTATAAGCGGCCAGTCCAGGAGTGGGTGTGAGCAGCCCAGAGCCCTCTCTATCCACTCAGTCTGGCCAACCAGGCCCTTCCTCACCAGGGTCTGAGGGGCAGTTCTGGCCACTGCCCACAGGGGCCAGCAGGGCCCTAGGCCAGGGTCGTACAGCTGAAGTGGTGAGTGCATTGGCCTAGGCTGAGCATGGGGGAGGGGAGTGATGGGGATTATGCCCCAGGATGGGTGTCTGGCACCACGCTGCCAGCCTTCTGTCCTCGGTAAACTACTCTTTACTCAAGGGAATAGATCAGGCCTTGTCAGGAGGCAGGGACCATGCCAGAAGAATCCCTGTGGTCACTGCATCCTGTGGTGCCCATGAGACACCACAGCTCGTCCTGGCTGGGACCCAGTACCCTCCATGGGAAGCCAGCACTAGCTCTCATCCCCAATCTGGGAGATGCCACTAATCCCAGTCCTCTTCTGCCAACACCTGCTGGTCAGATGTCCCCCTATACCCAGCCCACTGTCCTCGAAGGCTATAGGACCCCCTGCTGCCAACACAGTGGGCAATAAGACTGGGTTTCCCCTACTGGCGAACAACAGATCCCTCAGGAAACCTGCTCTATTTGTCAGGTCTCCTTTGAGACCTAGGTTTAGGGTCACATGCTGCAGGCAGGGCTGTGGCCCAGCTGGTTCTGACAAGGACCCAGCTGTCACATCGTGAATATTTAAATGTCCTGTCACTATTGTTTAAAGTCCCATTTTGCAAAGGCTGCTTGAGGCTTTAGGTGAATTAGAAGTGACTGTTTTGGTGATGAAGCCAGCTTGGTGGCCCTCCCCCAGGTGATAAGGACCAAGGTGCTGTTAAGGCCACTCTAGCATCCCAACACTAGCTGTGGCCCTGCTCATGAGGCTCAAGAGTTGGGGCAGGAGCTGACCCCATTTCCAGAGGCAGATTTGAGTTTGTGATGTCCTCTACTCCCCCTTCTATTCCCTGTCCCCAGCCCTGCTCCATCTTGTTGCTTGTGGCCTGGAGGCTCAGCCTGGCAAGTCAGGTGAAGCAAAGATGGCTTCAGGGTCACTGCTGTCATGGCCTTGGTGTAAGGGGCCCCAGGCAGCCTTCTGAAGCACTCAGTGCCCATACTCCCAGCTGTATTAAGGCAACTCAAACTCTCAGTCCAGGAGCGGTGTTTAGGCCTTGAACTTGGCCCTCGAAACCCAGTCCACTGGGCCCATCTTCTGCATTGCTCTTATGAAAAGGGTACCCCCAAATGGTAGCAGCCCCAAGCCTAGGGGCCTCCCTTTCTGACCTTCTTAGACCTACCCTTCATGTCTGCAGGAGTTTCCAGGATCTGCTAGCTTTGCTACTATCTGGCAGAAGCAGCCCTGCTTGTCACTGAGGAACCCTAGGCAAGACCAATGGGTGCAGTGGCTCTCTGCCAAAGCCAAAAAGAGGTGTTAGGCAGTCTTCAGGGTGCTGGCAGAGTCCAAGATGCCACTCCTGCCCTCTGAGCCTGCATGGGCCTTGCCCCCACCCTGTGGCCTCTGGGCTTTGGGTTGGCTTATCCTGTAGCACTGACAGGGACTCCTGCTGCCCTGGGAAGTGTCTTGAGTAAAATCTCTTGTCCCAGAGGCACCTATGTGGGTCCACTGTGTCCCCAGTCATCATCATCCTGTTTTTTCTCATTTTGGCCAAGGGCAGGCTCCCTGGGGCAGGCGGGGAACAACTGCAGAGATATTAGTGATTCATAGGTTTGTACAGTGTTTTTATACTTTGCAAAGCACTTTATTAGCTCACACCTGTCCACTCACATGAAACTCGTGCAGGCCCTGGGAGGCCAAGGGTAACTCTCATCGTGCCCTCAGATGAAGCACATAGAGGTTGTTACTTGACCAGGTCATCCAATGAGCTGGCTGGGTCTTGTGTTCCCCATCTGTGGACCCCTTTAGGGTCTGAGATAAACGTCTCCTCTATCCATCTCTTCCTGCCCATCCCCCGCCCCAGTCCCTCTCCACTCCTCAGGTTGGTGCTCTCACTTATTGAAAGCTCTAGCCATGCCCACCCCCACCTCCCGCCCCCCAGGCTCCTTGCTGGCTCCTGGTACTACAAGGCCAGCTATAAAAGAGCAGGGGATGGAGGCAGGCAGTCCAGGCTGCAGAAGAGAGGGATGTGAGGCCAGGCCCAGAGAGGGCTCAGCCTAGAGGCTTCCAATCTCGGATTCTCCTGCCTGTGGTCATCTGTGTGTCCATCACCCCAGGACAGGGCAGTCAGACAGAGGGGTAAAGTGCTGGTGGCCCCAGAGCCCAGCTTCTCCTCAGCCTGGGGGAATATCACAGCATTTCAGTGTCGGTCACATTTTAAACTGATCAGCCTTTGTATAATGTTTTTTAAATCATTTATAAATAAAACAGAAATACAGAGTGTGTCATTTCCCTGGGGTGTGGGAACAAATATCAGGGTCTGAGTGGCCTTAAGAAGCTTGGGAGAGAACAGGGTGCTTCGTGGTGTAATGCAGCTGCCCCATTACATCATCTGCCAGACCATTAATCAGTGTCCTCCATCTCAGCAGCTGGGGAGTATGGGAAGGAGTATGGGGAGGGTCACTATGGCCAGGACTTCTCTGAAATGAAGGCGCATGGTGGGACATGGTGGGACGACCTGGGACACAGCCACAAGCTCAGTTCTAGCAATACGGTACAGACATACCAGAAGGTCAGAAGCCTCAGGGTCTTAACGAGGAGGCCTGGCCCAGTTCTGGTTCTGGTTCAGGGAAGCCTGCCCCAGGATGCTGGAGAGAGGACAGGGGTGCGCACGGAGATCTGGGCTGGGTTTGGGTGCCGGCTGAAGGTGAGCAAGTTCCGGGTTAGGGCGAGGAGGTGCCCTCGAGGCGATCCTGCTGAGATTTCCTCCAGTCCCGCGGGACCTCTCTGGATTCCCTGCCGGTTCCTGGTTCCTGGCGCCGGGGTGTAAAGAGACACGGGGCGGTGAGGAGAGCCAGGCCAAGCAGGGCTAAGAACGGAGGCTGCCGTCAGTACCAGGAGGTGCAGGCGATGAGAAAGCGCACGTCATCCAGCGGCCCCCAAGGGCTGGGCTCTGGCTGCGGCTGGGGGCGATCTGAACCCTCTGGGGCCGCGGGCTGGGGCTGCGCCGGCTCCGGGCCGCCCTGGCCGCCGCTCAGTTGAGTGCCCATGACCTACAGGACAAGAAACCCTTCAGGTCCTGGGTCAGCAGCCCCACTCCCGCCGCCCGCCCGCCCCGCCCTCACCTCTGGAAGCCGTGGCCTCCGGAGGAGCTGCGACTGATGTCACCGAGCACCGGCGCGCTCTCCTGCAGGCCTCCTGGGCGGAAATGAGAGATTTGCAGCCGGGGGCGGGACCCAGTGAACGCGCCCAGCCAATCCTGCTCCAGCACCCTGAGGCTCCGCCCCGCAGTCTGGGAACTGAGATCGCTGCCTATCCCACTTCAGCTCCAAGTACTTTAGGTCAGAGGACAAGAATGCCGTGTGGCTGGGTGCCCGAGAACCTTCAGAGGGTCCTCACACTGGCCCGGGAGAGGTGGAACAGATTCTTACCCTCTGAAGGCCAGAGAAGACAAGAGGTATAAGATGGGTGAAAAATACAAGAACTAGAGTGAAGAGTGCTTCTTTCTCTTGCTCTGGGATAAAGCCTTCCATCCTGATGATGAGAGAGGGCTGTGTGTGTCCATCTCACCCAACCTTCCCAGGACCCTGGAACAACTGGGAGGGGCCACCCAAGCTGAGGCCCCCCCAAACAGCACATTCAGAATGGCCAGAAAGCAAGGGGTTCAGTGAATAGTGCTTGCCTAGCATGCAACAAGTCCTGAGTTCCATCCCCAACAAATACACACACAAGAAGGACCAGGGGCAGCTGCCCTTTAATGGGGTGGAGCCACCAGCATTGACAATAGGCATGACATGGCAGGTTTTTGGATTAACAACAGATTCAGGAGATGGCACAGGTGAGGGAGCTGGGCGGGTGCCCATCCACTCCCTGCCACACCTTGCCAGCATCCATCCAGTACGGACTAGGTGAGGTGTGAGAGGGAGCCAAAGTCCAGAGGTGGAAGCCCATGGAACAGCATGGAGGATGACTCAGGTGAGGCTGTGAAGAGAAGAAGGAACACTATATCAATAGACTTTTCTCAGGGCACACCTCACTCCCACTCCTGGACTTCTGTTCTAGCTCAGCCTTGAAGAGCCACTCTCAGAGTACCACCTGGCCCATCCAAGTTGCAACTGCATCCCATGTCACAATCTAGTTTAGAACTCTCAGTGCTTAAAGACTAAAAGTAATTCTTTCCCCCACTCAAGTGGGCCAATGTGCTCAATAATTTATTCAGCTGTTGATCATAAAGCAGAGTCTTAGAATATTAGAGAAGGGAGCAAGGGGGCTCAATTTAGAGGAAAGGATCACAAGTCCCCCAGTGGCAGGGCTAGGACCAGAACTTTGTCCTCCTTTTCCAGAACTCTGCCTTATCAGCACTAAGTAAATACAAAACTCACACATACTAGGCTGGAAAACAGTTCTGCTCTGTGAGGACTGGGGTGAAAACATTACAGAAAGTGATAATCATTATAGGATTTTACAACTGAAGTATGTATTTCTAATTGCCTACCTAGGCATCTTCATCATGGGCACCTCAAACAAAATGTGTCCCCAAACCAAAGACAAGCGAGTGATCTATCTTCCTTTCCAATACACTTTCTTTTTTTCTTTTTGTACCAAAAAGGGGCATTCCACCACTGAGCCACATCCCCACACCTATTTTGTATTTTATTTAGAGACAGGGTCTCACTGAGTTGCTTAGTGTCTCTCTAAGTTGCTGAGGCTGGCTTTGATCCTCCTGTCTCAGCTTCAGCCACTGGGATTACAGGCATGCACCACTGCAGCAGGCTCCAATACCCATTTCTTTATATTATCTAACTGCATATGCAAGGACTACCAGAAAAACACTGACCAGTGTAGCAATTTTGCATGACTTTAATGGCAGCTTCTAAAGTTTTACTGTTAAATGCAACATTTGCTATAGTTTTTTTTGGTAGGTATCAATTATCATGTTATAGAAATTCCTTTTCTGTTCTCAGGATGCTAAAAGAATTTCCGTTCTTTAAATAAATGATTAGTTGTATAAATACTGCCTTCCTTACAAGATTCTACGTTCCAAAAGGACAGAGAATATATTTTACTCATTATCACACCACTACTGTCTGGCATATAAAAAAGTTGTTTCTGGCTGGGGATATTGCTCAGTGGCAGAATGCTTGCCTAGCACACAAGAGGGTGCTGGGTTTGATACTTAGCACCACAGAGGGAAAAAACAAACAAACAAACAAAAAAAAAACCACTTTCGGTTGCTCACCTGTACTAACAGCAAAGTTAGTATGGTTCCCAAAGTGCCCCCATCAAAATCACCCAAGGGTAGCTTATTTAAAAACAGACCAATTAGACAAAATCTAGATGGGGAAAAGGGGTGGGAGGGGAAAGGGGGAGGAATGGAGGTAGAAGAGACGGTGGAATGAGATGGGTCATCATTACCCTAAGTACACATATGAAGACACAAATAGTGTGACTCTACTTTGTGTACAACCAGAGATATGAAAAATTATGCTCTATATGTGTAATATGAATTGTAATGCATTCTGCTGTCATATATAACAAATCAGAATAAAAAATTAAAAAACAAACAAACAAAAAAAAAAACAGACCAAAACAAAAAAACAGAACTGGGCCCTACTCCAGCACACAAAAGCTCAAAACTGCAGCCTGACAGTCAAAACTTCCTGACATGGTGACATGGGTGTCCAAAGTCCTCAGTACTCTCAGAATACTACCTCTCTCCTTCATATTCTCTCCCCATAATTTCCCATCTCTGTGTCTGAAGGTTTCCCCTACTCATCCCTACACAAATACCTACTCACTCCTTGAAACCGGAATAAATAACCTGTCCTTTATGAAACTGCCATGATCCCCAAAAGCTTCTCATCAGAGATGCCCAAGTCAACTTCTGAGGACAATTACAGCATTTTAAATTTCTCCCCTGAAGACAGCTAAAAGTTATCTGTGGCCACTATATCTTTTTTCCCCCTGCTACATTGTAAGCCCTCAGAGGCAGAATGTAGAAAACTAAATTGCCTGGCTATACTCCAGGAAGTCTGTTCCTTAGGGATCAATAAACGTCAGGCGAACCAATTAATGAAAGAGAATGAAGGGAAATTTTACCCATGGAAAGTAGTGGGTCAGTTATTTGGCATTTGCTCTATTTTGGGGTTTCTATCCTCATAGAGACCCCAAAGTAATTAAGTTTTATATCTCCAGAGTTAGGGCTCCCAGTTTTTTTTTTTTTTTTTTTTTTTTAACCCCACAAAAGTCCAGATTGGAATTTTGATGCACTAACCAACCAGCCCCTCAGGTATCAGGTATCTGGGGTTTCTTCAATGATTAAGAGTAGCTTTCCCACTTTCCCTAGCCAAAAGCTCTTTTCTGTTTCAGGTCTTGGGCTACTGACTAAGATACTGATACATGGGCAAATATAAACTGCAAACAAAACAAAACACAACTATGAGCTGGGCGGAGTGGCACACACCTATAATCCCAATGGCTAGGGAGGCTGAGACAGAAGGATCACAAGTTCAAAGCCGGCCTCAGCAATTTAGCGAGGCCCTAAGCAACTCAGTAAGACCCCTTCTCTAAACAGAATTAAAAAAACAGCTGGGGGATATGGTTCAGTGGTTAAGTGTAGCGTCCTCACAACTAAATACTTAAGGTCACTCCACGTGAACTGGGTTGCATGAAATAACCAGAGACAGAAAATTACCTTAATTTTTAGGGTCTTTGATCTTAGGGGTCCGTGGAAAGAGAGGGAGATCACATGCCTTGAGCCCCGTTTTACTGGGGAGAAACCATGCAAACGAGGCATGGGTCAAGTTTCAGGGGGTTGAGGCTAGCTTCGGGATATCTCGACCACTGGGCCACAGCCCCAGACCTTTTTTGTATTTTATTAGAGACAGGGTCTCACTGAGTTGCTAAGTGCCTCGCCATTGCTGAGGCTGGCTTTGAACTTGTGATCCTCCTGCCTCAGCCTCCCAAGTGCTGGGATTACAGTGCTTGCCTAGCACACAAGAGGGTGCTGGGTTTGATACTTAGCACCACAGAGGGAAAAAAACAAACAAAACAAACAAAAAAAAAACCACTTTCGGTTTGCTCACCTGTACTAACAGCAAAGTTAGTATGGTTCCCAAAGTGCCCCCATCAAAATCACCCAAGGGTAGCTTATTTAAAAACAGACCAATTTAGGACAAAATCTAGATGGGGAAAAGGGGTGGGAGGGGAAAGGGGGAGGAATGGAGGTAGAAGAGACGGTGGAATGAGATGGGTCATCATTACCCTAAGTACACATATGAAGACACAAATAGTGTGACTCTACTTTGTGTACAACCAGAGATATGAAAAATTATGCTCTATATGTGTAATATGAATTGTAATGCATTCTGCTGTCATATATAACAAATCAGAATAAAAAATTAAAAAACAAACAAACAAAAAAAAAAACAGACCAAAACAAAAAAACAGAACTGGGCCCTACTCCAGCACACAAAAGCTCAAAACTGCAGCCTGACAGTCAAAACTTCCTGACATGGTGACATGGGTGTCCAAAGTCCTCAGTACTCTCAGAATACTACCTCTCTCCTTCATATTCTCTCCCCATAATTTCCCATCTCTGTGTCTGAAGGTTTCCCCTACTCATCCCTACACAAATACCTACTCACTCCTTGAAACCGGAATAAATAACCTGTCCTTTATGAAACTGCCATGATCCCCAAAAGCTTCTCATCAGAGATGCCCCAAGTCAACTTCTGAGGACAATTACAGCATTTTAAATTTCTCCCCTGAAGACAGCTAAAAGTTATCTGTGGCCACTATATCTTTTTTCCCCCTGCTACATTGTAAGCCCTCAGAGGCAGAATGTAGAAAACTAAATTGCCTGGCTATACTCCAGGAAGTCTGTTCCTTAGGGATCAATAAACGTCAGGCGAACCAATTAATGAAAGAGAATGAAGGGAAATTTTACCCATGGAAAGTAGTGGGTCAGTTAATTTGGCATTTGCTCTATTTTGGGGTTTCTATCCTCATAGAGACCCCAAAGTAATTAAGTTTTATATCTCCAGAGTTAGGGCTCCCAGTTTTTTTTTTTTTTTTTTTTTTAACCCCAACAAAAGTCCAGATTGGAATTTTGATGCACTAACCAACCAGCCCCTCAGGTATCAGGTATCTGGGGTTTCTTCAATGATTAAGAGTAGCTTTCCCACTTTCCCTAGCCAAAAGCTCTTTTCTGTTTCAGGTCTTGGGCTACTGACTAAGATACTGATACATGGGCAAATATAAACTGCAAACAAAACAAAACACAACTATGAGCTGGGCGGAGTGGCACACACCTATAATCCCAATGGCTAGGGAGGCTGAGACAGAAGGATCACAAGTTCAAAGCCGGCCTCAGCAATTTAGCGAGGCCCTAAGCAACTCAGTAAGACCCCTTCTCTAAACAGAATTAAAAAAACAGCTGGGGGATATGGTTCAGTGGTTAAGTGTAGCGTCCTCACAACTAAATACTTAAGGTCACTCCACGTGAACTGGGTTGCAATGAAATAACCAGAGACAGAAAATTACCTTAATTTTTAGGGTCTTTGATCTTAGGGGTCCGTGGAAAGAGAGGGAGATCACATGCCTTGAGCCCCGTTTTACTGGGGAGAAACCATGCAAACGAGGCATGGGTCAAGTTTCAGGGGGTTGAGGCTAGCTTCGGGATATCTCGACCACTGGGCCACAGCCCCAGACCTTTTTTGTATTTTATTAGAGACAGGGTCTCACTGAGTTGCTAAGTGCCTCGCCATTGCTGAGGCTGGCTTTGAACTTGTGATCCTCCTGCCTCAGCCTCCCAAGTGCTGGGATTACAGGTGTGTGTGGCTAAGCTTCAGGATGTCTTGCTGTTAAGCAGGTTGACTGACATCTAGGAAGGCCACACCCATCTCATGTGCTCAGTGGGGATCAAGAACAGAGCAGACAAAGGGAGTTTCCATGGAACATTCTATCCCAAAAGGCAAAGGAGTAGGATTACAAAGGACAGGTGTGGGTAACCCAACCCCTCTGGGTAACGCCTTCTCCTAGGGCCATGCCTCTGTTATTTTGAGCAGAAGGGAAACGGAAAAGCTGGAGGCTCGAGTCAATGGCGTTTTCAAGTCAAGACTCAAGTGCTCTTTCAGATCCTGGCATCAGGAATCAGAGATGCCTGCACCTAGCATGGCTTCCCACAGTTACATGTCCCTGAGTTCAATCCCCAGTACCAAAAACAAAACAACAACAAAACATGGTCAGTAAGCAAATAAGATGGACCACAGGTCTGCCTACAGAGCTCAGTCTTCAAAGATGAGGATTAGTGGATGCCCAATAAATGTTTACTGGCTGTATTCCATTATTCTGTGACTACTCAGCAGTGTGCAGATACACTCTCACTTGAGGAGAACCTACCAGTACAAATGCAATGGCTCCCACTCTAAATGGCATCTTTCCCCCCCTCCCTCAAAAGGCAAAGTAAGCTCCTGCCCTGGCCCCCAAATACCTGTCAATGAGGGAATCCCGCATGCTGGTGGCAATGGTGCTAGGCTGGGCTTCATTCAGTTTGAAGACGCTCTCCACTACTGACAGCTCCGTGCTGGTTGTGTCCAGGCCACAGAAGGCACACCAGTCGTTCACCACCATCCCAGCAGCTATCACCTCACTGCCGCGGTTCACTGTGCCTGCCTGCCAGGGATGGGCTTGGTTTGGGTCATGATACAACAGCCAAAGTCTCTCCCTTCCCTAATGAAAACAATCCCCAAAAACCACACTCCCCTAGGCCACAGTCCTTATCCCAAACTAGGGCAGATAATGACTCAGATTCCCAAACACTGGGAGGGAACTGCCTCAGCAGGAGACAGAGGTCAGAGAACAGAAATACTTACCACAAGGGGGACCTGAAGAAGAGAAGACAGCTCATCCTGGTCTTCAATTGAAGTCTTGGGATGCACCAGTCCTCCTTGATTGCTGAAGACACAGTAGCTTCCTACTAGCACCTGGTCAGCCACTGTCTGTCTGAAGACTTCCACCTTGAGCACATCAGCCAAGATTTCTTCTGTTTCCTGTTGGCCAAAGGTACTGTGGTTAGGATCAGAACTTTAGACTCAAGAACCAGGGGCTCTTCAAGCTAGTACTCTGGGCTCAGCTCTCTTGACTCCCTCACTTCTCTGCTATGTATGGAAGCCTCACCCAGAGAAGAGAATGTAGAGCTTACAGCAGAGTCTAGGCCAGCTGCAGAGCACTTAATATCCATGCATGCCCTGAACTGCTGAAGTCAGTCTGTCACCTTTTCCCTCTAAACCACATTCAAGTTCAACTGTCAATCATTTATCTTGACTCAGGCCACTGTACTGGATGGGCCAATCTTTGTGATCCTGAAGGATTAATGCCTTCCAAAGCTTCTAACATTGAGCATACCATGGATGAGCTGTGTCACTATTCCCAAGTGCCTGAAATTTGAGAGCCCAGATATAAGGAGATATCATATGTGATACCCCTAATTAATTTGTGCCTGTGGGGCAAGAACAGTGGCTAACCAGAGAAGGCTGGTCTTGTGATTCTTAGGACAAGCTGGGCTGACTTACCCTGTCCAGGTCTGGGTGGACCAAGGCTACATAGTCATTGCAGGTAGTAACATTGCCCAGAGCTGAGAGTCGCTCCTCTACCCGACGGATCTGCACTGAGTCTGGGAGGCAGTTGCGAATGTGTTGTAGCTCCTGATCAGTAGTGTTGTTAGGCACCAGGAGCCCATGCCTATTCCCTGGAAGACCCAAAATGAAGGGTAGGGCAAAGATGAACCATGAATACAGGAGATGTTTCTCGTACCCTGACAGCTCAGGATACAATCAAGCCCCGCCCAATTAGCTTTCCCAGGATGATTTGAATCTCAGACTCCAGACCTCCAACCCAATAATCTATACATCTCTGAAGGGAATCCATGGTCTCTTGGAGAGTCCCAAGATGGCCCAGAAATCTATTCCAACAAACCCTGCCCGCTTCATCATGATCTACTGGGGAAGCAGGACTAGTAAGAAAGGCCCTTGGCATGAGTTGTTCATTTTGCTGGCGTTGGGATGTAATTCAGTGGTGGAGCTGTCACCTAGCATGAGTGTGCCCCTGGGTTTGATCTGCAGCACCAGGGGGAAAAATTCAACTAACACTATACACCTATCAGAATGGCTAAAAAATTTAAAAGACCATCAATACCAAGTGTTGTCAAAGATGTGTGGAATTAACTCAAAAACTCTCATATCCTCTGACAGGAGTATATATTGGTTAACTGCTTCATAAAATTATCTGGCATCACCTACTAAGCTGAATAATCATATAACCTGTAACTCTGCCATTCCACTCTTAGGTATTATATATCCAATAGAAATATGTACATATGTTCATATTTACATAGCAGCACTATTCATAATAGACCAAGCCAAAAACTGACCAAATGGCCACTATCATTAGAATGGAAGAATACATCCTGATAGTACTACAGAACAAGAAGGAACAAAATATAATTACCCTGTGACAAACTACCACTAAAACCTCTGCCTATCCCTGCATGGCCACGACTCTAAACTTCAAAATTCTTAAGTTTAATAAGTTACTCTCATTAAAATACCAATGGCTGGGCTAAATTCTCTCTCTTTTTTTAATTTAAATATTTACTTATTTGTTCTAGTTGTACACAATGCCTTTATTTTTACGTGGTGCTGAGGATCGAACCCGGGCCATGCATGTGCTAGGCAAGCGCTCTACCGCTGAGCCACAACCCCAGCCCCTAAAATTCTCTCTTGTTATGTCAAAATTTGCTCCAAGTTCTACTGCCATAATTAGAAATCAGTGTTTTGTTATTATTTTGAGATCAGGGTGTTTTAACTGAATCAGAAAGTACTTAGATTTTTAAAATACAGAAATACAAGGAACAGACTACTGTTATGACCCACATGTGCAGAACTAATACATAAGAGGTGGTAGTAACGGGATACAGAACCCACTTAAAAGGGCTGATGGCCAGAGTCAACAGTGCTCAGAGATTAAGGAATAGGGATGCCATTCAGAGATGTGGTGAAGGAAATTGAAGATTTAAATGTAGCTGAACAGGATGACCCAGAATCCTAGCCAGTCATTTTTACAGAGGCAGAAATGGAGGCTTAGAAAGAGAAAACAACGTTCCCATAGTCACTGGTGGGGAAAAGATGAAATTCAAATCCTCCTCCAACCTAGGTGTGGAGCTTGGTGAGTCACATAGGTTCTGAGCCTCGGTTTCATCATCAAATAGGGCAGTACCTCCTACTTCCCAGTGTCGTTGTGAAGATGGAGTGTGAACATGAGTGAAAGCACTTACTGCTATTTGTTATGACTATTCTTGATAAGGCTTTGCCACAGGTTGTCCTTGATCTGCTGACAGACTAGGTCCCACTCAGCCAGGAAGATTACATAGTATATGGAGATAATGAACGAAGACTGAAAATGCCTAGGTCATTCCAGGTCCTCTCGAGGGATAGGATTAGTGATTAATGGTGTTTAGAGGCTCTACTCTTTCCCTCGGCGTCCTCCACCTGCCTTACCCACACACATGCGCCCGATGATGCGGCAGCCGGCGATGGACGCGTGCACCACGGGGATGGTATCGGCGAGCTCGCCCTCGAACACACTGTAGGGACATGGACTTGGTGGTCACGGGCTGGGGGCCTGGAACTCCCGGTATCCCTCCCTGCCGCCGCCGTCGGCCCCGGGGCTCCCGCCACACCTGTAGAAGTTCTCTGATCCTCCGATGGCCACCAGGCAGTAGGTGTTGGTAAGTTTGGCAAAGCAACCGATCTCACAGTTGTTCTCGAAGGACGCTCGGACCGCCATGAGAGAGACCTGGGGGCTACGCAACCGGAGAGTTCAGGGCCGGCGGATCTCCCGGCCTCGGGCACGCCCAGCCACGACCCCGCCCCCTCTCGGCCCCCTGAAAACCTCGGGTCCCGCCCAGTGGCCACGCCAGGGTCCCCAGCCCCTACTTCTCCCGACTCGGGGCCCGAAGCTGACCCTTGTGGCCGCCCTTCACACTAGCTCACCAAGCGACGGAAACCTCCACACGAAAACTCCCTCACGCGACAACTCCTTCTCTCCGTTTCCGCCTCGGCTAGGGGAGATTTCCGGAAGAGCCCGCCGCTCCCCGCCACGCATGCGGCCAGTCTAGCTCCACCCTCTGGGCGGGCTCTATGGTTGCAAATGACCCGACCTGACCGCGGCTCCGCCCCCAGCACGCTTATTCGTTGGTTCGTTCTTTGGCTTTATAGGAAGTACTGTCGATCAAAACCTGCTGCGGGTCGCCTGTGTGGCTTGAAGGAGACAGGAGCCAGAGGTGTCTCTCATTTTTTGTTTGTATGCAGTACTGAGAATTGAACCCAGCTCCTCGCACATGCTGGGCAAGCGCTTTATTACAGAGCTACATCCCCAACCCTAGAAGGTAGAAGAGACTGCTGAAATGAAGCCAGAGGAGGAAAGGCAGGTTTGGGAAAGGTGATGAATCTAGCTGGGCCATACGGACAAAAATCCAGATTCAGAGCTTAGGCGAGAGTGAAAGACTGATGAAGGAGATTTGGGGCTGAAGTCTGGAGTAGATGAAGTCACCCAGGAGAGAGTATCCAGTAGGGAGAAGTGAGACCAAGAAGCAAAGAAAACAGGCTGAAGAGGGTATTGGAGAGAAGGGAGGATGGATGAAGCTGGATCTTAGTCAGAGGGGAAGAGGTCCAGGGTGTGCAATTCAGGTGGGGGCTGACTTCATCGAAGTGCCTCTCACATGTCCTCTCACTCACTTGGCACCACCTGTTCCTAGGATAGTGGTTAGACAAGGGCCTTATTCTCATAGACAAATGAAACCTGGCTCACATTTTGTAGAATCTAGAAAAGCCTATCGGAATTTCTTAGAAAGTTACATTGAAGGCAGAGGGGCTTGGAATCCCTCACCTCAAGCCTTCGCAGGTCCATCTGGTTTCCTCCAGGGCCAGCCCCATAATCCTCCTGAATGGTGCCCTTTCCCATCCCCAACCTGCAAGTTCTATAGCTTGACATTCTTCAGGATACAAACACCAGGCTGCTGCTGGGTCTAGCCATATCTGTCTTTATTGATCTGTATCACATACACTCACAGGCAAGTGGTGAGCTCAGGAAAAAGGCCAGCAACCTGTCACAATCTGTACTTCAAGAGACACTCAGCAAGATGGCATGTGTAGGTGTCTGGGTATCCACATTCTCTACTTGTCCTCTCCATTTCACCTCAGACCCCACCCATTCAGTCCTCTCTTGGGCCTCTCTTGACCTGGCTCACTCTACCAAGAATTCCTCTTTCTGTCCCAAACCTCCCATACTTCAAGGACTGGCTTAAAGGCTACCTGCTTCAAGAAACTTCTCTGACTCCATTTCCTTTCACTTTCTATTGCTAATTAACCTTTTGTTGTGTTTCAGCCCTGTCTTGTTTTCCAGTGGCTTCCACATGTAATCCTTATCCTAGGGTCTAAGTATGACATATCCATCAGCCCTATGGCATGCCTAGCGCAGGGGTGGGAATAGAGCTTAGGTGCAAGCAGATACTAGTTGGGGTGTGTGTTTTGGGTTGTGGTCATATTTGTAGTTTTTGGATCCCAAGGAGTTCTACAGTGTGCACTGAATGCATATATTTTTGTGTAGCCATTCATTTAGTCAGATGACATTGAGCACCTCTAAAGTTCTGAGTGGGTTTATCACATGGGCCTATGTTATACTTACTTTAATGCATCTGTGGGTGTGCAGTTTGTGGGTGTGTACCCTGTCAGTGTGCTATGTATATTGTATGGGCATTTGAGGCAACTCTATAGTGTTTGTATCTTGTGTGCATGGAGACATGTGAATTGTATGTCATGTCTGAGAAGAAAACAAAGCTATAGTCCCAGAGGATAAGATCTGGCAGAGGGCCCTCTTCTGCCATTTACTTGGACCTGACTGCAAATAAATCTTCCAAAATCTGACCCTCTGCTCCCACATTTGTAAAAAGCGAGAATAATATCTATTATGACTACTTAACAACAAGGAGTCCATCTTATAGGATGTTGTGAGGTTGAAGGAGAAGAATTATGAGAATGCCCAGGATTCTTGCATATGGTAGGCAACCCCGTGTGTGTGTGTGTGTGTGTGTGTGTGTGTGTGTGTGTACACATGTGCACGAGCATGTACTTTCACGCACAAGTACACACAAGAATCTTGAACCCAGGGAGTTTCTGACCTGGGCCTACTCTCCCCGTAAGCTCTGGCTTAGCTCTGTCACCCCAGGGTTTGGGATCTGAGCAAGTCCAGGCTCAGTGGATTGAAGAAGGATCTATCCCTGCTGGGAGCAAGGCTAAGATTCAAAGCGACTGCGAAGCAGCTTGAACTTGGACTTGTTATACTTAGTGATGAGGTCCAGTTTGCTGTGGCCCAGGGTCAGCCGTTTCTCTTCCCCAAACAGGTCACTATTACTACTATTGTGATGGCCACTTTTCGAGCCCCCAGGGAGACCAGGCTCAGGTCCCTGCCTGGCACCCTGCAGTTGATGATATTTGGTGATAAGGTCCAGATTGCTGTGGCCCCAGAGTCAGCCGCTTCTCATCCCCAGAGCCCACCCCAGCCATGCAAGAAGGGCTTGGTCCTGGGAGGACATTGGGCCCAGGCCCCTCACTTCGGAAGGGGCCAAACTTGGTGATAAGGTCCAGCTGACTGTGGCCCAGGGTCTGCCGTCGTTCATCTAGACCCTGTTTGCCAGGCCTGGCCAAGGAGTTGGTTTCAGGGGGCACTCTGGACCCCTGGGCCTTGGGGTACTGTACCAGGAGGTCCAGTTGGCCACAGCTATGGTTTAGGGGCAGCTTCCTGTCCTCTGGGGCCAGATCACTAGGTCTGAGGGAGCCCGACTCAGGGGCCCCCTCAGGACTCTCTGGGCCTGGGCCAAGAGATCCAGCTGGCTATAGCTCTGGCTGAGGGACAACCTCCTGTCCTCTGGGGCCTGTTCTCCTGGCCGAAGGGAGGCTGAGTTTGGTGTAACCCCAGAGTCAGGGCCTCCTGCTTCTCGGGCTTTAGGGAAGGGGACAAGGAGGTCTAGTTGGCCATGGCTCTGACTCATGATGGCTTCTTCTCCTCCACTGTCTCCAGGGCTATACCAGGTACCCAGCGACCTCGTGGAGGGTTGGGTTCTAGGCATCCTGGGAGCCCATTCTCTGGAAGCCGGGACAGAGCTCGGACCCCTCGGGGGAAGTGAAGGAGAGGGCGGGGGCAGGGGAGCAGGGGTGATCCCCCTGTTGGGGTCAAAGGACCAGTGCTACTGTGGTTGAGGGCAGGGGAAGACTGGGACCATGGGGCCGCCCCCAGCTTGCCCAGGTTGACCCTGTAGGACCCTGGAAGGCAGCCATGGTTAGGGTCTGACAGCTGGCGATGCAGGGAAGGTTGGCCATTGGCTTCATGGCGGGCAAGACTTGGAGATGAGGACCCCATGCCTGTGTCACTGCAGCCACCGCCTCCTGTAGAGCGAGGTAAGAGGAACGGCCCATGAGAGGTGAGCACTTGATGCTGCTGAGACTGGTGCTGGGTGGGTGAGGAGCAGGTTGGGCTTGGGATACCAGGCCCAAAGGCCAAGGTCACTGGGGTAGGACGCGGTGCCTGAGGAGACAGTGGATCCTCACTACCACAGAAGCCCTCCACGGGCCGTGACTCAGCATACAGACAGCGGAACTCCCGATCAAAGTCTTCCACAATGCGGCCCCTCAGCTGCAGCACCATGCTGGTGTGGGCCTGGCTGCATAGCCAGGTGAAGCTGGGGCAGAGGGTCAAAGTCAGTTGTCAAAATACAGGGCCCAGAACTTGGCAGAAGTCATAATCAGGGGAGCATGCCTGGCAACGGACCAAGACTCCATCCTCATGAGGGCTCACAGTGAGGGGGCAGAGCTGCGACTCCAGATTTGTGCTCATTTCAGCCCTGTCTGGAAGACTTGGGCACATGGCTGCCCACCCCAGGGCCTCAACTTCCCCCCATATATGAAATGGATCAGGGGCAGGTTTCCCTGAAATCTCTCCATGTGCAGTAGTTGTTTTCTATAACAAGGGCATTAAAATAATCCTTCCCTTAGGGTGGATTCCTCCATGGATGCCTCTCCGAGTCCTACAGGTACCTAGCACACAGCAGGTACTCAGTATGAGTCTAAAGGGATGGATGGGTATATGCATGGATGGAGGAAAGTTCAAAGCAGTCATCTGAGGTGCCCTCTCCAGCCCCGTGGCACAGCCTCAAGCCCCTCCCCCCTTCACTTGCTCACCTGTAGCTGCCCACTACCACCTGCTCACAGTCGATGATGACAAATTTCTCCAGAGCCTGCCCTGTGAAAGCGGCGGCCTGCCTTACTGCAGTATGTGTCCCCACACGTACTCCGCACACGCATTTTCTGGGCGAAGGGTAGAGGGTGACCTTAAGAGAGTGGAACTCAAGCCATATCTATGCCCCAAGGTAACAGCTAAGGTAACCCAGTTCCCCACTTTAATTGATTCTCCTCGTGCTCATTGACCACCAACTGGATCTTCTACCCTCCTGATTTCCCACCCCCTCCCCTGACTGCAGTCCTTGGTTCACACTGACCGGCAGGTGCCCCCCATTGAGGTCCATCTTGTAGCACATCTCCAGGAAGTGCCTCAGATGCTCCTGGGCTAGGAGCAGGTAAACAGGGACACCACGCCGGCTGGAGACCTCCATGAGGTCACACAGAAGCTCCATGTCAGTGAATATGTCCATCACCACAGCCACCACCTAGGAGAAGAAAGGGAAGCTCAGCCCTACCCAGGGCACTGCCTGCATCCTACATCCAGTCCAGCTCTGTTCCAGGGAGGAAGAATGGTCTGGAAACTCAGAGGCCACCAGAGCCTGTGAGAATATCTGAATAGGAAGGGCTTTAGCAATTCCTAGCATGGAGTTTTTAACTTGGGGACAGGGAGATTTGACTATCTTGATCTGTGGTTGTATGAAGGTCTTTGTGTCCTTTTTTCTGTGGACAGAGTTGCAGGAGCCCTGTTTGGGGATTGGCTTGAATTGCGGTTGACTATGAGCCGTGGAGATTTGGCCTTTGTCGCCACCCGTAGTCTCACGGGATTGTTGCGTGATCTCGAGTGACTTGACCGAAATTGCTGATCGAGTCAGCGCCATTTTAGGGTGTGTTTTTGGCGTGTGTTAGTCGTTATTAGAGAACCAGAGAGAAAAGTTATCAGAATAAAAAGCTGTTTGTCTCCAGTTTGCTTCTGAAGTTTCTTCCCGCGGCTCCGTTGCTTCAAGCGCTTCAGGCAGCAACACAGAGTGTTTATCTGTCATCAGTTATTCAAAGGTGCTTGTGGATCAACTACATTAGTTCAAAGTCCCCACTCTGTGTTGAGGCCCAAAGAGGGCTGCAATTAGAAGCAGAACCGAAACCCTAGTTCCCAGCCTGGTTCCTCACACTCTTCCCACTAACTCCAGCACTGCCTCTGGCTCAGGCCTGACAGGCTAAGTCTCCTCTCTTTTTAAAAAAAAATTTATTAAAAATATTTATTTATTTACTTTAGTTGTACACGATGCAATGCATTTATGTTTACGTGGTGCCGAGGATCGAACCTGGGCCATGCACATGCGAGGCGAGCGCTCTGCCGCTGAGCCACAACCCCAGCCCCTTTTTAAAAATTTTTAAATATTTATTTATTTGCTTTAGTTGTACACAATGCGTTTATTTTTACGTGGTGCTGAGGATCGAACCCGGGCCGCGCACATGCTAGGCGAGAGCTCTACCGCTGAGCCACAACCCCAGCCCTAAGGCTCCTTTCTTAAGAGCTGCAAGCCAGTTAGTTGCTGGGCTCCCCAGTGCCCTTTGCCAAACCTGCCTCAGTTTCTCTGTGAACCCACATACATCTCATGTGACACCTTATACTCACAGCTTCCCTTATGTCCACTCATGCCAAGTGGAATGGAGCTTTCTGCCTAGTTGAGGGCTGGGGCTTGTGCCCCTCTCCCATATAAAGGGCTGACTCAGAGAAGTCCCTGAAACCTCTCTGGTACTCCCAAGTCCTCTGTGGCCTTCTTCCCTTTGCATGTATTTACTGTGAGATTTTTCCTCTCCTGGGCAGGGCTGAGAGACGGTAGGTACGGGCTAGCCAAGAGGCAGGAAGTGAAGAGCCCAGTACTATGAGTCTGGAGCCAGCAGAACTGGATAAAAATCTGGACTCTGCCACTTCCTAGAGATAGATAGGGCCTTCGGTGAATCACTTCACTTCCAAAAGCCTCAGCTGCCTCATCTGCTAAAGGGAGATAATGATAGCTGCATCTCTGAGTTATGAGGAATTAAATATGAAAATGATGGACACACAACAGAAGCTCAATAAATGTGCCTTTCCTGCTGCCTCCTTAACAAATGAGGACATTGGTCCTTGGGAAAAGGAAGTACTTCCCAAGGTCACTCTGGGAGACAGTGACAGCCCAGTGCAGGAGCCTGGCTTCCAGCCCAGGGTGGAAGGGTATAAATGGGGGTGAGCAGGCAAAGAGCACTGGGGTTGCCCTAGTCCACATCACAGGCCTGGCCAGAAGTAGGGAACAAGGACAGGCAGGAAAGATCAAAGGGGGATAGTGATGACAACAGCCTCACTAATAACCCCATTCCTGATGCCAATCAGACCTGGCTCTCCTCTGCCTGGGGCATAGACAGGCTTGCCAGTGTGGCTGTGGAGGTACCGGTGGATCCTGGGATCCTGACTTCTGATCTCTGCAGCGGGAGTCTAACCTCACCTCAAATCCTGCCAGCGGTCATTGTGTCCATTCTCCTATCTCCTGAGTAGAGGCCAGGGCTGCAGGAGTAAAGCTGTGCTGCTGTGTGGCTAGAGACTGCCCACCCCTACCTGCTCTCCCATTGTCTTTCCTCTGAGCCCAGAGGCCTCCACTTCTTGTTCCTCCTTGGTGCTGAGCTAAATGCCCAGCTCCCGAGTACATGCTGAGATCCACATCCAGTGCCCCCTCCCCTGCTTCAGGCCCAGCTGGAAAGAGCACATGAGGGTGAGATGTAGCCGGGGACAAGGGTCTGAGTCAGAGACCCCTTCTCTTTTCCTTAACCTGACAACACCCCTGGGCAAGTCCCAGCTCTTCCCTGGCCTTAGTCTCTTTCTCTGTTACTCAAGGGAGTGTCTCAGATGTTCTTTGAGGCTGGGCTTTTAGTTTGGGGATCATTAAACTTTCTGAGAATCTGGTGAAGGCCCTGGACTCCCTCCTTAGAAAAATTCCATAAAGACCCCTCCCTGCAATATGCACAACCTCATGTATTTTCAGGGTGGGTGGGAGTCCCAGAGGCCCAGGCCCTTATTCTATGCTTATGCATAAAGTTCTTGAGTGCCAAAGGGCTACCAAAGGAAATTAAACACATGCCCACCTTCTGGTACACTGGGATCTAACAGAAGTCAGAAGATCTAGTCCCAATCCTGCCCCTAAGTTGCTGTGTGGTCTTGTGCTGGTCCCTTTCCTCCTTGGGCCTCAGTTTCCACATTTGTGAAATGAATGAAGAGATGTAGCCCTTACCGTGCGGGCCTGGCTGAAGAGGAACCGAAGCAAGTCCTTGATGTTCTTGGCCTTGTCCCTCTGGAAGTGGACCACGGCCTGTGTGGGGCTGAAGCCTGTGGCCTGTGGAACCTCGGGCCAGCCCAGGTCCAGGTCCGGGGGGTCTACGTCAGAGGCCATGGGGAAGTAGGTGCCAGAGGTGACTTCAGAGAGCATGCTAAGGCGGTCAGGTCCTGAGGCCTCAGGACCCTGAGCCTCACTGACCTCAGGGCTCCCACGCACATGGCTCGTCATGTAGTCCATGTCCAGGGCGCTCAGGAAAGGCAGTTCCCGCTCCTCAGAAATGACCCGTAGGTAGGCCGCCTCACCCCGCTCCAGGAGGGCGTCGGCTGCCAGCCGGGCTGCTTCGCTGTGCTGCAGCACCAGGGGTGAGCTCTCCCGCCACCACGGCCGCTTCAGCTCCTCCACCCGGCCCCGCAGGTATCCCGCCATGTCCTGGGTTCCTCCAGGCCCTAGGCCTCCCAACATGCCTGCCCACCTGGCTGCCTCACCCACCACCAGGCTCCATGCCCTGCACCTAGGTTGGCTGCAGCAGGAAGAAGATACTGGTAGAACCACCTCCAGCCTGCCCGCCCCGTGTGTGGTGGGGGCCCCCCAGCCCATATCCATACTAAGTCAGAGCCACGCTCCGCCCTGTTGCCCCTGGCCTCTGGAACCTGTCAGGTCAGCCCCACCTGTCTGCCTACTGTTGGGACTCGCCTGCCCCAAGTAAGCAGCAGTGCCAGGCCCTTAGTGCATGCTGCTGCCTCTTTATCCTCCCCAGCAATGACATCCCACCAGGCTTCTAGCAAGTCTCCAGCCCTGACCTTCCAAGGACACAGGGAGGTTGGGTTATGGTCCAGAGAGGCTGGGTTTGCTCAGGAACACACACACACACACACACACACACACACACACACACACACACACACACATGCTCCATGGTGGATGTATGACTCAAAGACACCCAGATAAAGATAAAGACATGAACACAGAAACAGATACACTCACAACTGACCAACTACACACAGACCACACATTTTGATTAAACCCACTCATGTTGCCTGGCCCAAATGCTAATTTAGACACTGGCCATAATCCCAAATACACCACCAGGGATAGTGCTTGCCTTAGCCCACATACACACACAGATAAGGACTGAACAGAGTGTCACAGAGAACTGCCAAGGACATCAACACTCATCTGTCCCCCATTTAGGCCTCTCTTTGCTCCCATAATTGTGGTGCTCACAGCTCCCTGCCCCACCCTCACTCTGGCTCTGAGCCCATCCATCCAAGGATCTGGAATAGAAGCCCTCACCCAAGCCGGGCGCGGTGGCGCACGCCTGTAATCCCAGCACTTTGGGAGGCTGAGGCAGGAGGATCGCGAGTTCAAAGCCAGCCTCAGCAATGGCGAGGCACTTAGCAACTCAGTGAGACCCTGTCTCTAATAAAATACAAAAAAAAAAAAAAGGGCTGGGGATGTGGCCCAGTGGTCGAGTGCCCCTGAGTTCAATCCCCGGTACCCACAAAAAAAAAAAAAAAAAAAAAAAAAAAAAAGCCCTTACCCTGGCCTCCAAGAATGGCAGGAAATGTTCAAATAGAGTCCTTTAGGCTCCACCTACCCTGAAATTCTGAGCTAGAGGTCTGAAATCTTGAGAAGGTCTACCGGTTGCCTTAACAAGTGCTCTGGTGCAGCAGGGTCTGTCAACTCCGAGACATGCTGTTCCAGATGGCCACGTTTCCAGCACCCTCAATTCCAGGGACTCTCTTGGTCAGGTGGGAGTCAGACTCCAGCCTTCCACTCCTCCTCTGGGATGAATTCATGTTTTTGTTTGTTTTGCAGTTCTGGAAATTGAACCCAGGGCCTGACACATGCTAAGCAAGTGCTCTACAATTGAGCTGCATCCCTAGCCCTTTTATTATTTCTTTTGAGACAGGGTCTCACTAAGTTGCTGAGGTTGGCCTTGAACTTGTTAGACTCCTGTCTCAGCCTCCCAAGTGGCTGGGTTTATAGGAATGGGCCATGACACCTGGCTTGGTGTTGAGCATTAAATGGTTAGAGTGTAAAAGTTTGTTTCAGAGGGTGGTGGACACACAGGAAGGGTGGGAGGAAAATAGGGTGGGCACCTCTGCCCCAGCAAGGGCCAGAGTCCCAGGGCATGTACAATCTGTCCTCAGAAGGATGGGTTAGAGGCTTTCCTCCAGAGAGGGGTCAGCCTCTGGTAGCTGCAGATTGTGGGGAGTGAGACAGGCACAAGGGGTCACTTTCCACAGAGGGGTGAGTTCTGATGAGGATGGGGGGAGAGCAGGAGACCTAACGCCAGGGCTCCACCCTGTGCAGTACTGACTGCACTTGCTTTATCTGCACTGTGAGAACAGAAACTTGCATGGGGAGTTGGGAGATGGGGCCTAAAGGTGAGAGGTTCAGGGGAGACATAGGAAAGCCATAAGTCAGGAGCTGAAACCCTTTAATGCTTTCTTCCTATCCCTTGTTCAGGGACAGAAATTGGAGCACCAGACCCCTTAAGGAGGCTTTTCCCCAGGGGTGGGGAGGCTGCATGAGTGGCAGATAGTTAGGTAAATAAAGTCAGACTGTGGGAGGATGATGAGCTGTGGGGGCTGCTGAGGTGGCAGGGCACTCATTAGGGCTTATCTCCAGATTTGTTGGAAGGGGAGAACCAGCGCCTTATCTCCCTCCTGGGAAGAGGCAAGCATGTTGTGTGTTGCTGAGTTAATTGTGTTTGTCTCTAGTATGTATATAATTTTGGCTCTGTATCTTATTACTTTTTTTCTTGTTACTTTTAATAGTAGTAAAAAATACACATACTGCAGTAACAATATACTACTGTGCCTGGCTGTACACCCTTTTTCAAGTAGTATTATTCACAATAGCCAAATAGTGGAAGCAACTTAAGTGTCCTCCTATGAGTGAATGGATATGCAAAATGTGGTACATTCATTCAATGGGCTGTTATTCAGCCCTAGAAGGAAAGTTTGACATATGCTACAACATGGATGAAACTTGAGGACATCATGCTAAGTGAAATAAGCCAATCACCAAAAGACAAATTCTGCATAATTCCACCAAAATGAGGTTCCTAGAGCGGTCAAATTCATAGACACAAAATAGAATGGTGGTTGCCAGGGGTTGGAGTGGGAGGGAGAAATGAGGACCTATTGTTTTGTGGGTATAGAGTTTTAGTTTTGCAAAATAAAAAAAAAAGTTCTGGAGATGGATGATGGTGGTGGCTGCACAACAGTGTGAGTGTACTTAATGCCACTGAAGTACACTTCAAAATGGATAAAATGGTAAACTTTAGCCAGTGTGGTGATGCACACACCTGTAAACCCAGCTGCTCTGGAGGCTGAAGCAGGAGGATCACAAGTTCAAAGTCAGCCTCAGCAATTCAGTGAGACTCTGTCTTAAAATAAAAAAGGGTGGGGGATGTGGCTCAATCCTCAGTACCGAGAGAAAAAAATGAGAGAAAGAGATAAAATGGGTGTACAAATTTGGCTCTGTATTTCTGTGTACTTCCCTTCAGGACAAAGTTGGTACTACATTCCACATTTGTAAGTAAAAAGTCACTGAAAATTGGCAATTTCATATGGTTCAACAAAATACATACACAAATACCTATGCATGACTGTACCCGTGTATATGTACACATATGTACTATCTGGGACATTGCATGCCTGCATGGCTGTCTTTAAGTATCTGGTCACATGCCTTATTATGTACTTGTGAACATGTCTGTGTGCAGATCTGTTTGTGTGCTGGGTGTCTGGGCAGTGGGAACCCTTGGCTCTAACTCTGGCCTGCAGTACTGGCTGTGTATGTGTGTACAGGGAGCCCAGTGAAGAGGGACAGGGGTGGGAAGACTTAGTTGAAGGGAAGAGGGTCCCAGGAATCCCTGGCATCCTCCCGGTAATAACAGCATCTACCTCAAATCCAGTCCCCCAGGGCTGCAAAAATCAGCTGCCCCTCCCTGTGGGCTGTGTGGATAAAGGGTGCTGGGAAGTAAACAAATGGATCTGGGCTGTGGATCTGGGTCTTAGGGTGCTGGGGTGCTGGGAGGCATACAGATAGACCCAAGCCCAGCCCCTGGCTGTAGCGTGTGGGGGACAGGTCCCTTAATGACTGTTATTAAAAGGAACAAAACTATTTTCCTGTCCAGGAGGTGTGTCAGGCGCCTGCCTGGCATTACTATGCCTTCCTAGGGGCTTTTAGCCTTGTCTCTCCCAAGCTGAGCGGCGCCTGGGTAGGTGACTGTCATGGTGGAGCAGAGGCTGGCTGCAGGTCTCCTGTGTTGCTCTAATACCAGCATTGCCACAAGCCTGCACTGTGGCACCTCTGGGTCAGGGGAGAGAGCTCTGGTGAGGCACAGAGTGCCCAAATGGCTTGAAACAAGGCAAAGCTACCTAAAAGCTAGAGAGATGAAGCAACAGGTGGTTAGGAGTCCAAGGCTGGCTTGAGCTAAGTGGTAAAAGACAGAAGATTTCAACCAGTGCAGAATGGTAAGCAGAGAGTTCCTTCCAGGCTGGAAGAAGAGAGCCAGGATGCCTCTGGAAGGAAGGTGGGGGCTGAGGTACAGGGAAAAGTGCTGTGAGGACAGCCACTGGAGTCACACTGAAGAGCCCCAAGAGCTTGCTAAAGATGATGGCATAGAGGTTGGGAAGAGTTCAGAGCAGTATTTTAGGATAACTTAGGAAATGACCCTGAGGGGGACAGTGGCCCAAATTACCAGGCTCCCAGATGCAACCTGGATGGGTGATTCACTGTTCACTGAGTGCCACACAGATCTCCAGGAAAGCCACTATTCTGAGTTATCTCATCTTTATACCCCAAGGGCTGGGATGTAGAACTGAGCCTACCCAGGGGCTGTGGTTGTGTCACTGGACTGAGTCAGACCCCATGCTTGGAGCAATGGCTCTGTTGCTTAATGGGAGAGCTTAATTTCTAAGTCACAGAGGCTTAATCTGTAAGATGGGATCAAGAGCACCTCCTTCACCAGATGTGTTGAGAGATAAAAGGGCTGATCTGCACCAAGCTCCAACAAAAGTATTGCAGTAGCTCAGTGTATGCTGAATTCTAGAGCTTTCCAGGCTGTGAAAGGGCAGGAACTCAATGGAGGCCTGAATGCAGATGAAGCAGTGACCAGAAGAACCAGAGGATCTCTTCCTGGTTAGTCCCTGGACTTCCAGTCCACAGGCTTGCCCTGAAGGTCACCACTGGACTGTGCCAGTGGAGTGTAGCTGGTCACTCCACCACTGCCTCTGGGATCTCATCTCTCATTTCACCCATCTCACAGGAGGCAAGGTCCTCTCCCTCTGCACGCACATGCGTATGTATGAGCATTCACACCCCTTCTGGAATGCCAAACATTTGGGCAGCCACTCGTGGGAGACTTGTGCCACTAGTGTTTCCAAAAGAGGAGGAATTCCCACTCCACTTTCTGGAAGAGGAAGCACAAAAGGAAACTTCCTCTTCTGCATCCATACTTGCTCCTTCCTTCCCAAAGGAAGAGGAATGACTTGTCTGATTGGTGGCTTAGG
The DNA here is from genome assembly GCA_025594165.1 of Tamias sibiricus. Lineage (NCBI taxonomy): Eukaryota > Metazoa > Chordata > Mammalia > Rodentia > Sciuridae > Tamias > Tamias sibiricus. Next base: position 173,498,235 of record CM046659.1, on the reverse strand, counting down.
GAAGGAGCCAGACTCAGGTCTTTCTTGATTCTCCTCTTTCTCTGCCTCTGGTTAGTTCTGCTATAGTTAAAGGTATCTCATTCTCCATCTACCTTCTGGGTAAACCTACAGAGAAGATCCTGCCCCTATGAGGGACAGGTCTGCCCTTTCATGGGTGGGCAGGATGTTTAGTTGTGGGAGGATGTTTGCAAGTCCATTTGGCTAGTGAGTGAAAGCTGTGTTCTCCAATCAACTGTATCAGTAATACTGGTAAGGCTTTTTTGTTGTTGTTTAGAAAAAGGAAAAAGAAATTGTATTGCTTTGGAGAAACAAGGGGACTCCTGTCCTAGAGGAACAGGGATTTTTTGGTTTTGGTACTGGGGATTGAACCCAGGGGCACTTAACCACTAAGCATCCTTAGTCCTTTTTTTTTTTTTTTTTTTAATTTTGAGACAGTGTCTTGCGAAGTTGCTTAGGGCCTCACTAAGTTGCGTAGGCTGGCTTTGAACTTGCAATCCTCTTGCCTCAGCCTCCCAAGTTGCTGGGATTACAGATGTGTGCCACCTCACCCATAAACAGGGGTTTTTAAAAAGAGATGATTCAAGGCTACATTCCTCATGTTCTCTGTCAGGAGTTGTAATTGACTTATTAATTTGGAAGATAGTAATTTCTTAGATTGTCTGGTGCCATCCCCAAGTCTGAATTACTTTGTTCCTGTGGTTGGTATGCGCTCAAGGACAGATAACTCTGCCTAGGATGTGGAAGAGAGGCAATCCTGTTTCCCCCAAGACTGAGGAGGGGGAGAGATTAGGGAAGGGGAGGGAGAGGAAGAGAAAGAACATGTCTGTTTTAAAAATAAGTTGCAGTAGCAGAGCAGCAAGGGCTATATTCAAAGCATAAAGTTGGACCACTGTTGCCTTTCCCCACTGTCAATTACTACATTCCATTTCTATGGGAAAATGGGCTATGGCATTCTCTAAACTGCTTCCTGCAGAAAGAAGGCGAAGTTGGGGGAAGTAGCTCAAAGTCCTTATTCTCTATCAGGTGGGGCATGGACAGTTAAGGGTATTCTGCATAGGGGTGGTGGCAGAGGTCCATGGTGGCAGTTAGCAGGTGACTGGACAATGCATACCTAGGGGAAGGGATCATGCAGATGGCCAAGGGTGTCGTGACTTTACTGTATTGAGTTTCCTTTTTCTTGAAGTGGACCAAGATGCAGAACCCATACCATTCCAGGAGAGAAGGCAAAAGTTCCCCGAAAGAAGAGGAGCTTTGGCAGCTGCTGGGACAGTCCCCTTGTCCCTCTCTTTACTCACAGGAATAGCTCCTCTGGTTCAACTTAAGGCAAACTCACCCATCTCCTAACTCTCCAGCAGTTGGCTCTCAACAACTTTGCCAGCCACCTTGCATCCTCAGCATGGAAGTGGTGTTGTTTGGAGTACCCGGCCTGCCCCAGAAAGCTAGAGTGGGAGCTGCTCTCAGGTCCCATCTGGGTCACCAATTTGTCATGGAAAGCTTGGTCCTTGTCCCCAATGCCAATCCAATAATGAGAACATAATTTTGAGGAAAAGGAAAAAGAAGTTTTATTGCTTTTCTAGCAAAGGAGAAACACAGGGGACTTCTATTCCAGAGGCTGTTATTCTAAGGCATCTGTCTCGTGTCTTATTTCCCAATCCATTCTGAACATGAGAGGGGAAGACATTATTTACTAGACTCTTAATCCCCATTTATTTTCTTTTTTTGGTACCAGGGATTGAACTCGGGGTCACTCAACCACTGGGCCACATCCCCAGCCCTTTTTTGTATTTTATTAGAGACAGGGTCTCACGGAGTTGCTAAGTGCCTCGCCATTGCTGAGGCTGGCTTTAGAACTCGTGATCCTCCTGCCTCAGCCTCCCAAAGTGCTGGGATTACAGGCGTGCGACACCGCGCCTGGCTATTCCTGCACTTATTAAGACTCACAATGGGGCTGGGATTGTGGCTCAGCGGTAGAGCGCTTGCCTAGCATGCGCACGGCCCGGGTTCACTCAACCACTGGGCCACATCCCCAGCCCTTTTTTGTATTTTATTAGAGACAGGGTCTCACGGAGTTGCTAAGTGCCTCGCCATTGCTGAGGCTGGCTTTGAACTCGCAATCCTCCTGCATCAGCCTCCCAAGTGCTGGGATTACAGGTGTGCGCCACCGGCCTGGCTTTAATCCCCTATTATTGATGCAGCCACCTCTCCCTGCTCATCCCGTCCTCTCTCCCTCTCCCCAACCCACCCAACATGGATTTAATGCCTACTTTGGATTGGCACTGGGGTCCCAGAAATGAGTAAGAGTTTGTCTCTGCCCGGAGGAACTCATAGTTTAGTGTGGAAGTCAGACCCATAATTATAACCCGCAGATTAAGCTGAGGCATAAACCAAGCATTTGGGATTTAGAGCTCATAACTCTTTCTGGAACTTTAGAGGAACCATGTTTCCACACCCTCGGTGAAGGTACAGCCCTGTGGCAGGCTCTCTTTCCCATACAGGGAAATGGGCCTAGGAGTGAAAGAGCTTTCCTAGAGGTAGGGAAAGGGAAAAAGAGGAAGAGGAGCAGGTCAGCACAGGCCCAGGGGTTCTGGTTCCTGAAAATGAAGGCTGGAGTGAGGCTTCTCAGGGCTCAGCCTCCCATCTGTCATATGATGGCTGTGCAGGTCTCCAAGTGCCTTCTAGTGCTGACACTGCAATCTACCAGTGTCGACATCACAGGCCAGTCCTTGGAGACTCCCTGCCAGGATCTCCAGGGTCTTTTCTTCTTACTCTCCCTTCCAGAGGGGAGAGCACTCTTTGATCTGAGTGGGTTCTGGGTCCTAGACTCACCAACCTGGCTCAAGGGAGGTCCCCTGGAAGCCACAGAAAGCCTTTGATGGGTGGTTAGCATCAGGGAAGGGGTGAGGGAGGAGAGGGGAACCTGCTGGATAGGGTGGGCAACACATGATGAATACAGCAGGGAGAAGACTGGAAGTGGGCAGGACCAGGCCAAAGTACAAAAGTTCAAACACTTTGGGGCTGTCCTGCCCCACAAACCCGGCAGCTCCCTTCCTTCACACATTATTGGTCCACTGATTGACAAATTCTAGATTTCTTAGGCATCAAGACCAGCTGGCATGAGCTGTCCCTTTCCTTCTGTGCCTCACCTCAGGAATCCCTAGTCTCCCTCCTTGCATGTGTTCTTCCAATATCTGGTTTCAGGAAAAGATTCCCCTCTTCCAGCCAGGATCAGACTGTGTTCTCAAGACCATACCTCCATTTCCATTAGATTTTTTTTTTTAAAGACTAAGCATTCTTTTTTAATATTTATTTATTTGTTTTAGTTGTACACAATGCCTTTATTTTCGCGTGGTACTGAGGATCGAACCTCGGGCCACGCATGTGCCAGGCAAGCACTCTACCGCTGAGCCACAACCCCAGCCCCTCCATTAGATTTTGATAGCAATAAGAATCCCTGACATTCATGGAGTTTCCTACTCCCCTAAGTGCTTAACTTTGTGTGTGAGGGGCAGTACCCGGGAATTGAACCCAGGGATGCTTAACCACTGAGCCACATCCTCAGCCCTTTTTACTTTTTTGGTGGGGAGGGGCTACTATGGATTGAATTCAAGAGCACTCAACCACTGAGCCACATCCCCAGACCTTTTTTTTGTATTTTATTTAGAGACGGGGTCTCACTGAGTTCCTTAGTGCCTTGCTTTTGCTGAGGTTGCTCTGAACTGGTGACTCTCCTGCCACAGCCTCCTGAGCTACTGAGCATGGGCCACTGTTTTTTGTTTCTTCTCAGCTAGCACATCCCAAAATGCCATCAGTTGCTGCCATACTCTGCCTTCTTCACCACTCATCTGTACTTTCTTTACAATTATGTTTCTAAATAGTTGGAAACCCTTAAGCTCTCTTGCTCATTCCCTGGCCTCTACTGCAGCAGGCCCAATGGAGTCCTTCTGGAAGTGACCCTCAACCTTTCTACCATCTCCTATGATTCTGCCTCCCTGTCCTAGTCCCTGGGCTATACTCACCTCTGGGAACTCATGCAAATTCATGATTTCACATGTCCTTTCTATACTCCTTGCCTTCCCAGGGCATCTCTAATGCCTAAAGTCCACTTCCCATTAGCTTGGTTCACCATGCAGGTATCCCAGTGTGCACCAAAAGCAGTGGGGTAGAACTCAAGAGACATGTGTTCAGTTTGCTATGGGCTTGCCTCACACCAGTGTGAACCTGTTTCCTTACCACATGATGGGGCAGCAGTCCCTGACTTGCCCAGCCTATAGGATGCTGTAATTACCACTTGGAAAAACACAATGTAAACACCCAGCCTGTCTTTCACCAGATGTCACCACCCTTGGCCTCACGGGAGCTCTGTGGCTGCTCCCTTCTTTAGGCACTCTGAGCATTTAGGTGAGTTTTTTCTCTGAGATGTCTCTGGAATCTTAACTTTTCTTTAAATTCCTACTCCCACCCCCTAGAACCTCAAGCTAGACTCCCTTCCTGGCTGGGCCAATCACTCCTGCACACCACTGTGTATCTCAGCTCCTGATAAGCCTCAATCCTTAGGGCAACCTCCTAAGGAGGTTGCACCTCCCTGCTGCCTGTCAGATGGCATGGTATCTGGCCAAGCCCACTCCTGGCCCCCTGAACTCTACAACCTTTCCTTCCCTTAGCAGCCAACTCCACCGGTCCACTTGAGTCTGAAGAGCTTCTGGTTCCAAGCCTTCACCTGGGCAGCTCCTCACTTCCTGTTTTTCTTTCCACCGCCCTAAACCCTGTCCTGTCTTCAAAGCTTTCCTTATTTCTAACCTTCTTGTGATTTTCCCAGTTAGCTGTCTATGTGCAAACACCAGCCCATGTGATTGGAATAATGCTTTTAGTTTTTTTTTTGTTTGTTTGTTTTTTAACTTTTTAACTACAGCACAACTGCCCCATCCTCCATCTAGAATTCCCTTCCAGAACTAAAAGCAGAGGACTTAGGTGTCAGAGCCACACAAGTGTGCACTGCACGCAGGGTAAATCTGGGCCTTCCACCACTTCTGTTTGTTTCCTTCAGGTGTCACATGAACTTCATACTTACCCCCACACAGGACTGTCACTAAAGACTAAATGAGATGACAAGTGAAAATACCAAGCTGCATCTTAGAGCAGAAATTTTTAAAATAGCAGAAGGCTGGGGTTGTAGCCTAGTGGTAGACCGCTTCCCTCACGCGTGTGAGGCACTGGGTTTGATTCTCAGCACCACATATAAATAAATGGATAAATAAAGGTCCATCAACTAAAAAATATTTATAAAAATAGCAGCTGAAAGGTAGCTTGGGCTTTAATATCAGCTTGCTATAAGAAAGGAGGCTGGGGCACTAGGGTCACCAGTTCAAAGCCAGCTTCAGCAATTTAAAAAAAAAAATTTAGGCAAAACTGAAACTTCGGAGGTAGTGTTCACATAATTGTTTTTTTTTGTTTGTTTAGTTTTTTTTTTTTTTTGGTACCGGGGATTGAACTCAGGGGCACTCAACCACTGGGCCACATCCCCAGCCCTTTTTTGTATTTTATTAGAGACATGGTCTCACTGAGTTGCTAAGTGCCTCACCAGTGCTGAGGCTGGCTTTGAACTCGTGATCCTCCTACCCCAGCCTCCCAAGTGCTGGGCTTACAGGCATGGGCCACCGCGCCCAGCCACTATTTTTTCTAATTTGCAAATGTTTATAAAACACTCTTCTCCAAAGAGTACGAAAAAATATTTTTTTTAAATTTTTTTTTTTTATGAATTAGCAGACAGATTTTCTTTTATGTGACAATGGGAGCTACATAAACTTAAGGCTTTCTCTTTTCTATACCGGGCTGCCAGAAGGTCAGAGCAACAGGTTTTATAGTCAAGTGCAGACCTCCTCACTGACCTGAGGGAGGCAGTGTGGTCTGGAGAACGAGCAGGAGTCCTGGGGTCAAGATACGGGCTGAAGCACTCTTGGATAACTCTCTAGGCCTCTCTGAACCTAAGTCTCCTCAGTTGTGGAAAAGAGAGGTGAAAAATGATGAGGATGGCAATTATTTTACAGGACTGGGTGAAACAATGCATTTAAAATATTTTTATTACAAAGAAGTCATGAAAGTTGATGATTAGCAGTCTAGGATTTCTATTTTCCCCCCCTCTTCCCTTGCAACAATACGTGCATGTTATCTTTCAAACGTTGCTTTAATAGATTTAGTTTTATTATAAATATGTCTCTTAATTTGCTGTGGTTACCCCCTCCCCCAGAAGTATAGAGTACAAATGACAAAAGCATTCCTAAAAAGCAATCTCCCTGAAAGCATGAGATCATGTCCTTCTCTTGTTTTGTATAACAATTTACATTAGAAAAACATTTAGCTGGAGCTTTTAGTTTTGGTTCCTATGCTAAAGCAAAAGGAGGTGCTTAATACTTTAGTATTACTATTCAAATAAGCTGAACTGTAGGTCAGACTGAGAATGTCTAGAAAGGGAACTTTTTAAAAATTTGGGCTTGTACTGATAATGATTGATGATTTTAGTCATTCATTTTTCTCATTTATCAAAGTATGCACAGACACAGTGAGCCAGACACTCTGCTGAGCACTGGAAAAACAAAGGGGATCCACACCGACACAGCGTCCACTCTGCATGGAAGCAGCTCACAGGGCTGTGTGCGAGAAAAATCACCTCACTGTGGCAAGGAAGGTGCTAAGTGAGCAGACACTGACAGGAGTCCTGTGGACAGTGTGCCTGAGCCTGAGGGAACCAGGAGAGGTGACATCCGAGGAAACTTGGGATTTCTTTAGTGAGCAGTGATGAGTTTCAGGTGGAGAAAACACATGACGTGGTCCCTTCAGGTAACCCCAAGTAGTTCCTTTTGCTCAGGAAGAAATGGGTTAGAGATATGCAAAGACAGTCTGGAATGGAGAGGGGTCAAAGAAGAGCCTGAAGCCTCCAAGTCACTTGGCTTTTTATCTTGAAGGGGAGACAGACTAATATCAGGAACATCTGGCTCTTTCAAACATCTCTTGAAATGCTACAAGTTGCTGTGTTTGATGATAACTGAATCCTGCAGATACAGGTTCTGTAAGCAGGGACAATCTATTTGCAGCTGGAGGGATTCAGCTAGGGCAATCAAGTTCTGGACCAGGGCTGACCCAAATGACCTTTAAAGTTCCTTCCCAAGCTGAGGTTCCAGGATTCTAAAGCAAGCTCAGTAGCTAAACTGATGTGAGTTGGGGTCTGTGGCTGGGAGCTTCTGGGCAGCAAATGGGTTAATTCAAATAACTTTTATATATGAATTAATGTGCAGAGTTGGGAGCCAAAATCTGTTCCATTAATTTTTCCATCCATTCCAGGAGCAGTTAGGTACACACAGTAAAGTTTTATTTTGGTGCATGGTATACTTCACTCCATTAAAAAATAAATTAATCAGCAAATTCCTGCCTGGCTCAGCTCTGGTTTATGTAAATAGTGCCCAGCTGTAATGAGTTACAAGGTGTTATTATCTCACACACACAGAGGAGGCTTCACTCTGGAGCTCCGCTTGCAACAAAAGCATCTTAAATAAACCAAGAGAAGGCGGTTTGATTTGTAATGTTTTCATAGAAGTGGGATATACCTCACCCGTATAGAGTTTTCTTTATATGACTCATTTTATAGCAAGTTCAGTGAAGGACGTTTGATGGGGGTAGGAGGGGCAAGATGGTTCCCCCCCTCCTTTCTTCAATTTAAGAAAAATCCCCCAAGAAATGACCCACACTCCAAGGGAGGAGGGGAACTGGTACTTCAGTGCTCAGACAAGGTGGCTCTGCAGCACATTTTCCAGGGTTGGGAAAGAGGTAGAGAACTGGGCACGGGACTGGGTCATGGGATAGTACAACAAATCCAGGAAGAATGTTCTTTTGCCCCCGTATCTCATATAAGGGGAGGCCAAGAAGAGAGGAAAGACAGCATATTCTTCACCCAGTTCACTGGGGGTGTCAAAGGGACCTTTGTTCTTGAGGTCTCTTTAAATGACTTAGGATGTTATAAGCCCCTAGGCCCTCAGACCTCTCTTGGCTACCAAGGATGGCCTGGCAGACTGTGTCTTGGCCAGAGAATGACACATCTCTCAGAACTAGAGGCATCAGCAGCATCATCAGCAGAGACCATCTGACCTATCTCCTCTCCCTGTCTTTAACTGAGTTGGGCAGTGCTCCTTAGCTTATGGCATCCATCATCTCACAGAAGTTCCTAAAAGATCCTGGAATAAATAAAAGCCATGGCAGAGATAAGTCTCTGTTTCTTTTAATGGCCAACTCAATCCTATGGCTCAAAGCTGGGGGACAGAGTGTGGCTACCCGTCTCAACCTGGCAGCATTGCAAACTGCTCCTAGGCTACAGCAAGCCCTTGGTAGAGGTATTCCCTTTCTAACCTACCCCAGCCCTTGCTAAGCCTCTAGGAAAAACTTGTCAGTTACAAGTGGTGCTGGAAGAACTTTGGGTGTGTGTGCTTCAGGGAGCTCTTTCTTGGGGATCCTCTTGAGGACACTTCAGAAGAGCTAGGGTTCTCCCTGTACTGTACACCCACCAGATCAGACTCCAGGGCACAGTAAGAGGAAACAACATAAATGGGGCTAGGTATTTGACAGCTGCTGTTCAAAGGTCAGTTCAGGCCACTTTCTGCAGGATCCTGGGCCAAACAGGCACTTCTCTTGCTGAGGTTCCTCAAAGCCAGCTGGCCAACTGTCTGGAGGGACCAGCCTCTCAAAGACCCTCGTCATTGTAAGTGGGAGCATGGGGCTTCAGGATGCTCTGTGGATTCTTCTCCACCAGAGGGCGCCAGTTCACCTCCCCTGTCAGAAGCAGATCCTCCCCGTTCATAGAGTCCAGGTACTGCATCTGAAGCAGGAAGAACAGGGATCAGAGGACAGGGACAGGTGCTGGACACACATAAGGTAGCATAAGGAATCAGCTTCCTCAAGGAGAGGAAGGGGAGTGAGTCTGGGGCTTCTGACCGTCCAGCCTTCAGGCCAGGTGTCTCTGATTTCCCAGATTACTACATTAAGGAGATCTGGAGAAACAAGTCTCTGGGGGAAGCTCCCTGGAACGATTTTAGGGAATTCCCCATCACACCTCTGAACCCACTCACCCCAATGACATTTCTCCCCCTGCTGCACAAAGTTTTTTGCAGGCCAGAAAGTTAGTCTGCGACTTACAGAAGTCCATTCCATCCAATGCCACTGGGAGAAAAGAATCCCAATTTTACTCCTTCCCTTCTCTGAGATCTATGTTCCCTCATTTGAGAGGGGACAGAATGTGTACCTTCATGGACTCACAGAAAGATAAAGGCATCTGCACAGAGCTGGTCACCCAGTTTTTTTTTGGTACTGGGGATTGAACTCAGGGGCACTCGACCACTGGGCCACATCCCCAGCCCTTTTTTGTATTTTATTATTTATTAGAGACAGGGTCTCACTGAGTTGCTTAGTGCCTCGCCATTGCTGAGGCTGGCTTTGAACTCGCGATCCTCCTGCCTCAGCCTCCCAAGTGCTGGGATTACAGGCATGCACCACCACGCCCAGCTCCCCAAACTGTTTTTTTGCTAATACGTATGCCTCTTGTCTTCCAGACTGCCCCATCTAGGATGGGTGGGGGAGTCTGACAGAGCCTCACAGTTCTGCTGTTAGGATGGTCATCATCCCAGAAACGCCCCTGCTGCTCTCCTATAACTTTCACCACCAATCCTCAGTGTTCCTGCTGAAACTGGGGTGACCAAATGCCCTATGCTTCTGTTCCCCACAAATGACAGCTGTTCTGACATTTGGAGAAAGTGATCATGTCCACTCTGGGCTTTCTTCATTAGTACCTCCAACCCATTTGGCATGGAGAGGGTGAGATCCAGATGCCACTGCCTTGGGCAATGCCAGGCCCCTGAATGCTTTAAACCTGCCCAAGGACTCTAGGTGCACAACCCTCCCTGTGGAGAGGGAACACCTATGATGCAGGCAAACAGAAGGAGCTGCAGGGGAAGGCAGTTCTGCAAGAGACAGGTGAGCTAATGAGTGGCTGAGTCTCAGGAGGTGAAAGCATCTCTGGAGGAGTCCCCAGCTGCCTGCTAGTAAGGAGGGCCGCAGATGGGAAATGCTTTCAAGTGGACAGCAACATCTCCCATGAGAACTGGGTCACAGCAGGAAGCAGCACTGGATCTAGACAGATAAGTCTTCCATGGGGGAAAAGGAAGACCAGCGGCTTCATCTTAAGCCTAGGATTATATCCCTCTTCCAAGAACTCATCACTCTTACTGACTCATCTTCAGACTGCTGAACCTGGAACTCAACCCCAGCCTCTTGATACACTTCACATCTAGATTTTTCACATGCTCTGTGTCTCCTTTTCCAGGGCAAGAAGCTCACCCAAACTGCCATCTTTCCTAAAGTCCACTCCTTTCTAGCAACTACATTTCTGCCCCTAAAGCTACCACTTTGCCTATCTCCTGAGTTGTAAACCTCTACATGACCCAGACTGGTTACCAAGCAGCACTAGGAATAGGACTAGAGTCTGCTCAAGGTCCAGCTTCCTGATTTTCCTTGATCCACTTGGACAGAACACACCTCTTTCTTGGGCCTGCCCCAACACTCTGTCTACCTGGATCACAGACTGACTTGCTCCAGGACTAGCCGTGTGCCTGACTGGCTCCTCAAAGGCAGGACTAGGCCTCATTCATCTGCTCTCCCAGCATAAGGGCTGGCATGGCAAATGCTCAAAGGCTTGCTGACAGAACTGAGCCCCCATCAAAGCTCTCTGCTTTCCTAAGGACCCCACCACTGTTTTCCTGACTCTCACTGGGGCTGTATAAGACTTCTACATAGGGATATTGGTTGTATCAACCCCTTCCTTCGGGGTCCCTGGAGAGGTCCCAGCTGTGCCTTTGTTGTGTGTGGCCTCTGGCACATGCCCACCATGGCAGATGGAAAAGTTGGGTGGGTCTCTCAGAAAACAGCATTTGCTTTGCCAATTGCTACTCCTGTCTGAGGGCGAGTCCAGTCAACAGTGAGAGTCTCAAAATTCTCTGTGGGTGGAGCGCTCTGGCCATGGCGCATTCTCCCTGGCTCTGACAGATTTGAAGAATAGTCAAACAGAAGTCCTGGCTTCTGGAGTTCTCTTCCCTCTGGGTCTGAGAACCTTTCCAGCAATCAACTAGGTAGTCCTATTGGCCCTGACTGCTCAAGAGCTGATAGCCCATCCTTTTCCTGACTGTTGGAGGTTTGAAGGCCGTGGACACAGGTGAACAAGAGAACAACTGGGTGAGGCCCCTTCAGCCCCAGGGCCAGGTCCATGAAGCAGAGGTGTGACTCATGGACAGCCAAGCTGATGAGCTGTCTGCAGCAGCTGAGGCCTTTAGTGGTGACATGAATCACCCAACTTGGGGTCTGAGGCCAGCTGTGTGAGCTGACTCACTGGGAGACCCTGGAAAAGCCTCCATGTTCCTCCCCCACCATCACTCAGCCTACTCATCTAGAAAGTTTGAGTTTCCATCTTTATAGAATCTGGGTACAGGGAGACCAAGGAGTTAATTCTCCATGGGACTGAGAAAGCTGTGTAGTAAAGCAGTCCTTGCTGTGGAGCTTCTCCTAGAAACTCTGGTATCAGGGAGCCCTGGGGAGCCAGAGAGATGAGGACCTGAAGTAGGGAGACCCTGCTAGACAGTGGACAGCAGCCAGTGGCAAGACTCTGGGGGTGTGTCTGTGGAATACTGCTTAGAACCTGGTCCTGCAAGAAGTCAGGAACAGGAAATGAATCCCAGGCTCTAAGCGGGTATAGAAGGGGGCTACATGGGTGGGCCAATATGCCCCATGCCTGTTTGTATCTTTCAGGACTCTGTGACCCCAGTATTTAGTTCAGCCTCTGGCACACAGGAGGCAATGCAATGTGTAGAGAATGGATAACAACTACAATTTTCTGAAAGCAGGAGGTTACTCAGTGCCCTCCTTCTCTATTACATTCCCTGGGTCCCTGGCCTAGTTCATAGCTAGACACACAGAGGATGCTGGCTCCTCATCGGTGCCTGCTGCTCATACAATCAAGTCAGAATTCCTGCAGACAGGTGTCTGGCTACTCAGACTCCCATGTTTCCCTAAAATTCTAGCACCCACAACCTCAAGAGGACCCACTTTTCACAAGTCTCTGCTGGGGGGCAAGGGGCACCCACCTGTTTCCTCACATATTCCACCAGCAATTCAAGCTGCCTAGGGTCTTCACATTTCTGGTTGAAGAAGGTTCTCCAGAGGGCAGCAGCCAGCCCATGATCATCTGAAAGGATCCCCTGGAACACAGAGTATAACAACTTGTCTTTCAGAGAGTATTGCAGGGCCATGATACAAAAACTGGGGATATTGTGAACACAAGAGCAAACAAAGAACTGGTTCAGAAGGATCTCACAGAGACAGTGAGGGGGAAATAGGGCAGCCACACCATAGAGCTGGAAGGGGTCTTACAAGAGCACCCAGTCCAACCCCCTGGCTGAGGTGATGCAGAGCTAGGACTCACATTTGATTGACCCTCCCAGCACAGTTCTTCTTCTCTACCTCACCTTGCCTGGCCCAGGCAATGACTGAGAGGCCAAGAAGAGAGAAATGGTAGCAGCAGTGCCTGTACTGCTGTTCACAGCACAGCTGGCAGTGTTTTGAGTGTTTTCCCAGGAATGGAAGTGGGTGTGGACTACACCTTCTTGCTTGGTCCAAGGGCACCCATCTATGAGGCAGATGGTTGTTTGGGAAAGGGAGCCAGGAACCTTGCCTTCACTGTCACCCACCTCTGGGTTGGCCACGACTGGTCCAGCCTCTCCTTAAGTAGAGGAACAGGCTGTTCAGCAGGATTGCAATGGGCCACAGAGGGCCACCAAGGGCAACGTGCAGAGCCTGCATCTGTATATGCCTGATACTGCCTCTCCTGGTACGGAGAACTCTGCCCAAATACCACAGAGGTAATTAGAGCCATTTTCTAGCTTAGATCTCTAGGGGAGGGAGGGATGGGAGATGACTGAGGGAAAGGCCCTGGGAAATTGCTCTGTCTGGGTGCCAACGTAGTGTGTGGAACTAAAGTGCTGACTTGGAGTTGGAAGGCTGGATCAAGTCCTAGTTCTGCCATGCCAAGCTCAATGGCGGTGGCTAAACCTGAGCCTCAAAACTCAGCTATTAAAGAGATGAAAATACTTGCTCTACTTACAGCATCTTTGAATTATAAAAAATAAGATAGTGTGCCAGGCATGGTGGTGCTCTCCTGTAATCCCAGCAACATGGGAGGCTAAGGCAGGAGGATCTCAAGTTCCAGGCTAGCCTCAGCAACTTAGTGAGACTCCATATCAAAATAAAAAAAATTAAAAGAACACCTCTGGGTTCAATTCCTACTACCAAAAAAAGTTTTTCAAATAAAAATAAGATAATGTAAAGGCATTTTTAAAGAATAATATGTTGAATATAAGCACTTAGAATCATGCTGTTGCTGGCAGCTGTGGACACAATCAAGACAACAGTGGGATCTGGAGCCAGACTGCCAGAGTTCAAATCTAGCTCTGAAGCTGGGTGCAGAGTCACACGCCTGTAATCCTAGCACTCAGAAGGCTGAGGAGGGAGGATCACTTAAGCTCAGAAGTTTGTGGCCAGTCTGGACAACATAGCAAGACCCTGTCTCAAGAAAAGAAAAATAATAAAGCTAGCTCTGTTACTTGATGGCTGTGTGGCCTCTGAAAAGTCATTAGCCCTTCCTGAGCCTCAGTTTCTCATGAGTTAAACAAGAATAATTCCCATCTCACAGAGCTACTGTAAGCATTAAAAGACAATGACTGTGAAGGCTCTGTAAGTGGTAAACATTGCAAAGACCCAGGAGCATTTGTTCCATGTTATATGATGGTCTGGTCTCTTGGCACTGTGGTATTTGAGGTCTGACTCCAGGCCTGCTGCCAGGAAGGGCCATGTTCAGAGTGGGGAGGTGACAATTTGGTGGAAAAGTATTCCACCTGCTCTGGACACCCTCTACTAAACACCCCACAGTCCCACAGCTGAAGATTGTCCTGGCAACAGGGCTGAGTCAGGAAAACCCGCTTCTTCTGGCAGATGGCAACAGGGGCCAAGGACAAGCTCAGGCACATCACCATTCTCCAAGCTATTTGCTAACACAAAACCCTGCCTTTGTCTAGCGTGCCCTGGGCACAGGCTGGCAGAGAACCACATGCTTGATATGTAGAAAACTGGGAATGGGAGCAGGTGTCACAGGGACTTGAAGAATTTACAGAGCCCAGGACAGGAAAATCCTGGCAGCTGTGGCCTGCTACAAACAGGCAGTCTCAAGTGGTAGGCAAGGTGGCTGGGGCAGGGAAAATCCATAAGCAAGAATTCCCGAGCAATCAGAGTTAGACTCAGGACTTGATAACAGTGCCCAAAACCTGACTGTTCCAGATTGTCAGGGTTCCTTCACGCATACAGCTCTTAATGAGTACATATGGCATGTAGCACAGATACTATTATCCTCATGTGAAAGATGAGTACTGAGGCTCAGGGGTTAGCTAGTTAATTGGTGATGGAAGTAGATCCAGCTAGCACTGCTGAGGTCAGGGGATGATTCTGCCTCACTCAAGCACGATGTAGTACCTAGCACACAGTGCAAGTGATCAGAAGATGGCTGACCACTCACCAGACTGCTAGCAACTCAGTAAAAACAAATGGGAGACTGGCCTGGGAGTACAAATTTCAAGCAAAGGAAGCAGAAAAGGAAAAAGGGTGCTCAGGAGCTAAGCATTTGGTTGCACCATTTTCCTCATGATTTCTTTTCCCTCACAATACAAAGAGAGCATCCTTCAGGAAATTAAGATACCCAGGTGGCAAGAAACTGAGAGGAAGTCAAGGGACTGTCCTCGCACTAGTGGGTCTGGTTACGGTGACAGGTTTAGAGTGGCAGAGTTTCACTTGGATGAGACTGATTTAACACCACTGTGCACTTAGCACAGAGTCATAGTAACCTGGGCTCAGCTCTCAGGGAGCCTGCAATCTTAGTGGGAGGCACAAAGCTAGTGCACATCAAACAGCAGCACAAAATGAAGTTGGAAAGAGTGGACAAATGCTAAGCTGCATGGTAGACACAAACTTACGGGTTGCACAGGGCCTCCTTATTCTTCAGCCTTAGCTCTATGATGACTCCTCATTTCCCTGTTATTCTCTATCACTGCACTCTATTTGTAATTAGACATTTATTTACTTGTTTACTTTACTGTCCGTCTCTCAGTAAGAAGGTAATTTTTTTGTAGGAAAGAGTCAGACCATGATTACGTGATTCACCAATATATTCCAATTGCATGGTAGACACCCAATAAACACGTGCTAAATGGACAGGAATGTTGAAATGTGGAGTCAAAGCACAAGAGATCTAGAGAGGTCAGGGAAAGTTGTGGAGACATGAGCTTTAAAGAATGGGGAAGATGTGGAGAGCTGCAGGACATTGTAAGCAAGAAAGAATATTAGTGCATTAAATATATACAGAGGGCTGGGTGTGGTGGCACACACCTATAATTCCAGCCATTCAGGAGGCTGAGGCAGGAGGATGCTTCAAATGCCATCTCAAAAGAAAATTAAATTTAAAAAGGAGGGGATGGCATGGTGGCCCACAGTTATAATCCCAGCAACTTGGGAGGCTGAGGCAGCAGGATCACAAATTTAAGGTCAACTTGAACAACTTAGTGAGACCCTGTCTCAAAATAAAATTATTTACACACACACACACACACACACACACATATTTATATATATACACACACATATGTGTAACATATACAATATATATTACACATATATGTATATGTGTGTGTGTATGTGTGTGTATATATAATACTTACTCATATATTTAAAGGGCTGGGCTCAGTGACCCATGCCTATAATTCCAGCTCAGGAGGCTGAAGTAGAAGGACCAAAAATTCTAGGCTAGCCTCAGCAACTTAGCAAAGCTCTCAGCAACTTTATGAGACCTGGGGATGTAGCAAGTTGGTAAAGTGCACTGAATTCAATCCCCAGGAGTGCACCAGAAAAATAAAAAAAGCAACCCAGGTAACTTGTGATCTGGTGTGTTCAGGTAAAATGGCCCTGCCAGAATGGACTGGAACAGACACCATTCAGTGCATTTTTATTAATACTGATGAATGAACTGATCAATAGATACCCAAGCCGGGCGTGATGGTGCATGCCTGTAATCCCAGCACTTGGGAAGCTGAGGCAGGAGGATCGCGAGTTCAAAGCCAGCCTCAGCAATGGTGAGGCACTTAGCAACTCAGAGAGAGACACTGACTCTAATAAAATACAAAAAAGGGCTGGGGATGTGGACCAGTGGTCGAGTGCCCCTGAGTGTTCAATCCCCAGCACCAAAAAAAAAAAAAAAAAAAAAAAGATACCCAAACAGATGCTAATAGGAAGAAAAGATTTTTTTCCCCCAATGCTAAGCTTCATTAAGACAGAGAGAGAGAGAGAGAGAGAGAGAGAGAGAGGTTTCTGACCTCAGAATGCAACCAATTTAGCAACCAATATGTACCAGGCACAGTGGCACACACTTGTACCTCAGAAACTCAGGAGGCTAAGGAAGGAGGATGGCAAGAAGTTCAAGGCCTGCCCCAGAAACTACACAAGACCCTGTCTCAAAACAAAATATAAAAAGATTGGGGATGTAGCCAAAAACAACAACAACAACAAAAAAAAAAAAAAACCCCAAAACAAAAAACACTAATATGCACAGATAAGCAATGTTTCTCAATTCTTATCCTGTGGCCAAAAAGCTCATATTAAACTAGAAATGTGTATAGTATGTAGTCTAGATTGCTCTTTATAAGAGCAATTAGTCCCATGATCTGAAGCAAGTCATTTAGCAACTTTGGGGCAAGTTTATCTTCTGGCTTTCATTCCTGTCTTCCTGATAACACTTCCTACAGCCTGAACGCCAGTGCCTCACTTTGGCCTCTTTGTGCATTTCCTCTCTTCTTTACTGTTCACCTACTGCATGCTAAGCACTACACTGGCAACAGAAATATACACACACAGTAGGTACTGCCACCTCCCAAAAGAAATCTCCACCCAGCCAGGGTGACAGTTAATACTAATGTAGTAAGAGCTGTGAGAGTCCAAGGAAGGCTGAATGAGCTAAGCCTGGTGAAGGTCAAGGACTACTTCCCAGGAGGGGTGATGCCTGCGTTAACTTTGGAGGTAGACATGAAATGAGTAGAAAGGCACGTGGTTTATTATGGTATATTATGGTTTATTATGAATCCTGGAGGTGTGTATACAGGTGTTCATTCACTGTCTTTTAACTTTTCTGTGGGGGTGGGGGTGGGAGATGAGCTAGACACTACAAAATGTATGAACCTTGAAGACATTATGCTCAGTGAAACACATCAGTCACAAAAGGACAAATACTGTGAGATTCCATTTACA
This sequence comes from Tamias sibiricus, assembly GCA_025594165.1. NCBI lineage: Eukaryota > Metazoa > Chordata > Mammalia > Rodentia > Sciuridae > Tamias > Tamias sibiricus. The sequence continues at coordinate 173,480,811 of CM046659.1, read as the reverse complement.
TGAGGATCCTAGAGTGCTCTAATTCATAGAGAGATGGAAAGTAAAACTGTTGCCAAGGGATGGAGGAAGGAGGGTGTGAGGAGTCAGTGTTCAGAGCACAATAAGGGAAATATACTTAAAGCCACTACTCTGTACATTTTAAATGGTTAAAATGGAAAATTTTATATTATGTGTATTTTACAATAAAAAATGATGAGATAGAGCTGAATGTTCTGATGTGGAAGGATGCACAAGATACATGGTTCAGTAAAAAAAAGTCAGTTGAAGAATAGTGTATAGAATGCAACTTCCCCTTTGCATAAAGGAGAAAAAAAAAAAAATGCTTGTTTATGCACAGATAATATCAAGAAGGACATCCAATAAGCTATTAATAAAGTTTTCCTCTGGGGAAAAAGGCAAGAGAGAAAACGGGGCCTTCTATTTTGTATTTCAACCATTTATATAGAATTTCATAAACTTTTAGATGAGTATGTGCTACTTTTATAATTAAAGCAAAAAAAAAAAAGTATGTAATTTGTCTGGCAGACCATGCTATTTACACGTCAATGTCCCTCTCTCTGGGAGCAACTGGAGCTGAGACAGTGTCTGACTTGCCTTTTTTTCCATCTATCCAACACCCAGCAGGCATTCAAGCACTGACTACTTGAAGATGTGACTACATCATGTACTGCCGTCTTTCCCAAGCACTGGTAAACCAATCAATGAGATGAAGAAACAGATACTAAGCCATAATGACAGGCAGTAAAGATGGTCCTGAAGCTTCCTTCAGATGCTTTCATCAAAAGCCTTTTTGGGGGAGGCCACTGTTCTGCCCAAGACCTGGTACGTGATCTTACCTCATCATATCCCAAGATTGCTGCATAGAAATTATTTGTCATGAGGATCATGTTCTTCTTCAGGACATAGGAATTAACCTACAAAAACAAAGGGCAAAACAAAAATATGAAAGAAAGGAAAAAAGCCAAAAAGTATGACCTTAGGCTCTTTGCTGTCACAGACTGTTAGTAGAACAAAGAGAAAGAAATCTTAAAAGTCTAACTGCCAGTCCAGTCCCAATTCCCTCGTCTATCAGAATTCTCCTCAATTCACCAATTTCTTTTAGGTTTAATCTCAAACTACACAAAGCAGTCAGTCTGATGAACTGACCAATTACATATCTGGTTTTGAGCTAGATAATATGAACATAAAATATAAGAAACAGTGTCTTAATTGGATGAGCATAGTCTATTACGGGAAAAGAGCATATTAAAAAAAAAAAAAAAAAATCACTGCAACCTGTTGCCTCAAACCTTACTCAAAATGTGCTGAGAGAGAAATGAATTTCAAAGCAAATGACTTCTTGTTGGGGACGAGTGCTCTAGGAGGTAACATTTAAATGGACCTGGGGGCCAAGGTCTGACAGGAGTGACAGGAGGCAGATGAGAAGGGGCCATTGAAGACAGGGAAAACAAGGAGTGCAGAGGTGAGCAGCAGGAAAAAGAACATCTGGGAGTGTTGGGGAAGGTGAATGGGAAGGAACACTGGAAAAGTATGTTGGCACCTGTTTAGGAAATGTCTCAAGGGCCGCTCAGAAGAGCTTGTCATGATGAAAGACAAAAAGAAGGAAGCTGTCAGAGGTGGGAAGAGGAGGGAAAGAGGCAGGACTGAAATGGTGAGGAGCAAGGAGGATGTGGGGAGGAGGGAAGAATGAGATGGGCAACTTGGAAGCAGTAAGACTATTGACACTGAGAGACTGTTTTAGAAAGGCAATTCCTGGAATTGTAGAGACCCTAGGAGACTTATGGAATAGTCAAGGGTACCTTCAGAGCCTACAGATAGATCACTGCATGTTTTGACCTCCAGGCAGTTAGTAATATGCTTCAGGGCAAGGTCCAAGTTTTAGTCTATTCTGGGATCCCAGAAGAAAGCTCAGTGTAGTATGTAACACAGAGTAAGGAGTTGCTATTTAACCTAACTGGTTTTAGAAACCACCAAACATTATTTGGAACTTATACAAGAATAACAACCCTCTCCATGACCTCGTCCACCATAATCTCCATTTACTGAGTACCTGTTATGGGCCAGGTGCTTTATTCACATCATCTCTTCTAAGTTCACAGAGGCAGATGTGTTAGCGTCACCTACATGTGACTGCCTGAGGAACTCAGGGAGGTGAAGTAACTTGCCCTAGGTCACACAGCAAATCAGTGATAAAACTGGAATTAACATTCAGGTCAATCTGAATACAAACTCCATACTCCTTACATTCCACAGATGCCTGTCTCTAAGAGGAAAATTTTACTTTGGATCACAAATCAAAAGACTGAGAGTGATCTTATCCTGTAGTCCATAACTGTTATCTGAAGAAGAGCAGAAAAGGCAAAAGGATTTGGATTTAGAATCAGAAATCCTGAGTCCAAGTCATAGCTCTGCTATGTACATCAAACACGATCTTCAGCAAGTAAAATAACCTCTCCAAGTCCATTTTCTTGTCTTTTAAATGCCTTGCACACAGGGTTATTTTCAAGAGCAAACGAGTTAGTGTATATTCATTCATTAATTTAACAACATATGCTGAAAGCCTTGGTAAACTGCACAGTGCAAGGAATTATGAGTAATAACTTCTGGTTTGTTTATGTAAAACTAAAACCAGTTCCAATACTTTATAGTCATGGATAATTTTCAAAAACGAAAAGAGAAATGTGGAGCGAGGCTGGAAAATGTGAGATTGGTGGTAGAGGGGAGTGCAAACCACAACCTTTCCCACCACCTTCAACCCCCGTGGCATCAGCCATCCATTCTCTCTGTATTCTCAGAGCACTGTGTACACTTCTCCCCCTGGGTACACAACATGGTTTAGAGTTGCTTATACACCTGCCTCTCCCACCAAATTAGAAGCTATAAGGGTCACAGGAACTGTGACTGATTAATCTCAGCACCCCAACATGTGGTCCATAGCCTGAGACAGGGCAGGGCTCATACAGACATGCTGTTAACAGAATCCTTACAAGGGTACCACTCATAACATGTTTGGTTCAATGATACCGTTGCTTTGTTCTGTTTTGGTTTTTTGCTACTTCCATGTTTCTGAAAATCTAGAAACATACCACCAAATTTCTACTTCCTCATCTTCCAAATGGACTGGGGTAAAAGAAAATCAAGAAAACACACCAGAGCTAGAGTTCATTCCTTCTGGTTTGTGAGGATGCAACTTTGACTCAAACTACTTGATACCCATATTTGGGGGCTCTCCCTACTCCCAGGCCAGTTGTTTTCCTAACTGTGCAAGAAGCACCTGAGCCACAAAAAAGACATCAGGGGTGTCAAACACCATAAAGCAGGAGGACCTCTCAGAGGAAAATATTCACAAATCTGCTCTGCATGTTGAATCACGCCATTAAGCTCTGGAGCTAAAAGAGCCCTCAGAGATAGCCTAGCTCAATACCCCTGTGGAGATGGCCCAAAAGGGGGAAGACACTTGTCCAAGGTCACACGTCAAGTTCGTGCCAGAACAAGGATTAGAATTTGATTTCTGGGCCAGTGCTTTTCCTACTTCACCCTCTGCAGGGCATTTTCAGAGATCACCAATGTATTAATCTGCAAACCTCAGTTCTTGCTTCCCTGCAAGGCCTAAGTATGAACAAAAACACGTTTTCCTCTTGGGATGCACGTGCATCCTGGCTGTCTGTTGCCCAGAAAAAAACAAAGTGCAGGAGTGGAGCTCTTTGTTAGCAAGGCTCCTCTACCTCCTGGTCCTCTATTCTAAGTCTAGTGACCTAAAAGCTGCCTCTCCCCCTCACCTCCAGTTGAGAGATGGCAAGCTGCCACAGAGAGGGATGGTTTTCAGATCTCATCACCAGGCTGGATTAGATCATGAACAGGACTCTTCCTGGAAGACAGTGGAGCTCAATCAGTGCAGACACGTGATCTACAGGCAACAGGTAAGGGTAAGTGACAGCAGCTTCCTGAACTACTGGACTCACCTCACTGGGTCTTTCTTGCCAGCCTAACAGTCAAGAAGAACTGGATATTCCCTCTGGTGAACCCCTACTGGATTTTATTCCCTCACATAAGCTTTTGTTTGCTGGTATACAGGTTCCCTGTCTACATATTGCCAGATCATTCTGTATGGAGCACCGAGCCTGTACAGATGCCCCAAGCAGAAGAGAAACTCCTCCCAGATAATGTTGGCCCATTTGCTTATTAAACTCTTATCCTTTCCATAATGATTTGCTTTTTATAAAAACCCATACATACTGCACTACCACATGGGAAAGGTTCCTTTTATATCAGTTACTCATATTTTCCCATTTATTTAAGCTATTAAAATTCATGCAGATATTTTATAAGCCATCAGGATTTGGTGCCTGGTATTACTGAATGTTTAATAATAAACTAAACAGAAGAAATCAGAGGGTTAAATGATGACTGCAATTCCTGTAATGACTTAATTAAATTTTTATTGAGTACATAAACTATGATGTCATTTCTAGCCAACCATGGCTCTGCTTTCCCAGCATGTCACAGGGTGGGAGCCCTCAATAGGAGGTTAGGCTAAATGAGCAGCAGGTCTCTGCTGAAATGGGGAGGGGAGCAAGGCTCATGTAACACACTCAATAAATTATCCGTTCATTTTTAAACAAAGTCCGTGAGTTATAATATATTTGCCATGCACTTTTTATGACATAATAAAAATGTTACCTTAAGGATTACTTAACACATACTACAAATGTTATAGGAGAGGCAGGCACAAGGGGCAAAGAAAACAAACATAAGCAGGCCAGGGACAGGTCCTGGAGTTTATGTCCCGAGGGAACAACGTAGTATATTAAAAAGGGAATGCAAAAATAAAGTGGGGGGAATGCAAGAGTTCAGGGTTACTAATCAGCAGATTAATGAATGACACAACCAACAGGGAACACAAGCAATAAGGAATCTTGCAAGGCACATGTTCAATTAATGTAGTAGTCTCAAGGAGGCATATTAGCTTTAAAGAGATGCCAGTTCATTTGAGGCCAATTCACTGCCCCTTTTCCCCTTTTCACTGTTGCAGCTCTTAAAGACATTTATGTAACTCTTAACAGAGGAACCAGACTATGTGACTAGAGGGACTGGAAGGAGATCCAGTTTGAAGTTCTCCATAAACTCTAGATGGATCTTCAAGATTGTTCCTTTGTATCTTTCCTGCCTCACTTCCTCTTGCCTCCCCACTTTCATCTAAGAGTCGACTCTGCAATTTCCACAGCTATGTCATGTTCTCTGATGTCTCAGCCACACTGCTGCCAGAAATCCTTCTCTTCTTTATCTACTGATGGAACAGATGCTAAGACCTTCTTATCTTCTAAGACCTAGCTCCCAAATTACATTCTCTACAAAGCCTCTCCCCTCTCCAATCCACAGGTGCCACAAAAGTGATTAGAATCCAGAAGCAGGTCCCATAATTCACTATTACACCAAGTGTCAAGAGTTGTGCTTAGAGCTTTATGCATATTAGCTCACTTGATCCTTCCCAATGATTTTATGGCACAGGTACTGCTATTATCTCTACTTTAGAAAAGAGGAAGCTGATGTCTGGGAAAGTTAAGGCTACTCAGCTAGGTACTAGCAGAGTTCAAGGCTAGAAGACAGAGCAGTACAATTCCATTAATTATCCATATTACCATAAATAATGTGGCTACCTTTCATGTGTCCCACACTTCAGCTTAATTATAGAGGCAAAATTAAAAAATGCCAAAGTGGTCTTGGGTAAACACAACTCAGACACTCCCAATTCCAGTGGTAGCTAGATATGGTGTCATCAGACACCCCTAGTATATAGCCAAGCACCATTCCTGGGAAAACTGGGGAGAAGAAGGTACAATTATGGTGAGAGGAGGAAGAATCAAAGAAGATAGGTATAGAAAACACAGGAAGTGATACAGGTAAGAATAAGCTTTAAGATTACTAGCGGTAGAGCGCTTGCCTAGCACGTGCACAGCCCGGGTTCGATCCTCAGCACCACGTAAAAATTAAAAAATTAAAAAAAAAAAAAAAACGCATTGTGTACAACTGAAGCAAATAAATAAATATTTTTTTTTAAAAAAGGTTACTGATTTGAAAGCTGGGGGTGGTGGTGCACACCTGTAATCCCAGCACTTGGGAGGCTGAGGCAGGAGGATCGAGAGTTCAAGCCAGCCTCAGCAATGGCGAGGCACTTAGCAACTCAGTGAGACCCTGTCTCTAATAAAATACAAAAAAGAGCTGGGGATGTGACCCAGTGGTTGAGTGCCCTTGAGTTCAATCCCCAGTACAAAAAAAAAAAAAAAAAAATTACTGACTTGAGGCAAAGGTGCTAATAGCAGCAGAACAAGAATTTGTTGGAGTGAATGAATGACAAAGAATGACTAGAGCTGAAGAATAAGGAATATATCAAATTCATCATAAGGCAACAATGCAATATAAGACTGCAGGTTGCGTTTTTGTCATCTTTTTAGTAAACACCCACCAATGCTATCATCAATACTCTTCAGCAACATCATGTACTATGGTCAAGTGGTAATAGGCTAAAGTGCACTGAAAATCAGCTGGCCTATTTAAATTTAATGTTAGATAGCCGGGCGCATCTAACATTATGACTGATGAATGTAATCCCAGAACTTTGGGAGGCTGAGGCAGGAGGATTGCGAGTTCAAAGCCAGCCTCAGCAATGGCGAGGCACTTAGCAACTCAGTAAGACCCTGTCTCTAAATAAAATACAAAAAAGGGCTGGGGATGTGACCCAGTGGTCAAGTGCCCCTGAGTTCAATCCCTGGTACCACCAAATTAATTAATTAATTAATTAATTAATTAATTAATTTAATGTTAGAAATTATCCTACCAGGCTGGGGATGTGGCTCAGCGGTAGAGTGCCCGCCTCGCACGTGCACAGCCCAGGTTCGATCCTCAGCACCATGTAAAAATAAAGGCATTGTGTACAACTAAAGCAAATAAATAAATATTTTTTTTAAAAAAAGAAATTATCGCCGGGTGCGGTGGCGCACGCCTGTAATCCCAGCACTTTGAGAAGCTGAGGCAGGAGGATCCCGAGTTCAAAGCCAGCCTCAGCAATGGAGAGGCACTTAGCAACTCAGTGAGACCCTGTCTCTAATAAAAAACACAAAAAAGGGCTGGGGATGTGGCCCAGTGGTCGAGTACCCTTGAGTTCAATCCCCGGTACCACAAAAAAAAAAAAAAAAAAGAAAGAAAGAAAAAAGAAGAAATTATCCCACTGTGAAATATTATGTGAGATACATACAAGTGGAGTAAGAATAGATAGATGAAATAGACAGGCACATGGAGAGAACAGATACAAAAGTATGTATGTAACTCACTTAGTTATAATAGGACTAAAAGATTTACTGAGGGTCTTTTAGCAGTGATCAAAAAATACAAATAAGGGCTGGGATTGTGGCTCAGCGGCAGAGCGCTCGCCTCGCACGTGCGCGGCCTGGGTTCGATCCTCAGCACCACATAAACATAAATGCAATGCATTGTGTACAACTAAAGTAAATAAATAAATATTTTTTTAAAAATACAAATAACTCCACATGTATGTGTGCATATGTGCACATGTGTGCACAAGCTCACATACTTGGCAGTTATAGAGAAAAATGTCAACACCAAGAAGAAAGAAAATGAAATATAACAAACTATGACTGATGAATAACTATGACTTTTTCTTCCATAGAAAATGATGTGAAAACCCAAGTAAAATATATTCCAGTTGTGCTGAAAGGCCAACCTAAACAAGACAAGGCATGATCCTTTTATTTATTTGTTTGTTTGTTTATTGTAGATGGACACAATACCTTTCTTTTATTTATTTTTATGTGGTGCTGAGAATCGAACCCAGTGCCTCACATGTGCTAGGCAAGTGTTCTACCACGTAAGCCACAATCCCAGCTGCATGATCCTTTTTAAAATCCAATTTTAAAACATCATTTCAAACTTTTAATGTACCAGGAAGCTTGCTATGTTATGAGGTGATTTCTTTAAAAAAGGAGTCCCTTCTTATTTGCTTATTTTGAAAACTCCAGTTTTGTTGCTTGCGATTCATGCATTCAAAATCTCCAGAGCCTGATAACATCCTGAAAAATAAGGTGTGTGGTTGGCAAGCAGAACTGCAGAACAGGAACCTTAATTTCTGAATGGCCACTAAGAACAAGAGTCCCTTCCACAGGTTTGTTAAACAGCAAATCAAAAAAGAAAGATGGCTGGCTTCGGAAATTACAGCCATTAATCCAGCCAACAAGGCATTTTTAAAAAATATTCATTTATTTAGTTGTACACAATGCAATGCATTTATGTTTACGTGGTGCTGAGGATCGAACCCGGGCCGCGCACGTGCGAGGCGAGCGCTCTGCCACTGAGCCACAACCCCAGCCCCAGCCAACAAGGCATTTGAACACATCAGAGTTCAATCTATAATCACACCTTGAAAAGCAGTTGATGAGGTACATTAAGGTCCTAGGAAGACCAACTGTCATACTAGTTTAATTTTTTAATTTGTTCCAATTAGTTATACATGACTGCAGCCTAAATGCATGATTTAAGACATGAATAGTATGCATTTCAACTCATAATACACAAATGGAGCACAACTTTTCATTTATCTGGTTGTACACGATTCAGAATCACACCATTCATGCAATCATACATGTACGTAAGGTAATAATGTCCATCTCATTCTACCTTCTTTCCTACTCTCAGACACCCTCCAGTCCCCTTGCTCCCCTCTACCCAATCCAAAGTTCCTCCATTCTTCCCTTGCCTCAGCATCCACATATCAGAGAAAACATTTGGCCTTTGTTTTTTTGGGATTGGCTTATATTTTCTTCAATGTCAGGACACATAGATAAAAGGAATATAGTATTTATAACTTACTTTGATTTCTGGAAGTTTTTGCTTGATTCCTGTGTGACAAACCTCATAAATACTCCAGGTAATAAGGTTAACACATGGCTTAAAAGAACCATTGTTTTATTAATAAATTTTAAAACATCATTTCAAACTTTTAATGTACCAGGAAGCTTGCTATGTTATGAGGTGATTTCTTTAAAAAAGGAGTCCCTTCTTATTTGCTTATTTTGAAAACTCCAGTTTTGTTGCTTGCGATTCATGCATTCAAAATCTCCAGAGCCTGATAACATCCTGAAAAATAAGGTGTGTGGTTGGCAAGCAGAACTGCAGAACAGGAACCTTAATTTCTGAATGGCCACTAAGAACAAGAGTCCCTTCCACAGGTTTGTTAAACAGCAAATCAAAAAAGAAAGATGGCTGGCTTCGGAAATTACAGCCATTAATCCAGCCAACAAGGCATTTTTAAAAAATATTCATTTATTTAGTTGTACACAATGCAATGCATTTATGTTTACGTGGTGCTGAGGATCGAACCCGGGCCACGCACGTGCGAGGCGAGGCGAGCGCTCTGCCACTGAGCCACAACCCCAGCCCCAGCCAACAAGGCATTTGAACACATCAGAGTTCAATCTATAATCACACCTTGAAAAGCAGTTGATGAGGTACATTAAGGTCCTAGGAAGACCAACTGTCATACTAGTTTAATTTTTTAATTTGTTCCAATTAGTTATACATGACTGCAGCCTAAATGCATGATTTAAGACATGAATAGTATGCATTTCAACTCATAATACACAAATGGAGCACAACTTTTCATTTATCTGGTTGTACACGATTCAGAATCACACCATTCATGCAATCATACATGTACGTAAGGTAATAATGTCCATCTCATTCTACCTTCTTTCCTACTCTCAGACACCCTCCAGTCCCCTTGCTCCCCTCTACCCAATCCAAAGTTCCTCCATTCTTCCCTTGCCTCAGCATCCACATATCAGAGAAAACATTTGGCCTTTGTTTTTTTGGGATTGGCTTATATTTTCTTCAATGTCAGGACACATAGATAAAAGGAATATAGTATTTATAACTTACTTTGATTTCTGGAAGTTTTTGCTTGATTCCTGTGTGACAAACCTCATAAATACTCCAGGTAATAAGGTTAACACATGGCTTAAAAGAACCATTGTTTTATTAATAAATTGGTGGTACAGAGTTCTAAAGGAAGCAATCATGGAGCTTTTATTTAAAATCTGTACTGATAATGGTTATCATAGCGGTGGTGGTAATGATGGTGATACATTGTATTTGATTTGATAATGTTCTCATATGTAATAATCTTTTTTTTTTTTTTTTTTTTTTTAAATATTTATTTATTTACTTTAGTTGTACACAATCAATGCATTTATGTTTACGTGGTGCTGAGGATCGAACCCGGGCCGCGCACGTGCGAGGCGAGCGCTTTGCCGCTGAGCCACAACCCCAGCCCTCATATGTATAATCTTATTTGTGCCTTACAACTGTTACCTTGCCCTCAGTAACTCATGGCTTAAACGCTATTGTTGTCCTGATTGGATAAACAAAGAAAAAGAAGCTCAAAAATGTTAAGTGGCTTGCCCCCAAATCATACTCTACTTGTAGTGACAGCAGCTGGGACTTTTAACTCAGATGGCCAGTCCCACCTTTCTGTTACTGATGAGTTATATCAGAAATGAAGAATCACACAAGGTCAAAGCTAAAATAGCTAATTTCTATACACTGTAAAACAAGAATAAAATGGAAATGATCTAATTGTTGTCAGAATTACCCTAAAAACGAGGAGATTCAACAAAGTGCAGAATAGTCTGCCTAGACCAAAATAAATAAATACACACAGGATGGAGGAAAGATTGGTGGTAGGCATAATACAGACCCAGAGCAAAATTCTCATCATGAACTAATAAATCAGAAATGTAGAAAGGAAACCACAATTGGACACATTAAAATAAAAGCTGTATACAAAGCTTCTCTATTAATGTAATAGTTATAAATTTTTCTTTTAGCTATTAAACTTAAGAATAAACACAGAGCCAGGTGCGGTGGTGCACGCCTATAATCCCAGCACTTGGGAGGCTGAAGCAGGAGGATCGCGAGTTCAAAGCCAGCCTCAGCAATGGAGAGGCACTTAGCAACTCAGTGAGACCCTGTCTCTAATAAAATACAAAAAAGGGCTGGGGATGTGGCCCAGTGGTTGAGCGCCCCCTGAGTTCAATCCCCAGTACCAAAAAAAAGAATAAACAGAAAAAACAGAGAAATTTCAAAGAATGTTCGATAGATCTGGCCACAATGGGCTGGCACTGGCTATAGGCCATGGCACTCAATATTCTATGACCAACACAAACATCCAGAGACTGCTCCATGGATTGGCCTGGTTGCTTGCATCATCAGTCTCAACAGATCAGTATGTCTCAGAATTACTCTTATGCTATTTGTGATGATATTCTCCCCACCCCCTCCCCTTCCTTAGGTCAATGACCTACTTTCCCCACCACATGAGTTGGAAAGCTACTGATTCTGGAACTCTATCCCCTCTTCACAGAGATGGGCACATAGCTTAAGCTAACTAACTAATCAGCCTCTTCTTACATCTAAAGAATAGAGATAGTCAAAGATAAAAGGCAGCTAAAGTTCTGTGTACCTAAATAAGTTCCTGCTACTAATATGAGGGTCCTTAGTTGCCCTGCATCTTTCCTTTCTGAAGTCTGTTGTTAAATTCTCCTTTCCATTCTGTGGGCCTTGGTTAACTTCCAATAAATTCCTTTGCTTAAATTAGCTGAGGTCAATCTCTGTTGCTTGCAATCAATGAATATAATGTCATTCACCAGTTCATTAAAAACTAACATTGGCTAACATTTGTTGAGTCTTACCATGCACCAGAAACTGTACTAAAAGCTTTTTATGTGTTATCTCTTTAGTCTTCACAATAATCCTAAAAAGGGAATGTTACTATCCTTGTTTTATAGAAAAGGTATTACCTCGTTTTTTCTGTGAAGCTGTTCAAGTCTTCTCTCTCTCTCTCTCTCTCTCTCTGTCTCTTTTTTTCTTTTTACTTCACTTCCACCAGGAACAATCACTGTGCTACTTTAACAATCTGTTTAGAGGCTGACAACTCCCCACCCTCCACCGAATTAGACTGTGAGCTTCTTGAGGGCAAAGAGGGCATGTTGCTCAGCACACATCAGTAGAACAAGTCAATGTTTTAGCAGTAATCACTTCTGGTAGTGTGATATCCATGCACTTTCAGTCTTCAAGAAAGCTCCCTGAATACAAGAATTTCAGAAGTGGCTGAGTGAGTCAATGTACGTGCTGTTACTGCTTTCCTAGTTTTCAAACACAACACTACTCTGGCTGAGGAGGCTCAATTTCCATCATTTGACTGTCTTTGACTTGGCCTTCGAAACCCCACACCCTTCTCAAATCAATCTCTTCCGCTGAAATATGTCTCAAAGTCACTTCCAGTTACATTACTATCACTTGCTAGAGTCCTAGACTTGGTGTCAACATGCTCACACACTCATACCGAAGTCTAAAGTCATGAGGAGAGCTTCCAGTTGAACGGACCAGAAACTTCACAACTGTCAGGCTCACTCTAACCAGACGACAGTCAACTAACTCTCAAAAGTAAACCAGTGAAACATCGAACAACTGACCTTTCATCCCAGTCTGGTCTATAACAAGCGCTGAGGAAGAATAGTAGGAAACTTTCTAAGGAATGCCTTTCTGTTAGTTTTTCAAGTTTAAGAAAGGGCTAATGGGGGCTGGGGTCGTGGCTCAGCGGTAGAGCGCTCGCCTAGCACGTGCGCGGCCCGGGTTCGATCCTCAGCACCACGTACAGATAAACGCATCGTGTACAACTAAAGCAGATAAATAAATATTAAAAAAAAGAAAAGAAAAGAAAAGAAAGGGCCAATGGTCTGCTAACAAGTAATAGTGCATGAAATTTCCAGTTAGGGTTTGGTTTTCTATTGTGAAATATAAGATTTGGAAAGTGAAAACAATTTAATTTGTTAGTGATTACTAATGGCCAATGATTAGGGTAGAAGCAAGTAGGACAATTACCTGAAATGTAAGCACAAGACAATCCATTCACACCAACAAGGATGGCTATAATTTAAAAAAGCAAAAGGAAAATAAATGTTGGCAAAGATGTAAAAAAGTCAGAACCCTCATTTGTTGCTGGAGGGAATGTAAAATGGCGCAGCCATTTTAGAAAAGACTTTGGTAGTTTCTCAAAAGGTTAAACGTGTACCCTATGACCCAGCAATACTACTTGAACAAAATGCCTTTATTGAATTTATTTATTTTTATGTGGTGTTTAGGATCAAACCCAATAATGCTGTTGTGAACATTGGTGCCCAAGTGTCTATTCCAGTGCCTGTTTGTATTCCTTTTGGATATATGTTTAAGAGTAGAGTAGTGGGGCTGGGTTTGTGGTTCAGCAGTAGAGCAGTCTCTCTTTCAACATCTACCCATTCTTCACAGTAATACCAGAAGTAATTTCTTTCCCTCACTAGACTACCAGTTGTCTGGGTACTAGATTCTACATTTCTTGCATATTTGATAAGCATATATTGAGTGCTTGCTATATTCTAGGCTGGAGGTAAAGTGATGAATAAAATACTTGTCCTCAAAGAGTTCATGATCTCAGGTGGAAGTCATACCTACAGTACACCATGTTAAAAATGGCAATGGTGTTGGAACTGAAAGGCTTCAGAGAAGAGGTAACATGCCTTATACTGTGTATTAGAGGGAGAATAGGTATATTCAGAAAGAAAGAGTGGATGAAGAGCCACAGAGAAAGAAATGGTATGACATTTTCAGAGAAAAGTTCTTAACCAAGAGCTCATGGTGGACAAAGTAGAAGGCAGAGCCCAAGAGGCAGACTGTGTTACCTCTAAGAGGCCCTAAATGCCACATGAAGGAAAGACAGGAAGGGCTCTAAGCATAAGGAAGTGCACAGGCAGATTTACCTTTGAAAAGTAATCCTATGGACCCTAGTGCTGGGGGTAAGGACAGAGGCAGGAACTCCCAAGGAGGCTGTTCAATAGTCTAGGTGAGAGTCAGTAAGGAACTGAGTCAATGTAAGCAACAACGGGAGTAAAGAGGAAGGAGTACATTCAAAAGAAACGTCTAGAGCAGGATCAACAGATTGGGTTATCAAATGGAGGAAAAGGAAGAAAGGTGAGGCCATGACTTGAACATAATCAGACTTCACTGAAGAAAGCAAAAAGAGAAAAAGAAAGGTAAGGTGAAGAAAGAATGTAACAATTATACGCAATTGTACACTGATAACTTTCTGACCCTGGCAGCACTAAGCATGGACAACCAGTCTTACAGAGTTTTAGCAATCACTGTGCCCCTAATGTCTCCTATGTGGTGGTAATGGAAAATTTTACTTGGACAAGATGTAATATGAGCAAGATGTGTATTTAGATTGAGCTCGGCAGGCGTCTCCGGGGGAGAAGGGGTATAGCACACCAGGGTCTAGGAGCCTAACCCTCCTTTCCAGTGATTTGTTCACTACATGTCAGTAGATGTCATTCCTCTGGGTTCTCTGCATTGTACCTGAAGCCATGAGGTCTGACTGCGGACACTGAGAAGATGCAGACAAACTCATGGTTCCAGAGACATTTGTAGGCTCCTAACTGCACCCTGGGCCTTGTGATTGCATTTACGAGTGCAGAAAAGCTGCAGGCACAACTTTGCTGTTTTAATGATTTTTCTATTAAATGTAGGCAGACTGGGTACAGTGGAAATCTACAGAATGCTTGTTCCTCATCACTCCTGGCCATCTCAAATGCATAGACATATGAGCCAACAGACGAAAATAATCAATAAGTGAGCGAGTTCTTTCCTAATGGAGCCAAGGTTATATCCCTTGTCATGGATGCTGAGGACCTAAACAACATAGAGGACTTAAAGGTAACAATGAGATCATTGGCTCCAATATCCTTTTCTACTCCACAATCCTAAAATAGATACATGTCACCTGGATGGGACAAAATCTAGCCCCTTACCACACAGAGGTTCCTAGCCCCTTCATTCCACAGCCCTGCCTTCTCCTTTTCCAGCATTGGGAAGTAGAAGAGTGACAGTCACCCTAATGAACCAAATCACACAAGTTAATTGATGACCCCACTGTGGCACAGTAGGCCAGACCCAAATCTATAGCCCAAATAGTAAAGCAGACCATTTCCATTGTTTACCACAGGCCACAGGATGATTATCTTCATTGCTGTGTCCTTACTGCCTACCATTCAGAGGAGTACAGTTTTCAAAAGACCCCATTGTAATCTGAGCAGAAGGTGGTTCTGAGCTGTAGAGATGAGGAAACAAAGGCCCAATGATCTCACTGGCCAAGAAGAGTCAGTGACTTGTCCAGAGATCACTCAGATAATAAATGGTCAATATGTCCACAGAAACAAGGTCTTCTGATACCTAGACAAACACTGTTTGTCTGAGACAGGGTTTCACTATGTTCTTTAGGACTGTCTTGAACTCCTGGGTTCAAGTGATTCTCCTGCTTCAGCCTCCTGAATGCAGGGGTAATATTCTTTTAAGGCTCAAACAGATTTGCCATTCAGTTGAAGAGCTCAGTAGAAGTATCCTAAGAATGAACTGAACTGGATCCTGGCAGAAGTGATAGGACCACTCCAACCTGAGTGGAGAGGAGCCCCACAGTGAGGCAAGGAGTGAGGTTCAGATACCCCTAAAATGAAACTGATACTTATGGCCTTATGAGCTCTGAGATAGTCCCATCCCTAAGGGTAATGCTCTTCTCCCCCCCGCCACAATAAAATGCTGCTTAAAGGGTATTTTATCCAAAGGAAAAGAGAAAAATTCAGCTAAAATATGGTGTCTATTAAAAAGCCCTCTTTGGTGGTCTGTATTCAAGTCTCAACTTGGGTGTAAGGAATGGGCTGAAATCTAAGTTCAGGCCCAGGAGCAGTTTCCCCACCTTATGACTCTAGGGAAAAAAAAAAAAAAAATCACTCTGAGCCTCAGTTCTTACCATCAAAACTATGCAAGATTGCCTTTCCTTTTTCTTTTTATAACATGTGAGGAAAAATGCTTAACATTAATAAAATTAATAACAGTGCTAAGTATCTACCTAACTCTTGGGCAGTGCTGAAAGAGCCTCATGTGTAGAAACTCCTTTAACCCTCACAATGCTGTAGGATGTGAAGTAGGCAGACAGCCCTATTTTATGGAGAGGAAACTGAGGCACAGAAATTAGGTACCTTGTCTAAGGACACAGGGCTGGTGTGGAATCCAAGCCCCAGTCTGGCTTTTGTGCATGAACACTCAATCACACTGTGAGGCTGCCTTGGAAAGGAAGTAATGAAGCCAACCACTCCCTCACTTGGAGATGGGGTTGGAAGTCTCCATCCTCCCCTCAGCACCTAGAGATCTTGCCTACTCTTCTGCCCTCTCCTCCCATCACATTCAGCCCTGCTGTGGAACAGCTTCTCTAGGAAGCCTGCAGCAAAAGCAAATCAAAACAGCAGGTGAACTCATATCTTACCTGTTAATCTATTTAGGTTGGATCTGAACCTAGGAAAGATTCCACTCATTTCTCTTCTTGGTATAAAACTAAATTGCAAGTCCTGTAAAATCACTTCTCTCTGGTATATAATGCCAATAGTATTTAGGAATTAGCACTCAATGGTGTGGGACAAAAATGTTCCTTGAATAAATAAATGAATAAATGAAACAATCCTTAAGAGAGCCATACAAATTAATGCTGCTACTGAACCTAGAAGAAAATATTCCATAATGCCTTCACTGAATGTATATTCCAGGGGCTGGGGTTGTGGTTCAGCCGTAGAGCATTCGCCTAGCACATGTGCAGCCCAGGTCCTATCCTCAGCACCATGTAAAAATAAAACACATCATGTACAACTAAAGCAAACAAAAATAAATATTTTTTAAAAAATGTATATTCCATGCTGTCCATGGATTGGACACTGTTCTAGGAATTGAGGCTACAGCAATAAAGAAGAGACAGTTCTAGAAAGGGGAGGAGGGGACACAAGAAGCAAAATAAATCAATAAAATACACAGAACAATAGGCGGTAATTTAGTGCTATTGCCCTAATCCTGCCATAGAAGGTCCCTAAGATGAGTACTGCCCGGTGCTATGAAGGGTATATAAATGTGGGAACAGATCGTGAGCCCACTGCTGCTAAAAGGCAGCAAGCACTGACATGAGGTAGGACACACCACTCAGGAACAGAAAAAGAGATACTTACTGGAGGCTTTACTATAAAATTCTGGAGAATAAGCTTATATTTTGGTCCCCTCTGTATCCCCAGGCAATAAAATGCACAGAGCAGGTAACAGTGAGCCCTCATGATGATGCAGGCTATCTGGGACTGTAAGGGAAGAAGTAGGTCCCCACGTGCACCACTGCTTTGCACCACCACACCCAATGGATGAGAAAGGAGCAAGATGAACCCTTTAAAGAAGGAGGCTCTTCTTTGGTAGGTGACTCACCTTGGGACCTAAAGCACAATAGACATAAACACCTTCTGTCTTTGAAAGAGAAAGGGAATAGCCATATATATGTGTATTCAAAGTACCAAGGACAACAGGGTTCATTTGAAATCCAAAAATAAATCTTAGCAAAAGGACATGGAGCAGGGTTGAAAAGGAGTGGAGTCAGGGATGCTTAGAAGGCCACTGAGGGCTTAGTGGGAATCATCTTTTTCTCCCCCCAGTAACCTCGCACAAACTACAAGCCCGCTGATTCTTAACCCCAACAGCTAAACTACCTAAGACCTAGAAAAAGAGCAACACACAGTTTACACCTTTTATTATTCTGATAGAAATGTCTCTCCTGGGAGCTGAAAGGGGTCAAAAGTCCAACACCAAAAATATATATCTTTGTAAGTCATAAGCAAAGAAGCATTACAGTAGACAGTTCTTAAAAAAAAAAAAAAAAAAAAAAAAAAAAAAAAAAAAAAAAAAAAAAGCCACAGTGAACAGAGCAGAATAGGAGGTGTTAGAAAACTCACTCCAAATAATTTATTCACTGGGAACCACAAAGGACTTTCCCAAGAACAGCAAAAACACCATTAATTTCCCCAGTACCCTCCTTTCAAAGGGTTCCAAACACTTCACACATAGCATTTTAAATTGTCCTCACAGGCTCCAAAATAAGGGGTTACTATTTCCCTACATACAGATGGAGAAACTAAAGCATTCACATCCACCCTGCTCTACCCAAGTCATCCTAATGGATCAGGCCAACATCAACTGAGTGCAGCTACACTGACCAGGAGACCCAGCCAGGCTGATCAGGAGATAGAAAGACAGAAGACATAGTCTCCATCCTCCAGAAATCCAGAGTTCAATGGGGCACAAGGGATTAATACAACACACCTTTTATGTGTATGTGAGGTGCTTTTGGAAAGGTCTACATACAGTGCTTTGGGACTTATTTATCAGTTCCTAATATATGCTGAGCACTGTGCTGAGTCATGGAGATAAGGAGAGGTGAAGAGATTTGCCCAAGATCTCAAGGCCACATTGTAGCAGAGGTGGGATAAGAACCCAGGTCTATCTGGCTGCAAAGTCCATGTGATGGGAGGTGACTACTTGGGAAACTAGAAGCTGGCTTCTGGACTTTTTAAGCACTGTATTTCCTTAACCTGAGAAGTAAACAGCAGAAACACACAAGGGTTGTCACTAGATTTTTGGGCTGTTTCCCTGGTCCAGAATTGCATATGCATTACTAATCTGGATTCTTTAATAGGGACAGTTCCTGAAGGTCAAGAAGCAAATGGCAGGTATGCTTTCCAAAAGAGAACAGAGGTCTCTCTAGGCAAAAAGCAGAAAAGTCCTGAGCCCTTCATGTTCCTTTGATGGGGAATGAAAATGGATCAGAACCCAAAGGTTCAGGATCCTCTGACATACTTTAACAGAAGATCTACAGCCTATAGAAGCAGACATGGTGGCCAGCATGCAAACATAGCATAGTATTCTTTGCTCAGAGCCCAACTCCTGCAGAAGGAGCCCTCTGCTAGAGATCCCTGAAGACATCACACCTTGGTGACAGCTCTGCAGACCTCACCTGGTGATGGTATTCTCTGCCTATTTTGCCACAACTCCATTGTGCAGGCCAAGGGAGAAAGTGCCAGACTTAGAGGAAGGAAAGCCTAAGAGGTAGCAGGCTACATACAGTCCCCAGGCCAGACAGGTTATAGAGAACATGGCCAGCCCTGGGGAACGCATGGGTCTCAGCAAGGCCCAGGTTAATAAACAGTTCTATTTTAAGCCCACAGAATTTCAGACAGATGGGGGAAGGAGAAGGTTCTCCAAACTCTGGAAGCAAAGTTGAACCTGGAATTAGGGAAGCTAAATTTCTAGTATAGCATTTAACTCATGGCATCCTTCAGTAATCATTTCTAAATCTTAATTTCAACCTTAGAAAACAACAACAAAAATCCTTTGATGAAGCTACCTACTAATTATCTCATTTAACATAAGTGACTCACTCCTATCAATGGATAGGCTACTTCATTAGCTTGCTCACTCATTATTGCTTAAATTCTCCCTACTTAAAAAAAAGAGGTGGGGGCCAGGGCCAGGGCTGTAGCTCAGTGGTAGAGCACTTGCCTAGCATATGAGGCATTGGGTTCAATCCTTAGCACCACATAAAAATAAATAAATAATAATCCCTAGCACCACCAAATAAATAAACAAACAAACAAACAAACAAATAAATAAATAAATAAATAAATGTATTGTGGAAAAAATTCTTTAAAAGAAAAAGCTTTAACTTAAAAAAAAAAAAGTATATTCGATTGGGCTGGAGTTGTGACTCAGTGGTACAGCACTTGCCTAGCATATGTGAGGCACCGGGTTTGACTCTCAGCACTGCATATAAGTAAAAATAAAGGTCCATTGACACCTAAAAAAATTTTGTTAAAAAAAAAATGTAGGCCGGGCGCCGTGGCGCATGCCTGTAATCCCAGCACTTGGGAGGCCGAGGCAGGAGGATCACAAGTTCAAAGCCAGCCTCAGCCATGGTGAGGCACTTAGCAACTCAGTGAGACCCTATCTCTAATAAAATACCAAAAAAAAGGGCTGGGGTTGTGGTCCAGTGGTCGAGTGCCCTTGAGTTCAATCCCGGTACCCAAAAAAAAAAAAAAAAATGTATTTGATGGCCAGAGGGCAAAGGTCTTGAAACCATTCAGATCTGGCCTTATGACTTTCTATAGTGGCCACAGGCAAGGACTTTAATTTTTCTGCCCCTTGGCTCTCCTAATCTGTAAAACTGGGACACACTCAACTATATCTCAAGGTAACCTATAGGAATTAAATGAGATGATATCTGCAAAATACCTGACACAGAGTTAGGCTCATACAAAGAATGAATCTCAACCAAAACAAAAGTCAAATTAAAGAGTTAAGTAATAAAATGTGCATGTGAGAGAAAGAAGATAATGAATAATTCTACCAAAATATCTAAATAAGGGGAGCTCTGTACTTTCTGGCCATCATGGCAAAAAGGAAAGCAGGACTATTACACCATTCTCATTGTTTAATGAAGGGAAGCATGTAAATTCATCAGGACAGATAATGTTCTTTTTTTTTTTTTGGAACTGGAATTGAACCTAGAGGCTCTTAATCACTGAGCCACATTCTCGGCCCTTATTTTATTTTATTTTGAGACAGGATCTCACTAAGTTGCTTAGGGCCTCGCTAAGTTGCTGAGGCTGACTTTGAACTTGTGATCCGCCTATATCAGCCTCCTGAGCTGCTGGGATTGCAGGCATTCGCCACCACATCTGGAAGATAAAGTTTTTAATGCTCAATGCAGAGAGGCACACATACCCAAGAGTGAATGTATATGCATATGCCACGCGCACGCGCGCGCACACACACACACATACACACACTTCTACTATTTCTCCAACAGGAACAGGGCAAATGGCTCTCCAGAGTCCTGCTGCCCCTCTGACACCACAATTCTGCTGCCTACAGTAAAGTACTGCAAGAGTTAAAACATTTTTGTGCCAATATTTTAAGAGTGCAGAAGGTTCCAAATTACATGTAAAATAAACAATGCCAGACTGTGAAAACTCTTGGCTGCAATGTTCTCTGATGTTAACAAGAGTTTCTTTATTACTGTAACCTTTCAGAAGTGAATAAAAATTATTTCTCTGCCCTAGTTTTGCCCTCCAGTAAAAGGGAAGAGAACAGTGACCATGGAAAGAGCTGTACAATGACCCCTCGTGAAGGCTGGGGGGCTGGAAAGGGGTGGTTGAAACACAAAGCCTTCCATATATGTTTCTAGTCAAATTTAGAAATTTAGCTTGGGCTGTGGATCATATTGTAACATTTTACATTCCTAATATTTTTATGTAACTAAAACCCTTAGAGGAATAAGAGGGCTTTTGCAAGAACCCAAAGTGAGCTTATGCTACAAAAGAAACCCAAATCTTGATCAAGGTGCCTCAACCATTCAATGAACCTTCTTACTCAGAAATTGAGCCTGAAGCCCAGAAGTGCCCTAAAACAAAACAAAACAAGGAAGAAGATCTATATGTGGCTAGTACTTTTATAAAAATATCATTTTGCAGACTCTTAATGTGTGTATAAATATCAGACATTCAGAAAGTTATCAAAATGGAGCTAGTCTGGATAAAGAGAATTTGTTTTCACCATTGCAGGAAAAGGGAAAAAGTCACTAAATGAACCCAAAGTTCTTTGCCCTCTCATACCATTCTGTGGCTGTATCCACACTGGTCCTATTTGGAAAGCTCTTCTAGTCTAGCAAATACCCACTTTTCCAGAAAGATACAACCCAAATGTCATCTACCCTGAGCTATTCTCCTCTGGGCATTCTTAGCAAATTTTAAAACACTAAATTCCTTAATATTATAATTATCTGTTCATACATTTTTTCTTTTCCTACTTGACCTGGGAGTCAGGGATAATATCTTATCCATCCTTGTATCTCTAGTGCTTAGCATATTACCTGGGAGCTAGCAGGCCACAATAAAATAGATGGCTAGATGGATGGATAAAACCTTGTTTGTGTCTGGGAACAGAAATCAGCCAGAGAATGATGAACTGCTAAAAAAACAGAACACAAGCTCTGGGATTTAACACAAGGCTAGCTTTTCAGACTTTCACCGAGTTACAGAATGTTAAGTCTGGAAGAGAATGTAGAAATCATCTAACTCACTTCCCCAGAGAGGTGAGGGGATCTGACTTATTCAAGCTCACCCAGAGAGTGGCCAGGCTGGCCAGAATTCCTTCCATTATACCACATTGTCCTTTCTTATTACAGTCTGAAATGGTGGGTGTAAGTGTTTACTTGCTGGCAAAATAAGAAATGGTATTACAACTACATATTGTGAAAATGTTACTTCATTATAAGCAAATGAACTTTGGATATCATCCTAGGAATCCAAATCACTTGATAAAAGATACCATATCTGAGTTCCTCAAAAAAACTAACATATAGTCACCATAGGACCCAGTAATCCCCAAGAGAACTGAACACATATGTTCAGATGAAAACCGTACACCAATGTTCATATAATAGCATTATTCATAAAGCTAAAAAGCAGAAAAAACTAAAGTGTCCAATACTTAATAAAATGTGATACCATCCAGATAATAGACTATTCATAAAAAGGAATGAAATACTAAAATATGTTACAACAAGGATGAACCCTGAAAACAGTATGCTAACTGAACAGAGCCAAAATTAAAAGACTGATTATTATATCATTCCATTTATATGAAATGTCCAGAGTAGGTAAATTCATAGAGAGGCAAAGTAAAATCCTGGTTTTTAGGAGCTGGGGAGGGCGGGGATGAGGAATGATGCTAATGTGCTCAGGGTTTGTTTCTGAGGAGATAAAAATGTTCTGGAGTGGGCTGGGGAGTAGCTTCGTAGTAGGAGTGCTTGCCTGCATGCGTTGAGTCCCTGAGTTCCATCCCCAGAACCATGAAGACAAAAAAAAAAAAAAAGAGAGAGAGAGAGAGAGAGAGAGAGAGAGAGCACGCGCTCTGGAATTAGACACTGGTGAGGGCAGCGTAACACTGTGAATTTGCTAAAATGGTGAAGAGTATGGTGTGTGATTTTGTTTTGTTTTGTCTGGGGGCACGAACTGGGGATTGAACACAGGACACTCTACCATTGAGCTATATCAGCAGCCCTTTTTAATTTTCTGAGACAGGGTCTTGATAAGTTGCCCAGGATGGCCTCAAACTTACGAGCCTCTAGCCTCAGCCTTTCGAGTCAGTGGGATTACAGGTGTGCATCACCATACCTGGAAAATATTATGGTATGTGAACTATATCTTAATTTCTTACTTTATTTTACTTTGGTACTAGAAGTTGAACCCAAAGGTGCTTTATCACTTAGCCACATCCTCAGCCCTTTTTATTATTTTTTTAAGACAGGGACTCACTTGGTTGCTGAGGGTCTTGCTAAGTTGCTGAGGCTGCCCTTGAACTTGCAATCATCCTGTCTCAGCCTCCCAAGTTGCTGAGATTATAGGTATGCCCCACTATACCAATCTCTTAATTTTTTAAAGTGGAAAAAATGCAATCTCTGCCTCTAGGAACTAACAATCAAACTGGAGGATCTAGGACAGACAAACTGAGGTGCTTAAGGATCAACAGGTTCAGCACTATGTGACATGTATTATGGATGTTAGAGGAAGACTAAAACAACACTTGACTACCGATATGGAGAGACTGGCCTGAATTATCTTGGTGAGCCCTAAGTGTAATCACATATATTCTTACAAGAAAGAAGCAGAAGGAAACTTGACCCCGACAGAAAAATATGAAGGCATAGATTACAGTGATGTAGCCACAAGTCAAGGAATGTCAGCAGCCACCAAGCTGGAAGGGGCAAAAAACAGATTGTCCCCTAGAGTCCCCACAAGAAGTACAACCCTGCCATTATTTGATTGCAGTCCCACAAAACTGATTTTTGCCTCCAGCTCTACAGGAGAACACATCTTTTTTTGTTTTAAGCCAAGTTAATGATAATCTGTTACAGGTGCTAAAGAAAATGAATATACAAATCTCTCTGAGACTTAACTTCATCACCTATCAAATGAGGATAGAAGTACTACTTATCTCGCAGTTAAGATTGTTGTATCCCTCTAAAAACTGGAAGAAGACAGGGATGCCCTCTTTCACCATTCCTATTTAACATAGTTCTTAGAGCCCTAGCCAGAACAATTAGACAGATGAAAGAAATTAAAGGGATACGGATAGGAAAAGAACTCAAAATTATCACTATTTGCAGACGACATGATTCTATACATAGAAGATCCAAAAAATTCCACCAGAAGTCTTCTAAATTTAATAAATGAATTCAGCAAAGTAGCTGGATATAAAATCAATACCCATAAATCAAAGGCATTTCTGTACATCAGTGACAAATCCTCAGAAAGAGAAACTAGGAAATCCACCCCATTTACTATAGCCTCAAAAAAAAAAAAAAAATTGGGAATCAACTTAACAAAAGAAGTGAAAGACCTCTACAATGAAAACTACAACATGATAAAGAAGGAAATTAATGAAGATCTTAGAAGATGGAAAGATCTACCTTGTTCATGGATGGGTAGAACTAATATTGTCAAAATGACCATTCTCCCAAAAGCACTATACAGATTCAATGCAATACCAATCAAAATCCCAATATCATTCCTCATAGAAATAGAAAAAGCAATCATGAAATTCATCTGGAAAAATAAGAGACCCAGAATAGCC
Source organism: Tamias sibiricus (assembly GCA_025594165.1). Lineage (NCBI taxonomy): Eukaryota > Metazoa > Chordata > Mammalia > Rodentia > Sciuridae > Tamias > Tamias sibiricus. The sequence continues at coordinate 173,456,166 of CM046659.1, read as the reverse complement.
AAAGCAATTCTTGGCAGGAAGAATGAAGCTGGTGGCATTACTATTCCAGACCTTAAATTGTACTACAAAGCAAGAGTAACAAAAACAGCATAGTATTGGCACCAAAATAGACCAGTTGACCAATGATACAGAATAGAAGACACAGAGACGAACCCACACACCTACAGTTATCTTATATTAGACAAAGGTGCCAAAAACATTCACTGGAGAAAAGACAGCCTCTTCAATAAATGGTGTTGGGAAAACTGGAAATCCTCATGTAATAAAATGAAATTAAATCTCTTTCTCTCACCATCACAAAACTTAACTCAAAGTGGATCAAGGATCTAGGAATTAAACCAGAGACCTTGCACCTAATAGAAGGAAAAGTAGGCCCAAATCTCCATCATGTTGGGTTAGGCCCCAACTTCCTCAATAAGACCCCTATAGCTCAAGAACTAAAACAAAGAATCAATAAATGGGATGGATTCAAACTAAAAAGCTTCTTCTCAGCAAAAGAAACAACCAGTGAGGTGAATAGAGAACCTACAGAATGGGAGCAAATCTTTACCACAAGCACATCTGATAGAACACTAACCTCAAGGATTTATAAAGCTCTCAAAAGCCTTAACACCAAAAAAAAAAAAAAAAAAAAAAATACTCCAATCAATAAATGGGCTAAGGAACTAAACAGACACTTCTCAGAAGATGATATGCAAACAATCAACAAATATATGAAAAAATGTTCAACATCTCTAGCAATTAGAGAAATGCAAATCAAAACTACTCTAAGATTTCATCTTACTCCAGTCAGAATGGCAGCTATCAAAAAAAGAAACAACAATAAATGCTGGCGAGGGTGTGGAGAAAAAGGCACACTCCTACATTGCCAGTGGGACTGCAAATTGGTGAAGCCAATCTGGAAAGCAGTATGGAGTCCTAGGAAAACTTGGAATGGAACCACCATTTGACCCAGCTATCCCACTCCTTGGTCTATTCCCAAAGGACTTAAAAACAGCTTACTACAGGGACACAGCCACATCAATGTTTATAGCAGCACAATCCACAATAGCTAGACTGTGGAACCAACCCGATGCCCATCAGTGGATGAATGGATAGGGAAACTTTGGTATATATACACAATGGAACACTACTCAGCACTAAAAAATAATAAAAACATGGCATTTGCAAGTAAAAAAAAAAGATTGTTGTAAAATGTGGTAAATTTTAAATGGTGCTTGTAAAGTGTGTGGCAAAGAGAAAGCACTCAATAACTGTTAGCTCTTACTATCGAGAACTCTGTTCTGCATTAAGCAGCATTCCCAATTTTCACGTGGCATTACTGCATGTTCATACCCTGTTCCTCATAGCATACAGAGCTGTAACAGCTGGCAGTTAGAAGACCCAAGTTCTCCTCTTCTGTCAGTTTCTAATTTACACTCAGCTCTCCCAGCTTCTCCATCAGTTAAAGGATAGGATCAGCCAGGCGTCGTGGCACAAGCATGCCTATAGTACCAGCAATTTGAAAGGCTGAAGCAAGAGGATCACAAATTCAAGACCAGCCTCAGCAACTCAGTGGGACCTTGTCTCAAGAATAAAATATGAAAAGGACTGGGGATATAGGTGAGTGGTGGAGCACCCCTGGTTTCAATCCCCAGTACCAGCTGGGTATGTTGGCACAAGGCTGTAATCCCAGCACTTGGGAGGCTGAGGCAAGAGGATTGTGAGTTCAAAGCTAGTCTTAGCAATGGCCAAGCACTTAGCAACTCAGTGAGACCCTGTCTCTAATAAAAATATAAAAAAGGGCTGGGGATATGGCCCAGTGGTCGAGTGCCCCTGAGTTGAATCCCCAGTACAAAAAAAAAAAAAAAAAAAAAGATCCCCAGTACCACAGGGGAAAACAACAACAACAACAACAAAAAAGATAGGGTCAGGTGAGGAGCAGTGATTCTCAAAGTGAAAGATTTGTTTAAAAAAAAAAATTACTGGCCGGGCACGGTGGTGCACGCCTGTAATTCCAGTACGTTGGGAGGCTGAGGCAGGAGGATCACGAGTTCAAAGCCAGCCTCAGCAATGGCAAGGCACTTAGCAACTCAGTGAGACCCTGTCTCTAAATAAAATACAAAAGAGGGCTGGGGATGTGGCCCAGTGGTCGAGTATCCCTGAGTTCAATCCTCGGTACCACAAAAAAAAAAAAAAAAAAAAAAAAAATTACTGGATCCTATCTGCAAAGTTTCTGATTCAGCAGATCCAGGATACAACCCCAGAACTTGCATTCTTAACAAATTCCCAATGATGTTGAGGCTGCTGGTTTGGGGACCACAATTTGAGAATCTCCAAACCAGATCATTTCAAGGTTCCTTTCCAATTTTAAGTCTAAGATTCCTCAGGAACATGCAACAGATATAGCACTTAAGTAATAAACACTGCTATGCCATGCTGGAATGGCCTTAAAACTAACTTCTTTTGCTAAGTAAGAGAGGGAAGGGGCTGGGGTTGTGGCTCAGTGGTACAGCGTTTGCCTAGCATGTGCGCGGCCCGTGTTCAATCCTCAGCACCACGTAAACATAAATGCATTGCATTGTGTACAACTAAAGCAAATAAATAAATATTTTTTAAAAAAAAGAGAGAGAGGGAAGGCTGGGAGGGGGGATCATGAGGTATATGGTAAAGACTAGTTTTAACTTCTGAACTATGCAGAATGAGAAATCTAAAGCAATGGTGGGAACAGGAAGAGGCTGTCCCCTTATCCAACAAGCTGGCCCCATTTTAATTTATCTTAATCCCACCTTTCTGCCTTTCCACCAAACCCCACTCCCATTGCCTCCTCTAGAAACACATCTAGGTATCTCCTGAATTCATTTATTGGCTTTGCAGTGCATAGTATAATACTGCCTTTGTTAGTCTCCTGGCCCAACCCCTCCACTCCCGGTGTTCAGTCTTAGCATTCCCCTACTCTTAAAAAAACACAACCAAGGAGTTTCTGAAAAATAATTGTAAAATCAACTAAGGCAAATTCATGTGATGTGAAGACATTCAGACTCTATATACTGGGAAAGGAAACAAAGTCAGAACACTGTCAGCGTTCTTATCTTTTTCTCTCCTTAATCTCTATGAGTCCTATTGAGTAGGAAACCTCTGCATTGTATCTGTATTGGATTAGAGAGTCTAAAAGAAAAAAAAAGGCCTCGGGTTTGGGATTAGACCTAAGAAATGGAATGTCTCCAGATTCAAGAGCTGTCCTTTCAGTCTCTGGAAGTCCTTGGTAATAAGACAGGAGAGAAGGCTAGATTTGGGGAACAGTATCATGGAGGACTAGAAACTGGCATGTCCTAGTGGTGGTACTCATTCTGCTGTTTTCTAACTGTATGACCTAGGACAAACCAATGAACTTCTCTGGGCCTCCATTTCCTCAACAAAGAAATGGGAGTGGACCCAGATCTATGGTCCCTATCCTATCTAGAGATATGCATCAAACATCTTCTGTGGGAAGTTTTTAAAAATGTACACAACTGTGCAATCTTTTCACCTCTTGAGAATCACTGAATTAGAGAATCTCTGAGGCTCCCAGCCTAACATTCTAAGGTTCTTTTACCCTATAAAGTAGATTAGAAGTGTAACTAAAGAGCCAAAAACCCATAAGTCAGGGCAAGAAGAGAAAAATCCACTTTCTTTTTTAATATATTTTTATTTGTTAATGGGCCTTTATAGTTATTTATTTATATGTGGTGCTGAGAATCGAACCCAGTGCCTCACGTATGCTAGGCAAGCATTCTACCACTGAGCTACAACTCCAGCCCCTCCACCCTTTTTGTAGGGAAGAGGATGGTCATAGAAATTGAATGCAGGTGTGATCAGAAAAGGTCGTTCATTAAATCAGTATTTGGGAGACAGTGCTAGCTGGAGGCTAACAGCAGAAGCCAAGTACCTGTTTATCCAACAGGTAACTAAGTAGTAATTATATTACTCACGCTGCATAAAGCACCAGGCATCCCAGGATCTTTATCCCATCTAATGCAAGTGACCTACATAAACCAGTAATTACAGAACACCACAGTAAGTTGTATCTCAGAAGTCTATACAGAGTGTTGCAGCAATACAGAGGGGGGAGTGGCAAACATACTATCATTATTGGCAAGTGATGGAAAGTGTCTAACAGCACCATGAGCAGAGGAGATGGGATAAGACCACTTTAGACAGAAGGAACAGCATAAACAAAAGCCTAGAAGCACAAACCAATGTGGCACACCATGCATCAATAAAATTCTAAAATGAGTGCAATATGTGTTTGTGTGTGTATGCATGCATTGGAATCAGAGCATGCCTATTTCTTTTTTTATTTAATGTGTATTTGTTTGCTTTAGTTGTACACAATGTGTTTATTTTTACGCGGTGCTGAGGATCAAACCTGGGCCGTGCACGTGCTAGGCGAGCGCTCTACCGCTGAGCCACAACCCCAGCTCCCCCCTTTTTTTTTCTTTTTCCTTTTGGTACCGGGGATTGAACTCAGGGGCACTCAACCACTGGGCCACATCCCCAGCTCTTTTTTGTATTTTATTAGAGACAGGTCTCACTGAGTTACTAAGTGCCTCACCATTGCTGAGGCTGGCTTTGAACTCGCAATCCTCCTGCCTCAGCCTCCCAAGTGCTAGGATTACAGGCGTGCCCCACCACACCCGGCTATTCCTATTTCTTTTTGCTCCAATTTTTTAAAAAGATGTAAGAACAATATAACAAAAACATGTTTAATCTTTAGATTCATAATTGTTAATATATTGTGACAGCTGCTTCATCTCTGTATGTCCATACACCCATTTTGTTTTGCTAAACCATTAGACGATAACTTGCAGATATCAAAACATTCTACCCCTAAATACTACAGTGGGTATCTTCTAAGAACAAGCACATTCTCATATATCTACAAAGGATTCTATATACATTGCCAAGAAGTTTTAATTTTGTCCTATATGTGGTGAGAGTCCTCGGATGTTTCCAAAATGAGAGGGACATGATTGGATGTGAGATTTAAAAAACCCCTGTCAGTTATATTGTGGGAGGGTTCCCTAAAGTGAGGAATGGCCAGGAATTCATTTAGAAGCTACTTGCAATAAAGAAGAGATGATTAAAGTGTAGCAATGTAACAGAGAGGAGAGGATAAAACCTGGAGATATTGGGCTGGGGTTGTGGCTCAGCGGCAGAGCGCTCGCCTCGCACGTGCGTGGCCCGGGTTCGATCCTCAGCACCACGTAAACATAAATTCATTGCATTGTGTACAACTAAAGTAAATAAATATTAAAAAAAAAAAAAAAAACCTGGAGATATTTTCAAAAGAGAACTGCAAGGCCAAGTGGATGCAAAGGATGAGGCAGGAGTTGAGGATGGCTTTAAGCTTTACAGTTTGGGGACTGGATTGATGGCAATATCAGAAGTGAGACAGGAAGAACAGTTTTCTGGAGCTATTTGTCCCCTGCCTCCTGAGTGAAATTGGAGAGAAGCATTAGTGACCCCTGAAAGGTAAACTGGAAAATGGTTTCGGCCGTGGGCCCCACTCCCATGCATTCAGCTCTAAGTTGTGTTATGGTTATGAAACAAAAGATGTCAACAGGTATCTAGATACCCACAAAGACCAAAGGCAAAAGGAACAGGAGGGGAAGGAGAGGTAACCTGTTCTGAAAGATTTGAGCTGAACTGGAAACACTCAGCAAGAGGAGTTTTTAAGGTGGGGCATTATGGAAAGGTAGGACAGTGTGAGTGCCCCAAGGCAGCCAGGGGTTTGAAAAATGGAATTTCTTCTGCAGAAATTCTCTGAGACAAAATGAAGACATCAAAAGAGAATTAAATTCACTCATTTACTCAATTCAGTTGAGAAACAGCTACTAAACACCTAGTATGTACAAAGCTCCATTTCAGGTACTGTAGGAATAAAAAGACAATGTAGACTTCAGGAACTCACTACAACTGAAGGTAAAAAATGGGCCATGAGATAAATGATCAAGAGCGGGGAGTTTCATGCTTTGATTCATTTCAAATACATAAGGGCTTATCACTTCTCTTTCAGGGACACCTACTTAAAGGAGTGAGTCCAGCGATCCACTCACAAGGACAGGCGAGTGAGCCATCAGACTGGCAACCCAGCTGGCATGCATCCAGGATCCAGGTCAGTGAGGAAACTGCCTAAACATCTATTCCATGCTCTCTTGTCAGGTCTTAAGGCCTGGGGGTAGGAAACTTGTGTAGAGAAAGGAATGCATCTACTAGAGGTACATCTTCAGTTGGACTCAGCTTAAATTCATGAGCCAATTCCAAAATGGAATTACTTTGCCTTCTAAGAATTAGCTATCTCTCTCCTGAGTATTCACTCAAACCGTTCAGGCCATTTAAAACTTTCAAAAGAACTATTGATATCTGAGAACAAACACATATTCTTATTTTCATGGCCTTGAGCCCAAAGGATTGTTCTTTCTTTACACTCACACAGTTCATACATATGGACCTAAAATTACACCTTTATCACAGTCCTTGTCTTTAAAACCAATACCTTTTTGCCTAGGGTGAGCAAGGCTCTGGTTCAAGCCCCAGCACAGCAAAAAAAAATTTTTTTTTTTTTTGGTACCGGGGATTGAACTCAGGGGCACTCGACCACTGGGCCACATCCCCAGCCCTTTTTTGTATTTTATTAGAGACAGGGTCTCACTGAGTTGCTAAGTGCCTCGCCATGGCTGAGGGTGGCTTTGAACTCGAAATCCTCCTGCCTCAGCCTCCCAAGTGCTGGGATTACAGGCTTGCGCCACTGTGCCCAGCAAGCCCCAGCACAGCAAAATATCTTTGACAATGAGTTTCAATTCTGACCCAGAGATAGCAAAATTAGTACTTCATGGTAAAAGTTTTGTTGAAGATCTTTGTGTGTGTGTGTGTGTGTGTGTGTGTGTGTGTGTGTGCATGTGTGTACTGCTGAGGATCAAACCCTGGGCCTCCTGCATGCCAGGCAAGTGCTCTACCACTGAACTACACCTCCAATACTGTTTGAAGATTTTTATGGGGGAGGAGATGGGAGGGAATTTTGGAAACTTTGAAGGAAATTTTCACAAAAACTAAAAAGTCTTTGTTAATATTTACAGCCTCCTAGCTTAGAAATACATGCTATGTATAAACTTTTTCTCTCAGTATTAGAGACTGAACCCAGGGCATTCTACCACTGAGCTACACCCCCAATCCTTTTAATTAAATTAATTAATTAATTACTTTAATTTTTGGTACAGGGGATTGAACCCAGGGGCACTTAACCACTGAGCCACATCCCCAGCCCTTTTAATATTTTATTTAGAGACAGGGTCTCACCAAGTTGCTTAGGACCTCACTAAGTTACTAAGGTTGGCTTTGAATGTGCAATCTTCCTGCCTTACCCTCCTGAGCTGCTGGGATCCTTTTTATCTTTTGAGACAAGGTCTACCTAGGCTGCCCAGGCTGGCCTCAAATTTGCAATTCTCCTGTCTCTGCCTACAGAGTAGCTAGGATTACAGGCATGCTCCACTATGCTCAGCTAAACTTTTTTTTTTTTTTTTCCTTAATATCAAACAATTCCATCAGAAAATGGGGAAGAAAAAAAAAAAAAATAGCAAAATTGCCAGTAAAGGAAATAGTTTCTCATTTCTTTTTCTTCCAATATTTAAGACTAACATGGCAAACAAATATCCTCAGAATAAAAAGGATATCTCCCTACCCCACTTTTTTCAATACTTATTCTGGGCTTCCAAAGCTGTTTTCTTTCATTCTTTAGATATTTACTGGGTACCTATTCAGCCCAGCCAAGAGGCAATTATAGATACTTTGGAGAATACAAAGAGGGATACATATGATCCTGTCCCCAGGAATTCACCTGGAAGACTGTCAACATACATGAATGATCATGATACAAAATAGAGTAAGTGCCTGAGGAAAGGTACATGAAAATTATTACAGTACTGGCAGCTAAGGGAAAGTGGGACTGGTTTCCAGTTTGGTGAAGGCATTGGGGCTGAAGCATTAGGGCAGTCTGGGTGTGTGCACCAAATGAAGAAAGACGCAAGACAAGAACAGCAAGACATTCGGCCTGGCCGGAGGGAAGAGTATGTGAAGCGAGGATGGAATGTGATGTCCACTGAGTGCTAAGTGCCAGGCACATGTGCTAGAAAGTTTCACATATTTAAGGTTCAAGAACTAGGGGAAATGAATTTGGAGAGGTGGTCTGAAGTGTGATCACTGAGAACCTTGCAATGCAAAACACTGGTTCTGGAAAGCTAAGCAGAAGTTAACAAAAGAGTCCAGTTTAACCCACAGCTATACCACCTCTTCCCTCTGCACCATTCCATCAAGCAGGTTCTGCTACAGTGAGAGTAGGAGACCAGGTGATGAAAGGAGGCTCATTCTTATTCTGTCATATACTACCAAGAAATCATCTGAAGTCTTGCTGAGACAACTGGCAGGCCAGGGACCACTGATAGGATGAATTGTAATTTCTTAACTACAGCTCACTCCCACCCCTTCCTACCTCTGCCTCCATTGCTTGGAAATCTTAAACCTGTTCATTGTAAGCCACAAGGTGGAGATGTCTGGCAGAGCAGAACTGAAAGGAAGTCGTTTAGCCAGCCTAAGGTTACCATTAACACTTTGAGCCACTGCCTTGAGCTAATTTTTATGTTTGTTTTTTAAGTTTGGTTGAAATGTCACAAATGGAAAAATTAAGTAAAGCACCCCGGTTAGCCACAAGACTGGACACACCTGGCTGCAAACCCAGCAAAAGAAACTTACTTCATTAGTAGGAGAAGCAGAGAGTGAAATTTACATCTAAAATCTGCCTGCACTAGGAGAAAGTGCTGAGGCCAAAGGCGCTGTCTGTTTTTACAGCTGTGTCAAGTCTTAGTTCTTACTCTTACCAACACTCAGGAGTGCGGCAAGGGCCCAAGGAAAAATGGTCTCCAACCTCTTCAGCTGCAACTCAGCTCACAAAGGTTTTTAAGAACCAGTTAATGAAATAAAACAAGACCAGATGAGGTGATATAATGAACTTTATTTCCACAGCTAATTTATATGTTTAAATCCCAAATAATATTTTTTTAAAAGTCAGAACACTCTAAATTATTGATGTGATTTTTGAAACCTCAAATTTAACACTTGCTTTTTATACTGGCTTCACTGATGATATATGAGTCTGCCCTATTTTTGCAATCGTTGGGCTCCTAAAAAGCTGGTAAAAAGCAAACTTTGGTAAAATGAAAGTTTTCCCACCTATAGGAAACGAGAACTCTAATGTCAAAGGAGTTCTTGATTGGAATTCTAATTTCAAAGGAGTTGTTGATCCAAATTTGATTCATCAGTTTGCCATTGGCTCTCATGGTGCTTGATCTTACCCACACCAATCTGCTCAAAATGGCCTCTAAGAATTCTTTCACATGAGAAAAATCACCACCACATTGATCTGTTTTATAAATTTTACTTGTTATATGAGTTTTCTTACAGAGGTATAACTGAGATGCCAAATAACACAGAGATAGATTTGCAAATCACCACCTTCAAATCATGGGCTTTCAAAGCTGAAAAGAAACTTGGAAATCATGTAGTTAGATATATCACCGCCTGCTGCTTTTTTTTTTTTTTTTTTTTTTTAATAAGAAACTGAGGCACAGAAGATATGAAGAGGAAAGATTTACCAGTTAGGGTGAGTACCAGGCCAGACTGGCTCCATGTTACCTACTACTTTTCTCCTACCACATGGCCCTAAATTGTATACTCACAGAAGATTGAGATTCCCTACACACACACACACACACACACACACACACACACACAACTCAGACATGGTTAATGTACAAATGTCTTGCCTAAACAAAGGGTGTCTATTTATACCACAAATACCCTTTGGAAAGGGCGGGATCAAGTCAATTACATTAGAAAAGCAATAAGAGTAATACTCAACTATTCCAAGTCTCTATTATTTTTAAATCACTCTTTTATTTATCGTCTTTGTAACTAAATCAGAGCTGGGGCATTTCTCTTCATGAAGGCAGTTTAAGAATCTATACTACAGGAATCACCTACAACCTTGCTATTCAAAGTGTGGCTGCCTCCTCCCCTGTCCTGCACCATTAGCAACACTGGCAGGACCTGGAAGCTTTTTAGAAATGTAGATTCTCAGTTAGGCATGGTGGTACATTCCTATCATCCCAGCAACTCAGGAGGCTGAGGCAGGAAGACTCAGTGACCTAGCAAAATCCTGCCTCAAATTTTTTTTAAAAGGATGGGGGTATAGATCAGTTGTAGCGTGCCCCTGGGTTCAATTCCCAGTTTAAAAAAAAAAAAAATCACCTCTCTGACCCCATCACAAAACCTACTAAATCAGATTCTGTATTTTAATTTTAATAAGATCCTCAGGTGAACTATAGGCATATTAAAGTCTGAGAAACACTGATCTAAAACACTTCCTTTCAGGGCAGCAACCCATCCAGATAGAAAAAAAAAAAAAAAAGCTGGATAAAATGGGGGTATGCTAATTCCTGTAGGACTGCACTGATGTACAAATGGACCAGAGACTAATAAATCTGACATGATTTATCTGATAAATAAGGTGACTTTAAAACAGAATTCCAGGCCGGGCACGGTGGTGTATTCCTATAATCCCAGTGGCTCTGTAGGCCAAGGCAGGAGAATTGCGAGTTCAAAACCAGCCTCAGCAAAAGCAACTCAGCAAGACCCTATCTCTAAATAAAATACAAAGTAGGGCTGGGGATGTGGCTCAGTGGTCAAGTACCCCTGAGTTCAATCCCTAAAACCAAAAAACGAAAACAAAAACAAAAACCAGAATTCCAGAGGCAGAAGTTCAATTTACTGATTCATTCTGACAAATATTCATTCAATGTTTACTGCATAAGCAAAAAAAACTGAATAAGACAGCTTCTTGCTTTTATAAAGCCTACCATTAAATAGAAGGGATACTACATAAAAGTAACACAAGAGCCGGGCATGGTAGCGCACACCTGTAATCCCAGCACTTGGGAGGCTGAGGCAGGAGGATCGTGAGTTCAAAGCCAGCCTCAGCAATGGTGAGGCACTTAGCAACTCAGTGAGACCCTGTCTCTAATAAAATACAAAAAAGGGCTGGGGATGTGGCCCAGTGGTTGAGTGCCCTGGAGTTCAATCCCCAGTACCAAAAAAAAAAAAAAAAAAAAAAAAGTAACACAAGAGAGGGCATGAAGTGTTTAATATTGTGATAGAGAGATAGGTGAAAGTCCAGAAGGAAATTCATGGAAGTGGGGGACAATGAATAGATTCCTGTGGTCCAGGAGTCAGCAATTTATGGCTTACTAAGCTTTTCAGGATGGGACAGCTGTGGCCCACATGGCTCCAGTGGCCCAGCTTCTAGCAAAGTTTAGACAACAGTGATAAGAAAAACAAGTTCACTAATAGAAGAGCTACTGCGTGACCAAGTGGCTGGCAGTGAGCCAAGGCTTTGGCTGGTCAGAGGGTATCATTGGTCATCATTAAATGGGATGCTTTGAGGCTGCCAACACCACCCTATGTCCACTGTCTGCTGCCACAGAACTGCATACTGAGTACTTGCGGGCTTGTGGAATAGTCAACTGCATGAATAGTTTAAAGGTTGCTGATCTCACAACAGCCAAGAGAGCTGACAGGCACAACAGTGAGAAAAATGAAAATGAAACCAAAGACAATTACAAAAATAGTTCAATACTGATTTCAAAATGATGATGATGATTATAGCAGTTAAAACTTTGATTCATGTTACCATTTTCTAAGAATGCCAACTGTCTGTTGTCTCAGGAAATGCCATGTAAATGTCAATGAAAATACTTAGGCAAACCCATGTTTGCCATGCTTCCTATAGATGCAGCTCCTTCAAAGACATGAGAATCCGAAAAAACCCTCAACCCATGTTCCCAAGAAGCAACCATCCCCTCCATGATGTAGTCTCAAAGACTACAATTTTACACACAGAATAAACACAAAACACTAACAGACAATAGCATAGCAGTGTGTAAAGACAGTTACAATAAGTAAAAGTAAAACATGAAGCATGGAAAGAAAGTTGCATATAAGTACATAAAGAAAACACACCCACACACTAGGTATTTTCTATAGATAGCATAGGAAAGAGTCTTAAAAGATACACACCAAAATGGAAATGGTGGTTACTTCTTGGAAGGAGATAAATAGCCAGGATTGAGACTGATGATTAGAGAAATTTTAGCCTTAGTTAAAACATTTCGAGTTTAAAAAACAAGTATAAAGTAAAAACATACCTAATACATATTAGTGAAAAAAGCCAAGATTCAGAATACACAGTATAAGCCCACCTGTGTTATGTTAAAAGGATATACATTTATATATTTGTATTTGTATAGAAAACACTAGAAGAATATATATCAATTGTGAACTGCAGTTACTTTTAGAGAGTTGAACTAAGAAAATACACTTGTTTTTTACATTAAGCACTTTCTACTGCTTGTTTTTATTCTATGAGCATGTATGACTTTTCTAATAAACTAAGCCATTTTGTGACCCAGTCAGATGGTTCTCCCAAGCTGGAAGATAACAAAATAGGAAATAACAAGGAAATATGAGCTACTAAAACATGGTCTAGAGACAAAATATAATTGCTTCTCAGTCTTTTGGCTATGATCAAGTATGGAGACAAAAATATACAAAATTACTGTTTATTTAACTAACAGTATCCCAATGTTTTGGTTTCATTCTTCTATTGTCATCACATTCCTGATGACATATATACCATATACTCTCCTTTCTGAGACTAATTATTAAAAGTACTGTTGTATGTTTTCAGTGGATATTCTGCTAAAGTTTTCTATGTTGCTAGTGATCAAAGAGCTTGCTTTTTTAGTTCCTAAGAATAGTGCAGGAACTGAAATATTTATACCACAATCTTTACAGAACTCGTTCAAATATTACATAAGTGTCAAAAGCAAAGTGTCCTTAAACTGGATTAGTATTTGATTCCCTTCCTTCACCAATTCCATCCCTCCTATTACTATGATTTGGGCTGTGTAACCCCTCTCCATACCCAGGATGTCCTCACAGTGAAAAACCACAATAATGTGTATAAACACGAAGTATCCATGGTGTGTCAGTCTCAATAAAGGTGGAAAAGTAAGACCAGATGAAGTGCCTCTCCACATAACGACATAACGAAGCATTTCACAGAAATCCAAAAGCAAGGCCATTCTAAACAGATAAAACCCCACACTCCAGTCAGGCAATCCCTCACCAGAGTTGTCCAGGTCTAGATCTGACAGCAAGCACTTACCCCCATGACTCTGCCACGCTGCTCAACATCTTCCCACATAAAATGAACTATGATACGACACATATATTTCCCACTCCGGCCTTCCTGCTTCATTCGGACTAGACACATCCTGGTGGGAAGAAGACATAGAGAGGCTGTTTGGCATTGTTCACACCTTACATTTTCATCAGAGTGATTTTAGCAAAGGGCACTGAATCAAGAAACTGGAAGTGACCTTTTAAAAAAATGTTTATTCACGTACAAAGCAGACATTATAAAGTGTATCAACCTTAAGTGTATGGTTTGATTACACACTATTACCCATGAAAGTATCACCCAGATGGATATGAATTATTCAAAGCACCTCAGAAGGCTCCCTCACACATGGAAGAGACCACATTTAGTTGTGAGATGATAAGCAAATTTGAACCCTTCATTTTACTGACGGAAATAGGAGTCCTAAAGAATAAAAGTAATTTGCCTGACACCACAAAGGCATCTATTTACTGAGTAAAAAACAATGGTGTCCCTACAGTAGCCACTAGAAATCTGTGGCTATTGCGTACTTTAATTGTGACTAGTCCAAAGACTTCAAAGACATAGTTCAAGAAAGAGAATAGAAAATATCCAATTTTTAAAATTGATTTCGTGTTGAAATAATATTTCAGATCAGTTAAATAAAAGCTATTATTAAATTAATTTCATTTGTTTCTTTTTACTTTTAAAAATGCAGCCAGACGCAGTGGCGCACGCCTATAATCTCAACCATGCAGGAGGCCAAGGCAGGAGGATCCCGAGTTCAAACCCAGACTTAGCAACTTAATGATACCCTGTTTCTAATAAAATATAAAAAAAGGGCTAGGAATGTGGCTCAGTGGTTAATTACCCCTGGGTTCAATCCCTGGTACTAAAAATAAAATTATATAAAAATTATTTTAAAAATTATATAAAAATTATATAAAAATATAAAAATTATATATACATATATATAGCTACTACAAAATTTTAAGTTACAGATATAGCTTGCATTATATTTCGCTGGATAACACTTGTCTAGAACATAGATCACAGAAAGTATTATAATTACATTTTTTAAGTATTAAATTGTTTCACCCACTTGATATAAGTTCCACTAAAGGCAAAGATCAAGCTTGGGTTTTTTTCAACATTGTATCTCCAGGGCTTAAGTGTGGAAGACATTCAATAGATATGTGCTGAATAACTAAATGAATAACATAACAAGTCAAGTTTAGGGCCCTTTCCCTATGCCACATAGCCTAAGTAGAGGGTTCTCTGCTTACGACCTCACATATGAATATAAAAGTTATATTTTATTAACTAATAAATATTGTATTTAATGATATATAAGAATATAAAAACACTAATTTCTCAAATTGGTTCCTAATTTTATAACCATACTTATTTCTACTGTCATTAATTATTAAGTAGCTACAACAGATCAGTAACCTAAAAGACAATTTCTACTGTAATTATGGAATGCTCAGTCTAAACTGACAATTCTCTCTCCAAATGCAATTAATCCTGCCCATTAAAATCGCAATGGAACAATTCCAGCCTGGCCTGCCTAAAAAATCGTGACTAAGAGAAAGAAACATACTTGCCGGGCACGGTGGCGCATGCCTGTACAGCACTTTGGAGGCTGACAGGAGGATCACGAGTTCAAAGCCAGCCTCAGCAATGGCGAGGCACTTAGCAACTCAGTGAGACCCTGTCTCTAAACAAAATACAAAAAAGGGCTGGGGATGTGGCCCAGTGGTCGAGTGCGCCTGACTAACCAAAAAAAAAAAAAAAAGAAAAGAAAAAAAAGAAAACATACTTATCAAACTGCCAAATGACAAGAAGCTGGACAGAAAAACAAATATGTTAGATGACCCAACCATGAGCCAAAAATATTTCAACAAGGCTGTGTCAATGGCTCAATCTAACAAGAGGACTAAAGAACAACCACAGAGGTACAAGGTGAGACACAACTACCTACGTGTGAGAACATCTTAAAAGGTTAACTATGCTCAATGGGAATCAACAGGATAATGATGTTGCCTCCCAAATTAAAATGATTTTAGATATAACAGTAGAACTATATCCTCAAAATGCAAAGCGAGACTTTGGTTCTACTCGGCACAGATCAGGATCTATTTGGAATAGTAGAATCTACTGACTACAGTTTTGAACATTATATTTTAAGAGACAAAAAGATACAATTAGATGGGAAGAATAAGTTCTGGTGTTCCATTGCACAATAGGGTGACCACAGTTAACAATAATGTATTACACACTCCAAACAGCGAGAAGAAAGATTTTGAATGTTCTCACCCTGAAGAAATAGTATATGAGATGATGGATATGCTAATTACTCTGACTTGATTACTATACAATGTAACATGTATCAAAATATCATATTATAGCTGGGGATATATAGCTCAGTTTGTAGAGTGCTTGCCTTGCATGCACAAGGCCCTGGGTTCAATCCGCAGCACCAAAAAAAAAAAAAAAAAAAAAAATCACATTATAGCTGGGCGCAGTGGCACACGCCTGTAATCTCAGTGGCTCAGGATGCGGAGACAGGAGAATCGCAAGTTCAAAGCCAGCCTCAGCAAAGCTAAGGTGCTAAGCAACTCAGTGAGACCCTGCCTCTAAATAAAATACACAATAGGGCTGAGGATGTGGCTCAGTGGTCAAGTACCCCTGAGTTCAATCCCTGGTACCAAAAAAAAAAAAAAAAAAAAATCACATTATACCCCTCTTAAATATGTACAATTATGTGTCAATTAAAAATAAAATAAAATTTAAAGACAGAGAAGTGGAAGAGATGAAAGATAAGAAGGCATCTAACTTAGAGAAAAATAGGAGAGGGGCCTTAAACATTATAGATAAGTGACTAGACTGTTTATCAAAGAGTTTGAATTAAAACCAAGGGGTGGGCCGGGCGCGGTGGCACACGCTTATAATCCTAGCACTTTGGGAGGCTAAGGCAGGAAGATCACAAGTTCAAGCCAGCGTCAGCAATGGCGAGGCACTTAGCAACTCAGTGGAGACCCTGTCTCTAATAAAATACAAAAAAGGGCTGGGGATGTGGCCCAGTGGTCAGTGCCCCTGAGTTCAATCCCGGTACAAAACAAAAAACAAAAAAACAAAAAACAAGGGGTGGGCCATAGAGGGAGAAAGATTTACTCAACAGTGAACAACAAGATTTGAATGACGGGTCAGGGGACATAGTTCTGTGGTAGAGTGCTTGCCTACCATGCACAAGGGCCTGGGTTCAATCCCCAGAACTGCACAAAGACAAAAATAAAAAAAGAGAGAGATTTGAATGATAGCAGGGCATGGTGGCTCGTGCTTATAATCCCAGTGACTTGGGAGCCTGAGACAGGAGTATTGCAAATCCAAGGGCAGCCTCAGCAACTCAGGAAGACCCTCAGCACTTAGTGAGACCTTGTCTCAAAATGAAAAAGGGCTGGGGGGGCTGAGGTTGTGGCTCAGCGGTAGTGCGCAGCCCGGGTTCGATCCTCAGCACCACGTAAGAATAAAGGCACTGCATACAACTAAAACAAATAAAAAAATATTTTAATTTTTTTTTTAAAAGGGCTGGGGATGTGTTTCAGTGATTAAGTGCCACTGGGTTCAATCACCAGTACCAAAAAAAAAAAAAAAAAAAAAGAAGACGACTTACATGATAGAATGAATGACTGACCTCAAAGAGTAGAGTACTTTGCCCATTATTGAAAAAATGTTTGTTGGGAACACAGCTCACACATAAGGCTGACTGACTACCTGATCTCTAGTGTGATTCAATGTTACGATTCTTTATTTGTAACCTCTAAATTTCTAAACTTGAATCCAATTAGTGTCTAAGAAATAACACTTTGAGATAATAATGAAACAAGTTATGGAAAAAAGTGGTCTACTTTATATGATATAGGACATATTCAAGGCAGAAACAAAATGGGGAAAGTTCAACAGTCCTTTCTCACAAGACTTTTCTAAAAGTTAATCAAATCACTCATGTCAGCCTCTTACCTGAAAAAAGACACTGTTTTGTGTGTGTGTGTGTGTGTGTGTGTGTGTGTGTGTGTGTGTTGATGCTTAAAGTGTCGTCAGAGGCCAATTCATCAACAGCAATAGTGAGGTAATGGAATTCTTCATTTATTTGAAAATTCTGTAGTTTGTTAATACACCTGCCCTCTGAGGTTTAAAAGGCATGGATTTTCTCAGACCATAAACTTTCTAACTATATCAACATGGGGTGAGGTGTTTTGGATTCCACAGTACAGCTCATTCTATAGCTCTTGTAGATAATAAGTTGCTCAAATGGTTGAAAAGATAATACAAAATGAAGACACTCTCAAGAAGGTGACTGACAATTCAACTGATGAACATAAACTGAGCTCCTACTGTATGGAGGTATATGACTGGTGTGTGGGTATTACAGTGATGGATAAAAATAGAACTTAGCTTTCAAGGAGCAGTTTGTCTCTGTGGGGAGGTAACATATGCCCCGTGCAAACAGCCCTAAAAGACAATGTGATAAGTATCCCAAGAGAAAGTGCAATGGAGTTTGAGAGGATTACTTTTGACTGGGATCAGAGAAAGCTTCATGGAAAAGAAGACATTATACCTGGGGCTTGGAAGAATAAGCTGAAGTTGGACAAGGAGAGACAAAAAAGGGGGTGGGGGCGGCACGGGACTTTCCAGGGCTGGGGATGTAGCTTAGAGTTAGTGCATTTGCCTAGCATTTGCAAGACATTGGGTTTAATCCCCAACACTGGGCGGGAGGGAGGGGGTCGAACTTTCCAACAGAATGTTAAAAGCAAAGGTAGGGATATGGAAGAGGTCAGCACATGGTAAGGGAAAAATAAATACCTAGATGTGTGGGAGGGCAGGGTATAGGAAACAGGAAAATGGATCTAGAAGAGTCATGAAGAGCTTTGAAATGTCTAAGAAAAAGTCTGGATTTTTCTAAGACTAAGGAGACCACAATGAGCCACTAGAAGAAGAAATATAGTAAGATTAGCATCTTGGCATTCAGAACAGATGACAGCAAATGAAAAGTTAACCCTTTCTTCCCAGCCTCAGTGCTGCAATTAAATATCAATGTCACCAGGGCTAGAAAATGACAACTTTGGCGAATACTTGCTTTAAAAGAATAATGGTGGGGCTGGAGTTGTGGCTCAGTGGTAGAGCACTTGCCTAGCATGTGTGAGGCCCTGGGTTTGATTCTCAGCACCACATATAAATAAATGAATAAAATAAAGGTCCATCAACATCTAAAAAAATACTAAAAAAAAAAGAACAATGGTAATCACAAAGTTGTCTGATCCAAAAATACACACTGAGGACAGCACTGCCTTTTGAAAGATATGTAACCAGCAAAGTTTGTTATAACCTGCACCTAAGTTTAGAAAATATGAATTGAAGCCTGTAAATGCAAGGAGAGGAAATTTGAATTACTACTAAAACAATGCACCAAATTAGTTCAATGGATATTTGATTGATACAAAACACTTTCAAATATAAAGCTCTACAGCAAATTTCATCACTGCATAGCTTAAGTTTTAAAACCAAACCAGGAGGGGTTAGGGTTGTAGCTCAGTGGTAAAGCACTTGCCTAGGACATGTGAGGCACTGGGTTCAATCCTCAGCACCACATAAAAATAAATAAATAAAATAAATGTATGTGTCCATCTACAACTTAAAAAAAAAAAAATCAGGAATCATTTCTCCTAACAATAGCTAGTATACTGATGATTCACATGAATTCTAGGAAAATAAGATTCTAATCCTCAGGGCTGTCCAATCACCAGCACTATATTCAGTTATCTAAAAGCTCAACTAAGCTGGGCGCGTGGCACACACGCTTGTAATCCCAGCACTTGGGAGGCTGAGGCAGGAGGATCACGAGTTCAAAGCCAGCCTCAGCAATGGCGAGGCACTTAGCAACTCAGTGAGACCCTGTCTCTAATAAAATACAAAAAAGGGCTGGGGATGTGGCCCAGTGGTTGAGTGCCCCAGAGTTCAATTCCGGTACCAAAAAAAAAAAAAAAAAAAGCTCAACTAATTTTTGCTCTAAGTTTGTAAATCACATTCTTTAGGTAGTGAAGGACAGAAAAATAGTCCTATTGTGAAAACATTTGTGTTTATCCCATTCAAGGGAAAAGCAGATCTGTAGGCTGGGCCTACATCTGGACAGCCAGCCTCCTGGGAAGTCCAGACAAGAGGCTGAAGGCCAATTCCTAGACCACTTGACCTTGAAGCTTATCACAGTCTACTCCTTTCTCTGTTAGCAACTGTTGTGAACAGGTAATATGTCTACAAGGTAATAAAAACAAAGTCTTCTTGCTACTTTCCTCCCTGAGGCAATCGCAGTAAATAGTTTCTTAGGAATCTTCCCAGGTGAATGTGTATTCCTTTTACACAAATGGTAGCTTCTTTTCTTTCCCTTTTTTCACAATGGTAACATTCTACACACAGTATTTTTACATTGAGAAACACTTTATATGCTACCATATAAGATAGAAATGAAGAGAGTTCAATTACAACTCTGTTTCATCCACAGATACCACAGTTGTCCCAATGGAGTCTTGTATGAACACCAGAGATAATAGATTCTTACTAATTCATTAACAATTGTTAAGGTAACATCTTATCTAGGCTAAATTCAGTTCATTTGGCAAATTTTCCTATTCTAAAAATGACTAAGAAAAAAAAACTTAAATAGCAAAAATGAACAAGAGCTATAATTAACAGCTAATGCAACTGTGTGCCATGCACTCAACTAAGGGATTTGAACACGTTTCATTTAATAACTCTATAAGGCTAGTATTTCCTACAGTCTCCATTTCATAGCTGAGAAAACCAAGTCCTAGTAGCCTATTCATATGTCAAAGCTGAAATCTGAACCTACACAATCTGATCCCACAGTCAGTACCTAAGTTTTGATTATTTGCCTCCTTTAACAACTAGAACAAACCCGCCAGAATCCCTTTACTGTATTTTTCATTTAATCCTCACAAGGACAGTAATTTAAGTTTCAAAACAAGCATCACATTAGAAATAGCATATTAGAAGGGGAAAAGACTAGCTAACTTTAGGCAAGCATATCTATAACAACAAAATATAGCCAGGCATGAGGGCGCACACCTGTAAGTCCCAACTATTCAAGAGGGTGCAGTAGGAGGATCACTGGAGCCCATGAGTTCGAGACCAGCCTGGGCAACACGTAAGACCTTGTCTCAAACCAGAATAAGAAGTAACTGTTGGCTCTCTAATAGGAAAGGGGGGAAGTTAAAATTTTATTTGAAATACACACACATACACACAAAAAATGACACAGCAACGGAAGTTCAATAGGATAGGGTAAATCTACCCACTGCAACTCAAAAACAACTGTATGGCAAACTACAATTAAGAGTTACCAGGAGTGGAGCTGGGGGTGTAGCTCAGCAGTAGAGTGACACTGAGTTCAATCCCCATATGGCAAAAAATTAAAATAAGAGAGAGAGAAATGGAGCTTGCCTGAGTACAAGGGTAGAGCACTTGCCTAGCATTCATGAGGCCCTGGGTCCAGCGCATTACAGGCAAAAAAAATAAAAGTTACCAGAACAGCCTGAACCATACAAGGAAGATTAAGGCATGTTGGAAGGTGAAAGGAAAATGATAAAACAAATTCAAAATGGTTAACCCAAACAAAGACTCCAGGATCCTAGTTCCCACTGCAAAATAAAGCCAACCCTTGCCACACCCTGACCATACAAAAACAACATTTAAGTCATTAGTAAGCTAGCCAACAATTGAGAATACCAGTTTGTCTTTTTTAATGTGTGTACATGTGTACATGTGTGTTACCAAAGACTAAAACCAAGAGGTTCACATTTGCTATACAAGTGCTTTATCATTGAGTTAGCTATATCCCCAGTCCTTTCTATTATTTATTTTTTATTATTTTTTTAATTTTTATTTTTATTTTTATTCTGAAGACAGAATCTCACTAAGTTGCCCAGGCTAGTCTTGAAATTACAATCCTCCTGCCTTAGCCTTCTGAGTCACTGGGATTCCAGGCCAAGAATACTAGGTTTAAACAAAAGAACACAACAGTTCAACTTCAATTCATACAGTGAATGCATTTCTCATGATAAATGTTTGTTAAATGTTGACAAGTCAAATCATATTTTGCCACTGAGTCAACTTCATAATTTCAGGGCTCTTTTGGCGGGGGGGGGGGGGGGGGGGGGGGGGGGGGTGGGGGGGGGGGGGGGGGGGGGGGGGGGGGGGGGGGGGGGGGGGGGGGGGGGGGGGGGGGGGTCTTCATGCTAAAACATAAAAATTGCCCTTAAGAATGGAAAATAGAGTTGGGCATAGTGGAGCACATGAAATGTCCTAGGTTCAATTCCCAGCAGGAAAAAGCAAAAGAAAAAAATAAAGAATGCAAAAATGAATGTTAAAAAGAGATTAACTATAAGATCATAATATTAAGTAATTAATTTAATCATTCATTTAACAAATATTTACTAAGTACCTATTCTGAATATAGACTTAATCTGTACATAAATTATTCTCTGTTTAGGAACAATTCCAATTGCTCCTCCCAAGTTTGATGTTCTTAAACCTACAATTTATTATTGAAGTTTTAAGCTTCACAGTTCTATCCTGTGTCTCAGTGATCCCAGCGGCTCATAAATAATACTGATTTCTTTTACATATAAGGAAAGCAAATAACCCAGCTAGAAAAGTAAAGGAAAAAAAAAAAGGAGTATTCAAGCCTTCAATTTGATGGCTCCCTAATCTCTCCAAAAGGCAAAACAGAGATATAGGAGAGAAAGGAAGAAAAACTCTATAACTAGGAATCTCAAATAATAAAGGGCTAAAGATATTGACTCTGCCTTGTAACATAATAATGCTGAGGACTATCACTTATTAAGTCCTCTAATGTAAGATTTGATGTATTTATATTCTTTCTCTTTCAATCTACATAATCATCAAACCATTATAACTGTCTCCACTTCACAGAAAAGAAAACTGAAGGGCTTTAGTAACTTAAGGTCCAACAGAGGAGAAAGGAGGAGCTAGAATGAAGCCTCAGTTTCCTCCACCCCCCCCCCCACAAGCCACAGTGTTGCCAATACTGTTTTCTCCATTTGGTGACAGTACAACACCAGGAGTCTCTTCCCAATAAATAAGACAACTAGTAAAACAACAACACTGTCTGCAGAGTTAAAAGGAATGGGAGTGTTTCCTAGCCACAACTTCCTTCCCTTGGCCTCAGACTGCAAGGGAAGAATTCCTGTTATTCTTGATGCTGACCTCCTGCCACGTATTGGCAGCTCTGGGCATCCTGTCTCACTTGCTCTGTTTGGGCACTCTGACAATGCCAGTTGTGTTTTGGCCTTGCTTTGCCCACATGGTAGTTTATGACCTGCTCCAAGAGGATTCGATTTTGAATTCAATGAAGATCAGTGGGCACTTGGGCAGGTTTGTCACACTGACTGCTATGAAGGAATCCCAAAAGGGACTTTTTCACAAAAGCTTGTTTCCCTTACTCTGTCACCAGCCAAGGCCAAGAAAGCAGAGCCTACATGGCCACACTCAAGCCCTAGCAGTGTGCTAATGAATGGTTCATTTATTTGTGAGTTGGCACACTGACTCTTTCCCAGGGCTATGTACATGGCTATCTCCATCTGGTTTCCTAAACTCCCTCTCCACAAAGTCTAACCATTCCGGGGGAGTAATGGGGCAACAAGACAGTCTGTAAGCAAACAGATAAGTGTGGGGAGGCACTTTCTGGAGCCATCTCACCCAACAATGAGCCACCACTAAGAGCTACTCCTGTGGCCTGCCTATTGGATCCATGAAGAACAAGCTCCTGGGTAGCAGGAACCAGTGCACTTACGTTATACAAAGCTGATAAAATGCTGCTGCATAGGCCTTTGATTTAGGGCAGAAGGGAGAAGCTACAGTGTGGGTATGTGAACAAAGCAACTCTGGCTGGGGGAAGGAGAAAGAGGATGTGCACATGGCCAGGGAACACCATATATGGCAGGTCTGGATTGCTGGAATCTGGCAGGAGCCTAAATGCCCTACAATTACATCAAAACTGCCTTGGTGGTTTTAAAGAGCCCCCTGCAAAGGCTGCCTGGGCAGTTCTCTAGCTGGACTGAGTTGGGCACTCATATGCTTTCCAACCCTTCCCACCCCCACAATTTACTTCCTTCTCTTCTTTCCCAGAGGCTTCTTCCCTTCAGCTTATAAAAAATTCTGGTGTTTCCCCATCTTTTTTTTTTTTTTTATATTTATTTATTTGATTTAGCTGAACACAATGGGTTTATTTGTATGTGGTGCTGAGGATCGAACCCAGGCTGCGCACGTGCCAGGCGAGCACTCTACTGCTGAGCCACAACCCCAGCCCGCATTTCCCCATCTTAAAATGAAAAGCAACAAAATGCTTCCCCACCATCCTAGTGATCATCTTCTCATCTTTCTTTGTTACTTAAAACTTCTTAAAAAATAGTTTACAATGACTTCTTCCCCTCCTAATAACTCCTCAAGCTCATATACTGTGGTTCTAGCTCCCAGAAGACCAATGCAACAGTTCTCAACCAGCTCAGGCATTTCCCCGTGCTCCCATGTGATCTGTACATCATGATCCCCATACCATTTTCAGGATTTACCAGACATAGAAGTACAGTGCCTGCCATACAGCTGGGGATCAGTAAGTGCCTACTATTCTGTTCACACTCAGAGTAAGAGACTCCCAGCCCCTTGGCCACCAAGAGAGGACACTGAAAACAGGAATCAAAGCATCACAGAAGGAGCAGTTCACACAGTTAGCTTTGGATTTGTCTTAGATCTTCCACTCTGATTAAGTGGACTGTGAGAAATCCACAATTGCCAAAACTGTCTTCCCATTTGTAAAATGAGGAAATTGGACTAGATCTGTAGTTTTTAAAGTATCATCTGAGTTTCCATGAAGGTACTTAAGGGTCCTTTATAGTAAGCATGTTGTACAGATGTGAAGTGTCCACCTCCTTCAACCCAAGTAGCAATTCTTTTATCCATTTATATAACTATGATTGAGCATAGAGTTCATTTTTAAAAAGAACTCTGCTAGTAAGAAGTTTGAAAACCAGTAGATCCCTCCACCTGGAATGCTTTTTCATCCACTCTTTCACTTACTTCTATTGATCTTTCATTGTCAGATAAATGTCACCTCTGCAGTGAAGCCCTCCCTAATACACACCCCAAACTAAATTAGATACCTCTCTTTTCCCACAGCACCTCTCTATAATACCTAATACAGCTGTTTTTTATTAATGTCTCTATTCCCATTCATTTCCCCCCTTAAATAGTTGTTTATTGGGCTGGGGTTGTGGCTCAGCAGCAGAGCGCTCACCTTGCAAGTGTGCGGCCCGGGTTTGATCCTCAGCACCACATAAACATAAATGCATTGCATTGTGTACAACTAAAGTAAATAAATAAATATTTTTTAAAAAATAGTTGTTAGCCGGGCGCGGTGGTGCACGCCTGTAATCCCAGCACTTTGGGAGGCTGAGGCAGGAGGATCGCGAGTTCAAAGCCAGCCTCAGCAATGGCGAGGCACTTAGCAACTCAGTGAGACCCTGTCTCTAAATAAAATACAAAAAAGGGCTGGGGATGTGACCCAGTGGTCGAGTGCCCCTGAGTTCAATCCCCGGTACCACAAAAAAAAAAAAAAAAAAAAAAGTTGTTTATTGGTAGTGGGCTAGAAGGGGTGATGGAGTTAGCACACACAAACGCCACACACCAAAGTCACAAGGGAGGCAAGAGTAATGGGAAAGAGCCCCGATGTGACCCCCTCTTGAAAAGTGAGTGTGGGTGGGGGCCTGGAGTGTTGAGGGGGCAAGCCTAAGAATGCCTCAGCTTAGAAAAATATGGAACGCTTCATGAATTTGCGTTGTCATCCTTGCACAGGGGCCATGCTAATCTTCTCTGTATCTTTCCAATTTTAGTATATGTGCTGCTGAAGCAGCACTCCATTCGTTTGTGTGTGGGGTGGGGTGGGGTGGGGTGGGGGCGGGTACTGGGAATCGAACCAGAGACTCATACATGCTGGGCAAGTGCTCTACCACTTAGCTACAGCCCCAGCCCCTCCCTTTCCATTCTATTCTGTCTGCTGATAATAGTAGGTTCAACTGAAGAATAAATGCTCTAATTTAATGAATCCATGTTTAAGAGTAAGCATATTACTTAAGTAATAAATATTAATTAATGCTAAATTTTATTACTACTAAGTAAGTATTTAATTCATTACTTTGGTAGTTAGAATTACTAATAAGGAAAGCAACTTAATTATATTTGGATTTAGTGAGATCCTCACTTGAATTTCTTCCCCACTACATTTTTTTAAAAATATTTATTTATTTGCTTTTAGTTGCACACAATGTGTTTATTTTTACGTGGTGCTGAGGATCGAACCCAGGCCGCGCACGTGCTAGGTGAGCGCTCTACTACTGAGCCACATCCCCAGCCCCCCACTACATTTTAACTAGATCTTTATGCAAGTGTTCTAACTTCCCTAAGCCTCAATATTCATATGTAAAATGTGAATAAAGTATTTATGAAGATATCTGAGATGATATATATAAACAAACAATACTATATGTAAAGCATGTAGTAGTAACTATATTTATGACATACCTGACTGTGAAACAATTTTTAAAGATACAAACTGCATTTTACTCCCTTCTCTACCCCAACTGCCTCATAGGTGTATTCTAACTTTATTTGTTGTATTCCATTTTCTAAAATGAATTTTTGCATGGAGAAAGTGCTAAGTGCTCTATGACAATTTTAAAAGGTGAGTCTTTATAAATCTATTACATAATGTCATCATAAATTCCAACTACATAAATCTCACTACCCAAGGAGGCTTAAGTAGTAGGAGAGCTTTGCCATTCTCACCTGATCAACTAGCAGAGGCCAGGACCTTCCAGTTGCCATGGAAGCCAAGGCAGAGCCATCAATTATTTAATAAGCACTTGCTGATGCATATCAAACTATCACATTGTACATCTTAAATACATACAATTTTAGCACTTAAATGCTTTAAAATAAAAATAAAAAATAAGAAGTTTGTGGGCTGGAGCTGTGACTCAGTGGTAGAGTGCTCACCTAGCACGCATGAGGCATTGGGTTCAATCCTCAGCACCACATAAAAATAAAGATATTGTGTCCACCTAAAAACTAAAAAAAAAAAAATATTGAAAACAATAAGAAGTGTGTTGTGTTTAAATTATTAAAATTTTGAATAGGCTAGATAAAGTGGCACACATCTGTAATCCCAACTACTTGGAAGCTGAGGCAAGAGGATGGAAAGTTTGAGGCCAGCCTGGGCAACTAGGAGACCCTGTTTTTTTTTTTTTTTTAATATTTTTATTTTTATTTGCTTTAGTTGTACACAATGCGTTTTATTCAATGAGTTTTATTTGTACGTGGTGCTGAGGATCGAACCCGGGCTGCCCACGTGCTAGGCGAGCACTCTACCGCTGAGCCACAATCCCAGCCCCAGGAGACCCTGTTTTGAAATTAAAAAAAGAAAAAAATAAATAAAGAAATCTAATCAAGTTGTTTTTTCCATTAAAAATATTATTGTTGCAAACTAAGACTAAGACACGGAACTGAGTGGGAAGACATGAGCTACAAATATAATAAAATTAATTCTGGGGCTGGGGTTGTGGCTCAGTGGTAGAGCGATTGCCTAGCATATGTGGGGCACTGGGTTCAATCCTCAGCACCACATAAGAAGATAAATAGATAAAATAAAGGGGAAAAAATCTGCTTTTAATAAATTCACCATTCACAAATAAATTTGATACAAATAAAATATAAAATTGTTAAATGATGAATGCTATTAATAAAAGTGTACAAAACATTAAGGCACCTGTCAATTTGTGACAACATGAATGGAACTGGAGACCATTATATTAAGTGAAATAAGCCAAGCACAGAAAGACAAGTACTGCGTGATCTCACTCATATATGGAATCTAAAAAAGCTGATTTCATAGAAGTTTGAGAGTAGTATAGTAGGTACCAGAGGTTGGGGTCAGTACAGATAGAGGAGGGTTAGGGAAATGTTGATCAAAGTTACAGTTAGGAAACAAGTTCTGGTGTGCTATTGCACAGGAAGGTGACTAGAGATAACAATAATGACTATACATTTTAAAAAACTAGAAGAGGACTGGTGATGTAGCTCAGTGGTACAGTGCTTTGCCTAGCATGCGTGAGGCCCTGAATTTGATCCCGAGCAACACACACACACACACATACACACAAAGCTAGAAGAAAGGACTTTAAAAGTTTTCACCATAAAGAAATGATAAATGGATAAATGTTTGAGGAGATATGTTTAACCTGATTTAAACATTATACAACATATACATGTAGGTATCAAAGTAGACCATTAAAGTGTTTGTACAATTTTTATGTTTTAATGTATCAGTTAAAAACAAATTTTATTTTATTTATTTATTTATTTATTTATTTTTGGTGCCGGGGATTGAACTCAGGGGCACTCAACCACTGGGCCACATCCCCAGCCCTTTTTTGTATTTTATCAGAGACAGGGTCTCACTAAGTTGCTAAGTTCCTCACCATTGCAGAGGCTGGCTTTGAACTCGCGATCCTCCTGCCTCAGCCTCCCAAGTGCTGGGATTACAGGTGTGTGCCACTGTGCCCGGCTACAAATATAATTTTTAAAAATGGAAAAAACATACTAAAGAAACAAGAGGAGGAATTAACTTTGTCTTCAGAGGGAAGGGAAAGCTTCAAAGGGAAGATAACACCTTAATTAGATATTAAAGGAAAAACTGGAGTTTGTCAAGCGAAGAGAAGAAAGGAGAAGGGCCTTTCAAAGAGAAGAAACTGTGCAAAATGGCACCAAATGAGACTAGTAAAGGCATAGATCTCATCTGGTAGGATAGAAATGCCATGCTAAGAAGCGGGGGGTGGGGGGTGCACACCTGTAATCCCAGCCCTTGGGAGGCTGAGGCAGGAGGATGGTGAGTTCAAAGACAGCCTCAGCAATGGCGAGGCACTTAGCAACTAAGTGAGACCCTGCCTTTAAATAAAAATACAAAAAAGGGCTGGGGATGCGGCCCAGTGGTCAAGTGCCTGTGAATTCAATCCCCAGTACCAAAAAAAAAAAAAAAACAGAAAGAAAGAAAAGAAAAGAAATGCCATGCTAAGAAACTTGAGAGAGGAGGGGCATCCAAGTTGTAATGAGAAAACCAATGGAATGAGGAGAGGGAAGCCAGAGACCAAATAAAATATCAGAGATTACCTGACATTGTAAAGATAAGTTTTATAAAACTTTACTATAAGATACCTGTATGCACCATGGGTCACAAAGTAAAAAGCAAGTACTATGGCTCAGGGTCAAAAAAAGTTTGAGGGGCTGGGGTTGTGGCTCAGCAGCAGAGCGCTCGCCTCGTACGTGTGCGGCCCGGGTTCAATCCTCAGCACCACGTAAACATAAATGCATTGCATTGTGTACAACTAAAGTAAATAAATAAATATTTTTTTTAAAAAAAGTAAAAAAAAAAAAAAAGTTTGAATTAGGTGACAGGTGAAGGGTGAGAAGGAAAAGTCAAGAACTCCAGGTTTTTGGTATGGATACTTAAATGGATTCACAATGCCACTGGCCATGATAAGGAAAAGAGGAGGAGGGGTGCTTTTATCAAGTCCACATAGGGATGCTGGATAACTCAGCAGCCTGAGCAGTTTTTCAGCGGCCACAGTCAATACTAATCTTGTTCAGCAAAGACAATGGACACATAGTCACTGTGACTGCAAGCTCACATGAATACACAACTGATAACGGCATTCTAGGAACTGGAAGGGGTCCTAGTCCTAAATCCCAATTCACATAAAAAGAATCTACTCTTCTTCCAGGGACCTAACAGGATGTGAGAAATCCTGTCCCTAGTCTAGGAGCCTACAGGGAACCATCACCCTTGGGAACCCAAACAAACACTCTGGAAAGCCTGCTACCAGAATATTTTTATTTATTAGGAGTTTGTCTGTTTTACAGGGAACCATCACCCTTGGGAACCCAAACAAGCACTCTGGAAAGTCTGCAACCGGGATATTTTTATTTATTAGGAGTTTGTCTGTTTTTGATCTTGTTTGAGGGTTGGAAAGGTCTTTCTATTTTTATGACTGTTTTCTAAGCCTCCCCACCTCTCCTTCACAGTCCCACCTTCAAGAGGTATTTCAATCCCCAGACCTCTAGCAAGTCTACTGAGCCCTATAATTTGGAAACTGGCTGTTCCTTGCTTACAGTTCTGGAGCCTCAGGCAAAGAGGATAGGCTCAAAGAACAGCTTCTCCATAGACTTGGGGTAGATCCATCACTCCTGTATCCCTTAGAAGAGAGAGTTCTCCAATTCTTCTTGGAGGAGTCACAGCACAATTGGTGGCTTTTGATGACTTTTCTGGTGACCCTTCCACTATATTCCTCCCCAAACTGGCTGCCCTCAACTATTCCATGTTCTTTTTTTTTTTTTTTTTTTAATTTTTTTATTATTTATTTACTTATTCATCATGCACAAGTATAGTATCTTTTTACATACAACTGCTTGTATACAAAGTATATAAGTACCATTCAGATCTTCAATCATGCATTTAGGATAATGATATCCATCTCATTCAACCACCAATTTTTTTCCAACCCCCCCCTTACTCCCTCCCTCCCCTCCCTTTCCGTTGACCATTCTAGTGCCAACCTAGATGCCCCTCAGTAGATGAGTGGATAAAGAAAATATGGTATATATACAAAATGGAATTTTACTCAGCAATAAGAGAGAATAAAATAATGGCATTTGCAGGTAAATGGATGAAGTTGGAGAATATAATGCTAAGTGAAATTAGTCAATCTCAAAAATCCAAGTACCGAATGTTTTCTCTGATATAAGGAGGCTGGTTCACAGAGTTGTTGGAAGGGGGTACATAGGATATTCCATGTTCTTGAATGTATTCTGGCTTTTGCTTCTGATAGTCTCTAACCTAAAATGCCCTCCCTTTCTCTGACAGAAACTCTACTCCCCCTTTGTGGCATATCTCAAATAGTACCTCTGCTACTGAGCTACCCTTTATCCAATGCTCCCCTAACTCGCTGCCTCCAAATTTGGATTTGTGTTCCATAGCATCTGCTTGTGCCTTGGACACAGAACTCTATTATCATCTAGTATGGGCTGTGTATCATCCAGTATGATCCTATACTTTGTCTGCTTCCCACTGAACTAAAGTTTCTTAAAGGCACCGACTGTCATAGCCTTTCTAACACCCCATGGTCTTGAACACATAGTAGGTCCTAAGCTACTGATTCATTCCACCAATACCTGCAGATCATCAGAACTAAAGTAAAGGCAAGGGAGAGGGTAAAAGGGAGAGCAAGTGTAGATCTGAAGCAGAAAGCCTCCCTCCCCTGCTTAACTTGTGGTGGTATACCCACTCCTCTGAGAAATTTAACCAGCCTCAATAATGAAGGCTCAGTGGCATAGTTTGGAAACTTTAAAGAACTACAAGTAGTTTCAAGGTTCTCCCAGCTGCTGTTAGTCAGGTATTGACCTTGGGATGTGGTCATAGGGATTATATATTTTATTTTGCCATCCACTCCCTCTTCCAACTTTGATACCCCTAGCTATATGAGCAATAAAGAGTCTTTCATACAGGGTCTGAATATTATCTTGAGCTCCTCTGGGAACAGCTTAGCCTTCTCTCAACCCTCCCACCTTTCCAGTGAGTAATTCTACAGTACCACCTCTGCAGTCCTCAACTCTTGAAAAAGTCGTTTTCCCCTCAATATATCCAGCTTCCCTTCCCACACCCTCTCCCTAACCTTCACTGTGAAGAGCAGAGGAAGGTAGTATGCCTTCTCAGCTGCCTGACTAAAAGCCATGGCACATTTCAAAGAATAACAAGTAAAGCTAGGAAGGGATTTGATAGTTGTAGTTTTCTCTGTGATCCCAACATCACTACTTACTCATATTTATTACAGAATTTAGCTATTTCAAATTATAACAGATCATTTGATATATCTTATCTCTCCTACTAGACTGTGAGATTCTTGAGAATCCCAGCAAAGTGCTCAGGACATAGTGTGCATTCAATGAACTACCAATTCAGGAAAAAAATAACGCAAAATAAAATGCCAC
The DNA here is from genome assembly GCA_025594165.1 of Tamias sibiricus. Taxonomy (NCBI): domain Eukaryota; kingdom Metazoa; phylum Chordata; class Mammalia; order Rodentia; family Sciuridae; genus Tamias; species Tamias sibiricus. The sequence goes on along the minus strand of CM046659.1, from coordinate 173,424,689 downwards.
CTTAGGCACCTTAGCCAAACTCAGTGATGTTGTGAGTTTAAACGAAACATTTCAGAGGTGATCAAAACCAAAAAATCTTTATACAGTAGTCAGCACTGTGATGCAAGGCTCAGCTGAAGGCAATTTCAAACAAGGGTCCTTTTGACAGGACAGCCATTGCCCACGTTCCTCAGATACTATGGTCAAAGTAGTAAAATTGGTTCTCCAGAATGTACTTCCCTAAGATCTGGCAGTTTGAAAATACATTCTCCAGCCCCCACTTCAACGACTCCTATATCCCTCTGACCTTTAATACTGTGTAACAGTAGATGAAAAATTAATTTTTTTTGGCTACTTATTTCATGCCTGAAGAAAAAATATACTGTTTAAGGTGTTAAATATTTTTACATGCAACAAACCTGGCATGAATCTAACCTGTATGCACATTCTGGAGGTACAGGCGTAAATGTCAGCGCTGTAATTTGTTATAGGGTTTCTGATGACCAGCAGTGAAAATGACCACGGATTCTCACAATTCAAACCACTTTTACGTAAATGTGAACTTTCCTAAAACAGCCAAGGGAGAGAACTTTCCATCCAAGCTCATAGAGTCCCTTAGAGATACTGATAGCATTGTTCACTGGGTTAGGTGTTCTTTCAAAAAAAATCCTACAAATATTAGTTTCTTTCTGGGCCTATGCTTTGACCTTTAATAAAAATGTGCTTCAAGACACCAGTTATTAAAATGAAAGGAACAGTTTTTCATGTCTGAACAACTGCCATTTCACATAATCAGGCCCTCAGAAGGCCATACCTTACAAGTCAACAGTGTTTTAAAAAAAAAAAAAAAAAATCCGGTTACTTCATTTAAATTGCTCACTTACCAGACATGAAGTAGGGTTATAAGAAACCATGAATTGAAAGTATCAGGCATCTGGCATCCTAGAAAATAACAACAAAGTGTAAATATGTGAGAATTTAGAGGAGGCATGTTAATTATATTTAAAATACTGGTAGGGATTTGTTCAACTAAAATATTTGGCAGTATAGTACTCTCAGATTATGCTATTGCCGAAAAGAGTGTGGAAACATAAGGCAAGACCATGGGCTGAAAGAGTACTGCAGTAGACCAGCTTTCTAGTTGCAGCCCTTGCTATGTGGCCTTGAGCAAATCACTTCTTCCCTCTCGGTCTCAGTTTTCTCATTTTGCACAATGTGGCCTAGAGTAGTCCCTAGGGTACCCTCCAACTTCCATGTGATTCTATAGTATTTTCACTTCCTGGGCTTGAATTCTAAAAAGCTAACAAAATACCACCTCCCCTACTCTACTTAAATATCAGCTTTTTTTCACTTGAGCCCTTCTGAGAAAGTTAAGCCTTTCTGATCTCCTTTTCCTATCTTCTTTCTTTTAAGGTGACCCAGTGGTGTGGTCATGGTTGTACTTAACCATTTACCCAAATAACCATGATTTACCCAAATAACCAGTGGGACACTGGGGATTGAACTCAGGAGCACTCAACCACTGGGCCACATCCCCGCCTTTCTGATCTCCTTTTCCTATCTTCTTTCTTTTAAGGTGACCCAGTGGTGTGTCATGGTTGTACTTAACCATTTACCCAAATAACCATGATTTACCCAAATAACCAGTGGGACACTTTTTTTTTTTTTTTTTTTTTTTTTTTTTTTTTTTTTTTTTTTTGGTACCAGGGATTGAACTCAGGAGCACTCAACCACTGGGCCACATCCCCATCCCTTTTAACCGCATCCAGCTTAAAAGTGGTACTCCTGGAAGTTGTAGCTGAAAAAGAAAGCAGATTTTACCTAATCAAAGGCTTTCATCACCCCCAGGAATGACAAAACTCAGGGCTTCGTCTTGGTTTCAGATCCCACAAATCAGATCTGTGCTCAGACATCCAAGCCTCTCAATTCTCAGAAATGCCTCTGGCTGGGAAAGGGATCTCCCACTAAATGTGCCCTTCTTATTAAATGACAAGAAGAAAAGTTGGAGCAAAAGGATGAAGAAACAAGAGAATATGGGAAATGTGGGCACTTCTGGCAGAGTCTATCCTTTGAAGCAATGACTCAAGAAAGAAGTCATATTCTCTTTCAGCAATTGACGAGGCAAACAATTACTAAATGATAACGAATAAGGATCACTAGGAGATAAAAACACAGGCATGATCGTTTGAGGTACACTAACACCACCAATACTAATAAGAAGCAGAAATTCATTGTGGGCTTACTATGTGCCAGATATTATAATATGTGCTTCACATGTATTAGCTCAACCAATCCTCCTAACAACCCTATTAGGTAAGAATTGATATTATCCCCATTTGACAGGTGAGAAAACTGACTTATAGATTAAGATAATTGTTCAAGGTCATATAGCCATGAAATAACACACCTGGCATCAAATTCACATCTGCTTGATTCCAAATACTACGCTCTTTTTGGTGTGTGTGTTACAGGAGACTGAATCCAAGGACTCCACCATGAAGCTATATCCCCAACCCTTTTTTATTTTTTATTTTGAGACAGGGTCTCACTAAATTGCCCAGGCTGACCTCAAATTGGTAACCCACCTGCCTCAGCCTCCTGAGTCATTGGGATTACAAGCATGCACCACGATGCCTGGCCAGAATACTGTGTTTTTAATTGCTACTCCAACTGCCTAAGAAGGGAAACCAATATTCAAAAGGGCTCATGCTACATGCCAGGTCTACTACTAGTCATCTTAATATAAAGACTCACTTAGTCCTCACTTTAACCCTGGAGGAAAGCATTATAATCCTTTCTTTAGAGATGAGGAAACTGACTCAAAAAGGCTAAGTGACTTGCAGGCAGCCACAATATTAAGAAGCTACGCCGGGCGCGGTGGCGCACACCTGTAATCACAGCACTTTGGGAGGCTGAGGCAGGAGGATCGCGAGTTCAAAGCCAGCCTCAGCAATGGCGAGACACTTAGCAACTCAGTGAGACCCTGTCTCTAATAAAATACAAAAAAGGGCTGGGGATGTGACCCAGTGGTCAAGTGCCCCTGAGTTCAATCCCTGGTACCACAAAAAAAAAAAAAAAAGAAGCTAGTGGCAGGGCTGGGGTTTGAATCCAGGTCTGTCACAAAGTGACAACAAAATACTCTGGAGAGCCTAGTGGGAGGTGCCCAGCAGCTGTCAAGTCGACTTCCTCTCTGAGCCCAGCAAAAGGGAGGTGAAGGCTGGCCTGGCCAGCCGTTCAGCTATTAAGACACATGCCATCTGAGAGTGGGCCAATGGCTCTCCACCTAGAACCAGAATAGCCCTGAGAAACTCTCAAGACCGGATCTGAAGTTGGGTCTTTTCTTGGATGCTAGAACAAAACATTAAAAAGAAAAGTTTTCTTGGAAGTCTGTCTTTCAATCTGGAAAATGAAATTTGGCTGCTTCTAAAGGACAATCTGTTCAACTGCTAACTCTACATCAAAGCTTCTCAGCAGCCTCCAGGAGCCTTTCCAATTTTCTAAGAGAGGGAATCAGCTCTTAGGCTGGAAAGCACAGACAGACAGACAGGCCAGCAGCTGGACCTGGGTCACAATTTTCCTTTCTGGGGGTCAGCTCAGGGCTGAGGATGAGAAGAGAGTGGCACATGATTGAGTCCTTGTACCCACTGGGGTTAAAACAGAAACCCATAGAGAAAAGCCCTAAAAAATAAGACCAATGAAGGCTGACTGTGAGAACATAAAAGTATAGCAGATTCTTTAGCTCGACCAAAAGTCTTTACATACTTCAAAATTAAAACCTGCAAAAGTCTTTGCAATATCACATTCCTCCAGCGCACATTTGGAGCATTATTTTCCAAGACTAGGTACTTCCTTTCTTTACACCAAGTTCAAAAAAATCAAGTAATTCATTACTGTTGAAGGAAGGCAGTATTAACACATTTTAATATGGGGTCAGGCTAGGTGCAATGGCACATGCCTGTAATCCCAACAGCTCAGGAGGCTGAGGCAGGAGGATCAGTCAGCCTTGGCAATGGCGAGGCACTAAGCAACTCAGTGAGACCCTGTCTCTAAATAAAATACGAAATAAGGCTGGGGATGTGACTCAGTGATCAAGTGCCCCTGAGTTCTATCCCCAATGCAAAAAAAAAAAAAAAAAAAAAAAAATATATATATATATATATATATATGTATATGTATGTATATACACATATGGAGTCAGACTGTATGGTTCAAAACCTTCCCCTTACTTGCTACATGACTCTGGGTGAAGTTTCTTAGCCTCTCAGTGCCTCAGCTGTCTTCTCTGTATAAATGGGGAGAATAAGATAACCTACCTTAAAGTCTTTGTGAGGATTCAATTAGAAAAGGCCTATAAAATGTTTAGTGAAATGGTTTATATTTAATAGGCACTCAAAAAATACTTGTTATTGTTTACAGTGAATTATTTAAATACTAGGGTTTAAATTTATCTTTGAAAACCCTCACTAATTAGTTAAGATTGCATCAAAAAAAGTGATGGGGGTGAACCTTGACTGAGTTCTGAACTCAGAACTTAATCATTAAGGCTTCTCCTCTCCAAGGTAATCAGCCTCTTAAGGACTAAAGACTAAAGACTCTGCAGACAATGGGGTGGAATTAAATAGAAGTTTTTAGGGCTGGGATTGTGGCTCAGTGGTACAGCGCTCGCCTAGCACGTGCGTGACCCGGGTTCGATCCTCAGCACCACATACAAATAAAATACATTGATGCATTGTGTACAACTAAAAGCAAATAAATAAAAACATTATAAATAAATAAAAAAAAAAAAAAAAATAGAAGTTTTACTGATTGACCAACTCTAATCCAAACTGCTCTTTTTTTGGGCGCGGGGGGGGGGGGGGGGGTGCGGAGGGGGCGTGGGTACCAGGGAGTGAACTCAAGGGCACTTGACCACCGAGCCACATCCCCAGCCCTATTTTGTATTTTATTTAGAGACAGGGTCTCACTGAGTTGCTTAGTGCCTCACTTTTGCTGAGGCTGGCTTTGAACTTGCAATTCTCCTGCCCAAGCCACTGGGATTACATGCATGTGCCACTGCACCTGACCAAACTTCTCTTCTTAGTAGAACTGATCTCCAAACACCAGTCAGAAAACCGCCATGAATTGCAGGCATGCTGCTCACTGATGGGCAAGGGGCATTATTCAAACATCTTAGAAACAATAGTAGCTGCTAAGGTATCTTATCACGTAGGATCCCCAATATCTAGCTCTCTAGATTTAGACCTCTGAACACTGTGGCTGTGAGATGACAGAGAGTCTATAATTCTTTTATGGGAGACTGTCCAGGAGATTGACAGGCATAACATATTGTGAGTAAACAATTCATTCACAATCCTCAAAAAAGGGCTCTAGCTTCACTTTTGCTGAGGAAGGATAATGCTGTCCAGCTCAAGTCTCAGGATTCTAAAAGTCAAGCCCTATAAAATCAAACATCAGAGTGACCAGTGGCCAATGTAAAGGTGTTGTGACAGGGTGTGTGTGTGTGTGTGTGTGTGTGTGTGTGTGTGTGTGGTCCCTTTTCTTATTCCAAACATGCCTGGCCTACTCTACAGAATCCAAGCCACAAGAAAATCTCATTATTTAAAAAAAAATTTTTTTTTAATCTTTTGCCTCCAGATGGTACTTTCCAAATTTGCTCCCTTTTTATTCACTAGCCATACTTGAAACCACTTTGGTTTGATTTTAAAACTTAACCTACCCACAAATGACAAAGATGAGCATACTACAAATGAACTGCTATAGGTCTTTAAAGTCAATTTTATAAGTCCTAGAAAATCTTACCTAAGAGTGGTGCCACTCAGTAAATATTTATTTACTGACACCTTAGACAACTACATTGAATGACAAAACTAAAACAAAGCCCACTGAGATATACACATCCTAGCATATAGAAACAGTTTACATTACTAACACAATGTCTCGCAGAGGTAGCTCTCATTTTAAGTATAATAAAGTATGCTCTGTGCAGTGGCACATGCCTATAGTCCCAGTGCCTTGGGAGGCTAAGGCAGGAGGACCACAAATTCAAGGCAAGCCTCAGCAACTTAGTGAGGTCCTAAGCAATTTAGCAAGACCCTATCTCAAAAAACAAAAAGGGCTGGGCTGGGGTTGTGGCTCCATGGCAGAGCGCTCGCCTCGCACATGCGCGGCCCGGGTTCGATCCTCAGCACCACGTAAACATAAATGCACTGCATTGTGTATAAGTAAAGTAAATAAATAAATATTTTTAAAAAAGGGGGGCTAGGGATGCAGTTCACTGGTAAAGCATCTGGGTTCAATCCCCAGTACCAACATAATAGTAAAATTATTAATATAGATCACAATTCCTAACTTGCAGTTATATTCATTCACAGGCAATGTTACAGTGGGAAATTTTCTGGATTTTAAGACAACACAGATTCAAGGCCTGGCTCTCAACTGCTTCTGAAAACAAAACAAAAATAAACAATAATATGAGCTCTTCCTATCCCAAAAGATTTTGTAACTCCTAAATGAGACAAATGTAAAAGCATTCTGTGTAAATGTGAGCTATCAGTACATAACAATTACAATTCCATAAACTTTTCTTAAGTTTGTAATTTACAATACTAATAATTTATGAATTATTATTATTTATGAATTGAATAAATTATGAATTGAAACGTGACATTTTAACTTAAATATGTAATAATAATCTTATTATTCAACACTATAATATTAATTAGCTAAAGAACCTTCAATAATGAGCTTATTAAAACAAAGATAGCTAGTAAACATTCTTTTAAATTAAATATACTAAATTTAAGTTATTTGTTGAATGAAATAATAAATAGATATCTGAGGATGAAGTTTTTATTAAAAAGAGCAGCCAGATATGGTGGCACACACCTGAAATCTGAACTACTCAGGAGACTGAAGCAGGGATAACAGGTTTGAGACCAGCCTGGGCAATTTGGCAAAATCTTGTCTCAAAATAAAATTTGAAAAAAAGGACTTGCAGGGGCTAGGGTTGTAGTTCAGTGGTACAGCGCTTGCCTAGCACATGTGAGGCACTGGGTTCAATCCTCAGCACCACATAAAAATAAATTAAAAAATAAAAGTATTGTGTCCATCTACAATTAAAATTTTAAAAAAAAAAAAAGGACTGGGACCAAGCGCAGTAGCACAAGCCTGTAATCCCAGTGGCTTGGGAGACTGAGGCAGGAGAACTGAAAGTTCAAAGCCAGTCTCAGCAAAAGGGAGGCACTAAACAATTCAGTGAGACCATGTCTCTAAATAAAATACAAAACAGGACTGGGGATGTGGCTAGGTGAGTGCCCTTGAATTCAATCCCCAGGACCCCGCCCCCTAAAAAAAAAAGAAAAAGAAAGACTGGGGGTGTAGCTCAGTATGTACAAGGAACTGGGTTCAATCCCCAGCACCATGAATAAAATTTTAAAAAATACAAAATATATGTATATATGATGGGAAATACTTAAGTACATGAATTCAAGAAACCACTTAAGGAAAAAAAAGACAGCTTTTAATAATAATAGTTTATTCATTATGTAGGAAAGTATATTTTCTTCGTTTGGACTAATTCATCCTACAATGAGAAATTGTTATAGCTTTTAAAGAAGAACAAGTAAGAAATGGAAAGTGGACAGTTAATTGGAATTACAGCTGAATATGGTACTTTAAGTTTCTAATACCAATCTGCTGAAATAGTAAAATAAAACAACTTGTATTTGATTTTTAAAAACAGAATAGTTATTGGGGCAGGGGCTGTAGCTCAACGGCAGAGCACTTGCCTAGCATGTGTGAGGCACTGGGATCAATCCTTAGCACACATAAAAATGAAACAAATAAAATAAAGGCATGCTGCTCATCTACAATTACAAAACAAAAACAAAAAAAAAAAAAAAAATTTAAACCAGAATAGTTATTAAATAATCAAGACTTCATCTTTCTTCATTATTGTTACCATATATATACATATATATATATACATGCGCATATATATGCACATACATATATGTATATAAAAATATGGGTTGTCAGAAAACAATACCAGCTTCATAAACTTATTAGGTGTTTGCTGCTTTGAAGATATGGCTGTAACATAGCACACTCTTCCCTCTAAAATATGTGGAACTGGAAATGGTTTCAATTCTTCCAGTAATTTCATAAGTACTCATTTTAATTAACTTTGTTAATAGCTACAATAGTTCGTAGCATCAAAATTAATATTGTATTGATACAATCAACTGCCAGGGGAGGTCTAAGCCAGTAAAACCCTTTTGGAAAGCAATTTACCAATAGCTATAAAATAATAAAATTATATGAGCCTTTTGAACCAATAGTCTGTTAATAGAAGAAAAATCTTGAGGCTTATTCCAGAATTGACTAAAACAATGAAAAACTAGAAACAAAGGAAGAATGACTGGCAAAAAGTCCATGTCAAAATGCTAACTAAGGGCTGGGGTTGTAGCTCAGTGGCAGAGTGCTTGCCTAGCATGTGGAGGCACTGGGTTCAATCTTTAGCACTGCATAAAAATAAACAAATAAAATAAATAAAGGCATGCTGTCCATACACAACTACCAAACAAAAAAAAAAAATTTTTTTTTAATGCTAAAACATCCTTAATGTAAAACTACAAAGTTCTCTGGCTTAAAAAAAAAAAAAAAAAAAAAAAAAAAGACACACATACAAAGAAGGATGATAAAGTCAAAGTACTAGACAAATTTGTAGGGGTTTTCCAAATTTGTAGGGGTTTTCCAAATTTATTAAAAAATGATTTATTTGGGCTGGGGTTGTGGCTCAGCGGCAGAGCGCTTGCCTAGCACGTGCGCGGCCCCAGGTTCGATCCTCAGCACCACATTAGAATAAAGGTATTGTGTACAACTAAATCAAATAAATAAATATTTTTTAAAAATACAAAATTTTTTTAAAAATTATTTATTTACATTAATCTGTTTTTTTTTTTATTCTACTAAGAGAAAAACAGCTTGTATTACACACTTTGTGCAGGAAAAATTGTTTCACAAATGATTTTTGAAAATGTCTATCCTATTAAAATGCATCCATAAAAATGAAAAATAGATTCACTTTCCTTTCCAGAATTATTAAATGGTAACTTACTTAGAAAGAATTCCTCGAAGTCAGTTTTCTCCACACAGCTAGTATACATGCGCAGGGCTGCAATCTTAATTTTCTAGACAAAGAGAACAAAAAAACTCAACACAGGACCAAATGGATATTCTAGTGTCATAAGAAATGGGTCACAAAATCATACATTTCTTCAACTAGAAGGGTCTAAAACCTATCTCTAGGCAATTTAATCTAATATAGGTTGGTACTGGGGATTGAACCCAGGAGCACTTAACCACTGAGCCACACATCCCTAGGTTCCCACCCCCCTACCTACCCCTACCCCCTTTGGAGACAGGGTATTGCTAATTGGCTTAGCCCCTCGATAAACTGCAGAGGCTGACTTTAAACTTGCCATTCTCCTGCCTCAGGGACAGGATCCCTAAAATCCCAAACCGAGGGGATTATAGGTGTGCACCACAATGCCCCACCCAGCTGACATTTTTTTCTAGCCATTTTCTAGCCACAGACTTTATACAACGTTCACATTTAAGAATGTTAGCATGAAAATGTCAAAGATTTTTCTCAACACTTAAATGAAATCATTCCTTTTAACTTTTCACCACATGTGAACCTCTTAGCCAATGTTCAGCATTATCCACAACAACTCTTTATACTCTGAAATCCTTTATATTAAAAAATTAACTAGGGCTGGGGTTGTAGCTCAGTGATAGAGCACTTGCCTAGCACTGGTGAGGCACTGGGTTCAATCCTTAGCACTGCATAAAAATAAAATAAATAAAGTTACCTATTCTTTTTACCAAAATCAAATAAAAACCTTTAATCTTTCCTCAAAAACATTACTAATCAGTCTACATATCTTTTATTTTGTTTTTTTTTATAGTCTTTAGTTTTAATAGTTTTAATTAACAATACTGTTATATAAACAAAAGAAATGAATAAAAATATAGTAGAACACTCACCGTTTTTCTATAAACAAAAAGAAATTTCTCGGGATTTTTTTTTGTACCAGGAATTCAACCCAGAGATATAACCAATGAGCCACATCCCTAGTAGAGGATTGAACACTCGACCACTGGGCCACATCCCCAGCCCTTTTTTTGTATTTTCCCAAAGCAATACAGAAATTTCTCACTGATTTTTTTTTTGCCTCGCCAGGCTTTGAACCGCGATCCTCCTGCCTCAGCCTCCCAATGCTGGGATTACAGGCGCGCGCCACTGAGCCCATCCCTATCCCTTTTTATTTTTTGAGACAGGGTCTTACTAAGTTGCTTAGGGCCTTGCTAAATTGCTGAGGCTGGCCTCAAACTTAAAATCCTCCTGCTTCAGCCACCCTGAGTCACTGGGATTACAGGTGTGCACCACCCTGCCCAGCTTAGGATCTTGATATAAGTGACGATTTTAACTTATTTTCTAACCTATATACTTAAGATTTGTATATTTTACTGTATTTAAATTATGCCTTAATAAAAACAAATCTAAAAATCAAAAGTAGGGGCTGGGGTTGTGGCTCAGCGGCAGAGCGCTCGCCTTGCACGTGAGCAGCCTGGGTTCGATCCTCAGCACCACGTAAACATAAATGCGTTGCATTGTGTACAACTAAAGCAAATAAATAAATATTTTTTAAAAAAAATCAAAAGTAAATTCCTTAAGAGTTGAATTGTGCCTGATGTGATGGTGTACACCTGAAATCCCAGCTACTTAGCATACTGAGGAAGAAAGATCATTAATTTGAGGCCAGCCTAAACAAATTAGTAATGAAATGAAATTATGAAGGTGTGGGGATGTAGCTCAATGGTAGAGTGCTTGCCTAGCATGCACAAGCCCTGGGTTCAATCCCCAGTACTGGGTGAGAGAGGAGAAGAGCTAAATTGAATTGTTAAAGTCTGAAGACCAACTCAGTGCTACAGAAACATGTATTTTCAAATATTTTTAAAACATCTCATTAAGTGGGCAAGGTGTCACACACCTGTAATTCTAGTGATTTGGGAGGCTGAAGCAGAAGGATTGCAAGTTCAAGGCCAGCCTCAGCAACTCAATGAGACCCTGTCTCAAAAAAAAAAAAAAAAAAAAAAAAAAAGTGGGGCTGGGAACATGGTAAAGTGCCCTTGGAGTCAATCCCCAGTTCAAAAAAAAAAAAAAAAAAAAAATTTTTTTTTTCATTAAGGATACAACTAACTAAATTAGCACGTAAAAGAAAAACTTGCAGAAGTTTTATTTTTCTTTCTTAAAAAGACAGGGAAAGTTAAAACTCAGATATGCAAACAAAAACATGCCCAGACTAAGAATGGAATAGCAATTGAAAAGCAATGCCCAATTCAGTGAAATTGTTAATAAAACCCAAAGTCACCAAAGATAAACTATACCCAATGCTATACAATGTTCATATTTTTCTCCTTTTTTTATGTTTATTTATTTGCTTTAGTTGTATACAATGTGGTTTTAGTTTTACGTGGTGCTGAGAATTGAACCCGGGCCACGAACGTGCTAGGCGAGCGCTCAACAGCTGAGCCACAATCCCAGCCCAATGTTCATATTTTTCTATACACTCTAGAGTGAAAAAGAAAAGTCCCTCTGATGAGCGAAAATACCTATAATAAATTAAGCCAGGATTATGTTTCTGATTATAATGAAGATTTGTTACTTTGAGGTCTATCACATTTTCAAAGCCTTTTTATCTAAAGCTTATATGGAAAAAAAAACAGAACAAATAAACAAAGGAAAATCAGATATATCTATTTGGGGAGTAAATCAGCAGTTTAGAAGTCTATCTTTAAATAAAATTCATGATAAAACACTAAAAAAGAGCAAATTAAACCTAAAAGCAAGCAAAAAGAATGATAAAGAACAGAAACCGAAGAAAAATAATATAGAAAATTAAAGAAACTAAAGTTGGTTCTTTTAAAATATCAGTAAAATTAGCCAGAGGGGAGTGGAAAAAGAAAATACTGGGCTAGGGATGTGGCTCAGCGGTAGAGCACTCGCCTAGCACGTGCGCGGCCCGGGTTCGATCCTCAGCACCACGTAAAAATAAACGTATTGTGTACAACTAAAAGCAAATAAATAAATATTAAAAAAGAAAATACTGGGGAATCATAGTAGCCAAATTATATTGTTACACTGTGTACATGTACAAATATGTAACAATAAATCTCACCCCTATGTACAACCATTATGTACAACAATAATGCATCAATAAAAATATGGGAAAAAATGGGGCTGGGGTTGTGGCTCAGTGGTAGAACGCTCGCCTAGCACGTGCGCGGCCTGGGTTCGATCCTCAGCACCCCGTAAACATAAATGCATTGCATTGTGTACAACTAAAGCAAATAAATAAATATTTAAAATATTTATTTGCTTTAGTTGTATACAATGTGGTTTTAGTTTTACGTGGTGCTGAGAATTGAACCCGGGCCACGAACGTGCTAGGCGAGCGCTCAACAGCTGAGCCACAATCCCAGCCCAATGTTCATATTTTTCTATACACTCTAGAGTGAAAAAGAAAAGTCCCTCTGATGAGCGAAAATACCTATAATAAATTAAGCCAGGATTATGTTTCTGATTATAATGAAGATTTGTTACTTTGAGGTCTATCACATTTTCAAAGCCTTTTTATCTAAAGCTTATATGGAAAAAAAACAGAACAAATAAACAAAGGAAAATCAGATATATCTATTTGGGGAGTAAATCAGCAGTTTAGAAGTCTATCTTTAAATAAAATTCATGATAAAACACTAAAAAAGAGCAAATTAAACCTAAAAGCAAGCAAAAAGAATGATAAAGAACAGAAACCGAAGAAAAATAATATAGAAAATTAAAGAAACTAAAGTTGGTTCTTTTAAAATATCAGTAAAATTAGCCAGAGGGGAGTGGAAAAAGAAAATACTGGGGCTAGGGATGTGGCTCAGCGGTAGAGCACTCGCCTAGCACGTGCGCGGCCCCGGTTCGATCCTCAGCACCACGTAAAAATAAACGTATTGTGTACAACTAAAAGCAAATAAATAAATATTAAAAAAGAAAATACTGGGGAATCATAGTAGCCAAATTATATTGTTACACTGTGTACATGTACAAATATGTAACAATAAATCTCACCCCTATGTACAACCATTATGTACAACAATAATGCATCAATAAAAATATGGGAAAAATGGGGCTGGGGTTGTGGCTCAGCGGTAGAACGCTCGCCTAGCACGTGCGCGGCCTGGGTTCGATCCTCAGCACCCCGTAAACATAAAATGCATTGCATTGTGTACAACTAAAGCAAATAAATAAATATTTAAAATATATATATATATGGGAAAAATAAAATCAAACTGGAAAAAAAACTTAAATAAAATAATAAAATAAAATTAGCCAGATTTGTCAAAGAGATAAAACAAAGGATTTAAATTGCCAATATCAAGAATCAGAGAGGGGACATTACTACATATCTTAAAGGCATTAATAGGACAACAAGAGAATATTATGGACAACTCTGGATAATGAATGTGATTACTTAGAAGAAATGGACATATTTTTGAAAGATACAAACTAGCAAAACTCACAAGGATAAATAAATAACAGGTATAGTCCTGTATCTATTAAAGAAATTTGATTTATGGTTAAAAACCTTCCCATAAAGAAAACTTAGGTCCAGATGCATCTTAGAGAATTATACCCAATATTTATTTTTATGTTTATTTTGTGGTACTGGGAATTAACTCAGGGGACCTTTACCACTGAGCTACATCCTCCAATCCCTTTTACTTTTTGTTTTGAGATAAGGGTTTCCCTAAATTCCTAGGCTTATCTCAAGCTTGAGATCCTCCTGTCTCAGCCTTCCTGGTCCCTGAGATTACAGGCATGTACCATCACACCTGGCTGGTGTCATTTCTTTAAATGTTGGGTACAGCTACACTCATGTAATCCCAGCAACTCCAAGGCTGAGGCAGGAGGACTGAAGTCTGAAGCAGGAGGATTACAAGTTCAAGGCCAGCCTAGGCAACTTAGTGAGACCCGGTCTCAAAACAAAAAAATAAAAAGGGCTGGGGGATGTAACTCAGGCAGTAGAGCACTCCTGGATTGGATCCCCAGTATTACAAAAAAAAAAAAAAAAAGAAAGAAAAGAAAAAAGAGAGGGGAATGATACCAAAGCTACACAAACTTCTGGAAAACTCATATTATAAAACCATTATCCTGGGACTGGGATTGTGGCTCAGTGGCTTGCCTCACATGTATGAGATTCTGGGTTCAATCCTCACCACCACATAAAAATAAATAAATAAAGGTATTGTGTCCATCTACAACTAAAAAAATATTTAAAAAAAACAAAAAAACATTATCCTGATATCAAAACCAGTCATTAGAAAAAAGCTAAACTGAGCTGGGCATGGTGGTGCACGCCTGTAATCCCTGCACTTGGGAGGATGAGGCAGGAGGATCACGAGTTCAAAGCCAGCCATCAGCAATGGTGAGGCACTTAGTAACTCAGTGAGACCCTGTCTCTAATAAAACACAAAAAAGGGCTGGGGATATGGCCCTCAGAGGTCGAGTGCCCCTGAGTTCAATCCCCAGTACCAAAAAAAAAGAAAGAAAAAAGCTAAACTGCTGGGCTCAATGGCAAAAGCCTGTAATCCCAGTGGCTTGGGAGGCTAAGACAGGAGGATTGTGAGTTCAAAGCCAGCCTCAGCAAAAGTGAGGCACTAAGCAACTCAGTGAGACCCTGTCTCTAAATAAAATACAAAATAGGGCTGGGGATGTGGCTCAGTGGTTGAGTGCCCCTGAGTTTAATCCCTCGTACCAAAAAAAAAAAAAAAAAAAAAAAAAAAAGAAGAAGAAGAAGAAAGTTAAACTTTAGAACCATAACCTTCATGAACATAGTTGAAATTCCTTAATATAAACAAATGAAATCCATCAATATATAAAAAGGACAATACAGCATGATCAAGTGGGATTTATCCACAAATGCAAAGTTGATTCAACATTGGCAAATCAATAGATGTAATTCACCATATCAAACTACAAAAAAAAGAAAGAAAGAAAAGAAAAGAAAGCCTGTTTAACTTTATTAACATTTGCAGTTATTTTAAGTACTTAACCACATTTTGGGAAGAACTAATCTATACCACCCTCCAAATAATGCTATCATTATACTAATATTTTGGCCTTCTCAGGTCTATTCCTAACCTTGAGATGGGAATTCTGGAAAGCCCTTAGTTTTCTACCTCATTTGACAATGGTCTAGGAGCTGAGAATAGAGAGGAAAACAAAACAGACAAAAATCTATGCCCTTACGGAACTTATGGCCTTGTTCAACTCTAAATCAGTTTATAATTTTAACTAAAATCCCTAATTGTTTATTTCTTGCCCTTTTTTTTTTTTTTGTTGTTGTTGTTTTTTAAATCCTGAAGTTTCTTTCAGGATCCTCTATATAAAGTCCTTTAGGTTCACAAGTAATCACCCTGCCCTAGGGAAGGCAGACTTGCCTCCAAGGACCACATCTCTCCTTGAGAAGGAAGCTTTCCCCCATAATATGTTCATGAAAAACAAATAATGCACTCCCATTACAAATAATGAAGAGTTCACCAAATTGGCACTTAGGGTGTATTTATACAGTGGGGATCCCAGTGGTCGAGTGCCTGAGTAGCAAAAAAAAAAACAAGAAGAGTTCACCAAATTGGGGTATTTATACAGTTCTTCTGTACTTTTCTTCACTGAAGCAAAGCCAAGCCTTTATACTTGGGTGAGCCATTTTCCTGAACAAATCTCTAAAGCTAGTCCCTGAAGACCATCACACAGGGACTGGAAATAATAAATGGAAAGAACCTATCCAAGAATCATGCATTAATATAAGTTAAGGAGGTAAATGGACTAAATTTCCACCCAATCACAATACAAGCTGTTCTGGTCCTTGGATGACTTCATGTTTATTTCATCCTAACTTTGGAATACGTCGTCAGGCTACTTGACTGAAACAGAAGCATCTAGGACAGCTTTAGGATTGAAGATCTGCTCTCCCAGCAACTGACAGTTTCTGTATTGAATTCTATGCATTCAGTTCTGTACTGGAATTCCTTCTTCAGCATTCTTGACTCATGAATGGGCCCCTGTTCAAACAAGATCAATGACTTTCCAAGGCTACCTATCCTACTGGAGGACAATTCTTAGATTTTCATTTTACTGAGCTTAAATCTGCTTCATGTAACATTCATTGGACATTTTTCTGGCCATTGGAGTAATTCAGATAAGCATTCCTGTTTCCTTCAACCATTCTTCATTCAACAGTTTCTAAAGCTTTCACAAGACTCACTACCCAACTCTGAATATATTCCAGTTTCTCATGTCCTTCAGAACAGAAATAAATTTTTGGCTTAATGCTAATACAAAAACTATCTATTCCATGCCAGGTGCTTGAATCAGATAAATGCTGTCCTTTCTTATATGATATTGCTATACAAATATAATGTAAAAGAATGGTTACTTCAAGACACTCCAAGAAATAAGGAAAAGCTACGTTTAAAATCCTAATTATGGGGCTGGGGTTGTGGCTCAGCGGCAGAGCGCTCGCCTCGCACATGCGCGGCCCGGGTTCGATCCTCAGCACCATGTAAACATAAATGCATTGCATTGTGTACAACTAAAGTAAATAAATAAATATTTTTTTAAAAATCCTAATTATAGCCAGGTGCAGTGGTGCATGCCTGTAATCCCAGCACTTGGGAGGCTGAGGCAGGAGGATCACGAGTTCAAAGCCAGCCTCAGCAATGGTGAGGCCCTAAGCAACTCAGTGAGACCCTGTCTCTAATAAAAAATACATAAAAGGGCTGGGGATGTGGCCCAGTGGTTGAGTGCCCCTGAGTTCAATCCCCAGTACCAAAAAAAAAAAAAAAAAAATCCTAATTATAGGCTGGGGCTGTAGCTCAGTAGTAGAGCACTTGCCTTGTATGTATGAGGCACTGGATTCAATCCTCAGCACCACATAAAAATAAAGATATCATGTGTCCATCTACAACTAAAAAAAAATTTTTTAAGTTTTTAAAAATCCTAATTATGATTCTAAAGAAAAATGGGAACTATACATGAAAACATTAAAGAAAAGCATAAAAACATTTGATACTGCTGACATGGACAAACAAGCCAACATTTTACTTCCTAATCAAATACATGTGAAACTATAAAGAATTCTGTAAATGCAATCAAATACAAGTGTCTAGCCATAGATTTCTGAGTTAACATTATTGAAAGGGCTCTTTAGTTTTTCAGAATGGAAGCTGGATTGTGGCACACACCTGTAATCCCAGCAATTTGGAGGCTGATGCAGGAGCATCAAAAGTTCAAGGCTGTGCCAGGCATGGTAGCACATGCCTATAATCTCAGGAGGCTGAGGCAAGAGGATTACGAGTTCAAAGCCAGCCTCAGCAGAAGTGAGGTACTAAGCAACTCAGTGAGACCCTGTCTCTAAATAAAATACAAATGAGGGCTGGGGATATGGCTGGGTGATCAAGTGCCCCTGAGTTCAATCCCAAGTACCAAAAAAAAGTTCACGCTACTCTGAACAACTTAGCAAGACCCTATCTATAAATAGAAAGTAAAAAGAGTTTGGGATATAGCTCAGTGGTAAAGAGCCTCTGGGTTCAATTCTCAGAATCAAAAGGGAAGTGGGGAGTTGTACCTAGATTTTCCCACCACAACCATAGTAGAATGGCAGATTTTGATACTTGCTGTCATAAGTTTTAAAAACAAAGATGATAGAAAGTAGACATTGCCACATCACAAAGATATTTTTAAACGCAAACATTAGGGATTTAGTTGAGGTCACAAAGGGAACCAAGAAAAATCAGAGGTTAACCTAAGCTACAAGAGTGAAGGAATAGCCGGGGCGCGGTGGCGCATGCCTGTAATCCCAGCACTTGGGAGGCTAAGTCAGGAGGATCACGAGTTCAAAGTCAGCCTCAGCAGTGGCGAGGCACTTAGCAACTCAGTGAGACCCTGTCTCTAATAAAATACAAAAAAAGGGCTGGGGATGTGGCCCAGTGGTCGAGTGCCCCTGAGTTCAATCCCGGGTACCAAAAAAAAAGAGTGAAGGAATGTTCTTGATGACTTAGTTATCCTCCAAGTGGTAGCCAATTTTCCCTCTGGAATCACAAAAAAACAGACTAGACAAAGCATATGGTAGTAACCAAGAGGAACCCAATCACCAAGAAATGAATAAAACAGTACATTTTTCTTTTTTCTCTTTTCTGCTTTCATTTCCCTCTTCTAATTTTTAATTTTCAAACAAAACACATTTCAAGTTTTTAAATCTAAATCACTACCTTTTTTAAAATAGGGGGAAAGATTCTGGTTAATACATTAAGTCAACAATTTATCAGCCATCAAAGAATTAAGATGTAAAATACATATATATGTGTATATAACTTTAATAAACTTAACTAATATTTCCTTGATGATTTGGAAAGTACCTCATACCCTCAGGGTCTCAAGAATATCATTACTATTTAGCATTTGTGCCCTCTCTATACATTTTAAAAAATCCCCTAATAAAAAATAAACAAATTATTGTGCAATCACAGCTGACTTTTCAGAATTCACATACAGAGCAAAACCTCTATCTGCTGTAGTAATGACTGTTAAGAAGAGAAAGCATCGTAATAAGAAACAAAGAGTAAAGTCCATATTAAAACTGAAATTCTAATTTGAATCCAACTTGTTAAAATGGTGTAAATGCCATTACTTATTTTGAGCAAAGTTATATTTTCTAGAAATGCCTTTCCTACCACTCTGTGTTGATCTGCTCTGACTTATAACTGATGAATGATTAGACTTACCTAATATTCTAGCAACCTTAAAAGGTAGTAAGAAGCCGGGCATGGTGGCGAAAGCCTGTAATCCCAGCACTTATGAGGCTGAGGCAGGAGGATTGAGAGTTCAAAGCCAGCCTCAGCAATGGCGAGGCACTTTAGCAATTCAGTGAGACCCTGCCTCTAATAAAAATGCAAAAAAGGTCTGGGGATGTGGCTCAGAGGTCGAGTGCCTTTGGTTCAATCCCTGGTACAAAAAAAAAAGCATTAAGAGACACTATAGGTGATAACTGGGCTGAGAAGATGGAATCACCAATGTTCTATTACTAAATTGACTAAAGGTATTAGTATAAGAGCCAGTATGCACCTGATGCAAACAGAACACTCATTGTTTTACAGCAACTACTATAACAAGAGATAAGGTGCTAGCATCAAGTATTGACAAGAAGTCAATTATAACAAGTCACTGAGTCAATTTTAATAAAAAGATGCTTTTGGGAGGGAGTTGTGGCTCAGCGGCAGAGCGCTCGCCTCGCATGTGCGCGGCCCAGGTTAGATCCTCAGCACCACGTAAACATAAATGCATTGCACTGTGTACAACTAAAGTAAATAAATAAATGTTTTTTTTAAAAAAAAGATGCTTTTTTGGCGCACGCCTGTAATCCCAGCACTTTGGGAGGCTGAGGCAGGAGGATCGCGAGTTCAAAGCCAGCCTCAGCAATGGCGAGGCACTTAGCAACTCAGTGACCTAGGACCCTGTCTCTAATAAAATACAAAAAAGGGCTGGGGATGTGACCCACGAGTGCCCCTGAAATCCCCGGTACCACAAAAAAAAAAAGATGCTTTTTCTAAAATTTTAAAGAATGTTACAATCCTAGAAAAAAAAAAAATCACTAATGAAAATGGATTTATCCTATTCTACTGGTGAGACTCTCTGCACCTTACAGCCAGAAAAATGAGAAGTTGTACTCCATTGTGTATAATGTGTCAAAATACATTCTACTATCATGTATAACTAATTGGAACAAATTAGAAAATAAAATAAAAATTTTTTAAAAGTGTATTCATTGGAGACTTATGCTCCCTAAAGAAATGCCGCCCATCTGACCCTCAGCACTCATCTACATGGCATACGAGGTAGCAAGGGCCTGAAAGGTCCAATCTTACTGGGTACCTGCTACTGTAAGCTGCTTTCAAAGATCAGGTTGAGGGAGTATTTCAGTCCTACATGCTACATAAAACTGACCAGAAAGTGGGGGCTTGAGGAGGGGAGTTCATTTGTAAGAAATTATCAAAATAATTTATGAATTTTGTGAGAGCAAACAAGCTTTTAAAAAATCTTTCTATAGGAAGGAGAAAGAACAAAACCCAAAATAAAAAAGAGAACTTAGAAGACTTTACCCATTTACTGTATTTCAATGGTCCTGTGAATCCCATGGCTTCTATTATCTTCGTGAAAGCACCAACCTTCTCCTCAACAGGCTGTGGGGAATCCTTGGTAGCAGGAAGCTATTTAGTCAAATAGCCAAAGAGAAAGAAACCAAAATAAGTTGCAGAAAAATTGCTTAGACGTTTTATTCCCTATAATTTATTTTTCTTTTTGTACTGAGGACTGAACCCAGGAGCACTTTTACCACTAAGCTATATCCCCAGCCCTTTTTTATTTTCTGTTTTGAGACACAGTCTCACTAAGTTACTGAGGGTCTCACTAAATTGCCTGGAACTTGCAATCCTCCTGTCTCAGCCTCCCTCCCTCCTGAGTCACTGGGATTACAGGTGTGTGCTACTGAGCCTGTCTTGCCTACAATTTTTTTTGTGTGGTGTGGGTGGTATACCAGGGATTGAACTCAGGGGCATTCAACCACTGAGCCACATCCCCAGCCATATTTTGTATTTTAGAGACAGGGTCTCACTGAGTTGCTTAGCACCTCATTTCTTTTTTTTTTTTTTTTTTTTTTTTTTTTTTTTAGTATTTGTTTATTTGCTTTAGTTGTACACAATGCCTTTATTTTTACGTGGTGCTGAGGATCGAACCCGGGCCACGCACGTGCTGGGCGAGCGCTCTACCGCTGAGCCACAACCCCAGCCCTTAGCGCCTCACTTCTGCTGAGGCTGGCTTTGAACTCAAGATCTTCCTGCCTCTGCCTCCTGAGCCACTGGGATTACAGGCATGCACCTCCGTGCCCAGCTTCTGGGTTATCTAAAATTTTTATTTTTCATTTCTTTAGGCATGAAAACAGTGCAAACAGGGCTGGGCCTATGGCTCAGCGGTAGAGTACTTCTCGCAAATATGAGGCCCTGGATTCGATCCTCAGCACTACATAAATAAAATAAAGGTATTGTGTTCACCTACAAATAAAAAATATATATATTAAAAAAAAAAAAACAGTGCAAACACAGCTGGAATGTTATCTAATACCTGTCTTCCAAATTACAAAGCAAGAGATATCCACTTCACTGACCATATGCTTATGAACCCATGTCTAGGAAACTATAAATTTAGGATCTTCAGATTAAAAACTATATCAAAAAAGAGTACTTTCAAAATGAAATTTTTTGGTTGTTGTTGGTGTTGTTTGTTTTGGGGTTTTTTGGCAGTGTTGAGGATCAACTCTGGGACCATGGCACATACTAGGCAATCACCCTACCATGGACCTATACCTCTAGTCCTTAATAGGAAACCTTGATTACCATCTCCTAAAGAACAAATTCTGAGAAGAGAAACATTCTGTTTATTGGTGTGTAAAAGGAAAATGTGAAAAAAATACTGTCTGAAAGCAGGGAAGTCATCTAAAACCACACTCAACCAAAATAAGCCCTGAATACAATGTTTTAAACTCTTGTATTCTTTTTTTTTTTTTTTTTGGTTACTGGGGATCAAACTCAAGGGCACTTGACCAACTGAGCCACATCCCCAGTCTTATTTTTTGTATTTCATTTAGAGTTGTTTAGTGCCTCACTTTTACTGAGGCTGGCTTTGAACTCACAATCCTCCTGCCTCAGCCTCCCAAGCCACTGGGATAATAGCCATGCGCCACTGCAACCAGCTTTATATTCTTAGTACATGTCTTAGTAAATTTTTTTGCAGCTATGACTAAAAGACCTGACAAGAATAACTTTAAAGGAGGAAAAGTTTTATTTGGGGGCTCATGGTTTCATGTCAGTCTACAGACAACTGGCTCCATTCCTCAATGATGGAAATGAGACTGAACATCATGGCAGAACGGTGTGGCAAAGGGAAGCAGCTCACATGATGATCAGGAAGGAGAGAGACTCTACTCTCCATATACAAAATATATACTCCAAGGCATGCCCCACTTCTTCCAGCCACACCCTACCCACCTTCAATTACCATTCAGTTAATTCCATCAGGGGATTAATTCACTGATTGAGTTAAGGCTCTCATTACCCAATTATTTCACTTCTCAATGTTCTTGCATTGTCTCACACATGAGCTTCTGCAGGACACCTAATGCCCAAACCATAACAGTACAATAAATACAGAAAACATAAATATTGCCATTTGAAAATAAACTCCAAGGATGACCTGTTCTAATTCTAAGCTCTCCAAAGAAAAGAAGGCTATCTAAACCAATTAAAAAAAAAAAAAAAAAAAAACTCTAAAAGTTAAATAATTTGTCCAAAATTCATGAAGAATCTTCTCCTCTAAAATGCTTCCCAGACAAGACAGTACAGTGAAGAAACACAGGACTAATCTTAGAAGGCTGAAGTTCAAATAATTCAGTTGGTCTGTCACAATCCTTTATACCATTGGGTGAATCATTTCAATTCCCAGAGCCTCACTTTTATATTTGCTTAAACTCCTTGCCTCACAGAGGAAACAATATTGTTGAAATCAAAATAAGAACATCTGGCCAGGTACAATGGTGCATGCTTCTAAATCCCAGCAACTCAGATGGCTGAGGCAGGAGGATTGCAAGTCAAAGACAGGCTCAGCAATTTAGTGAGAACTTGTCTCAAAATAAAAAAGGTATTGTGTCCACCTACAACTAAAAAATAAATATTAAAAAAAAAAAAGACTAGGTCTGTTGGCACATGCCTGTAATCCCAGCAACTTGGGAGGCTGAGGCAGGAGGATCGCAAGTTTGAAGCCAGTCTTAGCAACTTAGCCAAGACCCTAAGCAACTTAGCAAGACCGTCTCAAAAAATATATATATGACTGGGGATGTAGCTCAGTGGTTAAATGCCCCTGGTTCAATCCCCAGTACCAAAAAAAATAAAAATAAATAAATAAAAAGGGCTGAGGGGTATAGCTCAGTGTAGAGTACCCCTGGGTTCAATTCCCAGAACCACACAAACATATAAAGAACATCTGGGGGCTGGAATTGTGGCTCAGCAGTGGAGCACTCGCCTAGCATGTGCACGGCCTGGGTTCAATCCTTAGCACCACGTAAAAACAAATAAAAGCATTATGTACAACTAAAATAAATATTTTTTTTTTTAATCTGTCTGGAAGCACTATATAAGCATAGAAAACATTAATAATTCTCACCTTATTTGTGGTGTGATAATTCCTACTTTGCAGCACATCTGTTCCAGGAATCTGTTCTGACCCACTACAGGTTCGGGATTGGCTCATCTGGGGCAACTGGGATATAAAAAATATACATATATTTTAGGCTGTTTCCTAAAGTTGACTCAGATTTAAGTATCTAAATAGCAGCAGCAGTGCAGTGTACAGAGTGAAGAACCCCAAAGACCTTAAGTTTAAATTTAAAACCTGCTTCTGATAAATGTTGGAGAGGATGTGGGGAAAAAGGCACACTCATACATTGCTAGTGGGACTGCAAAATGGTGCAGCCAATATGGAAAGCAGTATGGAGATTCCTTGGAAAACTGGGAATGGAACCACCTTATGACCCAGCTATCTCACTCCTCAGTCTATACCCAAAGGACTTAAAAACAGCATACTACAGGGACACAGCCACATCAATGTTTATAGCAGCACAATTCACAATAGCTAAACTGTGGAACCAACCTAGATGCCCTTCAATAGACGAATGGATAAAGAAAATGTGGTGTATATATATATATATATATATATATATATATATACACACAATGGAGTATTACTCAGCAATAAAAGAGAATAAAATCATGGCATTCGCAGGTAAATGGATGAAGTTGGAGAATATAATGCTAAGTGAAGTTAGCCAATCCCAAAAAGTCAAATGCTGAATATTTTCTCTGATATAAGGAAGCCGATTCACAGTGGGGTTGGGACAGGGAGCATAGGAGGATTAGAGGAACACTAGAATGGCCAATGGGGAGAGAAGGGAAGGGAGGGGGCAAAAGGGTGAAGAAAAAAAAAAAAGATGGAGCCAGGAGCGGTGGCGCACGCCTGTAATCCCAGTACTTGGGAGGCTGAGGCAGGAGAATCGCGGGTTCAAAGCCAGCCTCAGCAATGGCAAGGCACTTAGCAACTCAGTGAGACCCTGTCTCTAATAAATTACAAAAAAAGGTTGGGGATGTGGCGCAGTGGTCGAGTGCCCGAGTTCAATCCCCAGTACCCCCCCCAAAAAAAAAAAAAGATGGTAGAATGAGATGGATATCATTTCCCTAAGTGCATGTATGAAGAAGACATGAATGGTGTGAATATACAACCAGAGATATGTAAAAGTGTGCTCTATAAGTATAATATGAAATGTAATGCATTCTGCTGTCATTTATAATAACTTAGAATAAAAATAAATAATAAATAAATAAAACCTGCTTCTGTCACCTATAAGCTCAGTGGCCATGGGTAACTTACTGAACCTCATTTATTGCAGTGAGGATTAAAGGGGACAATTATATAAAGTGTTTCTCACAAAATAGATATTCAATAAACAGAAATTTGGGGCTGGGGTTGTGGCTCAGTGGTAGAGCGCTCGCCTAGCACGTGCGCGTCCCGGGTTCGATCCTCAGCACCACATAAACATAAATGCATTTGCATTGTGTACAACTAAAGCAAATAAATAAATATTTTTTAAAAATAAATAAATAAACAGAAATTTGCATCATCACCAACATCATCATCAACATCATTGTTCAAACCATAATTGGCTTCCTTTTATATCACACTGCATTTGAAAACAATTTGGCAATTAATAGCGACTACATTATATATATTTTTATATATATATATATATATATATATATATATATATATATATATACACACACACACACACACACATATATATATATATATGGGGTTTTTTTGGTACCAAGGATTGAACAAGGACACTCAACTACTAAGCCACATCCCCAGTCCCATTTTGTATTTTATTTAGAGACAAGGTCTCACTGAGTTGCTTAGCACTTTACTTTTTGCTGAGGCTATCTTTGAACTTGCAATCCTCCTATCTCAGCCTCCCAAGCAGCTGGGATTACAGGCATACACCACCATGACCAGCTACTATTTATAATTATTATGTGCCAGGTACTATGCTAACTGCCATATAAAAATCCTTCTATCCTTCTTTAATCTTCACCACAACTCTATTAGGTTGCTGTTTTTATTATCAAGAACAATACACAGTTTTGAAAACAAATTCATAAAGAGAAACTACATGTGAGAGATCTTCATTGTAGCATTACTTAGAAAAGTGAAAACTGAGGGGAAAGTCCAATATGGAGAGTTAATTAAACTAAGGTACTCAATGGAAAATCAGGTAACCACTGCTATTTTTAACAGGCTTTTTAAAGCAGTTTTTAGGTTCATAGCAAAATCCAGCAGGAAGTACAGAGTTCCCACATGCCCTCGTCCCCATAATGCACACCCTCCCCCACTAACAACACCTCACACCAAAGTAGGACACGTGTTACAAAGAACATACCTTGTCCCATCCTAGCACCCAAAGTCATGGTTACATTAAAAATTATTATTTTTAAAACAAAAATGCTTATAATATGGATAAAATTATAGGCAAAACCATAAATGTATGTTGGTAAATCCAGGAAGCAACACACAGAAAAAGGGTTATTTTGTTACATTAGAATTATGAGTAACAAAATGCCAAATGATTTCTCTGATTTAAGGATGCTGGGGGGGGGGCGGGGATTAGATGAGCTCTAGATAGGGGAAAGAGGAAAAGGGGAGGGAGGGGAAGGGAGGGGGCATAGGGATAGGAAAGATCGTGGAATGTGATGATCATCATTACCCTAAGTACATGTATGAAAACACGAATGATGTGACTCTACTTTGTATACAACCCAAGATATGAAAAATTGTGCTCCATATGTGTATTATGAATTATAATGCATTCTGTTGTTGTATATAACAAATTAAAATTAAAAATTAAAAAAAAAGAATGAGGGAAAACAAAAACAAAAACAACAAAAAAAAAAAGAATTATGGGTAACAGCTAGGGATGTGGCTCAGTGGTAGAGTGCTTGCCTAGCATGCATGGGGCCGTGGGTTCAATTCCCAGTACTGGTGGGAGAAAAAAGAACTGTGACTAAGTTTAGAAATCTAGCTTCCAAACTCTCAGTAATGTTTTATTACCTTTACAATAAAAAAGGGTGGGAAGGGAGCAGGAAGAGAGTTAATCCCTCAACTCTGGTTTATTCCAAGAAGAGATGGGACACATGGAATGAAAATGATTTTCCTCTTTAATCTTAATAAAGGAAAATAGAATTTCTAATTGTGGAACATTACTATTCACATTTCTTTCCAAACAAGGATATTAAAAGATTAGTCAGAATCCTTCTGGTAAGTCCCAGGGACACTTGTGCTTTATTTAATTCCCGAGTATCAAGCAGTGCTTTATAAAACAGGGACTAAACAGAACACCTCCCATGACATCACACATATCATTGTAATAGTCCAACTAGAACACAACAATCCATCCAGAATGCAAAGCATTTAAACCAGTTCAAAGAACACAACCAAGAACAGGTTCAGCCGGGCAGAAGCTGTGCTTCAGACTAAACTCAGTGAGACCCTGTCTCTTCTATTAGGTTATATGATCTTTCTCTTGCCCATAGCTCCCAAGAATAATCAATGAATTCCTTCTCTGGCTGCACCATCACCTACTATATTTTTGTACCTCCTTTATTGATGAGTAAAAACATTTCACACTATCCTGAACTACTGAAGTACCTATGTACTTAGAACCAAGAACATCATTTAATTATCCCACACGTATGCTTATCTATAAAAACACATACTTACTTTTTTGTACTACCCACTCTTGTCCTTGCTCCCTTCAAAAAGATTCATTTGACCATTTAAGACCTCAATTTTTTTTAAAGTATTTATTTATTTGTTTTAGTTGTACACAATGCCTTTATTTTTACGTGGTGCTGAGAATTGAACCCCAGCCGTGCATGTGCTAGGCAAGCGCTCTACCGCTGAGCCACAACCCCAGCCCCTCAATTTTTTGTTTTAATTGAAAGGACATCAACAAAAAACTTTTTTAAAGACAAATGATATCAAGAATCTGAATGGTACTTATATACTTTGTATACAAGCAGTTGTATGTAAAAAGATACTATACTTGTGCATGATGAATAAGTAAATAAATAATAAAAAAATTTTTTAAAAAATGATATCAAGAAATACTGAAATATCACTTTTTCAAGGAGGCTTTCTCTTAACACCTTATCTACTCACCATAATGTATAATTATATATTTATTTATGTACTTGTTCATTCTCAATCACCACTACCAAAAAAATAAACATCAGGGTAAGAACGAGGTATCAGCAGAATAAAAGTACAGTGCATTACATAAGGGAAACTCTTAAATAAATCTTACACCTGTACACTTTTTTTTTTTTTTTTTTTTTTGTGGTACCAGGGATTGAACTCAGGGGCACTCGTCCACTGGGTCACATCCCCAGCCCGTTTTTGTATTTTATTAGAGACAGGGTCTCACTGAGTTGCTAAGTGCCTTGCCATTGCTGAGGCTGGCTTTGAACTTGCGATCCTCCTGCCTCAGCCTACCAAAGTGCTGGGATAACAGGCGTGCGCCACCGCGCCCGGCTACCTGTACACTTTTTACTTCTGATTATTTCCTTCCTGATCTTATCTATACATACATCAAACATACATGCTTCATTCACCTAACCTCTATTAAATGCCCAGGATATGCCAGTCCTTATGTAGAATTCTGGATACAGGCAGAATCCTCATTTTCAAAGGGCTCATAATCTTGTAAAGAAGAAGGGAAAAGTTTACTAAATATCACATTTTAAATTGTCACTCACCACAAAAAAATAAAATAAAATAAAATAAAAAACCCAAGTGTTAGCAAGAATGTAGAGCAACTAGGACTCTCAGACACTGCTGATGGGAGTATAAAATGCTAGTCACTTTGGAAAAATAATTGGCAGTATTTACTTAAACTGAATGTATATACAACATATAAGACTCAGCAATTCTGTTTCATTACCAGACAGAAATGTATACATATGTCCACTAAAACATGTGAACAAGAATGATTATAGAAACATTATTCATAAAAGCCCCCAAATTGAAACAACCCAATTATCAACGAAAGAATAAACTGTGGCATATTCATATAATAAAATACTACAATGAGAATTAATAAACTATAACTACAAAAAACAACATGGATGAATTTCCAGAACAAATCTGAGTGACAGCGGACAAATAGACTACATACTATATATATGTAAACAAAGGCAATCTACTTCACTTTGAAGAGAAGACTATTTAACCCCACCCTGGTGGAGGCAGTGACTAGAAAGGGATGGAGGCTTCTGCAGTCCAGGTAATGTCCTCTTCCTTGATCTGGATGCTGGGTACGTTTACTTTTGTAATAATTCACTAAGCTATACAATATGCCTTGTGCAATTTTCTATAATTTATATCTCAATAAAATGTACAAAACTGCTTAAAAAGATGTGAAATAGGCAGTGTGAACAACATAAATTTGGAAATGCAAAAGAATAACCTGGAGTCATTACAAAATACTTCATAGAAGAGGGCAGGATAAAAAAGAAAAAATGAGGAAGCCTGGTACAGTGGAAAGAAAACAAACACAAAGCCAGAGATTTAGACTGAAGCTTCTACCTTGTCCATCTCTTAAACCAAATAAAACAACATAAAAGGGGCATGCAAACTACAACACATAACAAAAGTAAAGACCTGTTCTAAACATCTACAATGATAAACTCCTTTGCAGATGGCCCCCGGTTAAAAGGAATATAAGATCTCACCTGTTTCTGTTTGACTGCTTTGGTACTCGAAATTGAACACAGGGCACTTTACTTACCACTGAGCTACATCTCCAGCCCCTTTTGTTTTTTATTTTGAGACAGGGTCTTGCTAAGTTGCTTAGGGCCTTGCTGAGGTTGGCCTCAAACTTCTGATCCTCTAGTTTTAGTCTCCCAAGTAGCTGGAATTACAGATGTGGGCCACCACACCCAGCTAAGATTTCACCCTTATTTTTGCTTTGAAAAGAGTTCTGAAAGTCAAGAGACTTCTTTGATGAGAGACAGAGAAAGAGAGAGACACTCAAGCAATTCTTAAATGCCGTAGAGGTGTGTATGTGCTATAGTTTAGCAAAACTATAAGCTCCACCAGGGCACAGTCTATCTTACACCTCTTTTATTTTCTGTCCCAGTGCTCAACACCATTCTGGGCATGTAGTCAGTATTCAATAAAAACTAGGTGGATTTTTCTTCTATTTTTTTCAAGGAGAAGGATAACCTGGAGAAGGTCCAAAAAAGAACCACAGGAATGATCAAAGGGATGAATAAAAGGTCCTAGTGGAAAGGTTAAAATGAATTGAGGCTGTTTAGCTTGGAGAAAAGGCAACTGAAGAATTAAGGAGTAACTTAGAATAACACTTGAGCTGGAAGAAATCTCAGTAATCTTCTAGTCTAACCTTTTTTCACTTCACAGATGAGGAAACTAAAACCAAGGGAAAGGTTACAACTTCGTGAAGGTAGTTTTAGGACAAAAACAAAAAATTAAGGTTCGTTTCATACAGTAAGGAGAAAACTCACACAAATAACATGAACATGCAGAGCAATAACACTGCAATTATAACCTACTGAAGCTCTCCTATGTGCCCAGAACCTTTATGCTTTATGTTTCACTTACCTCATAACAACTTTGTTCAGCTGATACTGTTTCTTTCCCATTTTAGAAATTAAGACACTAAATACATTTCATTAAGGATTGCAACATATATTTAAAGCTATGTTCTGTCCCTTCTAACAAGCTGCCTTAAAAAACCTTAGTAGAGTTCAACAACACAGGTTCAGGCATGCTTAACACCCAGATAATTTTATTGGAGAACACAATTTAGAGATACCATTCTCCAAGGTTCCTTGAAGAAATTATTTAATCTAGAGCTAGAGCAAGGAAAATACACCTAAAACATCTTGTGGTACCAGGAAATAAGGGAGCATTCAAAAAATGATAGGGGCATGTAGAAAGAAAATTGAAGGTATTCTCAATAGCCAATAATGTGACAAATGGATCAACAAAACAACTAATTAGAAAATGGATTATAAATCATGGAGGAAAATAAACATCCATGAGTTCATACTGATACAAATAATTGAGTGGGGAAGAAGTGACAGTGGGGAAGAAGTGACAGCTCTTCCTTACAAAAGACCTCTAGTTAATAAATGTAGGAATGATGGAAATAGAAAACCACCATTAGGCAAACACCACAACAATAACTATTGTAACCAGAAACCATCAACAGAGTGATCATATATAGCTGGGCACAGCAGCACATGCCTGTAATCCCAGCATTCAGGAGAATGGAAAATTAGAAGCCAGTCTGGGCAGCTCAGCAAAACCCTGTCTCAAAATAATAGCTGTGGGGCTGGGATTGTGGCTCAGCGGTGGAGCGCTCGCCTAGCACATACACAGCCTGGGTTCGATCCTCAGCACCACATAAAAATAAATAAAAGCATTGTGTACAACTAAAATAAATATTTTAAAAAATAATAATAATAATAGCTGGGGGGCTGGGGCTATGGCTCAGCAGTATAGCACTCGTCTCACATGTGTGAGATCCTGGGTTCGATTCTCAGCACCACATAAATAAAGGTATTGTGTCCACCTACAACTAAAAAAAATATTTTAATAAATAAATAATAGCTGGAAGCTGGGCACAGTAGCACACGCCTGTAATCCCAGCACTTGGGAGGCTGAGACAGGAGGATCGCGAGTTCAAAGCCAGCCTCAGCAATGGCGAGACACTTAGCAACTCAGTGAGACCCTGTCTCTAATAAAATACAAAAAAGGGCTGGGGATGTGGCCCAGTGGTCAAGTGCCCCTGAGTTTAATCCTCGGTACTAAAATAAATAGATAAATAATAGTTGGAAATGTAGCTCAGTGGTAGAGTGCCTCTGGGTTTAATCCCCAACAGCAAACAAACAAACAAATAAAAAAATTATCGGGGGCTGGGGTTGTGGCTCAGCGGCAGAGCGCTCGCCTAGCACGTTAGCGACCCGGGTTCGATCCTCAGCACCACGTAAACATAAATGCATTGCATTGTGTACAACTGAAGTAAATAAATAAATATTAAAAAAAAAAAAAAACCAGCAATAGCTAACCCAGCAATCCAATTCTGGGCATACATCCATAAGAATTCAAAGGATCTCAAAGAGATAGTTGCATGTTCACTATAGCAGGTTTTGTCTGTGGTACTGAATATTGAACCTAGGTATTTTTTCACTGAGCTGCATCCCCAGCCCTTTTCATTTTTTATTTTGAGATAGGTCTCACTAAGTTGCCCAGGCTGGCCTCAAACTTTCACTCCTCCTACCTCAACCTCCAGAGTAGCTGGGATTACAGGTATACTCCACCATGCCAAACTTACTGCAGCACTACTGAGACAGAAGAAACCCAAATGCCCACTACCTAAGCGGATTTAAAAAAAAAAAAAAAAAAAAAATGTGGTATATATGCAATGGAATATTATGCATCCTTTAAAAACAAAAAGTAAATCCTGTCACATGCTACAACATGAATAAACCATAAAGACATTATATTAAGTGAGGTAAGCCAGTCACAACAGGTCACATACAATTCCACTTATAAGAGCCAGGCACGGTGGCGCACCCCTGTAACCCCAGCACTTGGGAGGCTGAGGCAGGAGGATTGCAAGTTCAAAGCCAGCCTCAGTAATGGAGAGGCACTTAGCAACTCAGTGAGACCCTGTCTCTAAATAAAAATACAAAAAAGGGCTGGGGATGTGGCCCAGTGGTCAAGTGCCCCTGAGTTTAATCCCCAGTACCAAAAAAAAAAAAAAAAAAAAAAAAAAAAATTCCACATATATAAAGTACCTAGAGTAATGGAACACCCTATTAAAACTGAGAAAAAATAGGGGCTGGCGATGTGGCTCAATGGTAGAGTGCTTCCCCAGTATGCATGAGGCCTGGGTCTGATCCCCAGCACCAAAAAATAAATAAAAATAAAAATAAAAAAATGTGTGTGTCTAAGCTTCTGATGGCAAAGGGGAGTAATTTTAATATCAAATAAAGGCTATCTAAATAACAAATAAAATCTGCTCTAATAAGTGAAAAGAACTGGAATAGAAAACTTCATGGATATTTGTTAAGGAACTTAAGGGAAAAACTTAGTATATAAACACAAACATAAAGGCAGAGAAAGAACCACTGGGGATAAAAATACCAATGTTTTCAGATGCAAAGTCATAGGTGACTTTTATTCACTTTATTACTGAAGTATTTGTGTGAATAACAAAAATTAAGAGAAATAAAGCCCCGCATAATGTGTCCAATATTAATATTAATTAGTATAGTTAATATTAACATTAATATAATAAATCATGTAGTCAACAGTAAACTAAGGCCTTGAATAATTGTTTTTTGGATTTCACATTCATAAAAAGGAAAAAGAAAAAGAACATTTCTCACCCCAAATAAAAGTAGCATAAAGTAGCTTCAAAAAGAAACTGAAACAAGTTAACTCTATAATGAATATCTGGAAAAACTCCCAACAGTAAAAATCATCGGACTGTAATGTGGTATCCTAGGTTAAGTTCCATAGTGTACGAATCAGTCCTGAGCTGGCACCAGAGGGACCCAGAGTGGTCTCATGAGGTTTTTCCATCACACAATTTGGTTAGCTAATCTATAAATACATGACATTTGCACATAAACACTAAGTTTTTATACCAAGCAAAGAAACAACAAACCTTACCTGGGAAGTGCCAGACAGAGCCCGGCCCCATTGTCCTTGGGTAGGAGACACTGGTACCAATCGGCTGCATGCTGGAACCCATTGGGAGATGCTAGTCTGGTTCCTCTAGAAAAAGAAAAGCATTATCTGTGAGGAACCTATATCAGACTCCATATATAGAAGGTGCAGTGTACTTGAGACATTGTGATATAGGAAATATGTATTTGGTCTTCATCTCTAGTTCCTGCCACAGAGCTCCTAAAACCCTTAGAATTTCTGAGTCATAGGAGGAAGTGTTTTGTTGTTTATAATAAGCACTTTTCAACCTTACCTGAGTTTGCACTAATGAGATGACCCTTGGAAGATCAGAGGCTGGTTGCCAAAGAAATGAACCACATAAGTAGAGGGCTGGAACTTTCACTCCAACATTTAAACCTTCCAATAACCACCCAGTGATCTAGATACATTGTTATCACTCCATACTGTATACTACATACACAGAAATGGAAGTAGATATGTATAGAATAAGCAACTTCACAATATCACATGGCTAATAAACAGCAGGTTTAGGATAAGAACCCAGGCAGCCCAACTCAAGAATCCATGCTCACTTATGATATGAAAAGGTAAAGGGATTATCTCCAAGGTCCCTTCTTGCTTTAACACTAGCCATAGATAAGTTTTGTAGTTGTTTTGTTTTGTTTTATGGTACCAGGGATTGAACCCAAGAGCACTTAACTAGTGAGCCACATCCCCAGCCCTTTTTATATTTTAAGACAGGGCCTTGCTAAATTGCTTAGGGCCTCACTAAATTTCTGAGGCTGTCCTTGAATTTATAATCCTCCTGCTTCAGGCTCCCAAGCCACTGGGATTATAGGCATGTGCCACTATGCCTAGCTAGGTAGAGAACTGATTAAAATAGCAAACTGTGGAAACAGCCAAGCACTTGGGATCAGAAAGCACTGGGATGCCTCTTGGTTCCTCTGTTCACAAGCTACATATTAGTTAACAGCCTGTATCTTTTCCGTAAAATGAAGATTAAATCCCCACTTCTCATGATTTAAAAAAAAAAAAAAACTAGGGGCTGGGGTTGTGGCTCAGTGGTAGAGCACTCGCCTAGCATGTGAGAGGCCCTGGGTTCCATCCTCAGCACAACATAAAAATAAAATAAAGGTATTGTGTCCAACTACAACTAAAAAATAAAATATTTTAAAAAATGACAACTAACAGGCTCAGCAGCAGAGCGCTCGCCTCGCACGTGCGCGGCCCGGGTTCGATCCTCAGCACCACGTAAACATAAATGCATTGCATTGTGTACAACTAAAGTAAATAAATAAACATTTTTAAAAAATGACAACTAACAAACGTAGTATGCAGTATGTTCAGCATTAAGTATTAAGCTAAATCTGATCTCCACTTCCTTGGGAGTAGGAAGATCAGGGGTGTGATTGGAAAAAGGCATTAGAATTTTAAACATACAGATGCTATCTAAAGTGTCTCACAGATCTAAAATTGCGCTTAACTGTTCCCTTCTACAAGGAACATTTGCAAAAGCACTTTAAACAATACACACAGAGGCATTACTTTCATTATGAACAATTTTTACTGAATTATGTAGGCCCCTTTTACCCAGCAAACTGTCATAGTAACAAGAACCATTTTCTTAAAATATTATTTTTAACATGGCATACTGAACCACTGTTCCTGGGAGAAAGACAGCATTAGATCCCTACCAGCCTCTGGTCACAAAATTTTCATCAACTAATAAATAGATAACTGTGTTTTATATGTGCCCAGCTTAATAGTCATTAGCACTGATCTCACAGCCAACAGTACTATAACTTACTCCTGAACGAAACAGACATCTGACACATGTAAGGTGCCTTCTAACACTTAGCCATGCTAGTCAACATTCTAGCACTACATTTGGGGGCCATTTTAAATAAGTACATCACCAGCAAAGCACAAAATATGAAAAACATGGTACTACATCCACTAAAAGGATACTTTTTACAGTATAAAGATGAAATAGGAGGGCAGAGTGTTGCCTTGTTTGACCTCAGCTGGGAACAGTGTACACTGATGGCTCAAATTTCTCACCACTGTACATGTCTGCAAATGACTAAAAGTACTTGAGTTATTGATTTTGTTATTACAAATAAAATTTAGCAACCAGGTAATAATTAACAAACACAGAATACATGAATGAAGACCAATTATAATCACCATATTTACTCAATAATTCCCCTGTGATACCTAATTCTGAATGTCATGGTTACAGTATCAATTCCATAGTCCAAACAATAGAAACTACTGTAACAAACTCCTACAGGTTACAATGTGACAGACTAGTCTGAAGCAGCAGAGAATCTCCAACCCACTCTTTCAAAAATTATTGAGGGTTGGGGTTGTGGCTCAGTGGTAGAGCAACCGCCTAGCATGTGCATGGCCCTGAGTTCAATCCTCAGCACCATGTAAAAGATAAATAAATAGAATAAAGGTATTGTGTCCAACTACAACTAAAAAATAAATGTAAAAAAAAAACAAGGGGATGCAGTTCAGTGGTACAGCACGTGCCTACTATGCATAAGGCCCTGGGTTCCATCCCCAGCACGAATTAAAAAAAAAAGAATTATTACTGAACACACAGCCTTCTCCCTCTTTGTTGGGTGTGTCCAATCTCAGTTTTCTACATACAGGAAGAATCTGATCAAATCAGTAAATACATTAAGAGTAGGGTCAGGTTTCTATGACAGAAAGGAGTTAACTAATATGGCAAGGGAGAAGAAAAGGATAGAATAACCCCTGTGATGGTAGACTGAATTGGATATAGAGCAATTGGTGTGAGTGTTTAATATGTGGAGATATAAAAAAGAAATGCATATATATTCATGTATATATTTCCTACCTATGTCCTGATAGGGCCTAGAAGCAATGACACACCCCGATAGCAATGAGCACACACAGCACCCAGATTTGCTTTCTAAATGGCAATATCTACTAGAAGGATCTAGACTCCTCTGGGGGGAAATCAACTCTAGAATGGGGCTGATGCTCCTCAAAGCCTTGTTCTCAAAGAACTTTTATTATTTGATCAGCCTGACCATCCAGTCCCCTTTATTCAGCCTTCTCTTAGTACAGACCCCTTCATCATTTCTAGGATTACTTAAGTGGCTTCTGACTAACTTGAGGACTCTAATCTCAGCCCCCTCTGATTGATCCATTCACAACTGCTGCAGGAATCTATTAAAACAAAAATCTACTAGCGGGAATATGAGTATTTACTATGTACACAGCCTATAATCCCAGTGACTCTGGAGGCTGAGGCAGCAGGATCACAAGTTCAAGGCCAGCCTGAGCAACTTAGTGAGATCTTGTCTCAAAATAAAAACTTTAAAAAATAAATAAATAAAGGCTAGGAATGTAGCTCAATGGTAGAGTGTCCTTGGGGGTTCAATCCTCAGTGCTGAGGGTGGGGGGATAAAGATGAAACACAAGTCTTTCCCAGATCACCTTGTCAGGGAGAAGGGACAACAGGAGAACCTTACTGCAAAGAACCACAGAGAAACTTGAGAGTAATGGATATGTTCATTACTTTTAGTGTAATGACAGCTTTTCTGGTATCAAAACTGGGTCAAAACGTATCAATTTGTACAATTAAATAGTATAATTTATTGTATGTTGGTTATTCCTCAATTTAGAAAAATTAGGAAAAATTAAGTGCATTTTAAAAAACCTTTAAAAAAATTAAAGGATAAAACTTACTTAAAATACTTCAAATGCTACCCTCTGCCTTCAGAATAAACCTCATGATACCCTAAAGCATGATACTCAAGTTCTCTTCCATTTCTGAGTGCCCCTAAGTCCAGTCAAACAGATTTACTTACAGCTTCTTGATTGTCTAACATTAGAATAAACTAATTCTTTTTCTCTATGGCTTTTCCCCATATCACAATCTTACTTACTTCAAGCATCTCTTCCCTGTCTTCAAGTGCCTTTTTATTCTGCTCCCATACCTATATCTGTACCTGGTATGAACTTCTAATACTGCTTTCCAAGTATTATATCAGTAGCTTTCTATCTCTTCTATTGGATTATAAACTTGAATTAAGGTTTGGATTTTTCACACAGTGTTTTATGTAGTTCCTAGAATGTAGTGAACACCCAAAACAATTGCTGAATTAAAAAGGGAAGGAATCATTTAAACATAGCAACTGATTCTCTAATCAACCCTAGCAACCTTACTGATTAAGAAAATCTGAGGATTAGAGAACTTGCTCAAGATCTCACCCACCCATAGTAGTCACCTTCAACTAATCCTCAGGGAGTTTTCCTTGCTTTACCACATGCTACATGATAACATTAAGACCTTAGAGCCAGACGCAGTGGTGACACTGCACCTGTAATCCCAGCAACTAGGAGGCTGAGGCAGGATGATCACAAGTTCAAAGCCAGTCTCATCAGGTTAGCAAGGTATTTAGCAACTCAGTGAGATGCTATCTCTAAACAAAATATTTAAAAAGAGCTGGGGATGTGGCTCAGTGGTTAAGCACATCTAGGTTCAATCCCTGGTACGGGGCGGAGGGGGGGGGGGGGGGGCGTGACCTTAGAGAACCAGGTTCAGTGGTGCACACCTGTGATCCACATGATTCCAGCCACTAGGAAAGCTGAGGCAGAAGGACTAAAAATTCAAAGTCAGCTTAGAAAACCTAGTGAGACCCTGTCTCAAAATAAAATTTAAGGGCCAGGTGCAGTGGCACATGCCTGTAATCCCAGCACTTGGGAGGCTGAGGCAGGAGGATCGAGAGTTCTAAGCCAGCCTCAGCAATGGCGAGGCACTTAGCAACTCACTGAGACCCTGTCTCTAATAAAGTACAAAAAAGGGCTGGGGATGTGGCCCAGTGGTTGAGTGCCTCTGAGTTCAATCCCCAGTACCAAAAATATAATAATAATAAAATAAAATAAAATTTAAGCTGGGCATGGTGACATGTGCCTTTGATCCCAGCAACTAGGTGACTGGCTGGGACATAGCTAAGGCAGGAGAATGGCAAGTTCAAGGACAGCCTCAGCAACTTAGTGAGGCCCTCAGCAACTCAGCGTGACCCTGTCTCATAATATAAAGGGCTAGGGATATGGCTAAGTGATTAAGTACCCCTGGGTTAAATCCCCAGTACCCAAAAAATAAATAAACAAAAATAAAATTTAAGATGGGGCTGGGGATATAGCTCAGTTGGTAGAGAGCTTGCCTCACATGCACAAGGCCCTGGTTTCAATCCCCAACACCACAAAAATTACTTACTTACTTAATTTATTAAAAATAAAAAAGTCATGGGGCTGGGGTTGTAGCTCAGCGGCAGAGCGCTCGCCTCACACGTGCGCAGCCGGGGTTCGATCCTCAGCACCACGTAAACATAAATGCATTGCATTGTGTACAACTAAAGTAAATAAATATTTTTTTTAATTAAAAAAAAATAAAAGTCATGGGCTGGGGTTGTGGCTCAGCAGTAGAGAGTTCACCTAGCACTTGTGAGGCACTGGGTTCAATCCTCAGCACTACATAAAAATAAATAAATAAAATAAAGGTATTGTGTCCAACTACAACTAAAAACATATGTGTATATATATACATATATTTGTATGTCTCCTATTATAAAAAAGGGGAGCTGGGATATAGCTCAACAATAGCACCCCAAGGTTCAATCTCCAGTACCAGGAAGAAGGCAGGGAGGAGTGGAAGCAGGAAGAGGAGAAGACCATCTCAGGAAATCAGAGTGCAAAGTGAAAGGCAACACCTTGTCTTCTCTCAATTTTTTTTTTTTTTTTTTTTTTTTTTTTTTTTTTTTTGGTACTGGGGATTGAACTCAGCGGCACTCGACCACTGGGCCACATCCCCAGCCCTTTTTTTGTATTTTATTAGAGACAGGGTCTCACTGAGTTGCTAAGTGCCTCGCCATTGCTGAGGCTGGCTTTGAACTCACGATCCTCCTGCCTCAGCCTCCCAAGTGCTGGGATTACAGGCGTGCACCACAGCGCCCGGCTTCAAAATTTTAAAAAAGGAAAGCTGGAGATGTAGCTCAGTAGTAGAGTACCCCTGGGTTCAAACCCCAGTACCAATAATAATAATAATAATAACAACAATAATTAGAGAAGAAACGGGGGAAGGAGGAGGAGGAGGAGATGAGTCTAATCAAGGGCAGGTGAAGAGGTGGTTTCTATGGATGCTAGCATCTAAAAAGTGGTTACGCTCAGGGACAAGAATATATCAGATAGCTGGGGCAGCCACTGACATCCAAAACAAATCAAGGTGTTCACCTCATCTTGATTGCCCAATAAAATTTTCACCTCCCCCCCCCCCAAATATCCATCTTAAAAACCAAATAATTGGCTGGGTGCAGTGGCAAATGCCTGTAATCCCAACGGCTTGGGAGGCTGAGATAGGAGAATCGTGAGTTCAAAGCCAGCCTCAGCACTGGCAAGGCGCTAAGAAACTCAGTGAGACCTCGTCTCTAAATAAAATACAAAATAGGGCTGAGGATGTGGCTCAATGGTCAAGTGCCCCGGAGTTCAATCCCTGGTGCAAAATAATAATAATAATAATAATAATAATATAGAGCTGGGGGTGTAGCTTAGTGGTAGAGCACTTGCCCAGCATGTGCCAAGGCTTGGGGTCAATTCACAGGACTACAAAAAGTAAATAAATAATTTAGAACATACTAGATGCCATTTCCCCAGATGTCCTCGGATCTGAATCAATTCTTTTTTTTTTTTTTTTTTTTTTTTTTTGGTACCAGGGATTGAACTCGGGCACTCAACCACTGGGCCTCATCCCCAGCCCTCTTTTTTGTATTTTATTAGAGCAGGGTCTCACTGAGTTGCTAAGTGCCTCGCCACTGCTGAGGCTGGCTTTGAACTCCCGATCCTCCTGCCTCAGCCTCCCAAGTGCTGGGATTACAGGTGTGCGCCACCATACCCAGCTGCCTGAATCAATTCCTACCTTGGCATCAACAATTATTTCACCAATTAAATCTTCCTGTAAGTTGTAGGAACTATTCCTTAAATATTCACTGAGCTGCTGCTGTACTAACAGTACAGTACTTTGCTAGGCTGGCAAGAAATATAAGAAGTAAAATTGCAGGGGCTGGGATTGTGGCTCAGCGGTAGAGCGCTCGCCTAGCACGTGCGCAGCCTGGGTTCGATCCTCAGCACCACATACAAATAAAAACGCATTGTGTACAACTAAAGCAAATAAATAAATATTTAAAAAAAAAAAAAGTAAAATTGCAGTCATATATTGTAAGCCATATATTAAAATATTAAAACTGCAGTGTAAAATAACAACTCAAAAGACATGCCGGGCACGGTGGCGCACGCCTGTAATCCCAGCACTTTGGGAGGCTGAGGCAGGAGGATCGCGAGTTCAAAGCCAGCCTCAGCAATGGCGAGGCACTTAGTAACTCAGTGAGACCCTGTCTCTAAATAAAATACAAAAAAGGGCTGGGGATGTGACCCAGTGCTCGAGTGTCCCTGAGTTCAATCCCCAGTACCAAAAAAAAAAAAAAGACAGCCAGAGGCAGGAATAGGCAATGTCTGGTATGAAAGACA
Source organism: Tamias sibiricus (assembly GCA_025594165.1). Classification (NCBI taxonomy): domain Eukaryota; kingdom Metazoa; phylum Chordata; class Mammalia; order Rodentia; family Sciuridae; genus Tamias; species Tamias sibiricus. Next base: position 173,384,095 of record CM046659.1, on the reverse strand, counting down.
GTGTGCTTGACCCAGTTTTTTAAAGACTTGCTAAAATTAACTGTCTCATCCCTCTATGATTAGGAACTAAACTTTGTATCCTGAAAACGTTTTTTCTGCTGCCACTTTTTTCCACCCTTAATTTCTAGATGTCAGAGTATGCTAGAAAGGATGAATCTCAACAGGATTGGAAAAAAAGTCTCAAAAGGTGCAGTAGCTTTCCATATAGGAACTAAAGAGTTTAGTAGTCTTGGGCTGGGGTTGTGGCTCAGTGGTAGAGCTCTTGCCTAGCATGTGTGAGGCACTGGATTTGATTCTCAGCACCATATGTAAATTTAAAAAAATAAAGGTCCATCAGCAACTAATAAAAATATTTTTAAAAAAATAGGTTAGTGCCGTGGCGCACGCCTGTAATCCCAGCACTTTGGGAGGCTGAGGCAGGAGGATCGTGAGTTCAAAGCCAGCCTCAGCAATGGTGAAGCACTTAGCAACTCAGTGAGACCCTGTCTCCAAATAAAATACAAAAAAGGGCTGGGGATATGGCCCAGTGGGTGAGTGCCCCTGAGTTCAATCCCTGGTACCACAAAAAAAAAAAAAAAAAAAAAAAAAAAAAAAAAAAAAGGTTAGTAATGTTTACTTCATTCATTCATGCAAAAAGTCTCTATTGTATGTGCCAGACACTATGCTAAGCAAAGTGAAAACGACAGATATGGCCTGGGTTTTCGTGCAGTTTTCAACTTAAAAATCTATAGTCACTCCACTTTACACTTACGAATTGATTAGGGTCTCTAAAACAAACCTCGGAATCCAAAAGGGCTGTCAAGAGACAAGGGTCCATTTTTCACATGCGGACCCTAAGCCCGAAAGTGTTTTGCCCAAGGTCACACCTGAGCATCAGTGACAGACAGGAACTAGAACTCAGGTCTTCAGCAACTCTATAGTCAGTGCCCCAGGGAGCTCCTCTCCTTCAGCGAAGTGGCACCCGAGGAAAAGCAAACCTCATCAAATAAGGGTCCATTGTCACTCTCTCCCTCCTTGAAAAAGGGAAAAGTCCAGCCCAAACTAGGGGTAGGGAGAAGTGTATAGCTGCTTCAGTTTCCCCGCGGAAAGGCGGCCACGCGGCCACGCTACCGCACAGGCTCCCCTCGTGCACGTCCTTCCACCTCCGCCCGCTCCGCCCTCCCCGATTCCAAGCCGGAGACCCGGCAGGCCACCATAGAAAACTGCTCCTGCACTCACAAGGACTCGCACCAGCAACGCCATGTTCCTCAACAACCATTTCCGGGTGAAGAGTGGCCTTCCGGAATCCCCGCTGCCACCACCCCTTCACTACGTCCAGGGGTTTTTGCGGGCAGGGAGACCGGCAGCTGCGGCGCAGGCGCACAGGGGCGTCGCGCGCGCGCTTGCTTCTCCCACCCCTCGCTGTGCGCGTGGCTGTCGGGCCCGGCGCGCGCCGCCGCCGCGTGCCTCCTCTCCCGGCTTTACGTCACAGTGGCTCAAGCGCTCCCCCACGCCACCTCAGGGACCGTGGCCTTTCGCAGCCCTCTCCTCCTAGCTCCCCAGACTCACGACTCGTCAACCCCTAGTCAGAGCCATTGCCCTCCAGACTGCGCCCCCAGGAGGAGCCCTCCCTTCAATGGGGACTGTATAGAACAGGACATTGGGGCTGGGGTTGTAGCTCGGTGGTGGAGCGCTTGCCTAGCACGTGTGAGGCACTGGGCACTGGCTTCTTGGACTTCCTAACTGGTAAGGAAGGTTTAGGAAAGTCTTGTCAACCAGTGAAAAAATTAGAAACTATGGTAAGTGCTACGGAGGAAAAAATAAACTAAGGAAGTAACATGTAAGCAAGGGAAGTGACTGTCACCGCGACAAGTGTCCCGAAGAGGTCCCCCAGAAGGAGGTGGACCTCAACTCAGACCTGGAGGGTCCTTGATGTCCTCGCAAAGAAGGAATTCGAGGACAGGTCAAAGTGAGGCACAGCATGAACTTATTGATGTTTTGAAATATGTATACATTGTGGAATGGCTATTAACTTGTATATTACTTCACTTATTTTTTTGTGATGAAAACCCTTAAAATCTAATTTATAAGTGATTTTCAAGAACATGATATACTGTTATTCACTATAATCACCATTTTGTACAGTAGACCTGTCGAACTGTGTGTGTGTGTGTATGGTATTGACAATTGAACCCAGGGGTGATCTACCACTGAGCTGCACTCCCAGTCCTTTTTTTTTTTTTTTTTTTTTTTTTTTTTTTTGAGACAAGGTCCTGCTAAGTTACTAAGGCTGGCCTTGAACTTGCAATCCTCCTACTTCAGAAATATGCCCTACTTAGCTCTCATGAACTTTCCTTCTAACTGAAATTTTGAATCCTTTGATCAATATCCATCGCCCCAACATAAACATTTTTTTCTTTTTCAAATTTTTTTAGTTGTAGTTGGACACAATAGCTTATTTATTTATTTATTTATTTATTTATTTTTATGCGGTGCTGAGAATTGAACCCAGGGCTGCACACATGCTAGGCTATCGCTCCACCGCTGAACCACAATCCCAGCCCCTCAACATAAACATTTTTATATGCCTGCTGGTCATTTGTATTCTCTATTGAGCTGTCTGTTTTCAAAAATCCTTGGTAACCACCATTCTGTATCCGCTTCTATGAGTCAACTTTTTAGATTTCACATATAAGTGAGACCATTTTGAATTTACTTTTCAGTGCCTGGTTTATTTCTCTTAATAAAATGTCTTCCAGGTTCATCCACATTGTCACAAGTGATGGGATTTCCTTCTCTTTCCAGGCTGGATAGTCTTTCATTGCACATATAAAGCACTCTTTCTTTCTTTCTTTCTTTCTTTCTTTTCTATTAGTTGTAAATGGACACGATGCTTTTATTATTTTTTTTAATGTGGTGCTGAGAATCGAACTCAGTGCCTCACACATGCTAGGCAAGCACTCTGCCACTGAGCTACAGCCCCAACCCCCCTTTTTTTTTTTTTTTTTTTTTTTTTTGTGGTACCGGAGATTGAACTCAGGGGCACTCGACCACTGGCCACATCCCCAGCCCTTTTTTGTATTTCATTAGAGATAGGGTCTCACTGAGTTGCTAAATGCCTCGTCATTGCTGAGGCTGGCTTTGAACTCACAATCCTCCTGCCTCAGCCTCCCAAGTGCTGGGATTACAGGCGTGCGCCACCGCACCCAGCTCCAACCCCTCTTTTTTAAAAAAATATTTTTAGTTGTAGATGAACACAATACCTTTTTTCTTTTTTTTTTTTTTTAACATGGTGCTGTGGATTGAACCCAGTGCCTCACATGTGCTAGGCAAGCACTCTACCACTAAGCTACAACCCCAGCCCTACACACATTTTCTTAACAGATCAGTGTTTATCTGTTGATGAACACTTCATTATTACAAATAAGGCTGCATTGAACATAGAAATACAGGTGTCTCACTAAGTTGCTGAGGCTGGATTTTAACTTGTGATTCTCCTGCCTCAGCCTCCTGAGCTATTGGGATTACAAATATGCACTACCACACCTGGCTCAATAAACATTTTATATGCCTTTTGGCCATTTGTACATCTTCTCTATTGAAATGTCTATTTTCAAAGAACCTTTAATAAGATTATTTTATTGCTATTGAATTATTTGAGTTCCCTATGTGTTTTGGATATCAATCCTTCATCAGATGTATGTTTTGAGAATATATACTTCATCCCATAGGTAGCTTCTTTATTCTGTTTTGTTTTTTTTTCTTTGCTGTGAAAAAGTGTTTTAGGTAAGCCAGGTGCACTGTTGCACGCCTGTTGGGGACATTAAAAACATGTCAGCAGAAAGAATAGAAATTTAAGTCAAGGAAATGAAAACCTAACTCTCTGGCTGTCTCCCACTTCCTGATACGTGGACTTGGCCTAGCCCAGGGGTGTTGCCCTGACATATGATGAAAAATCAAACCACCACTAGGATAGGCTAGTGGCTGTTCCTCCAATGTGATCTGCTTGTGCTCCCTATGCTCCCCTATAACCTTTCTGCTGATTGGCCCATGTCTTCTATAAATGTTGCCGCCTGAAGCGCTTGGAGCAACGGAGCCGCGGGAAGAACTTCAGAAGCAAACTGGAGACAAACAGCTTTTTATTCTGATAACTTTTCTCTCTGGTTCTAACAACAACTAACACACGCCAAACACACCACTAAAAATGGCGCTGACCCGATCAGCAATTTCGGCCAAGTCACTTGAGATCCCGCAACAAGTCCTGTGAGACTACGGGTGGCGACAATGGCCAAATCTCCACGGCTCATAGTCAACTGCAATTCAAGTCAATCCCCAAACAGGGCTCCTGCATATAAAGGCTGTCCAACTTCCTCAATAAACTGAGCTCGTGCCTTGACCAGTCTCTGGGCGGTCAGTTGGCTCTTACCTTTCCCGATCCCTCCTTGTTGGGGCGTGCTCCCCCTTCTCTTGCAGGTCGAGAGGAGTTGGGAGCTAAAAACCCCAACACACGCCTATAATCCCAGTGACTCAGGAGGCTGAGGCAGAAGGATCCCTAGTTCAAAGATAGCCTCAGCAACTCAGCGAGGCCCTAAGCAAGTTAGCAAGACCCTATCTCAGAATAAAAGGTAAAAGGGGCTGGTGACGTAGCTCAGTGGTAAAGCATCCCTGGATTCAATCCCCAGTACATTAAAAAAAAAAAAAAAAAAAAAAAAAAAAGTTTATTAAATAACTTTCCCATGGAGCTTTTCCCTTCTAGTAGTTTCAGCTCTGATATTTATGTCTTGTCTAACATGGTACAGTGCATGTTAGACAAGCACTATATCATTGTGAGTTGATTTTTTGTATGTTGTGTGAGATAAGGGTCTAATTTCAATCTTTTGCGTGTGGATATCCAATTGTCCCAATGCCACTTATTGAAAAAACTGTTCTTTGCCCATTTTGTGTTCTTGGCATTCTTATCAAAGATCACTTGACAGGGAGTGGGGAATGTAGCTCAATGGTAGTGCATTTACCTAGCATGTGCAAGGCCTTAGTTTCACTTCCCAGCACCTCAAAAAAAAAAAAAAAATCAAGCCATCCATAGTGATATATGCCATAGTCCCAGCTACTCAGGAGACTGAAGCAAGAGGATGATTTAAGCCCACAAGTTTAAGACCACCCTGGGCAGCATAGCAAGACCCCATCTCAGTTGATTATAAATGTATGGATTTATTTCTGGGGTCTCAATTCCATTCTCTCTATTGGTCTATGTGTCTAAACACATGCAAATATTGGGAGGTTAGAGAGGGAAGGAAGATTCTAGGATAAGAATCCTGAGGTGAGAAATGTTTTTTTTATTTTCAGTACATAAAATTGTTTTGTTTTGTTTTTTTTTGTGGTACCGGGGATTGAACTCAGGGATACTCACTGGGTCACATCCCAGCCCGTTTTGTATTTTAGTAGAGACAGGGTCTCACTGAGTTGCTAAGTGCTTCGCCATTGCTGAAGCTGGCTTTGAACTCACGATCCTCCTGCCTCAGCCTCCCAAAGTGCTGGGATTACAGGCGTGCACCACCATGCCCAGCCATAAAATTGTTTTTGTTTTTATACAGAACATAAAGATGTTGCTCATTAATCTTCCATTTGAAGGATTTTATAAGCCTAAATAAGATACTTTCTATACACAATTGGGTAACTTGCATGTGCAATAATGGAAACCAATGATGTAGTGTTTCTATACATAAATTAGGACAAGTTTCACCACATATTAAAAGAAGAATAAAAGAAGCATTCTAAGCCAGACTCTGTGGCGCAAGCCTGTAATCCCAGCACTTGGGAGGCTGAGGCAGGAGGATCGCAAGTTCAAAGCCAGCCTCAGCAATGGCAAAGCACTTAGGAACTCAGTGAGACCCTGTCTCTAATAAAATATGGAGAAAAAAAAGGGGGGCTGGGCATGTGTCCCAGTGGTCAGAGTGCCTCTTGAGTTCAATTCCTGGTACCAAAAAAAATAAAAAATAAAATAAAAAAGAAGCATTCTAATTAATCAAAGAATCAAAGTGACACAAAAACTGCTATATTTATCAGTTTTTTCATTGCTATAGTGAAATACCTGAAGCCAACTAACTTTGTAAAGAAAATAGGTATATTTAGCTCCTGTTTTGGAGGCTCAAGGACATGGTGCAGGCATTGACTCAGTACTAATGAGGGCCCTTTCGGCTGTGTCACATCATGGCAATGGCAAAGACAGGAGCACATGCAGGATCAAGTGTGGATACAAGCAATCACATTGCCAAAGGGAAGCCAGAGAAAGCCAGGAGGGGCCAGTTTCAGACTATCTAACAGCACTCTTTGAGAACTGCTTTTATCCCTTCCCAATGGCAGAATCCTCAATTGACCTAAGGACCTCCCAATAGGACTCACGTTTCAAAAGTTCCATATCATCTCCCAATACTGCCACCTTAGGGACCAAGCTTCCAATACATGACTCTTTGAGAGACATATCCAAACCACACCAAATGCAAATAAATCTATGTCAGTAATCTGCACAAGAGATGATGTACTAAATGTTGGAGACAAGAGAAAAGGTTAATATGTAATTTCCTTTCTGATGGCTTTTGATTTTCTCTGAACTGGGACAGAGGAGAGAGTTTTTCTACTCAAAAGAATGCAGATGGTATGGGACTATAGCTTAGAAGAGTAGTGAAAGTTTACATTTCAACAAAGAATAAAAAGAAAAAGAGGTCAGAGGCTCGGGTTGTGGCTCAGTGGTAGAGCTCTTGCCTAGCACATGTGAGGCACTGGGTTTGATCCTCAGCACCACATAAAATAAATAAATATATTTTTTTTAAAAAAAGATGCCTAGAGAGTGCCTCGGCTAGGTAGGGGAGCGGAACTTTGGCGGGAGGGAGGTCCGGTGGACTGGGTGGAGGGATGGGTGGTTGAGGTGGCCCTACTATAGCTGGAGAAGTCGTCTTCTCCCGCGAGATGCCGGAGGTATAAACGTTTGTACGGCTGGAAGGGGAAGGGGGTGGTCGGTCGGATTCGGGCAGGAGGTCGGCCCGCCCTGCGGCAACCGGAGGGGGAGGGAGAAAAAAAAAAAAAAAAAAAGATGCCTATATTGGCTACCCACTAAAAAAAAAAAAAAAAAAAAAAAAAAAAAAAAAAAAAGTAAAAGAGCCAGGGAAAAAATGGAGGCCCTAGTAAAAGTTGAACACTCTTCACTTTTTAAAATTTAATTTATTAATTTTAAATTAATAGGTGTTATATGATTACATTCTCTTTTCTAAAGATTAGCTTTATATTACAAACATAGCTGAAGTATTTGTGTGTGGGGGGGGGCGGGGTTTGATGAGGATCAACCCCAGGGCCTCGCGCATGCTTGGCAAATGCAACAAAACTGAGCCCTATCTCCAGCCCAAGGCTGAAGTACTTTTTACCACCACTTTGAATCCCAGCTCTTTCCACCCTCTATAAACTTGAAATTTTTTTCTAGATACTTTTTAACATTTTCTTTTTTTAAATATATTTTTAGTTGTTGGTAGACCTTTTGTTTTGTTTATTTATATGCGGTGCTGAGAATCCAACCCAGTGCCTCACACGTGCTACTGCTGAGCCACAACCACAGCCCCAACATTTTCATGTATGTGTATATATTTGTTATCTTAGAAAACATCATTTTGGTATGAGTGGTATTTTTTCCTTTTGTTTTGTTTTGTTTTTGCTATGCTTGGAATTGAACTCAAGGTCTTGTACATGTACCATTGAGCTACTCCCACAACCTCCTCATTGCACTTTTTTTTTTTTTTTTTTTTTTTTGAGATGAGGTCTCACCGTTTCTCAGGCTGGCGACTGGCCTCAAACTCTTGGACTCAAGTGATCCTCCTACCTCAGCCTCTCAAGTAGCTATAGCTACAGGTTATGCCACTGTGCCCAGCTTCTGGCACTTTAAATGAAAATTATTTATTTGCATGTCCATTTGTACAACTAGACTGTAGGTTCCTTTTGAAGACTGTTATTATTCAGTCTACAGAAACAATAAAGTCATGTACCCATTTAACTTACTTAATTTCTTAGGGGAAACATAAAAAAGAAGGAATCCGGCGTGGTGGCGCATGCCTGTAATCCCAGCACTTGGGAGGCTGAGGCAGGAGGATTGCGAGTTCAAAGCCAGCCTCAGCCATGGCGAGGCACTTAGCCACTCAGTGAGACCCTGTCTCTAATAAAATACAAAAAAGGGCTGGGGATGTGGCCCAGTGGTCGAGTGCCCCTGAGTTCAATCCCTGGTACCACAAAAAAAAAAAAAAAAAAAAAAAAAAAGGGCTGGGATTGTGGCTCAGCGGTAAAGCGCTCGCCTAGCACGTTCGCGGCCCGGGTTCGATCCTCAGCACCACATACAAGTAAACACATTGTGTACAACTAAAGTAAATAAATAAATATTTAAAAAAAAAAAAAAAAGAAGGAGAAATACCTTATGGTTCACTTATAAGTGTTATCTAAAGAAAGAAAACAGGAGACAGAAAATTGAACAGTAATTGCCAGGGGCTAGGAGGTGAGTGAAATGGGGAGTTATTGTTCAATGGGAATATAGTTTCAGTTTTACAAAATGAAAAAACTTTAGAATCTATTGCACAACAATGTGAATATAGTTAACAGTACTGACTGTACACTTACAAATTATTAAGATGGTAAATTTTATTATGTTTTTTTTTTTTTTTTTTTTTTTTTGTGGTACCAGGGATTGAACTCAGGGGCACTCGACCACTGGGTCACATCCCCAGACCTTTTTTGTATTTTATTCAGAGACAGGGTCTCACTGAGTTGCTAAGTGCCTCACCATTGCTGAGGCTGGCTTTGAACTCGCGATCCTCCTGCCTCAGCCTCCCAAAGTGCTGGGATTACAGGCGTGCGTCCACCGTGCCTGGCTATTATGTGTTTTTGAAATGGGAGCATGAATCTGTTATTCCTACAGCTGGTCTTGATTCCTTCCTCTTTCACATCTCCAAAGTTGACTATGATTCTATTGTTTAAAAACAAATGTTTTCCTTGCAAATGGTCCTTACATGCAAGCCAACTACTTGTATGGACCTCAATCAAAGACACGGTTTTGATACTGGAGGGGGGGAATGGCCATGTTAAGCTTGCTAAGAGAAGAGAAAATACAATATTTAAAGATTTTTCAAGGATCATTTTTCCCATATGAATATAACCTGAGTGTCCAAAATTTATTATGTGTATTCTGAAGTTCTTGGTATCAATTTTTACTATTGTTGTTCTTCTTCACCATCTCTATAGTGGTGTGATTGATCTTTGAGGCCCTGGCTACTCAGTTTTTGTAAGCTGCCTGTCACGGCCAGCCACGGCGCCGCCACGGGAGGAAAATTCTCGGAGGCAGAGTTAAGCTTTCACTACTTTTACTTCTACTTTCTTAGAGCTTAGAGAGAGAAAGAAAGATTTTTAGAGAGAAAGATTAAAGCGAGCTTTTCTTCTTGTCTTCTTAGCTTAGAGTTAGAGTTAGAAAGATAGAGCTTAGCTTAGAGCTTAGAGTTAGAGTTAGAAAGATAGAGCTTAGCTTAGAGAAATATTAGAGCTTCTTTCTTCTCTCTTCTTTCTTCCTTCTTCTGTCTTCTGTCTTCTGTCTTCTGTCTTCTGTCTTCTTCTGTCTTCCTCGGGAGCCTCGGCCTTACTCTGACCAGTCCTCTGGAGCCTCGGCCTAACTCTGGCCAGTCATTACTTCTTCTATCTGATCTGTTTCTCTTCTGTAACCGCTCTGCCTACGTTCTGGCCGCTCTGATTCTTCTGACCGACCGAGTGACTGCCCGGCTGACTGAATTCTCCGTTCTCCTAACTCGGACCGCTTTCACCCGGTTATATACCTTCAGGTTTGCGGGTGCCTACAGGTGCGTCACATACATATCAGGTGGAACCCATGGCTTCCAGCTAGCTACAACAGCCCTTCCTAATTAGGGCTCCTTCAAGTTTTCTCTGTTTTCCAAGTGAGAACCTCTCAGAAGTCAAGTGGACAGCATCAAGTGCCCATACCTGAGGAACTTGGAAATCCCCTCTGCTGAGGCCATCCCTCAGAGTAGGTGGAACCACTCACAAGATGATGTGATTTTAGGGAGGATATGCCTTCCCCACTTTGTAGACTCACTTATTCATTTGCTCATATAGTCTGTCTGCAGCAAATGTCTTCCTTCAACCCCCATCCAAATTCCATTCAATCTTCAGGACCCTCTCTTATTTACCTGAGTTAAATTATCACATAGTTTTTCATCATTCTTTATTTCTTATGTTTTTTTTTTTTTTTTTTTTGTGGTACCTGGGATTGAACTCAGGGGCACTCGACCACTGGGTCACATCCCCAGCCCTTTTTTGTATTTTTATTTAGAGACAGGGTCTCACTGAGTTGCTAAGTGCCTCACCATTGCTGAGGCTGGCTTTGAACTCACGATCCTCCTGCCTCAGCCTCCCAAAGTGCTGGGATTATAGGCGTGCGCCACCGCGCCCGGCTCTTATGTTATTATTTAACATTTCATGTTTGAAAACCTTGATTCTCCCATTATATCAACAATTGTTGGTCAGGTGGGAGCATAGCTTCATGGTACAGTGCTTGCCTAGTATGTGTGAAGGCCCTCTTTAAAATCCCCAGCATCGGGCTGGGGTCGTGGCTCAGCGGTAGAGCGCTCGTCTAGCACGTGTGCGGCCCGAGTTCGATCCTCAGCACCACGTAAAATTAAAAAGGCATTGCGTACAACTAAAGCAAATAAATATTTTTTTAAAAATCTACTTTAAAGATACAAGGCAAAAGCCGGTTGCAGTGGCGTACACCTGTAATCCCAGCACTTGGGAGGCTGAGGCAGGAGGATCAGGACTTCAAAGCCAGCCTCAGCAATGACAAGGCACTTATCAACTCAGTGAGACCCTGTCTCTAATAAAATACAAAAAAGGACTGGGGATGTGCCCCAGTGGTCGAGTGCCCCTGGGTTTAATCCCCGGTACCACAAAAAAAAAAAAAAAAAAAAAAAAAAAAAAAAAAAAAATCCCCATCATCACAGAAAACTAATGATTAATCATAATAATTGTGACTAAGGTTTATTAATGCTTACTACAGGCCAGGCATCATTAAAAAGGGATTTTGTACATACGTTAGATATAAATTTACAACATGGAGTATTTTTATCCATATTTGATATTTGAGGAAAGAAAAGTGTGACCTTGCCCAAGGCTATGTAGATAGTAAGGAGCAAGGCTGGAATTTTATTTCACACGGTATGACCCCGGAGTTCTGACTTATGTTCAATGTGCTGGATTGGAGAGAACCCTTAGTGTTTATCTAGTCAACTTCCTCTCCTGTACTGCCACTCTCTCTTCCCCTAAACTATGATCTAATCCCTTCTCCAGTTTCCTAAATAATTATTCCAAGCTCTTTTTGACCATAGAGAACTTGGTATTTTGCCTATTTCATCTTTAGACTTAAAAATCTCTCCTTTAAATTCATCTGAAATCTGCCCAGGGAGCAGTATAGTATAGTAACTCATGTGTAAAAATGGAGAGTATAGCAGCTATCTCATGGGATGGTTGCAGGAATGAATGAAATAAGGATTAAAAGCATGTAACACAGTGCCTAGTGCCAGGAACTGCACAACACATGACAGCAATTGGCTCTAAGTCTACTTGTGCATAGATTTGTTCTCTGGATGCACAAAAACTGATCATGTCTGTTATCTAGAGTAGTCCTTCAATTCCTGAAGGTTGTGATTATGTTTCCTCTAAGCTGCTGGTGCCTTTCCTCTCCTCCTCCTCTTCCTTTTCCTCCTCCTCTTCTATCCCTATGTCTCTATCTCTAGTTTCTGCAGCTAAATCTCATAGATATTATTTCTAGACTTTTCACTATCATATCTTCCTCTCTCCCTCCCCCTAAGGCTTAGGTGAAGAAGTCAGAAAATTAATGAACAGTTATGTTGTGTTTGTACTCTACATGTCTTTTTATTATTATCATTGTTCTTTTTGTGTGGTGCTGGGAATCAAACTCAGGGTTTCATGTGTGCCAAGCAAGCACACTACAACTAAGCTGCACTCCCAGCCCCGAAACTCACATCTGTGGCATTTAGGCAGCCATATTATTTTTAGTTGTGAAAGCACATTTTTTCACATCCTGTATTTGTGCAGTTGGTTTCATAAATTAAGATGGATAATCTGACATTTTTCCTGTTTTATTTCATTTCATTGGAGTCAGCCTATCCTGTCCTAACATCCTTTGGGATCTATATTTTCTCTTCCATTTATGCATGGACCCTGAGGACAAGATCATTGCAAAGTAAGAAAATTCCTGTAAAGTGCTAAGCACAAATACCCGGCACATAGTAAGCTCTTGATAAACACAAGCAATTGTGTGTGGTTGTTGTTATCCCAATACTCAACACATTGTCTGGCTCACAGTAGAACTTCAATAATATTCATTGATTAATGAATAAATGATTGGCTCAAAGATTGGTGGAACTAATAAATATTCCCTCTCCTGACTCTTAGGCCAAGTAAATTTGATATTATCTCTCTTTTACAGACAGAGACACTAAGGCTCAGAGATGTTAAATAACTTGCCCATGGCCACTGAACTGGAAAGTGGAACCAGAACTAGAACTCAAATCTGCCTGATTCCCAAGCATGTATGGCTGACCCTTCCCTGTGATGCTTCCTCACATCTATATTCAGACTGAAAGAATGTGCTGGGAAGCCAGAATGAAGTCTGAGAGACTTCCCAAGGTTGTGTGCCCCAAGCCCTAGAGAAGTTGATTTTCTTGCAACCCTGGGACACAGGGATGTGGAAGGGCCCAAGAGATGGGGAAGAGAGCACTGGAAGCCTCCCTCCTCCCTGCCCTCTGGGCCTCTCATATTCCCTGCCTAAACTCTGCTCTGCTATTGCTCCCAAGGAACTAACAGCATGGTGTGTCCCTGAGGAGACACTTTTAAGGCCAGGGAACTAAGACCCAGGGAAGTGATTCAACTGCTTGCCAGAACCAGGGTCAGTGGAGTCAAGAACCCAGAAGAGTAGGAACAAAGAATTAGAAGACCTGTGGGAAATCTGTGGTTGCCTCCTGCCACCCCCTATCTGGGTATCAGCTTCCTGTTTGTAAGAATAGTGGGAGGTAATAGTCCTCATTTTACCTTATAATGGTTTGTGGCATAATAATGACAACAGTTAAGGTTTACTGAGTACCAGTTACCATGCTGAGTACCTTATATAGCCTCAATTAGCCCTATGAAATAGGTATATTATTTACCCCCAATTTTCTTCCTTCCTTTCTTTTTTTTTTTTTTTTTTTTTTGGTACCGGGGATTGAACTCAGGGGTACTCGACCACTGGGCCATATCCCCAGCCCTTTCTTGTATTTTATTAGAGACAGGGTCTCACTGAATTGCTAAGTGCCTCGCCATTGCTGAGGCTGGCTTTGAACTTGCGATCCTCCTGCCTCAGCCTTCCAAATGCTGGGATTACAGGCGTGCGCCACCACGCCCAGCCAGGGTCCTTTTTAATAAATGTGGAAGTCAAAGTTCATATAATTGTTACTTGCCTAAGATCTCTAACCCTAAGTGACAGAACTGAGGTTTGAAACTGTGTGGCCTTTTGAGCCCTTTAGAACTGAGAGATACTCAGAGGTAAGAACGCTCGCCTAGCACCTGCGCGGCCCAGGTTCTATCCTCAGCACCTGGCATTGTGTACAACTAGAACTGAGAGACGGATGATGGGAGAGTGAGGACTATGAAGTATGACAGAAGCCCTGTACTCTGGGCAAAAATGTATTGCACAGTCTATAGCTTCTTATGATTGGAGCTGGAAGTGGGAACCTGCGGAGAGCATTTCTAAGGAGGCAGTTGCACAAATCCAAAGGTGGGAAGAGCTCTTCCTACCCACATGACCAGATTGGATCCCTAGGTCTAGATGGAGAGGAAGGAGGGTACACAGTCATAGACTGGCTCCTTTGTGAGAGAAAGTTCCAGAGCAGATTGTGGCGGGAGAGGAAGATCCTAGGGTGTCTAGCCAGAGCCACTATAGCCCACTCAAAGCCAAGGCCTTCTGCAAGAAGAGTGCTGTAACTCATGATGTTCTGCTGGGGCTAAGGCAGTAAGAAGCTCCAGTTTTCTCAGAACTTTCCAATAAACCAGGACACACAGCCCAGGAAATAAGTACTTGTGGCCTCGAATGGCACCTGTGACCCCTTAATTCCCTGTGTCTCTGCCCTTGGGTTTCCAGCCACCCAGCTTCTACACTGTTCTCCTTGTATCCACAGCTGTCTGCTTGGCATCCCCAGCACCTCCCTTCCAGGCTTGTTCTCCTCTCACACAAACCAGGACTCTGTCTGCCATGGCAGCTCCTTTGTTTACTTCCAGAGCTCACAGGCTCACCACTAGCCTAACACAATGAGGCCTGGCCAGGGAGAGTTTGGCTCTAGGCTCAATCTGGCCCCTCAGGGACAGGTAATGGCCTCCAAACCAAGGAGGCAGCTCAAAAGTAGGTTGCTCCCTGTGCTGGGTTCTTGCTTCAGAGCCTGACAACCCAAGTTTCAGGCCTAGAGGGAAAGGATACAAGATCTGCCCATAGCTGGGCAGGAATCCCTACTGTTGAGACAGCTTTGGCTGAGAGCTCCCAGAATCAAAGACCTGGCTGGAGAGAGGTGGGGCAAATTTTGAGGCCGCCTGGGTGGGAACCAGAGGCTTGGACTTCTCTTGATCCTCTTTGTGTGTCTCCTCAGCCTGGTAAAACCTGGCTCTGAGCCCTCAGTTGGAGGATCCAGGTGCCTAAATTTTCTCACCGGGAGGCTATGTTCCTCTCCCAAAAGTTCAGATCCCATACCTACCCAAAGATATTTTTTTTCTCTCTCTCTCTCTCTCAATACCATGGATTGAATTCAGGGTGCTTAACCCACTGAGCCACATCCCCAGCCCCTTTTTAAATTTTTTATTTTGAGACAAGTTCTCACTAAGTTACTTAGAGCCTCACTAAGTTGCTGAGGCTGCCCTTCAACTTGTAATCCTTCTGCGTCATCCTTCTGAGTCACTGGGATTACAAGTGTGCGCTGTATAGTGCTCTCACCTCCCCAAAGATTTCTAACTGAAAAAGGAAAGTGAATATTTACTGTGGGCCAAGCCCTAAGTAGAAAACATAGCCTGGCATTGGTCTGTCTGAGATCAGTGGGAAGATGATTTACCTAATGTATATGTATTTATATAATGTAAAATGTAAAAGGAGGGGCTCTAATTCTGACTCTGGAGATGTGGAAGGTGATGGATGAGTAGTAAGGAGTACTGAGGGTGCTGAGCTGGAGGACAGCAGGGTCATCGACAAGGTCATGTGAAGAACAGTGGTCATGGCATAAAAAGAGGCTCCCATTGGGAAGGGGAGACTCCTGGCAGCCCAGACCCCCCAGTGCAGACCTAGAGGGCCCTTTAAGTGTTGCCCATTTAATTCTGTGAGAATGAGAGAAAGTGAGGGGCAGGGCAGATGCTGGTGAATGATCAAGGATGATTTTAAGTCCTCCTGGATGGGAACCCAAGACTTAGACTGCTCTTGATCTCCATTTCGTTTAAAGGAAATGAAATTCCCAGTGTTTTCTCTCATTTAGGATCCCATTTAACACAAAAACACTCAACTAAGGAATGTAAAAATCCAACTCTGTTGCCAGGCCCCAATGGAGCAGATGGAGGTGGGGACCAATGGGCCTTTGGAAGGAACAGGGACTCGGTTAGAGGTGAACACTGGTCCTGCCCAGTCTTACTCTCTGCCCCATTCTGCTTCAGTTTCCAGGGGTGGGGTGGGGCCTGGGCCTGGGAAACAGAGTTCATGCATGAAGCAACCCACCTTCCTTCTCTGGGTCAGGAATTCCTTGAGGGGTTGTGGGTCCCCTGGAGTAAACAAGAAATTTGCTACAGTTTTAGGCACAGTTTTTCTTTTTTCTCATCAATGTACATTTTAATCTAACAGTCTAACAGCCTCATACTCTTTACCCCTGCCCAAGTCCTCTCCCCTGTCTCCCACACCAGCCCAATTAGCATCTCATCCGCTCTAGGGATTGAATGTCACCAGGCACAAAGGTGATTGGAGGAGGAGGTGACACCTGTGTGTCTCCCACCAGATGCTCAGGATAGCACCAGACCCCCTGGAGAGTCCAGAGGCCTAGGTTAGGAGAGATTACAGGTTGAGTCTCATTGGAAAACACTGTCTCCTGGGTCTCAGTCCCATACAGAGTCTGTCCCCTGAGACTGTCCCTGCCAGAGTAACAGAAGAGCAGAAATCCTCAGACTGGGGGACTTGTGAATAGAAAGAGAGCTTGAGCCCAAGTCACACTCAGAGTGAGCAAGGCTGCTGGAATCCCCTTTCGTGAGGGTTTGTGTAGATGCTCTGGCTGCAGCTTCTTGACCCCTCTGCGATTCCAGGAGTGTGAGGAGGGGCTCTCAGGATGTGCCACCCTGGAAGACAGAGGGCCAGTGCTGCTACCTGCAGCCACAAGACTCCACAACCATGTCCTCATACTGCTTATATACCACGTTGTTGGCAGAGTCAATGAAGAGGATGCTAATGGGACTCAGCCGTGTGGGCACACAGCAGGTGGGTGGTGTGGACTCGGGGTCCATGGAGTTCATTAGGGTCTGGATGACCGCGTGGTTCGTGGGCTCTAGGTGGGAGCGCAAGGGGAATTCGCATAGCCCCTCGCAGTGGAAGGCCTCGTACTCGAGAGGGGCAATGATCCAGTCGTCCCAGCCCATGTCCTTGAAGTTGACATGCAGGGCCTTCCGACTGCAGCGGGCCTTGAGGTTCTTGCTGGGTCGCTTGCCCTGGCGAGTGGCCAGCGGAGCCCGCCGTTTCCGCCGCTGGCTGAACAGGTACTCATACACAGTCTTATCATCCTGGCCCGAGCGGGCCTTAATCTCATTAAAAAACAGGTCCCGTTTCTTGGTACGGCCAAACACCAGGAACAGAGCCTTCTCATGGACCTGCCGGGCAGCCCGGTCAAAGCCCAGACCGCGGAGGTCCACAGCCCGGCCCCGTTCCCAGGCCTCCAGCTCCAGGCACAGCTGGGCAGAGTTCTTAAAGTTTCGGAAGAGCTTCCAGATGTCGAACACCTCCCAGCCAGATCCATCCAGGCCTGGCACGGAGCGCACATCCAGCAAGGCTGCCGGCTGCCGGCCGCTGGGGCAGCTGGACAGCTTCAGCTGGGCAGCCCGCCCGGCACCAGGGGCCACTGGCTTGGCCGTGTCCGAGGGCTTCTTCCGCAAGATCCGCAGCTCGGCCCCCAGCAGCCCATCCTTCTCCAGGGCACTAATGTCAAACATGTATCTCTGCTTCCTGACCACAGGACCTCGGTCATCTAGAGAGAATAGCCAGAAGTCAATTCCTGCAACCTCACCAAGGGAGCCAGTCACCTCTAGGCCTCAAGGGAGGCCCAAGCCTCTTTCCCCCTCAAGAGAGTTTTCTTTAACCTCTTCCCCACTGTGACAGAGGCCAACACCAAACCACTGAGAGCCTTTTTTAAATGAGGGAGCTTCCTGCACAGTGGACCAAGTAGGGGTATTTATCTGTGAATGTGGAAATGAATGATTTGGGTGACTGTGTCAATTATCTATGTATAATAGTCATTAGCCTTACAACTTCTTTCTGCCTATCTCCCCTGCCTCATGATCTAACACGATATCCCATGTCTGAGATAGGTGGAGTAATGCATTAAAATTACCCATTTTTTCTGGAAGAAAAACGTGAGGATCAGGGAAGTTATGTGGCTTGGTCAAGATCCCTTGCTAGGAAAAACAGAATTAGAACTGTAGAATTTTTAGATCTCATCCAGAACTGTTCCCACTATACCTTAAAGATCTTAGTGTTCTCATTTTACAGATGAGGCACAGAGATGAGGAGTGACTTGACGTAGGTCACAGCAAGTTAATGAAAAAGCTGATTTACAGTCCAAATTCTTGGCTCCTGAGTCTAATGATTTTGTTGTGTATGTGTCTTCCCCTGCTGGGTGGATGAGGGTGCAACAGTGTGTGTGTGTGTGTGTGTGTGTGTGTGTGTGTGAGAGAGAGAGAGAGAGAGATAGAGAGAGAGATGGGGTTCATTTGTGTGTATGCAAGGTAATATATATGTGAGTGAGTTACAAAGGTATGCATGAATTTGTGTGTGTGTGTGCGCGTGCACTATTGGACATTGAATCCAGGACCCTCTAACACAGGGCTACATCCCAGGCCTTTTTTTTTTTTTTTTTTTTTTTTGAGGCAGGGTCTTGCTAAGTTGCCCAGGCTGGCCTTGAATTTGCAATCTTCCTGCCTCCGGGCTGCTGGAATTACAGGCAGGCACCACCATGCCCAGTTGGCCTCATGTGAATATTTGAAGGGCGTGTATGTGTATGTAAGTGTATGATTCCACGTATATACATAAAGTGTGTATGCATGTGTACATGTGTAATTCAACATGTGTGTAAATTATAAGGCTCTGTGTGTGAAGCTCAGCAGTGTCTCTGTATCAGCATGGCCTCCTTCCTAAATACCAATTTGCCATTGGGGAACATTCATATATTGCTCTAGAAGGTAACTAATTAGGCCTTTAAACTCCCCATCTCCTCCTCCCCAAGCTCCCTTAGTGCTGGGGTGGGGGCACAAGGACTTATTTTATGAGCCCCCAAGGGGTCACAGCTTTCCCTGGCTGGGCAGGCAGCCAGCCCACCTCCCCCACCTCGGCCAGACCTGCTGCCTCTATGCCTCCCCCTTCCTACCCCCTGTCATTCCCCTACAGGCCAGCTCTAATGAGGAGTCTCTCCTACTCTCAGACCCCTCCCCCACCCTGCCAGCCAAAGTCCTAAGACTCAGAACCCCAGCACAGGAGCTGTAAGCAACCTTAGCAACTGGCAGTCCACCTCCCTCTTCACAGCATGGAGAAACTGAGGCCCTGAAAGGGGAAGGGTCTTGCTGAGTTCACACAGCAAGTTGAGAGGAAAAGCTGAGGTGGTAATACTAGATAGGCAGTGGGAGACACAGGAGAGCAGATATTTTCCTGGGTTAATTATGAAAATATGTTTACAGGACACAATATTTTCACATTCAAAGGACTTTCACAAATCACCCAGACTCCCATCTAGATGGACATTTGGGGAAACTGAGACCCCAAGGTGAGAAGGGGCTGTCCCAGGGTCACATTATGAGTTAAACCTAAGGTCTGCTGCCTCCTTCCATGACTCCAAGATGCCCCCTTTCCTGTCTTCACCTATCTACCTCCCCTGCCCCCTGTCCTAATGACAAAGTTGCAGAACCATGGGGACCTTTCTAAAGCTTCATCCCTCTGTCTGCTGAGAAAACCCTGGAGCTTGAAAAGTTTGGCCAACCCATAAAGTTACAGAGCATGGCTTGATAATCAAGTCTTGGAATCCAGTCTCCAACTCTGCCACCAAATGGCAGGTCTTGTCTCCTCTCCGGGCTTTAGTGCCCCCCTCTGCACTTTGCAGGAACTGGACTTGGTGATCCCTGGGTACCCTATACTGATGACATGCCAGCAGCCTGGATCTGGTATGTGTAAGGTAAGTCCCAGACACCCACCCACGCAGGGCCAGATGCACACACATTCCCCCACCTGTGAAGCATCAGGGCTTGGGGAGTCCCTCTGTGCATGCAGATGCTCCTCCCGCCACCCCCCCCCCCCTCACCTTGCCCTTTGTCAATAAAGCTGGTGATGGTGTTGGCCAGGCCAGCCTCCAACTTCACGCTGCTGTTGCCTCCCTTTCTGTCAGCATCGGACAGCGTCCTGTACAGCGAGAGCATGTATTCGTGGGGTGTGATGGGGGGTGGGCGGAACGGCTCCTTTGGCTCTCGAGGGGGCCCAGACTCTCTGGCCTTCTTCAGCAGAAAGGAGCTGGGGACAGATCCTGCTTTGGGGGGTGCCTTGTCCCGGGGAAGCTGTCCTTTTGGGGTTACAGTCCGGGCTGCAGCCTGCCTGGTCTGGGGAGGGGGTCCTGGCTTGGGTTCAGAGCCACCAGATCTGGGGGGCAGCTTTTTGGGCTCATCCTTCTTGGCCTGTGTCTTCCCGGGGTCTGCCTTTGCCCTGGTGTTGGTGGCCCCCCCACCATAGCTGTGACCCCCTGGCCTGAAGATGTTCCGGGCCAGGGGGGGCCTCTCCTTGGCCTCTGCTTTGGCCAATCCTGGCCTGGCCCCCGTGGGTCTCTGGCCCAAGTCAGGGGCACCCAACACAGTGCAGATGAATTCCAGGTCCAGCCAAGCCAGGTGCCAAAGCAAGAAAGTGAGGAGTTTGGGGAGTCTCATCCTCTAGCCAGCCGCTGGATGACACCAAAGAGAACAGCGGCAGCAGCGAAGGTGCCTCTGGCTTGGCAGGAAAAACCATGAAAGGAGTGGATCTTCAGGAGCAGCGGCGGCAGCAGTAGCAGCAGCAGGAAGAGCTTTCTCCTCAGTCTGAGACTCTTGAAGTCCGCCGGGCGTGTGTCTGTATCCAGTCCCATAGTGGAAATGCTCCCGTATCCAGACGTGCACCGTCTCCAGTCAGCAGCTGAAAATAACTCGTTCTTGAAAGGAGAAAGCCGACCGCCCCCTTTCTCCTGCACAACTGACTGAGGGCTTGAAGGAGGCTTGTATAAGGCTGAGGGATTTTTCCAAGAAGGAAGAATGGCGTAATGCTGCCTGTGTGCTCCAGTTTTTTTTCCTCCTAGTTTTGAATCCTTTCCAGTGAAAATACTTTCACACACACACACACACACACACACACACACACACACACACACGGGGCCTGCAGGTGCTCAGAAAAATCTTTTACAAACCTGAACTCAGGAATTGGAAACGGAATTCCAACCCAAACCAATTTAATTACTCTCTGATGTCATGCTGTCTAAATTCATTTAAGTGCGATATATTTATGTGAAAAAAATCACCGCTGCCCTTTCGAGGCCATGGCTCACAGGGGCTCTTGGCACAGAGCCCCACAGCAGGACTCAGGGCTTAGGGGGCCTCTCAGTCCCCAGAGCAGACTCAGGGGTCTTCACCTCCACCTCCTGGAGCAGCCCACCCCGCCATCCCAAGGAGAGATGTTGAGGAGTGAGCCCCGAGATCCGAAGCCCCAGAAGCATGGGGAGTGTGGGTTTTCAGTGAAGTCCTTGGAGTGTTTTAAAAGCAATTTCGACCCCTGCATCTAGCCTGGGATCCGATTGGGTGGGGGGGAGGTGTGTGTGTGTGTGTGCGTGCACGTGTGTGTGTGTGTGTGTGTGTGTGTGTGTGTGTGTTGCAGAACAGATGGCAGCATTTACCCACAGTTTCTTTTATTTTAGTAAACTTGTGGTGACCCAGAGGCAGAAAAAAAATCAGTGCCCACTTCGCCCCTCCCTCCCCCTAAATGCCATTGGCTGAACTCAGATTTTTTCCTCAGGCTGGGGGGACACTGCCACCCCGGAGCCCCTGCTTGGCTGGAGGCAGGTACTGGGTGTACCCTGCCACTACCCCAGCAAAGACGTCCTCCGAATTTTCTTAGAACAGATTGGCTGAGTTCGGAGGCAGTGGCCCTAGCCTGGGGCAGCAGCGGCCCCTGCAGGAGGCTGGAAAAATGATTTCCCAGAGGAAACTGGTAGCTGGGGAAGTTTGAATTCCAGTTAGACTCAAGGGTTTCTCAAAGTGCCTAGGTGAAGTACTGAAACCTCCTTTCTTGGAATGTCCTATAGAGCCCCTGGACAACTTACCACAGGGTGACCTAGGGAATCTGCTCCTTTCACCAGGAATAATGTCCTGTCACTTCCACGACGGAAGGAAGTCCTCCTTATCCTGAGAAGTTAATGGGAAACTCACCTCCTCCTGGAAGCCTTCCTGGATTCCCAGTCAGTACCAATGACTCCCTCTAACATAATAATTGTTACACTGTGACAAAGATGGCTGGCAGTGGAAAAATCAGCAGTCAGATAGGCTTCCTTCTTGGATTTTTGGTTTATTTTCCTTGCAGTGCTGAGGATTGAACCTAGGGCTTCAAACAAGTGCTCTACCACTAGAGCTACCCAGCCTGGGTTACCTCCCATCTTAATCTGAGATTCACTGGGCAAATCTAGCATACATTCCGTTCCAACGTGTGTGTGTGGGGGGGGGAGGTGTTGTTTAGTTGTTGATGGACCTTTATTTTATTTATTTATATTGAACATAGTGCCTCACACATGCTAGGCAAGTGCTCTACCACTGAGCCACAACCCCAGCCCCATAGGTTCTTTTTTTTCTTTTCTTTTCTTTTTTTCTTTTTTTAGTTGTAGTTGGATACAATACCTTTATTTTAGTCAGGTTTTTTTTTTTTGTTGTTTTGTTGTTGTTGTTGTTGTTGTTGTTTTGTACTAGGGATTGAACTCAAGGGCACTCAACCCCTGGGCCACACCCCCAGCCCTTTTTTCTTTTTTCTTTTTTTGTATTTTATTAGAGACAGGGTCTCACTGAGTGGCTAAGTGCCTTGCCATTGCTGGGGCTGGCTTTGAACCTTTGATCCTCCTGCCTCAGCCTCCTAAGTGTTGGGATTACAGGCGTGCGCCAACACGCCCTGCTTATTCAGTTATTTTTTATGTGGTGCTGGGGATCAAAACCAGGGCCTCACATATGCTAGGCAGGTGCTCTACCACTGACCCACAACCCCAGTCCCTCATAGGTTCTTACTTGACATGGCCTGACACAGAATAGAAAGTCAGTGAGTGTCTGATGAATGAAACAATATGAAACTCACTCTGGGAGCTGGAGATCAGTGGTAGAGTGCATGCTGAGCATGTGTGAAGCCCTGGGTTCCATCATCCACAAACAAACAACAAAACAAAACAACCCTTGTGGCTGGGATCCAAGTGACCCACCAGTCCTTTCATGGCACTGCTCCCAGGGTCACTGATCCTCCAGCCCAGCTGTATGGCTTTGCTACTCTAAGCTTCATCTGATACTCCTAGGTCAGAAATGGCAGTAGAGCTCTAGCTCCCAATCTATAAAGACCAATGCAGCACCAGATTCTCTTTGGGGGGCTTTAAGGAAAGGCTGAATTCATTATTACCCCCTCAGTTGTCCAGGTTCACCACACTTGGCTTTCCTTTTGACTTGTCCCCCCTTAACCAGTCCTCTCGGACATTCCTCCCTCCATTCCATCATACTGTCTCCAACGCTGTCCTCCTTACCTCTTGACCTGCTATAATTCCCTTATAACTGGTTTCTAGGCCTCCAGGATCTCTCTGTTCCAACCCTCCCTCTACCTAAAACCCACCCATTAAACAAATGCCAACTCATGTGCCATCTGCTCCACAAAGCCTTCCCTCATCCCCCAAAACACACACTCCTCCTGAACTGCCCTCATGCATTTCCTGGGCTGCTACCCACTCTGGTAGCTCAGAGTTTATCCAGTCTCTGTCTCTGCCCCATCTCCAACGCAGTTCATTTCTTCCACTCTGTATATCTTTTTCATATTTTTATTACCACTTAATTCTTTATACCTATTATAAATTGTCTATGTACACATCTGTCTTCCCCCATTACATTATAACTAGACTGTACCATATTTGTCTTTTAGTTATGCACAATGCTTGGCATAGGGCCCAGCACATAGATTTTTTTTTCTTCAATATTGGAAATTAAACTCAGGGGTGCTTTACCACTGAGCAACACCCTAGTCTTTTTTTATTTTTTTATTTTGAGATAGGGTCTCATTAAGTTGTTGAGACTGGGCCTGGAACTTGCAATCCTTCTCCCTCGGTTTTCTGAATTGCTGGGATTATAGGCATGCCCAACCAAAAGCTATCATTTTCAACATATCATGTCTTCCCTGCAGGACTTTGAGTTCCTTAAAGGGAGGGATTCTGTCTTGCCACTTTGGCAATCTGTAAACTCCATTGAGTGCACAGATGAAGGGAAGAATTAATCAAATAACTCAGACATCCCTATACATGGCTTGTTAAAGAGTAAAGGGCTCTGGCCCAGCATGGTGGCACATGCCTATAATTCCAGTGACGCAGGAGGCTGAAGCAGGAGGACTGCTAGTTCAAGGCCATCCAGGGAAATTTATCAAGACCCTGTCCCCAAATAAAAACTAAATACAGCTGGGGATGTAGCTCAGTGATAAAGCACCCTGGGTTCAATCCCCAGTACTGGGGCAGAGGGCGGAAGCAGAAGTTCTGAAGACAGACCTGGTTTTTGTTTTGTTTTGTTTTTAGTTGTAGATGGACACATAATATCTTTGTTTATTAATTTATTTTTTTATGTGGTGCCGAGGCTGGAACCCAGTGTTTCACACGTGCAAGGCACGAGCTCCACACTGAGCTACAGCCCCACCCCCAGACCTGGTTTTGAAACCTGGTTCCGCTATTTACATGTTATGAGATTTTGGGAATCCTCCTAATCTCTCTGAAACTCTGAACAAAGATAATAACAGTACCTACCTAACATAGGGTTTTTGTGGAGAATCAATAAAATTAATCACAAAGTGTGATTAGCCTAGAACCTGGCAAATATTAATAATAGCTATTATTTTGTGAGCACTTTTATAGTCAACTAGGCATGGGCCTTTGTCTTCCATCACATTTTGGGGTGGGGCAGTACTGAGGATTTAACCCAGTGGTGTTTTACCACTGAGTCATATATCCATCCCTTTTTATTTTTTAAAACATTTTTTAATTGTTGATAGACCTTTATTTTATTTATTTATTTATATGTGGTGCTGAGAATTGAACCCAGTGCCTCACACATGCTAGGCAAGTGCTCTACCACTGATCCACAACCACAGCCCCCCTTTTTATTTTCTATTTTTAAAAAAAATATTTATTTATTTGCTTTAGTTGTACACAACGTGTTTATTTTTACGTGGTGCTGAGGATCGAACCCAGGCTGTGCACATGCTAGGCGAGCACTCTACTGCTGAGCCACAACCTCAGCCTCTTTATTTTCTATTTTGAGACAGGGTTTCACCAAATTGCTTAGGTCCTTGCTAAGTTGCTGAGGCTGGCCTTGAACTCGTGAATCTCCTGTCTCAACCTCCCGAGTCTCTGGGATTATAGGCATATACCAGCACACCTCTTTCCATTGCATTTATTACCTTATCTCACAACAACCCTATGATGAAGGTGCTCTTAGTACCCCCATTTTAAAGATAAATAATATGAAATTCAGAAAAGTTAAATTACTTTCTGAAGGCTAAGTTCTGCTTCAGCACATTTTATACTAAGAATCCTACTCTGGCTTCTAGGAATATAAGATGTGATAGGGTGGTAGGAGATATGAGGGTGTTCTTGACTTTCAGCCAAAGTTTCACCCAATGGGCTGGGACTTTGGGAACATGGAGGAGTCTCAGGCCAGCAGCTAATGTCTGAGGAGTGGGGAACTCCCAGGAATGGGGTAGGAGTAGGAAAGCAACTCTGAGCTTGCTTGGAAGGTCCTCTCTGGGGAGAAGCCCAGGGTTCCTGCCTGGCATTCACTATAAAGGTGACTAATCACTTTGGTCCCCTCTGGTAATTGCAACCAGATGCTGCCATTGGCAGTACTTCAGTCCCGACATGTTTAATTACTGGGACATAGAGTCCCTGGGTCCCCTGGGTCCCACTCCCTCCCCCTCTCCTGTCAGCAATATTAATGTCAAACTTGAGGTAGAGGATGGGAGCCTTGGGAAGCCACTGGCATGGAAATAATCTTTACAGTTCCTTCTACCATGTGGAGGCTTTAACTCTTATAAATGTTTCCCCATCCATTATCTCACTGGCACCCCACAAAACATCCTTATAAAGTCAGTAAGCCAGAGTATTAGTAGACGAGCAAATAGTGAATCCTTTGCTTTTTTCAAGTGCTTGGCAATTTTCAAAGAGGTTTCACATTCATTATGCCAGCTGAATCTCCTACCATCTCTCCATGAGTCAGTGCAGCACAGCACAGAGGATGAGAGCACAGGGCTGCAGGATCAGACAACACAGTTCATGTTCCAGCTCCACCACTTACTAGTTAGGTGATCTTGGGTATTCATTCATTTATTTGTTTAATTATTCAGCATACATTTATTAGTGCCTACTATATGGTAGGCCCCAGATCTTAGTACTGACTAAGATCTAAGTACTAACTAACTATTAAGTAGTTGACAAGACATCAAAGTCTGTGCTGTCATGACAGTGGATGAGTTTATGCATTATTTTAGAGACTTCTAAGGGCTGTGTAGAAAAATTAAGCAAGGTCAAAGGGGTGTTTATTTCAGATAGCAATGCCTCACTAGTGGGGGCAGGGTGGTAGCATTTGAACAGAGACCTGGATTTAGTAAGGGAATAAGCCATAATAAATTCTGGGGAATGATCATTTCAGGTGGAGGGAACAGTAGATACAAAGGTCTTGAGACAGGAATGTGCTGGGCATATCTGAGGAACTGAGAGAAGTTGGTAGGACTGAAGCAGAGAGAGCCAGGGGGCAAGTGGTAGATGATGAGGTCAAATTGTGCTGAAACCACATCATGAGTAGCCTTGCAAACCATGGAAAGGGAGCTAGATTTTATTTTATTTTTAAAATACTTTTAGTTGTGTATGGACATGATACCTTTATTTTATTTATTCATTTTTATGTGGTGTTGAGGATTGAACTCAGTGCCTCACACATGCTAGGCAAGCGCTCTACCAGTGAGTCACAATCCCAGCTTTAGATTTTATTTTTAATGCAATGGGAAATCCAGTGGAAGATGTTAAGCAGGAAAGAGATAACATAATGTCTAAGAACTCAGCTACTTGGGGCTGGGACTGTAGCTCAGTGGCAGAGCGCTTGACTAGCATGTGGTAAGGCACTGGGTTCGATCCTTAGCACCACATAAAAATAAACAAATAAAATAAGGGCATGCTGTCCATCAACAACTGAAAAAAAAAAAAAAAAAGAAGAAGAAGAAGAAGAAGAAACTCAGCTACTTGTCTTCAAATCCTGGCTCATCAGTTCATCTACTGTACACTCACATAAATTATTTAATCTCTCTGTGCCTCAGTTCAATAATAATATCCCTTTCAGAATACCTGTCTCATAGGATAGTTGTGAGTAAAGTTCTTAGAAGAGTCTCATGCATAGTAAATACTATGTAAATATTTGCTATCATTTACAAATTAGAAAATGACCTCTCTGAACTTATTTCTTTGCCCATAAATTAGGATAAAAATACATGTTTCAGGGCTGGGGTTGTGGCTCAGCGGTGAGCGTAGCATGTGTGCGGCCCAGGTTCAATCCCCAGCACCACGTAAAAATAAAGGCATTGTGTAGCCAGGTGCGGTGGCGCACGCCTGTAATCCCAGCACTTTGGGAGGCTGAGGCAGGAGGATCGCGAGTTCAAAGCCAGCCTCAGCAATGGCGAGGCACTTAGTAACTCAGTGAGACCCTGTCTCTAATAAAATACAAAAAAGGGATGGGGGGATGTGGCCCAGTGGTTGAGTGCCCCTGAGTTCAATCCCCGGTACCAAAAAAAAAAAAAAAAAAAAAAAAAAAGGCATTGTGTACAACTAAAGCAAATAAATAAATATTTTTTTAAAAATACGTGTTTCAGGGGCTGGGGTGGTAGCTCAGCGGTAGAGCGCTCGCCTAGCATGTGCGCGGCCCAGGTTCGATCCTCAGCACCATGTAAACATAAATGCATTGCATTGTGTGCAACTAAAGCAAATAAATAAATATTTTAAAAAATACGTGTTTCATAGAATCATTCAAAGAACTAAATGTATTTACATACATAAAACACCTTTAATTCCGTGACTAGTGTATTAGAGATGCTCCATAAATTATAGTTTTTAAAAAATATTTTTGCACTGTTAATATTGTCCCTGTTTCACAAATAAGAAAATCGAGTCTCAGAGAAATGAAGGGAACAGCACGAGGTTACACAGCTGGTAATGACGGAGCTAAGACTCAATCCAGGCACCTGACTGACCAAAGCTCTTTGCAGAGCACAAGGTAGGGGCTGTCCAGGGAGAGGGCCCCCAAGTTCCTAACCTTCTGTCTATACTCCTTCTAATCTATGAGGTCTGGTTTACTCCCAACCAGTGGAATTCAGACAGCCCTGGCAAAAGTAGAGCTGTTCACCCAGCACCCCAGCCATCATTCTGATTTGTGTTTTAAGCTCTTCAAGATCAGCCACTGCTCAGAGCAAGGGCTGAATGACTCCCCCTGCTGGTATCTTTCAGAGCTGCACCGTTTCAGAGTGGGCCTACTGGAAATTCTGCGTGAATGTATGTGAGTTTCTGTCTGTTGTGGGGAGTGGGAAATAAAATATATATGTGTGTATTTGAATTTTTATTTTTTAGAATAAATATTTTTCTTTTTTTAATTTAAAAGTTCTTTTAAAAAAGTAATACACATTAGAAAGAAGAGTAATATTAATTCATGATGAAAAAACTCAAACTACAAAAGAAAGCACAAGGAGGGCTAGGGTGTAGCTCAGTGGTAGTGTGCATGCTTATCATGCAAGATGCCCTGGGCTCAATTTCCAGAATAACAACAACAAAAAAAGAATGCACAAGTGAAAGTCTTCCTCCCACTCAGACCCCAGGTCTTCCAGTCCAGAAGCAACCATTCATATCAGCCTCCTAGATGACTTTCCATGCAATATATTAAATACATTTTTAAGTTTTTTGTTTTTGTTTTTGGTTGGATGCAGTAGCACACACCTGAAATCCTAGCAACTCAGGAAGCTGAGACAGGAGGATCACAACTTCAAAGTCAGCCTCAGCACCTTAGTAAGATCCTCAGCAACTTAGTAAGACTCTCTCACTCTTTCTCCCCCTACCCCCAGCTTGCCAGTACTAGGGGTTGAATTCAATGCCTTATGCTTGCTAGGCAAGCGCTCTACCACTGAGCCACATCCCCAGTCCTAATGAGACCATGAAATAAAAAGGACTATGGATGTAGCTTAGCTGTACAGTATCCCTAGGTTCAATCCCTAGTATAAAAAACAAAACAAAACAAAACTTTTGGCTTAGGAGGCTGATGCAGGAGGATGGCGAGTTCAAAGCCAGCCTCAGCAACTTAGCGAGGACCTCAGCGACTCAGCAAGAACTTGTCTCTAAACAAAAGATATATAAAAAAACTTCTATTGATGTATATCCATACTGTTTTAAGTCATATTGACTGTAAAAAAATTGAAATAACATAAAAATTTATAGAACTAAAAGAGGAAATCCTGTTTTCCCCACCCACCTCAATCTCTTTCCCTGAGGATAACCACTGTTAATAGTTAGGAACCTGGAAACCTTATTATTCTTCTTGAGGTCAGACACTCCAGATCCTTGATAGGGACCCCTTTCATTCCTCCCTCTCTCCATCTAATTCCGTCTCCCACATTGCATATAAGAATCCTAGCAGATATGTATTATAATCCCCATTTGGCAGCTAAGAAATTTGAGGCTCAGAGAGGGGAAGTGGGTTTGCTGAAGGACACAAGGCAGAGGCAAGAGTTCAATCCCAGGAGTTCTGTAGGCTCTTTCTCATAGCCCATATCTGGCCTACAGAAAACACTCACGGACAAATTCTGGGAGAGTAGGCAATACCCCACAGACTCTCCTGGCTCTGCCACTAATGCAGTTAGCAAGTTTGTATTGTCTCCCAGGCAGGAAGCGAGCCCAGTCACTATACTCTCCAGCTACAATAGTGATGGATTTGGCACCTCAAATTCTTGTGGAAAACCCTTTCCACAATCACTTGGCTGGAGTATTAAAAGGTAGCATTCCCAACAATCTTCCCCAAGAAGGGGTGAGGACTCACAATCAGGAATGTTGCTATACAAGTTTTCTAACCCCCATGCTCTTGACTCCTCTATATTCTTGTAATGGATAAAGGTTTCAAAAATTTAAAACAGATTTTAGGCAATTAGGAAAATATAGTGTCATGGGGTGAAAGTGGTCTAAGTAGAGGGCAAAGTGTGTACAAAAAAGTCTTGGTACAGAAAAGTTTGGTTTGTTTCACAGTCCCAGAGGTGGAATTTAGGATAGAAAAGAAAGAGCCTAATTCACCTGGAGGGGCCAAGTTAGGTTTTCTTCCAAATGATCCATTGTCTCTCTCTTTTTCCAACCCAGCCTCCTTTGAGGACTCCTCCTCAGTTTGTTTCATCAGACAGGTCTGAAATGGACAGACTCTAATTGTGTCTGAAGTCTTTTATCATGAGACTCTCCAAACAATTCAAGTGATGTGTATGAACACTATGTATATGTTCCAAACGTTCTTGGCATCGGGCAGGACATTTGAAGGCTGATGTATCCTCTGTGCCTAACCTCTAGTGGGTAATGTTACTTACTTTACAGCATCAGCAATTCCACTTTCCTGCTTTTAGTTCGGACAATACCCAGTTGTACCACTTTATTATGGGATTTTTTTTTTTTTTTTTTTTTTTGGTACTGGGGATTTGGGGATTGAACACAGGGGCACGTGACCACTGGGCCACATCCCCAGCCCTTTTTTGTTTTATTTAGAGACAGGGTCTCACTGAGTTGCTAAGTGCCTTGCTATTGCTGAGGCTGGCTTTGAACTCGTGATCCTCCTGTCTCAACCTCCCAAATGATGGGATTACAGGGGTGGCTCTATTATGTTTTAATACAATTTCCAATTTGCTGTCAATACATCGGGTCATTACTCCATCATAGAACATACTATGTGTTCAAGAGATGTTTCCTGGGTAAAAGAATAAGTAAGAGCCGGTCACAGTGGCGCATGCCTTTAATCCCAGCACTTGGGAGGCTGAGGCAGGAGGATCAGGACTTCAAAGCCAGCCTCAGCAATGACAAGGCACTTATCAACTCAGTGAGACCCTGTCTCTAATAAAATACAAAAAAGGGCTGGGGGTGTGGCCCAGTGGTCGAGTGCTTCTGAGTTCCAACCCCGGTACTAAAAAATAAAAAAGAATAAGGTAATGAATTAATCCCCCTTTACAAAGATCAAAGATTACCATTTGATTTTGATCCCTTTCTAGTTCATTTACCCCTTTATTGGTATGTTTTGGTAGTCTGAAGCCTATGTTTACTCCTCATAGTTGTAACATATATTGTCTTTTTTTGCAATGGATTTTATGTTATTAAATTTTTTAAGACTTAGGTTGACTTGATTCATTCATTCAATGAATAACATTCAATTTAGCACCCACCAAGTGTCAAACTACGTGCTGAATCCTAGGAAGAAGTCAGACTCCTGACCTCATAAAGCTTAAATTTCAGAGGTGGGGAGAAGATAATAAGTAAATAAATAAAATAAGTAGAAGTGCTATGTAAGAAACATAGAAATATGATGGAAAATATAGGGCAAGTTTTACTTTATTTAGCATGGTAAGGGAAGACTTAACTTAGGAAATATTTTTTGAAGTGAGACCTGAAAAAGGAGAAGGTACCAACTGAGCCAAGAGAGGTGGGGGGTGGGGGGTATGTACAAAAAGTCCTGGTACAGAAAAGCTTGGTATGTTTCACGTTTATGCAGTTTTGTTTTTGTTTTTCTCCTTGTGAAATAGTGTGAAGGGCAAAAATCACACCGGGGACAGCCGTGCAACCAAGAGATTTATTCAATAGCCTTTGTGGCTGGTTGGAGGTCAAAGAGGTGCTGGGAGAGGGGTGTCAGGGAGAGGGGAGTGTGCAAGCTCTGGTGGGAGAGAGGAGTCAGGGAGACCAGAGTGTGTAAGCTCTGAATGGAAGGTGGGTGCCTGGTCACGCAGGCTGGGATCTCCGGAGCTGTCGGCTGAGGCAGCTGCTGTCGCTGGGCAGCTGCCAACAGGTTGGAGGTGATGGGTCTGGAGCTGTCAGCTGGGACAGGTGCCCTGGGGCTGGAGACGGTGGGGTCTAAGGTTGCTGCAGTGGCCTCCTCCTCTCTGCAGGGAGGAGCTGTTGTGTGTGTGTGTGTGTGTGTGTGTGTGTGTGTGTTTTAGCTCCGAATGGATTGGAGCTTAAATAGGGATTTCTGGTGGGGGATGTACCAGAGCGACCCTTAACACTATTGGCTCTGTGCCCATGGAACAGGGCAACCTTTAAGCCCATTGGCTCCTGTCCAGAAAATGAAAAAAGGTTGCTTTGCTCAGGATATGGAAACTTCCCTTGGTGGGGGTAGTCCATCTATCATAGTGTAGCAGGGAATATTCTTGTACAGGACTTGTTGTGGGATTATTTCTCAAGGGTGGATTCTCACCACTGATTCTTTGCATCTTTTTCTGCCCAGTGCCCAGAGATGTTTGTTCTTCCCTCTCTGCAAGTTGCTTTTCAGAATCAGTGTCCTTCTTTCCCTATCTCCTTTTGCTCCACTTTCTCTTTATTACAAAGTAGATATTAAGAAGTTCTTAAACGAGAGAAATACAATGCAGCTCCTAACAAATTGTTCTCCCAGGTTCTCTTAGTCTTAACCAGAGGCCTGTTGCCTATTTCACTTTTGCTACTCATTAATTCACTCAACACTTAATGAGCATCTATTTCATACCAGGTTTTGTGCTGAGTGTTGGAAGCAGAAATGGCCAAAAAATAATCTTTATCCTCAAGGAACTCACAATTTCCTTAAGTGCTTCCCAAAATGTGTACCTAACGAATCGGAATCACACGGGGTATTCGCTAAAACTCAGATTCCTGGTTCTGCCGTTGGTTTGCTGAGTTTTAAGGCGTAGAAGTTCCCCCAGGTTTGTTTTTTGTTTTCAATCCCTACTAAAATTTGAGAACTATTTAATGGAAGAGGCAGATAAAGGGAATTTTTCTAAGAAAGTACATTGATGTTTGATACACAAAATGCTTTGAGAATAACACCGGAGTCATACATAGAGGGGGTAAAATTTAGGGGAATCTTTGTTTACGTAGAAAATGAGACCAACTGTATGTAGTCTCTTTGGTCACATTTAGGCCATTCAGGCAAAGGAAACACTGTGCAAAGGTATGTAGAGGGCTAAGTGTTCCAAATAACACTAAGCAATTCTGCTGCAAGTGCTGTATTGCCTGGAGCTGCCTGAAGCATCAGGGTTCAAAAGCGAGAAGATCAGGATCGCAGGTTTTAACGCGAACCAGGAACCGGTATGCTCATTTCTCACGCAGTTGGAATTCTACGCGGGTTTATAAGAAGAGCGATGCGCAAGCGCGTCACGAACCAAGTGAAATTTTTATTACGCATGCGCAGTATGTAACGCCGAAGCCAACTGGGGGATAATTGAGGCAAGGTTTTTCTGTTCTCGAAATGTGCGTTGCTGTAATCCAGAGGCTCTGGCTGTCTCCATTTCTGTCCAAGGATCATAGGTTTCAATATAACCCCTACTTTCTTTCTGGGTCTCTGGAGTAAGCCCACTGCCAGTACCCAACATGGTGGGATATACGCTCCCGGCGCTGTCGGCCTATTGGCGCGCTACTCGGTGGGGCGTGCCTCTCCCAAAGGGCGGTAGTTTGGGGGCGGGGCCTGAGCGCGAGCCCCGAAAACTCCCCCCCCCCCCGCCCCCCCCCCCGGCCCGGCCTTACGGCTGCTGCGGCGGCTCCTTTGCTGAACAGCGCTCCAGGAATCCGCCGGAACTGATCGCGGTGAGGTGGGGCTCAGGGGTAGGCGGGAGGTGCCCGGGTTAACGGTCCGAGGCCCAGGCCCGGCCCGCCTGGGGCGCCCGTGTGAATCCCGTGTGGACAGCGGCCTCCCGTTTCCCTAGAGGACCCGAGGCCCAGTGAGGGGCTGGAACATGTCCTAGGGCCCCTGGCCGGCCCGCCTCAGCTTCCTGCTGCCGGCACTACTCTGGACTCCAGTTTGCGCAGAAGGAACTTCCAACCTTGATATCAACCGCCGGCAGCCGCTGGCTGTCCGGGTACGCACTGCGCTCTCCCGCCCATCTCCCTCCGTGCGCCCCCGGGCTTTGCACGTGTTCTGTCCGAAAGCCCAGTCCCACCCACCTCCCTGCCGCGCGACCCTGGAACTCTGTTCTTCTGGACCCAACTCAAATAGCACTTCTTGGAAGCCTTTCCTAGCCGCCTTCGCCAGGCGTAGCTAACCTCGCTTCGTGGCTTTTTGTGCATTTTAGCAAATCGCTTTTTTTGCCTTTTCACACTTTGAGCTCGGTGTTTGGAAGTTATGCTTTGCCTTTTTGGTCTCTGTATTCCAGGATCTAGCACGGATGATGATAAGAGCTGATATTTACTGAGTAGTCGCAGATATCAGATTCTTCTAAATGCATTACATGTAAAGATCTATTTAATCTTCACAGAGACCTAGAGGTGTGTTCAGTATCTTCTTCACATTTTCCATATGAAGAAACTGAGGCACTCACAGATGGAGTAATAAGCCTGAGTCTCACAACTAATAAGTGAGTAGAGCTGAAAACTGTCCCCAGGGCTTGTGATAACTTTATTGGATTGCCTTTGGGTTTAGTAAATGACTGTTGAATTGATTTTCATATTAGCCCCTTGAGTGATGAAGGCCAGGATTATGATTCCCATTTTACTGAGAAGTCTTTGAAAGGAGAATTGATGTTCTCAAATTGGTAGAGTGAGTTCATGACAAAACCAAGGCTAGAACTGGGATTGTCCTGGCATAACTATATTCTGTCCATCACATTCTACCTTTCATTGATCTTTTTCCCTCAGAAAGCTGCAGGCCTAGAGGTTGTTATTTCACACCCTCTAAGTAGTGACCCTTAGAATTGTGGCTTCCTAGTCTATAAGTTACGAGGCAGGTAATGGAGAGTGCATATAATTTGAAGTCAGATTGGTGTTCAGTCTCTGCTACTGACCAGTTATGTCCTTCTCTTTCTTTCTTTCTTTCTTTTTTTTTTTTTTTAAGAGTGGAAAAGGAAAGGCTTTATTTAAGCACAGCAGAAAAAGACTTCCCCCAGAGGAAGAAGGGGACCTGGAAGGTGGGAATCCCCTTTTTTTTGAGCTTTGTTTTTGTTTTTCTTTTTTGTACCTGGGATTTAACCCAGGGGTGCTTTACCACTGAGCTACATCCCCAGCCCTTTTAATTTTTTATTTTGGGACAAGTTCTCGATAAGTTGCTGAAGCTGACTTTGAACTTGCAATCCTGCCTCAACCTCCCAAGTCCCTGGGATCACAGGCTGTGAACCAACACTCCTGCCCACTGAACCTTAGTTTTCTTTTCTTTTTTCTTTTATATTTATGTATTTGCTTTTAGTTGTACACAGTGTGTTTTTACGTGGTGCTGAGGATTGAACCCCGGCTACGCACGTGCTAGGCAAGCGCTCTACTACTGAACCACAACCCCAGCCCCACAAGTTTTCTTGATTACAAAATGAGGACCATAATCTCATCTCTTAAGTTGTTGTTGTTCTACCAGCAGTTGACCCAAGGGCAAGTAACCACTGATCCACATCCCCAGCCCTTTTTTTGTTGTTGTTGTTTTTGAGACAGAGTCTCACTAGGTTGCTTACAGCCTCAATAAATTGCTGAGGCTGGCTTTGAACCTGCCTCAGCCTCCCAAGCTGCGGGGATGATAGGTGTGTATCACCATGCCTGGCTTTAAGTTTTATTTGTTTTTGCTTTTTTTTTTTTTTATTATTGAAGATTGCAAGTTATTATTGTGAGAGTAAAGTGCTGTACAAACTGTATAAGCTCTGGGTTTTGCTTTTAGAATGGTAATAGAACTGTCAGCATTTTGTAAGATTATTGAGGATAATGTAGATCATGTTACCCAATGTTCTTATATCAGTCAGTTAAATATCTAATAGGCACCTGTTACATACCAGGCATTGTTTTAGGAGCTGAGAGTACAGCATTCAATAAAATGATGTTTTTGTAATGGTAGAATTTACATTTTGGTAGGTTATTAAGTAATAATTAGACAAGGACAAGTAAGCATAGTAAGGTAAGTAGAAATACCAGCATGTATGGAGGAGTGATGGTATTTTATATGGTTAGGGAACCACTTACTAAGTGTCACTTCAAGAGCAGTGACACTTGAACCTAGGTGAAGGTGGTAAGGATGCAAATCATGAAGATAACTAGGGATAGAGGCCATGAGATGGGTGTGGGCTTGGTGTGTTCCAAGTATGCACAGCAGGGAGACCAGTGTGGTTGGAGTGGTGGGAGCAAAGGGGAGAAGAATAGGAAGTAGAATTAAAACAAATGGGTCTGGGATCAAATAATTAGGATCCTAGCCAGGCGC
This sequence comes from Tamias sibiricus, assembly GCA_025594165.1. Classification (NCBI taxonomy): domain Eukaryota; kingdom Metazoa; phylum Chordata; class Mammalia; order Rodentia; family Sciuridae; genus Tamias; species Tamias sibiricus. The sequence goes on along the minus strand of CM046659.1, from coordinate 173,348,071 downwards.
AGTGGCGCACACCTGTAATCCCAGCACTTGGGAGGCTGAGGCAGGAGGATTGAGAGTTCAAAGCCAGCCTCAGCAATGGCTAGGCACTTAGCAACTCAGTGAGACCCTGTCTCTAATAAAATACAAAAAAGGGCTGGGGATGTGGCCCAGTGGTCGAGTGCCCCTGAGTTCAATCCCAGGTACCAAAAAAAGAAAGAAAAAAAAAAATTAGGATCCTGTAGGCCATTGTGAAGATTTTGGTAGAGAGTTCTGAGTGGCATCATCTGTTATATTTTAAAAGGATTCTCACTATTCTGTTGAGAAACAATAAAATTTAGGAGGCATTGCTACAATCTAGAAATCTTTTGCAGTAATCCAGATGTATTAGTTATCAGTTGCTGTGTAATAAACTACCCCAAAAGTAAGCAGTTTAAAACAACAGTCGTTTATTGTCTCACGTTTGTTGTGGATCAGAAATCTGAGTGTGGATTAGCTGGCTGTTTCTGGCTTAGGATCTCTAGGCTGCAGTCAGACTTGAGCTGCAATGATCTGAAAGCTTTAGCAGAGACTGGAAGATCTGCTTCCAAGATGGCTCACTCAGCACTATTGGCAGAAGGCCCAGTTCCTTACCCCTGGGCCTCTTCACAGGTGCCTGTGTGTCCTCAGTTCAGAATAATTGGCTTCCCCCAGAGAGACTGATCAGAGACCAAGAGAAAGAGAGTAAGCAAACAGGGAGCCATAGTATCATGTATGACCTTGTCTCAGAAATCATTTCCACTTCAGTCCAGCCCACACCCAAGGGAGAGAATTAGGCGTTACCATACCTTAAAGCCATCACGACCGGCTGGAGAGTGGCTTGGTTCAGAATGGTGGCAGTGAGGGTCTGTGTATAATCAACAGCATTTGCTGATGTGTAGGTTATAGGGCATGGCAGGGTGGAATGAGTCTGACTGTAACACTTTTGACTTGAGCAGCCAGAAGTACGACATTGCCATTTACTAAAATAGGGAATATTGGAGCAGCAGCAGTTTACCTTTGGACAAGTTAATTGAAATAGATGCCTGCAGGCATCTACTTGGAGAAGTTAAATAGATGTTTGGTTATGGTATAGCAGGACAGAGTTCCAGAGGAAGGTGTAGGCTAGAGATGTAACCCTGAGGATTATGGGTGTGTGGGGTGCTATTTGAAGCCGTGAAACAGGGTGCAATTACCTAGGAAATGAATGTAGGAGGAGAAGAGGTCTGGTGCCTGAGCCCTGGGTCCCCAATATTCGGATATTGTGGAGATAAAGAAGGGCTAAATAAAATACAAAAAATGGCTGGAGATGTGGCTCAGTGGTTAAGCATTCAATCCCCAGTACCAAAAGAAAAAAAAGAAAAAAAAAGAAGCAGCAGCAGCAGAAATAGTGTCTATACACAATGTCTCTAGTGCTTTTACTCAGAAATAAAATGTGTCCTTAAGTGCTTTTTCTTTTTTGCCATACGTGACAAATTATATTTAATAATTCCAGTCTGGTTCTTAGTCCTTGTAGTATTTATACCTCTACTCCAAGTTTAGGTGGAGTTGTTCCTCTTTTAAGCTTTATTTAAAAACTCCTTTTGGAATACTGTAGATGAGAGCACACTAAATACATTATTCATATCAGTATTCTTCTACCTTCCACCTTAATTTCACAGGAGGCTCTTGGTCTTGAATTTGCTGCCCTTCCCAATATGATTCTTGACAAAAGCAGGAAGTAGGTCCTGCTCATTTCTGTACCATTGTGGCAGACTTGAATTCCTATTGGAATTCATGAGTATTTATGGGATAAACTAATGCATAAAGAGAAGTGAATCTGTTCCTTTTTTCTGCAGTAATGATAAGTCCTATTCAGTTGCTTACAATTTACAGGCTACCTGGATGTTATGATCTCATTTGAATGCAATCTTATCTGATACCTCTTGCCAGCTACTGACCTTTCCTTTTCTGGGGGACATGGAAACCTACCTTTGGAGCTCTGCTAGTGTCTCTAAAGTGTTAATAAAGGGTGCTCAGCTGTCTCCAGGAAGCTCAGAACTAAATCTCAATTTTAGAAAGTTCCCTAGTGTCATTTTTCTGTCTCTTTCTTTTCATTCTGATTTTAGTGAATTTCAGATTTATAATTTTTTGTTTGTTTTTTGTTTGGTACCAGGGATTGAATCCAAAGGTACCTAACCACTAAGCCACATCCCCAACCCTTTTTATTTTTTATTTTGAGACAGGGTCTTGCTTAGTTCCTTAGAGCCTCACTAAGTTGCTGAGGCTGGCCTTGAACGTGATCCTCCTACTTCATACTTTCAAATCACTGTGATTACAGGTGTGCACCACCAAACCCAGCCTTTTGTTTTTTTGTTTTTGGTACCAGGGATTGAACTCAGGGGCACTCGACCACTGGGTCGTGTCCCCAGCCCTTTTTTGTATTTTATTAGAGACAGGGTCTCACTGAGTTGCTAAGCACCTTGCCATTGCTGAGGTTGGCTTTTGAACTCACGATCCTCCTGCCTCAGCCTCCCAAGTGCTGAGATTACAGGCGTGTGCCACCATGCCCAGCTTGTTTTGTTTTGTTTTAAATATTTATTTTTTAGTTGGACACAATACCTTTATTTTATTTATCTTTACGTGGTGCTGAGAATCGAACCCAGGGCCGTGCATGTGCTAGGCAAGTGCTCTACCGCTAAGCTACAACCCCAGCCCTTGTTTTGTTTTAATCATAACACTTTAAGTCCTTTTTAAAAATGAAATTTTTTAATTTTGGGGGATACCAGGGATTGAACTCAGGGCACTCAACCACTGAGCCACATCCCAGCCCTGTTTTTTTGTTTTGTTTTGTTTTGTTTTAATGTTTTTAGTTATAGATGGATACAATATCTTTATTTTGTTTACTTATTTTTATGTGGTATTGAGGATTGAACCTGGTGCCTCACATGTGCGAGGCAAGGCTCTGCCACGGACCCACAACCCCAGCCATCCCAGCCCTATTTTGTATTTTATTTAGAGACAGGGTCTCACCGAGTTGCTTAGGGCCTCTCTAAGTTGCTGAGGCTGGCTTTGAACTTGAGATCCTCCTGTCTCAGCCCTCGAGCCATTGGGATTCCAGGCATGTGCCACCACATCCAGCTGAACTTTATTTTTTAGAGCAATTTTATTTTGATTTTTTAAATATATATTTTCAGTTGTAGATGGACACAATATATTTATTTATTTATTTCTATGTGGTGCTGAGGATTGAACCCAGGGCCTCACACCTGCAAGGCAAGTGCTCCACCACTGAGCTACAGCCCCAACCCCTAGAGCAAGTTTAGATTTATAGAAAAGTTGTATAGTACAGAGAGTTTATATTGACCCTGTACCCAGTTTCTGCTGTTAGTGATATCTACATTATTATGGTACATTTGCTACACTTTCCAATCATTTTTTGAGATAAGTGGGGCATATAAACAAAATATGAGTAAAATAAATTTATTTCATCTTTGTAAACCTGTTTCCTTATCTGTAAAATGAGAGGGTTATACTAAATTTCTAAATAGCATTACAATTTTTTAATTATCTGCAATTTCATATTTTTTAATAATTTCATTTATTTGTTGAAGTATTACTGATATTATCCCAAATAATGTTCGCATGTTATTGGCAACCTTATCCTAAAAGAGGATTAAATTCTTGGAACTGTGACCAGGCTGTCTATAGAGACATTCAGTTGAACTACAGGAAAGTGCCACTTCTGTAGGTTAAAAAATAAGGAGCAAATATCAGCAGTTTCATATGGTTCAATCTGGTAATTTGGGATAGAGATTCAAAGGAGGGCAAGGGAGTCTTTGGGCCATTGAAGTTCCACCTGCAAAAGCCTGGCTCAACCCTTGGAGTATTAGGAGAGAAAAGGCACTTCAGTTCCTTTGAAGCAACTCAGATCTGCTCTTATTGTTGGTAGAGTATTGACAGTAATCCTGGGGTAAGAGAGCAGTTTTCTGGAAGTTTGGCCTCCACCCAGCAGAGAGGGATTGTACTCCATCAAACTCAGACGAGCCAGCACTACATAGTGCAATGGTTAGATGGTTATGCAGCCCTGGTGGAAAGGAAGGGCAGAAAGGAAGATGTGTGTAATTTAGGGAAGGCTGAATTACTTTAGCCTGGGGTATGGGTACCACCAGACCTTCACTAGTGCCACACTACTTTCACTACTTTTTTATTTATTTATTTTTATTTATTTATTTTGGTACCGGGGATTGAACTCAGGGGCACTCGACCACTGGGCCACATCCCCAGCCCTTTTTTGTATTTTTATTTAGAGATAGGGTCTCTCTGAGTTGCTAAGTGCCTCACCGTTGGTGAGGCTGGCTTTGAACTTGCGATCCTCCTGCCTCAGCCTCCCAAGTGCTGGATTACAGGTGTGCGCTACCGTGCCCGGCTCACTACTTTATGTATTTATGCTTTTTTCTTTTTTTTTTTTTTTTTCTGAACTGGGGGTTGAACCCAGGGCTTTGCAAATGAGAGGCAGATGCTTTGCCACTGAGCTATATCTCAGCCCTCATTGTTTTATCTTTATTGCCCAGGACAGGTTCCGAAGACTCAGGTAACTTGAGTTGCTCAGGATAAATTAGTAAACTGATTTTCCTCTATAACTCTGGGAAAAACAATAGCACAAGCACAGAACTGAAATCTGTTGTCACTGCAAGGGAGAAAATAGTCATAGGAGCAGAGGAACTTTGGTGAACCAGAGAGTACATGTCCTATCCAAAGGGGACAGGCACTATTCAACTGCAACTTGGGTTGTTTTATTGTGGGAATATAGCTCAAGGGTCTGTAGTACTCTAATTTTCCAAAGGGACCAGAAATAAGCATTTTTATTTTTGTTTTCTAATATTTTTAGCAATAGATGGACATAATATTTTACTTTATTTATTTTTTATGTGGTGCTTAGAATCAAACCCAGTGCCTTACATGCAAGGCAAGTGCTCCACCATTGAGCTACAACCCCAGCCCAGAAATAAGGATTTTTAGTATGTATTCCCCTAAATGTAAACGTTGAAACCTAAATTGAATTTTTAAAAATCATTGTATGGAGCCGGGCAGGGCAGTGATACGCCTGATATCTCAGCTACTTGGGAGGCTGAGGCAGGATGATCGCAAGTTCAAGGCCAGCCTCAACAATTTAGCAAGATCTTGTCTCAAAAACAAAATAAAGGGCTGGGGTTGTGGCTCAGTGGCAGAGCACTCGCCTCGCACATGCGTGGCCCAGGTTTGATCCTCAGCACCACGTAAACATTAATACGTTGCATTTGTGTACAACTAAAGTAAATAAATAAATATTTTTTTAAAAATAAAATAAAATAAAAAGGGTTGGGGATGTAACCAAAGGGTAAAGTGATAGCCTAGCTATCACTAGAGACCCTGGGTTTAACTCTTAGTGCCACCACCAAAAAAAAAAAAAAATCTGGTCCACACAATGATTGAAAAGAGCTAGTAGACCCCACTGATCTGTAATCTCTGGCCTATGGTTTAGATTTGTCAGGAGATCTGTAATATATTCCCATATATTTCTTTATTATGCATTGTTGACAACTTGCTGACAACTAAAATGATTTAGATAGACAACTCCTGCCTTTAAGGCACTCACAGATTAGAAGGTAAACAAATAATTAAGATAAAATGTAATGTGAACATTAGAATATATATTCTAGAATATGTATGTATTTGAGAGAGAGTGAGAGAGTATGTGTATAACTATGAAAGTGGTAACTACCATCTGGGTGCATATGATAGGAGGTAGCATTTGAGCCAGAATGTAGAAGATCTGCAGATTGGTGCATGAAAGCATTTGGGGCCCCTGAAATTTCTAGTGTATGTAAATGCTAGATTTGCATTTGCTAAAAATACAGATACTCCTTAATCCTGCTGGTGGGAATCTTAGGGTTAATAACATGAAGGAACTCCCTGATCTCTCCTACACAGGTTTTGGAATAATTTTTAGTTTTAGAGACCTAAGAAATTTAGAAGTCATATAGCTGGATGCCCTCATTTTTGGACAAGGGGACTGAAAGAGAAGTGCCATGTCTGAGGTCACAGGCCATTAAAGGAAGAGCTTGGACCGGCCCCCATAATTTTTCTTTGCTACCATGCCTCCCCCTCTCTTGGGTATCTTCAAAGGTCACTGTTAGGTTGGCTGCCCCTGCCTGCAGGTGGCCCATTGCCCTGTTTTAGCCCAGTTCCTGGTATCCTGGTGTAGCTTCTCTCTCTCTCTCTCTCTCTCTCTCCCTCTCCCCCCACCTTCCTCTCCCTCCCTCTTCCCCTCCCCCCTCCCCAGCTTCCTCCCTCCAGTATTGAGGATTGAACACATGATGCTGTACCACTGAGCTACTTCCCCAGCACTCACCCATTCCTGTATTTTTTTGAGACAGGGTTTCACTAAATTGCCTAGGCTGGGCTTGAACTTGTGCTCCTCCTGCCTCAACCTCCTGATTTGCTGGGATAATAGGCACCATCTCACCCTTCTCTCTCTTTTTGAATCCCTTATCTGAAACACCAGCAACCCCTTTTCTTTGTCAAGGAGTCAGCTGTGTGACCTGGTACAAGTTGCTTGATCTTTCTAAGCCTCCATTTCTTCATCCATGTATAAAGAGCAAGAATAGTACATATGGTGAAGGGAGGTAGGAAGATCTTAGAAAGTTTCATGATTCTTATGTAGACAAAATGATATAATGCATGTAAAGCACTAAAGCAACTGACCAATACAAGCCCTGAATGATGATGATTCACACAATCTACAGCCCCCAAGCTAGGTGAAATGCCTTCTTTTTTTTCCCCATGCTAACCTGCATTATTATTATTATTATTATTATTTATTTATTTATTTTGGTACCAGGGATTGAACTCAGGGGCACTCGACCACTGGGCCACATCCCCAGCCCCCCCTTTTTTCTTTGTATTTTATTAGAGACAGGGTCTCACTGAGTTGCTAAGTGCCTTACCATTGCTGAGGCTGGCTTTGAACTCACAATCCTCCTGCCTCAGCCTCCCAAGTGCTAGGATTACAGGCGTGCGCCACCACACCCGGCTAACCTGCATTATTATTGCATATGCTTCATCGTGTTGTAATTATTCGTGTCTGTCTCCCTTGCTAAACTAACAGCACTTTCAGTAATTCCTTCAACAAATGTTTTCATGGCTATGCTAGATACTAGGGATGCAGTGGTAAACCAGGAACCCTTGGTTTAGTGCAGAGTTCCAAAGGCCTGCCAGGAAACACTATTCCTGTGAGCTTGTCTCATGATCCATTAAATTTTGGGAATGATGCTCACCAGAACCCCCTCTTAGACAGTAGGATCTGTCTTAATTTTTGTTTTTTTCAGTGGAGTCTTGCTATGTTGGCCAGGCTGAACTTGAACTCCTGGGCTCAAACAATCCTCTTACCTCAACCTCCCAAGTAGCTGGGAGTATAGGCACTCACCATTTTTCCTGGTTCTTTTTTTTTTTTTTTTTTTTTTTCTTTTTTTGGTACCTGGGATTGAACTCAGGGGCACTCGACCACTGGGCCACATCCCCAGCCCTTTTTTGTATTTTGTTAGAGACAGGGTCTCACTGAGTTGATAAGTGTCTCGCCCTTCTTTGTATTTTGTTAGAGACAGGGTCTCACTGAGTTGATAAGTGTCTCGCCATTGCTGAGGCTGGCTTTGAACTCCTGCCTCAGCCTCCCAAAGTGCTGGGATTACAGGCATGTGCCACCATGCCTGGCTGTATCTTATTATGTTAGAGGTTCTGAGGAGTCTGGTAGTAAAGGAATCTGTTTACTTTGCCCAACCAAGCTTTGCCATACTTAATACAAGTTTGTTGAATAAATTTGCATCATCTGGACTGTTCTTTCAATTTCAGTTGTGCTTTGGTCTCCAGCTCAAGAGGAAGTAGAAGTGGCACAGCAATGGTTAGAGACCCTGTAGAGAGCAAACAGCCTCTAGATGCATAGGGACCTGTGGACTTGCTCTCTGGTGCCCCCATGGAGACAGGAAGCACCAGGTTGAACGACATGAAGCCCCAGTCACTGCAGCTGGTGCTGGAGGAGCAAGTGCTGGCTCTCCAGCAGCAGATGGCGGAGAACCAGGTAGTCTCCTGGCGGAAATTGAAGAGCTTCCAGGAGGCACAGCAAAGGCAAGCTGCCCTTGTGAGGAAGCTGCAGGCCAAGGTGAGCAGGGTAAGGGCTGAAAGAGACAGAGCCAGGTAGGGGGGATGGTTCATACCTAGCTTGGTGAGGTGAGGATCTGGATCATCGACCTTTCACATATAGCTTCTTTGATCCTCACTACTACAAGGTCTGGATTGTGTCCCTTTTAAAAATGACTTTCACACAGTGGCACATGCCTGTAATCCCAGCAGCTTGGGAGGCCGAGGCAGGAGGATAACAAGTTCAAAGCCAGCCTCAGTAATTTAGTGAGGCCCTAAGCAACTCAGTGAGACCCTGCCTCACAATAAAAAAATAAAACGGGCTGGGGATGTGGCTCAGTGGTTAAGTACTGGGTTCAATCCCTGGTACAATAAATAAATAAATAAATAAATAAATAACTTTCTATGGAAGCTGGGCATGGTAGTTCATACCTGTAATCCCAGCTAGTTGGGAGGCTGAGTTGGGATGACCACAAGTTTGAGGCTAGCCTGGGCAACTTAACAAGGCCGTATCTCAAAATGAAAAATAAAAAGATCCAGAGGTATAGCTCAGTGGTAGAGCACCCCTGGGTTCAATCCCCAGTACCAGGGGGCAAAAAAGGTGGCATTCACAAGGGTTAAATTAGTTGCCCAGGGGCTGGGGATATAGCTCAGTTGGTAGAGTGCTTGCCTCGCATGCATAAGGCCCTGGGTTCAATCCCCAGCACCACAGGGAGGTGGGGGTGGGGGAGAATTAGTTATCCAGGTTTGTTCTTGTCTAGAGTTGTCTTATTCTGATCTAAGAGGCATATTGGAAATATTCTTTTTATATCCAAATAGAAACTGTAAGATGTCTTGGCCTTACCTTACCATCTCTAACCAGTTCCCCTGTTCACTGCAGGTTGCCCAAGATATGAGGGAACTTTGGTTTGGGCTGTTTGTACCATCTGTGCACATTGCCTAGAGTGTGCTGTCTTTGCCTTAGGTTTTGCAGTACCGGAGCTGGTGCCAAGAACTGGAGAAGCGGCTGGAAGCTACTGGAGTAAGTGAGGCTGAATTCCATGTTCCCCTTGAGCCCTCAGTAAATGTACTCGTTAGGCTTCTATTTTCTGACTGAGGGAGGCTGGGATATGATAAGAGGGGTGCTACAAGTCTCTCTTCAGCCCCTGAAAGTTCTGTCAACACCAGTCTTCCTTGGAACTTGTTATTGCTACCTAAGAGATTCCATCCCTTGGTTTTCTAAGGCTCAATGCAGCATTAGGGAACTTAGCCCAATGGGGGAGTGGAATTAGAGGGAGGAAATGCATCTTTCATCCAGCAGGTGTCATTGTTTCTCTGTGGTAGAGAGATGTGTGTTCCTCTCAGACCTGCAAAACATGTCTGTGCTAGAGGGATCTATTTTTGTCTTGGCTGGGCAGAACTGGCTTTGAAAGACCCTTTTGTCTTAGTTGCAGCTCCTTTAGGCACCTTATCACATTCCCCTCAGGAGAGTTCTGTTGCAAGAAGGAAAAGAACTAAAACATATTGAGTAACTTCTTTGCAGGTAGGGCACCATTAAGGATTGTGGTATAATTATGTCACTTAGTATACAAAACAACTTTCTGAGAGGAGTGATATACTTTCATTTTGTAGCTGAAGACACTGTAGCACCAAGAAGTTAAGTGACTTCAAAAGGTCCAAAAATTAGTAAAATCAAGGCTATTAGTGAACAATAATCTTATGCTTCTTAGGTTCAAGTTTCTTTTTAAAACCAAATACCATCTTTCGAAGAAGTTATTGGTTCACTTTTGGAAAGAGGGATGCAGTGGATTTGCTTCCAGGACATAGTGATTGAGAAAAGAAAAGACATTGCTAATACAGGGAAGAAAGAATAAAAAGAAAGTGTGCTGCTATGGAAAGAGGCCTCAGGGAATTGATTTGAGTGATGTTTTCTTTGGAAGTGAATAAGGCTTGTTTCTGTCTGGCAAAGGGACCAATTCCTCAGCCTTGGAAAAGTGTGGAAGAACCAAACCTGGAACAGCTGCTAATCCGATTGGACGAGGAGCAACAGAGGTGATGGACCCCATATTTTCTGACCTGAGTGTTTGGCCAGTGGTTGGAAAAGTCTGATGAAAAAATTGTCCTGTAGGCTGGGGTTGTGGCTCAGCGGTAGAGCGCTCACCCAGCACGTGCGTGGCCCGGGTTCGATCCTCAGCACCATGTACAAATAAACACATTGTGTACACCTAAAGCAAATAAATAAATATTTAATTTTAAAAAAAAAAAAAAACTGTCCTGAGCTGGGCACAGTGGCACATGCCTGTAATCCCAGCACTTGGGAGGCTGAGGCAGGAGGATCATGAGTTCAAAGCCAGCCTCAGCAATGGCGAGGCATTTAGCAACTCAGTGAGACCCTGTCTCTAATAAAATACAAAAAAGGGCTGGGGATGTGGCCCAGTGGTCAAGTGCCCCTGAGTTCAATCCCTGGTACCAAAAAAAAAAAAAAAAAAAAACAAAAAACAAAAAACTGTCCTGAGGGCTAATATGGATTAGAACCATCCTGGCAATGGAAAATTCCAGTCACTGTCATCTTACTCTCAAGAGGTCCAAGGGGCCGGGCGCGGTGGCACACGCTTATAATCCCAGCACTTTGGGAGGCTGAGGCAGGAGGATCGCGAGTTCAAAACCAGCCTCAGCAATGGCGAGGCACTTAGCAACTCAGTGAGACCCTGTCTCCAAATAAAATACAAAAAAGGGCTGGGGATATGGCCCAGTGGTCAAGTGCCCTTGAGTTCAATCCCCGGTACCACAAAAAAAAAAAAAAAAAAGAGGTCCAAGGATTGGCACAGACCTTTATTGTGCACTTGCTCTTTCCCCTCCCCAGTGCAGGTGTGAGAGTCTAGCAGAAGTGAATACTCAGCTTCGGCTGCACATGGAAAAAGTTGATGTGGTGAATAAAGCCCTTCGGGAAGACATGCAAAAATTGACAGTGGACTGGAGTCGGGCCCGGGATGAGCTAATAAGGAAGGAGAGCCAGTGGCGGATGGAGCAGGAGGTAGGAAGGACAGATAGCAGAACTGTGAGAAGAGAGCTATGCATTCTGAGTGCTGCCCTGGTCAGTGCTGGAAAGGATTAACTTCAGGAATTGGATGGAAACTGCACTGTTGTCATTAAAGCCTCTGAGTGTCCTTACCCATGCAGACATCTTTGCCCATGCTAACCAGGCCTGTGCTATCAGCTCTGCCCTGTTAGGCTTCTTAGTTCTGCATTACCTGCCTAGTCTAGGCCTTGCTGCCAGGTGGCATGACACTCAAAGCACCTCTCTTCTTGCGAAAGGGACTAGCTTTGGTTTCAAATGTATCTGAAGGTTTACTGGTCCCCTTCATCTGGAGATCTGCATAGCTAGATGCCATGAAGGTAGTTACTAAGTTGAATGGAGAAGAAAAGACAGTTATAGATCCTAACGAATTTTCAGGTCCCAGCTAAAGGAAACCAATGTTTCTTGAGCCCTTGCTCTATGCAAGGTGACTTACATATGTTAGATCACTTACTTCTTATAAGTTTATGGTAATAGCCCCCATCTAAGCAGCCACTGCATATCCTTTTCTAATCTAGTCCGGGGAAAGACTGCTTACCATCCAATGTCCTCTGACCTTAAAGTCCCTTCTTTCACCCTAGTAGTCAGGAGGGATCCAAGACTCTTGTACTGGCAAAAGATAGTCCTCTGCCCTTGGGTATGACCCAGGTTTCTGAACACACAGTTCTTCAAGGGCTATCTGAAGGGGGAACATGGTCGCCTTCTCAATCTATGGCGGGAGGTGGTGACCTTCCGACGCCACTTCCTGGAAATGAAATCAGCAACTGACAGGTCAGTGTGGGCATATGAAGGGAGGAGGTTTACCCCTATTGATTCTGAACTTGAGGCAATGGGCTGCTGTAGAAGGGGAATCAGGTGGAGATGGGGAGTGTTGTTGTTCATTTCAGGTGATTTTTTTTCACATACCTGCCCCTCAGGCTTATTAGGCCTGATCTCCAACTTCCCTTCCTTGGTTCCTATTGGAGTCTGCTCTTTTCCTTGCTTGTACTCAGAGATCTGACAGAGCTAAAGGCTGAACACGCAAGGCTTTCAGGGTCCCTGCTGACCTGTTGTCTGCGCTTGACCGTGGGAACACAGTCTCGGGAATCCAATGGATCTGGAAGAGTGGACGGGAGTGAGCCACCCCAGCTGCTGCTCCTACTAGCCAAGACCCAGGAACTAGAGAAGGAAGCCCATGAGAGGAGCCAGGAGTTAATACAACTCAAGAGCCAAGGGGATCTGGAGAAAGCTGAACTTCAGGATCGGTGAGATGGCCTGAGGTCCCAGGAAAGGCTCACTGAGGGGAAACCTGACTCATTAGAGAGTTAGGGAAAGGCAGGAGAAAAACCAAGAGCGTTCCCACCATGAGAGGGAAAAGAGATGTTCCAGGGGAGTCTAGTTTGAAACCCAGTGCCATAGTTGGAGATTTCACTGACCTCTGCCCTTAGACCACCTTGTAGCTTGGGTTTTCTCGTGTAGTTTTGTATAGCTAGCTGTGACTCTGCCCTCTGTCAATAACAAACTACTTGCCATTCCCAGAAGAACCAATTCTTCCATGCTTCTCTGTCTTTATATATGCTGACCTTGGCCTGGAATGCCTCCCTTCCTTCCCCCTCTGCCTTATCCTCTAAGGCATGTCACCTCTTCTACAAAAGCTTCTCTGAATTCAGTAGTCTATTATGTTACTTTGTCCCTGTGGTCCTTCAGCCTGCTTGTTACAGCATTGATCTCATTGTAATCCATTAATTATTTAGTTTCTTTGATGATTCTTTATTTATTTTTGTGGTGCCTGGGGATTGAACCCATGGCCTCTTGTGTGTTAGGCAAATGCTTTACCACAATAGCCCAACTATTTTAATTCTGGATTTATAATGAAATGGGATTTTTAAATGATGATAAGGGCAAAGACATAAGCAGAGTCCCATTGACATTTGAAGTAAAGTTTATATCCCATACCTAGGGTTGTGGCTTCACCCATTGATGATATACATAAATACACAAATTGCAGGATTATTTTGTTTTGTTTTTGCTTTTGGAGACACTGAGAAGCACAAAGACAAAGACTATGTAAGTTTTATATCTCTAGTGCTTTGCATTTCATCTCCATATAGTAGACACTTAATAAATGTAAGATTTTTTATAAAAATATTTAAACTCCTGGATAATATTCACTTAAGAAATACTTGTTTGGCTGGCACATGCCTCTAATCCCATCAGCTTGGGAGGCTGAGGCAGGAGAATTGTGAGTTCAAAGCCAGTCTCAGCGACTTAGCAAGGCACTAAACAACTCAGTGAGGCCCTGTCTCTAAATAAAATACAAAATAATGGCTGGGGATGTGGTTCAGTGGTCAAGTGCCCCTGAGTTCAATCCTAGTACCCCTCCCCCCCCCAAAAAAAAAAAAGAAAAAAAAGAGATAGAAAGAAATACTTGTTTAGCCACCCATATGATACCAGGCACTAAGCTCCAAGATACAGTGTTAAGCAATAAAGATGTCACTGACTTTAGATTAATATCAGAGAGATTGACTGTACTCTTTCCCAATCATCCCTCCATTTTCCCTATCAGAGTCAGAACCTTGGGCTGGAGGGACGTGGGACTATCCCATGTGGCAATTCTGATGTTCTTATTGGCTTCAGGGTGCTTGACTTCAAGATCAAGCGAGGCCTGGAAGGGCCTGGGCCAGGGCTTTCCTTCAGCTCTTGGCCCCCAAACACGAGTTCCAGCCTTGAGATGTGGTAAATCCCTGCATGTGTTTGAGTGGCTTTTGGTTCCCCCCTCCCAGTTCAAAGCTAGTAGCATCACATGGTATTCAGGGAGTGCCCAAGGGATTCTGGGGGGCTGCAGTGGGAGTGTCTTTTGGGGGTGGGGTATGCTGCATAGTAGCTTTACCTGCTCCTTGGGGTGCCTAAGTGACAGTGCTGTGCTCTTCTCTTTAGAGTGACAGAGCTCTCTGCTTTGCTGGCCCATTCTCAGAAGCAAAATGAAGATTATGAAAACATGCTAAAGGCTCTGAGAGAGACAATGGAGATCTTGGTACATGATTCTTTGTTCTGGAAAAGAATTGGGAGTGGGCTTGTAGGTTCCTTGTTCCTTTATAAACAGGTAGTGTAGGATACCACTAAATGTTCCTTGATGAAGTTCTTCAAAGCCAAAAAAAATTTTTTTGGTTGAATCTGAAAATAAACCCATGAATTTATTCAATAAATATTATTAACTATTCACTATCTCAAATGTTTTCCTGGGGATATTACAATGGCATATGGATGCCATGTGTCCTTTTCAGATAGAAGTAGCATATACTTTAAGACACACTGTCCAATTAGCAGGTTACCTGGGAAACAAGTGAGGAATACGGCAATTTTTTAGCCTGGAACAAAAAGACTTGAAGAAATCAGGGTAGCTATCTTCACACGTGGAGGTCTGACATTGGGGAAAAAAGACTGATGTATTTAATGTTTTCCAGGGCAAAACCAACATCAGTGGCTAGATGTCATAGGGTATAGGAGGTTTGGCTCACAGCTAGAGCTACTCGAATGTCTGTCTTGTTGAAGGAGCAAGGCTTTGGTTACTGGCCTAACATGTGCCAGGGGTGTTATTAAAGGAGTTCTCTAAAGCTGCATGTTAGAACCTCTGGCCTGATTCCATGTTTTCCTTTATTTCTATGAATTTTCGATTTCTGATTTTAAGCAGCTCCTGAACCCCTGTCTACTTTCACACCCCTAATTTTTCATCCAGACTGGGGTCACCTGGGAGCTGGACTTGTTTGTGCTTTCTTGATTTCTTTTCTTTTTCTTTCTTTCTTTCTTTTTTTTAATTTTTGTTTCTTTTAATATTTTTTTAGTTGTCAGTGGACCTTTATTTTATTTATTTATATGCGGTGCAGAAAATCGAACCCAGGGCTTCATATGTGCTAGGCAAGCGCTCTACCACTGAGCCATTAACCCCAGCCCTCTTGATTTCTTTTTGTCAATAATTTGCCAATTCAGACATCCATGGGGCTTAGAAGTAAATGAGCAAAGTGTATGAGTTGCAGTACTTCTTGTTTTCCTATGCTATCTTTTTTAGTTTTCAGTATAGTAGGGGACACTTGAGTTCAGTATTAAGGGAACAGTGAGGAGTGGCAAGGAATGCAAGACCCTGAATAAATGTCTCATCTTGAGGCATCCATTGTTCAACTTCAATAAATAGTCACCATCTAGGAATGGGGGCTGGGTGTGGCTCGTTTGTTAACCTTTTTGAGAGAAGCCAGAAATTCAGACTTTTTGCAAAATCTCTTCCTTTATATATGTTGATTCAAATTTTGGCTAAACAAAGCATCACTACAGGCCTCTGTCTTCAGGCCTAACATAAGCACAGTAGGAAGAGAGGAAATCTTGAGTCTTCAAGATTATTACTAGCTTTGGGGCTAGATTTGGCTTATTAGCCTTGGATCTCAGGCATTGATTTACTATTTGGAGGCAGTGGCCATCCCTTATCCAATAATAGCTACATTTGTTGAGTGTTTGCTTTGGGTAAGGCACTATGTTGAAGAATTTATGTGCAGCTTTTAATTTAAACCTCCCAAAAAACTTGTGAAATAGTTGCTGTTAATTATTCCTATTTTAAAGAGAAAAGTTCAAAGAAGGAATTGCTGAAAGTTACTGAGCTAGTAAGTGATAGAGCAAGAACCCTAACCTAGGCAGGCTAATTTGGAGCTTTTTTTTTTTTTTTTTTTTTTTTTTTTGGTACCGGGGATTGAACTCAGGGGCACTCGACCACTGGGCCACATCCCCAGCCCTTTTTTGTATTTTATTAGAGACAGGGTCTCACTGAGTTGCTAAGTGCCTCGCCATTGCTGAGGCTGGCTTTGAACTCGCGATCCTCCTGCCTCAGCCTCCCAAGTACTGGGATTACAGGCGTGCGCCACCGCGCCCGGCAAATTTGGAGCTTTTAATTGCTTCATCTGAACTTTTTTTTTTTTGGTACTGGGGATTGAACTCAGGGGCACTCAACCACTGGGCCACATCCCCAGCCCTTTTTTTGTATTTTATTAGAGACAGGGTCTCACTGAGTTGCTAAGTGCCTCGCCATTGCTGAGGCTGGCTTTGAACTCGCGATCCTCCTGCCTCAGCCTCCCAAGTGCTAGGATTATAGGCGTGCACCACCACACCCGGCTCTTCATCTGAACTTTTTATCATCACATTGCATTGTCTTCACACTCCTTGGAAAAGTGGGGTTGACAGAATAAACATAATGATAAGACTTTGGTTGACTTGGGGTCTGGAATTATGAATTCTTTTTTGAGAGTTTGGATCTTAGGCTCTAGTATATGTGCTGCCGAAGCAAGCACTCTTAGGCTCTATTCTATTCTCTCTCTCTCTCTCTCTAGTTGTAGATGGACACAATATCTTCAATTTCATTTATTATTTTTATGTAGTGCTGAGGATCAAACCCAAGACCTTACACGTGTGAAGCAAGCACTCTACCACTGAGCTACAGACCCAGCCCTCTATTTTATTCTTTATGCAGGAGTCAAATCACACAGAATTAATGGAACATGAGGCATCTCTTAGTAGGAATGCCCAAGAGGAGAAGTTGTCTTTACAGCTGGTGATCAAGGAGATAACACAGGTACTGGTAAGCCTGCTGCCATGGTAACTAGGTAATGCTTCATTCCTCTCCCCAGGTCTCCATGTCCTCTCACATGCCTAGATTTCCATTCTCTGAGGTTTGGACTTAGGGTCTTGTGGGGATGGATTCTCTGTATTTGAAGATGGGAACCCTAGGGATAGGTAAGCATTCATGTCCTAGCACTGTGTGGTGGGACAGGACATTTTTCCTGTCACCAGCTGCAATTCTCAAGCCAGAGGCTGGATTCTGGTTTTTTGTCACCTCAATAGCCTCTTCTTCCTTTGTTTCCTTATTTATTATCTCAGAGAGTGTTCCAGCCTTGTTGCTAGTCTTAGACTTGGGTGACCAAAGGTAGAGAGTTGAAGAAACAAGCCTTTTTTCTCAGATACCTACCCCCAACCCTCAGGGGAAGGACCTGAGAAGGAAAACCTCAGATTCTTGTGGCTGTAGTGTAAGCTAAGCCCTTGCACGGACTCTAAGCCTCACTCAGTAGGGTGGTGACTGTGCTGTGTTGGTTTTAGGCCTTGGTGGAAGAAGGGGACAACATTGGCCAAGGCTCTGGTCATGAGAGCTCCTGGAAATTGGACTCTAGTGGCTTCTCCTCCCAGTTTGATTCCCAGGACCCAGACAAGGCTCTTACTCTGGTGCGTTCAGTGCTGACTCGGAAACACCAAACTGTGCAGGTGAGGCTCCTTAGTGTTCCTCAGCTACAAATGCAGCTGCCTAAACTGACAGATGCCCCAGGTACCTCCATAGTGTGGACTGTCCCTTTCAGCGGACCAGTCATGAGGTGTCTAGTCAACACCCCAGAGTGCTCCTTAGACTCTCTCCATGTCTCCCCAGTTACACTGTGCGAAACAGGCTCATTCTCCATGCCTGTGGCACACTTCACATTGTACAACAGTGTTTATTACTATGCAAAGAGTTCTCGGAGGGTATGGGTATGTGTTCTCCCAATCTGAGGGGCCTAGGCACACTTGCCATCCCACCATGCACTGTACATTTGAAGATGATGAACTCTTAACACTCTAGAGACCCAGAAGCAAATAACCCCTGATCCTCTGACTTTTCAACCACTCACATCTCTGTTCTCAGCTTGCCCTTGTACCAGTGCCTAACCTTATGTCCAAACCTACTTTCAGACTTCTGAAATCCCTCCTTTTCCCTTGCCCTCTTGCTCATCATCTTGTTTCTACTGCTGTCCCTCCACAGGACCTAAGGCAGCAGCTTTCAGGCTGCCAGGAAGCAATGAGCTTCTTGAAGCAGCAGCATGATCAGTGGGAGGAAGAGGGCAAATCCCTGAGGCAGCGGCTGCAGAAGCTCTCTGGGGAGCGGGATGCTCTGGCAGGGCAGACTGTGGGCCTCCAGGGCGAGGTGGACTCTCTCAGCAAGTGAGCAGGCGGGCCGTTCTTCCCTACCCCGATGTCTGGTCTCTGTCCTTATCCACCCATTTACCAACACCCATTATGTCCTTGGTCAGCTCCTCCTGACATTCCTGAGATCCAGGCCTTTTTGCTTTGTGTTCTATTTGTTCCTGCAGAACAAGATTTTGGGGTTTTTTTGTTTGTTTGTTTGTTTTTGGTACTGGGGATTGAATTCAGAGGCACTCAACCACTGGGCCACATCCCCAGCCCTTTTTTGTATTTTATTAGAGACAGGGTCTCACTGAGTTGCTAAGTGCCTCACCATTGCTGAGGCTGGTTTTAAACTCTCGATCCTCCTGCTTCAGCCTCCCAAGTATTGGGATTACAGGTGTGCACCACCACGCCTGGCTGGGTTTTTGGTTTTTGAAATGATGAAAAAACAGTTTCCTGCTCAAAAGGAAAGGTGGAATGTTGAAAGGAAATAAGCACCTTTTTCCTTTGACCTTGTGATGCCTGCTTCCAGCAAGGATTTTAAGGTCCCAAGATCTGCTCATTTCTGGTCTCTTCCTTCCAGGGAGCGAGAGCTCCTGCAGAAGGCCAGAGAAGAGCTGCAGCAGCAGCTGGAGGTGCTGGAGCAGGAAGCATGGCGGCTCCGAAGGACAAACATGGAGCTGCAGCTGCAGGGTGACTCTGCCCAGGGGGAGAAGGAGGAGCAGCAGGAAGAGTTGCATCTGGCTGTTCGGGAGAGGGAGCGTCTGTAAGTGTGACCAGTCTCCTCCTCTCTGGCCCTCCTTTAGTTCCACACCCTCCTGCACCTACTCCTCTATTTTAGAAAGTGCACTTCCTAGAAACCTGGCACAGAATGGGTAAGATTATCTTACTACTACTTCCTTTGCAGAAAGATGAATACAGAAAGTTCATCCAGACTTTGCTGAGCACCCATAGGGATGAGGCACTGTAGGGAATATAGAAATGAATATAAAGATAGACCTGATCTCAAGAAACTTGCAATAATGGAGAAGAAACAAGTAAACAACTGTGAAATGAGAGTAGATGAATTATGAGCTAAGTAGGGCTTCAAGCCTGTTCCTTTGGTAGCATAGGAGTAATAGTTAATTATTGAGGACCAGGAAGAGCTTTATGGAGTAGGAGATGGTTTGAGTGGGCCTTGACTTATTTTGATAGTGAGTGGGAGAAGGGCTAAAGTAACATAATAGCAAAGAAAAGGAGGCAAGAATGTTCATGGCATGTCCAGATAGGCTGGGATGCTAATGGATGAGGTAGGGAAGTAATGGGAAATAAACTTGCCTTCAAGAAGGGAAGTTGAAGCCGGGCGCGGTGGTGCACGCCTGTAATCCCAGCACTTTGGGAGGCTGAGACAGGAGGATCGCAAGTTCAAAGCCAGCCTCAGCAATGGCGAGGCACTTAGCAACTCAGTGAGACCCTGTCTCTAAATAAAATACAAAAAAGGGCTGGGGATGTGGCCCAGTGGTCGAGTGCCCCTGAGTTCAATCCCCAGTACCAAAAAAAAAAAAGAAGGGAAGTTGAGGGCTGGGATTGTGGCTCAGCGGTAGAGCGCTCGCCTAGCACGTGCGCGGACCGGGTTCAATCCTCAGCACCATGTAAAGAATAAATACATTGTGTACAACTAAAACAAATAAATAAATATTTAAAAAAAAGAAGGGAAGTTGAAGGGCTGGGGTTGTGGCTCAGCAGTAGAGGGCTCGCCTAGCACATGCAAGGCCCTGGGTTCAATCCTCAGACTCACATAAAAATAAATAAAGAAAATAAGGGTATTGTGTCCAACTACAACTAAAAAAGAGAATTTTAAAAAAAAAAGGAAGGGAAGTTGATAGTCAATATTAAATCTATGAATTTCCCTGTATGATGTTTCATAAAGAACAAGGACTTTAGAGCTGAATGAAATTTGGTTTAGATTATGGCTCTGCCACATGGACAGATTATTTGTAAAATGGGATAATACCATTTACCTTGAAGAGTTAATGGAAAGAAGTGTTTTGGAAAATGCCAGCATAGAGCCTGGCATACAGTAGGTCTTGAATAACAAGTAGCAGGGTTATCTTTTCTTTACCCTTGGTATATTCCTCTCCTCTTCTGTGCCCTAGTTCTTTGCAACTAGTGGGCATGAAAAGTAGAAACTTGAAGGACTGCCAAATGGTCATGCCTTGTCCTAGCACAATCTCCTCTGCACCAAGGAGAAGGGAGACAATCTGCAGATAATTATATTTTCAAAATTTATCTTACCTGACTTGATGACATAGTTATATGATTCAAAAGTCCAAACTGTCTAAAAAGATAGACACAAGAAGTCTTACTCCCATCTTTGCTTTCTACATCCTATTTCCCTTCCTCCTTTAAACTATTTAAATTAATTTCTTGTTTATCTTTCCCATGCTGCTTCTAAACATAAGCATAGATTCTTCTTTCCCTCACTTTTTTTTTTTTTTTGGTACCAGGGATTGAACTCAGGGGCACTCAACCACTGGGCCACCTCCCCAGCCCTTTTTTGTATTTTATTAGAGACAGGGTCTCACTGAGTTGCTAAGTGCCTCACTATTGCTGAGGCTGGCTTTGAACTCCAGACCCTCCTACCTCAGCCTCCCAAGTGCTGGGATTACAGGCGTGCGCCACCATGCCCAGCTTCCCTCACTTTTTTTTTTTGCATAAAGAAATGTATACATTTTGCATATATATATATATATATATATATACACACACACACACATATATATATATTGGCTTTGAACTCCAGACCCTCCTACCTCAGCCTCCCAAGTGCTGGGATTACAGGCGTGCGCCACCATGCCCAGCTTCCCTCACTTTTTTTTTTTGCATAAAGAAATGTATACATTTTGCATATATATATATATATATATATATATACACACACACACATATATATATATATATATGGTACATTAAAAATGCACATGTGCCAGGCACAGTGGTGTATGCCTGTAATCCCAGCAGCTTAGGAGGCTGAGGCAAGAGGATTGTGAGTTCAAAGCCAGCTTCAGCATTGGTGAGGTGCTAAGCAACTCAGTGAGACCCTGTCTCTAAATAAAATACAAAACAGGGCTGGGGATGTGGCTCAGTGGTCAAGTGCCCCTGAGTTCAATCCCTGATACCCGCCCCCCCCCCCAAAAAAAAAAAAATGCACGTATATACTGCTCTGCACCTGACTTTTTTCACTTAGCATCTTGGAGATCATTCCTTATCAGTTTCTGGAGTCTTTCCTCATTCTTTTGCATAGAAAATGTAATTATATTCCTGTTACCTTTTGGGTGACCACTTCCAGAGACTTACTCTAGCCCTCTTCTTCGTTTCTCAGTCAGGAGACACTGGTGGGCTTAGAAGCCAAGCAGTCAGAATCACTCAGTGAGCTGATCACACTTCGGGAAGCTTTGGAGTCAAGTCGTCTGGAAGGGGAGTTACTGAGGCAAGAGCAAGCAGAAATGGCTGCAGCACTGGCCAGGGTGCGTAGACCTCCTCTTTACTTACTGAGTGAATGGCTTAGGAATTTGGGCTCCCAGAAAAGGGGCATGTAGCATGTTTGCCTTTCAAGCTGTGACCTTTGGGTTTCTTTCCTCCATTACTAGCCGGCTTCTGGGTTCTCTTCCTCTGAACATACCCTCTATGTTGGAATTAGAGGAATTTTCTAAGGTATAAATCTGGTTATGTCAGTCTCTTAAAACCATTCAGTGGCTTCGCAGCTCTGGTGCTACATTCAAAGCCTTTTGCCATCTGTCTCAAACTGTGTCTCTAGCCTACTTGTCCACTCCAAAACCCACCCTAACCCCTGTTGTCCTTTGCTCCCTGTAGCATTAATTGCATTCTCAGTTTTGTCATGTTCCTTCTTTTTTTTTTTTTTTTTTGGTACCGGGGATTGAACTCAGGGGCACTGGACCACTGGGCCACATCCCCAGCTCTCTTTTGTATTTTATTAGAGACAGGGTCTCACTGAGTTGCTAAGTGCCTCACCATTGCTGAGGCTGGCTTTGAACTCGGGATCCTCCTGCCTCAGCCTCCCAAGTGTTGGGATTACAGGCATGCGCCACCGCACGCAGCTGTCATGTTCCTTCTTGACTCTAGTACTCTGCATATGCTTTTTCCTTTACCTGGACTGCTTCTTTCCTTCCTCTTTAACCAGGAACTATTCCTCATGTCTCAATATCCAACTTAATTGTTAATTCCTCTACCAAGCATTTTTGACTCTCCCCAAATTGAATGAATGCCTTTTTTGAGTTCCCAGAGCACTTTGTGCCTACATTTCTATAGTGTCATCACAATTGTACTTGTTTATTATATCTATGCCTCTATGCTGTGAGCTCCTGTCTTGCTCCTCAATGAAGGAATAAATGGGCAAAGGGAAGTCTTGTTTAGAATGCAGGGGAGGGGATGGAGTGCCAACTGATTTTTGCACCAAAATCAGCAGTTGTTTGAAATGTGAACTTTTAACAGTTTCAAGAAAACTAGGAATGGGAAGTGCTTTAACCCTCTTTGATTTTTAGGCAGAACATTCCATTGCAGAGCTTTCTAGTTCTGAGAACAGCTTGAAGGCAGAGGTTGCTGATCTTCGAGCTGCAACAGTCAAGCTCAGTGCCTTAAATGAGGCTTTGGCCTTAGATAAAGTTGGACTGAACCAGCAGCTTCTCCAGGTGAGCAGAGATTTGTCTGATCCCCATGCGGGGCTGGAACCTGACTGAGGAGCCAGTGACAGGCAAAGTTGATGCCTATATTAGGGCAGACTCCTAAGGGATTAGCTCTCAAATGTAGTTTTCTTTCTTTCTTTCTTTCTTTTTTTTTTTTTTTTTTTTTTTTTTTTTTTTTTTTTTTTGTTGTTGTTTTGTTTTCCTGGTACTGGGGCACTCTACCACAGATTTTTTATTTTGAGACAGGGTCTTGCTAAGTTGCTGAGGCTGACCTCGAACTTGTGATCCTCTTGCCTCAGCCTCCCTAGTAGCTGGGATTATAGGTGTGCACCACTATGCCTGGCATCAAACATCATTCTGAAATGAACAAAAGGAACATTTACAGAACACAGGAGAGCAAAGGATTAGATCTGAGAATTAGACCTGTCCCACACTTCTAGCAGCACCACCTTTATTTGGGCTTTAGGGTAAATCATCAGAACTGGGAAGGGACTGATGTCCTCTGGAAGCAAGACCAGGTTTTTAATCCTGTTAGGCTTTCTCACCTAAGTCCCCCCAAATCTCTACAGGTTATAAATTTATCCTATAATTTTAGCAAAGGGTCCTACTTACACTCACTGTTCTCTTGAGCCCCGGAAATATTCTATGTTCTATTATTCTGAATTCTTTGAGAACAGAATTTTACCTTTTTTTACTCTCCATCCCCAGCATTCAGCCCATTCTGTATTTAAATACAGGTACCAGATTAAATGAATGGATTTCCCCCTGTCTTATAAAAAGTACTCCTGTGTTCATTTTTGGAGGATAGATTCATATTTCACTTGGATTTTGGTTTTCAGCACTTGAGACAGGTTAGGGAAACTCTAACCACTTGTCTTTGATGACGTGTACCCCTTCCCTTTTTGGCCAGTAGTTGGAGCATGACAACCAGTCTGTGTGCAGCAGAGTAGAGGTGGCAGAGCAGGCAAGAAGTGCTTTGCAGGTGGACCTGGCAGAGGTAGAGAGGAGCAAGGAAGCACTGTGGGAAAAGAAAACTCACCTGGAGGCTCAGCTGCAGAAAGCTGCAGAGACTGGAGCTGAGCTGCAGGCAGAGCTCAGGAGCATCCAAGAAGAAAAGGAAGAAATTAAAGAGAAATTAAGTGAGGTGAGAAGACAGGTATACAGTGGACACAATTAATTAAGATAATACTCATTGTAAAAAATAAAACATGATGGAAGTGATGGGGGGAGTCTTACTTCCTAGAAATGACCAGTGTTACTTGTTTGTGGTCTCTCTTCTTATTTTTAAAAATAATTCTTAAGCCGGGCACAGTGGCGCACGCCTGTAATCTCAGCACTTGGGAGGCTGAGGCAGGAGGATCGCGAGTTCAAAGCCAGCCTCAGCAATGGTGAGGCACTTAGAAACTCAGTGAGACCCTGTCTCTAATAAAATACAAAAAAGGGCTGGGGATGTGGCCCAGGGGTCGAGTGCTCCTGAGTTCAATCCCTGGTACCAAAAAAAAAAAAAAAAAAATTCTTAAAAGAATCTGCTAGCCGGGCGAGGTGGCGCACGCCTGTAATCCCAGCACTTTGGGAGGCTGAGGCAGGAGAATCGCGAGTTCAAAGCCAGCCTCAGCAGTGGCAAGGCACTTAGCAACTCAGTGAGACCCTGTCTCTAAATAAAAATATAAAAAAGGGCTGGGGATGTGGCCCAGTGGACGAGTGCCCCTGAGTTCAATCCCCGGTACCACAAAAAAAAAAAAAAAAAAAAAGAATCTGCTGATTCCCCACTACTTCCTACCCTCCAGTTTGAATTAGATACTTCTCCTATGTGATCTGCTAATACCTCATGCTTATTTCAACCTCTGTACCACTCATACTACAATTATCTGTTTACATATCCTCAGCCAAGGCTATGTCTTCTTATTTTATTTCTTCAGCTGTTAGCTCAGTACTGAACAAGGCTCAGTAAATTTATTTCTTGAACCAGTGAATGACCTGGCCCAAAGCTCATCTTTTTCCTTTACCAAACCGTTCATTGCCCATTTCATCTCCCATGTCAGAGTCCCTTCCTCAGGCCACTGGTCACTTTTTCCTGGTATTAAGTGCATCTTCTTTCTCAAAACTAAAAGTTCTTAGGGGCAGATCTCCTGTCCCTAGCACAGAGTCTTGCTCATATAAGAGCATCCTTTCAGGCCTGGGGCTCTCTGGGTTGCTCAGGGAAATAGATAAATGCCAGTGTTATAAGTGAGTGACATTAGGATTTACAGTGCTGGGCCCAGAATCTCTGAAGAGCCAATGGCCCTAACTTGGTGTTAGCAGTCCAGCGGAATTTTGCCTCTATATCTCACCAATTTCTTCCCCTCAGGCACAACACCAGCAGGAGGCAACCACAGTTCAGCTTGAGCAGTTGCATCAGGAGGCAAAGCGACAGGAAGAAGTGCTTGCCAGGGCAGTCCAGGAGAAGGAGTCTCTAGTACGAGAGAAGGCTGCACTAGAGGTGCGGCTGCAGGCTGTGGAGAGGGACCGCCAGGACCTTGTTGAACAACTTATGGGGCTTAGGTGAGGCCTCAACCCACTCCAGCCAAGCTCAGAGAGCTTTCCAAGGCAAAGGATAGCCAAGCTAACTTCTGTGCTCTAAGTATGTGACTTCCAAATGAATTATGAATTTATAATTGCCCCCCTAACTTCTCCAGGTAGCCAGTACTTAGAACTCCACTCCACTTAAGGAAGGGTAAGGGCATTGAGGGGTAAGATCTCTTCCTGTTTCCTAAACTTCACAGCTCAGCCAAGGAACAGCTGGAGAGCAATCTGTTTGAGGCCCAACAACAAAATTCTGTGATAGAGGTCACCAAGGGACAACTAGAAGTCCAGATTCAAACTGTCACTCAAGCCAAGGAAGTAGTCCAAGGTGAGAACCCAAATGGGATGGGGCATACTCTATTCCGTGGGGATGGTGAAAGTCAGGAGTGCAGTGGGATTCTATGAAAGCTTTTCTCTGTCCAGGCACAGGGCCTCTGAGATAGGAGTTACTCATAAGGTTCATGGGGAACAGGAGAATATTATTAGGTAAAAGAAGCAGAGGCAGAGGTTCAGAGAGCTGATCCTCTTTCTGGAATCTTAGGGGAAGTGAGGTGCTTGAAGCTGGAACTGGAAACCGAACGGATCCAAGCAGAGCAGGAGCGGGAGAGAGCAGCCAGAAAGTTGGCCCAGGCTGAGCAGAATGGGCAGATGGCCCTGGAGCAGCAGAAGGTGGCCCATGAGGAGGAGGTCAAACAGCTTCAGGAGAAATGGGTAGGTGGTGAATGTGGCTGAGGTTGGGAGAGGCAAACGTGGCTTCCCTTCTGTGAATGTGCACCTGCTGACTCTTGGTCCACTGCTTACAAGAGTGAAGTTTGGACAGCATGGTATAAATAACTTTTAGCTATTAAATGAGTTACTAAATGGGCATGGTGGCACATGCCTGTAATCCCAGCAACTTGGGAGGCTGAGGCAGGAGGATCATGAGTTCAAAGCCAGCCTCAGCAACTTAGCTAGGCCTAAGCAACTTAGTGAGACCCTGTCTCAAAAGAAGAAACTTAAGCCGGGCGCGGTGGCGCACGCCTGTAATCCCAGCACTTTGGGAGGCTGAGGCAGGAGGATTGCGAGTTCAAAGCCAGCCTCAGCAATGGCGAGGCACTTAGCAACTCAGTGAGACCCTGTCTCTAAATAAATTCAAAAAAAGGGCTGGGGATGTGGCCCAGTGGTCGAGTGCCCCTGAGTTCAATCCCTGGTACCAAAAAAAAAAGAAGAAGAAGAAACTTTTTGTGAGCTGAGGATGTGGCTTAGTGATTAAGTGCCTCTGGATTTGATCCCTGGTACCAAAAATAATAAAGAAGAAGAAGATTTTAAAACTTCTGTGCTATTTTTTGATGGGTAAATTATATCTCAAAAAACATAAAACTTGGGCCAGGCATGGTGGCGCACACCTGTAATCCCAGCACTTGGGAGGCTGAGGCAGGAGGATCACAAGTTCAAAGCCAGCCTCAGCAGTGGCGAGGCACTTAGCAACTCAGTGAGACCCTGTCTCTAATAAAATACAAAAAAGGGCTGGGGATGTGGCCCAGTGGTTGAGCGCCCCTGAGTTCAATCCCCAGTACCAAAAAAAAAAAAAAAAAAAAAGCATTATACTTGGGCTGGGAATGTAGCTCAACAGCAGAGCATTTGCCTAGCATGCGTGAGGCACTGGATTCAATCCTCAGCACCACATACAAAAAATAAATAAAATAAAGGCATTCTGTCCATCTACAACTACAAGAAAATTAAAAAAAAAAAAAAAAAAACAGCATAAAACTTCTGTGCTATACCTGATATCATCAAAAGACAACCCACAAAATAGGACAAAATATTTACAAATCATATATTTGATAAAGAACTAGGATTCAAAATTTATTAAAAAAAAAAAAAAACTTTTACAACTCAACCATTAGAAAAACAAATAAAGCTGGGCACGGTGGCACACGCCTGTAATCCCAGCACTTGGGAGGCTGAGGCAGGAGGATCGTGAGTTCAAAGCCAGCCTCAGCAATGGTGAGGCACTTAGCAACTCAGTGAGACCCTGTCTCTAAATAAAATACAAAAAAGGGCTGGGGATGTGGCCCAGTGGTCAAGTGCCCCTGAGTTCAATCCCCGGTACCAAAAAAAAATAATAAAAATAAAAATAAATAGGGGCTGGAGTTATAGCTCAGTGGTAGAGCGCTTGCTTCACTCATGTAAGGCACTGGGTTCGATCCTCAGCACCACATAAAAATAAATAAAATAAATAAAGATATTGTGTCCTGTAGGAGCCCTGTTTGGGGAGATGGCTTAAATTGCGGTTGACTACGGGCCATAAGGATTTGGGCATTGTAGCCTTCCGTAGTCTCACGGGACTTGGCCCGGGATCTCGCAGGACTTGGCCCAGGATCTCGAGTGACTTGGCCGAGATTGCTGATCGGGTCAGCGCCATTTTGGTGGTGTGTGTGGTGCGTGTTAGTCGTTGTTAGAGCCAGAGAGAAAAGTTATCAGAATAAAAAGCTGTTTATTTCCAGTTTGCGTCTGAACTTCTTCCTGCGGCTTCGTTGCTCCAAGCGGCCATCGCTTCAGGCGGCAACAGCGTCCTTCTTTAAAAAAGAATGGGGCTGGGGTTGTGGCTCAGTGGTAGAGCACTCACCTAGCACGTGCACAGCCCGGGTTTGATCCTCAGCACCACATAAAAATGAATAAATAAAGGTATTGCATAGTTTTAAAGTAAAAAAATAAAATAAAATAGAGCTGGAGATGTAGCTCTGCTAAAGCACTGATTCAATCCCCAGTGACAGGAGGGGGAGCAAGGGATCTAAATAGACATTTCTTCCAACAAGAGAGATAAACATCCAATCAGGTACATGAACAGATGTTCAATCATTAGTTATGTGAAGTGCAAATCAAAACCACAGATACTACTTCATGTTGACTAGGATGAATATTATTTAAAAAATGGACAAAATGTTGGTGAGGATGTAAAAAAATTAGAACCCCGGCTGGGGCTATAGCTCAGTTGGTAGAGTGCTTGCCTTGCATGCACAAGACCATGGGTTCAATCCCCAGCACCAAAAAAAAAAAAAAAAAAAAAAAAAAATCAGAACCCTCATATATTGCTGAAGGGAATGTAATATGATGTTTTGGGAACTGTTTTGGGAAACTGTCCAAAACAGTGAAATTAACTCAAATGTCCATCACTTGGTGAATGGGTAAGCAAAATGTGGCACAGCTATACTGCCATATATTATTCAGGTATAAACAGTAAGTACTGACACATGCTTCAGTATAAATGAGCCTGAAAATAGGCTGAGCAAAAGAAGCCAGACACAAAAAGGCATATATTATATGATTCCATGTACACAAAATGTTCAGAATAGACAAAGTCATAGGAAAAGAAAGTAGATTAGTGGTCTCCAAGGGCTAGAAAAGGAGGGAATAAAATGGGGAGTGACTGCTAATGGGTGCAGGGTTTCTTTTGGGGGTAATAAAAAATGGGTATAAAATCATGATGATGTTTGCAATTAAACTAAAAAGTATTGAATCATGTGGCATGTGAATTATATCTCACTAAACAAAAATGGCCCCCCAAAAGCTTAATTTTAAGCATCTATTATGTGCCTAGTGGAGTACTGAGAATATTACATAATCTTCTTAAATCCATAAGGCCCCAGGATTGGATGGCACTGTCACTATTAAAATGTTAAAGATGGAGAAACTGAGGCTGACAGAATCAGCCAACACCTACTATATTCATTCTCCTGCCCAGCATAGTAGTTGATTTTCAGGTAGTAAGGGAAGTGCAGCTGTTTCTGCAAGGAGAAGTGGATGAAATGTCCAGAACCAAAGTGGCGTGCTGTTTCAGGACCCCTCTGGTTTACTTGACCCTGCAGCCCTCACCTCACACAGGTGGATGGGTGGGTTCACCAGCATGCTGAGCATAGTACCCACTGTATCCACCAGCTCTTTTTTTTTTTTTTTTTAAGAATTCTGTTTTCTTTCTTTATTTTTAGTTACAGGTGGACACAATATCTTTATTTTATTTTTATGTGGTGCTGAGGATCGAACCCAGTGCCTCACGCATGGTAGGTGAGCGCTCTACCTCTGAGCCACAACCCCAGCCCTCCACCAGCTTTTTTTTTTTTTTTTAATATTTTTATTTATTTGCTTTAGTTGTACACAATGCCTTTATTTCTACGTGGTACTGAGGATCGAACCCGGGCCACACATGCGCTAAGTGAGTGCTGCACCGCTGAGCCACAATCCCAGCCCCACTTCCACCAGCTCTTGATGAAAGAAGTGGTCACTTGCCTTGCTCTCGCCTACCCTCTGAACTTGTTCAAGACAAACCTGCCTGGAGTACTCCTGGAAATCATAGACTGCCCACATCCTGCACAGCATTAGTAGCACTGCTAGCATTGCCTACTGCGCCTGCAGGACTAAGACCCTCAGCCATACGAGGCTGGCAGGGGACATAGTGGGGCAGTGCACGGTGTTGCCACAACTTTGAGAACTCTCCTCACCTCCGGATTCTCTCCTCATCTTGGACCTTCCCCCTACTGTGATCCCTCTCCTGACCCTGTGCCCTGTCCTCATTCCACACCAGCACTGTTTTCTTGTTCCTTACCTTCTCTAGCCATGACACCTTTCCCCACATCCTTTCTCACCTCATTTGATTTTTTTTTTTAATAAATCTCATTTGACTGCACAAATTTAGTGAGACAGATAAGGCACATTATTAAGCATCACTTTAAGATGAGGAAAAAAGTTTAGAGGGGTGCCGAGCTCACATAGCTACTAGAGAGATTCTACTTTCAAACCAGTTATTTGGCCTCCTCTCCCCACCCATTCGGTTCTAACAGCATTTCCTTCACGTGGCCAGGAGAAAGAGCACTCCCGGCTTCAGAAGGAGCTGAATAAGGCCCTGGAGAGCCTAGAGAGAGAAAGAATGGAGCTGGAAATGAGACTGAGGGAGCAACAAACAGAAACTGAAGCCATCCAGGCACAGAGGGAAGAGGAACGGACCCAGGCGGAGAGTGCCCTCTGCCAGGTGGGAAGCTAGGACAACTGGAGTGGCACACCCATCACCATTGGTGACCCCGACCTTCAACTATTTTCTTTTCCTGTCCTTAGAGCAAAACTATAGAGGGCTCCCAAAAAAGAATATAGTTATCCACTTTGCTGCTGGCGAGCAGGGTGATCTACACACGCAGGGCTGGCAGTATGTCGTACTTCCTGAAGGAGGGCTAACATTACCACATCCTGTCAGCTTGCAAACCAGTGGCAACCTTTGCATTTCCTGGTTCTCAGTCAGTGGGCCCAGACCTTCCTTTGCCATCAGCCCCCACCCCATTTGATGGAGGGGCCCTAGAGCAGCTGGGCTGTGCTTTTGGCCTCCTGGGCAAGCATGATAACCTTGAGCCAACAAGCCCTTGCCTTTTCTGCCACTCCACAGATGCAGCTGGAAACGGAGAAGGAGAGAGTATCCCTCCTTGAGACACTGCTACAAACCCAGAAGGAGCTGGCAGATGCCAGCCAACAATTGGAACGGCTGAGGCAGGACATGAAGGTTCAGCAGTTAAGAGAGCAGGTATGGAGGGTGGTCCTGGGTGTTCATTCACCCATTCAACAACTAATAGTACTTTGGCACTTCTTATCCACCAAGTACTATGCTATGTGTTGACATGTGACAAGTACATAAATGTGTGGCTCAGTAGTCAATGTGATAGACCTGGTCCCTGTCCACAAGAAACGTACATTCTGGTGGCAGGGAGAGATGAGAAATGAGCAGACACAAAATAAATGATATAATTATTTTGTAATTAATTTGTAATAAGTGTTCCAATAGAAACAAATAGAATGATATAATTGAGAGTGATTCAAAGGCAGTGGCTTTGGATAAGGTGGACAGGGGAGACCATACTAAGAAAATGACCTTTGAACTGAGACTTGAAGGTGAAAAAAAACCTAGCCACGCCAGGCGCAGTGGTGCACATATGTCATCCCAGAGGCTTAGGAGGCTCAGGCAGGAGGATTGCAATTTCAAAGCCAGCCAACTTGGTGAGACCCTGTCTCTAAATAAAATACAAAATAGGGCTGGGGATGTGACTCAGTGTCAAGTGCCACTGAGTTCAATCCATGGTGGCACATGCCTGTAATTCCAGCCATTCAGGAGGCTGATGAAGGAGGATCCTAAGTTCAAGGCCAGCCTTAGCAATTTAGCAAGGCCCTAAGTAATTTAGTGAGACTCTTGTCTCAAAAAGAAAAACTTAAAAAGTCTGGGAATATGACTCAGTGGTAAAGTGCCCCTGGGTTAAGTCCCAAGTATTCCCACACGCCAAAAATAGAAGGTAGCAATATGGTGAAAAACAGAAGAACCTCAAAAACATTATGCCAAGTGACGGAAGCCAGATACAAGAGGTCACATTATGTTTCCATTTATATAAAATGTCCAAAACAGGCAAATCTACAGAGACAGAATGCAGATTAGTGGTCAGGGCTGGGGTGAAAAGGGGAAGTGACTGTTAATGGGGTGCTTCTGGGGTGATGAAAATGTTCTGCACTTAATTGTGATAGTTCAGAACTCTGTATATACTAAAAACCACCAAATTGGTTGGGCATAGTGGTGCATACCTGTAATCCCAGCTTCTTAGGAGACTGAGGCAGGAGAATCACAAGTTCAAGTCCAGCCTCAATTATTTAGACCCTATCTCAAAATAAAAAAGGTAGAATGCTCCTGGGTTCAATCCCTATCACCAAAACAAACAAAAACACTAAAATTGCATACTTTTTGTTGTTGTTGTTGTTGTTTTTAGATTTATATGACAGTAGAGTGTATTTTGACATATTATACATATATACGTCCTTATTTATACATAACTTATTCTAATTAGGATCCCATTCTTGCAGTTGTACATGGTATGGAGTTTCTGAAATGGTATACTTTTTCTTTTTGTTTTTGTTTTTTTTTTTTTTTTTTTTTTTGGTACCAGGGATTGAACTCAGGGCACTTGACCACTAAGCCACAAACCCAGCCTTATTTTGTATTTTATTTAGAGACAGGGTCTCACTGAGTTGCTTAGCACCTTGCTGTTGCTAAGGCTGGCTTTGAACTTGCAATCCTCCTGTCTCAGCCTCCCCAGCCACTGGGATTACAGGTGTTGAATGGTATACTTTTTACAAGTGAATTGAATGGTAGGTGAATTTTATCTCAGTAAAGCTTTTAAAAAGAAAAAAGGCCGGGCGCGGTGGCGCACGCCTGTAATCCCAGCACTTTGGGAGGCTGAGGCAGGAGGATCGCGAGTTCAAAGCCAGCCTCAGCAATGGCGAGGCACTTAGCAACTCAGTGAGACCCTATCTCTAATAAAATACAAAAAAAAGGGCTGGGGATGTGACCCAGTGGTCGAGTGCCACTGAGTTCAACCCCCGGTACCAAAAAAAAAAAAAAAAAAAAGAAAAAGAAAAAGAGAAAAGAAGCCAGCCATTTGGAGAATACTTCAGCAGAGGAGTTACCTTTCTGAAGGGCCCTAGGACAGACAGAAAAGGGCTTGGGAAATTCAAGGACAGAAAGGAGTGTAGCTTCAATGTGATGTCCTCAGGGGCAAGTAGAGAAGTAGGCAGCAGCCCTACCTCAGCCAGAGTAGAAGCTTAGATTTCATTTAAAGGCAGTAGGAAGGGTTGGGGTTGTGGCTCAGTGGTAGAGTGCTCACCTAGCACACGTGAGGCACTGGGTTTGATCCTCAGCACCACATAAAAATTAAATAAAGAGGGGCTGGGGTTGTGGCTTAGCGGTAGAGCGCTCTCCTAGCACGTGCACAGCCCAGGTTCAATCCTCAGCACCATGTAAAAACAAAGGCATTGCCGGGCGCGGTGGCGCACGCCTATAATCCCAGCACTTTGGGAGGCTGAGGCAGGAGGATCGCGAGTTCAAAGCTAGCCTCAGCAATGGCGAGGAACTTAGCAACTCAGTGAGACCCTGTCTCTAAATAAAATGCAAAAAAGGGGCTGGGGATGTGACCCAGTGGTCGAGTGCCCCTGAATTCAATCCCCGGTACCACAAAAAAAAAACAAAGGCATTGTGTGCAACTAAAGCAAATAAATAAATATTTTTTAAAAAATGAAATAAAGATATTGTCTCCACCTACAACTAAAAAATAAATATTTTAAAAAAGGCAGGGGCTGGGATTGTGGCTCAGCGGTAGAGCGCTCGCCTAGCACGTGGGCGACCCGGGTTTGATCCTCAGCACCACGTACAAATAAAACACATTAAATAAAACACATTGTGTACAACCAAAAGCAAATAAATAAAAATATTTTAAAAAAAAAAAAAAGGCAGTAGGGGGCTGGGGTTGTGGCTCAGCAGTAGAGCGCTCACCTAGTGCATGTGCGGCCTGGGTTCGATCCCCAGAACCACGTAAAAATAAAGACATTGTGTACAACTAAAAGCAAATAAATAAATGTTTAAAAAAAAAAAAAAAGGCAGTAGGAAACTGTTGGATGGCATTTAGAAGGCGTGGAACACATGTGTGTATGTGTATGAGTGTGTACATATTTTTTTTTTCCTTTTTTCTTTTGCAGTCTTGGGGATTGAACCCAGGGTCTTGAACATGTTAGGCAAGCATTCACCCACTGAGCTACATTGTCAGTTCTAGATTATAATTCTCCATTGAGTCAAGTGGAGAAAGAGAGAGAAAATGAAGAGAGAGTGTGTGTGCGCGTGTATGTATGTAGGGGATAGAGGCATCAAGTGGAAGTAGGGGCATGGTCAGGAGGCTATGGGATGGTTTGGGTGAGGAACCACTACCAACTCAGGGCCCCTGACTCAGAAACCTGGTGACCCTGTGCACAGTATGAAGTAGGAGAGGGAATAGGAGGCAAGGACTTGAGATGGGAATGACATGGATAGTTGGCTTCTGCCTCAGCCCAACAGAAAAATAACAAAATATTGGCATGTATCCAATGCAGATTTCAAGACAAAGTCCCAAGTAGAAGCTTTTTCACGCTCCCTGATGTTTTCTCCCTCTGCAGGAGACCACTGGGATGCTGCAGACCCAGCTCCAGGAGGCTCAGCAGGAGCTGAAGGAGGCAGCACAACAGCACAGAGATGACCTTGCTGCCCTCCAGGAAGAGGGTAGCACCCTGCTGCAGGACAAACTAGACCTGCAGAAGCAGGTCCCTCCTCTTCTTCATCCTGCTGCCTGAGCACAGGAGCACAGGGATAGGCCACAGTACTAAGTGGAGAGTTGAAGGGTGCTCAGAGCTGAGCATGTTTCCTCAGTGCCCTGGAATAGTACAAGTGGCCCTCCATATCCATGGGTTCCACATGTTCGGCAAAAAATTACATCTGTACCACATGTGCATAGACCTTTTCCTTGTTCTTACTCTCTAAAGAGAGTATAACAACTATTTATATTATATTAGGTATGATAAGTCTACTAAAGATGATTTAAAGGTTATGGGAGGGTATGCCTAGGTTATATTAAAATATATTGTACAATTTATATAAGGGATTTGTATATCTGCAGATTTTGGTGTCCAAGAGAGATTAATTCTAGGATGCTGAGTGACCACCAGAGCCCTTTCTTTGAAGTGATCTAAACAAAGCTTAGGTTTTTCTCAGGTTCCAGTTTCAGTTATTCTTCCCATTTTGATCCTGAATCCAATGTTGTTGTATATCAGGTTGCTTTTCTTATTCAGTCTGATTTTTCTTTTCAGAATCCTATATCAGATGATGTTCTGATTTTTTGTTTTAAAAAAAATGTAATCACTACACACTTTCCCATCATTTTTCTTTTGGCTATTTAGCCAAGCTTTTATTTATATCTGCCTGTGTGGAGCATTTGTGAGGCTGGGAGACAGATGGCCAATCTGAATGGTACTGGGAAAGTGGGTGGCTAAAAATAGTTTAGGAATTGGTGGGAAGAACCTCCAAAGCTTTAGTGATGAGCCACCAACTGTGGTACACCTTGCAGGACCCAAAAGTTCTACTAGAAGCATCCTTCCACTGTCCCCCTATCCTGTCATCTGGTCATCATCCCCTTAACCTTCCAGGTGGAGGACTTGAGGTCTCAGCTGGTTGCCCAGGATGACTTTCATAGACTGGAGGAGCAGGAGGTTCAGGAGAAGCTGAGAGAGGCCCATGAGTGTAGCCGAATTCAGAAGGAACTGGAGAGAGAGAAAGCCAGGTAGGCTAGACAGCCATGGAGGTGGTTTTTGCTTTTCTGTCTAAAGTGATCACTGCAGCATTGACAGTTCTTTGCTCAGGTCACCTCATCTTGCATGTCTCCAGTTCTGGAAGATACAGGTACATGTGGAGAGGACATGTCTCTGTCTTCAAAGCTTACACTTCATTAATTTAGTAAATAGCACCCATTATGCACCAGACACTTCGAGAGTGGGGGAATACAGTAATCAACAAGACATTGTGGCCCCTGACCCAGTAGAATTTATGGTTTTATGAGGAAGACTTGAATAAAATAATTCTCCAAATACATTAGTGCAGATGATGACATATAGTGTAGAAGAAAGAAATAGGGTGTTGAAATGGAAGTGAGAGAGGGGAGACCCACTGTAGAAAGTTAGTGAAGGCAACAGTGCCTCATGACATAGTATTTAAACCAAGCACTAAAGGATGAAATGGAGCTATCTCTGCAAAAGGGCAAAGGAAAGTTCTATACAGTAGGAATAGAAATCATGCTCAGAGGCCCTGAGGCAGTTGAAAACTTAAAATGTTTGGTGAAACTCAAGTATGGTGTAAGGAGCATAGTGAACAAGTAAAGCTGATAAGTCCTTATCATTCAGGAAGCTGTAGGCCATGGCAAGAAGTTTGTAGATTATTTCTAGTAGGAAACCACTGGGAGATTTCAAGCAGGGAAGTTGACATAATTCAGTTTATGATATATTAGAAGAGACAGTTAATGGCATGATACAGCAGGAGTGACAGAATCTAGAGCAGCATACATTCTCAGTGATGTAGGAGTTTGAGAAAGGACAGATCCTTTTGGTGATGACAGTGTCAGGAAGAAGACAAGTCAAGAGGCTGGTACAGGTGTCCAGATGAGAGAGACTGATGCTGAGCTGAGGCAGGTAGAGGGGAAGGGAAGGGAGGAAGGGGCTTGAGGGATGTAGAGTTAGAATCAATTATATATACTCACAGATTGGATGTGGGCGGGATGAAGGGAGAGCTCTACTGTGGTCGTGGTTTCTATGTTGGGACACTGAGGATGAAGGTACTGTTTCTGAGCTAGGAAACATGGTAGGAGATGAGTCGGGTGTTGAAGGTACATAGGGGATGGAGATTAGCCATGTTGAATTTGAAGTACATGCATAGGTACATGTGGAATGTAGCAGAGAATAAACTGAAGTTGAAATGAGGTGTCATGCATGAAGTACCTAGGAACACTTAGTAGGTGCTCAGTAAATGGTAGCATGTATTATGACACTATATCATTATCATTAGTATTTCTAATTTAATTATTTATGCTATGTTTAGAACAGTACTGTAAGAAGGTAGTTTCTTGCTCTTTAAGAGAATGACAGCCCTGTGACCCTTTTCTTCTTAGCCTGACTCTGTCACTGGTAGAAAAGGAACAGAAACTCCTTGTTTTACAAGAAGCTGACTCTGTTCGACAGCAAGAGCTGAACTCCCTGCGCTGTGATATGCAAGAGGCTCAAGAAGGGCAAAAGGAGCTCAGTGCTCAGGTACTTCCCACTGTGGTTATAACCCTGCTTTTTGGGGGCAGACCTGTTCCTGAAGTGTTGGGATGAATGCTCACAGTTCTCTCATACAGAGGACACTTTTCTTTTTCCCAATCATAGAATAGACTGGGCCCTCAACAGCCCTAGCAGGAGGGGAAAGCCAGGAATGGGCAGGGTGGAGGCTTGGGAACCTGACTGATGAGAATGGCCCCTGCGGGGAACCTGACAGCCTGGATCATAGTGACCAGAGGGGCAGAGCCCAGGTGGGCCTGGTTGACACACAGCCACTTCCAAGTGTGCTTGGTCTAGGTGGCAAGATGCAGCAGAGGGAACTGAGCAGTAAGAAACACTCCAGATCAGGTAGGCAGCAGCAAGAGGATCCCCAAGGGCTCAGTCTGCTCACAGCGGAACCCTTGACCTGGATTCAGAGGAGAGAGAGAACTGGGAGAAGAAGAGTGGGGAGTAAGAGCTAGCTTGACAGGAGATAAGGACACAGGTCTGCCTGTTAGTCGTGAGTCTGACTGCTGGCTCCACTGCTTCCTACTTGTGTGAACATCAGTTCCTTCATCCATAAACAAGGATGGTAATTCTGAACCATGACAGAAATACAGGAACACAGTGAGCATGCAGTAAATGGTAGCCATTGGTGTCATGAGTGGTCTTAGGCTTGTTGTCAGGATTTCAGGGAAGATGATGTCATAGCAGGGAGCTGGCACATCAGTCTGGGAAACCAGGGCCAGAGCCCATTAGTGTAGACTGGGCCCATGTGTCAAGAATTGTTAGCCTCCATGTATTAGACTTAGTCACTCAATTCAGAGCCATCCCTACCTACTTTAGAGCTAAGCCAGCTGAAATCCTCTGTCCTGGTTGAGATTTGCAAGGGATTGAGCAGGGTAAGGCTTGGAAGATCTGAGGAGAGGGTATCCACCCCCTGCTCATAGTGAGTGGCTTTCTCCCTGGCAGGTGGAATTACTGAGGCAGGAGGTGCAGGAAAAGGAGGCTGACTTTGTGGCTCAGGAGGCACAACTGCTGGAGGAGCTGGAGGCCTCTCGGATCACAGAGCAACAGCTGCGAGCTTCCTTGTGGGCCCAGGAAGCCAAGGCAGATGAACTTCAGCTGCAACTACGCAACACAGAAAGCCAGTTGGAGGCTCTGGCTGCCGAGCAGCAGCCTGGGAACCATGCCCAGGCCCAGCTGGCCAGCCTCTACTCTGTCCTGCAGCAGGCCCTGGGGTCTCTATGTGAGAACAGGCCAGAGCTGAGGGGCGGGGGAGACTCTGCTCCCACCCTGTGGGGCCCAGAGCCAGGTGAGCTCTGAGTCCTTAGGGCTGAAGCCAGGCCTAGCTCCCAGGGGAGAAAGGAGGGGAATGCAGTTCCTCAGGCAATATTGCATCAAAGTTAAGATCACCACTTGGGAATTCACTCTATGTGAGTTTGAACTCCATCTCTACCATTTTGCTAGCTATATGTTGCTGGACAGTTCATCTAACTTCTCTCTGACTTTAAAATGAGGATGTTAAAAGCAGGATTTTTCTAAGGAGTTAATGTGGTTACGGGTGTAAATAGCTCACATGGTGCATAACAAACAACAGCTAGCCACCTGGCACCCACCATGGTGCCTAGCGCTCAGAAAAGCAGAAAGTATGTGATGAATGAACTACCAAGATCAAGAGGGGGTTCTTTGATGAGAAGAGGGACTAGCAGGAAGGCCATGGCCACGTCTGGGAAGGGTGATTGTTTTCATGGCGGCAGCCAGGTAAGGTGATATTTTTTCCATTTCTTCAGGCCAAAATGGAGCCAGGAGCCTTTTTAAGAGAGGGCCCCTCCTAACTCCTCTCTCAGCTGAGGCTGTGGAGTCTGCTCTCCACAAGCTTCACCAAGACCTGTGGAAGACTCAGCAGGCCCGGGTATGTTTCTCTGCCCTCCTTCCTTGAGGGCCTCCCCTAAGAAGACTGAGACAAAGACTCCAGAAGCAGTTTGGCCTGTTTTATTCCTGAGGTCAAGTTGGGATGAGCTCCACCCTATCACTTGCCTCCTGGCAACCCGTGACTAAAGCATTTAGGTTTCCTGGGCCTTATTTTCACTTGCAAAGGAGGACAGATAATGCCTGCCCCTGAGGGTTGTTGTGAAGATTAAAGGAGTGGGGGTGTAAAGGAGCCCTGTAAACTATAAAAATGTACATGTGTGGCTTTGGTTCACTTCATTTTCCTCTCAGCCAGGAATTTCTTCTTAGACCAAGGTCTCCAAGACAAACTTACCACCAAGATTTGAGGTTGCCTTTTATAGGAGCATCCATGCAAATTGCCGGCCACTTACATGCCAGGCACTCTGAGCTGAGAATATCAAAAGGAGAAAGACCTGACCTCTGCCCTCAAGAAGTCTCATGACACAGTGGGGGGACCAGACTGCATTCTGATAGCAAGCAGAACTGACAGAAGTAATAGACACAGATGATGGACTGGTGGAACTAGTAGAAGGGGCAGTTCATTCTGGCTCACAGAGGAGCAGAAGGAAGGAAGAGGTGACCTTGGACTACACTTTGAAGTAGGTGTTTGGGAGGGAAGAGGTACTCCCTGGAATAGGGCCTTGACAATTGTTGCAAAAGACACAGAGGAGGCAGTTGAGCAGAGCCATCATCACTTCAGGGAGCAAAATGCACAGTGAGTTCAGAGGAACTGTGGAAGCAATTTGAGAGTAGAGCCTTGATGGCAGGCCACCAGAGGGGGAAGTGAGGAGAGAGCTTGAGCCCCGGCTGGGACAGCTTTGTGGCAAACAAGGACTCAGAGTTCAGCCTTGCCTTCCTTTCCCAGGATGACCTGAGGGATGAGGCCCAGAAGCTGGCACAGCGTCTAAGTGATGCTGAGGCGGAGAAGAGCCAGATCCACGCCAAGTTTCAGGACCTTCAGAGACAGCTCTCCCAGAGCCAGGAAGGTGAGCTGTGTAGGTGGACAGATTTGTAGAGCGGGCAGGTGGGAAGCCCAGAAGTGGCAGGAACAGCCTAGTAGCCACTCTTTCTAATGTTTACCCACAGCTGGGAGATGATATCTTTTTTTTTTGGGGGGGGGGTTACTGGCGATTGAACTCGGGGCACTCGACCACTGGGCCACATCCCTAGCCCTTTTTTTTGTATTTTATTAGAGACAGGGTCTCACTGAGTTTCTAAGTGCCTCGCCATTGCTGAGGCTTTGAACTTGCCTCCTGCCTCAGCCTCCCAAGTGCTGGGATTACAGGCGTGCACCACTGCGCCGGCTTCATGTTACTTATTTGTATCATTGCCAACAATGTCCTCAAAATTAGCCTTTAAAGGCAAAAGAAAATGGGCTTATTTGGGAGAAAACAAAGAGAAGAAATATCTGTACCACAGCTAAGGGTTGGAAAGGGTGATGGCCACTTGGAGAGAAGAGAAAAGGCTCTTGAGACTCAAGGTTCTTCTGTAGAAGAGGAAACTTGGAGGGTGGGTTTTGCCTTTTTGAGGCCATTTGAGGGCTCTTGGAGATCCACACAAATACATCTAGGTTCCAGGACACGCTGCAGAAGCGAGGGGCAGCCAGCAGAGCCATCTTGGTCTCTAGGAGCCTCTACAAAATCATGTGATTGGGGTGTGGAAGGAATCTCTGATGTTACTAGTTCAACCCTCATGGGAATCCAGGCTTGAGGATCTCTGTGACCAGGATAAAGATGTGTTGGGATGATTAACAGGCAACACAAGGACTGACAGCAGACGCAGACAGGAGTCTGGAAGCAGCAGGGAGCCTAGACAAATGGGAGCAGCTGGCAGATGGGTGATGTCTTAGGATGCTGGATGTAATTCTGTCCTGGCCTCATTCCCCTTTGATTCTGTTCCCCACCCTCCATCTGCCTCTATACTCCTGTGTTCTCCCACCCCCAACCATGGGCCTAACTTCACTATCTCTGCTTTTCCCAAAGAGAAATTCAAATGGGAAGGAAAACACAACACCCTAGAATCTGAGCTGAGGGAGCTGCATGAAACTGTGGCATCCTTGCAGAGTCGTCTCCGGCAAGCAGAGCTACAGAGAATGGAAGCCCAGGTAAAGTGGAACTGATAGGGCCACCGAGTGGTACTCAGGGCCCACAGCTGTAGCTGTTACTCTCCCTTGCCTGTGATCATGTGCCCAGTTTCCTTTTAGCAAGTCTCGCAGTTCCTCTGGTTGTCCCCATGTTCCTGAGGGCCATTATTAAGGTCATAATGAATCTTCCTCTAATTACCTTTTCTGAGTTTAGTTTGAGATTTTTGTCCCTTTCTGTGAAGGACCAGGGTCTGGGATGACTCTGTACCATGCTGTCTCCTTTAGGTACAACAGAGCCCTGGTAGATGGTAGGGATTCCTTTTACAAGATCAGCTTAAGTGTAATTGTTTATTTTTCCCAAATCTTTGTCATTGCTGGTGCCACAAAATAAGGAAGAGAAAGTCCAGTGTCTAAAGTGGTTTTGCCTCTTGTTTTCCAGAGTGAGCGAGAGTTACTTCAGGCAGCCAAAGAGAACTTAACAGCCCAGGTTGAACATCTGCAAGCATGTGTCACAGAAGCCAGGGCTCAGGCAAGTGCTGCTGGGGTCCTGGAAGAAGACCTAAGAACGGCTCGCTCTGCACTGAAACTGAAAAGCGAAGAGGTGGAGAGTGAGCGAGAGCGAGCTCAGGCTCTACAAGAGCAGGGCGAGCTGAAGATGGCCCAGGGGAAGGCTTTGCAGGAGAATTTGGCTCTGCTGGCCCAGACTCTATCTGAAAGAGAAGGGGAGGTAGAGACTCTGCAGGGAGAAATCCAGGAACTGGAGAAGCAGCGGGAAATGCAGAAGGCAGCTCTGGAACTGCTGTCTCTGGACCTGAAGAAGAGGAACCAAGAGGTGGATCTGCAACAAGAACAGATTCAGGAGCTGGAGAAGTGTAGGTCTGTCTTAGAGCACCTGCCCATGGCTGTCCAGGAGCGAGAACAGAAGCTGACCGTGCAGAGGGAGCAGATCAAAGAGCTCGAGAAGGATCGGGAGACTCAGAGGAATGTTTTGGAGCATAAGCTTCTGGAACTTGAGAAAAAAGCCCAAGTGATTGAGTCCCAGAGAGGACAGATTCAGGATCTGAAAAAGCAGTTGATGACTCTGGAATGCCTGGCTCTGGAGCTAGAGGAAAGTCATCACAAAGTGGAGGGCCAGCAGAAGGTGATCGAGGAACTGGAGGGCCAGAGGGAAATGCAGAGGGTGGCTCTGACCCACCTTACTCTGGACCTGGAAGAAAGAAGTCAGGAGCTGCAGGCACAAAGCAGTCAGATCCAGGAGCTGGAGAACCACAGCACCCTTCTGGCGAGAGAGCTACAGGAAAGGGACCAGGAGGTGAAGTCCCAGCACCAACAAATAGAGGAGCTGCAGAGGCAGAAAGAGCATCTCACTCAGGACCTTGAGAAGAGGGACCAGGAGCTGATGTTGCAGAAGGAGAGGATTCAGGTTCTGGAAGACCAGAGGATGCTGCAGACCAAGATCCTAGAAGAGGACTTGGAACAGATCAAGCTGTCCTTGAGAGAGCGTGGCCAGGAGCTGGTCTCCCAGAGGCAGCTGATGCAGGAGTGGGCAGAGGAGGAAAAGAGCCCTAGTAAAGCACAGCGTGGGAGCCTGGAGCACATGAAGCTGATCCTGCGTGATAAGGAGAAGGAGGTGGAATGCCAGCTGGAGCATATCCAGGAACTTCAGGAGCACAAAGACCAGCTGGAGCAGCAGCTTCAGGGCCTGCACAGGAAGGTGGGTGACACCAGCCTGCTCCTGACCCAGCGAGAGCAGGAGATAGTGATCCTGCAGCAGCACCTTCAGGAAATCAAGGAACAAGGGGAGCTGAAAGAGCAGGCACTTCAGGGTCAGCTGGAAGAGGCCCAAAGAGCCCTGGCCCAGAGGGACCAAGATCTTGAGGCCCTGCGGCAAGAACAGCGGCAGGTCCAGGCCCAGGAGGAGGAAAAGGCAAGTGCCCTCCAGGCTGCTCTGGAGCAGGCCCATGTGACACTGAAGGAGCACCAGGGAGAGCTGGAGGAGCACAGGGAACAGGTGAGAAGGCTCCAGGAAGAGCTGGCAGTGGAGGGACGGCAGGTTCAGGCACTGGAGGAGGTATTAGGAGACCTGAGGGCCGAGTCTCGGGAGCAGGAAAAGGCTCTGCTGGCCCTTCAGCAACAATGTGCTGAGCAGGCACAGGAGCACGAGGCAGAGGCCAGGGCCCTGCAGGACAGTTGGCTACAGGCAGAGGCCACACTCAAGAAGCGAGACCAGGAGCTGGAGGCTCTGCTGGCAGAAAGCCAGTCTTCCAGGCATCAGGCAGCTGCTGCACTGGGCCAGGCAGAGGCCCTGCAGGAGGCCCTCAGCAAGGCCCAGGCTGCCCTGAAGGAGAAAGAGCAGCATCTCCTTGAGCAGGCAGAATTGAACCATGGTCTGGAGGCCAGCACGGCCACCTTGCAAGCTGCGTTGGGCACCTGTCAGGCACATGCCCAGCAGCTGGAAGAAGCCCTGAGGATGCGAGAAGGTGAGATTCAGGACCAGGATCTTCGGCACCAGGAGGATGTGAAGCAACTTCAGCAGGCACTTGCCCAGAGGGATGAAGAGCTGAGGCAGCAGAAGGAACAGGGGCAGCTGTTGGAGAAGTCTCTGGCACAAAGCAGTCGAGAGAATGGGATCCAAGAGAAACAGAGTCTGGGGCAAGAAGAAGAGATGTGGAGCCTGTGTGAGAATCTAAAGGAACTACAGCTGATTCTAGCCCAAAAGGAAGAGGAGATTCAGGAGCTGAGGGAAGCCCAGCAAAGGAAGAATCTGGAAGCCTCTCCCCACCACCACAAAGCCTCCCCAGTAGAGGAGCCATCTCTAAAATTGAATTCTTTAGGACCTGTGCTACAGCAGGACTTGGAACGACTGCAGATGGTCCTGAGGCAGACAGAGGCCAGGGAGATTGAGTGGAGGGAGAAAGCCCGGAGCTTGGCGCTGTCCCTGGCCCAGAGCAAGGCCAGTGTCAGCAATCTGCAGGAGGTAGCCATGTTTCTACAAGCCTCTGTCCTGGAGCGGGAATCACAACAACAGAGGTTGCAGGTAAGTGCCTCAGGGTAAGTGAGGGTCAGGGACAGAACTGGTCCATCTGAGCTCAGAGGCCACCTGCCACCCTGGGCTTTGTGGCACTCAGAAGGTATAGAAAGCTGAGATCATGAGCACCTCAACATGAGCTAGTCTCTGAGACACACACAGTCTCTGCCTTTGGAACTGGACCAGTAAATAAATAACTGTGCTGCAGTGTGCTTAGGGCCTAATGAGGGAGCTCTTGTACCAGGCAGGCTGGCCCTCCCAACCTTTCCTTCAAGTAGGTCCCAAAAGGCTTCCTGCTAAAAGTGGTGTTTGAGATGAGATCTGGGGGCTGGGGTTGTGGCTTAGTGGTGGAGCGCTTGCCTGGCATGTGTGATGCACTGGGTTCAATTCTCAGTGCCGTATTTAAATAAATAAAAATAAAGGTCCTCAACAAGTAAAAAAAAAAAAAGATGAGATCTGAAGGGACCAGTCAGGAGCTAGCCAAGCACTGGTGGGGGCCCCGGCTTTCTGAGGAAGAGGAAGAAGGAGAAAGAACATGGAGGTGTAGGAGGTTCAGGTTGTTTGGAACTTAGAGGGGCTGTTGGCAAGAGAAGAGAGGACAGCAGAGACCACAACATTCAGGTCTTTGAAGTCATGCTAAGGACCTGGGTCACTAATGGGAAGCAGCTGAAGGGCAGGAAAATGACACCATCAGGGATACAGTTCAGGATGATCTGCCAG
Organism: Tamias sibiricus; assembly: GCA_025594165.1. Taxonomy (NCBI): domain Eukaryota; kingdom Metazoa; phylum Chordata; class Mammalia; order Rodentia; family Sciuridae; genus Tamias; species Tamias sibiricus. The sequence continues at coordinate 173,303,252 of CM046659.1, read as the reverse complement.
GCTGTCGTGTACAGTAACAGCAGATCTGGGGAGACCAGCTAGAAGATTAGCAGAGGTCCAGGGGAGCAGTGGAGACCTGAGATGGTAAGTGTGAGTAGAAACAGATGCCTGAGCTGAGAAGTTCACAGGTGTTCTGGCAATTGATTGACGAAGAGGTGGGAGGAGTAAAGAAAGGACAGAAAAAAAAGTCAAAGGCAACACTAGGGTTCCTTCCCACTAAGATGAAGAAAAGCAGGTATGAAGAAAAGGAGTAGAATGTTTTAGCTTGGGAGTGGAATGAGGAGGACCCATGGGATATGCAAGGGGAGCTGTCCAGAGGGCAGCTCAGTGAAATGGTCTGAAGTTGAGAGTGAGACTGGGCTAGGGATAGAGACTCTGGAGTCATCAGCAGTTTGGAACAAGTGGGCTGTAGTAGTTATAATGTTAAGTGACAAAGGAAGTGGGTTTCAAATAGGATTGTGGCATAACACTTAACCTCAGGGTCAAATGTCATACCTTAAGTCATCTTTGTACCCCTAGCACTGAGCACAAAACCTGCACAGAGTGATCAATAAGGAAAGCTAGGCTGACGGCTGACCATGGAGGGACATTGTTGCTTTTGCCAAGAGAAATTCAGTCCATTTTTCCAGGGAAATTGACTATCCATCCTCATCCCTTAAGTAAGCCCCAGAAAACCTCCTCACTCATCTCAAAACATACAATCCCACAAGGACTTGCCTTCCAGGAACTCACAAAATTCTGCTCTTGTGAAAGAGAAATATATAGGGAAGAAATGATATTTATGAACTTTGGAGTCGAGTTCCTGCAATACAGGTGAAATACAGTTCTGCAGTTCATTGACTATGTGGCCCTGGGTAAGTGCCTTCACTTCCCTGACTCTGGGATTTCTCATTAACATGATAGGGAATTTTAAAAAAAAAAAAAAAAAAGAATGATAGTATGAAGTAAGACGGTACCTACCAAGTGCTTGAGAAGAAAACACTCAGTGGAACTTCTCTTCTATTTGCAGATCCATTCTCACAGGCCCAGCGTATAACTGAGGGTACTTGCTAGCCATGCTCTTGGGATACTGAGTATTATTCACTCAGTGCATGACTTAGATCAAGGTCCTTTTACCTACCCACCCCTCCCTAAACACTCAAAGGCAGTTTTAGATGTAACACTTCATTGGAATAGCGCCATACCCCTCCTTCCTTCCCTCCTTTTTTTTTTTTTTTTTTTTTTTTTTTTTTGTACCAGGGATTGAACTCAGGGGCACTACGACCACTGGGCCACATCCCCAGCCCTTTTTTGTATTTTATTAGAGACAGGGTCTCACCGCGTTGCTAAGTGCCTCGCCATTGCTGAGGCTGGCTTTGAACTCGCGATCCTCCTGCCTCAGCCTCCCAAAGTGCTGGGATTACAGGTGTGCGCCACCGCGCCCGGCTTCCTTTTTTTTTTTTAATTATGTTTTTTTAGTTGTAGATGGACAGACTATCTTTATTTTATTTATTTATTTATTTATTTATTTATTTATTGGTGCTGGGGATTGAACTCAGGGGCACTTGACCACATCCCCAGCCCTCTTTTGTGTTTTATTAGAGACAGGGTCTCACTGAGTTGCTAAGTGCCTTGCCGTTGCTGAGGCTGGCTTTGAACTCGTGATCTTCCTGCCTCAGCCTCCCAAGTGTATTTCTTTATTTTTATGTGGTATGGAGAATCAAACCTAGTTCCTCACGTGTGCTAGGCAGTTGCTCTACCACTGAGCCACAAATCCAGTCCCCTTCCTTCCTTTTATACTGAGGTTTGAACCCAAGGATGTTTTACCACTGAGCTACATCCCTGGCCATTTTTATTTTGAAGCAGGGTCTTGCTAAGTTGTTGAGGCTGGCATAGAACTTGGCAATTGTCCTGCTACAGCCTCCTGAGTCACTGGGATTACAGGCACACACCACCATGCCCAGCAATAGTGCACTGTTTCTCTCTCACTATCCTGAAAAGGTGGAACTGTTAGCTCATTTTAGAGTTGAGAAATGGTAGTTAGGTTAACTTGTCCAAAGTCATACAACTGGAAACTGATCAAGGGGGGTTAGATCTGACAGTCTAACTCTAGTGCTCAGGTTATGACATCAGGGTCAGCTCTTCCTCTCTCACCTACAGCCTGTGCCATGCATGTGTGCTCATTCCCTCTTGTGAATCTTCCTTCTTGACTGTTATTTATGAAACACTGGGAGCCGGGAAGCTATCTAGTATTAGGTTTCCAGTTTCCCCATTCTTTCAAAGGGATTTAACCTCAAGGGTGTGATCCTTGTTTCATAGAGCATGTCATTTTATATATGAGGAATTTGGGCTTGAAATGATCTCATATTTTGACCCGAGTCATACAACCAATAAGTGGTGACATTACATCCAGCTCTGTGTGACTCGAGTCCTTGCTCTTTCTAGAACACACCAGTGCCCCAACTTGTTGCTTGGCTTTATGGAAGACCTAAAATAAGATGGGATCTCTAGTCCTAGCTCACTTGCAAACTCTCCAAGAGTCCTTGGGAAGATCCTTCTTCACTCTGTTTTCTTCATCTGGAAAACGAAGGGTCTAGACTAGAATCACTCAGAGGCTCCAGGAAAACTAAGACTATACCCTAGTGAGGAAATCAGACTGGTTTTATGAAGATGGAGACTACAGTGGGTCTGGATGTGAGGCAGGCATGGTGTGATTTTGTCTCATACCTCCGTATCCCAGGAAGAGCTGGAGCTTACCAGACAGGCCCTGGAGGAAGAGCGACTACACAGCCCACACTCGACCAGCAGGGTGGAGCAGGAGCCCGGAGCAGAGCAGAGCAAACAGCCCAGAGAGGTAAGCTGGGGGCTGGTGGGAACCAATGGTCAAAGAGAGAGCTTCTGTCAGGCTTGTTCCTCTTCCTTAGAAATTGGGTCCCTTAAAGCGCAGACATGCTTAATTGGTACATTTGCTCTGGGTCTGTTCCCCCACCTATCTGTGTGGCTGCCCAGGTGAGATTCATTCACAGGCCTTTCCCACAGGTCTCAGGAATGGAGGCTGAGCCTAATCCTGGAATGGAGCAGCAGCAGTCATGGAGACAGCGGCTTGAACACCTGCAGCAAGCAGTGGCCCGACTGGAAATTGATCGGAGCAGGCTGCAGCGCCACAACATCCAGCTGCGGACCACCTTGGAACAGGTCAGTGACTTCTGCTGTCCTCAGCCCCTTCCTCTTGGGTCGGGTAGACTTTTCATGCAGCTCCCAGAGCAAAGGTTGGTAAACTACAGCCTGTGAGCCAAACCCAGCCCACCACCTGCTTCTGAAATAGTTTTATTGGGACACAGCCATGCATTGTCTGTGGCTACTTGCCCACTACATCAGAAGAGCCGAATAGTTGTGATAGAACTGGGATGGCCCACAAAGCCTAAAATATTTACCACAGAAAAAGTTTGCTGACCTTTGAGCCAAAGGCCTGAGAAGTAGCCTCCTCCTCCTGCCTCAGGAGCACTTCTTTGCACTCAAGGCTGCCTTAGCATGTGCTTTCCCCAGGAGTCTCACTGCCCGTGGTTGATGTCCATTTACACTCAGCCCTGTACATGCTCTGGCCCCAAGCCAAGGCCTGATTTGACATTCACATCTTGGCAGGTGGAGCGAGAACGGAGGAAGCTGAAAAGGGATTCCATGCGCACATCCCGGGCAGAGGGCCCCAGAGATCAATGACGCTGCAGCCTCATCGCCCACACAGAAGGTGCACCTATTTTCCTCACCTGCACCCTCAGCCACCACAAACTCAGTCCCCTACATTGCATATCCCAGGCCACCCTCGGGAGGGAAGACTGCTGCTCCAGCCAATTCAGAGAGCCCCTCCTGACTGGTTCCGCCGTACTTGGCACAGCTCGGGCCGTCCTTGCTTGAGAAGGAGGCCCAACACCAGTGGGTCAGGGGAGGCAAGTGTAGCAGTCCTGCATTCTGAGGAGCTCGGATCTGCCCACTCCCAGACCAGAGCCCCAGGCTCAGTGGGAGCAGGGCTCACTGGGCTACAGTCACACTGGCACAAGATATTGTGTGGTACTTCCCAACCCCCCATGTGCCTGGGTGCTTGAACACAGCTCTCTTAGACCTCCTTGCAGTACAAGGTTAAAATCCATGGTATTTACTAGGAACAGAGTCACTTTTTTGGATAAGGTGTTTGGAAAAGATCCTCGCTAAACTGTCACTCTTTAGCTGAGGTATTCCCATCACTAGACCAAGCCCTGCAGCCTGGCAAGGATGGACTGTTTCTGGTGAGCATCTCTAGCTCTCCCAGCTTTGGGCACTACGTCTGTCTCCTTTTCATCCTTAGCTCACAGCAAAGGACTGGCACTGAGCAGATGCTTGGCATGCTTCTGTTAAATAAAAGTGCCTCAAAGAAGCAAGTGCCAAGCCTAACATCAGGTCTCCGTGGACATTGTCCCTTATGCTGCTGTGGGCACACCTGGGCCTCTCCTTGCCCTGGGACATGATACTCCATAGAGATTTAGTCTGATTTTAGACACTTCTGGCCCATAGCCCTTGCTCAAGCCCCAGGACTTTGATGAGATAGTCAAAGGATACCTGTGGAGACCCAAAGTGGGAAAGTCCATTCCAACCAGATTGGTGTGTCTTCCTTAGGATGGAGGAGGAGGACAGAGGGGCTCTCCAGATGCCAAGTATATAGCTGACCTGCAGAAAGAGGTACGTTCTAAAAGAATCCATTTTGTAAGTCACACACTTCAATGACAAGGTATCAGTGTCTACTATGTGCGTGGCCTTTTGTGTACTTCTAACTGGAGAGGGGAAGTAGTTCCTGCCTTCAGAGAACTTCAGTCTCCACAGGAGGCAAGAGGAGCCCTACCCCAACTCCACCTGCTGTGTACTTAGGGTGGGGATAGAACAAAGAGCATGTTCCAGGCCAATCTCCATTTTTATACTTGGAAAGAAAAAGGAAAAGGAAGAGGCCTGAGGAGCAAAGATTCTAAAACAGGCTAGAGTGTGCAAAACCATGCTGGCCTCCTGTACCTTAGCTGCACCCTTGCAGGCTGGACTGTTGCCAGTATTCCAGGCAGAGGAACCTTGTGCATGTAGCACAGGTCAAGCCAAGGCTCACTCTTGCTCTCAATGCCCAGGAGTAATAAGTATGGAATTTTGATTCCTGAGCCTGTATCAGAAATCAGTAGTTACTACTGGTAGGCCCTGACTCTGTAGCTAGACTCCAGCTGTTTCTTTGAATTCTGTTAAACTTATACAAAGCAATACTGAGACAGGGCCCTTGCAGAGTGAGACAAGAGGCACCTCTGGGTTGTAGTGTTTAAGGGGGCACCCACTTTTGACCTGAAGCACCTCTTTAGATTTGCACCCTAGGCCCCACTGGCCTCACCCTAGTTCTGGACTACCCTGAGATCCCTATAGCTTCACCTCGTTGCTTGTCTCATTAGGCCCTTCTGAAAAAATGAAAGGATTAACCAGTGATTCTCAACATTAGGACCACCTGGGAGCTTTGAAAAATTACCAATACCTGGCCCCACTCCAATCTAATTAAGTCAGAATTTTTTTAATATCTTTATTTATTTTTATGTGGTGCTGAGGATTAAACCTAGTGCCTCACATGTGCGAGGCAAGCACTTTGCCACTGAGCTACAGCCCCAGCCCCAGAATATTTTTTAAAATATTCTGAAAGACCTGGCGCACACCTGTAATCCCAGCAACTGAGGAGGCTTAGGCAGGAGGATTGCAAGTTCAAAGCCAGCCTCAGCAACTTAGTGATGCCTTGAGTAACTTAATAAGACCATGTCTCAAAAAATAAAAAGGAGGGCTGGGGTTGTGGTTCAGTGACAGAGTGCTTGCCTTGCACATGTGAGGCACTGGGTTCCATCCTCAGCACCACATAAAAATAAGTAAACAAGCTGGGTGCGGTGGCACACGCCTGTAATCCCAGCGGCTCGGGAGGCTGAGGCAGGAGGTTACAAGTTCAAAGCCAGCCTCAGCAATGGCGAGACACTAAGCAACTCAGTGAGACCTGTATGTAAATAAAATACAAAATAGGGCTGGGGATGTGGCTCAGTGGCCAAGTGCCCCTGAGCTCAATCCCTGGTACCCAAAATAAATAAATGAATTAAAATTAAAAAAATAAAAAGGGCCAGGGGGTGTAACTCAGTGGTAAAGTGCCCATAGGTTCAATACCCAATACTATAAAATGAAAACCTTCCAAAGGGACACGATGGGACATTCTGCAGTGTGAAAATGTTTAATGTCTTTGGGATAGTGGTTATATGTAGGTTTGTTCATTATCAGACTCATCAAAATGTACATTTAAAATCAGTAAAGCTGATTTAAATTCAGTAAAGCTGATGAGCAGTTTTGTTGTTTTCGAGCTCCCTATTTGCATCACTGGGGCAGTCAGGGTTGTGAATCAGTGAATTCTCTGAGTCCTTCCCCCAAACACCCTAAAGCCTGATTCTGAGGTTCATGTGTGTGATTGAATTGATTTCAATTTAGGCCAAGAGCCACAAGAGCACAGAGCAGATGAGATGGACAGTTGCAAGGCCCTCAACTGCTCTCCCTCTTCGTTTTCCTGCCCACTAGGTGGCCCTGCTACGAGCCCAGCTGGCCTTGGAACGGAAGCAGAGGCAGGACTACATCGCCCGCTCTGTGCAGACCAGCCGTGAGCTAGCAGGCCTGCACCACAGCTTGTCCCACTCTCTTCTTGCTGTGGCCCAGGCCCCTGAGGCTACTGTCTTGGAGGCTGAGACCCGCAAGCTGGATGAGTCCCTGACCCAAAGTCTGACATCTCCAGGGCCGGTTCTGCTACACCCCAGCCCCAGCACTACCCATTCCACCCCCAGGTAGCAGCCACAGCCAGAGCAGGATGCAGACCAGCTTGATGGCATATGAACAGATGACAATAGTGGCAGCTACAGGTTTGCCAGAGGAAAGGTCTTCTCTGTTATCCAGCCTGGGTGTCTCAGATTACCTGGCATTCCCAGGAAGAAGATGGAGAACCACAAGGCTGGGAGGGCCCAGCTTACATGGGAATGAGGCAGATCACATTTGCCTGATAACATAGACTCACTCAAGGAGTGCCTTGTCCAAGAGGCAGCTTCTGGCTTACAGCCAGAAGAAACCAGAACAGCTCACACTAGGTCTTCAACAATGAAGACCAGTGTGTGGTGTTCCTGTCCAGGTTGTGAGCATTCTATGCATTAACTGCAGGGAGGTTTGGTTTCCCTCTTGTCTGGAATTTATTTTTCCCATCACCTCACCTTCTCTCTTACCTTTCCCTTCAACAATAAACCCAGGCTCTGCATTAATCCTCTGCTGCTATCTTCACTTGTGTAATTGGGCAGCAGTTGCACATCAAGGGAATTTGGGAAGAATTTGATAATTCCTGCAGGTAATATGAACTTCTTGCATATCATGCTCTCTGATCAGGGTTATATACACAAGACAAAGTCCCTGTCCACACGGAGCCTGGAGTTCAATTGATAAGAACAGACTAACACTTGTTAACAAGTCAGAGGCAGCTCTGTGTGCTGACCAGAAGTAAACAGGGACTGAAGGAGGGAGGCATGAACTAGCCCTTCAGGAAAGGTCAGGAGATAGGGTGCTGCTAAGTTCATCAGTGAGAAGACTGGTCTGGCTATGGCAAGAGGGTGGGGGCCAAGGTTGGAGGAGGGTAGATTATAGAGGGCTTCCACTTCCAACCAATGAAGAACCACCAAATGTTCTTAACTTAAAACAAGTTCTGGGTTTCAGAAACACTGGATTGATATATGGCTACAGTCAGATTCTCTAGAGCTGAGAAGCTCCATCTGGCCTTGTTTCCCATGACATATGGTTATCTGCTTGGAGGCTGTGAGGTATCCCTTCCTGGGCGTATCAACTGGAACTGACGCTGGTCCCCTTCCTGAAACTATGCATCAAGCCAGTTCAGAGGATGGACTGTGGCAGAACTCGTCACATGGACACAGTCTGGACTAAACCCAGCTCACAGGCTCAAGACCTATTGTTGGCAACTGCATTAAGTGCAGGAAGGTTCAACTGCCCACATCATTCACACAGCCCAGAAGTGGGACCAGGTTCATTCTGCGGAAACAGGAAAACAGTTGAGCACTGCTCCCCACACTCGCCCTCCTACCCCTTCATTCTTGGTTAGCCCAAATACTTGAAATCCTCACCTTCCCACCACAGCACAGGATTGGCTTGGGACAGTGTCAGGGTCTGGCTGTTGTCTAAGGATCCACTAGAATAATTCCTGTTTATCTGAAATCAAGCTAAGTCTCCTGATCTTGGTGCCTGTGGAGAAGAGCACAGATTACTGACCACTCACCCCAAAGCCCCAGTACAGAACGCACTGGACACCATTGGAGAGGGAGACCCAAAAGAGAAAGAGGTCAAGGAGAGGGTACAGTCCAGAGCCCAGGACTGAAGGCCCTCCACCAGCCTATGGAGACAAGGTGGCCTCCAGTTCCTCAGAGGCTTCAGGACCCATCTGAAGTGCTGACCAAGCCAGATGTACCTGCTATGCTGAACAGCAACAGAGCCTCTGCAGCTCTGGGACCAGTGGCAGGACTTCCAAAAGTGCCTGCAGTGGTGAGAAGACCCCAGACCCAAAGCAACAAAACAACCCCTAGGCCCCAGACAGCTTGCATGTGTCATCACAGTCCATGGGAGAGGCCCCCCCAGTTAGCTTAGTTTGGCCTTGGAATAGGTGACACCTTCAGCAGTCCCTCCTATAATACCTCATGTTCTGCCCAGAAAAGCAGGGGCAAAGGTTCTGTGAGCAGAGCCAGCAGGGAGGAAGAAGCAGGTGCTGCCAGTGTACTCCAAGTAGCGCACCCCTTCCACAGGAACTGGGGGCACAGTGAGGAAGGGGAGCAGGCCTGACTCCACCCATCATACTTAGAAAGTAGACAAGGGGAGGAAGACAAAAACATGGTGTCTCCAGGCCCCAGGGGCCGTGAAATTTATTCCCTCCGCCTATTGGAATCAGGGTTTGCCAGGAAGCTACTGGAGGTGATGAAATTGTGAGACTTCTCAACTGACCAGGCTTCTGCCCCACTGACCTCACCCAACTCATTTATATAAGTAGCCTGATCGGGGCATTATGACCTCTCTTTTTTTTTTCCTTAGCTCTTTGCTGCCAGTACCACTGGCTCTTTGGATGCCTTCATAGGGCCTGAAGCTTGGCTCAGGTGGGAGGACTTGGAGGTACAATGCTGAATGACTCAGGGGTGACAGGAGAGATGTGAGACTGTAAGGTTAAGATGGGTCCATCTGAAAGCAAGTGGGTGTTCTCTACTCCCAGCACTTGGCCATTTATTTGAAAACAGGGATGGGAACAAGAATTAATATTCAAATTGGACACTTCTACTACTAGTTGTTGAGGTGAGGGAATCAGAGAAAGCTTTTATTCATTGCCACTAATAACCCATACATTGCCCCTGCACTTCTCATCTTGGTTTCCTGTCAAGATGTCCCCTGGGGGATATGGCTCAGTTGGTAGAGTGCTTGTCTTTTTTTTTTTTTTTTAATATTTATTTATTTGATTTAGTTGCACACAATGCCTTTATTTTTACATGGTGCTGAGGATCGAACCCAGGCTGCACACATGCTAGGCAAGCGCTCTACCACTGAGCCACAACCCCAGCCCAGAGTGCTTGTCTTGCATGTACAAGGCCCTGGGTTCGATCCCCAGCACTGCCACAAAAAAAAAAAAAAAAAAAGTCCCCTGTACTTGTGCATATCACAGCCCTATAGGGCAGATCCAAGAGTCCTAGGCCTTATTGCTGGCCAAGAGTAGATTCATGTTCTTGCGGACTAGTAACCTGAATTCTGCTATTGCATTATGGCAGATAATTCATGCCAGAGCCTTTGAACAGAACCATCTTCCCTGTATGATGGGTCATCTCTTCAGTTTGTCTGTCTAATGCCAAATAGAGAAACCTGGTAGATGAGACAGGCTGGTTGCTGCCCTTGCCCCTGATCCAGATTTCATTTGTTTGGCAGAACATCTTGGAGGAAAAGAGGGCTGATGGCCCTTTCAAAGTGTTTGTCAGCCGGGCGCGGTGGCGCACGCCTGTAATCCCAGCACTTTGGGAGGCTGAGGCAGGAGGATCGCGAGTTCAAAGCCAGCCTCAGCAATGGCGAGGCACTTAGCAACTCAGTGAGACCCTGTCTCTAGTAAAATACCAAAAAAGGGCTGGGGATGTGGCCCAGTGGTCCAGTGCCCCTGAGTTCAATCCCCGGTACAAAAAAAAAAAAAAAGACTGCATTCTTCTTGGGGCTGGGGTGGCTGGGGCTTGTGGCTCAGTGGTAGAGCGCTTGCCTAGCACATGCATGGCAAGCATTGTGTACAATCTAAAAAAAAAAATAGCTAATTTTAAAAAAAGACTGCATTCTTTTTTTTCCATTGGGACAAGCAAATAGTAAGTGGCAGGCTGGGTCACACACTGGGCACTGGGAAAAGCAGGGTGCCGTGGTCACAGAGTTCCACATCCCACTGCACTATTGGCCTTCATCTCTCCTCAGTCTTCCACGAACTCCTCCTTCCAACACTTTTTCCTCTTGCCTGTCTGTCCACTTGTTAAGTCCTGGAGGGTGCTCTGCCTAGAGACTGAGGAGAGATGGGTGAGGTGATGTTTAATGTGTCCTGTGTCTGCCCTGGATTGATACCCAATAGAGTTCTTTCATGCTAGGGGAGGGTGCTGGGGTTGTGGCTCAGTGATAGAGTGCTTGCCTGGCATGCGTGAGGCATGGGGTTCCATCCCTGGCACCACATAAAAACAAACATAAAAAAAGAGTCCTTTGGGCTGGGGTTGTGGCTCAGCTGCAAAGCGCTCGCCTAGCACGTGCACGGCCCGGGTTCAATCCTCAGCACCACGTAAACATAAATGCATTGCATTGTGTACAACTAAAGTAAATAAATAAATATTAAAAAAAAAAGAGTCCTTCATGCTAGCCCAGTTATATCAGGGGCTCATCACCCAAATCACATTGTGAGTTCTTGCATGTCTGTTTTGTCATAAGGCTCTTCACCTTGACACTCACCAAAGGCCCAGCTTAGGAAAGAGGGCTTGGCAGCCAAGTGTGATGGGGACAGCAATAAGAAAGGGCAAGAACAGGAACCCAGACTAGTGTGTACATCTTTCTGAGAAGGGCACCATCAATTCCCAGTGAGGGTTGTCAAGCAGGAGGTAGAGGGGGAAAGGAAAAGTCTCTTTGTTTCTCTGGAGGAAAAAAATCCATAAGGAAACATTGTAATATGCTTAAAATTCAATTCCATCCATCCAGACCATTGTCTTTGGTAGATTTTTTTATTTTATTTATTTGTTTTAGTTGTACACAATGCGTTTTTTTGTTTTTTTTGTTTTTTGTTTTGTGGTACCGGGGATTGAACTCAGGGGCACTCGACCACTGGGCCACATCTCCAGCCCTTTTTTGTATTTTATTTAGAGACAGGGTCTCACTGAGTTGCTAAGTGCCTCGCCATTGCTGAGGCTGGCTTTGAACTCGTGATCCTCCTGTCTCAGCCTCCCAAAGTGCTGGGATTACAGGCGTGCACCACCGCGCCTGGCTACAATGCCTTTATTTTTATGTGGTGCTGAGGATCGAACCTGGGCTGCACACATGCTAGTCAAGTGCTCTACTGCTGAGCCACAACCCCAGCCCCTGGTAGCTTTTTGTTGTTTACTTAAAATGAAGCAATTACATGCACATGGTTAAAAAAAAAAAAAAGGCAGCAGTTTCCCACTCCATGCTTCTCCAACTAAAACCCTATTTTTTCTAGTGGCTAACTTTATTCCTCTAAATAATATGCTTCAAAGATGCCATAATGGGTTCAGTATCCAGAACAAGATGCTACACTGCACATACGTTTGGGGATTCTTGGATTCTGGCTCAAAATTTCCTCTTTATTTCCAGACATCCAGTGCACCACAATGCCCTTGGCAAAACACATAAACGTGTTTGCAGTTTTATGAGGGGTATTTGTATTTTCTTTGATTGTGTGTGGTCGCAGGGCAGCTACATGGGTGGGATGGAAGGAATAATTGTTTTAGATACCCAGCAACTGAAAACTCTCTGAGGCCACGCAGTTACCCTGAACAACTGTTTCTACCAAAAAGGCAGGATAAATGCTCTCTCCTGCCCATAAACACACCTTTAGTTATCAAATTTCAGAGCAAAAGGGTTGATGTAAGAGTCACCTCCAAAGAATTTGTTTTTGGATGCTTAATTGTCCCAAATTTGAGATCCACATTTTCCTTGAAGTTTTCTTGTCTAGACTTGGAATCTTCTAGTGGAAAAAAGTACTTAAGGCAACAAAATCTACTATTCTGGAGGCTTTGGCAGAAGGATAAAACGTTTGTGTACAATCTGGGCAATTTTGTAAGACCCTGTCTCAAAAATTTGTTAAACTGGGCTGGGATTGTGGCTCAGCAGTAGAGCGCTCGCCTAGCACGTGCGCAGCCCAGGTTCGATTCTCAGCACCACGTAAAAATAAAGGCATGTATACAACTAAAAAAAATAAATATTTAAAAAATTTTTGTTAAACTAATAATTTTTTTAAAAGGGCTGGGAATGTAGCCTAGTTGTAGAGCACCTACCTAGCATGTGTGAGACCCTGGGTTCCATCCCCAGCACCACAAATAAATAAATAAATAAGAAGAAGAAAATCCAGGCTTTAGCATTGCTCATGCTATTGGGGTGTTATGGCTATCCAGAAAGAGGCACAAAATATATTTGAGGAGCCAGGCATGGTGGTGCATGCCTGTAATCCGGGCAGCTGTTTGGCTGAGGCAGGAGACTGGAAAGTTTGAGGCTAGCCCTCAGCAACTTAGCAAGGCCCCAAGCAACTTAGTGAGACCCTGTCTTAAAATAAAAAATAAAAATGACTGGGGATGTAGCTCAGTGGTTAAGTATCTCTGTGTTCAATCCCCAATGTCCCTGCCCCCACCAAAAAAAATACATATACATATACATGTATATATTTAAGGAGAAAAAATATGTATTTTTGAAACTTAGTTCAAGACACTACAATGATTACAATGGCAAATTTTATGCAAATTCTACCAAAATAAAAAAAATTTTGGGCTGAGGATATAGCTCAGTGGTAGAGCACATAAGCCTTAGGCTCAATCCCAGCACCAAAAATAAATTAATAAATTAGTTAATTAATTTAGAAATTGAGTTCCTAATAATATTGCCAGTTTGAATTTAACATCATAAGGTTTTATTTTACCTAACTGGTTCTGCATTTTGTTCCTAAAACATTAGTATATTTATTTAACTTATGACATTTATTCTACAGTTTCAAAAAACAATCCCAATGCTATATTAAATCTTGAGTGAAGTTTAAATATTTAAGTATAGCTAAGTTTATTAGAAGAGAAATAAATTAACACCCTCAATGGAGAGGGCAGGTCATCAAGATGAGAGTGACAACTTTCCAACATTCCCCTTTGTTCCCTAGTTTTTTTTTTTTTTTTTTTTTAATATTTATTTATTTACTTTAGTTGTACACAATGCATTTTATGTTTACGTGGTGCTGAGGATCGAACCCGGGCCGCGCACGTGAGAGTCCGAGCGCTCTGCCGCTGAGCCACAACCCCTGCCCCCCTAGTTTTTATCTAGATCTTAGAGAAGTTTCTAGAGAGTCCTACACCAAAGTACAACCTCTCAACTTTTGACTGACCATAGGATTGCCTCAGATTTTTAAGTTTCTATTGCACATGATTTTACTCACAGGTACTTGAGCAAAACCTAAAGGGGTTATTTGTTTTTTTTGTTTTTGTTTTTTTGTACTGGGGACTAACAAGGGGCACTTAATCACTGAGTCACATCCCCAGACCTTTTTTTTTTTTTTCACTTTAGTTTTACACAATGCAATGCATTTATGTTTACGTGGTGCTGAGGATCGAACCCGGGCCACGTATGTGCAAGGCGAGCGCTCTGCCGCTGAGCCACAACCCCAGCCCCCCAGACCTTTTTTATATTTTATTTAGAGACAGGGTCTTGCTGAGTCACTTAGGGCCTCGCTAAGTTGCTGAGGCTGGCTTTAAACTCACAATCTTCCTGTCTCAGCCTCCCCAGCCTCTGGGATTACAGGTGTGTTCCATCACATGTGGCTAGATCTTTTAATTCTAGAAGCTGGGAAGTCAACCATGTATCAGGTGTCTGGTGACAGTCTGTGTCCTCATTTGCAGATGTCCCATCTTGTTACATTATCATGTGGCAGACAGCAGAGCAATAAATTTTTTTATAGTTCTTTTTTTTTTTTTTTTTTTTTGGTACCAGGGATTGAATTCAGGGGCACTTGACCGCTGGATCACATCCCCAGCCCTTTTTTGTATTTTTTTTTTTTTTTTTTATGTGGTACCGGGGATTGAACTCAGGGGCACTCGACCATTGGGCCACATCCCCAGACCTATTTTGTATTTTTTATTAGAGACAGGGTCTCACTGAGTTGCTAAGTGCCTCGCCATTGCTGAGGCTGGCTTTGAACTCGCGATCCTCCTGCCTCAGCCTCCCAAGTGCTGGGATTACAGGCGTGCGCCACCGCGCCCGGCTTTCTTATAGTTCTTTTTGTCCACAGAAAATATCCTGTAAAGGATACCCTGTAAGGGAACATGAAATAATTCTTTTTCTGGTGGTTATGTTATCAATTCGATACACAGTTAGATTCTTCTGATTTGTTTTCAGCTTTATCCGATTTTCATTAATTTTGTTTTTTGATAATATATGGTATGAGTCACATGATGATACATTTGCTGTTGAGAATCAGTTATAGAACATAGCCCTTTAATGACACTAGGAATTTAGTGGGAGAAATAAACTAGGGTTTTATTGAGTAGCAGAGTGATCTCCATCGTGTCCACTTGAAGTCAAGTTCCTCTCTGACAATCCAAGGTCCCTTTGGCTACCTGTCTGCTTCCTGTGGCCTCCAGTACAGCCATCTCATGTGTAGACAGCAACCTTCCCCTCACACTGCAGCTTAAAGATGACGTGTTTTTCTTTGGGGAACTTTCTCATGATGTCAGAGCACAGATATTTATCATCCCAGTAATGGGTCCACCTATTGTGATGGTCTTCTCCAAAGCCAAACAAGGACACCTGGGATATGGGATAAAACAGGAGATGGCCATGGGGTAGTAGGGTGGGTCCTGTCCTGCCCCCAGGCACACGTGCCACTCCTTCAGCAAACACACTCAACACCCAGAATGCAGGCCTCCTCTTGGAGCTGGGAGGAGGAAGGAGTTCACCTCATCCAGTAAGGATAAACTCTGAATACTCAAAGTGACCCCACAGTCCAGAAAAGAGTATCAGCTAGCTTCTTCCCAGCATGTTGAAGAAAGAGAGGATTCCCACTGGACACAGAAGGACATTCCAGGCATGTGAGAAGGGATATGCAGCTGGTATCATTAGGGAACCCTACGAAGCCCAGTGTGGGAGTTTGGGACAGAGGAAGCCAGAGGTCAGATCGTGCATTGTTTTTCTTGAAAGCCTTGCAGAAAAACTTTAGAGTTAAACAGAGGAATGAAGGTCTTGAGTTGCAATAAATGTCTTACCTGGTCACAGGTATGCAAGGCATACACCAGAGCCACAAATCCCAAGGATGGATACTGACCGTGGTTGTCCAACCAATATTCCTGGATATACTTAAGGAAGGAGATGCTGATAATCAGAACCTGAGGAAGGTGGAAGAGAGTGCTAACCTGAAGCCTGTCCATGGCCACCCATGTGCCTCCTCCTCTCTTTTCCTTCCTGGGTCTCTCACCTTGTTTTTGGTTTCACACCAGTGAAATGGACTATCCGAAATCTAAAAAAGGATTAGGTCAGTCATTTGACACAGTTCAGGTAGGCCCTGGGGGACCCCAACATTCAGCAAGGATCTCTTTGAAGTTCCCATGGTCACTACAATACAATGGCCACCCCCTTCTTACTGAAATACCCAGGGTTTTTTTGGCTTCCAGGAGAAGTTATTGTCACGTAGCACAGTCATGATCCACCTCAGACCAGATGAATTCAATGGAATCAGCAGTTGGGGGTCAGGGTTCTCAGCGCTGGCAATCTCAGGCTGCATAACACGGAAGGTGGTTGTATTCCCCACATCCATCTCAAAGCCTTGGACAGGGGCTTTGTTCATCCTGGAAAGAAGGGGCAAGATGGTCATTTGGAGGAGGAGGGTTTGGCTTAGCCTTTTGGGTCTCCACTTCTTACTCTGTACCTACCTGAGTACCACGTCATGTTGGTTAATCCTGAAGCCAAGACCAGAACCGAGTAAGGACCTGGAGTTTCCTACCACTGCACAGGTCTGGCATCTGGACTCCACATGGTCCAGGGAATGCGTGGGAAACTGCATATTCTTAACATTCTTCTGTGACCTGACTCTCTGAAGTCCCTAGAGCATAAAAAGGGGGAATTTAGGGGCTTAGTCCAGGCTCCAGCTACCTGTAGAAAAAAGTTATGAGTCTATGCCATGAGGAAGAGAGGACCAGAGCCTGGGGGTGGGAGTGGGATCTGAAAGAGACCAAGAATGTGCACTGACCAGCCACAATCCCAGAGCATCATAAGTCATGGAATTTTCTGACATCAGGGGCTCTATGCTCTTTTGAAAGTGTCTGTCAAACCAGCCAGACTCTTCAGATCTGCGGAGGCAGTCAGAGCACTCACGGACTTCAGACAAGCAGCTGCACTTTCTGGAAATATTTCTGGAACAGTGGCAGGTCGTTGAGTGTATTATGTTGTTCATTTCCTTCAGGCTGACCTTCTGGCTCAGGAAGGAAGCCATCAGCCACAATGAAAGCATAAAGAGAGCTATCAGACACAGACTCCAGTATCGAACCCTCATCTCTGGCTCCAATGGTGGTCCCTAGCAGACAGTAGATTGGCTCTGACACCTGGCACAGGAAAAGAGGAGAGCCACAGATATCCCCAGTGTCACTCATTCTGATAGCTTCATCCCATTGCCCAATCTTCCACATCATACCACCCAACACTTGACTCTGGTTTTCCTACCCACCTGCTAATCGCTAAAGAGAGCTCCAAAGCATGAATGAGAGACTGAAAGGGAGAAGTGACATTTCTATGTCTTGTAGCCTCCCTGAGGATATTGATGCCCAAGGGGGTCTTCCCTGCCAGCCCAGCAATATTAGGGACCTCATCATAGAGAATGCATTGTGACCTCTTCTATGTAGGATCATGATCAAGGCCTCTTCCTTTACTTTGGCATTCAGCTCAGAGCCCAGAGAACAAGGAAATTAATTTTTTAAAAAATATTTATTGGTAGCTGGGCGTGGTGGCGCACGCCTGTAATCCCAGCACTTTGGGAGGCTGAGGCAGGAGGATCGCGAGTTCAAAGCCAGCCTCAGAAATGGCGAGGCACTTAGTAACTCAGTGAGACCCTGTCTCTAATAAAACACAAAAAAGGGCTGGGGATGTGGCCCAGTCCCTGAGTTCAATCCCCAGTACCAAAAAAATAAAATAAAAATATTTATTGGGGGGGCTGGGGTTGTGGCTCAGCGGTGGAGCACTGGTCTAGTATGTGCGCGGCCGGGGTTCGATCCTCAGCACCACGTAAAAATAAAGGCATTGTGTACAACTAAAACAAATAAATAAATATTTTTTAAAAAAAATATTTATTGGGGCTGGGGTTGTGGCTCAGCGGCAGAGCGCTCACCTCGCACGTGCGCGGCCCGGGTTCGATCCTCAGCACCACGTAAACATAAATGCATTGCATTGTGTACAGCTAAAGTAATAAATAAATTTTTAAAAAAATTTTTTTTTAATATTTATTGGGCTGGGGTTGTGGCTCAGCGGTAGAGCGCTTGCCTAGCACGTGCGTGGCCCGAGTTCGATCCTCAGCACCACATACAAATAAACGCATTGTGTACAACTAAAGCAAATGAATTCATTTGCTTTAGTTGTACACAATGCGTTTACACAATGCGTTTATTTTTACGTGGTGCTGAGAATCGAACCCGGGCCACGCGTGCTAGGCAAGCGCTCTACCGCTGAGCCACAATCCCAGCCCCTTAATTTTAATTGTACCTGTAATCCCAATGGCTCTGGAGGCTGAGGAAGGAGGATTGCAGGTTCCAAGCCAGCCTCAGTAACTTAGAGAGGCCCTGAGCAACTTAGTGAGGCCCTGGCTCCTGGACTTAGACCTGCCTGCTGGAGTCTGAGGGAGTGGCACAGAGGCCATTCTGACCCTCACTCCTCGCCCTGCAGTGATCATCATCAGTGGCCTTCTCATGTGGCTACTGTTCCTGTTGGAGCTGCAAAATATCACATTGTATTTCATAAATACGTACAATTATTATACATAAATTAAAAATAAAAGCTTTTGGGAGCCGGGCGCGGTGGCGCACGCCTGTAATCCCAGCACTTTGGGAGGCTGAGGCAGGAGGATCGTGAGTTCAAAGCCAGCCTCAGCAATGGCGAGGCACTTAGCAACTCAGTGAGACCCTGTCTCTAATAAAAACACAAAAAAGGGCTGGGGATGTGGCCCAGTGGTGAAGTGCCCCTGAGTTCAATCCCCGGTACCACAAAAAAAAAAAAAAAAAAAAAAAAAAAAAAAGCTTTTGGGGGCTGCAGATGGTGGCTCAGTGGTAGAGTGCTCACCTAGCACTGGGTTCAATCCTCAGCACCACATAAAAAATAAAGATGTTGTGTCCATTTTCAACTAAAAATGTATTTAGAAAAATAAATAAAAACTTCTTTTAAAATCAGCAAAAAGTCTTTCTGAACAATGTGATTTAAAAAAAATTTTTTTTGCACATGTTTACATAGTTCTCAAAAAGAAAATAAAAAGTCAACCCTGGGAGGAATTTTGTTACTTTAGAGTGCTGCAAAGAGTCTTCTAATATATATGTCTTGTTATAAAAATGTAGCCGGGCATGGTGGCACACGCCTGTAATCCCAGCACTTTGGGAGGCTGAGGCAGGAGGATCGCAAGTTCAAAGCCAGCCTCAGCAATGGTGAGGCACTTAGCAACTCAGTGAGACCCTGTCTCTAATAAAATACAAAAAAAGGGCTGGTGATGTGACCCAGTGGTCGAGTGCTGCTGAGTTCAACCCCCGGTACCAAAAAAAAAAAAAAAAAAAAAAAAAAAAAAATGTAAGTTAGTGAGAAGTAGAATTGCTAGATTATAGAAGTTTTTAATAGTCACCTTTTTAAATGTTTTTCGCCACTTTTTTTTAACCATTGTACCAACATATAACATTTTCTCCCTTACTTGGTATGGACTTTTAAATATTTTAACTATTGAAAATTAAAATGGAAAATGGTATCTCATTTGTGGTCTTGATATTAATTTCCCTGACCACCAATAATGTTGGTGACTAAATGTTTATTGGCCATGTGTTTTTTCCTGTGTAAATGTCAGATGTCAGTTTGTCTTTTGCTCATTCTTTAATGGCTGCTTTTATTTAAGAATTCTTCAAAGAGTATTGATACTAACTTCTCAGTTATATATACAGTGATTATCTTCTCAGAGAACATAAGTTCAAAACCAGCCTCAGGAACTTAGCGAGACCCTGTCTTAAAACAAAATAATAAGCCGGGCACGGTGGCGCACGCCTGTAATCCCAGCACTTGGGAGGCTGAGGCAGGAGGATCGCGAGTTCAAAGCCAGCTTCAGCAATGGCGAGGCACTTAGCAACTCAGTGAGACCCTGTCTCTAATAAAAACACAAAAAAAAGGGCTGAGGATGTGGCCCAGTGGTCAAGTGCCCCTGAGTTCAATCCCCGGTACCACAAAAAAAAAAAAATAAATAATAATAATAATAAAAAAAAGGGCTGAGGAAGTGGCTCCGTGGTTAAGCGCCTTCACCACTCAAGAGAACTAAAACACAGCCCAAGAGTTTAGAAAGTTCAATGCTTGTTCTGGTTTAGATATGAAGTGTACCCCAAAAGCTCATGTGTGAGACAATGCAAGAGTTTTCAGAGGTGATATGGTTAGATTATGAGAGGTGTAACCTAATTGGTGAATTAATTCTCTGATATGTATTAACTGGGTGGTAACTATAGGCAGGTAGGGTGTGGCTAGAGATATGGGGTATGCCTTTGGGGTTTATATCTTGTCCTTGATGAGTGGAGCTCTTTCTCTGCTTCTTGGTTGATATATTTTGAGCTGCTTCCCTCCTCCATGCCTTTTCGCCATGATATTCTGCCTCTCCTCAGGCCCAGAGTTATGGAGTTGGCTGAACTGGACTGAACCTCTGAAACCATGAGCTAAAATAAACTTTTCTTCTCTAAATCATTTGTGTCAGTATTTTGGTCACAGTGATGAAAAAGCTGACTAAAACAATGTTTATGTGGGCAGAGGGTCTTGAGTCCAGGGAAGACAGAGAATTGGAACTGAGACCCCCTAAATGGACTAAGAACCTCAAAATTCTGAACCTTCACTGAAAAGCTGGGCTAGAAAGTACCTTGCCCCCTCACATGGGTAAAGCAAGGAGGCTGGCCTGTTTAACTGAAGGATGAAAGAGCCTCCTCCATACACTTTGCATGGAGTTGGGTCGAAATTTATACCTTCTGCACAATCCAGGGATCAGACAGAGCCATTACCATAAACATGGCCCCTGAGATCTTGGTCCTTCCTTCCCAGACACTGTGCTACCAGAAAGAGAATCAGACTAGGATTTTATTCAGTACCAGACTGATCTCCAAACAATTTCCTCTTGTCCCTTACCCCTTGTAAGTTTTTGCAGTCTTGACACGATCTAATGACTCCCCAGCATTCAGTTCCAAAGGAGTAGGACCTGTGTGGTCTCAGCTGGGCACTATGTATGGATGGCAAGTGCACCCTATCTGGCTGGTGACTTCGGTTTCTGCTTCTGTACTCTGCATAGACAGGATCTCTTGGGGGTCACTGGTCTGCTTGTTATTCTTTCAGCAACAGGATGGCTTTCTTTGCTGTTCTGATTCAAAATCCAAAGAGGAAGGGCTGATGGATAAGATAGGGATGAATGTGTCAGCAGCCAGATCCAGTCCTTACCCCACCTCCCCTCATTCAACATATAGAGTGCAGGATCTTTGGAGAACAGGAAGGAGAATGAAGCTCAGTTACTTCAGGGAAGACAGATTCTAGACATGGTGAAATAAACAATCTCAAAAAAGTCACCTGGGGGCTGGGATTGTGGCTCAGTGGTAGAATGCTTTCCTAGCATGTATGAGGCACTGAGTTCGATTCTCAGCACCACATATAAATAAATAAAGTAAAAGTTCTTTAACAACTAAGAGAAAAAAAATCTGGCAGGTATTAAAAAAAAAAAAAGTGACCCTGGAGCCCAAAATAGACCATCAACTAGCTGCTCCCCATGACACTGGAGGACAAGAGGATTACTCCAGGGACTTAAGAAAAGGGCATTCCAGGCAGAAGGAACAGCCTATGGGGTGGCTTGAGGTAGGTACCAAATTTGGGAGAACCCAAGAAGCCCAATGTGAGTACCTGGGAGAAAAGAGACAAAGAAGGGGGTCAAACTATGCAAGACCTTGAATACCAGACAGAAAACTTCATACTCTATGCTGAAGGTAATGGGAAATAGAATTTTTTTTTTTTTTTGGTGCCAGGGATTGAACTCAGGGGCACTGGACTACTGGGCCACACCCCCAGCCCTTTTTTGTATTTTATTAGAGACAGGGTCTCACTGAGTTGCTAAGTGCCTCGCCATTGCTGAGGCTGGCTTTGAACTCTTTTTTTTTTTTTAATATTTATTTATTTACTTTAGTTGTACACAATGCAATGCATTTATGTTTACGTGGTGCTGAGGATCGAACCCGGGCCGCGCACGTGCAAGGCGAGCGCTCTGCCGCTGAGCCACAATCCCAGCCCCTGGCTTTGAACTCTTGATCCTCCTTCCTCAGCCTCCCAAGTGCTGGGATTACAGGCGTGTGCCACCATGCCCAGCGGAAACAGAAATTTTAAGTGAGAAAAGAAACTTTCATGTCTAGGCACAGGTATGCAAGGCCAGAACAGAGCCATGATCTCAGGATTGGATACTGACCCTGGTTTTCCAGCCAGTTGCCCTCTTTTACCTGAGGGAGAAGAGGGAGGGCTGGCATGAGGGCCTTTCCACAGCAACCCATAGCCATATCCTTCTCCTTTTACCTGTCCCTTCACCTTAATTATCTCCCACTCCCCTAAGGAACCAGACCATCTTCCAAAATGGAGATGGTAGAGTTTCAGAAAGCTCCTGAGACTTGGGAAAGTCCTGCATGTGCCCACAGAAAGCCAGAAGAGACTTTCCCCAGAACTCTTCCACCTTCCCCTGAAGTGACCTCTCTTCACCACCACACAGACTGTCTGAATATACCTTGTTGATCACAGCATTTGAAGTCAGAAAGTTACAACAGCTGTCTCCAAGAACCCTGGTCACTGGCATTCCTGGGACAGATGAAGGGTCCCATGATTGGGTTCCCCATATCTGCCTCAAAGTCCTGGACAGGAGCCTGGTTCATCCTGGGAAAGAAAGTGTAAACGGACAGATCCTAGGGCAGGCCTGACTATCACCCTGCTTGCTGCCCTTTCCTCAGCACCCAACTGAAGACCATGCAGTGTTGGTCAGTGTTGCTGAGACCAGAGCCCAGTAGGATCTGTGAGTCCTCCACAAAGCACAGATCCAACAGAAATCAAAATGGTGAACAAGGGTCTGGGAATCACTTTCTATAGCATCTTCCATACTTTTCTAAGTTTGGTTACTGAGATTATTCCCTGGTAATAGCAGGAGGAGGAAACTGGTATCAGTCTGGGCCAGGTATCAATGGAAGGAAACAGGCTTAAGAGAGGTGAGACCTGCAGCCAGAAATCAGGGATTGAGGCTGAAAGGGGGAAATGTATTAAATCAGGCTGAGGGCAGGGGTTTAGGCCAGAAAGAGATAGGCAAGGCCTGGGAGGAAAGGATAGGGATAGGTCAGGGTCCAGTGCTACCAGAGAACTTTTGTCTTTGTCAGGTACCCTGTGGTCTTTTCATGACATGCTTCAAACCAGTTCCATTCTCTGATTATGGGGTGGCAGAAGGAGCAGTTGAGATTCCCATATGGTCCACACTTTCCAAATTTGAATGAAGAGCAGTTGCAATGCCATGGTGTCAGGTACATCCATTTCTGCTGGGATGATGACTCAGCTGTCAGATCCAGGTAGGAGATCACCAGCCACAAGATGAACACCCAGAAGATCCACAGGACAAAAATCTTCCAACAGTGCTTCATGTCTGGCCCAGGAAATGGCTCACAAGGCAAGCAGTAGACTGGCTTCTGTTACCTGGAGGGATGTGGGACTGAGACTACAGACAACACTTGTATTCCTCTGACCTGTTGGCCACCACAATTCCCCAGGTCTCCATCCTGCACCTCTTTCCAACCGCTCATCTCCTACCTCCCCATCCATTTGCTCACCCCAAAGAGAACTCCAACTGGACCTGAGGTGGAAAATGCCAGAACAGAGAAATAACATAAGTTGGTGTCCCAAATGTTTCCTACAGAAGGAAGGATTATCTCTCAGTGTCATCAAAGTACACATTGTGATCTTCCTCCTATATGCTGCCTAGAAAAATTTACCACCCTATCTTCTCTCTAATGCATATTACATTGAGTATAAGACCCACAGGAAGAGGAACTGACCCTCCCTCTCTCCCTCCCCCTTCTCTCTCTCTGGTGGTGCTGGGGATGGAACCCAGGGCGAGTCAAGTTTAAGTGTTCTCTCACGGAGTCACACCCTCAGCCCATGTGTCTCTTTTTTCTTTCTTTCCTTTTTTTTGGGGGGGGGGTACTGGGGATTGAGCTCGGGAGTGCTTTACTACAGAGCTATACCCCCAGTCCTTTATATTTTTTAAGACAGGGTCTCATTAAGTTACTGAAGCTGTCCTTGACCTTATGATCCTCCTGCCTCAGCCTCCAGAGTCACTGGGATTACAGTTGTGCACCACCACACCCAGCAGTCTCTCTTCTTTCAGTGGACTTCCACTTAGATGTCTCAAAGTCATCTCACCTGAACAAGTCTGAAGCTGAACTCATGATTTTCCCTTTAAGCCAATCCATCCCAAAATGTGTCTATCTCAATGAATGGTCCCACCATATCCCCTATGTGTTGGAACCTTAATTCCTCAGTGCTGCAGTGCTGGAAGGTGAACCTAGTGGGAGGTGTTTGGGCCATGGGAACACAGCCCTCATGAATGGAATAGTGCTTTTCTCTCAGGAACAGGAGTGGGTTAGTTATTGTGGGAGTTCAACCCCTTATTTTCTCTTGTGCACATGTCCTCTTTCCTCTTCTGACTTCTACCATGCTATGAAACAGCACAAGACCTTCACTGGATGCAACTGCATAATCTTGGACTTACCTTCTAGAGCCATGAGCCAAGATAAATCTCTTTCCTTTATAAATTATCCAGGTATTTTATTATAGCAACAAAAAATGAACCAAGACACCTAGTTACTGAGGCAGGAGAATTGCCTGAGTCCAGGAACTCCAAGCCATCCTGGACCACAGCGATACCCTGTGTCAAAAACAGCGAAGGGGCTAGGATTGTGGCTCAGCGGTAGAGTGCTTGCCTGGCACGTGCGAAGCACTGGGTTTGATCCTCA
Source organism: Tamias sibiricus (assembly GCA_025594165.1). Taxonomy (NCBI): domain Eukaryota; kingdom Metazoa; phylum Chordata; class Mammalia; order Rodentia; family Sciuridae; genus Tamias; species Tamias sibiricus. The sequence goes on along the minus strand of CM046659.1, from coordinate 173,278,680 downwards.
GCACAACATAAAAATAAATAAATAAATAAAGTATTGTTTCCAACTACAACTGAAAAAAAAAAAAAACAAGGCGGCACATGCCTGTAATCCCAGTGACTCGGGAAGGCTGAGGCGGGAGGAACTCAAGTGCAAAGCCAACCTCAGCAATTTAGCGAGACCCTGTCTCAAAACAAACAAAATAATAATAAAAAGGGCTGGGGAAGTGGCTCCGTGGTTAAGCGCCCCTGGGTTCAATCTCTGGTACGGAGAAAACAACAAAAAAACCCCGAGGGCTGGGAAGTAAGTAGTTCAGTGGTAGAGCGCTTGCCTAGTGACCGTGAGGCCTTGGGTTCAATCCCCAGAAGCACATACGGGGGTAGGGCGAGGGGGATGGGGAGTACTTTGACCTAGGAAAAAGCGAGGAGCATTTTACGCGTTAGTCATTAGGAAGCGGGCGTTGAGTGCTCAAGCGTCACACCACGTGAAGCGAAACACTACGCGCATTTTCGGCACTGGGCAAGTTAAGGCGGATAGTGCTGTCTCTAGCCCGAAGACACCTCCTCCCAGGCCCTCCTGGCCCCCGCACGTGGTCTTCCCGGTCTCTCCTACGCAACTCCGGCGCGTGGCGGTAAAAGTGGGCGGGATGATCTGTCAGAACGCTAGCGAGGGGTGGGGTCAGCGTGAACATTTGCTGCGCCTGCGTAAGAAAAGCGAGGAGGCGTGGCTCCGGCTCCGGGCCGGAAGCAGGAGGCTGCAGAGGCGGGCCGGCTGGCATCCCCTTTCCGGCCGGTCCCCATGGAGGCGCTGGGGAAGCTGAAGCAGTTCGATGCCTACCCCAAGACTCTGGAAGACTTCCGGGTCAAGACCTGCGGGGGCGCCACGGGTAGGCGGCAGCAGGGCCAGGGTTGCGGGGAGGGGGTGTCCTGGAGCTTGGCCCTGGCTCCTGGACTTAGACCGGCCTGCTGGAGTCTGAGGGAGTGGCACAGAGGCCGTTCTGACCCTCACTCCTCGCCCTGCAGTGACCATCGTCAGTGGCCTTCTCATGCTGCTACTGTTCCTGTCGGAGCTGCAGTATTACCTCACCACTGAGGTAATGGGCGGGGTCTAATGGTGGGCGGGGCTTTTCTTCCGAGGGGTCGGACCTCTGTAGGTGGGCCTGAGGAAAGAGAGTCGTGGGGCCAAATCTAACTGAGACAGTGCTTGCCCCAGGTGCATCCTGAGCTCTACGTGGACAAGTCACGGGGAGATAAACTGAAGATCAACATTGATGTACTTTTCCCACACATGCCTTGTGCCTGTGAGTATCTCACCATAGGTGAGGGTTGCAAATCCCAGGGCTTTCAGGTGGGCTTCCAGATTCACACCTCCAGCCTTAGATTTGGACTGGACCCCAGGACGGCCTCCTTACCCTAATCCATTTCTACCCTAAGACAGGCTGTTTTCCCCCAAACCCATATCTACTCCATTAGGGTTCTAGTACCTTAATTTGACTTTCTGCTTTCAGATTTGAGCATCGATGCCATGGATGTGGCTGGGGAACAGCAGCTGGATGTGGAACACAACCTCTTCAAGCAGAGACTAGACAAGAATGGCATTCCCGTGAGCTCAGAGGCTGAGCGGCATGGTAACCAAGGGGGTACTGGGTCTCAGATCCCAGAACTGGACATCCCCAAGCCTCACAAATAGGCTGTGGCAAGCTGTGACATATTAAACAGCTAACATCTGGAGAAGTCAACTGGCTGGCCAAGGTCCCTTAGCTATTAAGAGTCAGTGAGTTGAAATCCAGGCTTCTAACCTCTACATAGTTGAGTTGGGTAATTTACCTGGCTATCATTCTCTGCTAATTGTAGTTTGAGTAATGGAAGCTTGAGGATGGGTGTTATATGCAGTTGTCATGGTGGAACTCCTTTAGATAAACCCAAGCTTCTCTTGACTGTTTGCTTCCCTATCCGATTGGCTGAATTCAGTCCTTAATGCTCTTCCCCCTTTGGAAAGCATGTGGCTTGGTTAGGAGTCTTGGTTCTCCCTGGGAGTGGTCATGGGCATGCAGACCTATAATCCCAGTGATTCAAAAGGCTGAGGCAGGAGGATTGCAAGTGCAAGTTTAAGGCCAGCCTCAGTAATTTAGCAAATAAATAAAAAAAATGAAAAGGACTGAGGATATAGCTCAGTGGTAGAATGCCCCTGGGTGTGATCCCTAGTAGCCAAAACAAACGAAAACAAAAAAGAGTTTAGGTTCTCCAGTCATATTGCTGGTTTAGATCTAATTTTGTTTCTTGCAGAATGTATGGCTCAGCTATAAAGTGGTGATAAAAAGTAGTACCCGGAGCTGGGGTTGTGGCTCAGTGGTAGAGCGCTTGCCTAGCATGTGCAAGGCTCTGGGTTCAATCCTCAGCACCACATAAAAATAAGTAAATAAAATAAAGGTATTGTGTCCAACTACAACTAAAAAATAAAAATAATAATAAAAAAGTAGTACCCATCACATGGAATTAAAGGATCAAATAAAGTACAGATGGTCCCCAACTTGTGATAGTTCAACTTAAGATTTTTTAACTTTCTGGTGGTATGAAAGTGTACCCATGCAAACATTCTGTTTTTCATTTTCAGTACAGCATTCAGTGAATTAACTTGAGATAGTCAATACTTTATTACAAAATAGACATTGCATTAGATGATTTTGCCTAACCGTAGGCTAATATAAGTATTCTGAGCATGTTTAATGTAGGCTAGGCTAAGCTATGATGTTTTGTAGAACGTCAAATGTTGAAATGCATTTTCAAGTTACCATGTTTTCGAGTTATAATGGTATATTGATACATAACTCCATTTAAGTTAAGGAACACCTATAATATGCGTAAAATGCCTGATACAGAATGGGTGCTCTCTTTTAGCTTCCTTTCCTTTATCAAAGTGGGCTTCCTTAACAAGCGTTGTTAGCCAGCCTCAGTTCCATCTTCATAGAGTCATTGTGGGGATGAAATGAGATAATGTATGTAAAGTGCAGTGACCCTGTACCCAGCTAACTTTAGTATTTACTGTTATTGTTTTCTTTTTTTACTACAGGGGATTGAACCTGACTGGGGCGCTTAACCACTGAGCCATATCCCCAGTCCTTTTTTTTTTTTTTTTTAGTTGTAGATGGACACAATGCCTTTATTTTGTTTGTTTATTTTAATGTTGTGCTGAGGATCAAACCCAGGTCCTCACGTGTGCTGTGCAAGCACTCTACTACTGAGCCACAACACCAGCCCCCAGTCCTTTTTTGTATTTTATTTTATTATTATTATTATTTTTTGTGGTACCAAGGATTGAACTCAGGGGCACTTGACCAATGGGTCACATCCCCAGACCTGTTTTTGTATTTTATTTAGAGACAGGGTCTCACTGAGTTGCTAAGTACCTCGCCATTGCTGAGGCTGGCTTTGAACTCGCGATCCTCCTGCCTCAGCCTCCCAAAGTGCTGGGATTACAGGCGTGCGCCACTGCGTCCGGCTTTGTATTTTATTTTATTTTATTTTTTTGGTACCGGGGATTGAATTCAGGGGCACTGGACCCCTGGGCTACATCCCCAGCCCTTTTTTGTATTTTATTAGAGACAGGGTCTCACTGAGTTGGTAAGTGCCTCGCCATTCCTGAGGCTGGCTTTGAACTCCTGATCCTCCTGCCTCAGTCTCCCAGGTGCTGGGATTATAGGCGTGCGCCACCACACCTGGCTCTTTTTTGTATTTTATTTAGAGACAGTCTCTCTGAGTTGGTTAGGGCCTCACTAAGTTGCTGAGGCTGGCTTTGAACTCTTGATCCTCCTGTTTCAGCCTCCCAAGCTGCTGGGATTATAAGTGTGTGCCACTACGTCCAGCTTATTTTCTTACTATTTATTATTTTTATTAAAATACTTAATATGTGTATAGAAATGTTTAATGCCTGAACCATATGTCTATGTACTATGTAAATATCAGATCCTTTTTAAAAAAAAAAATTTTTGTAGTTGTAGATGGACAGCATGCCTTTATTTTTTTGTTTATTTATTTTTTAATATTTATTCACTTTAGTTGTACACAATGCCTTTATTTTTACGTGGTGCTGAGGATCGATCCTGGGCCGCACACGTGCTAGGCAAGCACTCTACCACTGAGCCACAACCCCAGCCCTTGTTTGTTTATTTTTATGTGGTGCTAAGGATTGAAACCCAGTGTCTCACACATGCTAGGTAAGCGCTCTGTCACTGAGCTACAGCCCCAGCCCTTAGATCCTTATTTTTTTAAAAATATTTTTATTAGTTGTTGATGGACCTTTTATTTACTTATTTTTTTTAAGAAATATTTATTCATTTACTTTAGTTGTACACAATACAATGCATTTATGTTTATGTGGTGGCTGAGGATCGAACCCGGGTCGTGCACGTGCGAGGCGAGCGCTCTGCCACTGAGCCACAACCCCAGCCCCTTATTTACTTATTTATATATGTGGTGCTGAGATTTGAACCCAGTGCCTCACGCATGCTAGGCAAGTGCTCTACCACTAAGCCAAACCCCAGTCCACCTTAGATCCTTTTTTATCTTGAATTAGTACCAACCCTCTAGCCAGAGGACCCATGCAGGAACTAGTCGCCCCCAGTATATGGGAACTGCTATAGGGCTTCCTAGGTCCTAACCCTGGGTGGGGCCTAGGAATATATCTTCTTTCTTTTTTTTGGTACTGAGGATTGAACCCAGAGGTGCCCTACCACTGAGCTACATACCCCACCATTTTTATTTTTATTTTGAGACAAAGTCTCACTAAGTTGTTTAGGGCCTTGCTAAATTGATGAAGCTGGCCTGGAACTTGTGATCCTCCTGCATCAGCCTCCTGAGTTGCTGAAATCACAGGCGTGTACCACTGCACCCATCTTGGAACATATACTTTAAAGTTATTTTCAGTGGGAGACTGTGGGTATAGCTCAGTGCCTAGCATGCACTAGGCCCTTGAATTCAGTCTACAGCACTACCAAAAAATGTCATAGATGTCACCTTGTCTGCCCTCAGCTGATGCTTCTGCCCTCCCCTTAGAACTCGGGAAAGTTGACATAATGGTGTTTGACCCGGATTCCCTGGACCCTGATCGCTGTGAGAGCTGCTATGGTGCCGAGTCAGAAGACATCAAGTGAGCAGGACTCTGGGGGTAGAGAGCAGGCTTCCCATCAGGTGCTGTCTGTTATTTAAGCCTCAGCCATGGTCAGACTGTGGTGTAGCAGGTGGGTGATCGAACCAAGAGTCTAGTGGGGGATGGGGTATATTCCTCAGTCATTGCCCTGGTGCAAGTAACTAATGCTCTGTGAGCAGGCCCTGCCTGGAAACTGCAGACCTAGAGATGAGGCTGTAGTGGTACCTGCCTTTCAGCTTAGAGAAGTGGTTCACAGGTGTTCTGTGGAAGCCAACTACCTGGCTTTCAGCCCTGTGGCCTCTGGCCAAACCATTTCACCTTTCTGTGTGAAGAAGGATAATAATAACACCCTCCTGATAAGAGGCACATAAAGATTAAATATATATTGTATGTAAAGCATTGAGGTAGAAGGCCTCGCCCAGATTATTAGTCGCCCCCAATATATGGGAACTGCTGTGGGGCTTCCTAGGTCCTAACCCTGGGTGGGGCCTACGAATACATCTTCTGTTGTTTTTTTGTTGTTGTTTTTTTTTTTTTTCCGGTACTGAGGATTGAACCCAGAGGTGCTCTACCAGTGAGCTATATACCCCACCATTTTTATTTTTATTTTGAGACAAAAATCTCACTAAGTTGTTTAGGGCCTCGCTAAATTGATGAAGCTGGCCTGGAACTTGTGATCCTCCTGCATCAGCCTCCCAAGTTGCTGAAATCACAGGCGTGTACCACTGCACCCATCTTGGAATATATACTTTAAAGTTATTTTCAGTGGGAGACTGTGGGTACAGTGCCTAGCATGCATGAGGCCCTTGAATTCAGTCTACAGCACTACCAAAAAAATTTTCCCCACTGTGGTAAAATACATGTTACATACAATTTTAACCATTTTAACCATTTCTAAGTGTACAACTCAGTGCCCTTAAGAACATCCACAGTGTTATGCAGCCATCACCATCATCTGTTCCACAACAGTTCATCACCCCAAACAGAATGGGAACACGTATTTTGAATAGCCTGTTGCCAGTGAGGAAACACTGGAGGATATTCAGTGGCCAGTGATGAAGCTAGCAGAAGCTCCACAGCAGGCATAACTGCTCAGGCTTTATTTCCCAAGGGCCAGCACTGGTCACATTCTTCACCCCATGCCTCATCTCCTATAGGTGCTGTAATACCTGTGAAGATGTGCGGGAGGCTTATCGCCGTCGAGGCTGGGCCTTTAAGAACCCAGACACTATTGAGCAGTGCCGGCGAGAGGGCTTCAGCCAGAAGATGCAAGAGCAGAAGAATGAGGGCTGCCAGGTGTATGGCTTCTTGGAAGTTAACAAGGTACCAGGAGGGATCAAGGCAAGGCAGGGCAGCTGGGCTTAGCTGTGCTGGGAAAGCTGCACCATGAAGTGAGGGCCCATGCAGGTCCTCAGCAGGCAAAGGGAGGACATAGCTGGAGAATGAGAGGAAATATCCCCTACAGGTTGCCGGAAATTTCCACTTTGCCCCTGGGAAGAGCTTCCAGCAGTCCCATGTGCATGGTGAGTGATCCTGCATCACTGGCTGGGGAGGTTTTAGACCCTGGACACCCTTTTGGTGTGTTGAAGTGCCCCTCACATGCCTCATGTTCTTTTGTCTTTGGTCTAAAGCAGGCTTTTCTTCATCTCAGGACAGCAGTTTGGCACAGTGGTTAAGAGCACAGGCTGAGGAGCCAAACTGCCTGGGTTCAGATGTGAGTTTCAAACCTTACTGGCTGTGTGACTCTGAGAACATTTCTTAATCTTTTGAACTTCAATTTCCTTCTTGATAAAATGATGGTACTAGTACTTATCCCACAGGGCAGTGGTGCAGGTTAAAAATTACAGGGGATAAGGGTGTATGTAGCTCAGTGGTGGAGCAGTTGCCTACCATGTGCAAGGGCCTGGGTTCAATCCCTAGCAATTAAAAAAAAAAAAAAAGACTATAACACAGAGCCTGGCTTGTGGTAGGCACTTGTTTAAATGGTAGCTCCCAATATCAGAAGACCTGTGTGTGAGCGGGGTTGGAATTCAGGTTCTTCCACGTTTTTTTTTTTTTTTTTTTAAATGAAGTTGAATATTTTATTTTTTATTTTGTTGTAAGCTGTTGTTTCAATGTATAAAAATAGCAACAGATAATGCAGTATATTATACAATTAAGACAGTATTGTTCTTCTGACACTGTGTAACACACTTTCCTCCATGCCCAGTTTTTTCCAATGGAAGATCATTAAGTGTGTGTGTATATTTTTTTTTTTTTATTTTTTGGGGGTGTACTGGGGATTGAACTCAGGGGCACTCGACCACTGGTCTACATTCCCAGCCCTTTTTTGTACTTTATTTAGAGACAGCGTCTCACTGAGTTGGTAAGTGCCTCGCCATTGCTGAGGCTGGCTTTGAACTCGTGATCCTCCTGCCTCAGCCTTCCAAATTGCTGGGATTACAGGCATGCACCACTGTGCCCAGCAATCTTTAAGTATATTGACCCAAATCCAGGGATGGATGTAAGCAAGTTACAGTATTATATTAGGCTTATAACAAGATTATCCTTGAATTACATACTTTTTTTTTTTTGGTACTGGGGATTGAACTGAGGGGCACTCAACCACTGGATCACATCCCCAGCCCTTTTTTTGTATTTTATTAGAGACAGGGTCTCACTGAGTTACTAAGTGCCTCGCCATTGCTGAGGCTGGCTTTGAACTCGCGATCCTCCTGCCTCAGCCTCCCAAAGTGCTGGGATTACAGGCATGCGCCACCGCGCCCGGCTGAATTACATACTTTTTATAAGTAGTTTTGTAGTTTTTACCACAGATAATTTAATAAATTCTGATATCAGCCTAAAGCCTACTCTAAAAATCATAAGGAATTGTAAAAAAGATGCATATTGTGTTTATCTGCAGTCATCGGGAAGTTAAGGGATAACTTCTTCCAGTAACAGTGTTGAGAGAGGATTTTTTTTTTTTTTTTTTTTTTTTTACCGGGGATTGAACTCAGCGGCACTCAACCACTGGGTCACATCCCCATCCCTTTTTTTTTGTTTTTATTAGAGACAGGGTCTCACTGAGTTGCTAAGTGCCTCGCCATTGCTGAGGCTGGCTTTGAACTCATGATCCTCCTGCCTCAGCCTCCCAAAGTGCTGAGATTACAGGCGTGCGCCACCGCGCCTGGCTGAGAGAGTGCTTTTTTTTTTTTTAAATATTTATTTAAAAAAATATTTACACAATGCTTTATCTTTACATGGTGCTGAGGATCGAACACGGGCCACGCACGTCCTAGGCGAGCGCTCTACCGCTAAGCCACAACCCCAGCCCGAGAGAGTGGTTTTTTAAGTCTTCTATCCACCACTAATTTAAGACAACTGCTGAAGTTGATCCACACCAGTTTATTTAGGGTGTCATTTTCACTCCTCAATAGATTTTACATATTTCTCATATCCTTCTTCACTCATTAGGTCATCTACTTCTGAAGGGTCACTCAGTGTCTTCTTTATCTTCATAACAAGATTTGTTCACAAGCCCTGGGTTTTCTGCAAGTGCCTCATTACTTTCAGTTACTTCTCCTGATAGAGGAGAACAGAGTTCACTGGCAGCTTTCACACACTTTCCAAAGCACCAAACGCATCTTTTTTTCCTTTCAATTTTGTCCCTACTTCAGGCAGACAACAGTAAACAACATCTCCCAGAGCTTCTTGTGCAAAATTGCTGATTCCCACTGTTCCAATACAATTTTCTATAGTTATCCATTCATGTTTCTCAGTGAATTTACGCATGGAGAGCAGAGTGGGTCTGGTGCACAGCATCTGAACGGTGCCTACCCTCACCTGTTAGGGCCGTGGCGGGCAGGGTGCAGCAGGCGCAGGGGCTGCACACAGGCTACAGGCCACAGCTAGCACACTCTGCGCTACTCTCAGCACCATGTTCGCAAGGGTACTCTTTCACTCTTGAGCTGTATCATATTTTGGAATTATGGAGCCCTGCTCAGTTTTTCTTCCATTGGGTGGGGGTTAACGATGTTAATACCTCCCTCACAGTGATGTGAGATGAATGAGATTTATTCTCATTCTCTCATTTATTCATTCATGCATTCACTAGATATTTAGTAGTCACCTACTGTGTTCCATTTGTTAGCGTTGAGAATATTGAAATGTTAAGAATACAGCAGTCAATAAGATCCCAGCCCTAGGAACATTCTAGTAAAGAAACAGTAAACAAGTATGAAAAATGTATGGTATGTCAGATGCTATTAAGTAATATAACCAAAACAAGGCAGGATAAAGATGATGGATGTGAGAGTTAGTATGGGGCGGAGTGCTATTTTAATTAGGGTATCAAGGGAAGACTCTCATGAGGTTACACTTGAGCAAAGACCTGAGGATGGTGAGGGAGCCAACCATGTGGATGTCTGAGGGCACCATTCCAAACAAAGAGAACAGTAAATACAAATCCCAAAGGCAAGAACATGCGTGTCAAGTGCAAGTTGCAGTCAGGAAGTTAGGGTGGCTCAAGCAGAGGATTGTAGTTAGAATACTGGGTGAGAGAAGTAAAAGGGCCATGCCATGTAGGGTGTGAAGAGGCATTGTAGCTGCTGGTTGTGGTGGTGCACACCTATAATCCCAGCAGTTCAAGATGCTTAGGCAATAGGATTGCAAGTTTAGAGTCAGCCTCAGCAATTTAGCAAGGCCCTAAGCAACTTAACAAGACCCTTTCTCAAAATAAAAAATAAAAAGGGCCACAAATGTGGCTCAGTGGTTAAGGGCCCCTGGGTTCAATACCTGGTACCAAAAAAAGGTGGCAACAAGGCAGGGGGCATTGTAGGGACTTTGGCTTCTATGCTGCATGAGATGGAAAGCCATCATAGGACTCTGGAGAAGTCCATGATCTGACTTGACTTTTAAAAGGTAAGTAGCACTCTGGGGAGAAGACTGTAGGGGAAAGAATCAGAGGCCAGTGAGGAGGTCATTGCCATCATTAGTCCAGGCGAAAAGTGATAGGACATGGCTCAGAGCAGTGGTGGAGGTGGTAAGAAGTAACTGGGTTCTGTGAATGTATCTGTGTAGATGTTGAAGGTCGAGCTGAGAGGAGGTGCTGATGGATGTGCCCAAGTAGTAGGAGGAATGGAGCTGCCATTTAGTGAGCTGAAGAAGACTCAGAGGGACAGGTTTACTTGTTTGGAACTGAGGGGTGTCAAGTAGTATTCCCCTTCTGATGTGGTCAGACTAATAGGAGTATCTTTGTAGACATGCAGGATACCAGGTAAGCAGTTGGCTAGTCATCCCCAAGTTCAGAGAGAGGAATGGCCTGGAGGCTCAAACATTTTAGCCATCAGCATATTTAAAGCCATGAGACTTCATGAATCACCTTGAAGGTGAGGGTAGATGGGAAAGGAAGAGCTCAAAGGGTGACTGCCAGGCCTCCTGTGTTAGAAGCCAAGGGAGGCCAAGGGCATCCTTACAAGTTAACAGCATCAGGAACCTTAGGAGGAGACTGGGAAGAATCACTGGTGAGGTAGGAATCCAAGGCAGGAGAGTGGCATCCTGCAAACCAAGGGATGGGTGTTTCAAAGACTATCTGATGTTTCTGGATGTCAAGCAAGAATTGAACATGTCCTAGATAATGTGGCCATCATTTTTGGCCTTGACAGAGCCATTGGGCACAAGGAGAGATGTGAGGGGATTTGGAGCAAGTGAGTGTGGATGAGCCTGTTGTGGAGCTTGCTCTGAGGGGAAGGGAGTGTGAGCTGTAATGGAGGGAAATGTGGAGCAAGGGAGAGTTTCTAAGGTGGGTGGTGTAGCAGAATGTTAGTGTACCATTGGAAATTATCAAGTAAGGACAGCAGGAGTGATGCTTCAGAGATGAGAGACAATCCCTGTAGTGAAGTCCTTGAGGAGAAAGAAGACAGAATGTAGTACCTTGGGCACATGCAAAGACCAGATGTGGCAGCTGGAGGAAAGCAGATTCTAGGCACAGCCAGGGTGGTAGTGAGGGTGGTGGAAGCACATGGACAGTCTCTTCTGAGTGGTTCTTTTTCTTCGTGATGTAGGAAGCAAGGTCATCAGCTGAGGATGAGGAGAAAGGGAAGGAGATAGTCATTTGAGAAAGAGGAAAGGTGTAAGTGATCATGTTGGGGTGGGAGAGGGCATGCCCAGGAGGGAGAGCAGGGTTTCCAAGCACCCCAGGGCCTCCTTGGAGTTGGGCCAAGAGTAGGATGTGAGACCTGTCAGCATAGCTGACTAGATCTTCGCAGATGTGTGAGGGTGGGCTTACAGGAGACAGAGCATTGGTATTATCTAGTGTTTGGTGTTGACACATGCCTGTAAAGGCAAGGGATTCAAAGGTACATGTAAAGAAGTACTAGTGAATGGGCCAGGGCGCACTCAATGGTAGAGCACTTGCCTTAGCGTGCATGAGTCTCTGGGCTCAATCCCCAGCACTGCAAAACAAAACAAAAATTCCTGGTGCTGGACCACAGGATCTAAGCCAGTAAAGGAGGGAAGCCAGGACATGGGAGTAGGAATGGAGACAGAAGCCGGAAGCCAGGGAAGAGGCAGGGGAAGCAAGGGACTGGGGGCTCCTTGGTGTAGTTGCAAAAAACTGTTGAACTCAGGGTACTGGAGGGAAGGAGTGGGAAAATAAAAGTTGTTGGTTGTTGCATGGGATGCTTAAAATTTAAATTGCAAAGGGGGTGTGCTTAATGATAAGGTTTAGGGAATGTCCATAGAGCTGGTGGCTCAGGTGGGTGAAAGACAAGACCAGGAAGAGGGGAATGTCCAGGAACTGGGAGGCCAGGATATTGGAAGTCTCATAGATGTGGCTGTGGACATCACAGGAACTGTGAATAGGAGTAGCAGAGGAGAGGGACATGCAGTTGCTCAACCACTGAGAAATTGTGGGAGAACTGTCCTGGAAGTTCTGTGGAGATTCACAACTAAAACAAGTAGGGATGGGTTGCCAGGAGCTTCAAGGCTATGGGGTTCTAGGGCATATGGAAGGACAGTGACTGAACGGGGCAGTAAAGAACAAGAGAGACCTCTCTTTAGGCCAAGAAGGGGATAGGCGTGGGAGACAAAATAGTCAATAACTGAGGTGATGCAAGGTAGCTAGTACCTTGAAGGGAGAGCCGTGCAGGAGGACAGGGGGTGTAGCTTGGTGGTGGACATTTGCCTAGCATATATGAGGCCCTGGGATCCGTCCCCAGCATTGCAAAAATAAATTGAATAAAGAAAGTGAGTGAAGGGACTGTGTAGAGGTTGAAGCTGGGTATACTAATGACTGAGTAATGGGAACCCAGTGAAGGATATGGACGGGTTGAGAGTCAGGACCACATTGGGGATATACAAAGCCACCTGGTAAGAAGAGTGCAGGGCATGAGTGAGTACTGAGCTGCTCTAAGTGACTGAGGTAAGCAGGAGGGCTCTTAGGCAATAGCCCTATAGGTTAATTAGTCTGTGGGTTGAGGCCAGGGCGGGTGCAAGTGGGTTGTTGGGACCCTGCAGAACTCTGGAGCACCTATTCTCAGGGGAGGGTGGCTCACTAGGATTGTAGGAAGGTGATCAGTAGGAGCTGTTAGCACAAGGCCTTGAAAGTAAGTACTCAATAGGAGTTGGTGTCTAGAGGGCAGTAGCATTTCTGCTCCTCTGCAGGGGGCTGTTGTCAGAGTCATGGACCCCAGGGCAGGGGTCTCCTTAAGCATGGATGTTCGGACACAAAAGGTGTAGTTGCCCAAGGCCAGAAATCTACCTGAATTGAGGCCTGGGAGCTACTTTATGACATCCTTGTAGATTAGGGAGTGGAGCATAATCTTACATTGTAAAATTGCTTTTTTTTTTTTTTTTTTTTGGCACCAGGGATTGAACTCAGGGGGCACTTGACCACTGGGCCCTTTTTTATTGTATTTTATTAGAGACAGGGTCTCACTGAATTGCCAAGTGCCTCGCTATTGCTGAGACTGGCTTTGAACTCAAAATCCTCCTGCCTCAGCCTCCCAAGTACTGGGATTACAGGCGTGCACCACCACGCCCCCGTCTTACATTGTAAAATTTACTGAGTATTTTCCAATCTTTCCTGGTCCTCAGGACAGCTCTTTGCAGAGGAGACATAGATTCAGGAAGGGCAGTGATTTGTCCAAGGTCACACAGCTAGGAAAGTGGCTCTTTGGACTTTCAGGTCTTTTGTTCTTCTTAGGCCACCATACTTCTCTCCCAAGCCATCTTGCTCTCTTCTTTGGCCAGGGAAGGGCTCCCTTGAGGAGACAGAAAGAGACTTGTTAGCGAGGGCCAGACCTTGTTGCTGAGGCAGGAACATTCTAGTCTTCCCTCATATCACTTATCTTGTTCCATAGTTCTTACTGTGAAGCTCTGAATTTGTGTTCTCTTCCTCCCTCTCTCTTTCCCTCCCCATGCTGCAGTACATGCTGTGGAGAGTAAGTGGCCCTGTCCTCCAGGGAGGCCAAGCCCCACTTCTGGGGCAGCCTGTCCTCCTAAGAAGGGGGGAGGTTTGGATGGTCTGGGATTGGGGCCTTCTCTGGCCTGCCTGCTGGGTGACTATAGAAAGCACTAGGACATATCTTTGAGGTAGGATTCCTTGCAGCAGGAGGGATTGGGGGTTAGAGGGCAGGAAGAACTTGTTCTGGAACAGTTGGTACAGGGTGCCCATGGGATTCCCTTTGGGAGCCTGGAGGGAAATCAGAGAAAGAGCTTAGCATTCTTAGGTCCCATCTCACTTTGGGGTTCAGTGATTTGCCATCAGACTAGTTAATGAGAGACTATTTGTTTCCTGAGTCATAAGCTGGGCCTTAGGAGTGAAAGCCTCAAGTTCTTGTGTTTGTCAGGGAAGAAACAGGGCCTGTGTTCTTCCAGCCCCTGAGGAAGGTGCAGACTCACACAGGCCCAGGGCAGGCCCTTTCTGTGTCCTTAAACAGGACCCAGAGGTGCCAAGCTGGATTAGGGGTCAAGGAGAATCAGGCAGATCACACTCCAGAAGGAGGGAGGAACAAGGACTGAGGGGGCCAGGAGACCAGTTTGCTGCCCTGAATGGCCCTTTCTCCCTTCTCTCCTAGTCCATGACTTGCAGAGCTTTGGCCTTGACAATGTAAGTACCAGGGGGACACCATGGGGGTTGGAGGTGGGGAGACTGGCTGAAGCCTTCATTTTCTCCGAATCGGTGTGCACCTAGAGAACAATATTCCTTGTTGGTGGGATCCTGTTAGTGGGTCTGAGGGTTGAATGAGAGTGGGGCACTGAGATCTGAGCAGGCCAGGGGCAGGGATGAGGGTGGACAGGAGCATCCTAAACTGGGGAGCCTCAGGACAAAGTTAGGAGGGCGTGTGATGTTTGTAAGGAACTGCAGGGGCAGGTATGGGTGGGGAGACTGGGGGAGTCGGCAGGACCAGAGCACACAGTACTTAGAGGCCACACTGAGGTGTCTGTTCTTTCCCTTAAAGGGAAGCTGTCGGCCTACCTAAAGCAGGGTCATAATATATCAGATTTGCATTTTTAAAAGATCTCTGGTGGCTGAGACACAGAAAGGGAGCTCAGCTGAAGATAAGTGGCCTCCAGCTCAGGCCTTCGTGGCTTAAGGCCTCCAGAAAAAGTTTGCACTTGCCATGCAGAGTCAGTGCCTGGTCGGAGTGTGCCCACATGTGAGTGAAGCCAGTACCCTAGACTTGAACCCTGGGAGCCTGCATGGACTGTGGGAAGGAAGAGTTCTTAGGTAGGAAATAGGAGATGTCTGTCTCGGACAGGCTTCTTCCTTAAGGCCATAGCTTTTCTTGGACAGGGCCCTCCTTCCTTCATCCCTACTTTCCCCATTTGTCTGTACAGACAGACCCAGGCATCCCTGTCTGCTAGTGTAATACAGAGCTTGGTATGGAGTGGGGACTGCCAGGGACTCAGGCACTAATGTTGCTTGCAGATCAACATGACCCACTACATCCAGCATCTGTCATTCGGGCAGGACTACCCAGGCATTGTCAACCCCCTGGACCACACCAACGTCACTGCACCCCAAGGTACCAACCTGGGAGATAGTCCCCTGCCCCCAAAGCCCTGCCTGGAAACCATGCCCAATGCTTTCTTCTTCCTGCAGCTTCCATGATGTTCCAGTACTTTGTGAAGGTGGTACCCACAGTGTACATGAAAGTAGATGGGGAGGTGAGTCTGTGGGAACTCGGATGTCATTCTCCTGCTTGGTGCCAAGGATTGAGATCCTTCATTTAGCTCCTTTACCCTGGAAAGTCAAGTGCTCCTCTTATCCCCATATGGTGGATGAAAAACTGAGACTTAGAGGGCAGGTGACTTCCCCTCACAGAGTTCAGGCCTGAGCACTGCTGGATTTCAAAGCACTTGCCCTTTCTACCACTCAGACTGTCTCCATCCATTCCTCCAGTGCCTGCTGTCCCCCTGGAATCTGTCCTAGGCTGGGGGTTGGCCAGGCCAAGCCTTCTGGGGTCCTGTTCTATTCCTTCTGTGACCTGTGGAGCAGCCTTTCTATAGAGTGGTAAAATGCAAGGGGCTGAGGGGCAAGGAAGTAAAAGTAAGTCCTGGCCTTAGGATTGACCTTGGAGAATTGTTTCTCATCCCTGGGCCTCCAGTGAAAGCATCCACAAGATGTAGCTGGGATGGCTAAACTGTAAAGAGCTGGTGACCAGAGGGGAAACTGGGATGGCAAGGCAAGACCAGGAGACTGGCTGGTCCCCATGCCTTGCAGTGTTGGTTATCAACGTGGCACCTAATTCTCTCCTTCTGTGTAGTCAAGGGAGGGGCAGGGAGCAGGAGGGTTGGGAGCCAGCTTGTAGACCCAGCTCTGGCCCTGGCTCCCTTCCCACCCCAGGTGCTGAGGACAAATCAGTTTTCTGTGACCAGACATGAGAAGGTCGCGAATGGGCTTCTGGGTGACCAGGGGCTCCCTGGAGTCTTCGTGCTGTACGAGCTCTCACCTATGATGGTGAAGCTGACAGAGAAGCACAGGTGAGGGTAGGGGATGGGAGTGGCCAGGCCTGGGCCTGTGGGGCCTGTGGGAGTAGGGTGCCCACTGAGTCCACCTACTCCCTCTGCCAGGTCCTTCACCCACTTCTTGACAGGCGTGTGTGCCATCATTGGGGGCATGTTTACAGGTAGGAAATCCCAGGGTATCTGGGGATTGGGGTCACAGCGGGAGTATGAATTCTGAGTGCCCCAGGTTTGGGTTGGGGAAAAGATGCACCTTAAGAGCCAAGGGCGATGCTGGCCTTGGCCAGTCAAGTGACAAAGCCCACAAGGTTAAGTCAAGGGTCCAGCTAGGCCAGAGCAGCTTTTGTCTCTCCCAGTGGCTGGACTCATCGATTCACTCATCTACCACTCAGCCCGAGCCATCCAGAAGAAAATCGACCTAGGGAAGACAACGTAGTATTCTCTACCCAATTGATTCCTCCCTCTTTGTCCTGTTTCTCTGGCCTGTGATCATAACCCCTGCCCCTCCCACCCCCACAGCCCTCACCTCCTGACATTCATCCCCAGCCCCAGGTTGATAAATACTGATTGTGATAGTATTTGCTTGGTCTCTGTGTGATTCTTGGGTCTGGCTGGACCCTGGGACCAGCCCCTCATCTTAGCCGTGTCATGACTGACAACTTGAGGCCCAGGTGCCCTCTGGGAGCCCCCACATGAGCATACCCTGGCTAATAAGGTTTTATTCACACCAGATTGATGTGTATTCCACAGCCCTGTCCTTAGTCCCTCCTTTGTGATCAGATGGACCTTGCCAGGGTGAGTGTCCTGGAACCACCATGGTCCCCAGGCTTGTGGAGTGAGTGACCCAAAGCCACTATTACAGGGCTCACTATGGGTTGGGGTTTGCCACCTCTTGACAACTAAAACTAGGGCCGCTCTCTGCAACCCTGAATTTAGCCACCTGATCCTATCACGCTCACAACCTGCTCTATGCCAAGGCCCATGAGGGAGGGCTCTTGGCCCAGAGAAAAGTCCATCCAGGTCCTCTCAGGAAGTGAGGAGGGGAGGTGGCAGTGGCTATTTGGCTACCTTGGAACGGGACCCAGCACCAGACCCCTGGCTTGGGACCTAACCAGGGCTTCCCATTAGAGCCCTTTAGACATGAGGAGAACAGTGGCCCAGAGGCCTCCCCATAGTCCAGGGACCCAGCAATGGTTCCCACCAGTCAGTTCATCAGATCATCTATTGGGGAGTTTCAGTGTAAGACTGTGTTGCAAGGCAGAAAACAAGGACAAAAATGGCCTTTTAATCAGCTTTTTCACTGCTGTGACTAAAAAACCTGAGAACAATTTTTGTGTGTGTGTGTGGTACCGGGGATTGAACTCAGGGGCACTTGACCACTGGGTCACATCCCCAGACCTTTTTTGTATTTTATTAGAGACAGGGTCTCACTGAGTTGCTAAGTGCCTCCCCATTGCCAAGGCTGGCTTTGAACTCGCGATCCTCCTGCCTCAGCCTCCCAAAGTGCTGGGATTACAGGCATGCGCCACCGCGCCCGGCTTGAGAACAATTTTTTAAAATATTTATTTATTTGCTTTAGTTGTACACAATGCAATGCATTTATGTTTACGTGGTGCTGAGGATCGAACCCGGGCCGCGCACGTGCGAGGCGAGCGCTCTACCACTGAGCCACAATCCCAGCCCCCGAGAAGAACAATTTTTGAGGAGGAAAAGTTTATTGGGGGCTCATGGTTTCAGAGGTCTCAATCTAGCCAGCTTCATTCCTCAGGGTTCGAGGGGAGGCTGAACATCATGGCAGAAGAGTGGTGCAGAGAAGTGGCTCCCATGATGATCAGAAAGCAGAGAGACTGCACTTGCCAGGCATAAAATATATACCCCAAAGGCACACCCCTAGTGACCCACCTCCTCCAGCCACACCCTATCCCCCTTCAATTACCACTCAGTTATCCCATAAGGGGATTAATTCACTGGGTTAAGGCTCTCAACCCAATCATTTCACCTCTAAGCCTTCTTGCATTGTCTCACACGTGAGCTTTTGCGGGACACCTCACATTCAAACCATAACAAATGGTAATGACAAAATTTCCAGGGTCTGGCTTAATATCCAGATGATGTGCTCATCCAAGAACTGTGTATCATGTTGGACATGATTTGGTTGGGCATGATTTAATCCCCCTTTATGGACATGAAGTCTCATCTATAAATGGGGGATGACCATACCAGCTATAGTGAGCCAGTTTTGGGAGGCTCCCTTGTTAGTATCCTGAACTTCTCTTGGGAACCCCTGTCTACCATCTCAGCTTACGTGGTTTAGGAAGAGGGTTGGTCTCCCACCCTAAGCTCTCAGGAAGGACCACAATGTGCATATCCCATTCCCCACCTGCAGCCAGTGACCCAGGGTAAGCTAGGCCCAGTGGGACCCTTTTCTTCCGGAGACTCGAGGTCACTGCAGCGACCATTCTTATGGGGGAACTTGACTGCAAATGAGCTATCTATCCCCCAGGATATGGCAGAGTTGAGGCAAGGGGCAGAGACAACCAGTTTTGTTGTCATCATTTGAACCCTGTGGACAAGCTTTTCCTGAAGCTAGCCAGCCAAACTAGTAAATAAATTCTATTTTTGCTTAAGCCAGGCATGCTTAGTCTAAGGATTGGTGTAGAATAAAGAAGCTAATGAAAGAGTGCTTAGATGCTGTGAAATGCAGAAACTGCAAGGAGATGAGGTGAGTGGGACCCAACCACTAGAACAGCTGCAGCAAGCAGGCTGCCTGGAGGGCGTGAGAGCTGTCTCTAGGGCCCCCTTCCCCTGAGCCTCCCGCCAGATCCCGGTCTTTGCTAGGACGTGGGTAGTCTTCATTCCTGTGCATTCTAGCAAATCCTCAGCACCTGAGGTCACCCAAGAACATTTTTGTCCTGTCACCTGCAGGAACCAGCCTTGCACAGCACATAATCATGGATGTGTGATAGTTTATTGAAAGCACTGAACTCTGGGATAGCTCATACTGGCAGGAAGGATTCATGGAGCGGGAGTTAAAGGGTTGCTACGGGGAGATGAGTGTCCCTGGTCAGTTAGAGGGTTTGTGGAGGGGGCTGAAGATGACCTGGCTGATCTGGCCGGGGATGGTGTAGAAGACCAGAAGAAGGAAGATGGTGATGAGCGCCAGCACCAGCAGCAGCACCAGGATGCGCCAGTAACGGCGTAAGATGAAGAAGACGAAGGTCTTCAGTGGGTTCACGAACCAGTTGAAGGAGGTTTTGGGGCGGCTGTTGGAGGGAGGGTGGAGTCCAAATGACCAGGAAGCCCCTGAAGGTGGCCCTCACCTCCCTTTCTCCAGCTCTGGCCGCCTGGCTCCCACCCACTTGGGCTTCTCCAAGGGCTCCGGCTCCTTCCGCCCCTTCCCCACTGGCCGCTTCTCAGCCTCCTCCACGGTCAGCAGTTCAAACTCGGCCTCCACCTTCCCCTAGGAAAAAAATATTCCTGGGGCTGGGGTTGTGGCTCAGTGGCAGAGCGCCCGCCTCGCATGTGCGCGGCCCGGGTTCGATCCTCAGCACCACGTAAATATAAATACATTGCATTGTTGTGTACAACTAAATTAAATAAATAAATATTAAAAAAAAAATATTCCTGCATCATTGGGAGCAGAGGCCGAACCCTTTGCCAGGCCCAGGTCACTGCCCTGATGCACGCACTGTAAGGATGTGGACGTTGCCCCCCGTGTCTGTGAACTCCAGGTCTTCCGGCCGGCCCTTCCTCCTCTTCTGCTTCCTTCTCTTCTTGCCTACCGGGGCCTCCCGATCCTCGCGCTCAATGTCCTCTGCCTCCCGCAGCTTCACTACAGGCCACCAGCCCCGCAAGCGGCGACAGCGGAACAGATTGCACCTTGGCGCAGCTCCATCTCGGGCCAGCCGCACTGAGCAGTGCTCAGGGTCCCGGGCTCCCCGCACCATGTCTGGCAGTTGCAGCTCCAGGGACCCTGCAGAAGCAGAGCTCACTGGGTTAGCAGGAGACTCAAGTGTAACTGGATTAGGGATGAGGCAGCAGTGTACCAGGGTTGGAAGTTGGGGCACCAAAAGTTGGGATGTGGTGGTCAAGTTCACAGCTTTGGACCAGAGTTCAACTACCATCAGATAGGTAACAGAAAAGGGCCATGGGCTGGGATCAGATTACCAAAGCAAGAACCATGGAGTTGGAGTCCAGGGGGACTTTAGCTAGGGTCATATGAGAGGATTGAGGCAGGGACTATGGGTACTGCAATCATAACTTAATATGGCCAGGGCTTAAAGAACTCAGTAATTAGGCCGTAAAACAAAGGTTCAGTTCTGGGGTCTGAAATCCAGGACTCAGGGCTGGGTTAGAATAGGGAACCAAGGGAGGAGGGTGGTAAGGGTGGGGGGAGGGGTGGGCAAGGAGGGCCGAAATCAGGGGGAGGGCCTAAGGCTGTGGAAGGCTGAGCAATACCAAGGAAGTCGTTGGCCGAGATGCGGTCATAGTCCCAGACCTGCAGGACCAGCACTGCCGGCTGACGGAACTCAGCCTCCTCCACAGCGAAGGGTCCAGGCCGGCGCCTGACGCTCACCTCCCGCTCCGTGGGCAGGTAGTCAAAGCGGAAGACAAAGCGCCAGTTGAAGTTCCCCTCCCCAGTTAGGGAGTTGAAGTGAACGTCTGTCTCCTGTTTATCATGCTCCAGCCCCTTCACCCAGCTGGAGCCAGGGGAAGGGACAGGTTAGGGTAGCTGGGCATCCAGGGTGGGGCCACTCCCAGAACTCAGCTCCTCACCCAGCTCTAGGCACACAGAGGGCCTGGGGATGGAGCACTGAATCAGCCAGTACAACCCCTACGTGCAGTCCCCCCTTCGGGCACAGCCATTTGGCCATCCCTGTCTGCAGGCCTACCTTTTCACATAGATGTCACTTGACATCTCTCCAGTGAGTGGATTCACATCATCCAGAACCACATCTTCTGTGTTCCAGATGACAACTCTGAGCTCATAGCTGGGGGATGTATTGGGGGACAGTTTTCAGACTCTTAGAAGGTCCTAGGAGGGGCTGCAGGAAGCAGGAAGGACCTGGACCAGGGCCACTGACATTCACTGGGCACCTGGTGTGTGCCTGGCTGGATAACAAGGATGCCTGTGGTCCCATGAAGGCACAGCCTAGTTATCACTGACTACCCCTGCCAGCCATAGCTATGGCACCAGGAATGCTCTCCTGACCCAAGGCAATACAAGGAGGCTCTTCCTCCTATAAATTTGGAGTCCAGTCTCTGACATTGGATAGTGTAGCATCAGATGCACAGTTGAAACCACTGCAAACCAAAATGATGTGCAAGTTGAAGTTTTGAGGTACAGAAGAGTGGTGAGTAAGCAGAGCAGAGAAAGCCAGTTGCAGAGAAAAGTTGGGAGGATGGGAGGCAGTGGGGATGAGAGCCTACAGTCCCTGAGGGGCAGAAGGAAGGGCTGCAACATTCTGGGTCCTGCCTTCCTGTGGTCCTGTCTGTGTCTGTCGTGGAGTTGCCTGGATAGTTGTTCTCTCTTGCCCAGCATCAATTTCCCCTTGTTTGTTGACAGCACCTGATTTTCTGCTGGTGTCTCCCACCCCAGCCCTACTGCCAATCTATGTGATTCTGGTCCTGGCTCCAGGATGGGGGACATCACAGAGGACTGGCCAATTGGTGTATTACAGCCCCCTGACCACAATAATAGCTTTGGGGGCAGAATTTGACCCAAGCTGGTCTAATGAGAGGTGGCTCTAGGCTTTTTTTATTTTGGTACCGGGGATTGAACTCAGGGGCACTCAACCACTGGGACACATCCCCAGCCCTCTTTTGTATTTTATTAGAGACAGGGTCTCACTGAGTTGCTAAGTGCCTCGCCATTGCTGAGGCTGGCTTTGAACTTGCGATCCTCCTGCCTCAGCCTCCCAAGTGCTGGGATTACAGGCATGCGCCACCGCGCCCGGCTGGCTCTAGGCTTTTGCTCTAACTTGAAAGAGGTATTAGTTTCTGCTCAAATGGCCTGACTGTTAAGAGATAAGCCTGCAACGATTAGAAGCCACCTTGTCCCCAGATTGCTAAAAGCTCCCTGAGAGTGGCAATCAAGGAAAGCAGATCCCAGAGGCAGAAAGTAACAGACTGCTGACAACATTGATCATCTGGATCCAGCCCTGTCTGAATTGGCTACATCTGATTCAGAGTTCCACTCAGGCCGGGCCGGTGGGGCACGCCTGTAATGCCAGTGGCTACTGAGGCAGGAGGATCAAAAGTTCAAAGCCTGGGAATATAGCTCAGTTGGTAGAGTGCTTGCCTCACATGCACAAGGCCCTGGGTTTGATCCCCAACACCACCAAAGAAAGAAAGAAAGAAAGTTCAAAGCCAGCCTCAGCAATTTAGGGATTCCTAAGCAACTTAGAAACACCCTGTCCCAAAATAATATAAAAAGGGCTAGGGATGTGGCTCAATGGTTAAGTGCCCCTGGGTTCAATCTCTGGTACTTAAAAAAAAGAAAGAAAAGAAGAAGAAGGTAAAGTGACAGACACCCAACTCACAATGACTTATGGGAGAAAAGGGCATTTAATGACTTACCTACCAAAAATAAAATAAAACTGTAGTCAACAGCTTCTATCTGCTTCAGAGGGGTTTCAGATTTTCAAAGGACCCTGATATGAATAGATCAAGTTATGCCCACCCCTTGGGAGGAGGGACCATAACTCTCTCACCTGATTGGCTTCCGAGGCTTGATATCAACTGCAGGTGGAGCAGGCACATCACTGGGGAAGATATCAATCCACATGTGAAGGGATCCCTGGGAGCACAGGACCAGGTTAGAGGGTATTGCTAGGGACTCCATCTCCCCTAACAGCCTGTGGCCAGAGCTGTGCTTTGCTCCAAGTGGAAAGAAGAGTTGGGGTGGGGTGGGGGACAGTCAGACAGATCCTTGGGTACAGGATGAAGGTGGAGCCTGAAGTGGGGGTTCCAGGGTCAAAGTCAAGTTAGGGGTTAGGAGTTCAAGGATGAAGTCTCAGAAGGGGAGGATCGAAATCAAAAGTAAGATATGTTGTTCCAAAGTTCCAGCTCTTAGTGATCTGGAGTAGAGGCTGCATTGGGAACCCAGATCTGAATCTTGGTGGCCCAGGGGTGGAGAACCTGCAGGATCAGAGTCAGAGATGGGGTCCACTGATCCAGGATGGAGGTCCAAGACTCCAAGACTGGAGTAGGGATGGTGACCAGCATCAGGAGCCAGTCAAGTGGCAGCAGAAGTGCTCAGGTAAAGGTTTTGGGGAAAGGGTGTCCTAGGGGCCTAGAGTCCAGAATCAAGTGGAAATCCTGAAATTCTGAGAGTCCTACAGTCTTTTTTTTTTTTTTTTTTTTTTTTTTTTTTTTTTTTTTTGTGGTACCGGGGATTGAACTCAGAGGCACTCGTCCACTGGGCCACATCCCCAGTCCTTTTTTGTATTTTATTTAGAGACAGTGTCTCACTGAGTTGCTAAGTGCCTCGCCATTGCTGAGGCTGGCTTTGAACTCGCGATCCTCCTGCCTCAGCCTCCCAAAGTGCTGGGATTACAGGCGTGCGCCACCGCGCCCCGGCCTACAGTCTTGAGAGTGTTGGACACCCCCTCACCTGCAGCAGTCCTGGGCTGCGGGGATGGTAGAGGGGCCGTGTTTCCACATGCTCAGGTACGAGCTGGATGCCAAGCCCTGGCATCTCCTGCCAACGCCGCAGCACAAGCAATGCCTGGGCCTCCTCAGAGGCTTCACTTGCCACCTTGAGACCACTGCCACCTGGAACACAGGTGTATGAGCTTGGGCTCTGCACAATTCCCCACCATCCTCCCTTCTCTCCCCACCCCTCCACAGAAGCGCTAAGCTATAGGCCGCTGCTGCACTGGATGAAGCCCAGGACGGGGATGGTATGACCACCAAACACAAATCATGCATGTGTGGGGCAAGGGCTGGCAGGGGACAGGAGCACAGGAGAGGTTGTAGCCTTTGCTCAGATAGATCCTTTTTAGAGAACAGACCACTGGTCATTTATGAGGCATGAGCTCAATTGTTCTAGGAAATTGATTAACTGTGGCTCTGTGGGGTCCATTTAAAGACCATTGCACTTCATCCTAAATCAACCAAATTAATATTCTCTGCCCGCTGCCTTCAGCAGGCTTTGGGGGAACACACTAGACTGGTACCTAGGGCCCCCTATTCCTTGTTCTACCTCCATCTTGCTCCCTTTGGCCTGTCCAACAGACAGGGGCTGGTACCTGGGGGCAGAGTCTCAGGCGGTGTCAGAAAGACTTTGCTGCCCACCTTGACAGCCCCGGCTCGGTACTCAGGAGCAGGGAGGCCACAGCGTTGGCATAGCCCTGCTAGGATCTGTGAAGGCCGGAATGCATCACGCCAGGCATTGTACCCATCCCTGAGACAGGAAAGGAAGATGTCTTAGCTGGGGCCAGCATAGGGCCACAGTTGGACGCAGGGGTGGGGATGAGGACCCTTGAAGAATGGGATCCAGGTTTGGAACCCAAACTGGGTTCTGGCTCAGTGATAGAGCACTTGCCTAGCATGTGTGAGGCACTGGGTTCAATCCTCAGCACCACATAAAAATAAATAAATAAGATAAAGGTATTGTGTCCATCACAACTAAAAAACAATTAAAAAAAAAAAAAACCCAATGGGAGACAGTTAATCTTCATCTATGGTCAAGATGAAAACCAAAGACAAATGTCAGGTGCTTCTGTGAAAGAGATACTGATATGTCTGTTTAGCAGATGAGGAAACTGAGGCTCAAAGAGGTTTTAGTTACAGGATACCAATACCCAAGCCCAAGTCTTGGCCACTGAACTATGTCTTATAGGGGGTGGACAGTCCCCCTTCTATGAAATCCTAGGATTTGAGACAAATGGGAATGTAAGTTTGACATGTTTGGTCAGAGATTTAGAATGGCTCCTGAGGGCCCTGTGAGACTCACACGTCGTACTGGGAAGCCAGTCCACAGTTCGCTCGGTGGTGGCTGTAGAATCGGTTCTCCAGATCAATGTGGGTCTCCCCGATGAGATCATCAGAACCCACGAGGTCATGATCAAATACAGCCACGGTCAATTCGGGCTCAGCAGGGAGAGAGATGCTTAGCTCCAGGACCCTGGCCAGGAGGGAAGGTGGCTAATGACACCTCTATGCGCTCGGAGGTAGTCTGGAGTGTGGGTGTCCCTTCCTGTGCCATCATCAACCAGCTACCTGGGCGAGAGCCCTTGGGCCACGGGTTGGATGGCCAAGGTGCCTGCCCATTCCCAGCCCCAGGGCCCAGCCTCACTCTCCAAAGATGGGGTTGAGCTGCTTGGGGATGTAGCGCTCCTTGGTGTCCTGCCGCTCCTTGCCAGTGCTCACCACCACATAGGGGTCTGCTTTGCCATTGGGGTCTGCAGGAGCCAGATTGGTAGCCTATGGGGAGATGTTGAAGTGGGATTGGAAGAAGCGTCATTGTCACAGCCCAAACCCTTATGGGACCTAACCTCAAAATAAGTGTAAACAGAAAGTGACCAAGAAGAGATCTGATAGATATGACAAGATGAGTTATCTTTTCAATGTGGTTATGAAATACTAAAGACACAAACAGCCATAATGAAAAATATAATGAAACAGAAAATACCTGGAAAGATGTATTTGGACTTAACTGTTCAACTGGTAACTTTCCATACTGACAGAATTTTTTTTCATGATAATCATATTTTACTTTTCAAATTAAGAATATTTTAATCAACAAATATATGAAAAAATGTTCAACATCTCTAGCAATTAGAGAAATGCAAATCAAAACTACTCTAAGATTTCATCTCACACCAGTCAGAATAGCAGCTATCAAAAACACAAACAACAATAAATGCTGGCGAGGTTATACATTGCTGGTGGGGTTGCAAATTGGTGCAGCCAATCAGGAAAGCAGTATGGAGATTCCTAGGAAAACTGGGAATGGAACCACCATTTGACCCAGCTATCCCACTCCTCAGTCTATACCCAAAGGACTTAAAAACAGCTTACTACAGGGACACAGCCACAAAATTCACAATAGCTAGATTGTGGAAACAACCCCGATGCCCATCAATAGATGAATCGATAGGGGAAACTTTGGTGTATCTACACAATGGAACACTACTCAGCATTAAAAGAGAATAAAATCATGGCATTTGCAGGTAAATGGATGGAGTTGGAGAAAATAATGCTAAGTGAAGTCAGCCAATCCCAGAAAACCAAAGGTCAATTGATTCCTTTGTTATGATGATACTGAATTATAGTGGCAAGGGAGGGGGGATGAGAGGAATGAAGGAATGTTAAATAAAACAAAGGGGAGGGAGAGGAAAGGAGGGGGCAAGGGGATAGAAATAATGGCAGAAGAAGTTGGACATCAGTATACTAAGTGCATGTATAAAAGCTCAAATGGTATGAAAATACTTTGTGTAAAACCAATGACTTGCCCCTGTGCAAGGATGACATGCAAATTTGTGAAGCGTTCCATATTTTTTTAAAAAAATTAGAGCAACTATCAATAAAATTGTAAACAAAAGAGAAAGTAAATGAAATTAAAAGCTAGTTCTGTGAAAAGATATAAATAAAATCAATAAACTTCTATCCAGATACAACAAGAAAAAAATAAAATAAAATAAAACCAATGACTTGGAAAAACTGTGCTCTTTATGTGTAATATGAAAGGAATTGCACTCTAAAAGCACGTATAACAAATTAAATTAAATTAAAAAAAGAAAGCTCAAAAAATATTTTAACTAAATTTTTAAAATAATACATTGAGCTTGTGGAAGCCTGCCTTAATAGATAAAGACATTACCAATAAATTGAAAGCCCTTAAATAGACTTACCTGATTTAGTCCACTCTCTTTTTTTTTTTTCTTTTGATACTGGGGATTGAAGTCAGGGGCACTCGTCCACTGAGTCACATCCCCAGCCCTATTTTGTATTTTATTTAGAGACAGGGTCTCACTGAGTTGCTTAGCCCCTCGCTTTTGCTGAGGCTGGCTTGGAACTTGCAATCCTCCTGTCTCAGCCTCCGGAGCTGCTGGGAGTACAGGTGCCACTGAGCCTGGCTCACCTGAACTCTTCTTTACTTAGATTAATCACTCTCAGTTGTGTTTATACTTTTATTCCATATATGTGTATCCCAATGTGATATATATACATATTATATATTACTTAGCATGTTTTAAAATGTATTTTTTTAAATAAAATGGAATTTATTTAATTTCTTTATTTTATTTTTATGTGGTGCTGAGGATCGAACCCAGGGCCTCATGCATGCTAGGTGAGCACTCTACTGCTAAGCCACAACCCCAGCCCCAAAATGTATGTTTTAAACTTACACTGAGTTGGTTTTTTTTTTTTTTTTTTTTTTTTTTTGGTACTGGGAATTGAATTCAGGGGCACTTGACCACTGGGCCACATCTCCACTCCTTTTTTTTTTTTTTTTTTTTTTTACTATTTATTTATTTATTTATTTGCTTTAGTTGTACACAATATGTTTATTTGTACGTGGTGCTGAGGATTGAACCCGGGCTGCGCACGTGCTAGGCGAGCGCTCTACCGCTGAGCCACAATTGCAGCCCCTCCAGTCCTTTTTTTTTTTTTTTTTTTTTGGTACTGGGGATTGAACTCAAGGGCACTCCACCACTGGGTCACATCCCCAGCCCTTTTTTGTATTTTATTTAGAGACAGGGTCTCACTGAGTTGCTAAGTGCCTCGCCATTGCTGAGGCTGGCTTTGAACTCGCGATCCTCCTGCCTCAGCCTCCCAAAGTGCTGGGATTACAGGCGTGCGCCACCGCGCCTGGCTCCTTTTTTGTATTTTATTAGAGACAGGGTCTCACTGAGTTGCTAAGTGCCTCACCATTGCTGAGGCTGGCTTTGAACTCGAGATCCTCCTGCTTCAGCCTCCCAAGTGCTGGGATTACAGGCGTGCCGACACCGTGCCCGGCTACACTGAGGTTTTAATTTTTAATATTTCACTTTAAATTTTTTTTATAGAGAGGCTTTCTTTATTTGTTTTTGTGCTGCTGGGGGTTGACCCCAGGGCCTTGCACACATCTACCACTGTACTATGCCCCCAGGCCCCCAAATTTCTATCTGGTCCTTCAAATTTGCTATTTATTTTTAATAGTCTTGTACCTTCCTCATTTTAAATTCATTCTTTTCTTTCCTTAAGTACTTCATACAAAGTAATTGTATATTCTCAATCTCTTTATTCTGATATCTATGACCCTGGGCCCTGAATCTGTTATTTTTGCTAATTCTCACTCATGGTAATTTGTGTCTTGGCATTTTGGTACTATTATCATGATTCCTGTTTGGGTTAGCTCATTCCGTGGGCATAATTTGCTCTTCCAGAGAGGGTTTGCTTTTGCTTCTGCCAGTTTCCTGAACAAACTACCACCTACAACCACTTTTTTTTTTTTTTTTTTTTTTTTTTTTTTGTGGTACCGGGGATTGAACTCAGGGGCACTTGACCACTGGGCCACATCCCCAGCCCTTTTTTTGTATTTTATTAGAGACAGGGTCTCACTGAGTTGCTAAGTGCCTCGCCATTGCTGAGGCTGGCTTTGAACTCGCGATCCTCCTGCCTCAGCCTCCCAAAGTGCTAGGATTACAGGCGTGCGCCACCGCGCCCAGCTCAACCACTTTTTTTTAATATTTATTTTTTAATTGTAGTTGGACACAATAACTTTTTTTTTTTTTTTTTTTTTTTTTTTTGTGGTACCAGGGATTGAACTCAGGGGCACTTGACCACTGGGCCACATCCCCAGCCCTTTTTTGTATTTTATTAGAGACAGGGTCTCACTGAGTTGCTAAGTGCCTCGCTATTGCTGAGGCTGGCTTTGAACTCGCGATCCTCCTGCCTCAGCCTCCCAAAGTGCTGGGATTACAGGCGTGCGCCACCGCGCCCGGCTACAGTAACTTTATTTTATTTATTTATTTTTACGTGGTGCTGAGGATCGAACCCAGGGCCATGCATGTGCTAGGCAAGTGCTCTACCGCTGAGCCACCACCCCAGCCCTACAACCACTTTCAATTCAAATCCTCCAACTGGGGTTTGGTGATGACATGGAGTGTGGAACTTGGTCCCAAACTGCAAGACAGTGGTCATGAATGCTCAGGAGAGATTTTCCCCTCTAGCCACTGCCAAAATTAAGACAGGCAAATGCCCTTATTGTCCCTTCTGACTGGCAGGTTCATGTTTTTTCATCCTTATGCTGAAGGGGTAGGGTAGCCTTTGGGGTGCTCCACCTCATAGGAGTCTTTCTGTCCAATTCCTCACCCTGGGCAAGCCCTGGGCCTCCTCTTTTGCCTGTTCTGCCTGCACAGCCATCCACAGAGGTTCAAGGTCAGCAGTCTCTGGCAAATGAAAGCCTACTTTAGCATTCACTTTGCTCCCTAAGTTTCTGTATTAACCACCATATCCACATTTTCCATTGTTTTTGTTTTAGTTTAGTTGTTTTTTTTTTTTTTTTTTTTTTTGGTACTAGAGATGCTTAACCACTGAGCCACGTACTCAGCCCTTTTTATTTTTTTATTTTAAGACAGGATCTTGTTAAATTGCTCAGGGCCTTTCCAAGTTGCTGAGGCTGGCCTCCAACTTGCCATCCTCCTGCCTCAGCCTTCCGAGTCACTGGGATTATAGGCATACACCATCACACCCAATTCACTTTCCATATATACATATATATATATTTTTTTTGTAGTTGTAGATGAACAGCATGCCTTTATTTTGTTTGTTTATTTTTATGCGGTGCTGAAGATTGAACCCAGTGACTCACACATGCTAGGCAAGCACTCTGCCACTGTGCTACAGCCCCAGCCCCATTTTCCATATTCTTGATGCTCTGACATCTGGGGTTAACTGATGTTAAATTATTCTCCAAAGTTGTTATAATAATATCTGTCCAGTGGCAGGCAGAATAATGTCCCCCCAAAAGATATCTACATATTAACCCCCTAGACTTTGGATATGTTACATTACATCTCAAAAGGGACTTTGCAGGTTAGGGATCATGAGAGTAGATTATTTTAGATTATCAGTGTTGGCCCAATGGAATCACAAAGGTCCCTATATGTGAAAGAAAGAGAGAGGAGAGTCAGAGAGATTTGAGGATGCACCACTGTTGGCTTTGAAGATGGAGGAAGGGACCATGAGCCAAGACACACAGGTGTATTCTAGAAGCTCAGGAAAGCAATGAACTGATCCTCCCCCGGAGCTGTGTTCTTCATAACGTCAAAGGGCACAAACAGCCCAAATATCCGTGGGCTGACAAATGGATAAACAAAATGTAGTATGGGCACAGAGTGAAAGATCAAGTCATAAAAAGGAATGAAGTGCTGAGATATGCTACAACATTGTGAACTTTGAAAAATTATGCTGAGGGAAAGAATCCAGTTACAAAAGACCACACACTGCAAGACTGCATTTATAGGTAATGCCCAGAATAGGTACTTACATAAAAACAGGAAGTAGCTTAGTGAGGGCTGAGGGTTGGGGAGAATAGGGAATTTGAAAAGGTGACAACTGAAAAGTGCAGGGCTTTTTTTCTTTTCTTTATTTCTTTTTTCCCCCAGTACATTGAGCCACATCCCCAGCCCTTTTTCTATTTTATTTAGAGACAGAGTCTCGATGAGTTGCTTAGGGCCTCACTAAGTTACTGAGGCTGGTCTTGAACTCATGACCATCCTGCCTCAGCCTCTAGTGCCAGTGGGATTAAGATGTGTGCCACCACAGTCAGCCAGGACTTCTTTTTGAGGTGTTAAACATGTTCTAAAATCAATTGTGTCCGTGATTGCACAATTTGAGAATATATTAAAAAGCAATTGAAGCCTCAGGCTTCTCTATATAAAATAACACCTTATATACCCCAGTAACTCTCTGTCAATTTTATATTACTCATCTTTTTTAATTGGCTTCAGCACTAAAACGTAAATTTCATTGTTCAGGTATTTCTTTATTTCTTGAGTATCAGGAAACTCCAGTAGCATAGACACTCCATGAAGAAAAGATCTTTGTTTCTTGTTCACTAATTTATTTATATTCTGTAAGTCCAGGCACTTATTAATACATTTTAAAATAAATACCTGAAGAAATACTCCAGAATCCTTAATCTCACAATATCTACTGTCAAAGATCACCTGAGGGAGATGCAGAAGAAGAAATACTGTATGTGATGATACAAGGGGCTAGAATAGCACCCAGCTGGTTCAGGGAACTACAAAGGAACTATAACTGATAAATGTACTCTCTTCAGTGGAGGAAAGAACTCATTTCCCAGCTATTAGACAATATCAGAAATAGCCCAACATTTATAAAAGGCTTTTCCTTTAAGAATAGGTTAATTATTTAGACTGAACTCCTGGGCTATGATCACATGTAATACAGTCAGAATAGGCAGAGAGAGAGACAGTGGATAAGTATTCTGACCTCGTTCTCCTTCCCTCTACTTGATTTCCCACCAGGGCTTCCAACTAGTTTAACTCAACTGGAAGCCAGAGTGTAAGGGAGCCTACCCATCAGTACAGAGGCCAGCCCACCAAGGTACAAAGCAGGCTGGGAAGAAGTGGAGAGTTGACCTGAAGGTTCCCAGCACAGTTTGGGAAATGCAGCATAAATGGAGGTTTGCATCATACCACATCATGTTTGAATCTTAGGGGGAAAAAAACATTATTTGAATTAAACATGAAATTATTCCCACCACATTCAGAAGACAAGTTATGTGCTTAATAAATTTCCTTTGATAAAAGTTGAATTTACAGCATTAAATACAGTTCTGCTAAAGCATTTAAATGACAAATTAAACAAATGTGATCCAGGAATGTAAGTTTTTAAAAAAGTATATTAACTTCATACAGAAATAGAGTTATAGAACATTTTAAAAAAATTAATAGTATGAACTTCAGGCCACTGGTTCCCAGTCTGACTACACATCAAAACCACCTGCAGAACATTTTAAAACTATAAGTTCCTGGATCCAATCAACTCTACCTCATTGGCTTTGACTTTTCAGGGGAGGGGCAGTGGAATTTATGAACTACAGATTTTGAAATTTGTGTTTGTTTTTAAATTAACTTTCAAATTAAATATCTTGGTTCTTTTAAATGAGTTTTTATTTTTGCCTATTTGTTTTCTGCTGTTTTAAATTAAGTATTTTTTTTAAAATATTTATTTATTTGTTTTTAGTTGTACACAATGTGTTTATTTGTACATGGTGCTGAGGATCGAACCCGGGCAGCACACGTGCTAGGCGAGCACTCTACCGCTGAGCCACAATCCCAGCCCCATTAAATTAAGTATTAATCTGACACAATTTGTTATTCAATTTGTAGAACCACTAATAAACATATAAAAGAATTCTTTTTTTAATATTTATTTATTTGCCTTAGTTGTAACCAATTCGTTTATTTGTACGTGGTGCTGAGGATCGAACCCGGGCTGCACACGTGCTAGGCGAGCGCTCTACTGCTGAGCCACAACCCCAGCCCATAAAAGAATTCTTAATGTGAGCATAACTTTGAGACTATTTGTCTTTTATATAATCCAAACAGACTTTAAATATCATTTTTAACAGTTTTATTAAGGCATAATTACATAGAATAAACTGAATGTCAATATATGTATCTATTGTATTTTGAACTACAATAAACAATCCTTTGAGTATGCAGGCAAAAAAAAAAATAAAAAGCAATTGAACTGTGCACTTTAGATAGGCAAATTGGCTGGTATGTGAATTAAATCTCAATAAAGGGCTGGGGTTGTAGCTCAGTGGTAGAGTGCTTGCCTCACACATGTGAAGCCCTGGATTCGATTCTCAACATAATAAATGAATAAAATAAAGGTCCATCAGCAACTAAAATTTTTTAAAAAAATCTTAATAAAGCTATTACAAAAACATAAAATATTATCAAATCATTCATCATATGACACAGGTCCCCTCTTCACGTTTCATCCTTCCTTTCTACCACCTTGATCTTTATAATGATCATGCTCTTGCTGTTTCTTGTAATTGTATATGTACAGTTTAGCTTTGCCTGGTTTTAAAATTTATATAAAATAGAATCATAGAATACATATTTTTTCCCACTGACTTGTTTTGGTCAACATTATGTCTGGATTTATCCACTGTGTTGCTTATAGCAGCGGTTCATTTTTTACTGCTGTCTAGGATTCCATTACAGCAATGCACTCCACCTGTGAGCCATTCTACTTTATTTAAAGGCATTTGGACTAGTTTCAGGTTGGGGCTATTATGTACAATGCTACTATGAAGGTACTTGTACCTACTACTTAAGTTCAAAAGTTTCCCTAGGGTACATATTTAGGAGTAGAATTACTGGTTAATAAGATAGGTGAATCTTCAAATTTACTGTTTCTAAACCATTCTACCAATTTTTTTCCTCTCATAGTTGTTCCACATCTTCACGAACACTTGTTACCATCAGTTTTTTAAAAAAAGATTTAGCCAGTTAGCCAGTTGTGGTGGTGCACACCTGTAATCCCAGCAGCTGCGGAAGCTAAGGCAGGAGGATTGCAAGTTTGAGGCCAGCCTCAGCAATTTAGCAAGGCCACACATGGTGCCCAGCTTAATTCATACTCTTACATATTCTGGATATTGATCCTTTATTGATTACATGGTACAGATATCTTCTCCCAGTTTGTGGCCTGTTTTCTTTCATTGGTACTTTTTTTTGGGGGGGGGGGAGGGTACCGGGGATTGAACTCAGGGGCACTCGACCACTGGGCCACATCCCCAGCCCTTTGTTGTATTTTATTAGAGACAGGGTCTCACTGAGTTGCTAAGTGCCTTGTCATTGCTGAGGCTGGCTTTGAACTCGCGATCCTCCTGCCTCAGCCTCCCAAGTGCTGGGATTACAGGCATTCGCCACGGCGCCCGGCTCATTGGTACTTTTTTATGAATAGAGTTCCTGACTTTAATAATTCAGTTTATTGATATTTATGGTTAAATAATTATGTTTAATGATTCATTTGACTAATGTTCCTCAGGAATCCTTTCCATATAAGGAATCCCTTCCTCATAAAAGTATCGTTTTATTTTAGCCTCTCAAGACCTTATAGTTTAACTTTTGATATTTAAGTCTTTAATCTACCTGGAATTTATTTTAGTGTTTGGTGGGAGGTAAGGGTTCACATTCCATTTTTAATGTGTATATTAAAATGTTTCCAGGGCCTGGGATTGTGGCTCAGCGGTAGAGCGCTCGCCTGGCACGTGCGTGGCCCAGGTTTGATCCTCAGCACCACGTAAAAATAAACACATTGTGTACAACTAAAGCAAATAAATAAATATTAAAAAAATGTTTACAGCATCTCTTGTTTAAAAGTCCAGCCCTCCCTTCCTCCTATTCTGCAATAAGTCCTCTATTATACATGAGTTCTGCTGCGTTCCAATGGTCTGTGTGCTGTTCCAGTGGTTTACGAGTCCGTCTCTGTGCCCATTCCACCCTGTCTCAGTCACTTGAGCTTTATTAGGGATCCAGATGGCAAGAAGAAAGGTCCCCTGCTGACCTTATCTTTCCAATAAGATCTGGTGATTTTTTATTTTTTCCTCTTGTCCAATTCCACCAAAGCCAAAAAATCCATTAGAATTTTGACTGGTACTCATTTTTTTTTTTTAGTTGTTGATAGACCTTTATTTTATTTATTTATATGTAATGCTGAGACTTGAACCCAGTGCCTCACACATGCCAGGCAACTGGGCTACCACTGAGCCACAGCCCCAGCCCTTGACTGGTGGTACTCTTTTGAATCTATGGATCAATATGAGAACTAAAATCTTCAGAATATAGAATCTTCCTATTTTTGAACATATCTTTTTCCATTGAATGTTTTTAAAGTGACAGGGATCAAAGCCAAGGCCTCAAGTTGGGACAAGTGCTCTACCACTGAGCTACATCTCAGCCCTCTTTTTCCACTGATTTACATCTACCTTGCTATTCATGGTGTGGGCATGTCATAGTCTATTCACACATTCTTCTATGCATGGGCATTAATAATATTTCATTTTTAATGGTCTTTCATTTTAGAAATGTTATTTTGTTATTCCCACAAACTGCTCTGTCACTTTTTTTTTTTTTTTTTTTTTTTTTTTTTTTTTTTTTTTTGGTACCGGGGATTGAACTCAGGGGCACTTGACCACTGGGCCACATCCCCAGCCCTTTTTTGTATTTTTATTAGAAGCAGGGTCTCACTGAGTTACTAAGTGCCTTGCCATTGCTGAGGCTGGCTTTGAACTCGCGATCTCCTGCCTCAGCCTCCCAAAGTGCTGGGATTACAGGCGTGCGCCACTGCGCCCGGCTGCTCTGTCACTTTTGACGGGCTCTCTTCTCTGCTTGTGAAATACTTTAAGCAAGTGTTTTACATTCTAATATTGGAAAATTCTAACATCCAAAGTTTTTAAATGTCTAATTCTCCTTCGTGTTGTTTCTATGATTATTTTTTCTGATGTGTAGCTTTCTTATATATTTTCATAATTTTTGTAATGTGAACCCACATTGGGTCATTGAAATTTATGGAAACTATGAAGCTGTATTTGGGATCACTTTGTACCAATCCCTCAGTTTGAGTTTGCTGGACTAAAAAGATAATTTAAATTCATGTCTTAACAGTGTGAGGGCATAACTGTAATAAATTCTCAAGGAAGACATTCTTTTTCTATTTTCCCACCTGAAACAGAGGCTGAGATGGCCTGTTTACTTCACAGGCTCCTTTCCCAGTGGCCCGGCTTCCTCTTGCCCACCTTCTACTGAGATCTTGCTTCATGCCAGGGTCTTGGTCCCCCACCTTGCACAGGCTGTAAGAACCCAAGGCCCAGGGTCCAGGTGTGGACAAACCCTCTATGTACAACCTGAGCTTCATGGCTTGTCTTCCATTCAGGATTCCCACTGCTTCCTCATTGTCATTTCTTATGAGTTTAGTATGCCTGTAGGCCTTTTAAATTTAAATTTAAGGGGGCTGGGGTTGTGGCTCAGAGGTGGAGCGCTCACCTAGCGCGTGTGCTACCCGGGTTTGATCCTCAACACCTCATAAAAAAAAAAGTAAGTACATTGTGTACAACTAAAATAAATAAATAAATATATTTTTTTTAAATTTAAATTTAAAATCTTTTTGCAGTGCTGGGGAAGGAACCTAGGATCTCAGCATGCTGGGTGAGGACTACCACAGGCCACACCCTAACCCACAATCTTAGCATTCATTTAAAAGACTATGTGTCTAGCATTTGTAAATGTACTAAAAAAAGAATTTATCTCAGACCATCTAGTCTGCCAGTTGCTCAAAGCAGAAAGTCAAGATGACTTCCATGACCAAGTTGAAGTCCTAGGAGTCTTAGAAGATGGGAGAATATCTCTTCAAATGCTTAGTCAGAATTCCTATATTTAAAACAGATAAAACTACAGCATCTGCTCTGGTGACAGGGAGTGAGGTGACCTAGCAACCCACTCATTCCTTGTTACTCCCCTGAGAATACCTTTCAGAAAAATTTAGGACTCTGCTGACCTCTGCATGAAGACCACAGCAATGGAAACATCTACAAAGATATTTGATAATAAGCCATTCTGAAGGTTGGGATTCAGAGCTATGCTCCCCATTCCATTGGCCCAGAACTGGGAACGGGAATCAGGAGTCCTATACTCTAAATTCTAGCTCTACCATAAACATGTTTTGTAGCCCTGGGGAGTGTCCTAATTTTGTTTCTAAGATTTCCCATCTAAAAAAATGAAGATACGCTGGGTGTGGTGGCACACACCTATAATCCCAGCATTTGGGAGGCTGAGGCAGGAAGATCAAGACCTTCAAAGCCAGCCTCGGCAATGCCGAGGCACTTAGCAACTCAGTGAGACCCTGTCTCTAAATAAATACAAAAAAGGGCTGGGGATGTGGCCCAGTGGTTGAGGGCCCTGAGTTCAATCCTGGGTACCACAAAAAAAAAAAAAAAAAAAATGAAGACACGTCGCGCACGCCTGTAATCCCAACTGCTCGGGAGGCTGAAGCAGGAGGATAACAAGTTCAAAGCCAGCTTTAGCCAAAGTGAGGCACTAAGCAACTTTTCTCTGCTGGTGTTGGAGGCGTGCCAAAGCTGCGGACACTCACCTTTACCACATACACTCTGACCAGGAGCTTGATGGGCCGGTTCTGTGGGATACCCCGGGAGATCTGGGGCTCAGAAAAGGACATGGCCTCTGACTCTGGATAAATGAGAAAGGAGCCCTGGAGTGGAGAGATACGGCAAGGCCCTTGGTAAGAAAGTTTTCTTCCAGAATCCCCGTCTGTGCCCCCTGGTCCTCCTTTCCTTCCCCAAATATACCTTGAACTTGCCCACAAGGTGTCCAGACCCTTCTTCCCCTCCATCTCCATCCTGGCCCCCTTGCCCTCGATACAGGGGAAACACATTCAGCCAGTCTTCAAAGTGGTGAAACTCTTCCTCCAGGGAGCTGTTGTAGATCTGAAATGGGAGGGCCTCAGTGACAGCCTGGCATCCAGAACCCATGGGGACTCTCCTCTCCCAACACCCAGTCACCTTCAGAGTGGCGATTGTTTTTTTCTGAGATACGGAGCCTTTGACATCAGCCTCCCCCTGGTCCTTGGCCTCCCCCTCCACAGACATGAGGTTGGCCCCATCTGGGAACAGCAGAAATGCCTCATGTCAGAAATATCTGGTGGGGTAGAGGGGGTAGGGGGAGACAGATGGAACAAGAGCAAAAAACAGAATCTCTTACCGGAATCCCCAGGCTCATCCATTTCATCCTCATCAAGATTGGGCTGAAATCAAAGGGCAATTCAGAGATTATTCCCTACCTTCTTCACCTCCTTAGTCTATCCTCTTTCTAGGATAGTAAGTGGGGAAAACTTAGTTCAAGTTCTAGCTGTGTTAAGGTACTTCTTTTGGGGTTGGGGGTACGGAGGTTGGGCTCAGGGGCACTCAACCACTGAGCCACATCCCCAGCCCTTTTATTTAGAGACAGGGTCTCACTGAATTGCTTAGCACCTGGCCCTTGCTGAGGCTGGCTTTGAACTTGCCATCCTCCTTCCTCAGCCTCCTGAGCCGCTGGGATTACAGGTATGTGCCACCACGACCTGTTTCCTTTTCCTGTTCCTTTATTTAAAGGTGTTAAGTATAAAAGTTAAGATTACATATATGTCAGGTGCTGGGGATGTAGTTCAGTGGTAGAGTGCTTGCCTGGCAAGTACAAGGCTCTGGGTTCAATCCTTAGTACTGTATTAAATAAATAAAAAACAAATAAACAGGGCTGGGAATGTAGCTAAGCAGTAGAGCCCCCTGGGGTCCTATTCCCAAGACCTGGGAGGAAAAAAAAAATTACATATATGTCTTGCATTATATTTCTATTGGACAACAGAGCTGTAGATAACGGAGCTATAATAATCCCATCTTCTAACATTGTGGTAAAGGTAAGAAAAGGTAACTGTAATAAGGAGCTCTGAAAAATTATAGAGCTCCATGTTTGCTGAACCATTTCTTTTTTTCTTTTTCTTTTTTCTTTTTTTGGTGCTGGAGCTTGAATCCAGGGCCTCACACATACCAGGCAAGTGTACTCCAGTTTTGGGTTTTTTTGGGGGGTCAGGGGAGTGTTACTGGGGATTGAACTCAGGGGCACTCAACCACTGAGCCACATCCCCAGCCCTATTTTGTATTTTATTTAGAGACAGAGTCTCACTGAGTTGCTTAGCACCTTGCTGTTTTTGAGGTTGGCTTTGAACTCTCAATTGTCCTAGGCAAGTGTACTCCATTGCCTAGGCTGGCCTTGAACCTACAATCCTCCTGCCTCAGCCTCCCAAGTAGCTGCAAGTACAGGTGTGCACTACCTCCCCAGCAAGATCATTGAGGCTATTTCCCTTCCAGCTCCCACCCTGGGACCCTCCCTGCCCCACCTGCCCCTGGAGCTCCTGTAGTGAAGCGTAGTACTTGGACCACCAGTCGAGCTCTTCAGGATCTGGGATGTCCTCCTCCAGCTCCGGGCCTTGACTCAGGAGGCCTCCTAGAGGGAGCTTCTTCAGGGGAGTCTAAGGGAGAGAGGCCCCAGTTGCTCCAACCCAGCACCACCCAAACCCTGCCAGCCCCTTTTCCACCCTTCTCACAGACGCTGTCACCTTCAGGAGCCGTGTGGCTCTCCCCGAGTCAGCCAAAAGGGAATCCAGGGCCTTCTGTCCTGGAAGCCGGGAAATGGCACCATAGGAGGTTAGACGAGTAGAAGTCAGACTCAGTGCCCCATCCGAGGTCCCAGGGCCATCTCTACCAGGAACCAGAGGGGTTCTGTCTCACAGTCCTAGCAGAGGGCCCCTCACCTGGAGGTTCCTTGGGTACCAGGTCCCCCATCTCCTCCTCTGCTCCTTCCTCCTCAGAGGGATCCTCATGACCCTGAAGTATGAATCGCAGCATGTGGGGAACAATGTGGGAACCCACGAGGACCGTGCGGCCAAACGCCCGGCGCTCAATCACCAGGATGCTGAGTGGGGGCTGCAGGTAAGGCTGCTCTGGCAAGTCCTGGGGAAGGGAAAGAGGAACTGTCTCAAAGAACCTGGGAAAAGGGAAAAGCAGCCACAGAGGCAGGCAGGAAAAAAGTATGTCTCCACCTGTCCCCTAGGCCCAGCTCTACCACAGCTCCACCGTGTCATCTCTGTTAAGTCACTGCTTTCTGTCCCTGTGTCCCAAGTGAAAAAGCAACACAATCCTGGCACAAAAGACTCTTGTAAACTAGGTGTAGTGGTACACTTCTGTAATCTCAGCCACTTGGGAGGCTGAGGCAAGAGGATTGCAGTTCAAGGCCAGACTGGGCAACTCAGTGAAACCCTGTCTCAAAATATAATAAAAAGGGCCAGACACAGTGGTGCACACCTGTAATCCCAGTGGCTTGGGAGGCTGAAGTAGGAGGATCATGAGTTCAAAGCCAGCCTCAGAAACTTAGTGAGGCCCTAAGCAACTCAGTGAGACCCTGTCTCTAATGAAATTCAAAAAGCAAAATTCAAAAAGGACTGGGGATGTGGCCAGTGGTTAAGTGCCCTTGAGTTCAATCCCTGGTACAAAAGAGAGAGAGAGAGAGAGAGAGAGAGAGAGAGAGAAAAAGAAAAAAAATGTATACATACACATATGTATAATAAACTATCAAGAGTGCCTGTCTGGCATATACAAAATCCTAAATTCAATCACAGTATCACCAAAAAATAAATAAATAAAATAAAAAAGACTATTGTAAGTATCACATGACATAATAGATACAAAAGTACTTTCTGATAACACTACAAAGTGCTATCAGAAATACAGGGTTGTTGTTATTCTTATGTAAAGTACCAGTGCTTAATTTGCTAATATAGATTTAGAACCATTAAATTAAATATGGCCTTTAATCCAGTAATTCCATATCTATCAATGGATACTAAGGGAGAAAAAGACAATAATTATAGTACTATATGACTGACTTTATTTTTTATATACGTGACAATTATAGCACAAAGGAGAGATGAAAGAATGGAGCTACACTGGGAAAAAATTCTATATTTTATTATTAATCTAAAATGGATTGTGAAAAATCAATATGTATATTGTTACCTGTAGAGCAACTACTAAGTAAAAATCAACAAAGCAATTAAAGCAGTATACAAATGAATATCTACTTAATACAAGAGAAGGCAGTAAAGAAGCCACAAAAATACACAAAGCATAGAAAACAAATAGCAAAATGGTGGAAGTAAATCTTACCAATATCAATAATGATGTTATTATATTAAACATACCAACAAAAATATAGAGCTTGACAACTGAATGGAAAAAAAGATGCAACTCCATTCTAAGAGATACTCTTTAGATTCAGACACCCATATGTTGAAAGTAAAAGAATGGACAAAGACACATCATGCAAACAGCAACCATAGACAGCTGGAGTTGCTATATTATCAGACAAAATATACCTTAAAGCCGGGCGCGGTGGCGCACGCCTGTAATCCCAGTACTTGGGAGGCTGAGGCAGGAGGATCGCGAGTTCAAAGCCAGCCTCAGCCATGGCGAGGCACTTAGCAACTCAGTGAGACCCTGTCTCTAATAAAATACAAAAATGGGCTGGGGATGTGGCCCAGTGGTCGAGTGCCCCTGAGTTCAATCCCCGGTACCAAAAAAAAAAAAAAAAAAAAAACACCTTAAGACAATAGTTTTTACTAGTGATAAAGAGGCTTGTTTTACAATGGTAAATGGGTTAATTAGGAAGATATGGCAATTATAAACACATACGCACCTAACAACAGAACTTTAAAATACAATAAGTAAAAAGTGACAGATGGAGCCAGGGGTGTAGCTCAGTGGTAGAGCACTCATCTAGCATATGTAGTGTTCTAGATTTGATCCTCAACAAACAAACAAACAAAAAAGGCAGAGTTGAAGGGAGAAACAGACAATCCAACAATAGTGGTTGGAGACTTCAATACCATATTCTTAATAATGGATATAACAACTAGACAGAAAGCTATCAATGAGGCCTGTTCAAGAGGTTCTTTTTTTTTTTTTTTTTTTTTTTTGGTACTGGGGATTGAACTTAGGGGCACTCAACCACTGAGCCACATCCCCAGCCCTATTTTGTATTTTATTGAGAGACAGGCTCTCACTGAGTTGCTTAGTGCCTCACTTTTGTTGAGGCTGGCTTTGAACTAGTGATCCTCATGTCTCAGCCTCCTGAGGTGCTGGGATTAGAGGGGCCACGATTACAGGTGCCACCAGGCCAGGTCAAGAGGTTCTAATAACACTATCAAGTAAAACTCAACACAACTGATATCTACAGAATACCATGCAACAACAGAAGAATGCACATCTTTTCAAGTGCATAGTGGAAGGAGGAATGTGTGTTTCCAAGTTTGTACCATAAAGTATGAAATGAGAGGAAACACCTTGCTGTGGTCTGAATGTATGTGTTTCCCCCGAATTTATACATTGACTCCTAGCCAAACTGATGGTAGTAAGATAGGGCCTTTGGGAGATAATTAGTTCATGAGGGCAGAGTCTTCCTAGTCCTGCATGGGATTAGGACCCTTACAAAACAGTCCTGAGGGAATCCATTAGCCTATTTTTGCCATCCCACCACGACATTACACACTGAAGGTGCTATTTATGAAGAGCAGGCCCTCTTTAGACACCAAATCTGCTGGTGCCTTGACCCTGGACTTCTTAGCTTCCAGAACTGTTTTGTCTTTGGCTCTGAGGATTAAACACAGGGGTGCTGAACCAACCCACTGAGCCACATCCCCAGCCCTTTCTGCTTTTTATTTTGAGACAGGGTCTCACTAAGTTGCTTAGGGCCTTGCTAAATTGCTGAGGCTGTCCTCTAACTTGTAATCCTCATGCCTCAGCCTCCCGAGTCACTGTATGTGCCCTCTTGTCCAACCAGCCTCTAGAACAGTGACAAATAAATTTTTCTTGTTTATTAATTATTTAAAGTATATGGGAGAGCAGCCAAAATGGACTAAGACACAACCCTCAGAAGTTCAATGAGCAACCTGATTGCAATTTCATCACCTTAAAACACAGTCATGAAATAGCGGTGGAGTTGTCTGTTTGGTCAATTTCTGTCCCTTGTGGTCTGCAACCACTGTGCTTT
Organism: Tamias sibiricus; assembly: GCA_025594165.1. Lineage (NCBI taxonomy): Eukaryota > Metazoa > Chordata > Mammalia > Rodentia > Sciuridae > Tamias > Tamias sibiricus. The sequence continues at coordinate 173,235,976 of CM046659.1, read as the reverse complement.
GTCCCAGTCACACACTTGCATGGTCACAGCATATTTCAGTTTACAAAGGCCTTTAACCTAAATCCTTTCTTTCACCACTTCCTCACACACTCACACACTCCTTCTTCCAACTCTTTTTTTTTTTTTTTTTTTTTTGCAGGGGAGTACCAGGGATTGAACTCCGAGTTGCTTAGCAAGCAATCGCTTTTGCTGAGGCTGGCTTTGAACTCAAAATCCTCCTGCCTCAGCCTCTGAGCCACTGGGATTATAGCACCCGACCCCTTTTGCTTTTGTACCCACTTTACACATAGAAAAACTGAAGCTCAAGTAAAACAAGTGATTTGGTAAGATCTTAAGTGGCACTGTCAGAATTTGACTCCAAACCCCATACAATCGTAATGACAATTCAATGTGTTTTTCTTCTCAGCCCTATTTGTCCACTCATTCAAAGGAGCCAAGAGAGCAGCACCAACTCCACAGATTAATCCAGATCAGCAAACCACAGCCCATAGACCAAGTCTGGCCCACTGCCAGTTTTCATAAAATTTTCTCAGAACACAGGCAAACTCATTCATTTAAATGTTATCTATGGTTGTTTTCATGCAGCAGTGGCAGAGTTGAATAGTTGCAGCTGAGACTGATGGCCCACAAAGACTAAAATATTTATTATCTGGCTCTTCATAGAGAATTTGCTGAGTCGGGCACCACAGCACATGTCTGCAATCCCAGAGACTTGGGAGGCTGAGGCAGGAAGATTATAAATTTGAGGCCAGCCTGGGTGATTTAGGGAGACCCTGTCTCAAAAAAAGAAAAGGGGCTGGGAAAGTAGCTCAGAAATAAAGCTCCCTGGGGTTCAGTTCAGTCCTCAAGAATACTCTCTCTCTCTCTCTCTCTCTTTCTCTCTCTCTCTCTCTCACACACACACACACACACACACACACAAGTGAGCTTGCTACACCTTGGATCTAAGATAACCAGGTGGAAATTCACCACCCACTGCCCTTATTCACTTCTCTGCCCCCAATTCCTTGCCCCCAGCCCCCAGCTCACCACTGTCAGATGTGTGACAAGCTCGGTGAAATTGGGGTTCTCACGGTAGCTGGCCAGGACCTCGGACTCCACGCGTTGCCCAGCCACTTCCAGCACAACCTGAGGCTGCTCCACCTCGAACAGGTGCACGCGACCGAGGCCCCTGAGACCCCAGAACAGCACCTAGGGTCAGGAAGTGGGAGAGTGAGGGGCCTGCACCTGACAAGAGGGCCACCGGTGTGAGGGGAGCAGGAAGACTTTGAGTGCCTGGTGCTACCTCAACGCGGAACTCCCTGAGCACAGGGCGCACGTTGGGTGGCAGGGACAGGCGTCCGGAAAAGGGCTCGACCAGGGGTGTCAGATCCTGGGGCTCCACATCACTGGGCACTGAGGGCTGCAGGGGAAAAGAAGTCAGAGGTCAAAGAGGAATCAGGCCGAAGGAGAGAAAGCCTGGGCTTGAGGAAGGGAGATGGAGAGCTTCTGGTGCGGTGGAGTGCAGAGGAGCCAGCAAGGCTGGATTGGTGGGAGTGGCTCTTGAAAAGCAGCGTGTACAGGAGGGGAGGTGTGCAGGATGGGATGGTGCCAGAAGGACACAGCCAGGGTTCTCTGGGGTTGAAGGCCTGGCGAGGTGAACCTACAATATGACCACTCATGATGTTCCCAATGAGGTGACCCCAGGACAGACCTTCAGCCTGCATTCTCTGGAAGGTATTTTCAGGGCTACTTAACCACTGAGCTACCTCCCTAGCTCTTTTTATGTTTTATTTAGAGATGGGTCTCGCTGAGCTGCTTAGGGCCTTGCTAAGTTGCTGAGGCTGGCTTTGAACTTGGGATCTCCTGCCTTAGCCTCCCCATCTGCTGGGATTACACCCATGTTTTGTATTCCCTGGGGCTAGATGAATAACAAGATAGGCCCACAGCCTGTGCCAGGTGGGCCTAGGTACTCTGACCTCAAGTCGGCCACTGTAGTCCAGTTCAATGAGTTCAAAGGTGGCAATGAGCTCTCCGGCTGCTCGGGGCCCCTTCCTCAGGGGGAAGAACTGCAGCTCAGGGCGTTGGTATGGCTCCTCCACCAGTTTTACCCTGGGGGCAGCCAGTGCCCTTCCCAGGAACACTGGGGGACCCTGGGGGTTGGGGAAGGGTGATGAAAACAAAAGATGCTCAGAGGAGGGGCATCAAGAAGCAGGGGGCAGCCCAGGAACCCAGGTGGGGCCACACGCACTCACAAGCTTATTGTGATCAAAGACACTGACGACCACTAACGGAGGCTCCTCCTGCAAGTGCTCCCGCCTCCCGTCCACGATCAGCTGGTCAAATACCAAGAGTTCATCCCACAGGGGGCTCAGCGTCTGCTCCAGAACCTTGGGGGCCATGGAGAGAAGGGGGCAAGGGCAGGTGTCAGCAGGCAGCTCCCCACGTGTGTGCCAGGTTAGCATTCCTGCCCAAAAGTGGTACTTTCTATTTTCGTGCTTGTTTTGAAAGTATCCAGAATAGATGAAGAAAGACCAGCATCCTCCATTGCTGTTGGGCTGCCCCTCCCAACCCTGGCCTCTCCCTACTGTAATCTGCTACCTTCAGAACCTGTCCTAAAGTTAACCCCAGGAAACGACTCCTTTGACCTGAGACCTTGGGTTCTACACCACCTCTAAGACAGGGTGGTCCTATCCACTGTCCTGTCCTGAAAACCAAGGGTGGGTAGACAGACTCAAGGCCACTGGGGGAAAGCACAGTCCCACTCCACCTTGTGCCCCAGGATCCTCCAGCCACACCCCAGCCTGGCCCTCACCCGTGTGGTCTGGCACTGGGTAGAGATGAGGACTCTAGCAAAGGGGTCAGAGAGGCCGCTGTCATCTGCTGCCAACACGCCTCGGGCCTGGTATAGGTGAGCACGGAGCTGGAAGTAGCTGAAGTCTGGGGTGTGGGGAAGGAAAGTGCCATGCCCATTCAGGGGACTCCTCCCATGACTCATGAGCCCCCACCTTGGGCAAATAGTGAGGTGAGCCCTGTGCCCGCCCTGCCCAGCCTTGCACTCACCATCCCGGTACAGGCTGTGGGGCAGCCCCACCGAGGGCTCCGGCAGCAGGTCTGGGGGCAGCTCGGAGGTGCAGGCCTTGGCTTGCTTGCCCAGCCCCAGCCACAGGAAGAGCTCCAGCTTGGCACAGACCTCACCAGGGGCTGCCCCTGGTGCCTGTGTGGGAAGGAGGTGTGTTGGGGCCTCAGAGGCCTCCTCTTCTTACCCCAACTAGGCCCCCAAATCCTGCTGCCACAAGACACACCCCGCTCTTATTGTCAAACTGTGCCCAAGTTCCACACTGGCTTCTCCCCATCCTCTGGGTTTTAGTTTCAAGGTTGTTTCTGCAGAGAAGTCCTGCCTGGCCATCCTATCTAAGCAGGTTCTCCCCACCCTCTTGGTCTCTGTAACATCTTTTTTGGCAATTCCTATAGGTTGTGACTATTCTTCTTAGTCATTTATAGATGTATATTCTCCCTTACTAAATCCCACCCTCCAGAAAGATGAGGAACATGGCAAAGGCTGGGCCTACAACAGAGTCTGGAACAGAGGAGAGTTTCAGTCTAAAGAGCAATTCCTTTTGCCTCCACTTTTGCACCCCACTTCATGCCCTCCACCCCACACCCTGTCCCCTATACCACCTGGCTAATGCTGTAACTTTTCTCCAAAACACCAACCCCAAAACTACACTCTCTGCCCTCCCTCTTTTTCTCTCTCCACCCCCAATATATTCCCTGTCCCCAACTCCAAGAGTCACAACTATTCACCACTAGAGACCCCTTTTGAGATCTTGTATAGGGATGCCTCATTTAGAAATATTTTGCCTGAAAATCAGCTACACTTGCCGGGCGCGGTGGCTCACGCCTGTAATCCCAGCACTTTGGGAGGCTGAGGCAGGAGGATCACGAGTTCAAAGCCAGCCTCAGCAATGGCGAGGCACTTAGCAACTCAGTGAGACACTGTCTCTAAATAAAATACAAAAAAGGTCTGGGGATGTGACCCAGTGGTCGAGTGCCCCTGAGTTCAATCCCCGGTACCACAAAAAAAAAAAAAAAAAAAATCAGCTACACTTATAAGAGACTGACTAATCACACTCTCTCTCTCATCACTCTGCCATGTATCAGAGCCTGGTCAGCAAAAGGGCTGGGCAAGGCCAAGGGCTAACAACTTGGCTATTTATTTCATTTCCAAGCTGACCTGGGAAAAGCTATGATCTCCCTTTGGCTTTTTTGGGCAATTGAAAAGAGCTCCGGTTCCCTGGCTGGGGACCACAGGCCTCCACCCTTGATGCCCCACCTTCCCTGAGCCACACCCCACTCTCCCCAGCACCCTCGCTCCAGGGGCCCCCTTACTGTGAGCAGCAGACTCTGGATCTTCCCACAGTCCCGGCCTCGCTCCTCCTCTACCACAGAAAACAGCACATCCTGGGCAGGGATCCGGGCACAGGCCACACGGCGGCGCCCACTGAGCATCCAGACCAGCACATCAGGGAGGGGTGGCTGTGGCTGCCAGTAGAGAACAGGGTCATGCAGGTATGTACAGCTGAGACCACCTGCTCCCACAGCTTGGGCTAGACAGATAAACCAAATATTCATCCCAGCCCTGACCTCCCCTGAACCCCAGATCCATGTGGCCATGTGCCCCTGCCATCTCCTCTCAGGTGCGTCATAGACCACCTGAGACTCAAAGTTCAACCTCAATTCTTCTTTTAAATTGTGGTAAAGTTACATATAACAAAAAGTTATCACCAAAACCATTTTAAGTGTAAGGTCAGTGGCATTAAGTACATTTACACTGCTCTGCAGCCACCACAACCATACATCTCTAGGACTCTTTTTCTTTTTTGGGGTGGGGAAATCAGGTGCCAGGGATTGAACTCAGAGGCACTCAAACACTGAGCCACATCCCCAGCCCTATTTTGTATTTTATTTGGAGACAGCGTCTCACTGAGTTGCTTAGAGCCTTACTTTTGCTGAGGCCGGCTTTGAAGTCTTGATCCTCCTGCCTCAGCTTCCCGAGCTGCTGGGATTACAGGCATGCACCACCACACTTGGATAGAACTGTTTTTTTTTTTGTGTGTGTGGTACCGGGAATTGAACTCAGGGGCACTCGACCACTGGGTCACATCCCTAGCCCTTTTTTGTATTTTTATTAGAGACAGGGTCTCACTGAGTTGCTAAGTGTCTCGCCATTGCTGAGGCTGGCTTTGAACTCACAATCCTCCTGCCTCAGCCTCCCAAAGTGCTGGGATTACAGGCATGCACCACCGCGCCCGGCTTGGATAGAACTCTTTTCATCTTGCACAACAGAAACTGTGTTCCCACCAAACACTAATTTCTCCTTCTCCCACCCATCCAGGCCCTGGCTACCACCCTTCTACTTTCTGCATCTATGAATTGGACTATTCCGCGTGCTTTGGATGAGTGACTTCGTCAGCATTTGGTCCTTTGTGCCTGGCTTATCTCACTTAGGACAACATCCTCAAGGTTCAGCCATGTTGGAGCATGTGTCAATCTGTTGTCTTCACCTTTCCCTCCTCCCAGAGTTTGATCCTTATCAGTTTCCCCACCAGACATCCATTCCCATCAGTTAAATACTGGTGCAGGTGTCAGGTTTCTCTAACGTCCAATCACCAAGTCCTGCCATTGTCCCCCCTCCTCTCCTGTCCTCACCATCCTACTCTAAGGTCATCCACTCCTATCCAGACAATGGCGCAGGTTCCTACTCAGTCTTCCTGCTTTCAGTCTTTCCTCCCAACCAATTTTCTACCATGAAAAACCATTTTCCCCATCCTCTGGGTTTTAGTTTCAATGTTGTTTCTGCAGAGAAGTCCTGCCTGGAGAGCTTAGCCAAGCAGGTTCTCCTGCGCCCCCTTATCCTCTGGAACATCTTTCATGGCAATTCCTATAGGTCACAACCAAATTTCTTATTCATTTACAGATGTATAATTCCTCTCTTACTAAAACACAAGCCCCTAAAAGGTGAAGAACATGAGGAGGGCTGGATCCCCTTGGCCTAATACAGAGTATGGAACATAGTAGGACTTCAAAAATCACAGAGTTCAAAAAACTGCTAGAACTGCGAGATAGGAAGCCCAATCTTGACCCTCTCCTTCTCCTATTCAAAGCCATCATCCCACAATTCCATTTTGAGTAATATTATGAGCTAGGAACTAAGATCTTCTTCTCACCAAAAGCAGTGAAAGTGTCTGGGTAAAATATTTATGAATATTTTATTAAAGGCAGTGGTGAGATCATAAAAGTCCCCAATGATCAGACAGACCAACCTCTACATGAAAGTGGGAACCCAAAGAGGTTAGCAGAGAATTTAAGCCATTTTTGCTACAAGGGTATTGACCAAACCTAGCAAACCTGAACTTGTTACGACCTGACAGTGAGTAAAAATAAAATAAAATAAAATGCTCAGATCTCAATCAGCACCACATAAAAAATAAATAAACAAAATAAAGTTTTTTTTAAAAAGCCCTTCACAAAGAATATAGTCCATCCTCATTATTCACAGATTCTGTATTTGCAAATTCACTTGCTGGCTTATAAGCCCCAAATCTATATTTATAGGCACATGTGTATTTTTTTTAATATTTATTTATTTGCTTTAGCTGTACACAATGGGTTTATTTGTACGTGGTACTGAGGATCAAACCCGGGCCGTGCACGTGCCAGGTGAGCACTCTACCGCTGAGCCACAACCCCAGCCCCACATGTGTATTTTTTTGTCAGAGAGACAAAAAATTTGAGTCACCCTTCAGTGACATAAGGCCATACTCCATCTTCATGACCTGTACTACCGCAAATAGTGTCTTTCTTTTTTTAATATTTATTTTTTAGTTATATCTTTTTTTAAAGTTTATTTATTTATTTCGTTGTACACAATGCCTTTATTTATTTTTACATGGTGCTGAGGATCAAACCGGGCTGCGCACGTGCTAGGTGAGCGCTCTACCGCTGAGCCACAACCCCAGCCCTGGACACAATATCTTTATTTTACTTTTATGTGGTGCTGAGGATTGAACCCAGTGCCTCATGCATGCTAGGTGAGCTCTCTACCTCTGAGCCACAACCCCATCCCAAATAAGTGTCTTTCTTATAGTCTACTGAGAGCTATGATTTATGCATTTTTGTGCTTTTTGTCTGCTTTCACTATTAAAACGATCACCAAGTGTAGTGCTGTTAGTCTCGCTAAGCACAAGTGCAGACAACAGACATGTATTAGAAAACCTTCATTCAGGCCTGGGTTATAGTGCTGTTAGCCTGGAGTTCAATGTTAACAAATCAACAATATTTATTAAATAAGGTTTCTCTAAACAGACGTAAAACAAGGTTATGTAATGGTCAGGTGACAAAAACTTGATCAGAGGTTTGTAGAAACCCAACGTCTATCCCCTAGGCATAATGATTCAGGAATCACTAGTTCAGTGTGTGCTAATTCAGTATTTCCAGCACCTTTATAGAACCATCTATACATATTGCATCACTCTGGTATACAAAATCCTAGACTAGTCAAAACCATAATGAAAAATTAAAACAGTGGTTATCTCTGGCAGTGGGGAGTGAGTAAAGACTGGGAAGAAAGAAACATTCTAGGATGATAGTAATATTCTATACCTTGATTTTTGGTAGGCATTTGTTTTACAGAGTTCTATATATTCACCAAAATTCAGCAGATGTTAAGGTAAGATCTGTACATTTCATTGTATGTGTGAAAGGAAAACACTAAATTTTTTTTGAAAATCAGTGGAGGGCTGGGGATATAGCTTAGTTGGTAGAGTGCTTGCCTTGTATGCACAAAGCCCTGAGTTCAATCCCCACCACAAAACAAAAAACAAAAAAACAAAAAATAAAAATCAGTGGAGGAGTCCACTGCCAGTCTGGATGTAGAATGTTGCACAAGACTCACTGTCACCCTAACAACTAAAATAACCCAAATAAATTACAAAAATGTGTGTTTTAAAAAACATCACAGAGCTGGGGATGTGGCTCAGTGGCAGAGCGCTCGCCTAGCACGTGCGCGGCCCCAGGCTCGATCCCCAGCACCACATAAAAATAAACGCATTGTGTACAACTAAAAGCAAATAAATAAATATTAAAAAAAAAAATATCACAGAGGTTAGGATCCAAAGGAAACTAATGAAATAAATCCAGAAAGTGATGGACTCTTCATAGGTGAAGAGGTATCTACAGATGCTCCCACCTCTGGAAGAGCTGCAGTTATAAAAAGGAATCGGTCATAAATGAGGATAAGGAGAAACCATGCAACTTCTAAGAAATGTTTAGTGCTGCATACCAAATGAGAATCCCAAGGACCCAGCCACAAAACAAGCCTTTATCCACTTACCAACTCCTTCCTAAGGACCTTCACCTAAGAGCTAAGGGGAGGTATGTAAATAGCTGGGATAAGAGATCCTCATTAGGTTTTTTTTTGTTTTGTTTTGTTTTTGTACTTGTAAACGGACAGAATGCCTTTATTTTATTTGTTTGTTTTTATGTGATGCTAAGGATTGAACTCAGTGCCTCACACATGCTCGGTAAGCACTCGGCCACTGAGTTACAGTCCCAGCCCCGCTTAGGGGTTTTTTGCAAGTGCAAAATAACCACCTTTAGAAGAAAATAAGAGGACAGATGAGCTCAAAGAAACCCATCAGTGGTCCTCTGGGATTTCAGCTTTTGCAAGTGGAGAGTGAAGCTGGAGGGCTGAAAGAACACACTGCCCCAAGTCTAGTCAATGCTGATGGCTCAGCTGGAGAGCCCAGCGAAAGCATGGGAGCATTCTGGACTTTCAGTGCTGCAAGGTGGGTCCCCTCCAAAGGCTACGGAAGGGAAAACAGTACCAAACGCTATATCCCCAGATGCAGAGGGAAGGAAACAGAATTAGAAAACAAGAAGTTGTCTACAACCCTAAACCTGGCAGGTAAGCTGTAAAGCAGGGGCAATGGGCCCATAATCAGAATGTTGGCAGTTGGGGTGAGAACAGAGACAGATTTCTGGAATTTTGCCAGTTCTCAATTCTCTAAGCCCGGATGAAAGGAGAGTCCTGTCCCATCCTCAAAACATTCAAAGCCCGGGCTGGGGTTGTGGCTCAGCGGTATAGCACTCACCTAGCATGTGCGCAGCCCGAGTTCGATCCTCAGCACCACATAAAAAAAAAAGGCATTGTGTACAACTAAAACAAATAAATAAATATTAAAAAAAAAAAAGCAAAAAGCATTCAAAGCCAGAGGTGAATGAACTGAACCCAAATAAGTTCACAGCAAAGCCCAGTTCAAATACAAAGCATGATGCAGGCTTCACTCCAGATGCCTCATGTGAAAACTGGAATGACATTTTCTGGAAATACATATTATTTATTTTATACATTTCTGTTCTTTTATACAAAAATACAGACCTTATAATTAAAAAGTCACAAGAGGATTGGATATGATGGTGCACACCTATAATCCCAGTCATTTGGGAGACTGAGGCAGGAGGACCGCAAGTCCAAGGCCAACCAGGGCAACTCAGCAAGACTCTATCTCAAAAAATAAAAAGGACTTGGGATGTCACTCAGTAGTAAAGTGTCCCTGGATTTAACACCTCCTGCAAAAAAAAAAAAAAAAAAATTTTTTTTTTTTAAATCATAAGATAGGAAAAGTGAAAAATGTGACTCGTAACCAAGAGAGGAGATAATCAGGGGCTGGGGTTGTGGCTCAGCAGCAGAGCACTCGCCTAGCACGCGCATGGCCCGGTTCGATCCTCAGCACCATGTAAAAATTAAAAAAAAAAAAAAAAAAAAAAAAAAAACCGCATTGCGTACAACTAAAGCAAATAAATAAATATTTAAAAAAAAAGAGAGAGAGGAGATAATCAACACATAAGACACATAAGATAACCCAGATGTTGGAATTATTAGACAGGGACATTAAAATAGGCATGATAAAAATTCTAAAAATTACAGTGGGAATGTACACAAGAGCTAAACACTTGAAAAATGAAAAAATAATTAAAATTATCAATCCATTCAAAGTACAAGCTAGACCAAAGATTTTTAATATAACAGAGTATTTTTTTAAAAAATATTTTTTTAAAAAAAATATTTTTATTTATTTGCTTTAGTTGTACACAATGCGTTTTATTTGTACGTGGTCCTGAGGATCAAACTCCAGGCCACGCACGTACTAGGCGAGTGCTCTACCACTGAGCCACAATCCCAGCCCATAACAGAGTGTTAAAAAGCTACTTTAAGGGGCTGGGATTGTGGCTCAGAGGTAGAGTGCTCGCCTCATGCATGTGCGGCCCGGGTTCGATCCTCAGCACCACATGAACATAAATGCATTGCATTGTGTACAACTAAAGCAAATAAATAAATATCTAAAAAAAAAAAAAAAAAAAGCTACTTTAAGGGGCTGGGGTCGTGGCTCAGCGGTAGAGCACTCGTCTAGTACGTGTGCGGCCTGGGTTCGATCCTCAGCACCACGTACTAAAGCAAATAAATATTTTTAAAAAATCTACTTTAAAGATGCAAGGCAAGAGCCAGTTGCAGTGGTGCACACCTGTAATCCCAACACTTGGGAGGCTGAGGCAGGAGGATCTCGAGTTCAAAGCCAGCCTCAGCAATGGCGAGGCACTTAGCAACTCAGTGAGACCCTGTCTCTAATAAAATACAAAAAAGGGATGGGGATGTGGCCCAGTGGTCGAGTGCCCCTGAGTTCAATCCCCGGTACCAAAAAAAAAAAAAGATATAAAGCAGGGCTGAGGTTGTGGCTCAGTGGTAGAGCACCTCCTAGCACATGCATGGTCTGGTTTCAATCCTCAGCACCACGTAAAAATGAAGGCATTGTGTACAACTAAAACAAATAAATAAATATTTAAAAAAAATAAAGATGGGGCTGGGGTTATGGCTCAGTGGTAGAGCGCTCGCCTTGTACGTGCGCAGCCCGGGTTCGATCCTCAGCACCACGTAAAAATAAAGGCATTGTGTACAACTAAAGCAAATAAATAAATATTTTTTTAAAAAAATAAAAAATAAAGATGTAAAGCAATGCCACTCTTCTCACTAAATATTTTGTTTTGTAGATTATAGTTTTGTGGGGTTTTTTGTTTTCTTTTTGTTGTGGTGGTGGTTTTTTGTAGTAGTTGTTGTTGTTGTACCAGGGATTGAACTCAGGGGCACTCAACCACTGAGCCCCAGCCCCAGCCCTTTTTTGTATTTTACTTAGAGACAGGGTCTCACTGAGTTGGTTACACCTCGATGTTGCTGAGGCTGGCTTTGAAGTCTTGATCCTCCTGCCTCAGCCTCCCAAGCTGCTGGGATTACAGGCGTGTGCCATTGCACTGGCTCTATCTTTTATTTTGAGACGGGGTCCTATTAAGTTTCTTAAGGCCTCACTAAAGTTCTGAGGCTGTCCTTGAACTTCCAATCCTCCTACTTTAGCCTCCCGAGTCACTGAGAATATAGGCTTGTGCCTTCATGCCTGGCTATAGTCATTTTTTATGAAAACATGTTATCTATATTAACATGTAATGGTTTTTACTCATATTATTTAATGAAATAATAACCATTGCTTTATTTCTCAGGATTTTTAGTTTTTCCTTTTTATTATTTATTTATGTATTTATTTTTGGTACTGGTGATTGAACACAGAGGCACTTAACCACTGAGTCACATTCTAGCGCCCCCCCCCCTTTTTTTTTTTAAATTTAGAGACAGTGTCTCACTGTGTTGCTTAGGGCCTTGCTAAATTGCTAAGGCTAGCTTTGAATTTGTGATCCTCCTACCTCAGCCTCCTGAGCCACTGGATTACAGGCATGTGCCACCACTCCCAGCTTTGTTTTTCCTTTTTAATTCATGTAATGGTAACAAAGTCTACATAAACAATGCCCTTTGGGAAACCCAATAGTTATTTTATTTGTTTATTTTTATGCTGTGCCAGGTATTGAACCCAGTGCCTCACACATGCTAGGCAAGCGCTCTACCACTAAGCCACAACCCCAACCCTCCCAATAGTTATTAAGGGCACAAAAGAGTCCTAAGAAGAAAAAGTTTTGAGAATCACTGCTCTACAGAAACTCTAGCCCATGTCTACCAGGACATGTGCCAAAATGGTCTTGGAAAACATTGTTTCTTTTTATTGTTTTTTTTATTTTTATGTGGTGGGGAGGATCAAACCCAGTGCTTCACATGTGCTAGACAAGTGGTCTACCACTGAGTTACAACCCCAGCTCCACCAGGCCTTTTTTGTGTGTGTGGTACTGGAGATTGAACTCTGGGGCACTTGACCATTGAACCATGTCCCCAGCCCAATTTTGTATTTTATTTAGAAACAGGGTCTCACTGAGTTGCTTAGCCCCTCACTAAGTTGCTGAGGCTGGCTTTGAACTTCCAATCCTTCTGCCTCAGACTCCTGAGCCGCTGGGATTACAGATGTGTGCCACCACACCCAGACACCCTGGCCTTTTTTAAATTTTTATTTTTAGACAGGGTCTCACTAAATTGCTGAGACTGGACTTGAACTTGCAACCCTTCTCCCTCAGCCTACTGAGTTGCTGGGATTACAGCTTTGTGCCACTGCACAGCTTGAAAACATGGTTTCTTTCTTTCTTTTTTTTTTTTCTTTTCTTTTTTTATGTTTATTTATTTATTTTAGTTATACACAATGCCTTTTTTTTTTTCTACCAGGACATGTGCCAAAATGGTCTTGGAAAACATTGTTTCTTTTTATTGTTTTTTTTATTTTTATGTGGTGGGGAGGATCAAACCCAGTGCTTCACATGTGCTAGACAAGTGGTCTACCACTGAGTTACAACCCCAGCTCCACCAGGCCTTTTTTGTGTGTGTGGTACTGGAGATTGAACTCTGGGGCACTTGACCATTGAACCATGTCCCCAGCCCAATTTTGTATTTTATTTAGAAACAGGGTCTCACTGAGTTGCTTAGCCCCTCACTAAGTTGCTGAGGCTGGCTTTGAACTTCCAATCCTTCTGCCTCAGACTCCTGAGCCGCTGGGATTACAGATGTGTGCCACCACACCCAGACACCCTGGCCTTTTTTTAAATTTTTATTTTTAGACAGGGTCTCACTAAATTGCTGAGACTGGACTTGAACTTGCAACCCTTCTCCCTCAGCCTACTGAGTTGCTGGGATTACAGCTTTGTGCCACTGCACAGCTTGAAAACATGGTTTCTTTCTTTCTTTTTTTTCTTTTCTTTTTTTATGTTTATTTATTTATTTTAGTTATACACAATGCCTTTTTTTTTTTTTAAACCTGGTGCTGAGGTTCCAACCAGCCATGCCAAGTGTTCTACTGCTGAGCCACAACCCAGCCCCCCCGCAACATTGTTTCTAATGACCAGCAAAATTTGCAAATCCATCAACAACAGTACAATGTGTAAGTAAATTATAGTATATTCACAGAAGGAGATATTATACCACAATGAAACAAATTACAAAAATATATAGTATTATGTACAATATTGTATATTGCATATCATATACAATATTATACAGCAATGAGGCAAATTACATCTACATGCAATGATCTGAATAAATGTCACATACATAATATTAAATAAAGAGCAAAATAATATAAGTTTGAAAAAGAGCAAAACTAAACTATATTATTTCAGGGTGCATATTTATGTCACAAAATATAGGTTTTCACTACAAATTTAAAAAGCAGACTAGGGTGGTAGCCCAGTGGGTAAAGCATGTGCTTAGCATGAGGGAAGCCCTGGATTTGATCCCAGCACCAAAAAAAAAAATTTTTTTTTTGCACTAAAATTCAATATAAATTCTCTATCCTGTCTCTCTTTCCAACAATCTGTCTTCCTCATGCCTGGGCCCCCCAATTCTAATTCTGGCCATTTGCACATAATTGTGCATTCTTTCTTACTTGCTAAACCCCAACTTATCCTTTGAAGTCTGAAACCAGGATCTAACTGGTTTGGAATCCCAGTTGCTACTTAAGCCCCCAACTTATCCTTTGAAGTCTGAAACCAGGATCTAACTGCTTTGGAATCCCAGTTGCTACTTAACCAGCTATGACATGGTAGATCATGTCACTCTCCCTCTCTAAGCTGTTTCTGCTCCTTTCAAATGGGGTAAACTCTTCCCAAGTTTGCTGGAGGAATAACACAAGATAACATATGCAGATGCTTAGCAGAGAAAAATATTCTCCCTTCCCCTTCATACACCTAGTTCAGAGTTTCAGACCAGGGAGGTCATGCCCAAGGGAATTTACTCTCAAATCTTCATCCAAAGAGATCTTGAATGTTTCCTGAATCCCTGCTGAACCCTAGAACTTTCTTCTTCACCCTCACTCATTCCAAAAAAATGATGTTACATCACACCTGACCAGAGAACTCTGGATGGTCAAAAAGCTTAGGGGGGCCGGGCGCGGTGGCGCACGCCTGTAATCCCAGCACTTGGGAGGCTGAGGCAGGAGGATTGCGAGTTCAAAGCCAGCCTCAGCAATGGCAAGGCACTTAGCAACTCAGTGAGACCCTGCTTCTAATAAAATACAAAAAAGGGCTGGGGATGTGGCCCAGTGGTCGAATGCCCCTGAGTTCAATCCCTGGTACCAAAAAAAAAAAAAAAAAAAAAAAAAAAAAAGCTTAGGGGGGCTGGGGTTGTGGCTCAGTGGTAGAGCGCTCGCCTAGCACATGCGCAGTCCAGGTTCGATCCTCAACACCACATAAACATAAAATGCATTGCATTGTGTACAACTAAAGCAAATAAATAAATATTAAAAAAAATAAAGCTTAGGGGGATGGGTGTACAGGGTAGGTTGATGGGGTTGGGGAGGCATTACCTCCTGAGCCAGAAAGTGCAATTTTGCAAGGAGTTTCCTAGCCAATGTCACCTTCCTTTGCATGTTGGCCTGTCTCAGACCTCGTAAAAGCCGTAGACCTTGCTTTGCCAACAGGTTCTGGAAGGGCAGAAAGAGCATGAGTGGAGGGTTCTAGCCAGGTTCCCCTGCCTTCCTTCCCCTGCCCATACCAGGCTGTGCGTCAGTAGTTTCCCTCGGCATCGATCCAGGTTGTTGGGCCGGGTCATTGTCCTACGCTCGATACTGCGGCCAAACTGTCTGCAGGGAGAGGGGGTGTGCAAACCAGGGGAGTCAAAGGAGAGAACATGGGCTTCTGGGGCCAATTCCCTCAAAGCAGGCCTCCCAACTCCCATTCCCTCACAGTCCTCTCAGCCTTGCTCTCCATTCATAAGGAGAAGGTGCCCCTCCTTATCAACGGCGGTTATAGGCATTTGAACCAACCCAAATTTATCAAGGACAGCCTTTCCTTTGAGCCTCACAACTCCCCAATATTTAACTATCCACTGAGAAATACCCTAGCTACTTCAAATGTGGCCCATGGACTAAGAGCATTGGTATCACCTGTGTACTTGTCAGAACTGCAGAGTCTCAGCTCCACCCCAGAACCTATTGCATCAGGATGTGCATGTTTACACCCTGGGGGACTCCTGTGCCCATTTAAGTCAGAGATCACCTGTGGTTTAGTTGACTGAAAGAACGTAACATGCTTGTTGCCTTACAGATGTGGCACGGTCCTTCATCTTTTTTCATGTCACCTTCACTGTGCCCCCTGCCCTCTTCACCCTATATAAAATCTCTCTGATATATTTTTCTTTCATTTCCTTCCTTAACACTTATCCTTATCCTACATAGCATATTTCTATCTCTTTGTTTTCATGTTTACTGTCTGTGTTTCTGCTCATACCCCTACCCTCACCCCAAGGGAATATAAGCTTCAGGGATTTTCATGAGCAGGAATGCTTTTTCACTGATAACCCTGTATCTAAACAGTGTCTGGCATAGTAAGTACCGTAATTATTATTTTGGGGGGCGGGGGGTACTGAGGATTGAACTCAGGGGCACTCAACCACTGAGCCACATCTCCAGCCCTATTTCGTGTTTTATTTAGAGACAGGGTCTCACTGAGTTGCTTAGCACCTTGCTGTTGCTGAGGCTGGCTTTGAACTCATGATCCTCCTGCCTCAGCCTCCTGAGCTGCTGGGATTACAGGTGTGTACCACTGCACCCGGCAAGTACCATAATTGTTTATTGAATAAGTACACAACTACCTCTTTTGAGAATAGTGCCAGAAAGGGTCTAAAGTGCCTGGAATCATGGTTATAGAATTTGGGTCAGTGAAGGTCAAAGATGGAAGCAAACAGAACATGTTTATGTGGTTACAGCAATAACATGATAAAAGTTAGGACCACTTGAGGACACAGGAGAGGAAGTAGACAAGAACAGAGCCATTTCCTCCAGGAGGTGAAAGGAGATGAAATCAAGATCACAAGCTAGGATGCTTCCTCCAGTGTAGCAGGAAGGAGAGAGAGCACAGAGATGCGCAAGCTGGTCAGGTGGTAGATTAAAGGTTTTTTTTGTTTTTTTTTTTTTGGTACTGGGGATTGAACTCAGGGGCACTCGACCACTGGGTCACATCCCCAGCCCTTTTTTTGTATTTTATTTAGAGACAGGGTCTCACTGAGTTACTAAGTGCCTCGCCATTGCTGAGGCTGGCTTTGAACTCGCAATCCTCCTGCCTCAGCCTCCAAAGTGCTGGGATTACAGGCGTGCGCCACCGCGCCCGGCCAGGTGGTAGATTAAATGGAAGAAGGTGAGGATTCTGTTTCTTCTATAAAGTAGGAGACAAGGGAAGCAGTATATGCCCCCAGGAGCCAGGGGAAGAGACCTTATGGAAGGTGATAGCAGAAGCACCTAAAGACCTGGGCACATCCCAACTCCCAAAATCTCCATTAAACTCCTTGATATTTAAAATTGTCTCTTAAAGGGCTGGGATTGTGGCTCAGCGGTAGAGCGCTCTTCTAGCAAGTGCAGGGCCCAGGTTCGATCCTCACCACCATGTAAAAATAAAGGCATTGTGTACAATGAAAGCAAGTAAATAAATATTTAAAAAAATAATAAAAGAATAAAGGCATTGTGTACAACTAAAACAAACAAATAAATATTTAAAATAAAATAAAATTGTCTCCTACAAAAAATGCTGAGCAAATGTAGCTTCAAGTCACCCTTTGGGTCCAGACAGTCATGGAGTCTCCCCAACACTGGAACAGACCCAGGATAGATAGCTCTAAGGGCTGTCTCTTAGCTCACCTGCTTCCAGCCACCAGTTCCTCCAGAGCCTGCTTGAGCCGTGTGCAGGCACTGAGTCCTGATCTGCGCTGCATCTTCTCAACCTCCTGCAGTCCTTGTTTCTGTAGGGCAGTGAGAGGGTCAAAGTCTTGAGGGTCCCAGGTGCAGGAACCCCCACCTGGAGGCCCTACCCACTACCACCCCACACCTCCTAACCTGTCCTTCTTTGGCTCCATCGTATTCATTGGTTCTATTCTTCTAGCACTTAGTGGTTCCACCCCAATGGGGCCCGGCCCCCAGTAGCTCTACCCCACGCCTTCACCCAGCTCTTTCCTGGGTTCAACTATTCTGAATCCCTGTCCTCCTATAACTTTGGTCCCCTCAATTCCCCTCAGTTTACCCAGAAACTGTGTTCTTTGTCCACTATGCTCTGGCCTTGCACCAATAAGGTGCTGGCTCCCTTTTGCTCTACCTATTAGCTTCCCTTGGTTGCTCCCTCAAGGGCCAAAGTGTCCCCAGCATCTGTATAGCCCTGCATGTCTCTTTAAGTGCTGGCCTTGCCCTCACCAGCCTCTCAGCCACTTTGTGCACACAGTTGCTGCTCTGCAGGCGCCATGTGTAATCCTCCCAGCGGCTCCACACATGCACACAGGGCTTGCGGTGACGCAGGGGCAAGCAGAGGTATGGTCTGGGCCAGACAGAGAGAAACTGAGGCTTTGGGGTGTCCTGAGTACCTGGTGACCTCCCAACCCCCCTCCCTTAGAGTCATCAGGAGCGCTCACCCACTGCCGTCCACAGGTTCAGGCCTCTGAGCTGGAGTTCCCAGCTCCTCCTCCTCTTCTAGACCAGTCTCCATATCTTCGGACTCCAGCAGAGGCTGAGCCTCCCCAAGGGTGCCCTCAGTTCTCTCCCCAGCCCTGGACCCTCGGCCCAATTGCTCCTCTCGGCGACCTGCATGACCTAGCCTCAGAGCAGCAAGAGTCAGCAGGCAACAGGTGAAGGGTCAGACCCCTCTCTCAATCACTTCTGCCTCAAGAGAAATCAAAATCCACCCTCATGGAAGGTCAACAGCCCCTTCCAGGAGCATACAGTCTGAAATGAATGACCACCCTCAAAACATGACCCTCAGGGGTTCAGCTAGGCCACATACCAATGGAAATCTCGAAGCTGATGGGCTGCAAGGCCATAGTGGGGTCAATCATGGTGGCCTCAAAGAGCACGCCAAAAAGCAGGAAATCTTCACAGGGCGCCAGGGCATTCTGGGGAAGGGAATGAGGCTGGAGTCAGCCCCTGGCCTCCCAGGGAGCAGCCTGGAATATGTTTGGCCACATGTTCACACACACAAAAAAATCATTGAAACCAAGGCCCAGAAGTCACTGCAGGTATCCTACAACCCTCTCTGCACCTTGCAGCCTTAATACTTTGGCTCCAAGGGATTGGTCAGTCTCCTTCCACCCATTATGGTATAAACCCACCCAGGCCCCCAAATTGAAACTCCCCCAGGGTGTTCAATGTCTGGGAATGGATTAAACCTCCAAAGCCCAGAATGACTTCAGCCCCCACCTCTGGCAGAGGCAGCAACTCCTCCACCTCCACCTCCATAGCACTAGGAATCTCAGGAGATTCTGCACTGGAGCTGGGGTCCACCTGCTGTGGAGCCCTGGTTGGGATCTGGCCCTGCCTGGCTTTCTTCTTCTTCTTTCCGGTGAGTCGGGACAACCTGGACCCCTGTAAGGTCTGGGGAGGTTCAGGTTCAGTTCTCCCTTCAAACACCTCCATGGACACAGCCACCAGAAGTCGACCGCGGAACCAAATGCCTTGGCCGAGGCCTTCATTGAGACTTTGAAGACCATCCCGGACACCCCTGCTAGGGGGCGAGCCATAGAGGGGTATCCAGGCTGGGCCAAAGGTGGGGTTAAACCCGGCTGTGGGGGACAAGAACAGGGTTTTAGAGTAGTCTATGCTCCATACCCTTATCGCCTCCAAGTCCTGGGGTGGGGATATGGGCAGGAAGGAATTCAGCAGTTCTGGAAGGGAACAGCTGCAGACGGCTGTAGAGCATCACCTGGGTGCGCCTCAAAACTAGCTGGGCTCCCAAAGGCGAAGCTAATCGGTGACGTTTGGCCTTTAGGGGCCACCAATTGGTAGAGCCAAATCCCGCAAGGCAGAGCCGGGATGGGGCGCGGCTACGTGTGATCGGGTGAAGGGCTGGGTGAGTGGCTACTCAAGCAGCAGCCTTGTTTCAGTAAGTGTAAATTCGTAGGAAGAACAGGGCAGACGTGGTTACTGGACTGTGGTCAGGTTATGGTCAAACCAAGGGTGGAGTTTGTTGTCGAGTGGGGTTGTGGGGCAGGTGAGGCTCCAAAGGGCGGGGCCCGCCTGGAGCATTCATGTTGTCCGGGTGGACCCGACTCCCTAAGCTGAGCCGGTCCCGAGGAAGGAGCGATTGCGTCTCTGAGGGACCGAGGCTAGTTGAAGCAGGATCTGGGGCGGACAGGGCCCGGCGTCAGCAGCCGGGGTAGGCCAGCTGCACTCACCCGCGCGGCCGGGGTGGGAGATCTGCTTCAAGTCCAGCACGTGCGTGGCGAGGGCCACATCGAGGAAGGGCGCGTCGTCCCGCAGCTGCAGGCGAAGTCCGCGCGTCAGCGGTGGGAACAGCTCCACAAAGTTGAGCTGCTCGTTCCACTCCGGGGCCACCGCCTCGCTGCGCACCGACGTCTCGCCCTGCAGACGGAGATGAAGACCCACTGAGAGGGTTGAGCGCGGGATCAGGGCCTGAGTCGCGGCGGAGTGGGCACGCTAGCGACTTACCTGCTGTCCCAAGAAGGACACCCGTACATAGGGGTCCACGAGGACGCGTTGGTCGTGCAGGGCGCGGGCCAGACTGCCCAGTAGCCCTGGACGCAGTGCTGGAAGCCCCTCGGCGCGGTACACTCGCACGCGGAGCCGCGCCCACGGCCTCTCTGCTCGTATCCCGCGCGGCAGGAGCAGGTTCCTGGAGGAGCAGGGAGGTGAGAGGCCGAGAAGCAGAATCTACCCCTTCGCTCCTTCGCTCCTCCGAGGCCACACCCGATCCGATTCTCTCCTCCCCTCACCCCAACTCACTTGTCGATGTCCGAACTGTGCCCTGGGCCCAGGAGTGGCAGTGGAGGAGGCAGGTCTCCGCGTGCCCTCACGGACAAGGTGACCTTAACGAAGCCCTTGGTCCCGGCGCGGGTGTCCTTGGGGTCATGCAGAGGAGCCCATTTTTGATAGAAGTGGCCATCTAGGGCAGAAAGACAGGCCAGGGGTCAGAGGACACTGGTGGGATGCACCAGGAGATCATAGGGCTGCGACCAGAGCATTGGACAGTGGCCAGGGGTTCCTATCTGGCTCAGTAGGGAGGAGTGAGAGTGTGTGGAGTCTCAGTCTTCACAAGAGATGGCTGTCTCAGAAGTTAGTGCACAGGAGTCCATGCGGAGTCACTGCTGAAAGAGACAATTTCCGAGGTCCCTGTCCCTGCAGATGAGTCTCAATTAGCAGAAAGTTCGGTACCTGGCTGGTCGAAGAGGATGCCCAGGTCCATCCTGAAGGTGCCTATCCGGGTGGCCATAAAGGGGAGGGACTGCGAATGGAAAACCTGGCGCGGGGAGTGGTGTTAGTCCAGGAGCTTCAGCCTTACCCCCTTTCCTAAAGGAAATCTCTCCCTCCTATCTCCTCACCGTGATCTCCAGCAGCAAGTCTTGAAGGCGAAGCTGGGTCTCATGAAATTCGAACAAGAAATACTGGATTGAAGTGGGGGTGAGAGAAAGTTAGGAAGACGCGAGAACGTTAGACGTCAAGAGCTCACGCCAGCTGGCCCAGCCACTTGTAAAGAGAACACGGTGCTTCCCCCTGGACGAGCCTCAGCGCATCTTTTCCCTAGATGAGCTCCGCCCCTCCATCTTCTAGACTCAATCACACCCAGGCCACGCCTCCTCTGAGGACGATTCCTATCTTGGTCCCGCCCACTCTCTCAGACTCGCCCTCTTCCTTGATCGTGCCCACCTCATTGTAGAAGGGGCAATTGGTCCCACGCTGGGTCGCTGTCACGCGGCGCTGCTCCCCTACGCGCACCGCCACATAGGGGTTAATGTTAACTCCCACTAGTTTCTGTGCCTCCAGCACGGTGACCCCTACCTAAGAGATGCAGAAAGGGAGGAAAGGAAGCCAGACCTCCCCCACGTAGGGGAAGGAACGTGTGGGCACATAGAATGGGGGCTCCACAAGGTTTGGGGCTTGGGAGGAGAGCAGTACCTGGAAATCCTGGGCTCTGGACTTTTGGAAAGGATCCCCATGGGCCAGGCTCTGGGCTCGGCTGTACAGAAGCTTAAAGTCAGCTCTAGCTTCCCCATTCCCTGCCAACACACACACACTCACTTGATACTGGGGGTGAGGTCTTCGGTTCCTTTTAAACTTTTGGATCCTGAGTCCTTTGGGACTTGTCTTGCCTTACCTACATCTCTAGCAAGCTTACACCCAGAATTTGACTCATTCCTGAAGCCCTGAATCCATTTATTCATTTAAACAAAAATTTATTGAGCACCTACTATGTGCCAACACTATTCTAAGCACTGGGACACTGCAGTGACCCAGAGTTAAAACTTGCTCTTGGGCTGGGGTTGTGGCTCAGCAGCAGAGCAGCGCTCACCTAGCACGCGCGCGGCCCTTGTTCGATCCTCAGCACACATAAGAATAAAGGCACTGTGTACAACTAAAACAAATAAATAAATATTTATTTATTTATTTATTGGTACCGGAGATTGAACTCAAGGGCACTTGACCACTGGGCCACATCCCCAGCCCTTTTTTGTATTTTATTAGAGACAGGGTCTCATTGAGTTGCTAAGTGCCTCGCCATTGCTGAGGCTAGCTTTGAACTCGTGATCCTCCTGCCTCAGCCTCCCAGGTGCTGGGATTACAGGCGTGCACCACCACGCCTGGCTAATAAATATTTTTTTTAAAAAACACTTGCTCTTAACCTTTCATCACTTATGATTGTGTGAGCCTGTGTAATCGACCTTGACCTTGCAAGTGGCAATGTCTATGCCTATGAGTGGCTCTTGACCACAGGATATCCACCCTTCACTCATACCTTGGGACCATGTTTGTGAGGGTGGATGGGTGTGGGTTCACATGTGTGAATGGTGAGACTGAGTCATTGGCAGGGTGTGGGAGCAGGTGTATGTGGGTACAAGTTACCTCTTGAGGGGGCTGAACACGACCCCAGAAAGCTCCACATCAGGCTCATCCTCCAGGTCCAGGTCCAGGTCCAGGTCCAGCTCATTCTCATCATCATCCTGTGGGCCTAGGCTTTGAGCTAGCCTGCGGCCCAGAGATACTGCCCTTCGCTCCAGCCGGGCCTCCCTAGGCCTAATAGGAAAGCCCTCAAGATACATGCCTGGGACCTGTTACCCATCTCTGGGCATCCCTTGATTTCGTTGACCTTAGGACTGACCCTTGACCCTTGGACTGACCCCACTGATCTCAGGACAGACTCCTAACCCTGAGAGCTCTCTAGTTCCCAAATTGATGCCTGATTCTAGAATAAATCTCTGACCTTGGAATGGATTCAGTCCTGATACCCTCAGGTCTAACCCCATGTCACTGGCTCCTAACCCCAAGACCGATCCCAGTGATCCCAGATCATCTCCCACATACTTACTCCAGCTCCTGGAAGCCCACATTGGGGATGATCAACTCTGAGCTGGAAGGAGGAAAAATGAGGGGAGTGAAGGAGAGCCAGGCCCAAAGACAGAGCTGCAACCCCAGCAGCATGGGTTCAAGAGTCATAGTATCTGGCTATGACTCTATGGATCCAGAGTGAAACCAGGTACCACTTCTCCCTTTCCAGGACCTGCCTGGACTGGGACCACCACCTGGGCTGGAATCACTAGGCTTTGCTAGGTTACCTATCCCGGATGAGTGCTGCGAAGTCCTCCTCTGCCCAGGCTCCAGCAGCACCCTCTGGGGGCTGATACTTCAGGTCAAGCTCCACCTGGATCTGAAAGTATATACAGTGTAGTACTCCTCAAACTGTCCTAGGCCTGAGAGGCCCAAGGACAATGCCTTTTACTCCATCTGTAAACACAGACCCTCTTGGGTTGCAACTAAAGTGACTTGTGCCTCCTCTCTAATTATCAATAATGTTGATTATTCACAACCTTGCTAAGAATTTAATAAGCAAGGGGCTGGGGTTGTAGCTCAGTGGTAGAGCGCTTGTCTAGCATGTGCATGGCCTGGGTTCGATCCTCAGCACCACGTAAGAATAAAGGCATTGTGTACAAATAAAACATATAAATATATATTTTTAAAAAAGAATTTAATGAGCAAGCTACTTCTCGAGGAGGTCAAATACAGCGCCAAAATCTCCTACTGCTTTTGCAAATCCCCTACTCTGACCTTCACAGTTCTGCATGGCCCGGTCCTTGCCAACCCCGCCAGCTCCTTCTCATTGCAGGTTCTGCTCTTCTCTGGTCTCTAGCTATGCTCCCCCAGGACACTGGGCTTTAGCATATTTGGGTTCTTCTGCCTGGAACATTCTTCCTTCACACTTAATACCTGTAATGGTTGAGCTCCAAGCTTAAGCATTACTTTCTCAGGGAAACTTTTACTTTTCTGACCTCAAAGTAGATCTCATAACCCTGTTATGTACTTTCCCAGCTCCCTACCAGCATTCAATTTTACACTTATTTATGTGGATATTTGTTTAATGTTAGGCAAGCGAGCTCCAAGAGGGCAATTCCATGTCTGGCTTTGCTCACTACTGAATCCTCATTGCTCAGCACCACACTTGGCTCATAAGAGCTTAATCAATGATTATAGAGCAAATGAAAATTTTAACACTTGCTTTAACTTCACATAATATAAATGAAGAAAACAGCTTAAAGATGTTAAATAGTTTGTCCAAGTTCTCAGATGAAAAGCTGTCAGATGGGAGATTTCTTTTTTTTTAATATTTTATTTATTTGCTTTAGTTGTACACAATACAATGCATTTATGTTTACGTGGTGCTGAGGATCGAACCCGGGCCGCGCACGTGCAAGGCGAACTCTCTGCCACTGAGCCACAACCCCAGCCCCAGATGGGAGATTTCAAGCCAGATCTAATTCTAGGTGATATAAGCTTCTGTGAAACACCAGGAAAATTTATCACATGCCTGTGATTTCAGCAGCTCAGGAGGATAAGGCAGGAGGGTCAAGAGTTCAAAGCCAGCCTCAGTAACTTAAGCAAGGCACTAAGCAAATCAGTGAGACCCTGTCTCTAAATAAAATATAGAAAATGCCTGGGGATATGCCTCAGTGGTTAAGCGCCCCTGGGTTCAATTCCTGGTACCAAAAAAAAAAAAAAAAAAAAAAAAAAAAGAAAGAAAGAAAAAAATTCAGCCAGGTGTTCAATTTTGTCTCCTACAAGAAGTGAGTCTACTTCAGGATCAGAGAGCAACAGGAAACTTATCTCCCCTTTTGCCACACCCTAGGGCCTCAGAGCTGAACCTGGTTCTGGCCCATATCATACTCAGGCAAGGACTACAATGAAAGGAGGCCTAACAGTGGTGGGGGTTGTTACCACTGGTGTCTGGGTCTTGAGTTTCCCTGGGTTAAATGGAATCCTCTATCTAGAAGGGTTCTCAGGCTTGGTGGTTTCAGACTGGTGCTGATGGGACTCACAGGGGACACTCGCAGGTTTTCATCCACTAGGGCCTCCAGTAGCACCAAACGCCCAGCACTCTGTAGCTGCTGCAGGGAGATCACCAGGGTCCCCAGAAGCCTAGAGGAGTAGCATGGGACAGAAGAGTGTCCCAGGGAAATGTCAGCAAGTCACTCCCAGCCCCTCCTGCATCCCTGGCTCCCCAGACCTACTCACCTGGAGCTGAACACACGACTGCAGTTGACCACCTGCACAGACAGACTTTCCCCAGTGAGTGGAGCCCCATAATGGGGCCAACGGAAGAGCTGGGGATAGGAAGAAGTTTGTAACACCCAATGCAGGGCTGGCCCTTATTCCTAATCCACCCCTATTCCCAATCCTGAAGTTGAAGCCAACCCCCCAAACTTGGAGCCAATCCTAGGACTGGTCTCCCAAACCTGAAATGATCCTTCCAACCTGGGACTGACTACAAACAAGGGCTGATCTAGAGCTAACTATCAGTCAAGAACTAATGCCCCCCAGTCTTGGAACTGACTTATTCCAAGTGGGTCTTACTTCTCAAGTCTGTTACTAATCCCACTTCCCAAGACTACATTTCTCCAATCCCAGTAATGAGCCCAGAATGGACGTGGAAAGGAATCAGCCCAGCTTTTACCCATCTAGGAGCCTTCTTTACTGACCTCACTGACATCAGCTTCTTGACCACAGCGAATTTTCCTTGTTTTCTGGGTAAAACCTGCTCAGGACTGAAACTAGTCATTTGTCAGCCCTTCCCCACATAAAAAAGTCACTTGCCTCTTCCACCCTTGGTCCAGCGTCCATTCCCCACTAGATTCACATTTAAAGGAAAAAAGAAGTTGGGCGAAGGAAAGAAGCAGAAGGTCAGAGGATGGTAGGTGGGGGAGAAAGGAGACAAGCTGTAGAGATGGCCAGGAATTGGGTTGGAGGTCTGGGAAATAGGGGATTAGAAGTTCAGTTCCAAAAATCCTTACAGCATCCTTACAAGCCTCACCTCGAAAGCTGAGCTTCACTTGTCGGTCATGGGTGCCTGGCAGCCCTGTTAGTCTCCTCACACACACGGTCAGAGCCATGGTCCCTGTGCCACTGGCTCACCCTCTGCCTGCCTGCCCACCCAAATCACCTCTGACTCACTGGACTCACCCAGCAGGTTCAGCAATCCCTGCCCTTTAGTCAAACACTCAGGCAGCAGACCTGGGAGTCATGGGTGGAGAGGGAGGGAGAATGGAGAGGTGGGGGTAAAGTCCCAGTGGTCGGCACAGTCCTTCCTGCTTTCATCAGCTACAAGCTGGTCAATGCTTCATACTTCATCCCATTCTTGCAGGGCGAGAGATGAGATAGGGTAGGAGTAAAGAGGACAGGACCCCAGTCTAGTCCTTGCTAGCTTATGAGGCCTCAAGGGCATAGACCTCATGTTATTTCTCGTTCATCTTTGTATTCTCAGAATCAGTTTTCATTTATTTATTTTTCCTAGCTCAGAATATGATACACAGTAGACCCTTAAAACATTGTCTGGGTAAAAGGATGGATTAATAAATAATAAATTAATAAATAAATCCCAGGGCTGGGACTGTAGTTCAGTGGTAAAGCGCTTGCCTCACATGTGTGAGACACTGGTTCAATCCTTGGCACCATCAACACCACATAAAAACAAATAAAGATACTGTGTGTTTCTCTACAACTAAATAAATATTTTTAAAATATTAGGGGCTGGGGCTATGTCTCAGTGGTAGAGTGCTTGTCTCGCATGTGTGAGGCCCGGGTTCGATCCTCAGCACCAATATAAATAAAATAAAGGTATCGTGTTCACCTACAACTAAAATAAATATATATATAAATAAATATATACATATATAAATAAATCCCCTAGTTCTTGCATTAGTTTTATGGAATGTGTTACTAGCTTGGGCATAGTAGTTGTTCCATATGCTATTTTTTTTTTTTTTTGGTACTGGATATTGAACTCAGGGACACTCAACCACTGAGCCACATCCCCAGCCTTAATTTGTATTTTATTTAGAGACAGGGTCTCACTGAGTTGCTTAGTGCCTTGCCATTGCTGAGGCTGGCTTTGAACTCGTGATCCTCCTGTCTCAGCCTCCCAAGCTGCTGGGATTACAGGCATGTGCCACAGTGCCCAGTGTTGATCCAAGATGCAAAGAAAAGACCACCAACTCCAATTTTAGATTAAAGCAAGCTTATATTGTATACATATAAAGAGAACTGGCCAGGGCTGCCCCTCCCAAACACTGGGCTTGGGGTCAGCCCCGCTCTCAGGGAAGACAAGGTTTTTATAGTTCAAAGAGTTACAAAAAATCTTGGGAACTTACAGCTAACAAGGTCAGACATGTGTAATTCAAAGCAAGTAACAAACTAATCATCTACGTGGCATTGCATTCCAAGGAAAAGGGGAGTGTAGTCAAACCCCATATCAAAAGTTTATGAGGCACCATTAGTTTTAGAGAGAGAGAGAGTTGCTATCTGGTCAAGGAAAGCCAGGCCTGAGTGAGCTCAAGGCCTGGGCATGAATGCCAGACAATAAGCTCAAGCCAAATAAGAATCCTAGCATTTCATAGAAAACTGAAGTGGGCTTTTCATAACTTTTTGACAGGATGGCTCCCAGTCTTAAGATGGAATTAGGCTGGTTTATCACCCAGCTCCATATGCTTCTTAACTAGAAGCAAGTGGTTCTTAACTTAGGGTCCTAGGACTCCAGTGGTATCATACATGGGCTTCAAGGAGTCAGCAAACCTTTAAAATAGTCTGTAATTGAGCCGGGCATGGTGGCACACGCCTGTAATCCCAGCACTTTGGGAGGCTGAGGCAGGAGGATCGCGAGTTCAAAGCCAGCCTCAGCAATGGCGAGGCACTTAGCAACTCAATGAGACCCTGTCTCTAAATAAAATACAAAAAAGGGCTGGGGATATGGCCCAGTGGTCAAGTGCCCCTGAGTTCAATCCCCGGTACCACACACACACACACAAAAAAAAATAGTCTGTAATTTTTTTAAATTTTAAGACAGGGTCTCATTAAGTTGCTTAGAGCCTCATTAAGTTGCTGAGGCTGTCCTTGAACTTGCAATACTCCTGCCTAAGCCTCCTGAGCCACTGGGACTACAGGCATGTGCCACCATAGCCTGTAAAATATAAAGTATGTGTGCATTTTTCTGGGCATAAAATTCCTAACTTGGATCAATGACTTTTAACAGATGCACAATAATTATGCTCAATGAAGGAATAAATATATCTTACAGTCTTAACCCATAATTGGTGACATAAACTGTGTGTTGAATGTATTGGGGATTGAACCCAGGAGTGCTTTACCACTTAGTTACATTATCAATCCCTTTTTGTTGTTGTTGGGGATTTTGCTAAATTGACTGAGGCTGGCCTCAAACTTGCAATCCTTCTGCCTTAGTCTCCCAAATCACTAGGATTATAAGGATGTACCACCATGCCTGGCTACTTATTCTATTTACTATACTCCTACATGCAGGACTTGTGCTATACTCTGGAGGACGGATGGGGTTCAGCCACAGAAAGGTGAGTCAGATGTGTTCTTTGTCTCTCAGTAGCTTCATGGGCTCCATTGATAAAATGACCTAGAAATACCATATGGCAGTTTCCAACATAATAGGAAAGGGTCAGGTGTGGGGATCTCTGAAGAGGGAGGGCAGATGGGCTTCCTAGAGGAGGAAGCTTTGAGTATAGGAGTTGGGAGCAGAGACAGGCATCTAAGCAGTTGAGAGGAATGCGGGATGTTTTGTAGGACATGTGATTTGCTCAGTTTGACCTGAATATGAGGAATTCAGGGCAGCAGCAGTAGATAAGATTAGAATGTCAGAGGAACTAGATCTTGCTGTATGGCTTTAAACTACATATGATTCCTCCTTGTGCTTTAGCTTTCCCATCTTAATAGGGGTTGGAAAGCCCTGTTCTGCTTTTTTTTTTCCAGTTATTAGGTACTCAACTGAGTCTGGGAGTCTATAAAATACAAGACAAGAGGAATGGACTGTACTTTTTTTTTTTTTTTTTTTTTTTTTTGGTACTGGGGATTGAACTCAGGGGCACTCGACCACTGGATCACATCCCCAGCCCTTTTTTTTGTATTTTATTAGAGACAGGGTCTCACTGAGTTACTAAGTGCCTCGCCATTGCTGAGGCTGGCTTTGAACTCGCGATCCTCCTGCCTCAGCCTCCCAAAGTGCTGGGATTACAGGCGTGCGCCACCACGCCCGGCTTGGACTGTACTCTTTGTAAGCAAGGACCAGATTAGACCTCAAGGTCCTCAGATGTTGGGGGTTTCACTTGTCCTTTTGATAAACATGAGACATTGGTACCCAAAAGCCTTCACAAATAGTTAGTTGGGGAGGAAAGAGGACAGATTTGGACCAGAATTTTTAGTTTGCAGTGCCTTGGCCTTCCTCTTTTTCTCTCCTGGACTTTGTGGTATCTAATCAAGCAATGCACTGATGTCACCTCTCTGGAGCATGGCACAAGCACCTCCACATGGGCTAGAACACATCTTAATAGGCTGTCCCTGTGCCTCCACCCCTCTAAGAACTGCCACTTTCACTTCCTAACATTCTAAGGAAGGAATGATGTGTAACAGGCTGGAGGGCAGGATATTGAAATTCTAATCTGTCACATATTGTGTGGCATTGGGGAAGTCCTTCTCTCTTCTGGACCTTTTTGTGTAATTTGTGCTGGATGCTTTTCAAAGCGTCGTCCCTGATCAGGATTACACACGTGGTTATAAAATGCACATTTCTGTGCCCACTCCACCCCAGAAACGCAGTGGTATAATCCCAAGGCAAGCCTGGGAACCTGAATTTCTATAAGCTGCTCTAGTGCTCTGTTGCACAGCAGGAGTTTGGGAACTTCTGGTCTCCTGGAAGTGACCATGTGTGATTCCTCATTTCCTTCTCTATAGTTAAGTGTGGGTATGGTGATTGGTGGGTGCACAATTCCCATCCCACAGACCTCTGGGAACATGGGCCTGGCTGGGGAGGGACCCAAAGATCCTGAGGTCAGAGTCTTCTGTCTTGATAACTAGAATGAGAGGAGAGAGTTGAGGGCTTGTAGAGCAAAAGGAACCACACGTTTATTTAGAAGTGCCCAGGATGATGCTTTGATTCTTCTTAATGTTCATTCCTTGGCAAATATTTGAGCACCTACTACAGGCTAGGCCTATCTAAATACTGCAAGATACACAGTGGTGGGGGGAAGCCCCACCCTCAAAAAGTTTACCTTCTAGTGGGCCTGACAGGCAATAATGTAATAAATAAGTAAAACATATAGCATGTTAGTGTCAAATGAGGAGAAAAACAGCAGGGAAAGAGGATAGAAATTACGCAGAACGCCATTCGGCGTGTTCTGGAAAAAGGTGTGATGTCAAACATCAGAAAGAGTAAGAGATCGCAATGGCTCCCAGCGACGTCACGGCTAGCTCTATGACGTGCGGTCAGGGCGTGCTGTCTCCTCTATGACGACAGCAGCCGGGCCCAGACTCAGGTGAGAGGGCTGAGTCTGGCTGCGCCGCCTCCGGCTCACGCAGAGTCTGTAGGATCCTCGCGGCACGCAGCGGCTGAGGGCCTTGGCGGCTGCGGCGGCGACTTTGGCGTCCGTGAAGGGCAGCCCGGGTCAGGATGCGGCGGAGCCCTCGCCAGGGCTCGGCCGCGTCCCCGCACAAACCCAACTTCTACAGCGACAACAGCAATAGTTCAGAGAGCGTCATTTCGGGGGACAGCAGCGGGCACCGGTCAGCTGGGCCGGGGCCAAGAGAGCCCGACGGCAGAAGGGCTGGGGGCTCGAGCTGCGGTGAGCCCGCCCTGAGCCCAGGACTGCCCGGAGGACCCACCTGGGCAGGAAGGTCTCGGCAGAAGCCGGCGTCTCGGAGCCACAAAGGGCAGACCGCTTGTGGCGCGGCAACCGTGAGGGGCGGGGCCTCGGGTGCGGGCGGGGTCGAACCTGGGGAAGCCAAGGGAGGGGGCGGAGCTACGGGGCGGAGCCTGGCGTGGAGGAGGGGATAAGATTCCGTCTGGGCACCTCTTAGGGAGGGGGGGCTCTAAATGAAATCCCTTGAGGGGTGGTGCCGTGGTGTGATGGACTGCCCTGGGAAGGGGCGGGGAAAACCCTGTGATTGGGCACCACTGAGGAGGCGCCTCAGTGTGGGCGTGAGTGGCTATCTGGGAAAGGGAGCCACACCCAGACCTCAGGTGGGGGCGGGGCATCCGTTTTGGAGTGGGACCAACTCTTGACTGAGCCTGGTGGGATGCGGAGGGAGAGGCCTGGGATTGGGGTGCGGCGGGTCCAAAGCCTCTTTGGGAGGCTGCCCAGCTTTCTGGCGGGTGGGCTGGGGAGCCTGCTGTCGGGGAAAGAATGGGCTTGCGGTGCTCAAGGCCCCAATGGAGCCTTTGGGCTCCCGCAGAACCGGCTGAGTCTCCCGTAGTCTCTGAGGAGCCGCTCGACCTTCTCTCCACCCTGGATCTGAGGCAGGAGATTCCTCCGCCGCGAGTGTCCAAGAGCTTCCTGAGTACGGTCCAGGCCAGCCCCGGTCCCCTCAGATCCTCCCGCTCAGCCGTCGGACTCCAGTTCTCACGTCTGAGCCCCCGGCCCGTTGAGATTCATGTCTGAGTATCCAGCCCCTTTTCTCGCCATCAACACCTTCTCCTAGCCTACTCCTCGCCTCCCGAGTCCCTTCTGAACCCAGGCCCTCGCCCTGACGCCCTTCGCGAGCCCCTTTTGAACCTCTAACACCGCTCTCTCTGAACCTGCTTTCCTCTTCCCAGGCCTCCTCTTCCAGGTTCTGAGCGTGGTGTTATCCCTGGTAGGAGACGCGCTGGTCAATGTGTACAGGTCAGAGGGAGGGACAAGGGCGCCCCACGGACTGCTCTTTGGCGGGGGTGGGAAAAATAGGGCCGGGCAAGACAGAGGATTGAGCCGTTTCAGATTTGGTTGAGTCGTGTGTCACAGGAGCTGAGTCTAGGACCGGGGGACAGGGGATGACGAGGGCCTGGGGCCTCAACCTCCTCTGGTTCCTTAGGGAGGTCTTTTCCGTGCGCTTCCTGATCACCGCAGTGTCGCTGCTGAGCGTCTTTCTGGCAGGTGAGGGACGGAGAATCCCCAGAGGCACCAGCTCTGCAAGTTTGGAGACAAATCCATCTCATTTACACCCCATGCCCTCAGCCCACTCAGCCCCTTCAGAGCCCTCTAGTCACCCTCGGCCTCTCATCGCCCTCCCCTCCCTTCAGGCCTCTGTGGTCTAGCTTCCTTAAGCCAGGTCAACCCCTTTCCTTCCTCTTCCTTTCCTCGACACCCTCCCCTGCTTTCTACAGCACTCTGGTGGGGGCTCCTGTACCTGGTCCCTCCTCTGGAGAATGTAAGTCGGGAAGACCGTTTTCTGCGGTGGGTGGAGGTTGGTGGGGGGTCCCTGTGCTGGAGGCTGATTCTAAGTAAATGCTGGGCATGAACAAAATTTCTGAGAGGTGCCCGAGAGTCTCTTGAGAGGCTCTGGTCCTGGAAGTTCAGGGTAGTAGTGTGTGTGTGTGGGAGGAGCAGTTCTCAAAAAGGAGGCATTTTGAGTCGTTTGTCCTCAGGCTGGCTTGGGAGAAAGGGGGGCGCAGAGCTGAAATGCGCTGTTTGTCCCTCCCTCTCTCCAATAGGAACCTAAGGAGATGCTGACTCTAAGGTGAAAGAGGGCACCTGGGGTGGGTATTGAGCAGCCCGGGGGGCAGAGAGCCAACTGCAGGATGCTAACTTCCCTTCTCCAGCGAGTACCACGAGCGTGTGCGCTCTCAGGGGCAGCAGCTGCAGCAGCTCCAGGCCGAGCTGGATAAGCTCCACAAGGAGGTGTCCAGTGTTCGAGCAGCCCACAGCGAGGTGAGCCGCGCAGCGAGGATGCTCAGAGGCTGGGTGACCCTGCGTCCCCGCACACCTAGGGAACCCCAGCAGATCCCGCTTGCTGGGGCCTGTGATTCAATCCCCACTGCGGGTCTCTCCCGGGGACCCACAAAATCCATCCCAGAGCACTCAGTTCTGGGAGCACACGCAAGCCCTGCTTCTCGCGGCCACCCTTTCCCACTTCAGAGAGTGGCCAAGCTAGTGTTTCAGAGGCTGAATGAGGACTTCGTGAGGAAACCCGACTACGCGCTGAGCTCTGTGGGTAAGACTAAGAGACACACGCAAAGAGAGATCCTGACACATATCTTTCCCCAGCTGTGGGTAAGGCCTGGGAACCCCTGAGGGTTACTTCTCCCTGCTACAGGAGCCTCCATCGATCTAGAGAAGACATCCCACGACTACGAGGACACGAACACTGCCTACTTCTGGAACCGCTTCAGCTTTTGGAACTATGCGCGGCCACCCTCAGTCATCCTCGAGGTGGGCCTGTAATCAGGATCCTGGGATGAGACCAAGGGGCGGGACCTGGAGGTGCAGAGGGTATGGCCGGCTGAAAAGCATGGTCTGGCTTGGCCCAGGTGAGGCTCTGCAGAAAGCCTAGGATGGGGTTAAAATGAAGAGACCTGACAGCCCTGGGGACTGAGCACTGGGGGCATCTGGCTGGATAGGGAACCGGGCTGGAAGGTGACCCTCTGGGAGGATTTGAGGATGGAAATGGACAGCAGTTGCTCTTTTGTGGGTTCTGATGATCTCTTCCCTCCACCACCCCAACCCGGCCTACAGCCAGACGTGTTCCCTGGAAATTGCTGGGCTTTTGAGGGCGACCAGGGCCAGGTGGTCATCAGGTTGCCAGGTCGTGTGGAGCTGAGTGACATCACCCTACAGCATCCACCACCCAGTGTGGCACATACGGGGGGAGCCAACAGCGCCCCCAGAGACTTCGCAGTCTTTGTGAGTGGTACTGAGGCCAGGAGGTGGGTGGGTGGGGGTCTTGCTTAGAAAGCACCAAGTGATCTGTGAGAACCAGTGCAGGTATTTGAGGCTTTGCTTGCTCATCTATAAATCAGACATAAGCCACTTGCCTCTCAGGCCTGCTATAGGTTATAAATAATCATGACTATATCCAAATATTAGGTATGGCTTACTGAGCCCTTACTCTGTGACAAGCACTCTACATGCATTATTTCAGTGAATCCATCTCACCACTGATGAAGTACTGTTATATGAGGAAAGTAATGCTCTGAAAGGAGATATTACTTTCCCCAGGTAACACAGCTAACTATTGGCCAAACTAAAAACCTGGTTTTTTAGAGCCCACATTCCACACTATATGTCCTATCATCAAGAATACTCACATGCAATTACTAAACACATAGAAGAACCCCAACCAAGTTGTTTTCTCTCCCCTCTCCCCGTGCCTCAATATTCCTGCCTTCACTCTTCACCCACCAGGGCCTTCAGGTTGATGATGAGACTGAAGTTTTCTTGGGAAAATTCACCTTTGATGTGAAGAAATCTGAGATTCAGACTTTCCACCTACAGGTGTGTTTGTCTCTGTTAAGGCAGTGTGGCAGAGAGATGACTGGGGAGGGCAGCCCTTGGAAGAGCATTTTTTGGCATGATCATTTGTCTTCCCAGAATGACCCTCCAACTGCCTTTCCAAAGGTGAAGATCCAGATTCTAAGCAACTGGGGCCACCCACGTTTCACATGCTTGTATCGAGTCCGCGCCCATGGTGTGCGAACCTCAGAGGGGACAGGGGACAGTGCCATGGGGGCCACTGGGGGGTCCCATTAAACATGCTGATTGGTTGGAGTAGAATTGAGCTCTGTGCTGAAGGCAGCTGGATCAGTACTGGGTGGGGGGTGCTTTGTTGGAGAGAACTCTGGCATATAAATGATAGGGTCTACCTTCCAATGCATCCTCTTTTCTTGGAGAAGCCCAGATCAATATAGTAGCAGCAGATGTTCATGGAGTGCTTACCATATGCAAGAGCCAGTGCTATGTGGACATTCTGTATTGTCCATTACCTAAATTAATCCTCCCAACCACAGAGAAAGAAACCCTCAGGTCAGGAAACTTGCTTAAGGTCACCAGCTAGTGAAGAACAGTACCAGAATGGGACTCAAGAATGGGACTCAAGACTGCTTTCCTCCAGGGTCCACTCTGTTTAACCGCAGAGCTTACAGGCTGCTGAAACCATGATTGTGTTCTTCAATTCCCACCCACCAATGTCTGGAATGACTTTCCCAATGTCTAGGAAGCTTCCCAAATCCTACTAGGTACAGATGGAGGGGAAAGTATATTTCTTCAAACACTCAAACACTAAGGAAACTTGAGACTCTAGGAAGCTTCGGAGGCAAAGAGGTGATGCAAGCCTTGTAGCGCTTATGCAGGTTGTCTTCACTGAGACCTGAGTGACTGACTCTGTGTTAGTGTGGATAATCTAGTGTTCACCAGTCTGCCCTCAAGGAGCCTGTCAGGGAAAAGATACTCTAGGAAAACAGGACAATTCACTTATAGATCCAATAATTCTTCAATCTAATGGTCAAAAGGAATTCCCGGAAAATAGATGGAGGAGACAGGCAATCAAGGGATTAACGAATTTTACCTAGGGGTGGAGAAAAGGACATAACAAGAGCAAAGAAACACGCAATATCTTGGGCATTAGGATTTCCCAGTATGGCCAGCCTTAGCAACTTAGCAAGGCTCTAAGCAACTTAGTAAAAACCCATTCGCAAAAATTAAATAAAAAAAGGAGTAGGGGTGCTGGGGCTGTAGCTCAGTGGCAGAGTGCTTGCCTAGCATGTTTGAGGCACTGGTTCGATCCTCAGCACCACATAAAAAATAAACTAATAAAGATATTGTGTGTCCGTCTACAACTAAAAAAATATTTAAAAAGAAAAAAGAGCCAGGCGCGGTGGCGCACGCCTGTAATCCCAGCACTTTGGGAGGCTGAGGCAGGAGGATCGTGAGTTCAAAGTCAGCCTCAGCAATGGCAAGGCACTTAGCAACTCAGTGAGACCCTGTCTCTAAATAAAGTACAAAAAAAAAAAGGGGCTGGGGATGTGGCCCAGAGGTCGAGTGCCCCTGAGTTCAATCCCGGTACCACAAAAAAAAAAAAAAAGAAAAAAAAAAAGAGTAGGAATGTGGCTCAGGGTTTAAACTAAGTTACTAGGTTCAAACCCTGGGTACCCCACTCCCAATTCTCAGTATGTTCATAATTTATAAGAACATACAGACTATCAACAGTTCCTTAGGAAGTAAAACTGGGAATGGCCAACACATATGTATGTGCTAGTAGAGCACTTATCCATCTGTTTAAACGTAGGGATATAATTTTGTACTTTGAAGGCAAATAAAGTGCTCTCAAAATCTAGGGCTAGAGGGGCTGGGGTTGTGGCTCAGCGGTAGAGCGCTTGCCTAGCATGTGCGCAGCCCAGGTTCGATCCTCAGCACCACGTACATATAAACGCATTGTGCACAACTAAAGCAAATAAATAAAATATTTTTTTAAAAAAAATCTAGGGCTAGAGATAAAATGCTTGCCTAGCCAGGCGCAGTGGTGCATGCCTGTAATCCCAGCTCTTGGGTGCGGGGCTGGCAGAGTGGTTGTTTCTTCCTGAGTCTTGTAATAGGTTTCTGTGGCATTGACAGGACTTCCTGTGGCATTGACAGGACTTCCTGGGAAAATCTGATCCATTCCTGGAGTTCTTCCGCCAGGGTGATGGGAAATGGCACCTGGCATACAGATCTGAGGTGCGAGATCCTGGGGTTAGATGGGGAGGAAGAGAATCTCTTAGGCTTGCAAGGCTTGGAACACAGGGGAAAAGAGACTGCAGGTGGGTGTGGAAGGGGACAGCAACTAGTGAGACCCTGTCTCTAATAAAATACAAAAAAGGGCTGGGGATGTGGCCCAGTGGTCAAGTGCCCCTGAGTTCAATCCCCAGTACCAAAATGAATAAATAAATAAATAAAATAAAGGTCTATGGACAACTAAAAAAAAAATTTAAAAAAAAAATTACAAAACAGGCATCATAAGATTGCTTCAATGAGCAGTTGCAAACACTTGAAACAATAACTAACTAAATAAAAAGTCTTGGGGGAGCTGGGCACGGTGGTGCATACCTGTAATCCCAGCTGCTTGGGAGGATGAGGCAGGAGAATCACAGATTCAAAGCCATCATCATCAACTTAGCAAGACTCTAAGTAAATTAGCAAGATCCTGTCTCTAAATAAAATATAAAATGGGCTGGGGATATGGCCCAGTGGTCAAGTGCCCCTGAGTTCAATTCAAATCCCGGTACCCCCCCCAAAAAAAATATTTTGACAATTGAACTATATTAAAATTAAGACCCTGTACTCACCAAAAGATACTATTGGGGGGTGGGGGGAAGCAGCACTGGGTTTGATTCCAACACCAAAAAAAGAAAAATGAAAGAGAAAGGAAATATAAAATTATAATAGAGATTCTGGAGGACAGTCTCACAACAGGAACCAAAAGCCTTACACTTTTTTATACTCTTTAACACAGCAATTCCATATCTAAAAGAGTTACCCAAAAAATACACAGATATAGCTGGGCATAGTGACATGTACCTGCAATCCTAGCTACCTGGGACACCTCCCAGGCAGCAGAGTCACAAATTTGAAGCTAGCCTGGGCAACACAGTGAGACCCTGTCTCAACAATAAAAAAAGAGCTGGGGTTGTATTGCTCAGTGGTAAAGCACTTTACCTAGCACATGTAAGGCCATTGGATCAAGCCCCAGCACTCCGCAAGGAAAAAAAAAATCCTAAATACAAAGCCAGCCTGGGCAACACAGCAAAACCTATCTCATAAAAAGGACTATGGATGTAGCCCAGTGATAGAACAACCCTGGGTTCAATCCCCAGTGTCAAAAAGAAAATGAGGTGAGACAATAAGTTCTGATATGACATACAAAATAAATAAGAAGATACAGGGCTGAGGTTGTGTCTCAAGTGGTAGAGCGCTCACCTGGTATGCATGAGGCCCTGGGTTCAATCCTCAGCACCACATAAAAATAAAAATAAGGATATTGTCTCCACCTAAAACTAAAAAATAAATATTAAAAAAAAAAAAAAAAAAGAAGATACAAATATGTCCTATTTAGGAAAAGAGGCTGAGACAGGAGGATCCCAAGCCTCAGCAAAAAAAAAAAAAAGATACAAATATGTCCTATTTAGGAAAAGAGGCTGAGACAGGAGGATCCCAAGCCTCAGCAACTTCTTAAGACCCTGTTTGTTTCAAAATGAAAAATGCTGGGCTTATAACTCAGTGGTACAGCACATTGGATACAATCCTACGCCTTAAAGAAAAAAAAAAAAAAAGTTTTTCTAAGGCAGGAGGAAGATTGCTTGAGCTCAGGAGCTCGAGGCCAGCCTGGACAACACAATGAGACATCATTCCCCCACCCTCACAAGTCTTCCTACAATGAATATATAAGTATTAAATCTCTAGTAAGGAAAAAACAAACAACAACAACAACAACACTGCTGAGCCAGGCACGGTGGCGCATGCCTGTAATTCCAGCACTTGGGAGGCTGAGGCAGGAGGATCACGAGTTCAAAGCCAGCCTCAGCAATGGTGAGGCACTTAGCAACTCAGTGAGACCCTATCTCTAATAAGATACAAAAAAGGGCTGGGGATGTGGCCCAGTGGTCGAGTGCCCCTGAGTTCAATCCCTGGTACCGTTAAAAAAAAAAAAAAAAAAAAAAAAAAAAAAAAAAATCCAGGTTTATAGCCTATGTTTAGGACCAGAACTACCACTGCTCCCTCCTCTAAGAAGTCTAACATAGCCCCTATTACACCTTAAAAGGAAAGGCCATGTGTTTCCCCTATATTCAAACTTTGTATTTTCAAAAATAAAGTCAGTTTCTTTGGAAGGAACAGAAATCTGGTTAGAAATACCCAGTTTCTTTAGGTGGGCCTATTATACCAAAGGCATCATTCAGCAACCCCTGAAGCTCAGAGAAGTGAAGTAAACATGGCTAATAGCATCTTACCCCAAAATACAGAGTAGTGTTACAACAGTGGTCTTTACTGGTCTTTATTGAATAAAGGATACCAGGGACAAACAGATAGGATTCAAGAGTAGCAATAGCAGAAGCCAGTATAAAAGTATCAAATATAAAGTGCTAACGCTGGGGGGAGAGTTGTAGGGTTGGGCCACGGCCCAGAGAATCTTGGGGGTACAAGGCTGAGGACTAGGACTGGCCATAACCCACCCTCCAAGGGAATCTAGACCTGTGGGCTCTGTGCAGGACCCTTGGCGGGGGACAAGGGCACCTTGAATGGGGCCCAACCCTGGGCCTTGAAGTAGGAGACCAGCTGTGTAGGCACTTCTGCAAGTACAGTCTGTGCCAATGCTTC
Source organism: Tamias sibiricus (assembly GCA_025594165.1). Taxonomy (NCBI): domain Eukaryota; kingdom Metazoa; phylum Chordata; class Mammalia; order Rodentia; family Sciuridae; genus Tamias; species Tamias sibiricus. The sequence continues at coordinate 173,196,873 of CM046659.1, read as the reverse complement.
CCGAGGAGCCTGCCAGGAGAAGAGCAAGGTCAGTAGGAGCCCATAACAGATTCCTAAGGCCTACATCTCACACCCAAGAAAAGTAAACAAAACCCCAAGACCCAGATAAAAGTCCTGGGCCTCAATTCATATCAGGAAGAGGTGGAAGGGTAAACTCCCAGATTCTGGTTTGGCCCCAAACTTGCCCCCACTCACGTTTTGAAATCTGCGATAAGGCACAAACTGTACTATGTCACGGGCAGATGCCTCTCCAGAGCGTGTCCGCAGGGGCCCACCATCGGCATCGAGCTGTTCCATGGCTTCAAAGTCAGCACCACCAACACCCACAATGATCACTGACATGGGCAGTTTTGAGGCATGCACCACAGCTTCACGTGTGGCCTCCACATCTGTCACAGCACCGTCGGTCAACAGCAACAGCACGAAGTATTGCTGGAGGGTAAGCCCATTCATGTACTGGGTCAGATTCTCTTTCCCAAACTCTCCAGTCACAGACTCCCAACACAAAAAGTCCCCTGATGCACAGCCATCACCACCCCATTGCTACAACACCCACAACCCTTACCGAGGCAGTCCCCTGATACACAGCCTGGGCTGCAAACCTGGCCACATGGTTGATGATGGGTGCAAAGTTGGTGGGGCCATAGAGGCGTACTTGGGGTAGGGCTTGGCGGTAGGCATCCACAATGCCCTGGATGCCTGTAGAGAACAAGGGCAAGAAACATATTATAAAATACTTGACCTCTCAGGACTAGGCTAATCCTGAAGTCACCATCCTGGCCAGAAGATTTGGGAATGTGGATGCATTTCAGTTACCCCTGTAACCCTGGGTACTTAACTCTATAAAGTTCAAAGAGAGAGGGGGGCAGGGGCTATAGCTCAGTTGGTAGAGTGCTTGCCTTGCATGCAAAAGGCCCTGGGCACTACACACACACACACACTACACACACACACACACACACACACACACACACACACACATTCAAAGAGAGGAGGAAATTTCCCTAAATAATGGCTTGAATTAAAACCCAGATTAGCAGGATGACCTGAACAAATTCTAGACCATTCGAGCATCATTATAACCTATTAAAGTAAAAATTATAATCTGTCTAATACAATAAAAATCAATACAGATATTACTAGGGGAGAAGAAAAAGCTCAATAAATGTAAAAGGAGAAAATATAAATCATTTGAGTATCAAAACAAAGGTCCATCAACAACTAAAAAAAAATTTTTTTAAAGACATTAATTACTAAAGGAAAACCAGTATTGTATAGTGGAGAAATATTGTAGACTCTACATTAACTGATTAACATTAGCATGACTAGATATAAGACAAATTAACATCATGTGCCTCCTGATGTGATGTATTGAGAATACACAGCATCACTTGGCAGTATTCTTGCTAAAAATGAATAACCTCAATAACCTCAATCTAAACAGGATGATATTTCAAAGAAACCCAAACCAAGGGACTTTTTAGTCTGTACTCTTCAAAATTTTTAATATCTCTGGCCATGCTGATGCACACCTGTAATCCCAGCTAATGAGATATTTGCTAGGCAACGAATAATAATAACAACAGCTACCAACTTTTTTTAGAGGCTGAGGCAGGAAGATAATAAGTTCAAGGCCAGTCTAGGCAACTTATTGAAACTTTATCTCAAAACTAAAGGATAAAAAAGGGGCTGGGAATAGACAATTGAAAATGTCTCAGATGAAGATATAATTGAATGCAACATGTGAGCCGAGATTTCCTTTTGCTATAAAAAGACAGGAAGACTATATCTGAATAAATACTATAGATTGGACTGTATTAATGTTAACTTCCTGATACTTAGGTTACATAAGGGAGAATTTCTGTCTTTTTTTGTTTGTTTGTTTTTTGGTTTTTTTTTTGGTACTGGGGATTGAACTCAGGGGCACTCGACCACTGGACCACATCCCCAGCCCTTTTTTGTATTTTATTAAGAGACAGGGTTTCACCAAGTTGCTAAGTGCCTCGCCATTGCTGAGGCTGGCTTTGAACTCGCGATCCTCCTGCCTCAGCCTCCCAAAGTGCTGGGATTACAGGCATGCGCCACCACGCCCAGCTGAATTTCTGTCTTTAATTTTAGGAAAACACATACTGAAATATTCAGGGGTATAGGATGATATTGAGTACATATTACCAATCCATATGTATATCATATTAATATGTTTAATATAATAATCAATAGAATGTTGTAGATGTACAACATTCCCAAACATTTCAGGGGAAAAAAAAGAATTTTTAGGGCAGTGGCACACGCCGGTAATAACCAATGGCTCAGGAGGCTGAGACAGGAGAATTGCAAGTTCAAAGCCAGCCTCAGCAATGGCCAGGTGTCTCTAAATCAAATAAAAAATAAGGGTGGAGATGTGACTCAGTGGTCAAGTGCCCCTGAGTTCGATCCCCAGTAAACCCCACCCCCAAAAAGAATTTTTAGAAAAATCATACCTACACATTCACCCTGAATCCTGAGCTCCAATGACCTAAACCCCTGTAACTATTGCAAGTTTTCTCCAATTCTGACCTTGAATCAAAATACAAAGTAAAAGAAAATCTAAATACTCAGTTCTCATCAAATTTTCCACTTCAGAATGTTTTCCACCTGGGGATGCTGGGGAGTCACAAAGATAGGCCCTAGAAAAAAGGGCTTGGAGGACTCTAGCAAAATAGCCCCCTGGCAGAGGAGGCACCAAGGCTTCTACTGATAAGTCCTGTCCTGTGAATCGCTAGGCAACTAATAATAATAATAATAATAATAATAATAATACAGCTACCCAATTTTTTAGAGAGCACTCGTGTCAGAATTACCACTTTCTATTTACTGCATTACTTATAACTTCTTAAATACTCAATAATCTACAATATTTACCTTTATTGAAAAACCAAAACACACAGAGGTAAGCAACTTGCCCCAAGTCATATAGTTAGTAAGTAGTATGATGAAGATTTGACTCCAGAGGGCTAGCTCTAAAATCTACTCCTCTAGATAAGGAGTCAGCCACTTCCCCACCTGCTTTCTTTGTCCAGAGGCCCACCACTCAGGAGTGGAGAGATCTGCTTCAAATTGGAGGATGGGGGAACTTACCTGCACAATATGGGTTATTGGGATTGAAGTTCAAGGCAAATTCATGCGAGACCTGAAGGCAAAAATGAAAATGAGTCCTTCCTTCCCATGTCCCCCTCACCCTTATTGTGCCAAGGGAGTGTAGCTCAGTGGCACAGCATGTGCTCAGCATGCAGCACCAAAAAAGAAGAAAAGAAAAAACACTATGGTATATACAAAGCTTGCTACAGTAGCTATTTTGTCCTGAGCTTGACATATACATGCCTACAGGGATGCATCCCCCAAAATTAGGATTCTGAAACTAAAAACAAGAATGGGTGGTGGGGTGGGGTGGGGTGGGGTGGGGTGGGGTGGGGTGGGGTGGGGTGGGGTGGGATGGGGGAACACTATGGTATATACAAAGCTTGCTACAGGAACTATTTTGTCCTGAGCTTGAAATATACATACCTACAGGCATGCATCCTCCAAAATTAGGGATTCTGAAACTAAAAACAAGAATGGGTGGTGGGGTGGGTGGGGGAAAAAGCTCACCTGCCAATCAGGGGGTACCTGGGCCCCAAATCCAAATGCTGGGAACAGCTTGTCCCTGTGAAGGACAGTGAGTTGGAGAAGAGGCAGTGAGGGGATTGTAAACCCAGAGGTTAAAGCATCTGTAGGGAGTGGGACTGGCCAAGAGAAGCAGTTACTCACGAGTCATAGTCTTGAACCACGCTGCCCACACTCCATAGTGCTGTCAGGTATTCATTGACTCCTGTAGGACTCAGGTAGTGCAAGGAGTCAGGTGAGGAGGGATCTCCATTGGAGCCAGTGAAGTCCACACCTACCTGGGAAGAGGCCAGGATGGGAGCTGAAGGCCACCTTGAGCACCAGATTGGTTCTCTTGACCCTGGTAAGGCAACTTACAGTGAAGTTGATCTGGCAGCCTCCCATAACATAGTCCAAGAAGGAATATTCTGTTTCTACCTGCATATGAAACCAGTATCATGCCTGATCAGGTAAAAGGGGGATGGAATCTTGGAGCTCATGGATCAGAGCCCTTTGGTCCCATGAGCTACTGTCTCACCTGGCAAATCTTGACACAGATAGTTCCAGAGTTTTTATAGCTTTTCTTTTTCTGCTGCTTCTCAGGGTGGATGCATTCAAACTCGGCCTGTAAGGAAAGGAAAATTAGGGTAGCTGGGTGTGGCTCGGTGGTAGAACGCTCGCCTGACACATGCGGGGCCCTGGGTCCAATCCTCAGCACCACATAAAAATAGATAAAATAAAGGTATTGTGTCCAACTACAACTAAAAAATAAAAATAAATAAAAAAAAGAAATCACCCAAGATGCACTGTCCCCTCCCTTGGATTAGCCATCTAAGCCCACCTCAATACCCCTAAGCATGGCCAACAAACTCACCGGGACTGCCTTAAGCTGAGCCAAGCTAGTGTGGAAAGTGCCAATGAGATCATGTGACCCATCACTGTCATAGTCTGAGCAGCGTACCTGAGGGAAAGGTGTGTATGTAGATAAAGGAGACAGGTGACAGGTGAGAAGTCCTTCCCTAGGTTCTCTTCCCTTGCTCAGTTCATTCAGGAGGCAAGCTCCTCACCTGGATGGGTGTGCTAGGGTCTCCACCACAGAAATGCTGAAAGGGAACTGAGAAGCGCTTCCACGTAGGATTCAGGTTGTTCTTAATTACCTAGAGGCGGAGGGCAAGGCCTCCAGTGAGCTCTGGCCTGGCCCACGTGGAGCCTGTGTGGAGTTGCTGTCCCCTTCCACACCCACCTGCAGTCTCTTTTCCCCTGTGTTCCAAGCCTTGCAAGCCTAAGAGATTTTCTTCTTCCCCATCTAACCCCAGGGTCTCGCACCTCAGATCTGTATGCCAGGTGCCATTTCCCATCACCCTGGCGGAAGAACTCCAGGAATGGATCAGATTTTCCCAGGAAGTCCTGTCAATGCCACAGAAACCTGTTACAAGACTCAGGAAGAAACAACCACTCTGCCAGCCCCGCACCTATACAATCACCTATCAATCATCCCTACCCCCTTATATTCTTGGGTCCCCAGGGCCTCCTTCCAGACATACCTTCTTATCAAGGTTTCTGGCCTCTACTTCCATTGTTACTATACGACTATCCTTTAACTCCTGAGCTGAGACCTAGAAAGGAAGAATTCTTTTTTTTTTTTTTCCTAACAATTTATTTATTTACTTTAGTTGTACACAATGCAATGCATTTATGTTTACGTGGTGCTGAGGATCGAACCCGGGCCGCGCACGTGCGAGGCTAGCACTCTGCCGCTGAGCCACAACCCCAGCCCCAGAAAGGAAGAATTCTATTACCTCATGAAAACTTCATTGTTGCTAAATTCCTACCTGGCCCTTGGCCCTTGCTGGGGCTTACCGTGATAGTTCCCTTCCCAGCAGGTTTTCCAGGCTTCAGCATCAAGGGTAGAGTCAGCATTTGGCTGGACACAATCTATGGCAAAATAGGCCAGGGAAGCTTCAATGTCAGACAGGTCCTACTTGTCCCCTCACCTCCAGGGAGCCTATCTGATAGGGCACTTACTGAAGGATTCTAATTCCTGGCCCTACATACCTGTCCTAGGGAACACTCAGCTCCCCCTAGGAAGTCATCATCTCCCAGCTCCGGTGTCTTATTGTCTATGTCATAGATTCCAAAGCGTAGTTTCTGGACTGTCTCAAAGTGATACTCAAGCTGCAGAATCTTGGAGAACTCAGGGTTTGAGCAGTTCCGTACTCGCTCAGTCCGGCCAAGCTGTGGGCAAAGGTCAAAAAGCATCACAGTCACACACCCTTCATCCTAAAACATAACAAACCTACCCTCCCTCCATAACTTTAACCTCCAAGGCCCACCTCACCTCAGCCCAGTTGCCCCCTCCCACATCCTGTAAAAGGACGCAGAGTGGGTCTGATTTGGAGCCAATGTCCTTGTCAATGAGGTGGTCACAGGAAATGGACAGCTGAACCAACGTCACGCAGTGGGCCATCTGGAGGAAAAGAGCTCTGTCAAGCACCGGGAACCATTCTTCACCCTTCCCTGACTGTAGGACCCAGTTAGAAAGGTCAGCATTCTCATGCAGGGAGGGATGAGCTGTCACCCACTCTCAGAACACCCAAGGAAGAAAAGGCCCTATATCCTCAGTACCCCACAACCTCAATGGCACAGTGACAATAGTTACAATCAACCTTGTTCTCAAAGAAAATGATGGGAAGATGTTGAAAAGGAGAAATAGCTTTTGACTCCTAAGTAGTCCTCACCCAAATACTGATCCTAACCCTAGACTTGTACTCCAACATTAATTTCTGCAGAAACCAATGAATCTCACTCTGAACCTTTACAGGCCCCATGTCAGACCCTAAACCAAGTTCTAGTCCTCATATTGTCATCAGTGCAACCATAATCCAGATACTGCTCCCAAGAAAAGCTCTTGCTCCAGTGACTTCCCACTACCCTGGGCACCAATATCTTACGGAGTACTGCTGATTCACCCACCTATTCTCTTTATTTTTTATTTTTATTTGATAACAGGGATCAAACCCAGGAGCACTCAATCATTGAGCCACATCCCCAGCCCTTTTTTCTATTTTAAGATAGGTTCTTACTAAGTTGCTTAGGGCCTTGTTAAGGCCTAAGTTGCTGAGACTGGCATTGAACTTGCAATTCTCCTGCCTCAGTCTCTTGAGTCACTGGGATCACACCCACACTTGGCTTCACCCACATATTCTCTTAACCTCAAATCAGCTGTTCATGTCCAACTCAACATTTCCACTGTCACTATCCAGTCCATGCCATTGTTATTCCTCACCTAACTTGTAGTATTAGCCTCTGGTCTCCCTTATCCCATTCCATCCCAACTTCCACTGCCCCATCTCCACCCAAAAGGCTATTCTCAATATACCAACCAAGGTGATCCGGTTAAAAAGTGGTAGAGCACCCATGGGTTCAATCCCTAGCAAAACACACATCTCGTCAAGTCAAAACCTTTGCCTGGGCTGAGGTTGTAGCTCAGTGGTAGAGCACTTGCCTAGCATGTGTTTCATTCTCAGCACCAGATATACATAAATAAATAAAGGCCCATCAACAACTGGGGAAAAAAAAAAAAAAAAAAAAAAAAAAAACTTTGCCTAAACCCTTTACCTAAAGATTTTACACTGCTCTTATATTTCTCTAACCTGGTCTAACACCTACTCTCCTGCTCACTAATTCTAGCCACCCTGCTTGCCATTCTTCAAATAAGCCAACTACATCCCTACCCCAAAACCTCTGCAGTACCTGGAATGTTCTTTCCATATATTATCTGCATGGCTTGCTGCTCCCTCTCTATATATATTCAGTATCATCTTCTCTGTTATTAATAAAAAGGCTCTTTTTCAAGCCACTCTAAAATTCCAAGCCTACTATCACTGGCACAGATTCCTTTTCTACTTTTTCACTTTTATCTACATAATCTATCTCCCACACTAGAATGTAAATGCTGTGAGGGAAGGAGTATTTTTTTTTAATATTTATTTATTTGCTTTAGTTGTACACAATGCGTTTATTTGTACGTGGTGCTGAGGATCGAACCCGGGCCACGCACGTGCTAGGCAAGCACTCTGCCACTGAGCCACAATCCCAGCCCGGGAAGGAGTATTTTAATCTGTTCTATTCATTGCTGTGTCCCAAGCACCCAGACAATATTTGCTGAATGCAACCCAAAAGGCTATTTCCAGCCTGAACTTTAAGCCCAGCCAGCTCCAAACTTACTGGCCTCTTGGTTTCCAAATCAAGCAACACCAAGCTTCAATATCTACCAATTTCCTCTGCTGGACACACTATTTTCTTGCATGAATCACAATGTTGGCTCCAATATAGTTCCTCCTTCTACAGCCACCATAGCAATCATCCTCAGACTTCTTACTATTCCTATGTCCCACCTGAAGACCATTGGTAACAAGTGCACAGTTAAGGTCAGATATCTCTCTGGGTTTCACTCAGCATTCCAGCTTTCCCAGCAGTATTCCTTGGGATGCCTCCATCCCTACACTGACCCTCAGCCAAGCTCTTCCCACACCCACACCACTGTACCCCAATCTTGGTTTCTCATGGTCTCTATATGGAATGCTGTTAACTAAAGTTGAAGATTCTTAGAATTCAACTTGCTTTATATACTACCCCTCCATAGCACCTTGACCTCTGCTAGAATATGCATCCAATGATGAAAAACTCACCCTTCTTACAACCCATTCATAAGAAAGTTCTGTTCCATAAAGTCCTAATCACACTGACCAAAGTCTGCAGAATTCCCACTTTTACCCATTAGTCTTACTTCTTCCCCAGTCTGGACCATCACAGGAAAGCCTTATTTTATCTTTTATACTGTTTGCACAGTATAGAGACAAATGAAAAATAATGCTCATTTCACTATTGTGGAAAATCTGAGGCAGCTTAAAGGTCTATCAACCAGGTAGACTAATCAAATTATATTGGTATTATCTGATAAAATTAAGTTGTAAAAAACAGAAAGCATGACATTAGTTCAATTATATGTGCATAAGCATATATACAATAGAGTTGAATATAGACAAAATATAAATACATATAGAAAAATGGAAGATATACCAAATGTGATTTTAGAGCTGGGCACACTGGCACATGTCTGTAATTCCAGCAGCTTGGGAGGCTGAGGAAGGAGAGCTGTGAGTTCAAAGCCAGCCTCGGCAACAGTGAGGCACTAAGCAACTCAGTGGGATTCTGTCTCTAAATAAAATACAAAATAAGCCAGGCACGATGGCGCACGCCTGTAATCCCAGTGGCTAGGGAGGCTGAGACAGGAGGATCACGAGTTCAAAGGTAGCCTCAGCAATGGCAAGGCACTAAGCAACTCAGTGAGACCCTGTCTCTAATAAAATACAAAACTGGGCTGGGGATGTGGCTCAACGGTCGAGTGCCTCTGGGTTCAATCCTCGGTACCAAAAAAAAAAAAAAAAGTGGGGGCTGGGGTTGTGGCTCAGTGGTACAGTGCTTGCCTAGCACATGTGAGGAGGCACTGGGTTTGATTCTCAGCACCACATGCAAAATAAGTAAAAGTATTGTGTCTATCGACAACTAAAACAAAATATTTTTTTAAAAATGTGATTTTAGGGGCTGGGGTTGTGGCTCAGCGGTAGAGCGCTTGGCTAGCACATGCACAGCCCGGGGTTCGATCCTCAGCACTGTGTAAAAATAAAAAACGCATTGTGTACAACTAAAAGCAAATAAATAAACATTTTAAAAAATGTGATTTTAGGCCGGGCGCGGTGGCGCACGCCTGTAATCCCAGCACTTGGGAGGCTGAGGCAGGAGGATCGCGAGTTCAAAGCCAGCCTCAGCAATGGCGAGGCACTTAGCAACTCAGTGAGACCCTGTCTCTAATAAAATACAAAAAAGGGCTGGGGTTGTGGCCCAGTGCCCGAGTGCCCCTGAGTTCAATCCCCGGTACCAAAAAAAAAAAAAAAAGGTGATTTTAGGTACTCTGGAGGAGTGAAATAGGTGGAAAATTTATGTACTCTATATATTCTTCTGTAGTTTCATTTTTTTCATACTGTTTTTGTGATACTTTTCCACTGAGCATGTCTATTATTTTATTTTAATTCTCAGGGAGGGTCTAAGTTGAGTCTGGCTTCAAACTTGTGATCCTCCTGTCCCATCTTCCCAAATCATTGGGATTACAGGCATGTGCCACTCTGCCTGGCTTATTTTATACTTTTTAAAGGGCCTCATTAGCTTTTTCCTCCAATATATTCCTCAGGTCCTCTTGACTATTCGTTCTTTGCTCAAAGTCTTGACTTCCAATTCAATAGTCCCTAATATCAAGTCTCATTGTGTCTTGCCTCCTCTCTTGATTTCTCCTCCCTAGCACTGTCCCATCTAATTATCACTGATGCCAGCTTGAAAAGTCTCTACCCTAACGAAAAGCCCTGTATAGATGCCCATGGCCCTTAAGTTCATAGTCAAACTCCCTAGCAAGCCACCCTGTTATACAACTCCAGAGGATGTATCTAAACAGAATTGAGTAGCTGTGAAATATGGTAATGCTACAATTCTAGTTCAACTGTTAAGCTCTTCCCAGTCCGTCCCTGGCTCTATCTCTTGCCATTCATCCACCCAACTAGTCATCCAAAGTTATTTTTGGTTCATCAACACAAACAAATATCTGAATTTCTTGTACAGCAAATATCTTGTCATACAAGGCTCTGGTATGACATTATTCCATTATGAATCCTTGCCTACCTTCCTTAAGTAGGATTTCATTTTACTCTCTTCTGGGTAACTAACCATCAGTCTTTCTGCAACCATAAACACAATTTTGTGTTTATTAGCCAAACAGAAATCAGGTCATGCCATTTCTCTGCTTAAAACTCTGGAATGGTCTCATGTAATATTCAAAATAAAATTCAAAGTTCTAACCATGGTCTGTAGGCTCTGCAATATCTAGTCCTTGCCTAATGAAACATCCAGCCACCCAAGTATGCTCTAGCTAACTTGCTTTCTGAACCACACATGTACAAATCAATCTGATTCTCCATCTCAGGGCCTCTGATCTAACTCCCCCCATAGTCCAGAAAACAAGAGGGATTAGACTAAGAACCATGTTTTGTCTTTCTACCTCTTTATCTCCAGTACTTACAACAGTACTTACCCTATAGCAAATATTCAATGACTGATTTAATGTTGAAGCCACTATACCAGAATTGAGTTTTGTCTTTCCTCTTAAACAATGGGCTCTTCATAAGTAGTGCTAGATATTATCTCTATACTCCAATTACTAGCACTTAGTACACAGTTGATATTCATGATCATTTGGTGAATATGCTTTTGGTCAATTCATACTTTCAGGCCTTTTTCATTAGAACTAACATCCAGCAGCAAATCTTCCCTATCTTATACTACTGAGCTTAAAATTTTAAACGCAGGACTCCTATAACCCTGTTAAATGACAGTCAGCTTAAAGAATAGACAAAGAGATTTGGACAGACACTTCATTAAGAAAAAAACATATGAAGCCAAGCTCAGTGGCACACATGTGTAATCCCAGCAGCTCAGGAGGCTGAGACAGGAGGATCAGGAGTTCAAAGCCAGCCTTATCAAAATCAAGGCACTAAGCAACTCAGTGAGATCCTGTCTCTAAATAAAAATACAAAATAGGGCTGGGGATGTGGGTTGTGGTTGAGTGCCCCAGAGTTCAATCCCTGGTACCCCCGCTCCCCCAAAAAATAAACATAAAACATATGAATCTGAAATAAACAAAGTGATCCACACCACTAGTCACCAGGGAAATGCAAAATAAAACCAATGAAATACAATTACAAACCCACCACAACAACTAAAAGTAAAAATATGGACAACACTAAATGTTGGCAAGAATATAGGCTCTCATACACCATTAGTGAAAGCATTAAACGTAACACACTGGGTAAGCTTATCAGAAAGCCAAACATACCTAGCCCCAAAGCATATACCTACTCAGAGGTGTTTATCCAAAAGAAATGAAAAGATTACGTCCACAAAGATTTGTTCAAGATTGTTCATAGAAGTTGTTTTTTTTTTTTTTTTTTTTTTTGGTACCAGGAATTGAACTCAGGGACACTCAACCACTGAGCCACATCCCCAGCCCTATTTTGTATTTTATTTAGAGACAGGGTTTCACTGAATTGCTTAGTACCTCACTGTTGCTGAGGCTGGCTTTGAACTCACGATCCTCCTGTATCAGCCTCCAAAGTGGCTGGGATTACAGGCGTGTTCCACTGCGCCTGGCTTCATAGCAGTTTTATCCATGATAGCCAAAAACGCTAAAGAACCCCAATGTCCATCAGTGAGAATGGATAACAGTAATGTTCATAGAAAACTATTCAGCAACAAAAAGAACAAATTAAAATGTCACATGGATGAATCTGAAGGATAAACTATATAGATTCTATTTATGAAGTTTTAGAACAGGCAAAAACTAATCTATGATAAAATCCAGAACAGTGATTATCCTCCCTTCTTTGCTGGGGGAGGGGACAAATATTGACTTAGAAGAGACAGAAAGAATTCTAGAGGAAATGATCTGACTATAGGCCACAGAAATATATGCACTTATCACTTTCATCTAATGATACACTTTACAATCAGATTTTATACACCCTAATGATACACGTAGGTGTATAACATCTGATTGTATGTAAATTAATAAAAATAACCCATAAATACTTAAGACATGTTAAATGTTTATGGGAGTATACTGATCCTACAATGTCTTTGAAATGCACCAGAAATAAAATGGATTGTTGAATGGACATATGTGGTGAAACAAAGGAAAAATTATAGAATCTAAATGGAGGGCATATAGGTATTTACTGTACAATTCTTTTTTTTAAGAAAATATTTATTTATTTTCTTTAGTTGTACACAATGCAATGCATTTATGTTTACATGGTGCTAAGGATCGAACCCAGGCCGCGCACGTGTGAGGCGAGCGCTCTGCCGCTGAGCCACAACCCCCAGCCCCTGTACAATTCTTTTCAACTCTAATATTTTTATTTATTTGCTTTTAGTTGTACACAATGCATTTTATTCAATGCATTTTATTTGTACGTGGTGCTGAGGATGGAACCCGGGTCGCCCACGTGCTAGGCGAGCGCTCTACCGCTGAGCCACAATCCCAGCCCTCTTTTCAACTCTTATGCATGTTGAAAGTTTTCATAATAAAATGTTGGAATTTTAAGCCAGGCGCGGTGGCGCACACCTGTAATCCCAGCACTTTGGAGGCTGAGACAGGAGGATCGGAGTTCAAAGCCAGCCTTATCAAAATGGCAAGGCACTAAGCAACTCAGTGAGATCCTGTCTCTAAATAAAAATACAAAAAAGGGCTGGGGATGTGGCCCAGAGGTTGAGTGCCCCAGAGTTCAATCCCTGGTACCCCCGCTCCCCCAAAAAATAAACATAAAACATATGAATCTGAAATAAACAAAGTGATCCACACCACTAGTCACCAGGGAAATGCAAAATAAAACCAATGAAATACAATTACAAACCCACCACAACAACTAAAAGTAAAAATATGGACAACACTAAATGTTGGCAAGAATATAGGCTCTCATACACCATTAGTGAAAGCATTAAACGTAACACACTGGGTAAGCTTATCAGAAAGCCAAACATACCTAGCCCCAAAGCATATACCTACTCAGAGGTGTTTATCCAAAAGAAATGAAAAGATTACGTCCACAAAGATTTGTTCAAGATTGTTCATAGAAGTTGTTTTTTTTTTTTTTTTTTTTTTGGTACCAGGAATTGAACTCAGGGACACTCAACCACTGAGCCACATCCCCAGCCCTATTTTGTATTTATTTAGAGACAGGGTTTCACTGAATTGCTTAGTACCTCACTGTTGCTGAGGCTGGCTTTGAACTCACGATCCTCCTGTATCAGCCTCCAAAGTGGCTGGGATTACAGGCGTGTTCCACTGCGCCTGGCTTCATAGCAGTTTTATCCATGATAGCCAAAAACGCTAAAGAACCCCAATGTCCATCAGTGAGAATGGATAACAGTAATGTTCATAGAAAACTATTCAGCAACAAAAAGAACAAATTAAAAATGTCACATGGATGAATCTGAAGGATAAACTATATAGATTCTATTTATGAAGTTTTAGAACAGGCAAAAACTAATCTATGATAAAATCCAGAACAGTGATTATCCTCCCTTCTTTGCTGGGGGAGGGGACAAATATTGACTTAGAAGAGACAGAAAGAATTCTAGAGGAAATGATCTGACTATAGGCCACAGAAATATATGCACTTATCACTTTCATCTAATGATACACTTTACAATCAGATTTTATACACCCTAATGATACACGTAGGTGTATAACATCTGATTGTATGTAAATTAATAAAAATAACCCATAAATACTTAAGACATGTTAAATGTTTATGGGAGTATACTGATCCTACAATGTCTTTGAAATGCACCAGAAATAAAATGGATTGTTGAATGGACATATGTGGTGAAACAAAGGAAAAATTATAGAATCTAAATGGAGGGCATATAGGTATTTACTGTACAATTCTTTTTTTTAAGAAAATATTTATTTATTTTCTTTAGTTGTACACAATGCAATGCATTTATGTTTACATGGTGCTAAGGATCGAACCCAGGCCGCGCACGTGTGAGGCGAGCGCTCTGCCGCTGAGCCACAACCCCAGCCCCTGTACAATTCTTTTCAACTCTAATATTTTTATTTATTTGCTTTTAGTTGTACACAATGCATTTTATTCAATGCATTTTATTTGTACGTGGTGCTGAGGATGGAACCCGGGTCGCCCACGTGCTAGGCGAGCGCTCTACCGCTGAGCCACAATCCCAGCCCTCTTTTCAACTCTTATGCATGTTGAAAGTTTTCATAATAAAATGTTGGAATTTTAAGCCAGGCGCGGGTGGCGCACACCTGTAATCCCAGCACTTTGGGAGGCTGAGGCAGGAGGATCGCGAGCTCAAAGCCAGCCTCAGCAATGGCGAGGCACTTAGCAACTCAGTGAGACCCTGTCTCTAAATAAAATACAAAAAAGGGCTGGGGATGTGGCCCAGAGGTCGAGTGCCCCTGAGTCCAATCCCCGGTACCACAAAAAAAAAAAAAAAAAAAAAAAAAAGTTGGAATTTTAGATGGAAGACTACTGGTCCTGCCCCTTTTAATACTTTGTGGTAAGCAACAAAAGCATTAGCAGTGATCGTCTGAGTTGATGAGACAGGCAACATCTGCCAAGTGCCATCTTCTTAAAGATCTTTAAAGATTCCCCCAGAGAAGGCCAAACACATACAATGAGCCAGGAGCTTCTTCCTGTGCTAGGCCTTATGTTCTGGTGAAGCAGAAAATTCTTTCCTAGTCATTACCATGACACCACTTTCCCTACATCCAGTCCTAGTCCATCTATTTTCAGTTTCTTTTTTGAACCCAGACTCAAATCCCAACCATAGTCTTATGGGCCCAGGTACACATGGTAGCATGTGGAACAGGGCTCTTGAGAATGTGATGGTACTAAGAGAGCTTGGCTTCTATTCTCAGAGGCCTGAGCGTCCTGTGCAATGTTTTATTTTTCACAGGTCTGTCTCCTTTTCCTTCTTGCTGGAATTGGCCAGCTCCTTACAGATCTTTATAACCTGCAGTTTTCTATCTTTTGATCATTCTCTTTAAAATGATCTATAATCCATGGGATTATTAATCTCTTCCAAATATTTTGTCCTTGTAAATCTACCTCCAAGCTTACCTCTACTTGGAAATCTGATTAAAATTCCTGGTTCACTTCTGGTCACTCTTCTTTCCTGCCCCTCAATAACTACATATTTTAAACCCCATGGGGCTTTCAAAGTTTTTAGGATCAGGATTTTACAAAACCATTTTACATATCACATTTAAGTGGGTCAATAAAAGCCAGAAATTTAAGATTTTATTTTGTAAGAGAGGTCTGACTAGTACTCACCAGATCTTCCTGTGTTCTTTTGACAACCAGTATCTTATATAACTTTCACAGTCTAACTGGTTGGCCAGTTTCACTCAGGCCCCTGTCTGATATGTTCTCTATGCTGAAGTAAAAAATTGCCTGATTTGTGGGCTGGGGTTGTAGCTCAGTGGTAGACCACTTGCCTAGCATGTGTAAGGCACTGGGTTCGATTTTCAGCACCGCATATAAATAAATAAAATAATCAGCTATCCAAAAAAAAAAAAAAAAAAAAAAAAAAAAACCTTGCCTGATTCCAACCCAATAAAACCAAGTCACTCAAAATCTATTAAAATGTATAACTTGCTTATTAAATATTTCTCCCACTAGACTATAAATTCAACAGGGCCAGATCTACCTTATTCCCATT
The DNA here is from genome assembly GCA_025594165.1 of Tamias sibiricus. Taxonomy (NCBI): domain Eukaryota; kingdom Metazoa; phylum Chordata; class Mammalia; order Rodentia; family Sciuridae; genus Tamias; species Tamias sibiricus. The sequence goes on along the minus strand of CM046659.1, from coordinate 173,180,901 downwards.
CCAGTACCTGACAAATAGCAGATGCTCTATTAATATCTGCATATCTGTTGCATTAATGAACTCTAGAAAATGAGTGATAACCCAAGGATCCTCAGAAATGACCATAATCCAGCCTTGACCTGCTGTTGAAGCAGCCAAGGGGCAGTGAGCTTTCTAGGAACATCCAACAGAGAAGACAAATTTTATTATCTCTTTATGCCTCCAGCTACCCTCACCTTTCCTTCAGGAAGTTAATCAGGAATCCAAATGCAAATAGCTGACTATACAGCTCCACCCTTTTCTGCTTTTGCTTTTTGTCATCATTGTACTTTTCTTTCTTCTACTCACCCCCACCCCCACCCCCAGTCATCCTCAATGATTTCCAAGCCCTGGAGCCTGATAGGGTACATTTCACACACCAGCCCTTGAAGAAACCATATTCATTCTCAATTTTGTAACTCAGAATTCACAAAATGTCAGAAATAAATAAAATTGTACTGAGTGACCACCTAACCCAAATTCCTCAATGCAGAGAAGGAAGATGTGATTTGGGTAAGGCCACATACGTGGTTAAGTGAAATAAGGGCTAAATGCAAATATTCTGACTCCCACTAGTCTATAACTTTGGAATACAGTTCTCATGGAAGACCCTCCCTTCCATTTATATTCAATAGCAATCTGTTATAATAGGTAACTGCATGGGTTCTTCAGCAGAGTGACCAGGCTCCCAATAACTGGTTGTAGTTCTCCAGAGCCACAGTATAATACTACTGTATCAGATTATATTCTACTCATGTAACTTGGGCAAAATACTTAATCTCACTTAGCCTGTTTCCTCAAATGTAAGAAGGGAATTTATTTCTGAAGATTAATGTATACAAGGTGCTTAGTATGGAGTACTTAGCACATATGCTAGGCTTGTTAATAGCACGTGTTGGCTATTATTAGTATCCTTCAAGCCTAGCTACATATGCCCCCCCCCCCCCCTTTATCTTTCCAGCACTCAACAACTTCTTACTCTGGGATACCATACTCAATTCATACCACACAATTGTATTTTCAATGTTTCTCCAGCTATTTGTCGATTAAATGACTAAACTTTTTTTTTAGCGTAAAGTAGCCACATAAATGATACTTCAGTTATCTTCTGCTACACACAATAAACCTGAACACAAAATGGAAATTCAAAACATCTGAGGGAAGTTTGCATCAGTGTGCTAAAGGAGGCTTGTATGACTTGTAAGAGCCAACTGTTAAATATTAAGGAATTGGGTGAACAAGTGGCCAGTGCTAAAGTTAGAATTAGGGCTTGCCTCCCCTGGGAGCAGTTTACAATATACCATGGGTGGCAGGGTATTTCACTCTCTGATAATAGGGAATGACTTGCACCTGTTTCCCTGCCTTGGGAGGTTCTAACTCTGTTCTTCATAAATCCAAGAACATATCTTTTCTCACGGGTTCAGATGGATTCAATTTAATGCCAAACGAGCTAAAATTCATCTGTCTTTCAAGCTTAGGAGATGCACTACCCTCTTCCATCCCAAAAGCCTAATCAAGAAAGGCACCACTCTGCAATTCCTACACCTCCCTTTCTTTATCCACCCTAGGTCATGGTACAGAAGTTGTAGAGAGGCTGCAAGGAGAAATAGAGGATCAAGTGTCTTGAGTGGAAGGATCACTCCTCCAACAAACCAAAGCCATGCTCACACCTGTTGCCTACCTTGGCACGCTGGAGCAGCTCAAATGCTGGATCAAGTTTTGGAAGTCAATCAGGAAATCCCCTATAGGCTTCCAATGGAAGAACCACCACCCACTGAATATTCTTCCCACGACTGAAAAAAGACTACACACACCACCATTCCTTTCCTTCTTGGTCTCCTCGAGGCATATCTAACAAAGATTCTCCAAATTTAAATCAGTCCCACAGGTCACACACTGAACCAAAAGTATAAACCCCCACTATAAGGCTATATTCTTTTTTCAGATATATGATTCAGGGCCACTAAAACCATGTTAACTAAAATTTTAACCAATAAATTTGGTTTAAATCTACATACTACTAAGAAGTCTGGCTGCCATACAACATTTGGCAACACTGCAGAGTTTAACTTCAATGTTCCCAAAGATTTACCCAAAGTTGAACAAATCTATCCTAGTTTCAGAACTGGATTAGGAAGGCAAACAGACTGGGAAGGCATGCATTGCTGCTAGCAGGCTTGCATTGTTGTGAAGGGGGAGTTTTTCTCTGCCCAGAGGCTCTGAACATGCTTACACTCAGCTTGCACCTGCCTATTTCAGGTACCCTCTATGATCATGAGCTCGGACTGTGGACCCTGAGAGCCCTTGCCAACAGATAATGCTTCACCTCTCCATACCATACTGTTGAGGGACTGAAATGGCTGGAGCAGGGAGGGAGAGTCAGAATCTATGACAGAGACTACTGCTGGTAGCTTCCATTACCCCACCCCCACCTCTAGTCCACAGTAAGGAAGAGACAGGGAATAGGCTGCACCTCTAAAGCCATGCAGGCATCTAAGAAAATTCTGTTCACCCCCGTTATCAATGAGACCTTGAGCAAGTCACTTTCCTTCTCTTTCCTGGATTTCCCCATCTGTAAAGTTAGGATAATAATGTCAACTTTATGTGGTTATTGGGACAAATGAGTGAGGCTAACTATGGGAATCACTCCCTTCACTGGTCATAAAAGGGAAAATGCACCTTTGAGTCCTTGTGCAGGTGTCATTAACTCCTTATTGATTCATGGAATACCCAAGAGGAATGTCTCTGCTGTACCCGATCCAGAAAACCTAACTGGCAATCTCTGAAGGGAAAAAGAAAGCCCTTAAACTTTGAAGTACTCAAGATGCAGTGTGGGACTGCTCCCACAGTAGAAAAAGCAAGTAGAACAGCAGCCAGACAAAAACTTGAGTTCACCCCTAATCTAAGATCTGAACCCAACACAGATTTCCAAAAAGAAAGAAAATAGCTGGGTCACAGAAGCTTAAAATTGGAGAGGATATCATCTAGTTGAATCCCATTTCATAGAAGAGACAGAGGCCACAGGAGGAAAATGCCTTGTCCTGGGTCACTATAACTGACAGAACCACAACCTGATTTTCCTTAAAAGTGTGATTTTTGGGCTGGGGTTGTGGCTCAGCGGTAGAGCGTTTGCCTGGCACGCGCGCGGCCCGGGTTCGATCCTCAGCACCATGTAAACATAAATCCATTGCATTGTGTACAACTAAAGGAAATAAATATTAAAAAAAAAAAAAAGTGTGATTTTTCTGTCCAGCCATTTTAGCAACAGCTCACATCTTGTAACCCAGTCCAACCTAAAGCCCACCTGTCCACTAAGAGTAGTAAGGTTCATGTGGCCTCTCCCATGACCTCTAATAACTAGCTTTGCACCAGATGGAAAAGAATTATGCATCCATCACACTCTCCATTTGACCACTGGGGCAGGAATGGCGGAACTGCTGGACTTCACATTTACAGGATTTCGTCAAAGGAATGCATTTTAAACAGCAAGCATGAATAGTGCAAATAAGGTAGAATTCATCTGAGAAAAATGTGGTGATCTATACCAAAATTTTCAAATAATATATACAGTGTAGTCAATTCTGCCCCATCCTTCCCTGCTAGAATTTACTTTTTAATGCCTATCACCTGTGGGGCATCTGATGAAATATAAAGACCACCTTCCTGGCCATCTCCAATGTGCAGCGACTTATGGCCCAGAGGGGCTGAGTGAAAAGCAGATCAGATTCCATAGAAAAGCAACCTATCATTTATAATGCAAATCTTCCTACCCCTCACTGGAATAATTAAGTTGGGATACTTCCACAGGCTGGTTTACATTTGCTCCTGTCTGACCATCATTAAGCAACTGGTCAGGAAAGCCTTTACCCAACTCCTCTGGTACACGAGGCGCCTAATACAAATACAACTAAGCACTTTTCGTGTGTAACTTAAGACTCTACACTTACTTTGCTTTCTTTTCCATGCGCTAGGTACACACATCCCCCAAGAAATGTTAGTATAGGCTGTAGCTATAGCTACCGTGTATATTCAGGTTGAAAGCATGAAGATAACAGATGTTTCCAATTTCAACGGTCCCAGAAACAAAGCATTATCTATTTCAGGAAATAATAGTGTATTAATCCTTCCACCACTTTAGCCAGATTTATAGCAGAAGGGCTCTTCTGGTCAGATGGCAGAGGGAATTATGTATAAAGTATGTGCCACCTTCCCACCCCCATTGCAACCCAATATGTGGAGGAGTGTAGCAGTGGGTGGCATAATTCTTTTCAAAGTGGAACCAAAGATATATGAGGAAATCAGCAGCAGTGCCAGCTGATATGATTTAAGACCATTTAAAAGCGGCTGAATTTGTTCACCCTTCTTAAAACTTTCCCACTTCCTGAGGACTAACAGCTGATTTGTGGTAGCACTATGCAGCTGTTACCATTTGATATGAAGCACAAATGCATACGAAAAAGCCTTATTCACTAATCAAGAGCTACGTGAATGATCTCTACCACCTCCACCCATTAGGAGGATGGGGTTACTAAAAGAGCAGCAAGGGGGCTTCTGTCCAAGTGAGACTCACAGTCCTGGTTACCATAAGATTTACTATGTAAGTAGGCACAGCAGAAAACTGGTGGCAGCAGAATGGAAAGGGACTGAAATACCAAGGGGTAATCCACTATTGGGACAAATTAAGCTGATTCAGCACCTTTGACTCTGTTCATTTATGTTCTCTTATCATTGCTCCATTTCCCCCAGTCACTACACCTCCTTCTCTCGACTTGAAATGGTAAGCAATCAACTGATTAATGACTTGAAACTTTTTACTTAGGTTAGAGTCTACATGTTGGACAACTGGGGTTCCATTTCCAATGCTCTGTTGTGCCATTTATCACTTTTCTACCACTGTCAAGCTGAGTCTCTATGTCCCAACATTTTCACTAGCGGAAGGTCCCTGAGGCAACAGAGTTCAAGTTAATGAGATTTCCCCATCACAATATACTGCCCCAAGTGCTGCCCTGCTGTGCTGCTTTAGGGTTGGAATGTTTACATCAGGTGGCTTTTTTCTCCTTCTGGACTCTTCAGTAGTTGAGCAATGATGTAGAAAAGCACGCCACCTTGGTTTGCTGATTGCTAGTTATGTTGACCCAGAAAAGGAGCCATATTCTAGAATGCTATTGAGACTTTTAGACACAAAGTAGCTCAAAGCACCAAGAATAAACCCAGGAACAGCACAAAAAGAATTAGCGTTTACCTGAGCAGGAACCAATAGATGAACTTGCTTATGTTGTTGAACATGTTTTTCTCAGAAAAGTCACTACAGCATCAGAATATTAATTGTGTGACTACCAGAGTACAATCTTTTCAAAACACTTTACAATGTCTTTGTGTTCTATCAGATTTTACACTAAAAAGATGAAACTGTAATCAATTTTTTTAATAAGAAAGCAAAGCCATAAGTTTTAATCTACCATATCCCACAAAAGCTCTACTTTTGGGAAAACAGTGAATAGATGTACATAATTGATAAACTCTCGCTGTAAAATACTGGAAAGCAGAAAACAATGAATTACAGAAGTGATCAACAAGAAAAACAATCATTATCAGAGTCCACTCCTTTCAGGTAGTAAAGGCCATACTAGGTTTCTGTGGGCAGCTGATTCTACTCAGTCATTTTTCAAATGCCTAGACAACCTTGATTATTTTTAAAAGGCTCACAGCCATGGTGGCATGAACCTGTTGTCCTAGTTATTTGGGAGGCTGAGGCAGGAGTTTGTGTGAGCCCAGGAGTTCGAGGCCAGCCTGGGTAGACCACGTCCCAAAAAAAGAAAAAGAAAAAATGAAGGAAGGAAAAAAGTAAAATGACTCAGTCACTACCTGGAATTATGTGTCTAGTCTAAGTAACTCTAAAGTGAGCTGAATATTCTAATTCGAATACAGAATAAACCCTTGACAATAAAGTAAAAGTTACATTTTTCAAGAGTTTTGGTTATACGAGCCCACTAGTTCCAGCAACTGTAATCCAGACTTAAAAAAAAAAAACAACTCTGGAGGTTTATGAAAACTCATTTGCTAATTTTTTCAGAAGTTGAATGAATGTGGAAGGGACTAAAACCAGAGCATCAACGTCAGAAAGCAATATTTTTGATTCCTCTCCTTTCTTCCCCTCCTCAAATACCTTATACAGCAATACAAAAACAGAGAAAAAGCTGTAGAGGTATGTGCAATTGATAATCTTTATGAAGACTTCTCTTTTCCTACTGTAATCAATTTTTTTAAATGGTAATTCACAGACCCTTTAAGACTCCTGTGAAAAGAAGAAATCTGGTATCTGGTTCTTTCCAAGTCCACATAATGCAGTAGTTCAACTAGCAAACACACACAGTAAATTAAAATCCTGATGACCTACTATCAAGACTCCTCCTCCCTGCCGTTCCAGGCATCCTCTTCTTTCCACACTTCAGCATTAGCAGACAAGTAAAAGCAACAATTGTTACCTCCTCCAAGATCACCAAAATTCACCTTTCCAAAGGCACAAAATATTTTCAGGAAATTTAAAAAACTGATGTTACAAATAGCTCAGTAGAGTACTTTTGTGCAGTTAAAGCATTAAAAGCATCAGCCTGTTTTTATTTTGTGACAAGTTTATTGAACAGTTTTCAGGACTTCATCTTTATAAACAAAAGAAACTCTGCTGAATGATGCCAAGGCAGTATTTGCTGGCAATGCTGAGCACATATGGTCTATGAGCTGTTTTACTGTGTGTAGTTTCTAAAGTTTGGACTACTAATAGAACTGCCAGTAAAACAATTTAAATGTGGCAATTTTCTGAGGGTGGGAAATAATTTTTAAAGCAATCACTGCCAGAAATTCTCTCCAAAAGGTTTAACTAGCAGTAACTTTTACATTTTCTTTACTCATTTTTCAAACTTTCTCAAAATTGAGTGAATTTTCTTTTTAACACACTTGACCCACACCTGTGCACAATCATAGAATCCAGGAAAATGGAGTGAGTTTAAATCATGCTTCCTCATTTTTATGCAAGGTGACTCTTTCCACTTACAAAGTACATGTTTGCTTACTTCCATACAGTCCCAGATTTTCATCTGGTGGGTTAAGACTGACCTTAACTATATTATTACTACTAGAAATTCTGAATAACAAGTTTCCTAATTGAATTTTCATTGTCAATGTTTTGACAACTTGGAATACAAAGTCAGGAACTACATTTCACTTAACACGTTGTTGCATTAAAAAACAAAAACAAAAACAAAAACCAGCCACTAATAATTGTATATCCAAGCTATAGTGTAAACACAGAACATACCTCCAAATTAGGCTTGTAAACTAAATCTTTCACTAAACTTCAGAAAAGTTACAAATTTGCTTATTTATAAAATACATTTTTTGTAGTTTCTCTAATCCTTTAAACCCAAAGAAAAATGAACAATAAAAACTCAGCAGGAGGAAAAAAAATTAAACCTAATGGAAAAGATGCTCTTCCATTAATGTCAAAGTCACCGAACACAGACAATAAAATTTACACATAAAATTGAGAATACCATGATAGTGTTTACAAGTGCACACAACTTTGAGCAAAGCTTTACAATCCTTCATACCATACAAAGCAAATGAGAAAATAATATAAATTCAATTCTACACCAAACCTAGTTCTTAGAGGAGAAAATTTTTGAGAAGAGAGGTATGGATAGTTTCACAGAACACATTTTCAAGAATTTTTTAAACCTGAAACTCCAATGCCCAGAAGATGAACAGTATGCTTAGCAATTAGCACTATGTTAATAAGTCTCAGATACACAAAAATCAAGTTCCAAGAGAGCAAATTTAATTACATTTCACAACAAGCACTGTTGTGGCTCAACGAAATATGAAACATAGTTCTCTCCAATTTCTACACAAACCACTATTAAATTTATTTAATTTGATGAACAAAGAAATCAAATTCTCCTTTTCAGCATACCTAAGATGTAGAAATAACAAAGTAGGTGCAATAAAGTGTATGAAATATTTAATAAGAATGTACGAGCACATAACCAAAATAAATTGTGAAAAAAGGTTAAGACTTTCATCTTCAAACAACCCATTTTTTTCTAAAATGAAAATAGCTTTCCAATGGGGAAAATTATCTGTGGTTGAAATAAGACTCCCAAGCAGCACTGAAGTTTTTCCCATTGTCTTTGGAATGAGAAAAGATTACTTAACAGCTTAAATTGAACAGCATATATAAACATTATATTGCTTTTTAAGTTGAGGAAGCAGTTATCTAGTGATCTGTCATATCAAATTTGTGTTTGTGAATTATCAAAAAGACCCACAATGCAGCCACCTCTTCTTTTGAAGTTTTAACAATCCTTTTCTCTAAAACAAAATTCCTGTACTGTCATCCTCTGTATAAATCTTCACAAGTGAAACTGTTGCTACTTTCTTAACTCTAAATTACAGGGCGACACTGTATTTCAGTGTTCTACTGACTTGCAACATCAAAAAGGCACTACATATTTTTTAATAGGATATACTTCTTTTAAAGGTCAGATCTCTATAAGTACACTGATTTGCAGGAAATGTTGGGGATGTTTCAAACCAAGGCAAGAAAGCCATGTAAAAGATAAATTTTTTTTTTCATGATAATTCCCCAATCTCCCATTCTGTACCTGAACAATATAATGTGACATAGCTTTAGATAATTTAAACTAAGGAAAGAAACCTTAGAGCCTATGTGGCAGTGAACAGGACATTGCAAGGTAAATATTTTTATGACAAGGACACATACCAACCACTGTGTCCTGAATGCCCAAGAAATGAATATAAAAGGGCAAGGAGTCTTAATTTGCTCCTCTCTGGCAGCTAGACTTATACTCTGGATAAAGAATTTTTGAAAACAAGGCTCCTGATGGAACAACTACACCAAAAAGCCTCTAAGTTAACAGGATTAAACACATATCAATGTATGGACCAGCTTATGGATCTTTTATTCTATAATAGTACTGCTAACAATTTCAACTTCAGTTTTAAAAGACTAGATTAATATAATGCTATTTCTTATGAATAGATCCCTCTTTGTATACTTACAGGCAAAAATTTCATTTAAGTTGGGACAAAATGGAATTGCTAGAACAATTTGTCCATCATACACAGGACTTCAAATCTAGCATTTTAGTAACGCTGGTTACTAAAAGTATTTTCTAATTTCAATGCCACCCAAACAACATAAACATTTTTAAACTTACTAAACTAAAACTTGGCGGTTAAACCAAAAAGGCTCTGGAAGGTAGAGGACTCCATAGTTTATTTTTATGGCAAAAGTCTTATTTCACACAGTTTTAAGTGTGTCATTAGAAATCAAAGTTCAGGTTTATAGCACAAACCAAGTGTGGAGTTTCATATTTAAAGAAAAAAACCAACAAAACAGTTCTGCTCATTTACAAATGAATCAATTAGGCAAGCAAAGCAGCAACGTCTGAAGCAGGACTGTCCATACAGCAAGAATCCTCAAGAAGCAATAAAGGTACATACAATGAATCTGTATACAGAGATTTTATTCAATTTTAAAAGAAAATGAAGACTTTAGACAAAGCTTTGACCCTATAACAAAGCACATCTGTCCAGCTTTAAACCAAATTCCAAGAGTAGCCAACTTCTATATTTTAGCGGCTGGCAGGAGCACCCTCAATGAGCTCTACTGACATTTCTATTTTCTTCATCCCATATATTATAAAACAAAACCAATCTAGACTCCTTGATAAACTTTATGTGGTCATTGAATTTTACAAATGGTTTCTCTAATAGTATGCCAAAATCATTTTTGTGTTCTCTCCAGATAGATTTACTGTAACATACAGCAATGTTTATCCTGGTAGTGAGTTGTAAACAGTCAACCAATGCTTTGTTATGGAAACCAATCTATATGCAATTGAAACAATCCACAGGTTCTAACCTGGAAATACTAGGAAAACAATCTGGATGCATTGAACACAGCAATATGAAGATCTACCCTATAAAGAACTGATGTGAATGGCTATCCTAATACAAGTTTTACTTTTCTTGAGCCTATAGGCCTGTCATTTAAGTCAATGACAGCAGCTGTGGCTTCATCCCGAGATTCAAAGGCCACCATGGCTTCACCTGTGGGCATACCTTTTTCATTGTATTTTAAGCACACGGAGCCTGGGATTACTTGATAGCCATAAAAGAAATCTAAAATCTCATCAATAGACACAGTGAAGGGCATGTTCTGCACTTTAATTACTGTAGGTCCTGGTTTCCCAGAACTAGATCCAAAGCCAGGCGGACCACCAATATGGATTGGGCCAGGGCCAGGGCCAGGGCCAAAGGCTGGTGGTCCACTCAAATGCCCAGGGGCACTTCCAAGACCAGGAGGGCCACTTCCAAAGCCAGGGGGGCCACCTAAGCTACCAGGACCATTTCCAAAATTCTGAGGGGCCCCTCCAAATCCCGATGGCCCACTTAAATTATTTGGTACACCTCCAAAACCAGGAACTTCCAGTCCTAGACCAGGCAAACCACTGTTTCCAACTGAAGGTATACCAGGCCTAGCATCACCAAAGGCCCCTCCTAATCCTGGAGGAGGCAGTGGTGGCCCAAAGGCATTTGATCCACCAAAATTACCAGGGAAGTTAAATGGAGGTCCATTATTGGCCTCCTTTGATCCTACAGTCAGGAAAGCATGTTCTTCACCTCCGGCACTGGGCATTCCTGCAGCAGGTATTCCCGCAGCAGGCAGTCCTGCAGCAGGTATTCCCGCAGCAGGCAATCCTGCAGCAGGCATTCCTGCAGCAGGCATTCCTGCACCGGGTATGCCTGCACCAGGGATGCCAGCACTGGGCATTCCCGCAGCAGGCATTCCCGCAGCGGGCATGCCCGCAGCAGGCATGCCAGCGCCAGGCATTCCCGCAGCGGGCATGCCCGCAGCAGGCATTCCTGCACTGGGCATTCCTGCACTGGGCATTCCTGGTACTGCAGGATTACCCGGCACAGGCATCTTTAGCCCCTTTTTTCCTTGGGCAGGGGGATTTTTCTCAATCTCCCTCATATCTTCTAGGGTAACTACATGAACAAAAGCTTCTCTCCCATTAAGTTTTTTACGGTGTAAGTGTTCAGACTTACGTGCATCTTCTTCATTTTTAAACTGAACCAATGCCTGTCCTAGACCTTGCCCATTGTTATCAACAAGAACATGTACTGCATTTTCATCCACTGGGATTCCTTCCAGGAACTGCAGAACATCCATCTTGGTAATGCTGAATGGAATGTTTGTTATATGGGCACAGACTTTGGCAGAGTTGACATCACCCTCTGGATTTAACATCATTTCTCTCTGGTCATAGCTGAAGTTCTGGAGTCTTTTTCGAATTGTATCTATCTTTTCTAGCATACCTTTCTTAGTAATTGGATGAACTTGAATAAAGCGATTGCCCATGTACTGTTTATGACGACACAGAGCAGCCTTATAGTCAGCCTCATTCCTAAACTCTACGAAGCCTTCACCAGTTGCTTTCCCATTGGGTCCATAAGCTATATAAATACTATCTTCCACAATATCCAATTTTTTAAAAAAATCAATGACATGTTTGTTTTCTGCTTCAAATGGTAGCCCTTTCAAGTAAACACAAAAACCAGCCTCATGTGGTGATCTTGACCTTGACCTTTTCTGCCCACTGGGCGATTTTGACCTGGGCAGTGTCTGAGGGGGGGGATGGGTTTGTCCAGAAGGTCCCATACTTTGCTTAAAAGTGATATGTCCTCCAGCAGCTACCCACTGTCTCTCTGTGGCAGGATTAACTTCCACATAGCGTTGAGTCATCAGCATTCTGTTTCGTTTCAAAGCTTCAAATGTATCTTGAGGGGAGAGAAACTTAACCAATCCATTCCCATTATTTCGGCCTACATGATCTTTCAACAAATGCACCGCATCAACACGGAGCCCATGGAAAAATTCTCTGACATCATTTTCCATTGCAGAAAAGGGCATTCCATGCACACTGACATATAGATCATCAGGGTTGATGGGAAGTGGCTTCACGCTGCTTTGAGAGTTCATCTGGATAGGGTTAACAGGATTCAATGGACCCAAAAACATAGGATTCAGGTTATTGTTCAGATTCATAGGTGCTCCAGAGCCATTCATTCCAGCAGGTAAAGGTGCCACGGGTGGCGGATTCAAGGGTGGCATGCCTGACATGGGTGGCAGTGGGGTCATGGGTGGCACAGAAGGGACTGGTGGAATTGGGGGCACAGGAGGCACGGGGGGCAATGTAGGTACTGGAGGAGGAACTGGTATTGGGGGAATGGATGGCATAGGTGGCAAAGATGGCATTGCTGGGATTGGAGGAATTGGTGGTGGTGGGACTGTGTTCATTGGAGAGGCTGTACTTGGAATGGTCGAGCTGAATGTTGGGCTCCCAAAAGAAGCCCCCATACTTGGAGGAGCAGTTCCTACGCTGGCTGTGGAAAATGTCTGTATATTTTTGTTGCTTTCATGAACAGAAGTGGTAGCAGTAACTACACTTGGTGAAGGATTATTAAAGTTGGGTACTGTTGTAGGCAAGTTTACCCTGCCACTCATTCCTGAGCTAGGTGGTGGTCCTGATCTACTAGCATTTGCTGGTGGTATATCTAGGTTGGCAGTTTCGAACCGCCTACGACTCAGTTCAATCATATTCTGCATTTCCGTTTTACTACTCAACAATAGTGTTACTTTTGACCCTTTAATTGTACCACCTGTGCGCATCATACCAAGCCTTGCATCTTCATCAGTGGCAAAAACGATGAAAGCCTCACCCAGTTCACCCCCTACAATATGCACGCCCCCATCAGGGATGGTCAATCCAGAGAAGAAGTGGCGAATGTCCATGGTCCCCGCCACAATTGGGAGACCTTGCAAACGGATGACCACAGCCATGCTGCGCTGAAACCACACACACCTGCAGATGAGAAAAGGCAACGGCCAGGTCAGACTCCTGTTTATCACACCAAGTTTTTAGCTGCAAGAATGACCAACTACCATATTAGGCCCTCGATTAGTCCCTCAAGCTATCACAGGCAACGTCTTTAATTTAGAGATTCTAAATACTGAACATCAAGTGCCATTTAAAATGTTAACCCAGACAATTTGAATTTCCAAAAGAGATTAATTCTGGAAACAATCAGATGTCTAGTACTAAGATTCGAAAGTTTCAAGAAAAAACAACTGTAGGACAGCAAAAATCACCATAAACATCATTCAGACCACTAACCATTAAGATTTAAAAGGGGGGGGGGCTGGGGTTGTGGCTCAGTGATAGAGTGCTCGCCTAGCATGTGTGTAGCGCGGTTCGATCCTCAGCACCACATAAAAAATAAAGGCATCGTGTACAACACAAATAAACATAAAAAAAAATTTAAAAGGCGTGTATGTCAAATCAGGAAGCTAACTTTAACAATAGGTAGGGGGAAATCATACAAAGGACACATTAAATATTTAAAACTATTTAGCATCTTCCCTAGGAACTTGATAATTTCATAGTATTACCAGAATGTCATTTTACAGGGCTCCATCTCAAAATCAAAAAGAAAAACTGGAATGCTCGTGAATTACAGATACTTAACACTAAAGTAGATTCAAGTCTCAAATGAGAACCAATTTCATATTTCAACATAAATCTCAAAAATCTTTTTTTTTTTGGAGGGGGGATGGGGACACAGTACTGAGGATTAAACCCAGGGCCTCCAAATGCTCTACCATCATTTCCCAGCCCTCCTTTTGTTTTTAAAACTTTATTGTGAGTTGGGGTCTTGCTAAGTTGCCCAGGATGGACTCAAACTTCCAATCCTCCTGCTTCAGCATCCTGAATAGTTGGGATTATAAGGCATGTGCCAACACACTCAGCTCCTAACACATTTCAATCTGAGATGTGTGTGTGTGTGTGTGTGTGTGTATACATATATGCATATATGTATATGGGTGTGTTTCCATCTTTATAATAGGGATTGAACCTAGAGGCACTTTACTAATGAGCTGCATTTCCAGTTCTTTTTTTATTTTAAGACAGGGTCTCACTAAGTTGCTTAGGGGCTCACTAAAGTGCTGAGGTTGGCCTTGAACTTGTGATCCTCCTGTCTTAGCCTCCCAAACTGCAGGGATAACAGGAGTGCACCACTGTACCCAGCACAATCTGCCTTATAACTTTATTAAGTTCATCTATGTATGGAATTACTTATTATAAACATGGTTAATACATACTAAGAATCTAAAATAAATACTAAATAGGACAGCCAAAACATGAATTAGCTATATTAATCACTTTTTTTGGAGACTTGGTCTCATATGTTACCCGGGGTGGCCTCAAACTTGAGATCCTCCTGTCTCAAGCTTCTGAGTACTTGGGATTACACATGTGTGCCACATTACCTGGTTTAATTCATCACCTTAAAATGTAGAACCTGGGTCCAATGATTCATTCCCAAATCTTCCATTAAAGGGGGGAAAAGAAGGTCTTGTCCCCCCGCCCAAGGAGAGGGCTGACAATGGAAAGGAATACTTTTTCGGTTTTGTCTAGGGTGTGAAGTTTACTCAGCAACTGTTCAGTTTCTGACCCAACATAACTCCTGTGGGATTTCTAGTTACTCATGATCTCCTTAAATAATGTCTATTTTAATTTAGCCAAATAAAAGTTTCTTCCAAATTTAAATCAAATCTCAGTATTTCAGTTCTAATGGCTTCTAAGAGCAAATGCAAATGCAGGCCTTTTTTTTTTTTTTTTTTTTTTTTTTGGTACCGGGATTGAACTCAGGGGCACTTGACCACTGGGCCACATCCCCAGCCCTTTTTTGTATTTTTATTAGAAGCAGGGTCTCACTGAGTTACTAAGTGCCTCGCCATTGCTGAGGCTGGCTTTGAACTCGCGATCCTCCTGCCTCAGCCTCCAAAGTGCTGGGATTACAGGCGTGCGCCACCGCGCCCGGCTAAATGCAGGCCTTTATAAACTGACACGAACTATATTCTTAGGGCTGAAAAAAATATTAATTTGAAATTAATGTGAACAAATCAACTTTTCAGTGAGTCTATTAAACTGGTTCTCCAAAGCCTCAAGGAAGTTATTAATTATTTGAGATGTGGTTTTATTACTTCTCAAACAAGGACATTAAAAGGTCTCATGCTATAAGGTCTAAGAACTAGAAAGGCGTTCTTACATGTCAAGTATTATGTGAATATTAATATAATGTAATAAAATCTACAACTATCTCAATATTCTGATTGCTGCACACAAAGAGAAATAAACTGAATGCAATGGCATACACTTATAATCCCAGCTACTCAGGAAGCTGAGGCAGGAAGACCAGCCTGGGCAAATAGCCAAGACCTCCATCTCTAAAAGAAGGGAAAAAAAGAGAAAGAGAAATATATTATTTAACATTGACGGTTTTCTCACACACTTACATACAAAATAAAAGTGGCTTTTTTGTTGTTTGTTTCTGGCAGTACTGGGGATTAAACCCAAGGCCTTGCGTGCGCATGCTAGGCAAGTGCTCTACTGCTAAGCTATATCCCAGTCCAAAATAAAAGTTATCTTAAAATTTAATCCAGAAAGATGGACTGGCAAACAGAAAATGCTCTTCATGAGATCATCATAAAGCACTACAAGTTTGGGGAAGATGGGCAAAGTATTTTCATTTATGGATTACAAGAATCAAGAAGAAAAATTAACACTAAAAAAAAAATCATGCCAACAAACTTTCTTTCATTATTAAATTGTCTAAAAGGAATTTTTCCAAATGTACGAAAGTGAGATAGCATTCCTGTTCAACTTCAAAAAAATATTTAATCACTTTATATGGAGAAAACATCATGGGTAAACAAAGTACCCAAAACAACTTGAGAGAGAGAGAGAGAGAGAGAGAGAGATGTTAGTCTGCACTCGGACAATAAAATGGGAACTTGATATGGTCTTAAGTACACAAAACTTAAGCACAAAGCTAAATGACACATGTTAAGTCCTTAAACCATTTTCTGCTGAGGAGAGATTTACTGAAAGTCTATACAAGGTTACAATGAAAACATGCTATTGAAAATCTGCCTCAGATTACCAGCAGGAAAAGGGTTGAGGATTAAACCAAAGAAGAGCACAAGATTTATTCATAAAGCCATCTGAAGAGGAAAACAATTTTTAGGTTCTGAAAAATATGAGTTAACATCTGTTGTTCTGCTACTAAGCATCTGTTTGATAAGTCATTTCAACCTATCTTTTTTTTTTTTTTGTACCGGGATTGAACTCAAGAGTCCACATCCCCAGCCCTTTTTTTTGTATTTTATTAGAGACAGGGTCTCACTGAGTCACTAAGTGCCACACCATTGCTGAGGCTGGCTTTGAATCTGCAATCCTCCTGCCTCAGCCTCCCAAGTGCTGGAATTAACAGGCGTGCACAACTGCGCCTGGCCATTTCAACCTATCTTGAGTCTAGCTTACAGGTATTTGTAATTCATCTAGAATGCTACTGAGGGCGGAAATAAACCAACTACTTACTACCAAACAATAAAGAATGTAGCAGGAGAAATGCAGCCATAAAAAACTGGCCCTCAAAGGAAGCAAAAACTATTCAAGGTACCCATTTACCCCAACCCCATTCCTCAAATAAATTTGTAAACACACACATACAATTTCGTTACTGTACATATTTTTATGTTTTCTTAACAAAGTATCTCATTTTATTTTGTATTAAAACAAACCCTGTATTCAAAATCTCTTACCTGATAAAACAAGAGATGTATTTTCTTAACAAGAAGTAGAGGCCAAGTCAATCCTGTGGGCAACCAATTAAAACCAACTTTTAGACTGCAATAGAGAATAAACGGAGGCAAAAATCAATGCAGGAAACACAAAACAACACGCACAGGCCACACTGAACTGTACATTAAGGCAGCAAGTCTGAAAACACCAGAGAACTTCATTAGAATGCACATGGGGGCAGGGGGAAAGCAGATACCAAAATCCCACATATACTTTTACTTGTATTGATTTTCAAACATGGAAGTCTCTCAAAATATCTATATATTTATGTATCACAAATGTGTCATGAATTAGCCCAAGAATGAATCAACGGAAACAAAGTTCAGCTTCACAACTGGTAATGATTTTATCACTTGATGGCAAAATACAAGTCCAACCTCTACTTATTTCCCTATATTCCCATCAAATTTTGGATGAAAAAGCACAAAGTTCACACAATAACAATTCCTGAACAAACTAAGTTGTCAATTCAAGGAAATTCATGATGGAAATTATTGCAACTATTCTTTCAATATAATTTCCTTTGCATTAAAATATCAAACATCACAAAACATAAATGAAAGTTCTGGCTACAATGACCAATTCCACTGGGGCTCAACATATTCAGGAAAAATAATTTTTTCTAATAACACAACAGTTCCAAAAAACTTGTTATAAAAATTCCCTAAAAATACTAAGAAACAGATCACTCATCTTTCACTAGAATTTATTCCAAACTGGTATAAAGTTATGTTCACAAGCAACATACATGACCAAATGACAATTATATTCAAAAGGTCACAGGGTGGGGGGAAGTACAGAGGAATAAACCCAGAGGTGCTCAACCAACTGAGCAATATCCTGAGCCCTTTTTAGTTTTTTAAACGGTATGTCCCTAAACTGTGAGGCTGGCCTCAAACTTGCAAACCTTTCTGCCTCAGCTTCCCAAGGGTCTGGGATTATAGACATGTGCCAATGCATCTGGCTCAAAAGGTCTTTTTTTTTTTTTTTTTTAATTAAGGAGAGGAAAAAAATTGCTGCTGTTCAGTATTAAGATCATCAACAGATAAGTTATCTGAATGATACTCATTTTTTAAATTTGTTCTAATTAGTTATGACAGTAGAATGATTTTCATTTTTTAATATCTTTCAAGATTAAGCCATCACTAGTGAGCTTAATATTCATCACCAGAAAGTAAAACAAATTTTTAAAATCCCAAATGTTATTACAAACTTGTCTAAAAGACAAGTGAAATATCTTTGAGTCAACTACTCAAATTGTTAGAACAGTTTTGCCACAAAAAGCTATGCAAATGTTATAAACACACTTTCAAAAGCTCAGATTCTTTGACATATTGTACAAATCTATTCTAACTAAGTCTAAAGAGTTTTAAGACTCTTCATCTGAAAGCCATATCTAGCAATTCATGTAAACTGGTCACAAAGGGAAATACGACGGAAAAAAGCATGCTTCAAATAAAGTTATGAAGAAGGGCATGAAATTACAGCAATATTTGTTTATAAAAGGGGTCAACTCTAGCAGCTATAGAACCAGGGTAATTTTCTAGTTAAGTACTTGTGAAAAACATTTGACCCCCAGTGGAGATTCTAATTCAAAAGGTCTGATACAGCGCCAGGGCATATGCCCTCAATACAATGGAAACAGATTCCGCAGCCTCTTTTCTTCCAGAACCAATAAGACATCCTATATATCCATCTTTAGGACAAATCCAGATCATCTACTTAAACCTAAAGGGATCTTATAAGGTCTACACAAAAATTTCTACAAGACTGTTCGGAATTACTTTAACAAATAGGAAAAAAAAAAATCTCATTCCACGAAGAAAGGTTGAAAACCTAGCTGAATTTGACAAATGCCTCATTTAAGTTGTGTTCAACTTAAAAATACAAAAATCAATACAGACATAAATTTGTGATTCTCTTCTTTTTCAGCAAAGTGGAACCCCCATTCCATCCCAAACCAAAGCATGAAGGAAGTCAAGGTCAGAAGCCAGAACTTTACCACACTTGGTGTTAGAACTCTTCCTTCACAAGGAAAAGAAGGTAAATGTTAACTAAGAACTTAAGTATTTTTGTTTCAACACCTTACTTTGTAAAGATCACAATAATTTAACAGTGGTATCACTGTTTTTTAGGAACCCACTCATTCCTACACGCTAATGTCAGCTAGCAATCTAATGCAGGATTCTAAATTGAAAAATCCACCCCACTCACTTAAAGCTCTCATGACTTTAGAAGGACAAGAGAAACAATTCTATGCAACAACCCCCTAAAAATACGTATTTTACTTACACAAAGACTAGAGGGTAGGCAAAAGGGAAATGGGCCTGGCTTACTATTAATCCACTAATACATTTGAGAAGATCTAAAACAAGCAAGTTTGCTCTACTATACTTTCCATTTCATGTCCTAACACAGACATTACTGCAGCACGACAATTACCTGATTTATACATAAATTACAAATATCTGCTATAAAAATCAGCGTATTATGACAAGACTTTCTGATTTACTAGTCATTCTAATCCCTTAGAATTTCAGGATAAAATGTCTGATAACAAACCTCTTTATCAAGTCTAGACACAAACTAGAACTTGACCATCTCCACTCTTGTAATAAACAGAAGTGAATATTCACTTTGTTCAGTTAACTAAGTACTTCATTCAGATCTAAAAGAAACAACAATAACAAAAAA
The DNA here is from genome assembly GCA_025594165.1 of Tamias sibiricus. NCBI lineage: Eukaryota > Metazoa > Chordata > Mammalia > Rodentia > Sciuridae > Tamias > Tamias sibiricus. The sequence continues at coordinate 173,161,396 of CM046659.1, read as the reverse complement.
CCACAGCAACACCTCATTCACACCAGAGATGAGCAGCAGAAAATTGATTACAACAGGCACAATGCTATAAGGAGTATAATCATAATCACATTATGGAAGGCATTATGAAACTACCACAGCTTCATCCACTTGATTTTGTCCCCCATCACCAAATGGAGCATAATGAAGATTCTGGGATCATTGGTAATGAAAAACTTCTTCTGACACTGATGCAGATGTATTCGTTTTACAATGCATTGATCAATTTTCCCATTAACTTCCCATTCAGTACTCAAAGGCAGCAAAAGACTTTAATATTGTTATTTTCGACCCCCTCCCAAAAGTCCAACAAAAATGTTCATTATATTACCTCATTTACACTTCAAAACAAAAATATTCCTAACCTAACCAACCACATTCACCCTCACTGTGGTTTAGGACTTAAAAGCTGGCTTTAAACCAAAACTCTGCAAACCAAAGGGTATATATATAGAGGGTAATAGTAAAAGCTGACAAAACTACAACATAGTTAAAATTACTGTTCTGTTCAGTTGACCTAAATATTCAACAAATATCCATGAACATTTATTAAGCACTTGTGAGCCAGACAGTAGATGTAAAACTTGACAATAGTTTCCGTGTTTTAGGGAGATAGCTAAAAGCATCTTTTGTGCAGCCAATTACTGATACTTAGTTCTTCCTACATCTACAGAAGAAAACAACCAAACTGAATGATGAAGTGACCCTCTACAAAATGGAATAAAAGTAATACCAAGATTATCACTGGATTCCAGTATCCAGTACACATTGGTCTACAAAATCAAGTTTTACACCTAGAAAATTGTACCAACAACCCCCACATTCTCATTATGCTGTCAACTAAAACATTTGATGTATCAAAGTGAAAAAGTTAAAAGTGTACTGTAATAACACATAACAAGTAACTACCACAATGGTTTCTAAAGCTTTGTATTTTTCACCTACTGGATTTGAACATAAGAAAAACTGAAATTTATACATTACAATTCATAAACAATGTAACCAACATTTAATCCAACATAAGAAAGTGACATAAAAATGCATTCCCTGTTTTGGTAAACTGCCAAATCATTCATACTAAGCAGATCGTCAACTGTTATATAACCATACCAAACATTTCATTTCCTTAAAAAATCACCATAGATTTATGTGAATAACCTTAATAATCCAAACTTTTTATTCTTACAAAAATGCATGAGCACAAAACTTTCCACCAAGTCCAAAAGTCTCCAGTCTATCAAAACTACCAATATCAAAAACAAGTAAAACCTACATGTCCAGACTTTCAGGATGTTTTTCCCCAACTGTAAATACTCTGAAATACATTAACAACACTACTTAACAAGGTCCCAGGCAATTGTTGTTGCTAAGACTGCATTTTGCAAAATTTACACCATTTCAAACCATGCAGGCAAGAAACTATAAAATAAAATATTCTAGTCACAAACCTCTCCCTTCCATAAGCCTTCACTTGCCACATTTCCCTCCCAGGAAGGTTATATTGATTGGCATCATCCTAATCTTGAATGATACAAAATGGTTCCTGCCAGATGCCCCCATCTACATTAGGTCTTCTCTGGGGACTCAAGTGCCAGAAACCTCTCCAACCACAGCCTGCAATTCTCAATATACACTAACTAGCTGAATAAACGTTTACCACTGAATAATCCTGAGTAGCCCACACTATTCTATGCTAATTCCTCAGATTTTTCACCATAAAGCACACACAGGAGACAAAGTCTATGCAGTCAAACCCGCTGCACTAAGTCCAACCTCAACACTAACCAGTAGATCCTCAAAGACCTTCCCACCCATTTCACGTGGCTGCAAACTAGCGCCGCCAAGCTTCAGAGTAACTCAATTAACTGTCCATCGAAAGCACCAACCCTCCACATCTTACAGAACCTTCTCCTTTAGAGTGCCAGAAATTCCCCTCCCAAAGGAGCAGTAAAAGTGCTGCTTACAGCACTAGCTTTCTACACACGCTACAGTAAGCGCCTCCTTAGCGCTGGGCCTTGAAAGCACTTCATTATAAGCCCACCTTCAGGCCAGGAAGGCGGTGGGTGCTGAGACTTAACTTCCTGGACTCTCAGGAGTGAGCTTCCTCCTCCCTGGTGTGTCCCGACAGTAGTCCCCTTCTGTTGGTAGGCCACAAAGGCCTTCTTTACACCTCAGTTACAAAGAATGTCCTCACTACGATCACCTCTCCACTTGGGCAGCGGTGTAGTTACAACCTCTGCTCCATTTGGAGGCAAAGGAAGTCTTCCCCATGAGGGATGTAGGTGTATTTTCAATGCAGTCCCCGTTAGTTTACAGGCCTCCGGGGCACCCAGCTCTGGCTGCCTCCTCTCAGACCACCGAGGGGTTCTCGCTATAGCTTCGTCCCCACTTCGATACGCAGGCTCATCCTCTCTCGCGCCCTCGTAGCGTCCACGCAGGCCGCAGAGACGTTAAGTGGGCCCCAGGACCCCCGCAGGCCAGCCGCGACCCTTTGTGTGGGGCGCTCGCTGCGGCGGGCTCAGAGGCCTCCGAAGGCCCCGCCCCAGGCCATCAAGGGGCGGCTCGAGCCCCGCACAGCCCCGCCCGTTTCGGGGCTGTGGGAGTCTTACCGGGGAGAACTTGCGCGGCACCAGAACCCAGACCCGAGTTACCCCCCGCGCGAGTGCCTCCGCCCCGCGGACGACTGCCCCAGCCCGAACGGCTTCCCGGAGCCCACCGCAGCCACCACCTCCTACGCCGCTTCACAAAATGGCCGCCGGCCCGCTCAGCGGCTCCGCGTTACAGGAGGGGGTGGGACGGAGATGGTGACGTCACGGGGGAGGACTGCGCAGGCGTGCTGAGGTTCTCAGGCGAGCTCCCGGAAGTTCTCTGTGTTTGTGGTGAGAAGGACTTTCTTTTAAATGTTTACAATCTTAACTCCCAAGCTATGCCTGAGGCCACCTTCGGACCCTCACTGTGGGGCTTTGGGCAGATTCCTTCAATTCTTTCAGCTTCTCAAAAAAGAGGGAAATAGTGCTTACCTTGCAGATTTGTTTTGAGGATTAAAAGGATCACAAATAGTGGCTGGTTCTATTGATAATGTCCTGACAATAAAGCCAAAACCTGCTTCTTTTTTCCCATGAAACAGTTTCAATCCAGTAAGCCTTATCCACCCTAACCTCTCCACAACTGCTTCTTAGTATTATTTTGTTAGAGAAAAATCTATTTTCAAGATACTTTGGTACTAACCCCTCCCCGAAACACCCCTGCTTGTATCCTTAGCGGTGGGCCTTGAAAGCACAACTCCTTCCACCCTCACCAGTCCCCAGTTTTGGGGATCAAACACAAGGCCTTGCCCAAGCTAGCCAAGTGCTCTACCACTGAGCTACATCTCCAGCCCCATACACTGTATCTTATTGAATGTTTCTGTGATTAACTTAGTATTCCAAGTCAGAGAGTTCAATTGACCAAAAAAATCGGGACCTAAATTCTCACAATTCCAACAAGCTTTTGGGAAAGTTTAAGTGGTAGACTTAAGCTGTGATAACTCACTGCCCAAAACAGCAAATTAGGGGGGGATCACATTTTTAGGAAAAACACTACATGTAATCCACATAGATATGTATAGTATAGTCTATTAAAAAACCCTACTAAACCGGCGTGGCCTGTAATCGCACGGCTGGGGAGGCTGAGACAGGAGGATCAGGAATTCAAAGCCAGCCTCAGCAAGAGCGAGATATTTACCAACTCAGTGAGACCCAGTCTCTAAATAAAATACAAAACAGGGTTAGGGATGTGGCTCGGTGGTTGGGTGCACCTGAGTTCAATCCCCAGTACCCACCCCCATCCCCACCCCCCAAAAAAAACAACCCTGCTAAATGTAATATGGTAACCAGGATTGGGTGCTAGAACAGAAAAAGACAAGCCGGGCGCGGTGGCGCACGCCTGTAATCCCAGCACTTTGGGAGGCTGAGGCAGGAGGATCGCTAGTTCAAAGCCAGCCTCAGCAATGGCGAGGCACTTAGCAACTCAGTGAGACCCTGTCTCTAAATAAAAATACAAAAAAGGGCTGGGGATGTGGCCCAGTGGTCGAGTGCCCCTGAGTTCAATCCCCGGTACCACAAAAAAAAAAAAAAAAAAAGAACAGAAAAGGACAATAATAGGA